>CM040422.1:157340554-158593460 GCA_022702705.1 Papilionanthe hookeriana x Papilionanthe teres | reverse complement strand
AAGACGACACTTTAGCAAAGATGTTCAAGAATATGATCGAAGTCCGAGTTCAAATTGCCGAGCCGAAGAAGCGGAAGAAATTAACAAGAAAGATCAACCCAACTTTTGTCCCTACCATAGGATGCTTGGACACACCATACAATGTCGCTTTAGTTTCGAGGATTAGCTCGAGTGGAATTACAAAGAAGGGAATATAATGATACCAAAGGAATACTTGAAAGAACCCGAAAAAGGTTCTATAAATCTGATTTCGACCAAGCCGATCTCTTCGATTGATCTATATAACAATAAGAGTGGATGGAGCACAATTTGGAACGAGCTCGAGAAAGTCCTAGATTAGATCCGGTCAACTCCAAAGAAGACTGATGTCTAGAGTCTAGCGCCAGCCCAGTCCAAGATGAAGGCTTCGCCGAGGAGGCCACCGCGAAAAAAATGGAGAAAGAAGCAGATCATGAATGAAATTAAAGATGATATCGTGAAGGATAGGATAGGGGCTGCCCCTGTTAGATTGGTTGTCTTAGATTTGGGGGTGAAATCCCTCGAACCCCTGATTTTGTACTATTATCTTTATGCCCCTCTAGGGTCTCATAATGACCATATAAACAATGTTGGCTATTTTCTTACTATCTCTAGTGATGACATAACTAATCACGACCTCTCTAACCACGATTTCGATTCCTAAAATGATCCTCGAATCATTTTAACTCCCGGACGAGAATGACGTTGACATAATGAAGAAAATGTCGATAACACCGGCTACGACAACATGAGAAGCGAGGAACCAGTCCTCGAGTGCAAAGGAACTCAACTTGACATCCATTTGGACTTCTCAGATATAGAAACAGTACCAGAAGAACTAGCTACAGTCATAGGAGAACCTTCGGGTCCAGAAGAGGAAGAAATAACGGAAGTACATTTAAGAAGTGGCAAGGTACTACCGCCAAGAACAGCTCCAATAGAAAAAGGAAAACAAATAATCACTCAAGAAGAAGTGTATCCAACAAGCGAAGAAGTACAAGTTCGAAACGAAAGTGAAAATTCAAAAAAATTGGATTACAACGTGCTTAGCTCATCTCGGGAAGTTTCAGTGAAAACTAAGCATTTATGACACTCGATCTCGTCAAAGGAGATGAGAGCAAATCCGATCGAGGCTCTACTTGATCCCGACATTTGCTTAGCGCGGTTAGCTAGTACATCCTAAGATGGAGTTTGCAGTTTGAGAGAACAGCCTGGCGTCACCTTAACCAATGAAGACTTACTATTCGGTACAGCCGATCATAACCCTTCGCTCTACATTTCTGTCATCATCGGCAGATTCATACTTTCCAGAGTGTTAGTAGATCCTGGAGCGTCGCTCAACATAATGAGTCTACGGATGTTAGCTTACTTAGACATCAACGCTCAAGAGCGTTCTATAGACAAAATGATGTTAAGAGGATTCAATTAGAAAGGAGAAAGATCCCTCGGATCTATAACTCTACAAATGAAAGTTGGAAATCTAGTAACAACTGCAAAATTTCATGTCATCGACGTAGATACTTCGTTCGATACCTGCTTAGTCGATCGTGGCTCCATGAGTACAATATGGTCCTATCGTCGCTTCACCGATGCATCGAAATACTACAAAGATTGACGAGACATTGCATTAAGGGAGATCCGCAGCCGTTCGCAATACATGAAGTAGGAATTTATGAAGACGCCGCTATTACGCTCCCCGAAGAAAATAATTGTGACAAGCAAAAGTGAAGATTCAAAAGAAGCTGCGAGGACGGGACCATATAGCTCCGGTTCGACGATCTCCCATTGCTCCTTCACAACGAGTTGGTGGAATTTCTTTTAGTCCACGCATCCGAGGTCGAGGCCGGTGATGCGGACTTTTTATTATGCAAGAACTTATGAACCCGAATTTATATATTTATAATGATTTTGTAAAGTTCGAGCTTGACGCAAGTATACGTATCGTATCAAGTAATACGGGGCTCTAATGGAGTCGCGATTATCGATCACGCGGGGAAAGCACGTTCCTTACAATAGATAGCGTAATGCTGAAATCAAATACCCAAATCGCAATTAAAGTTTAAATTTACTTCTACTAACAAGATGCGGAAAACGGTAATAGTTAAACAAACCACAATTACTTCTAATATCTTTAAACAGAATTAACTAATACACACACACTAGGCTTTGTATTTGAAAGTTTTTGATATATATATGAAAATTGTCTTTCCTCTTGCAATGAGTATATGATGTGTGAATGATATAGAATGATTATTTATTGTATTGTGTCAAATAGGAGCATAAATATTTATTTACCCTCAAAAAGTACTCCATCTTCGAATATGTAAAGAACGTTGACGTATCTTAAGTTCAATCACTAAATCTAAGAGTTGAAATTAAGAGGATACTGAATTGTCAGCTAGGAGCTCCCACTCACTCTTCACTAAAGGCTAACACTTGACTTTAGTTACCGTCTTATGACCAAATTGGGGATCTCGGTCTGTCACTTTAAACCTCTAATTTGAAGCACGTAAAAACACGTTTCTACATTTATTTGCGCTCGATTCTCATGACTACGCGATTCATTCATGAACATTGAATAGATTCATCGTTATTGTTGTAGGACGTTGAATGGATTCTTCATTATATGCCACCTTGTCTATGCATGAGAGACGTTGCCTTTCACATTTTAAAAGTGGAAATAATCATCTTTTTCATGTGATATGAACAATTTGGATAGTATAAATTTAAAAAAGCTGAGTATATGTGTTAGATACTTAAATATAGAGGATTTGGGTGGTATGTATGTAAATGCCCTTTTGTTGGATGCAATAGGTCTACCTGTTCCACAGACCTGAGAAGAACTGAATATTTATTAGCATACTATATTCAGTACATAGCATAGAGCCAAAAATAATATTGTCGTGCTCTAAATTTATGATAGCTTGACCAATACAAGAGAATTGTATATATGTAAAAGTAAGAAATCTAAATGACAGGAAAGGTTCTCTCGGAACATTCAAAACATATATGGAATACTCTTTGTTGAAGTCACCACTTCTCATAATCCAGAAGAGTGTCGCACCAGTTAAAATCGTCCACGGAGGTCCTCATAGGCGAATCAGACGGGAAGAATTTCGCGAAGCTCCTCATATTGAATTGTTTGGATCCGTTTTATGTCAAAATCGGTTCATAGCTTGTTAGATTTGATTTTATTTAGCATTACATATATTTTATATAAAGAAAAAATAATTAGAGCCCATCTAAAGGCAGCCAAAGCTGATCAGTTTATAGATTGAAATTGGCTTGAAAAATTTTGGATGACTAGTATTAACTCATAATTCTGCTTATTTATTTTGACCCGATCTCGATCTGAGCTATAATTTAAATCATTTTTTTAGCGGTTAACAATCTTCCTACTAAAGTCACAGCCCTATTTTGGAGGGATATGTTTATTTCAATTCAATCTTTATCCGAGTTAATATTTGAATCGATTTTTGAGTGATTAAAGATCTTCGATACTGACATAATTTCTCCCGTTATTTTTTAAAAGGGTTCTTCTGATTCAAGGGCAGAAAATGACATGAAATTAGAAAGGGAATTTACGAATATACAACACATTTCTTATGTCTTTGCATATCTAACACCTAAACTTTAATTCTTATGTTGGCACGAAGGGGTACAATTCATATGCCTGGAGTTCTACTTTTCTTTCCTAATTTTATGTAATAGCAATTGAGTAGCTTGGACATCCCATGCCAATGAAGACGTTTATGAGGCTAACCGTTGCTTCCAAGATTTTTTTCATTGGTTATCCTATTTTCTTTCCTAATTTTTTGTAGTGTTTTTTTTTTCTCAAATTCGAGCAAAGAAAGTGAAATGAAATTAAGAAGGATTTACATACATGCCTCTTAATGCTTATATATTTACTTTCCTAACACCCAAATTTTACAATTTTGGTAGCCAAGCTCTAATGGCGACCTCAAGCTCGGCTCGTAAAGGTAGCGGCCGACGAGCTGCTTGCAAGCTCGAACTAAAAGTAGAATTTTTACAGTAGATGACCGGAAAATGTTTTGGTGGCAGGAGGAGGAGGAGGATGCAGCGAAAACTCACCGAAAAATGTATCTAAATTACTAATGATAGGCTAATTGAGCGACTCACGAGCTAACGAGTCGAGTTGGAGTAAGCTCGAGCTAGAGCACATTTAATAAACGAGCTCAAATTTGAGCTCGAGCTCGTGGCTTGATAAGCTCAGTTTGCTAGCCGACTTGGCTCATTTACACCCCTAATAGATTGTATGTATTAACCGTTCAGAGGTGTTGTACTCCAAAAGAAAAAAATAATAATTTTTTAGAATGTTAGAATGGGCTAGTTGAGAGAAGTTGTTGATTGTCTTTATATTTGCATGTGTCACACAATTCTTCAATATTTACATATCTGACACAAACTTTGTTTTTTTTGTTGGCTCTAATGGTTGTCATTCATGTATGTTGAGTTTTCACTCTTGTGGGGCATATAAAATCAACCTCTCTATTTCTATATATCTCATATATATATATATATATATATATATATATATATATATATATATATATATATATATATATATATATATATATATTTATATATAATTTTTTTGGGACGTAAGATCCGTATTGTTCGTGATACTGCACCATTCAGTATAAGATCCCAAATGCCTCCCATATCGGGAGAATGACGGGGGAAAAGCTGAGGAGCCTGATGAAATTGAAAAGGATTTACATACATGCCTCTTAATACTTATATATTTACTTTCCTAACGCCCAAATTTTAATATTTGGGTAGTCAAGCTCTAAGTTAAGAGAATTCTGCAGATTACGTTAGAATAGTACTAGTTTTTAGATAGTCTTGCCAATTTATTTGAAGATGGCGAGTGTGATACTCTCCCCCACTTAAGCTCGCAACTCCCTCATTGTGCCATCCTCCTGATTTTGCTGGATCTTTTTTTTTGAATTGCCACAATCTCTTCATGCTCCCAGTTAGCTTTTCTAGCAGGCAATCATCTCCACTTGATAAGATACTAGTTGTTTGGCACCCCTTGTCGTTTGATCATCCTGTCTGTCAGTATTTCTTCAACTTTTTTTATCAAAGGAGGTGATTACGGTTGCAGACGCTCGCTTGGAAATCTCTTTTAAAGTGTCTTCCATGTCTTCATAATAGGTGTTCCATATGCTAACATGAAAGACTGGATGCATCTTTAATTTTGGTGGAAGGTTGAGTTTGTAGGAGACTTTTCCCTTATGTTTCATCACCTCTAAAGGCCCTTCGTATCTTCGAATCAGCCCTTTATGTAACTTTCGAAATGTTTTGAATTATTGTGGTAGAAGTTTTAGAAGGACTAGATCTCCCTCTTTAAACTCGACATGCCTTCTCTTTTGACTGCCCACTTATTCATTCTCCTGACAGCCTTGCGTAATGTTGCTTGAGCTAGCTCCCTTTGCTCATTCCAAGACTTAGCAAACTTGCAAGCTGCTTAATTTTTTCTTTCATAGTTGGTTGTAAGGGAGAGAGTAGGCATGGGTTGTTGTCCCATGATTATCTTGAAAGGGTTCTTATTGGTGGCTTTGTTTGTTTGCAAATTGAAAGAGAATTGTGACACAAGCACATTTGCCCATTTTTGTTGATTTGCACTCACCTAGTGACGTAACTATAGCTCCAAGAAGCTATTCATTCTATCAGTCTGACCGTCACTTTAGTTTGAAAGCTTGTTGAAATAATTTGATCTGATCCCAATAGTTCGGTCCCAAATCTCCAGTGAAGCGAGGCTCCCAATCACTAATAATGCATTGTGGTATTCCCCATATCTTTACCACATGACAGAGAAATAGCCTTGCGGCTTCTGCAGCAGTACAGTTGGCGGGAGAAACAATGAATGTTGCATACTTTCTGAATCTATCTACCATGACCGGGATGCTTCCAAATCCAACTTTGGCAAGCTGGAGATGAAGTCTATAGAAACGCTCTTCCATGGTCTCTAAGGAATAGGCCCTAGTTGTTGAGGACAACTTTGTCTTATTGGCAAACAGGACAAGTACGGACATATTCTTCTACCCTATCCTTCATCCCTGGTCAATAGTAGTTAGTTTTTAGAAGTGCTACGGTTTGCTTCGTACTTGGATGTTCTGCCCATAAAGAGTCGTGACATTATTTGATTAGCTCCTTTCTTAGGTTGCCCCACCTTGGCACATAAATGTGGTTGACCCTTAGTGTAGAGGACACCTTCATTTATCCAAAATTTTCTGGCTTTCCCTTCACCAGAGAATTAATACTTTGGGCTTGTGGATCAGAGTTCAACCCTTCATTGGTTCTGCTTATGAGGGAGCTGGAGACTTGTGAAATGTTTGTAAGTTCTGCTTTTCGACTTAGTGCGTCTGCTACAACATTGCCTTCCTTGGTTTATACTCGAAGATGTAATCAAACTGTGCCAAAAAATCCTGCAGTTTTTGTTGCTTGCTTGGGACTTAGGGACTGTTTGGGGCAGTTTATTTGGAAGCTGCAGAGTTTTCCAAACGCTGCCGCTGTGTTTAAAATACATGTTCGCCCCCACTTATTTTTGTCGCTTGATAATCACTTCCTTATTAACGATTCATTAATAAGAGGCGAAGAGCTCCACTACCGCCGTCCCGTGTCCTCTTGTGGCATTAGGTAAAGATTTCCTCCCATGCCCCCTCGCCTCGCCCTCCCCAACCTTCGGCTCCTTCATCCTTGCGGAAAAAGAGGAAAGGAAGATGGTGCTTTTTGATACAGAAGCCCTAGCCGCTCCTCTCTAACTCACGCGATCGAGAACTTCTCCTTTCTCCTCCTCCTTTCGCGACCTCACCTTCCTCCTCCTTTCACAGAGGTTTGGTTTGTTAGTTGCATAAGCCAAGAAATTGAAGGGGCAATTTTTTTTTTTTTTTGAGTTAAAATAGAGGTTTGCTTTTTTTCTTTACAGGAGTACCATTATGTGAGCCACTGATAATTTTTAAAGTGTAATTTCTAGCCATTGAAAGTGAGCCACTGATATATGCCTCTTTCACTTCAGCTTTTTATGTGTAGATCATTTCTAGCCTTTTATCCTGATCCTTATTTATAAATATAAACTCGACGTTTACGTGATTCTGTGTACTCTTGTATAAAATTAGTGATTTGTTGTGGTGAGTAATTCGGTTTGTCTTTCTTTGGGATCCGATCTCTAGAGTCCTTATTGTCGAGTTCTGAAAGAAGTTTTTGCAAGGCGGAGAAACTTCGCAATCGCTATCGATCAATGATATCTTTGAATTAAGGGGTGGATCTGTGATGCCGACACCTAAGGTCTGTAGAAAATGATTTGATCTTCAACGAATTTTAGGGAAATGAAGTATTTTCGCTTGCTTCATTTTTGTTGACGAGGATATGAAATGATTTTTATAATTTAGGATGTAGATACGGCTTATGTTTTGATAAGGATATGAACAACTTCACCAAAAAGGGGAAGAATGGTCATTTATCCAGCATAAATTGTCGATAAGTTATTACGAATAAACTCACAAACAACAAGTCGAGTTTATCGTGACAATCTACGTATTATCGAATTATCGGGATAATGCAGCTTATCGGCAGATTACAAATAATCTACAACTGCCCCAAATAGACCCTTAGCTTCTTCTGGCTCTGAAAGTAGCTGCTGGCGATATTGTCTGTCATGATTCTGAAGTTATTTTTTTTGTGATGGCGCTTGAGCAGCTTGGACAATCCATGCATGTGGGAAGTCGCTGCATCTTCGCATTGATAGTGAAGTGAAGATCAGTGGATTTGTTTGATGGAGTAGTGAAGAATTTATGCACTCCAACTCATCTTTTTGCCTGCCTTTTCTTAAAGAAGTTTTCTGTAAATAAGAACTGTGTGGTATGTATGCAAATGCCACAATATTTTAATGACAAGCTAGAATCGTTTTTCATCTTTAACTTTGAATCAATTTTTTGATAGATCTAATAGCTTCAATGAACCAAATAAATGATGTGGCGAATCTGGGCCACAATTTCTCCATTTTTATTTTCACTTTTCTATATTGATGCTTGCAATTGTTGGAGTTGTAATGTTAGTTTTATCTGGGCCACAATTTCTTCATTCTATTTCCACTTTTCTATATTGATGTTTTTAATTTAGGCGAAGTTGTAATGTTAGTTTCTTTTTTTTCCTTAATCTAACTTTGAGTTGAATCCTGATTTGTCCTTTGGAATATATCTCGAGGGAGCATAAGGACGAAGGGAGAATAAAGAGAGAGAGATAGTATAGAGTACATGTTGTACTGTTCAGAGAAAAAATATATGCTTTTTTATTCATAAAATGGTCTCTATTTATAATTATATGGGTCGCTTAATAAAATTATATGCTCGCCACCTCTTACAAGCCCTTTTTTGAAAAATTTGCCCTTGTTTTGTTGAATAAATATTTTGTCCGGATGTTCGCATGTCCAACCACCGACCACCAATTCACTTGCCGATGAGGTGTATGACGACATGGCGGCCGGCGGTTGACCATCCGGACGTGCTGTGTCCGAACGAAATATTTTCTTCTCTTTATTAAGAATGTTACAAATCAATCTGCCATTCTTGGCATCTTTTCGTATTTATAATTGATACCCGCGTCTTTTCGTATTTATAACTGCTATCCGCATCTTTTCATATCTATATTTGATGTTGACCCCCTGTCACATCCATAACTGACATTACCAACTTTTTTATGAATAACTAATATTTTTATCTTTCTGTAGGTATAAGCTTCCCGATCGACAGGTCTTTGGATCAGTCAACTTAACTGATTCGGTTCAACTATTTTGTTTGGATGTCGATTTGCCTTAGCTCTAGGATACCATGTGGCAGCTGGTTGGCCTTGACGTGATCGGTGTAGATATCTCTTGTTGGTCTAGGTGGCCCTTCTATAAGATAGACTTTTAGTTGATTAGCCATTGAGCTCTTGTAGCATTCCCAGGTGTTCACCGAGCCATTTTCGAAGAGTTTTATAATGGAGGAATAGCAGGTCACTTCGGTAGTGATAAGACTCTCGTCCTCGTAAGAGTTTTTTTTTTTTTGCATTGACTAATGAGAGATATAGAGCGACATGTCAGGCAGTGCAGGACCTGCCATCCGACGAAGATGAGGGCATAATGCGCCATAATGCGGGATTGTACACACCACTTCCAATACTAGTGGCACCATGAGTGGATGCCAACATAGACCTTGTGATGAGACTCCCGAGAACCCATACTATCCGCCTCTCACATCGTCGATCTATAATTTAGGGAGATTGTAGGATTGCACAGAATCACCATGACCATCACCTTTGACAGAGAGTCAAATTCCCGAGCCGCTTCTGGAGGACACTATGGGGAGAGCTAGGCATCAGATTCCAACTTAGCTCAGCAGCTTATCTACAGCAGACAGGTAGATAGAGATTATAAACAGGAGCTTCAATAATCTCCTGAGGTGCTTCGTGGGGTAAAATATAAAGTGGTGAGATCTTATCCTAGCCCAAGTTAAATTCTCCTACAAAAAATCCATCAGTCAGACTATTGGACGGCCAATATCCGCTTACACCACTTGAGTTTGTGCCACTTCTGCCATCTTTGAAAATCAACGAAGGCGCCAAAGAACGAGTTCACGAGATTCAGAAGTTCCATGAAGAGGTTAGCAAGAAGATTGCTAAGCAGAATTGCAAATATCAGGCACATACAAATAAATCCAGGAAAAAGGTAACGTTTCGAGAAGGAGATCCCTTGCAGATTCAATTGAAGAAGGAAAGGTTTCACATAGAATTATTCGGGAAGTTTAAACCGAGAGCAGATGGACCTTTCAGAGTGCTTCAGAAGTTGAATGAAATTTCTTAGAAGATTCACTTGTGAGGGGATTACAACATTTCACCCACGTTTAACATTGCCGAACTTACATCGTACTTTGAAGAGTTTGGAGCTTTAACAAGCAAGGTCGAAGCTTCCCCAACCCTGAGAGACTGTGTGCACGGAAGACGCCGCTGACGCTAGGCACTAAAACAAGCGAGTCGGCTGAACCGACTGGCTATTTCTTCTGCAGGTCCAATGGACCGGGCCCATGCGAAGATGCTTCAAGCGTTCAGTAGAGAAGTGATATTTGCTTGAGAAAAAACAAAAATCTGAGAAGCACCATGATGAAGGATGCGGTCACCTTCAATGTTCAAGTTAATGAAATATTTACCATTTTAATTAAAAAAAAAATGAAATACACATTCATTCATGGGTAAAGTATATGCATTTTAAAAAATAAAGTTTAGATGTTATGATATGTAAATAAATAAGAACTGAGTCGTAGGTATGTAATTCTAACACTCAAAATTGGATAATTACTCTTACAACTCTTGTGTCATAAATCTATGTATCTAATTCTAACACTTAAAGTTGGATATTTACTCTTATAACCCGGTGTCATAAATTTATGTATGAAAATTGTGTATTTCACTTTTAAATGAAAGTGATTGCAGGATTTTTTTATTTGATGTTAAAGAGTTAAGTGTTAAGCATGTATATATGAGTGTTTGGGTGTTAAATATGTAAATGTCCCACATATATAAGCCATGATAGGGAAATCTAGCCTATTTTATTTGATGTTAAATATTTTTGTGGTGTGCTTACAAGTTTGAATGTTTTGGTCTTATATATGTAAAAAAGAATTGTGTGGCTTTTGTGTAAATGTCCAATATATATAAGCCATGATTGTGAAATATGATACTTTTGATTTAATGTTAAAAATTTAAGGGGTGTGCATGTAATTCGAATGCTTTGGTTTCAGATATGTAAATACATAAGAATTGTGTGATATGTTTGTAAATGTCGCTTATATACAAGCCATGACGGTGAAATCCATCATCAAAGGCAATCATTTTTGGTCTTTTAGAGATTTGCTCTTCTCAAGCAGTAGAGTTATAGCAGCCTGGACAACCCATGTGCTTAGGTAGCCGCTTCTTCTCTGTTGGATATATTCTGTTTGACTAAAATGAAGTTTCATTATTAAATGTGTAATAAGAATTGAGTGGTATGTATGTAAATCTCTCTCTCTCTCTCTCTCCGTATGTGTGTGTGTGTGCGCGTGTGTTCACACATGCGTTTGCGCTCGCGCGCGCACACGCGAAAGGCTTTTGATTATCCAATTCCTTCACTATGTGATAATGATTTTTCTTACAAAAAATTTGTATGATTGTGGTCAATTTTTTACCAAGTTTATGAATTTCATGAATTTCTCTCATTCCCTGACTATGTGATGATGATTGAGTAGAACATTGATGGTGATCTTGTCCTTGTTCATGGTGCTTTAGGGATATCTGCTTTTTCATGAATGTTCATGTTGCTGCTTAGATAATTGTTGCCTCTAAGTGTAATCGTTGCGTCTTTGTTATTATTAGAGGAAATGATGTCTAAATGAACTGAGCTCAACTAATTGGTGCCTTAATGTGGATGGATATTTGCAATTTAGCGAAGCTTTCGTCTTATTATTATTGTTATTAATTTTCAATTTTATGTTTAATTACCTTGGTTTGAATGATCTTGATAATGTTGAACTGAGCTTAGTTGGTATGTATTAGTGCATAACTATGTTCATGAGTTCACTCTCCCATGATAACTCTTTAGTTTATGGGTTCTTTTGTGGCAGATTTTTCAATGGCTTACTATAAATTTGCCACAACTCTGTTTCATTGTCATTTTTTTGCTGCTTTTTAAGATGTGGTTAGAATGTGTTGGTTGTAAAAACACCTGATGTCGTTTTTTTGAAATATTAGAAAGGAAAATATAACAACCGGAGCAGTGTTTTAAAGTTCCACAACATTTCTATATTTATGTTTTGCTAGCGGATGCAGGAATTTATATTTTCCTGATCATCATTTTTTACCGATCTTTTCAACTTTTGCTTAGGTCCTATAAATCTCTCTGATGAGAAATCCTCTATTGAAAGAATAGCTTTTAAAGGGTGTTCCTTCCAACTTCTAACAATAATCTGCTGCAATGAAAGGAACAACCTTCTTATTAACTTTTCTTCTTTTTTATAATTTTTTTGCTGTGGTTTCTGGATGTTCTTTAGAGCTGCTATCTACTGGGTTGAGCAGTCCTGAGACGCATCATCTCATAGATGCGTCATGGTTGCGATTTCAAGTTCTGAAAAAAATGAAATGATGTTCTGTGAGAAGAAATATGGAAATTGGGTAGTTTTAAATGTTATGCATGTAAATGCCCCTATAAAGTTATATGATATTTACCATCATTTTTCTGAATAAACTTTGTACTAAGTGTTGGCCTATTTTGGTGAATTATAGCTTTAATTATTGATACATCATCAACAAATTCATCATTTGGCACGAATCTCGAAGCATTTGGCGTGAATCTCGAGGCACTTGGCATGAATCTTGAGAACTTTTGAGCAAAAATGTTCAAACGCAAATGCGATGCAGCCCCAAACGGACCCTAAAAATCATCAAGAACTCTGATTTATTGAAATGAGGGATGATCTTGACGAGAGGGACTAGATGAGACCAAAATTGATCACGATCCGAGTCGTCAAACTTACCGCTTGACGGGAGGGACACAATGACACCAAAATTGATTCAATCCGAATCAAATCGAGTCTAGATTAAGATGTTAAACTATTTGTGGAAGCTTTAGGCAGCTAATTGGATTCCAAATATAGCATGTTTATCGTTAAATAGAGCATCTCATGAGATGAATCGAACGAGTCCAAGATCACGATTCGACGTCGTTAAGGCACTCGAAATGTTCACAAAACATCACCCGATCAAGTGAATCACTCAGGGTCGTTCGATGAAGTAGCCTGGATTCTTGCAGTATTTACGGAGGAATTAAGTTTCAGTGCTGCTTTAGACCAAAGGTCTGACGAACACTTCCTGCCCACGACACTCGTGTATGCACTTTACTGGAGAAATGCAGATGAGTGATTCTGCTTTGATGTGGAGCAGTGGCGAATCTATGCCCCTCCAAATCAAACTTTTTTGCCTAACTTAGGAATAAATCCAGCCCCTTGCTCTGTACAACGTAATTAATACTGCACCTTGCAATGGTAATCATTTCTCCAAAGGGCTGGATTTATTCAGGATTTATCATATATTCCGTTTACCTCAGTTTTGGCCTAAATTTTGAAGTTTTATAGGATTTTTGGCTAGAAGTGGAAAGGAAAGAAAGAGAATGGTTTTGGATGCCATGATCCTTCACACACACAAAATATTCTTTTGGAATCATAATACACACACACACACACACACACACACACACACACACACACATATTGTTATGTTTTTTATTGTTAGTAGCATGCAATGTCTTGAACTCTTACACCATCGAGATGTTGTCTGTTTTCATTGTTATTATTTATCTTAATGGATTTATCATGCAGATGATTTATGATGGCCTATTGGAGTTAAACACCCTTATGGATATATCCTACAAAGGATTTACTAGAATTCACTGCAGTTGAACTCTTTTCATTTGATCCGGTCATTATCAATGTCCATGATCGATGATCTAATTGGATTGGATATGATGGCATACATATTGTAATTGGATGGAGTAGCTTGGATGGCCCATTGATATGGAGGCAACCACTGCATTTCTGTCATCGTGACTGAAAACTGGTGTATCATCTACCAGATGGGATGGAACAAAGGTGAATCTTAGTGTTTGACTTTCTATTTTTTTCCCTCCTCCCTTTTCTTGTTTCTTCAAACTAACTGTGTTGAATGGCAGTTATGGTAATTTCTCTTCTATCATGTTTTGAATGATACTACATATTTTCTCCCATTATTTTTTAAAAGGGTTCTTCTGATTCAGGAGAAGAAAATGACATGAAATTAGAAAGAGGAATTTTAAAAGGGTTCTTTATTTGTTTTTGTGGTGATGCATAGATCTGCACTCTTCTCATGTAAAATAGCAACTGAGTAGCTTGGACGTCCCATGCCTATGACGATGCTTATGAGGGTAACCGTTGCTTACATGATTTCATTGGTTATCCTATTTTCTTTCCTAATTTTCTATAGTGTTTTTTTTTCTCAAATTCGAGAGAAAAAGTGAAATGAAATTAAGAAGGATTTACATACATGCCTCTTAATGCTTATATATTTACTTTCCTAACACCCAAATTTTAATATTTGTGTGGCCAAGCTCTAATGGTGAGCTCAAGCTCAAGCTCGGCTCTTAAAGGTAGTAGCCGATGAGCTGCTTGCGAGCTCGAACTAAAAGTAGAATTTTTACAGTAGATGGCCGGAAAATGTTTTGGTGTCAGGAAGAGGAAGATGCAGCAAATACTCACCGAAAAATGTATTGAAATATTTAACGATAGGCTAATCGAGCCGGCTCACAAGCTAACGAGTCGAGTCAGGACAAGCTCGAGCTAGAGCTCGTTTAATAAAAGAGCTCAAGTTTGAGCTTGAGCTCGTGGCTCGATAAGCTTAGCTCGCGAGCCGACTTGGCTCATTTACACCCCTAATGAATTGTATTTATTAATACCAAGAGAAAATTACATCAAAAACTCCTTCCTCTATGAGTAATCACCCAACAAATGGGAAATGCAAATATCCCTCTTGGAAATGACAGTGTAAGCCCTTCAATGTGAAATGATCAATTTTAGAACAGTTGGAAAATAAATATGAAAAGTTCAAAATAAAATTATCGTTAGAAACATTTTGGACGAAGCTAACTGCAATAGAAAAAGAAGGTGCATATTCCTTTCTTTCCTTGCCTCTATTCGATTATTATTATTATTCTCATAACATGATAGTTGATGTCACTTCTCAATTTTTTTAACAGTTTTTAAAGCTAAATCGTAAGTGGTATGCACATTAAGCAAATTTCAACTGAGAAGCTGGCAACCATCCAATTCATTTGCCTCACTATCAATATCGATGTAAGAACATATCTGTTTAGTTAGACCATATGTTCATTTTAAGCGAAAATTCATGAGAAATCAATGTTGAAGATGCAATTTAATTCATTGGCGGTTTGTTTTTACTTCCATTTATGCGGGGATTTAGTACGTATCTTAGCACGTGAAATGTCTTGAAAAGTGGTCATTTGAACGTGCATTGCATAAAAATGAACTATTTAGAGGAAAATTTTATTTCTACTTAATAAATTATCGAGATCATTGATCTTAATAACATACACTTGTGAAAAATGAGAACAACTACATACAATTTGCATATTTAGAACAATGAAAAACAACTGAAAACAATATAAATAATAAAAAATATAGAATCGATTCAATAAAGAAAACCAATAACCGTACTATTCTTCAATACGAGTTTTGATCAAATACAAAATAACTTAGAAGACATAATTCAAAAACTTTGAATTACTAATTAATTTCGAAAATTTACAATAATTGAACTTAAAATGACAGTAAAAACAATTCAATGTCAATAGTACATGGCTTAGAATTCTAAACCTTCTAATTACCAATAAAGACATTGGCCTACTTACCATACATCGAATAATGTATTATACTTTTGGGTGTTTTAATGGATATTATTAAATGAATGCTTATCAGAAAAGAACGCTATTAATTTATCTATGTTCTTATTTAGAATATTACTCAAAATAATATTCGGTACAAAAGAAGATCATTTATTAGGCAGCCCGAGTCTAGCGTTCGTATATAAAAACTTAATGTGTGTGGATGCTTATCAATTCCTTCATACTTGCAAAATGCAATCAATATAAACGAACCAAAATAACAAAAGAAGATTTCATGCCATAATGTGCAAATATATAGAAATAATTTTTTTTTTTCAATTATTCCTCCTACTACAAGCTCTTAAACAGGAAAGGCGTATCGCGCGCGCACGTACACGCACACACACACACACACACACACACACACACACACACACACACACACACACACACACACACACACACACAGATATATATATATATATATATAAATATATATATATATATATATATATATATATATATATATATATATATATATACTTACACCAAAAACTCCAAACCCCACGCCTTCGTTTGCATAAATGCTGGAATTACAATGTGAATGTAAAAGCACTTTGATAGGACCGTTAGAAAACTGAGTTGATGATATTGAGGTTGAATATCCAAAACAGCATATAGCTATGATCTCTCAGATTTCAGCATTCAATCAATTTTTTAGCACAATATGTTTTCGAGCTCGAGAAATCACAAAAAAAATGATAAAGCAAAGGCTTAACGTTTTCAGACGAGCGTTTTTAAGTTGACGTTTTTGTTGTCGTGACGATTATAATGTCGGTTTTCGCGTGTTGAAGTGCGGTGTGAAATCATCTTCATAAAATAAATCTCGAGCGTTATGAATTACAAAAACTCTACGAGGCGGGTGAACTTTTTTCAGGGATAAGTCCATCGAGGAAAATAAAAGAGTCCAAAAGTAACAAATGAAATGCAAGTAAAAAGTAAGAGAAGATAAAATTGTAATTTATAAGCTCATATATAAATATTAAGGATTTTACATCTAAACTAAAGTACGATTATAACTGAAGCTACAGAATAGAAATAACTTTAGACAGTCGGAGCCTTAGAATTCCTAAGAGCCTCCACTCCAAAAATGCAGAATGCCATACCCCCTTTTGCTTCTTATGAATAGAGGATTATTTCTTATTTTTGTTGATTGAATCTTTCTGGTAGAACTATGAAAAAGAAAAAAAATGAAGAATCAACTCATTGTTCTACTTTATACATACGTAAATGCGTTGTCTACGACAGAGATACACGCCAGGTAAATAAGTCACTACGATAATGAACATAAATTCAAAATTAGAGATCAAAGCTAATCGAAATACTGGCCAAAATTGCCATCACAGGAACAAAAAATGAGAATTATCGGCTAAAAATATAAAATGTCCTCTTACATAGAGTATCCTCTGGATGTCCCTGGGTCTTTTTATAGGTCTTCGATTGGGCTTTGTACCCTTGAACACCAAAACGTCCTCTTCGACCTCCTGTCGGGATAACAGAACAGAAAATTTTTTACGCCGACCATTTTCGCCGACCACCAAACTTCGCATAACGGATTTACCCAATAGCGGATTAGAAGGTGATGAGTAGTGGTACTTGTTCCTTCCGTTCTCCAATGGAGCTTGACATGCAACTCTTCTTTTCCTCAGATTCCATGGACGAGCCACCGATGCAGCAGCTTCTTCTGCAGCGGTAGAAGAAGCATTCTCCTGCTCCGCCTCCTTTTCCATGTCCCCGCCTGCGTGAGACGACTTGGGAAGAGCACTAACAGGAGAATACGAAGATTTCCTCTCTTCTCGGGGCTCTATTTGGGCATCTGAATCAGCCGATCGATCATGCCAACCACCGCCCCCCAAGATGGGGTTCACACAGCGTAGAATCCGCTGACCGCTCCAGTTCATCGTCGGAAAAGAAAAGTTGTGAAAACGTGACTTTCTGGCAGGGGAGCGTCTCAGTGTTATCTCCCCGTCGCCGGCTAGCTCTTCCCGCCGCCCTTCAGTCACTCCATCACCTGCGGAAGGCACCATTTGAAAACCGATTTGTCTCCAACTAGAAAATTATTCGTGGAAGCAGTCAGTAAAGGCTTCTTAAGGGCTTCGTTCGATGATCAAGATAGGGTGGGAGAGAAGCTTAGCAGAGGAAGAAGAAGAAGGAGAGGGAAGAAAGGCCAGGCGAAAATACTCAACGTCCGTTCGTGCGGGGTTCTTCTCTTCAATTGCGAAAAGGGCAGTTATACAAATCAATCACTCTCTTTCACCCATTTTTCACTCAAATATTAAAATTTATTATAAAACCCTAACCCATACTCTTCTTTTTTTTATCAAATTCTCAATGAACATCGATTCTGCAGTTCAAAAATAAATCACTTAAATGGTCTATTTGTAAATATTAATATATTTGATGGTCTGTTTCTAATTATTCAAAAAAAATAGTGAAATTTTGATTCTCACGCGTGTTAATGTAATTACCGTTGCAATGTTTTTAATTTGTTTTAATTCCGTCTAATTTGGGCCGTACGATAAATTTTTGGGGCTTCCACATACATACTGTGGAACTTTCATGCGTAGATGTATTTCACATTTTTTTTCTTTATGCATAATTAATTTGTTTTAAATCCTTTTAAATATTTTCGTTCTTAATAAAAGCAGAATTTCTTTTCAAGAAATTGGATGGTCGAATTATGTGAGAGTTCGAAGCACCTAAGACAACGCCGAGAGTGAGCATACCACTTTAGGTTAGCAGTTTATTAGAACCCATATTTTACTTGGAAAAAATAGCAGTGATGGAAAAAGCGGATTAATGGTTAGAGATAGGATAAAGTTGGAGAATTTGGGGGAACTGATCCATTATCTTTCCTTTTACCACATTTTTACAATATTTTTAATTCATGTATTTGCAAGGGGCCTAGGGTAGATAACAGTAGGACATAGGCTAAGTGAGACCCTACGACAGGCCATGAGACACAATAATGGCATGATCACACATAAACCAAAACTCTATCCTGCAACCATCATGACAAGGAGTTCGGAAGCAAGCTGCAAGTAGATGGAGGACGACTTTAGACGATGATCAAGATTTAACAATGAAGCGGATCTACCTCAGTTAAACTTTACTTATTATTCAAAAACATAAAGCTCATAGGACTTCGAGGTTGTCCGCTTAGGGCGACGTAAATCCTTGTCACATCTTTTTAGCTTTTGCACAATCATGTTGTGTGGCATAAGTCCTAACTCTTTTACGGTTTTGAGGTTGTCATTCCATATAAAATAAACCCTCGTATCTTTCTAGATTATTTGCATAATCAGATATTATGCATGTTTAAACCCTAAAATTTCAATAAAATGACAGGAGTAGACATTTAAATAATTTCACTTCTAGAAAAAGCCAAACAGTATGATATTTTAGGAAGTTGTTGACGTTCACCTCAAGATCTGTGACATCTCCTACCTCTCACTCCTTTAGATTTAAAAGTAATTGTTCCTATTTGAGCCACTCCCATTTGAATTTTTCGTGTCACCTTGAAAACATAAACTTTGATTTCTTGAAGTATTGAGAGTTGTCTTAATTGGCTTCGATTATTTAAGATGTAATTAACTATAAGGGTTTGTCTTTATAGGGAATTAGGAACCAGGTAAAAGGAACACCACCTAATCTTCAATATTAGAAAGGGGAACTTGTCAATCACATAAAAAAGTTAGCAGACCGAACATATGTCATGAATTATTTAGTTTATATAATCGAGCTCAATGTCAAGTCGTATGCCCATCTCTTAGGAGGGTATATTACTTGTGGTGTTTTGCTCGATTACTTAAACTATTAAATATATGAGATCATTTTGGTCTCATTTTTCAAAATTAATTATACATACATTAAATTACATTATTTTTAAAGTAACCAATAGATTCCAAATGAGGACTAACAGTCGTATCTCAAATATGAATGTATTGTATAGTGATACATTGAAGATATAACCTCCAACCTCCATAGCTACCGATGGTCATTAGTTGAAGACCCATCGATAATCTCTAGCCTCTGTAACCACTAACCGCCATCAACCATGGTGATCATCATTACTGGCCGCTGTAAACCACTGGCCACTAGCAACCATTGCTTACGATCTTTGTAGCCCGAATATGATGGTTATTCTGAGTATTTGTATTTTCATTTACACTGTATAAAGATAAATGTAGTGTCCAATATAAATTTGTAACCCTGTTCTCTCTAAGAGAGGGGATCCATGCCCTAATTACGACCCATATGACTAACACTACTACAGCTTTCAAATACAGCATTTATGGCTAACTGACAAAATTTTAGTCATGGACTACGATCTCTGTGACCAAATGACACTTTGCAGTCACCAATTATGGCATTTATGGCCAACTAACGTTATTATAGGCACCAACTACGACCTTTGTGGCCAACTAAAGCTACTATAACTTCAAACCATGAAAATTGTGACCAACAGACGTTATTGCAGTCACTAACTACAGCCTCTAAGGCTGATGGATATTATTACAACTTCTAACTACGATTTTTTTGCCAATCACCGCCTATAGCCTCTATGACTAATTGTTGGTATTGTAACTACTGACTACAACCTTTATGGCCAACTACTGCATTTGTAGCAACCAACTACAATCATTTTGGCTAATTATTTCTATTATATCTAAGAACTGCATTTGTTGTAGCCTGATTATGGCTATTATAGCTAAACTACTATTGTATATGTGATTATCAGCTTTGTAATTCCATCTCTAATTTTGGAGAAGATTGGACCTATGCACTTACAAGAGAATAGTCGATTACTTTGACTTTTAGGCTCTTGGTTTTTTTCCCTTTTCAAGGTTTTCCATATAAAAAAGCTGTCTCCTCCTGTACTTTTTAATTATCCAAATATGTGTGTGATGGATCTTCGTGCAATGACAAGATTCTAAATTATCACTACCACTGTGAATCTTCTGAAACGTAACAGCTATAATCATAATTCTATTATTAATTTTATGGATTTAATTCCTTCTAATTATGTATTTAAACTACACTATTCTTTTATAGTACATGTTAGTTGATGCATCATCAATGTCATCCAATATTTAAAATAATTATAGTCATCTTCCTATCAATTTTTTGAACATCTATAAAATCTCATTTCACCATTCTAACTCCTTAAACAAGTTAATGACAGGCACATTTGGTTGCATCAACTATAGACGATATTATATTTAATGTCTCAAGTTGATGAATGACTTCGACTCATCTTAGGAAATATGACACCTAGTGATATCAAATACAATGATCAAGCCTTAATAATAAAACAAAATAATGGATAATAATAAGCTTAAAATCACATGTTCCCTTAAACCACAAATGGTCAAGCATCTAAATAAATACAATACAAAAAATGATTTAAAATCATGATTGAAATAAAACTGAGTTTGAAACATTATAATAAAAGATTTATAACCATCTCATAAACAAGATATATTGATAAAGAAAGCTTTGCTGATTTTCATATTTAAAATCATGAATGGTGAAGTATAACTTCTCATTTGCAAGTTTACTTAGCTTAAATGATTTTTTTTCCAAGCTCTAATTAAAATGTGGTTTTCATAAAACCCCATAAGGGTTTTGATTTAAAACCTACATTAAATACAAATTTATAATGAAACAATAAACTGAAGATTGAAAAAAAGGAGTGAGAAAAATTCTGAAAAAGCAGTCGATTATTTTATTCCGTAATAATTTGGCATACACTATCTTGGGCATTCGCTTGATATTTATCATGTTGGTTATCAGGAAAACTCTATGGGGCTATTAGGTTCTAAGTAGGATATAGTAAATCTTGTAACTTCCAATTTAGTAAATCGTGAGGTGTTTGAATATTGAAAATTATTTAGTGCAATGGATATTAGATATGTTAAATTCTCAAAATTTATTTGACAACTTATCATAGGATTTAAAGTTGTTAGTCAAAATATAAATGTAATACTATACTAAAAAATGGTCTGCACGGATTTTAAGGCAACCTAGTAGTTAGTCACCTCACTTCAGTTGACCAGCTAAGCTCTCTCCCTCGGCAACCTTGTTTCAGTCGGCTGATCAACTCTCTCCTTCAACCAACCTTCCTCTAACGAGCATCGGTTGGTCGGCCTCATATAATATTCATTAGTACATGTGAACAAAACATAAAATATTCATCCACTTTAGTCTTACAATATACAAGAAAAGTATAAAAAATATAAACTTCCATATAAGGTTATAAAATCGACAAAAAGTGGAGCTGCAGGACCAAGGCAAAAAAATATGGACATGAAAGTCAGCATCGATCTCAAAACGATCCAACAACCGAAATAAGAAGGATAAAAATGCCCTTTGCTTCTCTATTTTAAAGCAAGATCAAATATGTAATTTTTATATAATGTTTACCCCCTCCTATCTTTTATAAATAAGAGGGCTTCATGAAGTAAAAGGAACTGTGGGACACCCTCACTTGTAACATCTAATTTTATGAATAAAATGCAAACCTGTGCCCGGGAACACCCCATTCCCCCACGAGTCCAAAGATGGTGTAACGACAAATTTTTGAAGCTAGTGTATCAATGTACGTTGAATATGGTGTAATGACACAACTTAATGATGGTGTAACAATGCGCCTCGAGTATGACGTAACTCCCAGTAATAACTACTTACAACAGTCATACTTAGAGTCTGGTACTTTCCCCAAACTCCTAAAGTTCTCTTCTCACAGCTTACGCAACTCCCAACTCTAGCCTCTTTGACCCACGTAAATTATCACAATTCACTACTACAACCTATATGTTTATTTATGACCTACGTTGCTCACAGCTCATGCAGCTCCTAACTTCGATCTCTATGACATACAAATGTTATTGCAACTCACCATTACAGCTTACACGACCTACTATGAACTAAGTGGTCCACAACTCATGAAGGTCCGAACTTTCGCCTCTATGGCCTACGAACATTATTGCAGCTTCTCGGTACCACCTATGTGGTCTACAGTTCATGCAGCTTTCAACTTTGGCCTCTTTGACCAGTGAATGTTATTGCAACTCACGATTATAGTTTGTGTGACCAAATATGGTTTATGTGGTTTAAAGCTCATGCAATTCCCAACTCCAACTTCTAAGACCTACAAACATTATTGCAGCTCACCACCACGGCAAATGTGATCAATTATGGCTTACGTGATCTACAACTCATGAAGTTCCTAACTCTGATCTCTACGACCTACAAACATTATTACAATTCACCACTATGACTTACATGATTAATTATGACCTAATTATCCACAGCTCATACATCTTCCAACTCCAATATCTATGGCCTACAAATGCTATAACAGCTCACAAATACGACTTATGTGACCAATTGCAACCCACGTGACTCATAAGTCTTGCAGCTCTATACTAGGACCTCAGTGGCCAACTGATGCCCCTGGATAACCATCTACGACCTACATGGCCAACTACTATCACAACTTTCATCTATGACCTTTACGACCAACTGATACCACAAAACATTGTCTACAATATTCATGGCATGTTATATCATTCATAATAATTGAGTAAGACCTTTTTGGCCCGTTACAACTATTATTGTTGAACTATAACTGTATATATCAACATTATAATTCTATCTTCTTTAATTCAAGTGGAGTGTGAGTTTATATACTTACAATTGTAGAGTGAATTTTTTCAACTAAGCGAGACCCCGTGGTTTCTGACCTTTTTGTAGAGTTTTCAAAAAAAATTGAGGTGTCTCCTTCTACATATATATATTTTTAATTTGTATGTATTGGATCTTTATACTACGCTATGATGTTAAATTAGTATTCTATCATCACGAATCATAAGACACGCATCAATATTATTCTAGTAAAGAAAATAATTAAAAATATTTTCATTCGCCGTGTTCAAGCCACCTGCAAAAGTAAGATTTTTCAAGATGGATCAATGCTGAATTTTGCTTTCTATAATATACCGACGTATTGTAGCATATTATGATTGATTTACAATTAGAAATTTTATTCGTCGAAGCAGATATTTTTAGGGATAATTACATTCTATTTACAAAATTAACACTCCTTTTATTTTTTTGAACTACCAAACTTATGCATGTACCAGTTACATGATTCAGGAATTTGATTAAAAGTGAAAAAATATGTTTATGTTTTATGGTAAATTTTGATATTTGAGATATTAGAGCTTAAGATCCAACTAAAATGTTAATTTGTTAAATTTATGAGATGAATGCAACCCCAAATTAATCTTCACAGTGTAAGATAATGGATCGGCTCCTCCAAATTCTCCGACTTTCTCGTATCTCTAACCGTTAATCCGCTTTTCCATCCGCTAATTTTTCTAAGTAAAGTTTGGGTTCTAACAAACTGGTAACTTAAAGCGGTATGCTCACTCTCAACACTGTCTTAGATGCTTCGAATGATCACATAATTCGCTCATCCAATTTCTTGAAAAACAATTCTTCTTTTTTTTAAGAACGAAAATATTTAAAAAGATTGACAAACATATTCTTATGCACAATGCTTATACATATCTATCACCTAAATTTTAATTTTACATAACATATATGCCACCTATTTTATATACAAAAATGTGAAATTCATCTACTCTGTTTAACTTTACTAATCTCACAATAATTTCGAGATGTAACACACGTGGTGATATATTATTTGAAATGTGCACGTATAGCTACGTCTGGAGTCCAGATAGACAATTTTTCGGTCTGACACAAACTAAACCGAATTAAAAAAAAATATATAGAAGTATTTCAACCGGTATTTACATTAGCACACTTAGGAATCAAAATTTCACTAATTTTTAGGATAGTTATATACAGACCATAAAAAATATTAATATTTACAAATACATCATTTAAGTGATATTTTTTGGGACTGCAGAATTGATGTTCAATGAGAATTGAAAAATATAAGTTAGCATTTTATAAATTTTAATATTTGAGTGAGAATTTGAAAAATGGATGAAAGAGAGGGGTTGATTTGTAAACAACAAGTGGGGTGGTCTGTATGTAACTGCCCTTCCGCAATTGAACAGATGAACCCCAAACGAACGTTGAGTATTAACAGTCCAAGGTCTACTCGTCTCCAGATTATCCAAATTCCTAACATAAAATACTGAAGCACCCTCAACTGCGACATCAACAGTTACTCCGCATAACCCATGCAGCAACTCTTTTTCAAACATGCAATACAGCTTCCGGGTGTAATACACAGCAGCTTGCCTCAACACTGGGCTTGTTTTAACTGTGGGTTTAATAACCGTTTGAGAGCTTTTGAAGTCTTCATCCTTCTCGTTCCTTCTCCAAGATTTCATAATACTTTCAATTCCCAAAAAGCAGTCAGTGAGAGAACTGGTTGGCTTAGATACACCATGACATACGCTATTTGTGGACTCACTTCGTTGCGTCGACAAAATTCCCATTCCAAATATTTCTTTATTGAATGCTGTGGACCACTTATGTCTTATACGATACAAATCTTGTAGCCATCCGTTGCCGTGTAGGTCTCCTTGCTCAATCATTAAAGCCCAATAATGTTCAAACTCCTCTTCACAGTCACATTCCCTCATGCATCTGTAAAACAGATTGTGGACACTCTTGCTGGTGTTACCGCAATGAACTTTTGAAGACAACTTCTTATAAATATGCCACTGGCATAATCTATGCCTTGTGAATGGAAGGGATTCTTGAATGGCCCTTGACATCACTTGATCTCGATCGGTAAAAATAGTGATTGGATGTTTGTCGCTCATTAGCCGAATAAAAGTTTTAAATAACCGAGTGAATGACTCTATTGTCTCGTCGGCTAAAAAACCAACTCCGAAGAGGATGTTTTGCCAGTGGTGGTTAACCCCTACAAAAGGAGCACAACATAAATTGTACTTATTCAAACGGTAGCTCGTGTCGAAAGTTACAACGTCCCCAAAGCAATCATAATCAAGTCTACAACTCCCGTCACACCGAAAAAGCTTCTTAGTCTCCCTTCATCATCGGTCTCGAAGTCCCATGCAAACATACTCGTCATGATTTTGTCGTTCCATGAATAATTGCAATGAGAGTTTGCATTACCGTGTTCAATTTTAAATCTTCTATCCCTTTGAAGGAAATTGTAGGCATCTTGTCTCGTACACTCCATGTTCTCTACTCCACCAACCTCGACGACAAGGAACCTAAAAGCGTCTGCGCTGCTCTAATCCCCGAACTCGTCATTGATCTCGATAATTCTGCATTTAGCTCGCTAACCTTCCGACTGGACCGTAGAAGGTGTTTGTCACTGGATTCCGCCAAGGGGTGGTTATGCCCTTCGACAAATTTCTTTATTGACCAATTGCCGTCAATGTCTACAACATAACGAACCATTGCTTGACAGCCAGTCCTTTTCTCGGCTTTCCTGTACTTCAACGTATTGGCGACCGGTGACTCTTTCTTATGGCTCGCTTTAGCACAAGTATAATCCTTCGACTTAATTTGCACAGAGTTCGTCCGATAGCTTCGTTGTGATCCTTGCGGACAATGAATCCAACATGATGTGCATAAGCGCGATAGTGTTCGTAAGCCTCCACCTCATTATGAACAATAGTATTGAGAAAACCGTTTACAATTGGATCATTTGAATCACTTCCTCCCACGAGTAACTACAAATTGAATTTGTACGATAAAGTTAGTCGGACTTGTATGACCCGAGCAATACTAAAAAACACACTCGGGAATAGACCAAAAATACTTGCAGAAAACACGAATTAATATTAACTAGCGAGAATACCCTAACTTTAAGGTAGAAACGACGATCAAAATATGTCATATATCACCCATATAGATCGTAGGCTCGAATTTAACTTAAAACAATAAATACACCTGAAAATACACTGAGAGTACTATCGAGAATACACTCGAAAATACACTCGAAATAATCCACTTACAATACAATAAAAATTACACCCAAAATACACTGAAAATACACTGAAAATACACTAAAAATAATACATTGACAATACACTGAAAATACACTGAAAATACACTGAAAATACACTGAAAATAAACTGAAAATGATACATTGAAAATACACTGAAAATACACTGAAAATACTCCAGTTAGATTACACTGAAAATAATACACTGCGAATACACTGAAAATAAACTGAAAATGACACACTGAAAATACACTAAAAATACTCAAGTGACAATACACTGGTGATAATACTCTGAGAATACACTGAAAATACACCGAAATTACATCGACAATACATCGAAAATACATCGAAAATACTCCAATTGAGAATACACCGATAATAATACATCGAGAATACACTGAAAATACATCGACAATACTACTGCAAATGATACATCTGAAAATACATCGAAAATACACTAAAAATACATCGAAAATACATCGAAAATACATCGAAAATACACTGAAAATACTCATGTGAGAATACACTCGAAAATAATACACTGCGAATACATCGAAAATAAATCGAAAATGACACATCGAAAATACACTAAAAATACTCAGTGATGATACATCGATGATAATACTCTACAGAAT
The DNA here is from genome assembly GCA_022702705.1 of Papilionanthe hookeriana x Papilionanthe teres. Taxonomy (NCBI): domain Eukaryota; kingdom Viridiplantae; phylum Streptophyta; class Magnoliopsida; order Asparagales; family Orchidaceae; genus Papilionanthe; species Papilionanthe hookeriana x Papilionanthe teres. The sequence goes on along the minus strand of CM040422.1, from coordinate 158,566,318 downwards.
ACATTGAAAATACACCGAAAATACATCGAAAATACATCTGAAAATACTCCAGTTGAGAATACATCGATAATAATACACCGAGAATACATCGAGAATACACTGAAAATACATCTGAAAATGATACACGGAATACTATCGAAAATACTATCGAAAATGACACTGAAAATACTCCAATGAGAATACACTGATAATAATACACTGACAATACACTGAAAATACACTGAAAATACACTGAAAATACACTGAAAGTACTCAAGGAAAATCACTTTAGGTTATTACTTATCCCTTCAACAGGAATATTCCACGCAGGGTTAATCTTACCTCCTCCGTCCCAGACGAGTTTCCATAATTCATGCTTCTATTTCTTCATTAAGAGAAAAATCAAACTCCATCACTTGGAAATAGCGACGGTGAAACCCTGCAGAGACAAAACCACTTTTCGTTAACCCTAAAGAGCCAAAAATGCACTTTTCGAAAACCACTAACGAGCCAAAAAACCACTTTTCTGCTATTTATTCGGCACTATTACGTTAATGGCAGATTGGAGGGAACCAAAATGACCGTATGCAAAAAAGCGGGAGAAACGATCGGGTCGGGTCGGGCCGGGCCGGGCGTTTCATTTTCCCTTTTTTTCCATTTAATATCCGACGTGGACTATGGGCCCACTTACGCCATGCGTCATTTTTTAACTGGCGTCCGAACGTAGCGCTACGTTCGCTACGTTCGGACGACGCACAGGAAAATTCGGCTTCCGCCTGGCCCTTCTTTCCTCTCCTCTTCTCCCTCTCCTAAGCTACTCTCCCACCCTATCTTGCTCGTCGAACGAAGCTCTAAGAAGCTTTTACTGATTGCTTCCACGAATAATTTTCTGGTTGGAGCCGAGTCGAGTTTCAAATGGTGCCTTCCGCAGGCGATGGAGTGACTGAAGGGCGGCGGGAAGAGCTAGCCGCCGATGGGCAGATAACACCCAAACGATCTCCTGTGAGACAGTCCCGATTTCACAATTTCTCTTTTCCGACGAAGAACTGGAGCGGTCAACGGATTCTACGCTGTGTGAACCACATCTTGGGGGGCGGTGGTTCGGGTGATCGATCGGCTGATTCGGATACCCAAATAGAGCCCCGAGGAGAGTGGAATGCTTCGTATTCTCCTGTTAGTGCTCTTCCCATGTCGTCTCACGCAGGCGGGGACAAGGAAAAGGAGGCGGAGCAGGAGAATGCTTCTTCTACCGCTGCAGGAGAAGCTGCTGCACCGGTGGCTCGCCCATGGAATCTGAGGAAAAGAAGAGCTGCGTGTCAAGCTCCATTGGAGAACGGAAGGAACAAGTACCATTGCTCATCACCTTCTAATCTGCCATTGGGTAAATCTGTTGTGCGAAGTTCGGTTGTCGGCGAAAATGGCCGGCGGAAGAAATTTTCCGTTTCATTATCTCGACACGAGATCGAAGAGGACTTTTTGGAGTTCAAGGGGACGAAGCCCAATCGAAGACCTAAAAGAAGAACCAGGGTCATCCAGAGGATACTCGATGTAAGAGGAAATTTCATTTTTTGAGCCGATAATTCTCATTTCTGGTTCTGGTGGTGGCAATTTTGGTTGTATTTGGATTAGTTTTGATCTCTAGTTTTGAATTTATGTTCATCGTTGTAGGACTTATTTCCTAGCGTATGGCTCTCGGAGATTAATGCGCGCATGTATAAAGCAGATCAATGAGTTGATTATTCATTTATCTTTTTCATAGTTCTACCAGAAATAATCCTCTATTCAGGAGATGCAAAAGTGGGTATGACATTCTGCATTTTTGAACTGGAGGCTCTTAGGAATTTTAAGGTTCTGACCGTCTAAAATTATTGCTACTCTGTAGCTTGAGTTAGAATCGTAATTTAGTTTACCTCATTTATATGTAAATTTCTTAATATGAATATATGAGATTATAAATTGCAATTTTATATCCTCTTGTTTACTTGCATTTCATTCGTTACTTTTGGAATCTCTTATTTTTCTTGATGGACTTATCCAGGAAAAAGTTCATCTGCATGTAGAGTTTTTGGTAATTCATAATGCTTGGGGATTTAGTTTATATAAGATGATATTATACTACACTTCATGTGGAAACTGACATTATAATCGTCATGACAACAAAAAGATGTCAACTTAAAAAATGTTGGCCTAGAAAATGTTAAGTCTTTGCTTTATCAATTTCTTGTGATTCCTTGAAGCTGAAAATGCATTGGACTAACAAATTGATTCAATGCTGAAAGCAGATAGATGTAGCTATATGTTGTTTTGTATATTCAACCCCAATATCACCAAATCAGTTTTCCGACGGTCCTATCAAAATGCTTTTACATTAACATTGTAATTCCAACATTTATGCAAACAAAGGAGTGGGTTTTGGACTTTTTGGTGTAAGGTGTGTGTGTGTGTATATATATATATATCTGCGCGCGCGCGCGCGATGGTCTTTTCTGTTTAAGAGGTTGTAGTAGGAGGAATAATTGAAAAATAATTTATTTCTATATATTTGCACATTATGACATAGAATATTCTTTTGTTATTTTGGTTCATTTATATTGATTGCATTTTGCAAGTATGAAGGAATTGATAAGCATCCATACACATTAAGTTTTTCTATATGAAGTCTAGACTCGGGCTGCCTAAGAAATGACCTCCTTTTGTATCGAGTATTATTTTGATTAATATTCTAAATAAGAAATATAGATAACTTAATAGCGTTCTTTTTTGATAAGCATTCATTTAATTTGATTTGAGAAGATAATCAAGAATACCATATTTTGTAGGAATATATGAATATTATAACAATATCCATTAAAACACCGAAAATTATACTACAATATTCGATGTACGGTAAGTACGTCAATGTCTTTATTGGTAATTAGAAGGTTTAGATTTCTAAACAATGTACTATTGACATTGAATTGTTTTTACTATCATATTAAGTTCAATTATTGTAAATGTTCAAAATTAATTAGTAGTTTAAAGTTTTTGAATTATGTCTTCTAAGTTATTTAGTATTTGATCAAAACTCGTATTGAAGCATAGTATGGTTCTTGGTTTTCTTTAGTTGAATCGATTCTATATTTTTAATTGTTTCTACTGTTTCTGGTTGCTTTTTGGCTTGATCTAAATATGCAAATTGTATGAGTTGTTCTGATTTTTCACAAGTGTATATTATTAAGATCAATGATCTCAATAATTCATTAGTAGAAAATAAATTTTTCCTCAAAATAATTCGTTTTCTTGCAATGCACAGCTTAATGACCAACTTTCGAAGGCATTTCATGTGTTAAGGCATGTACTTAATTCCTGCATAAATGGAAGTAAAAAAAGCTGCCAATGAATTAAATTACATCTTCATCATTGATATCTCATGAATTTTCAGTTAAAAGAGAACATATGGTCTAATTAAACAGATATGTTCTTAGAATGATATTGGTAGTGATGCAGATTAATTGGATGGTTGCCCGCCTGTCAGTTGAACTTTGCTTAATGTGCAGACCACTTATAATTTAATGTCCATTTGGAACATCTTATAAGTGTGTTTGGCGTTTTGAAAACGCCGAAGAGGCATTTATTTATTGTGTTTAGGCTGCTTATTTGAAAACGCCGGTTGGCGTCGTTAAATAAGCGCGGCCGCAAAATCAACACAGAGGCCCTCATCTTCATCCGAGTGGAGGAGTTTTTTTCCGCCTAGGCCCCTGTCCGTCTCTTCCCTCAGTTGACCGTTGTTGCCTAGGCACTTCTCCCTTGCCTGTCTGTAGCCTCTCCCTTGAAGTTAGTCATCGCCTCTACTATTACCCTTGTCGTCGCCGTCACCATCGCCATAGCCGCGACTTTCTCCTTCGCCACCTCCATGACCATCTCCTCGCTCTCGAGACCACCACCTGTTCAGAATTCGCGGCTGAACTTGCCCATATTGCCTGCAAAACCCTCCCCCTCGCCGTTCGGTAAACTTTTATTTTCCCCTCAGTTATGTATTTCGTCAGATTTCTTATCAACCGTTTTCACTTGATGAACATTGCATTTCTTAACTGCCTCTTCTTCCTTGTCATCACTAGCTCATTGCTCACTAACCTAAAATGAATGTCCATAATTCTATTGGTTAATATTGCTGTATAGGCTGTGAGTAGGCAATCTTATTACTGCGTTATGATTTTCGTTGATGTAGTTATTAATTATTTGATAGCTTGAATTATTATTACGTGTGTATGAACTAATTGATTTGCTGCAATGATGTATTTTAATTTTTATAAGATATGAGGTTTGCCTGTTAACTGGTCTCATTTCTTCCATGAGTGTTGAGAAGCTCTGCTTCTTCTATGAGGTGGCGCATATGTAAAAATTGAAGTTTAGGCGTTAGAAATGTCAATACATAGGAATTAGGTGGTATGTATGTAAGTCTTCCTATTTCTTATTATTTCTGAATTGGATGAGATTGCCAATGTTGGAGTTCCATATGCTTGCCTGAAGTCTAAAATATAAAGTCTATGTCCATGTGTGAGTTTGCAACAATGATACTTACACCCAAGCATTCCCATTATGATGGGAACAATTTGACATAATGAATTTCTATTCATTGATTTGAATTCATTTGCCAGCACAATCTATTTTATCATCGATCTGAAAGAGAAAGGATTTTTTAGCATATAATGTTTCTCGACTTCTATTTACCATTTAGGTGTTTAAAGGCATGTATTTTGTTCTCGTCTAACCATATAAAGATATTTAGATTAGTGAATAAGATAAAAAGCTAAAGGAGATTTTATTTTCTAAATTTTTTAAAATCAGTTGGCAAAGACAAAGCTGATCCCATTCTCAGAGGAAAATTTTCATTTGCCTGATTTGAAAAAATTGAATATTCTTTTTTTTTGTTTAAGAAAACAAGCTTCAAGTTTCATTCTTATATTAAGCACAAGTCTTCATTTTATTTTTTTACTTAAACTGTATATTTGGTGATTTGCATTCATATCTTCTTTTTTTATTTGTATTGTTTCTAAAATAATAAAGAAGTATCTCGTTTGTAAAGAGAACTTCAGTGAAATTGCTAGTTTTTTTAAGGAATTTTCAAATTAATTTTTGGGGATGAATTTACTATTAAAGCGAGTGTTGCTAGTCCATAATATAACCCTCTTTGACCTTGGATTGATTTATCTTCTTTTAACGCTACATATGCTTTATGTTTGTTGGCACTAATGCTTTTCTAAATATCAGCTGTAATTATTGAAGGTTTCGACCATTTTTTTGTAATTTTTTTAATTTTCTTGCTTTTGCCTTGCTCATTGAAAATCCTGTTGAACTTTGCACCTCCACTATTTCGTTCTCGAGCCGGGAAATCCTGTGATGTTACAACTGATTGCTGGGTTACAACTGATTGTTGAGATGTGCTCTTTACTGTATATTCACCAACTGCTTTATATACTGTAACCATTCTTCTTGCCTTTATGCTGACAATATGTTTAACTATACATATTTGCTGCAAATATACCTATTATAAGATTGCCGGTGGGTCTTCTATCTTTGGTGCTGTATCGTATCTTGCCTTCAAACCTTATCTCAGCTATTTATGCCACTTATTAGGTTGACTTTATGAATCCTGATTCTCAATTTGTCTCTATTAAATGTTTGATTGTGTCTTAAACTATTTGTACCACTTATTACGTTGATTTTATGAATCCTGAATCCCACATAAGACTCTTCACTTAGAGCTGGATTTTTTATTCTAGCTCTCATGTTTGTATTCCTGCAATACCTGCAGCTTAATTTGTTATTATAGCAGCTCATCCTGTTAATCGTGTATTGGGTTTCCATTCCAGCTCCCCCATGCTTTCCATCTTTCTGTGCAGATTCATCTCAGAAAGCTTGCAAAATGGCTGATGCTCATGAGAACGATAGGCATTGGAAGCTGGAAGAGGTAATGGCACAAGCATGATCTACCTGATCATGACACCTCTTGATTAGGTCTCTCGTGTGGCTAAGCTGTTGGGTGATGAATATGGAACTGTTTCTAATATTAAAAGCAGAGTTAATCGACAATCTGGACTTAGAGGAATGGTGCCCTGTGCCTGCAGTGCTGTCTGATCTCGCTGGATTTGAGAAAGAACCATGGCTGCATTGGAGGAGGCTTCTCCTTCGAGGAAGTTTAACCTCCCTTTAAACTCTGTCAGTTTATAACTCATAGCCAACATTACTTGTGAAGCCAGCGGATGAGAGAGAAAAAGGATTGAATGGTTTTGACTCACCATCTCAGATCTACGAAATTGGACATAACGCTATTTTATCCGGAGAAATTCGTCGGTGCCCTGCTCCGGCCAGGATTGGACGGCGTTGTGTTCCGGCGAGAAGGAGGCAACGAGAACGTCGACGCCGCAGAGGATGGAGAGTTCGAAGGCCTTCTTGTTCAATCATGTCATTCTCGTCATGTAACATGCTCGGCGGGCTTGGGAGTTCTCTCGGTACTTCATCTCCAGCTTTACTCGCCCCATTCCTCTGATCTATTCGTCTCTGCTTCTCTGCTGCGTTTTTTTGAAACAGAGCCAACTAATTGAGCGGCGAAAGAAGAAATCTCTTTATTTTTCTGACCGCTGAGAGTAGCCGTTGATAATGACCAGCTTCAATGGTTTGAATTAATAAGAGTCGTTCTCCACTTACTAGTTCATGCGTGCTAATTATCAGATTAATTTGAAGTGCACTTAGACCATTGGTTGAGCCAACTAAGACATTTTGTTTGAAAGCTCCATCAAGTAAGCAAGTTTGAATATTAATGGAAGCAGCGTGCTCTCTGTACTTAGCCGAAACCAGCCTTTCCATGCTGTGAGGGAGATGCCTGAACGGTGGAAAAAATATTATTTCATTTGAAATCTTTTAGAATTGTTTTGATCAATAAACAACTGATTAAACTTTTATTATTTTGTTTGAATAAAAACAAATTCAATGTAAAATAAATTCTTTAAAGTTGGCAGCGACACTAAGCGACTAGCGGGCTGTGTCGACGGCAACGGCGAGCAGTGCGGATGCAAGTAACGACATTAGTAAGGTCCCAACAATAGAATGAAGACGGCTCCTTCAGGGGCAGGCGACAATTGACGGTAGGTTACAAGTGATAGCGTTACTTTATACAGCTACCATCTTACATGACAACATATGAAACGACATGCGTGCATAATATAGTTCATTCTGCTTATAAACTCATTAGCTTTTTCAACTTATTTTGGGCTCTTATGTCTTACATCCATCATGGATTGAGATTGACTTTAAAATAGTTATCTCATATATGAATGTTCCTTTGTGAACCTAACAAGCATGCGTCTTGTAGGCAGAACAATAAATAAATGGACATTCTAAATAGAAGATCTATAAGGATTAAATGTAATAAATTATCCTGTATAGATTTTGATCTCTGTCTTCCTCATCCCTAGTCCAATCGACAACAGGGAGAAGCTGATATTGATGGTTCTTGATAGTTCAACTATTGAGAGTCTTCAATTGGTATTGTGCTATATGAAAAAAACATGTGATAGAGGATATTGATGGTTCTTGGTAGTTCAACTATTGAGAGTCTTCAATTGGTATTGTGCTATATGAAAAAATATGTGATAGAGGAAATGTATTTGTTATTTTGACCCCCAATTAATGAACTAAGGTAAAATGACACTTTCGTAATGTAGTATCGCTCACCTACCACATCTCACCAACCGCTCACCTACCACATCTCACCTACCGCTCACCTACCTCCCACGTACCACTCTCTTACTTTATATAAATAGAGAGGGTACGAGGCTTAGAAGAGCAAGGGAAAATGTCTTAAGCTACCACAAAGGAGGAGAGAATAGCTAGAGAGCTAGAGAGGAGGAGAGCATCTTGAGGCCTTGTATCAATGTGTCACTTGAGAGGGAGGCTGTATAAGGAAGATGATGGCTCATCTCTATGTATAAGCTATGTATTCTGTATTTCTTTTGCCTTAGTGAACTATTTGATTGATTCCCTCCTGTGGACGTAGATCCAGTTGGATCGAACCACGTAAACGATCTGCGTTTGCTTGTGTTCTTTGTGTTTTATTTCTATGCCAGGAAATACATATCTCACAACAATTGGCGTCGTCTGTGGGAAGATCCATACTTCTTGGCTAGAGGTGTTCGTGGCCAGCGAAGAAGAAGAAGAGCTCGGCATTCTCGAACAGAGGAGCAGGCGGATCGCGTTGCAGGTAGCCGAATCACGACAGATTTGGTGAGCAGCAGATGCTTTGATCGATTGGATTCGCACCGCAGGTTGTGTGTTTCAGCGAGACGGAGGAGGAACGGTCCGCGAAGGGGCAAATCTCGCGAAGGAGAATTTCCGCGATAGCTAGCGCACGCCGCGACAGGAATTTTATATTCAGCCAGCCGTAGCTTTTCTTGACTAAAGCTGGTGCGGGAATTTTATTTTTCAGCCACAGCTCTTCTTGACTAAATTAGAAAGTTGGTGCAGAGGAAAAGTTATTAATCGTGCAGCGGTGGAGTAATTAATTTGAAAGGGAATCAAGGAATATTCTATTCCTACTAAAGGAATATTCCCAAAAACTTGAAGCAGTCAACGTCAACATAATTTCTGGAGGAAAATCACTTGTTCGGAAATTTCTCCAGGAGAAAATTAATTCGGAAGGTTAACTCCCGTAGGTGGTCAGCTCTCGAAATTTAGCAGGTGCTCAGCGGAGTGGATTTTAGACATTAGTGGGATTAAGCCACAATAATGGAATCCGCTAAATTTGACATCGAGAAATTCACAGGAAAGAATGATTTCGGCCTGTGGAGAGTCAAGATGAGGGTCTTGCTGGTTCAACAGGGTGTTACAGAAGTCTTGCAAGAGCCGGCGGCACTACCGGCCGACATGACAGAGAAAGACAAGATTGGCATGCTGGACAAAGCTCATAGTTTAATACTCTTGAGCTTGGGAGACAAGGTTCTGTGGGAGGTGTCGAGGGAGACGACTCAAACACTTTGGGCCAAACTCAAGGTACTCTACCTGACCAAGTCCCTGGCTAACAGGCTCTTTCTGAAGCATCGTCTATACTCTTTCTAAATGCACGAAGACAAATCAGTTTCAAAGCAGATCGACGAGTTCAACAAGATCATAAATGATCTTGAAAACTTCGAAGTCAAGATGGATGACAAAGACAAGACACTGTTGTTGTTAAACTCTATTCCTAAGAGCTACGAGCAGTTCAAGGATGCGATACTCTATGGAAGGGCGCAGAAGATTACTCTGGAAGAGGTTCAATCATTGATTAGAGCCAAAGAGCTTCAAAAGAAGCACGACATGAAGGAGGAAAGTAGCGGAGACAGTCTGATGTTAGAGGAAGATCGAGCAAAAAATGTTCTAAAAGTGATCAGGTCAGATCAAGGTCCAGAAGGAATGGTAGAAGCCAGTCTTCTAAAAGATCTAACAAATGTTACCATTGCCACAAGGAAGATCATTTTAAGAAGAACTATCCGGATAGAAAGAAAGACTTTCAGGAGAAGCCTAAAGATTCTGGAGAAGCAAGCATAGTCTCAAACGACTATGATTCAGCTGAAGCTCTGGTGATCACAGAATCTGAATCTAGCAAGGAGTGGATCCTTGACCCAGGGTGCACCTTCCACATGTGTCCTCACAAAGACTGGTTCGAGACACTACAACTGGCAAATGGTGGATCCGTTCTACTTGGAGACAATAAAGCCTACAGGGTAATCGACAGCGGGATGATCAGAATAAAGGTGTTCGATGGAGCTGAACAGATACTGCAGCATGTCAGGTACGTCCCAGAACTTAAAATAAATTTGATTTCTTTAGGGACGCTGGAGTCGAATGGATACTCATTCAAGGCAGAGAATAGCTATATCAGAGTAGTTAAGAGCTCTCTCATATTCATGAAAGAAGTCAGAAAGAATGGGCTATACTCCCTAGTTGGAAGAACTGTGATCGGGAACTTCTCAAATGCGATTCGATCGAGTCGACGAGTCCGGACTATGGCACATGAGGCGGGGCATGTAAGTGAAAGGGGCTTACGAGAATTGTCCAAGCGGAACTCGTTATGTGGAGATCGGGTCAGCAAGCCGGAATTCGCGAACAATGTGTACTGGGAAGGCCACCGGGGTGAAGTTCTCTCTTGGAATACATACATCAAAGAAACTTCTTGATTATGACACAGTGATCTATGGGGCTCAGTTAGAACTCAGACTCATGGAGGAGGAAGATACTTCATGTCTATCATCGATGACTACACCAAGAAGGTATGGGTCTTTATCTTGAAAACAAAAGATGAAGCTTTTCAACGATTCAGGGACTGGTTAACCCTCACCGAAAATAAGATGGGAGCAAAGCTGAAGCACTTGAGAACCGACAATGACTTGGAGTACTGTTCAGAGCAGTTTGAGGAGCTGTGCAGGAAGAATGGCATCACAAGGCACAAGACAATCCGGAACACTCCTCAACAGAACGACCTGGCTGAGAGGATGAACAGGACTCTCCTCGAGAAAGTGAGGTGCATGCTGCTAAATGCAGGTCTACCCAAAAGTTTCTGGGGTAAAGCTGTGTCAATCGCCTGCTACCTTATCAACAGATGCCCATCAACAAATATTAATATGAAGATTACTTTGGAGATGTGGTACGGAAAGCCAGGTAACTATGATAATCTTAAAGTTTTTGGATATATTGCATATGCTCATGTTAAATAGGATAAGCTAGAAGCAAGGGTTTTGAAGTGTATTTTCATCGGATATCCACTTGGAACCAAAGGTTACAAACTGTGATGCCTAGATCAACACAAATGCATCATCAATAGGGATGTGACATTCGATGAGTCCAAAATGGGGAATCTGCAAAGCTATGTTACCAAGAACAGTGTCACTAAGGAGGACCCTTCAATTGAGGTGGAGCTGCAACAACAACAAACTTTGACTGATCAAAGGACTGTTGTGAACGATCAAGATGAAGTGGCAGAAGACCATCAAGTGACTGAACCAGAAAGAAGATCTGATGACTACAGTCTAGTAAGGGACAGACAAAGAAGAACTATCAGACCACCAGAGAGATACGATCATGTAGATATTATCTCTTATGCTTTGAGTGTTGCTGAAGTGATAGAAGAAGCAGAACCGAGCAACTACAAGGAAGCCCTGAAGAGCAAAGAAAGACACAAGTGGGAAGAGACAATGGATGAAGAAATGACTTCTCTGATAAAGAACAAAACTTGGGAACTTGTAGATCGACCAACGAACAAACGCGTAGTTGTTTGCAAGTGGACCTTTAAAAGGAAGGAAGACACGCCAGGTATTGAGAGGATCAGGTACAAAGCCAGACTCGTTGCAAAGAGATTCACATAGGTTGAAGGAATTGACTTCAATGAAATCTTCTCACCCGTGGTGAAGCACTGCTCCATTAGAATAGTCTTAGCACTAGCGGTTCAATTCAATTTGGAACTGTAGCAACTAGATGTTAAGACTGCGTTCCTGCATGGAGAGCTCGAAGAAACCATCTACATGGATCAGCCAGATGGGTACAGCACACCTGAGACAAAGGACAAAGTTTGCTTGCTGAAGAAGGCTTTGTATGGACTGAAACAAAGCCCAAGACAATGGTACAAACGATTTGATGAGTTCATGCTAAAGATCGGTTTTGTCAGAAGCAGCTACGACAGTTGTGTGTACATGAAGTGGCAAGACGGTGAAATCAGTACGTACTTGCTCATTTATGTTGATGATATGTTAGTAGCCAGCAGAAGCAAGGAGGAAGTCCAGAAGATCAAAGGTATGCTCAATTCTGAATTTAAAATCACACCTTTTCAAATTTTAACAGCCGACAAGCGATCTCGTGCGGATCGGATTCAATTGAAGAAGGAAAGGTTGCATGACATTTTTTAATGATATTCCATATCATCTCTTCTATTTTTTTTAAGGCTTTTTCCGGATCCATGATAAATGATAATTTGGGCTGTTTGATGGCTGAGTTTAGCATCAATCCTCCCAAACTGCAAAAATGTAATTTAATTCCTACAGGATCTTTTCTTCCATTTTTTCTTTTATTTTGCCTTAAATCCAGGATTTAGTAAACCCCATTGGAAGTGGAATTTGCGGGATTTAGAGAACCTGAAGCGTGTGAGGAATGGGAAGAATGGCAAGGGTTACCTTCCTCAATGGTTTTAGGTAACAGTGGACGAGTGGAGCTGAAGGAAGGGAAAGATGGGAGTCTTATTGGTCTTGCATGCCGCAATGCCATTGTTGCTTTCCAAGCTAGCTCTAATCATGACGATTGGGAGGGTATAGGTGTTAAACACGGTTACTTTCCCAACATTTATACATACCAACCAAATGTTTCATATCACACATAAATATTTACTATTTTAATTAAAAAAAAAAATGAAGTACACATTCATTCATGGGTAAGGTATATGCATTTAAAAAAATGAAGTTGAGGTGTTATGATATGTAAATAAATAAGAACTGAGTTGTAGGTATGTAATTCTAACACTCAAAATTGGATAATTACTCTTACAACTCTTGTGTCATAAATCTATGTATCTAATTCTAACACTTAAAGTTGGATATTTACTCTTATAACCCGGTGTCATAAATTTATGTATGAAAATTGTGTATTTCACTTTTAAATGAAAGAGATTGCAGGATTTTTTTATTTGATGTTAAAGAGTTAAGTGGTAAGCATGTGCATGTATATATGAGTGTTTGGGTGTTAAATATGTAAATGTCCCACACATATAAGCCATGATAGGGAAATCTAGCCTATTTTATTTGATGTTAAATATTTTTGTGGTGTGCTTACAAGTTTGAATGTTTTGGTGTTATATACGTAAAAAAGAATTGTGTGGCTTTTGTGTAAATGTCCAATATATATAAGCCATGATTGTGAAATATGATACTTTTGATTTAATGTTAAAAATTTAAGGGGTGTGCATGTAATTCGAATGCTTTGGTTTTAGATATGTAAATACATAAGAATTGTGTGATTTGTTTGTAAATGTCGCTTATATACAAGCCATGACGGTGAAATCCATCATCAAAGGCAATCATTTTTGGTCTTTTAGAGATTTGCTCTTCTCAAGCAGTAGAGTTCTAGCAGCCTGGACAACCCATGTGCTTAGGTAGCCGCTTCTTCTCTCTTGGATATATTCTGTTTGACTAAAATGAAGTTTCATTATTAAATGTGTACTAAGAATTGAGTGGTATGTATGTAAATCTTTCTCTGTCCCTCTCTCTCCTTCTCTCTCTCTCTCTCCCTGTGCGTGCGTGTGTATTCACACACGCGTTTGCGCTCGCGCGCACACGCGAAAGGCTTTTGATTATCCAATCCCTTCACTATGTGATAATGATTTTTCTTACAAAAAATTTGTATGATTGTGGTCAGTTTTTTACCAAGTCTATGAATTTCATGAATTTCTCTCATTCCCTGACTATTTGATGATGATTGAGTAGAACATTGATGGTTATCTTGTCCTTGTTCATGGTGCTTCAGGGATATCTGCTTTTTCGTAAATGTTCATGTTGCTGCTTAGATAATCGTTGCCTCTTAAGTGTAATCGTTGCGTCTGTGTTATTATTAGAGGAAATGATGTCTAAATGAACTGAGGTCAACTAATTAGTGCCTTAATGTGGATGGATATTTGCAATTTAGCGAAGCTTTCGTCTTATTATTATTGTTATTAATTTTCAATTTTATGTTTAATTACCTTGATTTGAATGATCTTGATAATGCTGAACTGAGCTTAGTTGGTATGTATTGGTGCATAAGTGGTGTTTCACTCTCCCATGATAACTCTTTAGTTTATGGGTTCTTTTGTGGCTGCTTTTTCAATGGCTTACTATAAATTTGCCACAACTATGTTTCGTTGTCATTTTTTGGTGCCTTTTAAGAATTATCAGTGGTGAGATTGAAATTCTTACCATGATGTGTTAGAACGTGTTGGTTGTAAAAAAAACTGATGTCTTTTTTTGAAATAGAAGAAAGGAAAATATAACAACCGGAGCAGTGTTTTAAAGTTCCGCAACATTTCTACATTTATGTTTTGTAAGTAGATGCAGGAATTTGTAGTTTCTTGATCATCATTTTTTCCGGACCTTTTCAACCTTGCTTAGGTATGCACTTTACTGAAGGATTTACTAGAACTCACTTCAGTTGAACCCTTTTCATTTGATCCGATCATTAACAATGTCCATGATCGATGATCAAATTGGATTGGATATGATGGCATTCATATTGTAATCGGATGGAGTAGCTTGGATGGCCCATTGATATGGAGGCGACCACTGCATTTCTGTCATGGCGACTGAGAAATGGTGTATCATCTACCAGATGGGATGGAGCAATGGTGAATCTTAGTGTTCGACTTTCTATTTTTTTCCCTCCTCCCTTTTCTTGTTTCTTCAAATTAACTGTGTTGAATGGCAGTTATAGTAATTTCTCTTCCATCATGTTTTGAATGATACTACATATTTTCTCCCATTATTTCTTAAAAGGGTTCTTCTGATTCAAGAGCAGAAAATGACGTGAAATTAGAAAGGGGAATTTACAAATATACAACACAATTCTTATGTCTTTACATATCTAACACCTAAACTTTAATTCTTATGTTGGCACGGAAGGGTACAATGCATATGCCAAGCTCTAATGGCGAGCTCGAGCTCAAGCTCAAGCTCGGCTCGTAAAGGTAGTAGCCGACGAGCTGCTTGCGAACTAAAAGTAGAATTTTTACAGTAGATGGCCGGAAAATGTTTTGGTGGCCGGAGGAGGAGGATGCAGCGAAAACTCACCAAAAAATGTATTGAAATTACTAACGATAGGCTAATCGAGCCGACTCACAAGCTAACGAGTCGATTCGGGACAAGCTTGAGCTAGAGCTCGTTTAATAAACGAGCTCAAGTTTGAGCTTGAGCTCGTGGCTCGATAAGCTTAGCTCGCGAGCCGACTTGGCTCGTTTACACCCCTAATGAATTGTATGTATTAATACCAAGAGAAAATTACACCAAAAACGCTTTCCTCTATGTGTAATCACCCAATAAATGAGAAATGCAAATAACCCTCTTGGAAATGACAGTGCAAGCCCTTCAATGTGAAATGATCAATTTCAGAACAACTGGAAAATAAATATGAAAAGTTCAAAATAAAAGTATCATTAGAAATATTTTGGACGAAGCTAACTGCAATGTACAAAGAAAGTGCATATTCCTTTCTTTCCTTTCCCCTATTGTGATTATTATTATTATTCTCATGGCAGGATAGTTGATGTCACTTCCCAATCTTGTTAACAGTTTTTAAATTAAATCATAAGTGGAATGCACATTAAGCAAAATTCAACTGACATGGGTAACCATCCAATTCATTTGTCTCACTATCAATACCATTGTAAGAACATATCTGTTTAGTTAGACCATATGTCCTATTTTAACTGAAAATTCATGAGATATTAATGATGAAGATGCAATTTAATTCATTGGAAGTTTTTTTTTACTTCAATTTATGCAGGGATTTAGCACATGCCTTAGCACATGAAATGCCTTTGAAAGCTGGTCACTGAACTGTGCATTGCATGAAAATGAACTATTTTGAGGAAAAATTTATTTATGCTAATGAATTATCGAGATCATTGATCTTAATAATATACACTTTTGAAAAATCAAAACAACTCATATAATTTGCATATTTAGATCAAGCCAAAAAACAACTTGAAACAATAGAAACAATTTAAAATATAGAATCGATTCAACTAATGAAAACCAAGAACCATATTATTCTTCAATACGAGTTTTGATCAAATACTAAATAACTTAGAAGGCATAATTCAAAAACTTTGAACTACTAATTAATTTCAAACAATTACAATAATTGAACCTAATATGACAGTAAAAACAATTTAATGTCAATAGACCTTCTAATTACCAAAAAAGACATTGGCCTACTTACCGTACATTGAATGTTGTATTATACTTTTGGGTGTTTTAATGGATATTGTTATAATATTCATATACTCCTACAAAACATGGTATTTTTGATTTTCTTCTCAAATCAAATTAAATGAATGCTTATCAGAAAAGGACGCTATTAAGTTATCTATCTTTCTTATTTAAAATATTAATCAAAATAATATTCGATACAAAAGGAGGTCATTTATTAGGCAGTCTGAGTCTAGATTTCGTATAGAAAAACTTAATGTGTGTGGATATTGTTATAATATTCATTTATTCCTACAAAACATTATACTCTTGATTTTCTTCTCAAATCAAATAAAATGAATGCTTATTAGAAAAGAACGCTATTAAGTTATCTATGTTTCTTATTTAGATTATTACTCAAAATAATATTCAGTATAAAAGGAGGCCATTTATTAGGCAGCCCGAGTCTAGACTTCGTATAGAAAAACTTAATGTGTGTGGATGCTTATCAATTCCTTCATACTTGCAAAATGCAATCAATATAAATGAACCAAAATAACAAAAGAAGATTCCAAGCCATAATGTGCAAATATATAGAAATAATTTTTTTTTTTCAATTATTCCTCATACTACAAGCTCTTAAACATGAAAGGCCACACACACACACACACACATACACACACATATATACCTTACACCAAAAACTCCAAACCCCATGCCTTTGTTTGCATAAATGCTGGAATTACAATGTGAATATAAAAGCACTTTGATAGGACCGTCAGAAAACTGAGTTGGTGATATTAGGTTTGAATATGCAAAACAACATATAACTACTATCTATCTGTTTTCAGCATTGAATCAATTTGTTAGCCCAATGCATTTTCAGCTTCAAGGAACCACAATAAAGTGATAAAGCAAAACATTAACTTTTTCTAGGCCAGCATTTTTTAAGTTGACATCTTTTTGTTGTCATGACGATTATAACATCGGTTTCCAAATGTTGAAGTGCAGTATGAAATCATCTTATACAAACTAAATCCCAAGCATTATGAATTACCAAAAGCTCTACACACAGATGAACTTTTTTCCAGGATAAGTCCACAAAAAAAAATAAGAGAGTCCAAAAATAACGAATGAAATACAAGTAAAAAGTAAGAGAAGATAAAATTGCAATTTATAATCTCATATATTCATATTAAGAAATTTAAATATGAATGAGGTAAACTAAAGTACGGTTCTAGAAGCTACAGAATAGCAATAACTTTAGAGCGCCAGAACCTTAGAATTCCTAAGAGCTCCACTCTAAAATTGCAGAGTGTCATACCCACTTTTGCATCTTCTGAATAGAGGATTATTTCTGGTAGAACTATGAAAAAGATAGATGAAGAATTAATTCACTGATCTACTTTATACATACGTGCATTAATCTCCGACAGTCATACGCTAAAAAATAAGTCTTACAACGATGAACATAAATTCAAAATTAGAGATCAAAACTAATCCAAATACAACCAAAATTGTGACCACCATAACCGAAAATGAGAATTATCAGATAAAAAAATGCAATTTCCTCATACATCGAGTATCCTCTGGATGTCCCTGGGTCTTTTTTTAGGTCTTCGATTGGGCTTCCTCCCCTTGAACACCAAAAAAATCCTCTTCGACCGCCTGTCGAGATAACGAAACAGAAAATTTCATACGCCGGCCATTTTAGCCGACCACCGATCTTCGCATAACGGATTTATCCAATGGCGGATTAGAAGGTGATGAGCAATGGTACTTGTTCCTTCCGCTCTCCAATGGAGCTTGACACACAGCTCTTCTTTTCCTCAGATTCCATGGACAATCCAACGGTGCAGCAGCCTCTCCGCAGCGGTAGAAGAAGCATTCTCCTGCTCCGCCTCCTTTTCCTTATCCCCTGCTCCGTGAGACGACATGGGAAGAGCACTAACAGGAGAATACGAAGCTTTCCTCTCTCGTCCGGGCTCTATTTGGGTATCCGAATTAGTCGATCGATCACCCGGACCACCTCCCCCCAAAATGTGATTCACACAGCGTAAAATCCGTTGACCGCTCCAGTTCATCATCGGAAAAGAAAAGTTGTGAAAATGTGACTTTCTCGCAGGAGAGCGTTTGGGTGTTCTCTCCCTGTCGCTGGCTAGCTCTTCCCGCCGCCCTTCAGTCACTCCATCACCTGCGGAAGGCACCATTTGAAAAACGATTCGGCTTCGACCAGAAAATTATTCGTGGAAGCAATCAGTAAAGGCTTCTTAAGGTCTTTGTTCGACGAGCAAGAAAGGGTGGGAGAGAAGCTTAGCAGAGGAAGAAGGGCCAGGCGGAAATACTCAACGTTCGTGTGGGATTCTTCTGTTCAATTGCGGAAGGGGCAGTTACATACAGAACTCCCCCAAACTTCTTGTTTACAAATCAATCCCTCTCTTTCATCAATTTTTCAAATTCTCACTCAAAATATTAAAATTTATTATAAAACCCTAACCCATACTTTTCATTTTTATCAAATTCTCAATGGACATCAATTCTGCAGTCCAATAAAAAAAAATCACTTAAATGTCGTATTTGTAAATATTAATATATTTGGTTGTCAGTATATAATTATCCCAAAAAATGATGAAAATTTTATTCCTACGCGTGCTAATGTAATATTACCGTTGCAATACTTTTAATTTGTTCTAATTCCGTCAAATTTGGGCCATACGATAAATTTTTGGACCTTCTACATACATACCCCGGAAGTTTCATGCGTAGATGTATTTCAGTTTTTTTTTTTTTGTATGTAGAATAGGTGGCATGAATGTTATATAATATTAAAATTATGTATATGCGTTATGTATAAGCATAGCTTTGTCAATCCTTTTAAATATTATCGTTCTTAATAAAAGCATAATTTATTTTCATGAAATTGGATGTGCGAACTATGTGAGAGTTAGGAGAAGGTCGGAGAGTGAGCATACCGCTTTAGGTTAGCAGTTTGTTGGAAGTCATATTTTACTTTGAAAACTTAGCGGTGACGGAAATAGCGGATTAACGGTTCGAGGTACGAGAAGGTCGGAGAATTTGGGGGAACTGATCCATTATCTCACGTTTTAAAGATTAATTTGGGGTTGCATTTATCTAATATCTTGTTAATTTTAAAAATTAACATTTTTGTGGCGATCTTAAGCTCTAATATCTCAAATATCAAAATTTACCATAAAACACAAACACATTTTTTCACTTTTTTATCAAATTCCCAAATCAAGTAACTGGTACATGCGTAAGTTTGGTAGTTCAAAAAAATAATAGGAGTGTTAATTTTGTAAATAGCATGTAATTATTCCTAAATATTTTTGCTTCAACGAATAAAATTTATAATTGTAAATCAGTCATCATATTATACAATACGCAAGTAAATTATATATAGCAAAAGTCAGCACTCTACCATCTTGAAAAATCTTACGTTTGCCGGTGGCTTGAATATGTCGAATGAAAATATCTTTAATTATTTTTTTTTTACTAGAATAATATTGATGTGTGTCTTAAGATTCACAATGATATAATAATAATTTAGCATTGTAGTACAATATAAAGATCCAATACATACAAATTTTTTTAAAATATATATATATATATATATATATATATATATATATATTTTGGGGGTTGGTTGAAAAAATCCACTAATGTTGATATGCAACTACAATTCAACAATAATAGTTGTAATGGGCGACAAAGGCCGTACACAGTTGTTATGAATGCAATAGTCTGCCATGAATATTATAGACGATAGTTGTGGTATCAGTTGGTCGTAGAGACCATAGATGAAAGTTGTGATAGTAATTGGTCATGTAGGTCAAAGATGGTTGTTTCAGGGGCATCGGTTGACCACTAAGGTCATGAGTTGTACACCGCAGTTTGTCACATAGTTGGTTGCGATGAGTCGCAATAATTTCTGTAAGCCATAGAGTCCAAAGTTCGGAGCTTCATGAGTTGTGGACCAGTTATGTCGTAATAGGTCGTGTAGGTTGTAATGGTGAGTTACAATAACATGTATGTCATAAAGGCTGAAGTTAGGAACTGCACGAGCTTTGAGCAACTTAGGTCGTAGATGGTCAAATAGGTCGTAGTAGTGAGCTATAATAATGTCCATAGGTAATAGAGGCTGAAGTTGGGAGCTACGCAAGCTGTGGGAAGAGAATTTTAGGAGTTTGGGGAAGGTACCATACTCTAAGTATGACTATTATAAATAGTTATTGGGGGGAGTTACATCACACCCGGGTGCATTGTTACACCATTTTTGAGTTGCATCGTTACACCATATACATCATTACACCGTCTTCAAGGTGCGTCGTTACACCGTCTTCTGGCTCAGAGGGAAATAGGGTGTTCTCGGGCTCATGGATGCATTTTATTCTATAAAATTAGATGTTACAAGTGAGGGGTGCCCCCTAGTCCTTTTTACATCATTAAACCCTCCTATTTATAGGAATATGGGAGGGGTAAGAAGTATATAAAAATTATATACTTGGACTTGCTCTGAAAAAGATAAGCAAATGGCATTTTAGTCATTCTTATTTTGATCGTTAGATCATTTTGAGATCGATGTCGACTTTTATATCCAAGTCTGTTTGCCTTAGTCCTGCAACTCCACTTTTTGTCTATTTTATAACATTATCCGACATTTTATATTTTATTCTTTTCTTGTATATTGGCATTATGAAGTGGATGAATATTTGATGTTTTGTTTGCTTTTACCAATGACTATTTTATGGCGTCGGCTAACTGATGCTCGTTGGAGGAAGGTTAGCCGAAGGAGAGATTTGGTCAGCCTAGTGAAATGAGGTGGTCGAGGGAGAGGACTTTACCGGTCGACTGAAGTGAGTTGACCGACCACTGTGTTGCCTTAAAATCCATGCAAACTATTTTTAAGTATACAATATAATATTGCATTTCTAACAACTTTATATCCTATGATAAGTTGTCAAATAATTTTAGAGAATTTAACGTATCAAATATCTATCGTACTAATTGATTTTCAACATTTAAACATCTCATGATTTAGAAAATTGGAAGTTACAAAATTTACTAAAAAATCCTACGTAGAGCCTTACAACTCCTTAGAGTTTTCTTGATATCCAACAGGATAAATATTAAGGGAATGCCCAAAATAGTGTATGCTAGATTATTGTGGAAAAAAACCATCAACTGTTTTTCAGGATTTTTCTCATGCTTATTTTGTTTCCTATCTTCATTTATTGCTTCATTAGGAATCTGCATTTATGTAGGTTTCAAATCAAAACTTCTATGGGGTATTAAGAAAACTGCATTTTAGTTTGTTTGGAAAAAAAATCTTTTAAGCCAAGAAAACTTGCAAATGAGAAGCTATACTTTACCATTCATGATTTTAAATATGAAAATCCGTAAAGTTTTCTTTATCAAATAATCTTGTTTATATGATGGTTATAAATCTCTTATTTTAATGTTTCAAACTAAGTTTTATTTCAATCGTGATTTAAATCATTTTTTGTATTGTATTTATTTTGTTGCTTAACCATTTGTGGTTTATGGGAACATGTGAATTTAAGCCTATTGCTATCCATTATTTTGTTTTATTATTAAGGCTTGATCATTGTATTTGATATCATTAGGTGTCATATTTCCTAAGATGAGTTTAAGTCATTCATCAACTTTAGACGTTAAATATAATATCGTCTATAGTTGATGCAACCAAATATGCCTGTCATTAACTTGTTTAAGGAGGTAGCATGGTGAAATGAGATTTTATAGATATTCAAGATGCTGATAGGAAGATAACTATAATTATTTTAGTTTAAAAACATAACTAGAAGAAATTAAATCCATAAAATTTAATAATAGAATTATGATTATAGTTGTTACGTGTCAGAAGATTCACAGTTGCAGTGATAATTTAGCATCTTGTCATTGCACGAAGATACGTCACACACACATATCGATAATTGAAAAGTAACAGGAGGAGACTAACCCTTTTTATATGGAAATCCTTGGAAAGGAAAAAAAACTAAGGGCCTAGACGAGGACAATGGTCTAGATGAGCCAAAAATAATAATAACAATAATTACACACATTTTTCTTAGGTACATTTGGACGATTATCTGCATATATGTGCATCACAAGTAATATTTCTTCACGAGAGCACATTTCTTTTCATTTTGGCTTCTGCCCCATTGTTAAGTATCAAATTTCTATTGCTTTGACAACCACCATCGCAATAAGACTTGAATCACTACTTGCATTTATAAATGTCACGCTTTCACAAGTAATAAGGAGAATAGGAAAAAGGTTGAACCAGTATCCACACTTACAGACAAAAATGCCATATACAAAGAGAAGAGAAATATAAAATTTATCAATGGTGAACTGTAAGAAAAGAGAAGGAAAATGGAACCTATCATTAATGGCCACTATACATTATATTGGTGCACTTACGATAAGCTGATTTGTAATTTGATAAAACTTATATAATTATTTTATGTTTAATGATTTTTTATGAATTTTTAAATAACAAACACCTAAACTTTAATTTTTACATTCATAAAAATTTTTAAAATCACCAACAAGATATCACGTTTACTAACTTTTTATGCATAGTTTTATAGCATCAAGGTGTTATAAATATAAATATTAAACTTTAGTTGTTAGATATGTAAATTCATAAGGATTTTGTGCTACATATGTAAAATTTCCACTAATTATTTATGTTGTTATGAGGTACGGGGAAAGTGAACCTCAGCAAAAGATCTCCTTTCTATAAGAAGAGAGTAAGTTGTACAAAACATATGAATATGGAGTCGTGTTCATAGCATCTCTTTTTACTCATGCAAATCCTCAATGACAAGGTAATAGCACAGAGAGACATTTCATCAAGTTCAATTTTTTTGAGAAAGTTATAGTTTACATGTCGCTACAAGCATACTAAAAAATTTATAGTGTCAAAATAGTCCCTTGACTATTTACATTAGGTCATTTTAATCTAAGATTTATAAAAGTGCTAAATTAGTCTGTGCACTATTTTAGTGAGGGTCAAAATAGTCTTCAAGGGGACTATCTTAACCCATATTAAAAGCGTCTAGAAACCATATTAAAACTTTTATAAACTCTAGGACTAAAATGGCCTTTTATAAAAAATCATATCATTTTGACAATTTCCTCATAATATGATTTAATTTAAATGAACTGGAGAATATGGAGGGATTCATTGCAAAGATAAGAACAACAAACTACCACAAAACCTATAAGAATAATTTTCTGATAAAAAACAAGCGAGGGGAAGATCACAACTTTCATGATTCTCAGATCAGTAGGGAAATATGCAATGGGAAGTTTGTCATTGGACTTTCCATGCAAAAATGTCAAATGTCGAGTGTCAGAGATTTTCTGGGTGTCGATGTCGATTTGGAGTCGTCACTCTGTTTATCTAAAATATTGTCCTAATCTTCAACAAATCTTATTTCTTTAGATCCCGTAAAATAATCATTTGAAGAAAATAAATGCTAATAATATGGAAAACAATAAAAAAAAAAGAGATGTCCGAGATAATCCTTAAAATGAAAATTCTGAAATTGTCTTATCCTAGAAATTTTATATAAAGATAATGAAATTTTGGTAACCAGAGAGTTCTAGATGTAATATCTATTATGAGTTCTTTAAATCTCCCATAGAAGCAAGCTCCTATAGTGATCACTAGAAAATATATTAAGAATTTCATACCAATTTTATATGAAATTGTACTGTAAAGAAAGGTATTTTCTTTGTTTTATTGCAGGAATAAATATTTATAAGTACTGAAAGTAAAATGCACAAAAGAAGCGAATTTGGAGCAAAAATGACTCAATTTGATGAAAATTAAACTGTCCAGCCAACGACAACATTAAGGCCGCCGACGGCGAGTTTTTCTCGAAAGTTTTGAATATATTATAAGGAGCTCGCTGACAGCGAGATCGAGCCCGCCGACAGCGAGATCGGCGTGGTTAGCCTATCTTCTGGAAGCCCGCCGACGGCGAGATCAAGCCGCCGACGGCGAGACAGTTGAAAAGAGCCAAAATACAATGAACCTGGACGTTTTTTGAAGAGGTGCTTAAGTACTTTTTCGAGATTTGACCCCTTCTATAAATAGAGACGAAATTGTGTCATTGGTGTGTCAATTAGATTGTCAGTTATAGTCATTTCTGTGAAAGTTAAGAGTCTTTGAGTGAGTGTTTAGTGTTTTGGTGTCTCGTACTTGGAAGGAAGAGTCAAATGAACTTGAGAATCCGCTGAGGAGAAGAATTGAGATAAGTACTTTTGTTATTTGTTTGTTAACTTTAATGAAATCCATGCTTTGTGTTATTTTTCCCATGCATTCCGAGTAGTTTCTTAGTCTTTCTCCTTGTTATTGAGATTACGTAAAATGATGAATTAAAGTAATTGTGCCTATAATATAAAAATTGTGCTAATCTTTAACTTAAATCTTAATTTACTTTCAATATGGCCAATTGATTTGTTAACATTTGTTGAATTATCGACTATAGTAAAGATTACATCCAAGATTCAGGGAAATCAAAAGCCTTGGAATGAGGGTGCAAATAAATATGGAAATATTAACTATCGGGTGTAGAATTGGACATTTTAGTGTGACAGACTAAAATATTCAATTCAGTCTTATTGTTTGAGAGCTGAAGTGTAGATGTTAGCCCTCAGGCGAGGGGAATGTGGGAGCTCTGAAGTGGCAATCGGTATCCTCCCGACCTAGCCACAAATTCGATAATCAAACTTAAGATTAGTCAATATTCTTTGCACCTGGACCAAAGGGTAAAGAATATGAATGCTCCTATTTGGCACAATACAATTATAAACTAATTTAATTCTTCATTAACTTAATACTCTAAAACAAGAAGAAAGATACTTTTTCTAAAAACTTATATTCAACCTTAAGCATTAGTTTATTTTAAGTATTCCTAATTTCCATATACTAGAATAGTAAGTTTAATTTAAATTGTCTTTGAAATTTGCTAACTTCCCTGTGAGATCGATATCTAGGACTCCATTAGAGCCCTATATTACTTGATAACGATACGTATACTTGCGTAGTATCCACAATATAAATCATAAAATCTATAACAGAATCATCAATATATAATCAATGCGGGATCAAGTTTTTGGTGCCGTTGCTAATTTTAAAATCATAGTTGTAAGTATAAATATCGAAAAGTGGATCAAGTTTTTGGCGTCGTTGCCGGGGAAGTGAAGTAAGTAATTATTAAGGTAATTAATAGAATTATTAAAATAATTACTAGAGTAACGGACTATTTTAAATATTACTTAAAAATTGTATGCGTAAATTTGGAAACGAAAATTTAATACCTTACGATTCAGAATTAGAGCGTACAATTAAAAGAATTAGAAAACAAAAGAGAAAAATTATAAATTTAACACAAATGGCTAATAATCCAGAAATTGAAAACATAAACCAGCAAAGACCATTAAGAGACTATGCCAACCCTACATTAGATGAAATTCATCTTACTATTCAAAACCCTGATGTAGCTGCTAATTCATTTGAACTTAAACCTGCAATTATCCAAATGGTACAAAATAATCAATTTAGTGGTTCACCTAATGAAGATCATAATTTACATTTTGCTAGTTTTTTTGAACTATGTGCTACTTTTAAATATGAAGGAGTATCTAATGATGCTATTAGACTTAGGCTTTTTCCTTTTTCCTTAAGGGATAAAGCTAAAATGTGGTTAAATTCATTAAGCACTCGGATCTATTAAAACTTGGGGAGAATTATCACAAAAATTTCTATCCAAATATTTTCCTCCTTCGAAAACTGCAAAACTTAGGAATGATATAACATCTTTTAGTCAGTTTTATGGAGAATCCATATATGAAGCTTGGGAGAGATTTAAAGAACTTCTTAGGAAATGCCCACATCATGCATTACTAGATTGGTTAATTATACAAACTTTTTATAATGGATTAGTAGGATCTCTTAGATCAATCATTGATGCTGTCTACTTGGAGGTTCATTAATGTCAAAACCATTTGATGAAGCCTATGCGTTAATCAAAGAAATGGCTACTAAAAATTTTCAATGGCTTGCTGAAAGAATAAATCCTAAAAAGATAGCCAGTGTTCATGAAAATGATGCAATATCTATGTTAGCTTCTCAAATTACTGTTATATCAAAGAAATTAGATCATTTTGGAATGAATTACTCTCCTACTATATTAGAAGAAAACTCATCTAGACAAATTATAGATTCTCAATCTTCTTATGAAACTATAAATGCTATTAATAATAGACCCAACAATTCTTATGCAAATTATTATAATCCTGGTTGGAAAAATCATCCAAATTTTAATTGGAATAACAATACAACTAATCAACAATGGATGAGCAATTCTATAGGAAATCCATCTAATCAAGGAAATACAAATTATAAACCATCTTATCCACCTGGATTTAATAACACTCAATTTAAAGATAAGAAGTTATCTATAGAAGAATTAATATTAAGTATGGGTCAGCACTTGCAAAATCAAGGTAATCAGTTACAAATTCAAGGAAATCAATTACAAAATCAAGGAACAACAATTAAAAATATTGAAACTCAACTCGGACATATTGCTACTGCGCTTAACAATATAATTCCTCGAACTTTTTCTAGTAATGTAGAAATAAATCCTAAAGACCAAGGAAAAGAACAAATAAAAGCAATACAACTAAGAAGTGGAAAAGAATTAGAAACTAAAATTCAGAAAGAAACAGAAAGTAAAAATGAGGAAGTGGAAATTGAGAAAGAAAAGAATCAACAAGATAAAAACTTAGAATATCCATTGATCCCTATGAAAATATCTATAGAAAAACCTCCACCCCCATTTCCTCAATGACTTAAGCAACATAAAAAAAGATAAGCAATTTGCTAAATTCTTTGAAACTTTAAAAAAAATAACGGTAAATATTCCTTTTGTAGAAGCATTAGAACAAATGCCTAATTATGTAAAATTTATGAAAGATATTTTAAATAAACAAAGAAAATTTATAGATAATGAAACTGTTGCACTTAGTGAAGAGTGTAGTGCAATTATTAGAAAAAGCTTACTGAAAAATTAAAAGATCCTGGTAGTTTCACTATACCTTGCGCTATTGGAGAAAAATTTTATGGAAAATCTTTGTGTGACTTAGGAGCAAGCATAAATTTAATGCCTCTATCAATTTTTAAAAGATTAGAATTAGGAGAAATTTCACTTAATTCAATAACTCTTCAGTTAGCTGATCGTTCTGTAACTTATCTTAAGGGAGTTATTGAAGATGTATTTATCTTCCCGGTCGATTTTATTGTTCTAGATATGGAAGAAGATAAAGAAATTCCAATAATATTAGGAAGACCATTTTTAGCCACTGGAAAAGCTATGATTGATGTTCAGAAAGGAGAATTGACTATGAGAGTAAATGATCAAAAGGTAACTTTTAACATAGCAAAATCAATGAAATATCCTGCCTTAGAAAAAGATGATGAATGTTTTCGAATGGAAATACTTGAACATTTGCAAAATGAAAATTTTAAAGAATATTATGAAGAAAAGTTAGAAAAAGAAAATACTGAATTAATTAAAGAAGCAGATAAAGAAAAACTGGATTATATACAGGAAAAATTTGAAATGTTGGATAATACTGATAACATTGAAAAGAATATAGTTCCGTCAATAATTAGACCTCCTGAACTCGAATTAAAAATTCTGCCTAATCATTTAAAATATGCTTATTTAGGTAACCATTCAACCCTACCAGTTATTATATCAGCTGAATTGAATGCATCACAAGAACAAAAACTATTAACCATATTAAACAAATATAAAAAATCTTTTGGTTGGACTTTAGCAGATATTAAAGGAATTAGTCCTTCAATCTGTATGCACAGAATTATTTTAGATAAGGAACATAAGCCAAGAGTAGATCCTCAAAGGAGATTAAACCCAATAATGAAAGAAGTATTCAAGAAAGAAATATTAAAATGGTTAGACAATGATATTATATATCCTATTTCGGACAGTGCTTGGGTAAGCCCAATTTACTGTGTTCCTAAGAAAGGAGGAGTGACCGTTAAAGCTAATGAAAATAACGATTTAATACCTATAAGACATGTAACTCGATGTCGTATATGTATTGATTATAGAAAATTAAATGCAGCCACCAGAAAAGATCACTTCCCATTACCATTTCTAGACCAAATGTTGGATAGATTAGCCGGACATAAATATTTTTGTTTTTTAGATGGATATACCGGTTATCATCAGATACATATAGCTCCTGAGGATCAAGAGAAAACTACATTTACTAGTCCTTATGGAACATTTGCCTTTCGAAGAATGCCTTTTGGATTATGTAATGCACCTGCAACATTCCAGAGATGTATGATGTCTATATTTAGTAAATTAATTAATGATGGAATAGAAGTATTTATGGATGACTTCTCTGTATTTGGAACGTCATTTGACACATGCTTGAATCATCTTGAAAAGGTATTAGAAGTATGCGAGAAAACTAACTTAGTTCTAAATTGGGAGAAATGTCAATTTATGGTTGCAGTAGGAATTGTATTAAGACATAAAATTTCAGAAAATAGCATGGAAGTAGACCCTGCAAAAATTCAAGTTATAGCTAAATTACCACCTCCA
Source organism: Papilionanthe hookeriana x Papilionanthe teres (assembly GCA_022702705.1). Lineage (NCBI taxonomy): Eukaryota > Viridiplantae > Streptophyta > Magnoliopsida > Asparagales > Orchidaceae > Papilionanthe > Papilionanthe hookeriana x Papilionanthe teres. Next base: position 158,537,706 of record CM040422.1, on the reverse strand, counting down.
ACTACAGTAAAATGGGTAAGAAGTTTTCTTGGACATGCTAGATTCTATAGACGCTACATAAAAGATTTTTCAAAAATTACTAAACCTCTATGCCAACTTTTAGAAAAGGATAAGAAATTTGAATTTACAACTGAATGTTTGAATGCTTTTGAATTATTAAAAGATAAATTAATCACAACACCTATAATAGTTTCACCTGATTGGGAGAAACCATTTGAACTAATGTGTGATGCTAGTGATTATGCTTAGGAGCGATGACTTGGACAAAGATATGATAAAATTTTCAAAGTTATATACTTATGCTTTAGTAAAACTCTTAATAATGCCGAATTGAATTATACGATTATTGAAAAAGAGCTATTAGCAATTGTTTATGCCTTTGATAAATTTAGGCCTTATTTAATTGGAAATAAATGTATTGTGCATACTGACCACTCTGCTATTAAATATCTAATGCAAAAGAAAGATACCAAACCAAGATTAATTAGATCGATATTACTAATGCAAGAATTTGATTTTGAAATCATTAACAAAAAGGGAACTGATAATCAAATAACAGATTATTTATCAAGGCTAGAATACAATGAATTATCTGGCATTGATAAAGAAATTACTGACAGTTTTTCTGATGAACAATTGTATAATATTAATGAGTGGAAAATACCATGGTATGCTGACATAGTAAATTATATTGTAAGTGATATTTTACCACCTATGTTAACTTTGCAACAACAGAAAAAATTCATTCATGATGCTAAAACATATTTTTGGGATGAACCATATTTATATAAGCAATGTAAGGATCTTATAATTAGAAGATCTATGCCTTATGAAGAAACAAAACAAATCATTCAGAAATGTCATGATTCTGATTTTGGAGGACATTTTGGAACAGATAAGACTGCATATAAAATTTTACAATCTGGATTTTATTGGCCTACTCTTTTTAGAGATGTTTATAGATACATCAAAACTTGTGATAGATGCCAACGAGTAGGTAAAATATCTAGAAGAAATGAAATGCCTCTAAATTTTATATTAGAAGTTGAAATTTTTGATGTTTGGGGATTAGATTTTATGGGACAATTTGTTCCTTCATTTGGAAACTCATATATATTAGTTGCTGTTGATTATGTTTCTAAATGGATTGAAGCACAAGCTTTACCTAGATGTGACTCTAAGAGTGTTTTAAAGTTTCTAATGAAAAATATTTTTACTAGATTTGGAATGCCAAGAGTGATTATCACTGACAGAGGTTCTCATTTTAGAAATAAATATATTCACAAACTAGTAGAAAAATTTAACATTATTCATAAGATATCAATCGTTTATCATCCACAAACCAAGTAGATTAGTCGAAGTTTCTAATCGAGAGATTAAACATATTTTAGAAAAAGCTGTAAACCTTAATAGATTGGATTGGTCTATAAGACTAGACACCGCATTATGGGCATACGGATTCGCTTATAAAACTCTAATTGGAATGACTCCTTACGGACTTATTTATGGAAAGACTTGCCACTTACCAGTTGAATTATAACATAAAGCTTATTGAGCAATTAAAGAATTTAATTACAATCTGAAAGAAGCTAGTGAGAAAAGATTATTGCAATTGAATGAATTAGATGAATTAAGAAATGAATCTTATCATAATGATAGAATTTATAAAGAAAAAATGAAATTATGGCATGATCGGAAGATTAATCTGAAGAATTTTGAGCCAGGACAAGAAGTTTTGCTTTATAATACAAGATTGAAATTATTTCCTGGGAAGTTGAAATCTCGATGGTTAGGACCTTTCACTATAACTCAAATATTTTCATATGGAACTATAGAAATTGAAGATCAAAAAGCTGGGCATAGATTTAAAGTAAACGGACACAGATTAAAACCTTATTTTGAAGGAATAAGACCAAATTTTAAAGAGGTTTTAATGCTTAGTTAACCTGATTACTAAATAAATTAGGTGGGGCTGACGACGTTAAACCAAGCGCTTTATGGGATGCAACCCATAGTAGTTATTAATTATGATCTATTTTATTATAATTATTAAAAAAACTAAAACATAGAATGAAATCTACTCATTTTACTTATTAGAATCATCACAAATTTGAATCTATATGATGAAATCAGAAAATATTCAGACCGGAGCGAAAAATTGGGCAATTTACCTAATCTCGCCGACGGCGAGATCGGCGCGCCTAATTTCAGTTTAAAATAATTAACTACCCCGCCGACGGCGAGATCGTTACCGCTGACGGCGAGATAGTTCAAAAGCGATTTTTGTGAGTTACTTTGCGGTTTTGGACTGTTCTAAGGGTATTAGTCTATAAAAAACGTTTAAAACTTCATTTTTACATTATCTTCATCCTTAGAAACGACTAGTGTCCCTTCCAAACAAATTATTATGGCTTCCAAACTACTTGAAACCACAAAATCCAGAGTTTTCAACCAACGAAAATTCGTCAGTTCAGAGGCTCAACGATTATTCAACAAAGTTCTGATGAAAAAGCGTCTGATTAAGGAAAGAGGGTTCGTAAATAGAGGAGCAGAGAATTCAACAATAACAATTGAAGAAATGATTGTTCAGCGACGTTGGGAGGTATTCTGCTATACCACATCTGCTGTAGTCATTCCAGTAGTCAAAGAATTCTACTCTAATCTGCATGCGATTCATAATGGAAGTGTCTACGTAAGAGGCAGATGGGTAACTTTCACTCCTTCTTGGATAAATGAATTATACTCGATTGAGAATACCCCTGTTTGCCACTATTCAAATTTTGTTCCTACGAGACACAACATGAACGAGATCTATAGATATTTGACGGATGAACCTGATGATTGGGAATTACGAGAAGACGAGTACGTTAGTTTTTCTGCGTCACTTCTTAATCCCGTTTCAAAGCATTGACATTTCTTCATTTCATCAAAGTTATTACTCATTATGAGGGTAAACAAGGTTTCAAAGGAATGCACAATCTTAAATTATTGTATTATATCTGGATTGTCTATTGATGTTGGATCTATTATCGTGAAGTGTGCATTAGGATTAATTGTGCATGGGTCAATTCATGGACTTGGACACCCATCAACCATATTTGCTTTATGTAGTAAATACCAAGTTTCCTACGAAGCACGGGAAAAAGTCTTATTGCCTTGGAAACCACTAGATCCGACGGATATGTTTCCAACATTGGATAATAATGATGAAACAATAATTATTTCGATCGAAGCATCACAAAACAATCCTTTAGTTAAGCCCACGATTGATAGTAACAAACCTCATTTTACGGAAAGTTAAAGGATTGGAGAAGGAACTACGATCTGTGATGAATTCATTGATAATATCTCTGATTTATTCGATCACATCGATTGGAGAATGAAGGAGCACTTTGACCATACAGGACACCTGAAGGCAAGTTTTATACGATTATTGAGACAGAAAGGGTGGATTGAAGAATACTTTACTGCAGAATTCCCTTTCAGACCTTTCTATAACTTATTTGTGCACCTGCGTTCTATTGGAAACATCAGAGAAGAGAACAGTTCAGATTCAGATGAGTAGCAGAGACTTCTATTCGTATTATATGTATGTGTGTTGATGTGAATTTAGTTTTTGATTTAATTTGAACTTTACGTAGATTGTCTCATTTTATATGAGTTTGAATGTTGTTTGTTTAGTCTCGGCATTTAGAGTATCGTGGTGTGGATTGCAATGCTTGAGTAAGTTATGTTTGGGTTAATTTACTTAGTCAATTGTTAGTGAAATGTTTGAAGTTTGTAAATTCATGGATTTCATTTATAAAGTTATAATGTTTGTGTTGTGTGAATTTATGTGTTAATATCTAATCTTAAATAAAAATAATAATAAATATATCAAATTTAGTGACCGGAACAATGAATAAGGCTTAATCTAGATTAAAAACATTGTAAAAAATTAAAAATATTAAAAATTTTGGAAACCACGCTGACAGCGAGAACTATCCCGCTGACGGCGAGGAAAAGTCCCTGACAGCTAAAAAAATCCCGCTGACGGCAAGATTTTCCCGAAACTTTAGCCTTGGTGAATTAATTAGCTCGCCGATAGCGAAATCGCGAAATATACTTATTTGACCGGTCAACAGACACTATTCATCGTCTCCCTCCTCAAAAACTTAAAAAAAATCGACCTAGGGCTTGTGGAATCTTGGATTTGAAGCGATTTCAACACATTTTGACGTCGGATTTTATCTTCCCTTGGTAAGAGCTTCACTCATATGTAAAAATTTTTTATTTTCACCATGAATTTCTTCTACATTGAGAAATTTTGGAAAAATTTGAAATGAGAAGAAATTCATGAAACTTGATTTAGATTGATTTTAGTAACTATTGGAAGTCATCTTAGTAATATTTAGAAGTTTAGTTAAGATTTTTGTGAATTTCACAGATCGAAAAATGGCTCCACTTCAAAAGATAACAGTAGATTACGACGAAACTCGTTTTGTGAATGCAAGGGCACAATCAAGATATTTTCACAATATTCAAACCAGAACATGCATTCAAGATCGAGTTTTCAAAAGTCCTGGAGGAGAAGCACAGCGAATAATTAAAGAAAGAGGATGGGAAAATTTCTGTTTCATGACCAACAAAGCTGTTGTAGAAGTGGTAAAGGAATTTTATGCAAACCTGACACAGGCTGAAGATGCACCGGTTAAGGTTAGAGGATTTTTTTGTGGAATTCAGGGCTGCAAGAATAAATGCTTATTACAAGGTACGAGACACCTACACCAGCGAGTATGATACATTTGGAACTATGGAAGGACCACTGGAAGAGGTGATTGACTTTCTCACTGACGGGAAAGGAGTTTGGATGATAAAGCAGCGAGAACGGGTAAATTTCTCTCTTTCTATGTTAAATGCGTCATCTAAAGCCTGGCACTATTTTATTTGTTCTACTTTATTACCTACTTACCACCATAGTGAAGTAACAAGAGATAGAACAGTTCTGAATTTCTGTATTCAGAACCAAAGAAGAATTAATGTGGGAAGTGTAATTTATAAGAATATATTAGCCACCTCAAGAAGTGAAAGTGGTGGAGGACTAGGACATCCTGGTCTTATCTATGCACTCAGCCTATTATCTGGGGTAGAGGCAAGAGATGATGAGGAATGGGTTGAGCCTATGAAACCCATTACTCTGGCTAATATTAAGAAATATGAATCCCACGAAGGATGGAGATCTGGGACAAGGAGCTATGTACCTTCTTCAAGTAGAGATATCCCCTCTACTAGTTATGATCCACCTCCCTATAGTACTCCTACCCTTCAAGATCTGATGAATGAGATGACTTTACAGCGAAAAGTTTTGAGAAAATAAAAGAAAAAATGGAGCATATTGATCAGAGAATTGGAAGATTAGAAAGAAGACATGATTATGACAGCGAGTATCTCTAGAGACATTCAAAGTATGAGATAGCCTATTATGATGCTGAAAATAGTTACAGGAGAGGAGAGCTCGATGTTGTATTTTCTGAGTGCCCCCGATATACTCATTACCAGCCTAATCCTCCAACTGATCCAGGAAATGACGATATAGTTTGGGACTTTGATGTAGAAGATTAGATGTTATGTTTATTTGTTTAGTTATAGATTCTGATATTGTTATTGTTTGTTTGTCGTTTTAGTATTGATCTTTTAGTTCATAAACTTTGATTGTTATGTTGTGTAAGACATTTTAATATTATTGTATAAGTTAAATTTGTGTGGTCATTAAAATTTTAAAGATTTCAATTGTAACTACGAAACTTAATTAGTGAAATGTATGTGGATGTTGTGTTATGTTGTAGTATAAGTTGTGTTAGTAGTTGTACTTATTTTAAAACTTCTTTACCCAACATTTTCTTTAATATTTGGTGTATAGAAAAATACTAACAGTACAGGTTAATTAAGTAATGGAAAAAGCTTGCAGAATTTCAAAAAGAAGAAATACCTAAAGCCCGAAGGTATGATTTAAATATTAGAGTTAATTTCCTTTTCACCCTATGTAGATAGATAGAAAAATTTAAGTTTGGGGGAGGGAAAAAATACAAATTTAATTATTAAATTGTTCTCAGTTTACATTTTCAAAATTATTATAAAATGATTTTACGAAGTAATTTTAATTCGAGTAAACTATAATTGATTATTTAATTATTATAGAAGTTAAGAGAAATACTTTTAATGATTAACTAATTTTATAGATTAAGGAATTTAGTTTAAAAATACAAGAATATAGTTAACTATTTAAAAGTAAGGAAAACTATATTTTCAAATATAAATTTCCTAGGTATTTAGTTGAAAAAGAAAAGATTGGAACTCAATAAAGTAAAAACTTTTAAATACATATAAGGTAAATAAATGTTTCAAGTTTCGAATTTGGGAAGAGGAAAATGAAGTTCAAAATTATTAACAGGCTAACTAAAAATAGTGATCCTCACTTGAAAAAGAAAAGAAAAGAAGGATTGAAAATCAATCCAAAAAGAAAAGAAAAAGAAATATATATATATATATATATATATATATATATATATATATATATATATATATATATATATATATATATATATATATATATAAAGTGAGGAGAAGCTTGAGGAGATGCGCTTATCAAAAATTGAGCTCATTTAAATCAACCTAAAGGATAAACTTCGATTACATTTCGAACTTATATATATTGATTAGTCTTTTACTAAGTTGTGTTTTCATGAAATTCAAATCCTCTAAATATCTAAAGCAATTTAGTATTGAAAAGTATAGTTATTCTTGAAATAAATAGAAAACTAGAAATCTTAAACTTGAAAACTAAATAGCTCTTAAATCTATAGAATTAGTTTAATTATTTTTAAAATATTTCTATTAAACTTTACTTATAATACTTATTTAAATCAAATTCGTAGTATTTTTGAATTAAAACTTTACTACAAATAATCATTTACTTTTATGTAGTATCTAAATTACTGAGGACAAGTAATGATTAAGTTTGGGGAATTTGATCACTAGAAAATATATTAAGAATTTCATACCAATTTTATATAAAATTGCACTTTAAAGAAATGTATTTTTTTTATTTTATTGCAGGAATAAAGATTTATAAGTACTGAAAGTAAAAAAGCACAAAAGAAGCGGATTTCGAGCAAAAAGGACTCAATTTGATGAAAATTAAACTGTCCCGCCGACGGCGAGATTAAGGCCTCCGACGGCGAGTTTTTCCCGAAAGTTTTGAATATATTATAAGGAGCTCGCTGACAGCGAGATCGAGCCTGCCGACAGCGAGATCGAGCCTGCCGACAGCGAGATCGGCGCGGTTAACCTATCTTCTAGAAGCCCGCCGACGGCGAGATCAAGCCGCCAACGGCTAGACAGTTGAAAAGAGCCAAAATACAATGAACCTGGACGCTTTTTGAAGAGGTGCTTAAGTACATTTTGGAGATTTGACCCTTTCTATAAATAGAGACGAAATTGTGTCATTGGTTTGTCAATTAGATTGTCAGTTATAGTCATTTGTGTAAAAGTTAAGAGTCTTTGAGTGAGTGTTTAGTGTTTTGGTGTCCTGTACTGGAAGGAAGAGTCAAAGGAACTTCAAGAATCTGCTTGGGGAGAAGAATTGAGATAAGTACTTTTATTATTTGGTTGTTAACTTTAATGAAATCCATGCTTTGTGTTATTTTTCCCATGCATTCTGAGTAGTTTCCTTAGTCTTTCTCCTTGTTATTGAGATTACGTAAAATGATGAATTAAAGTAATTGTGCCTAGAATATAAAAATTGTGCTAATCTTTAACTTAAATCTTAATTTACTTTCAATCTGGCCAATTGATTTATTAACATTTGTTGAATTATCGACTATAGTAAAGATTACAACTAAGATTCAGGGAAGTCAAAAGCCTTGGAATGAGGGTGCAAATAAATAGGAAAATATTAACTATCGGGCGTATAATTGGACATTTTAGTGTGACAGACTAAAATATTCAATTCGGTCTTATTATTTGAGAGCTGAAGTGTAGATGTTAGCCCTCAGGCGAGGGAACGTGGGAGCTCGAAGTGGTAGTCGGTATCCTCCCGCACTAGCCACAGATTCGATAATCAAACATAAGATTAGTCAATATTCTTTGCACCTGGACCAAAGGGTAAAGAATATGAATGCTCCTATTTGGCACAATACAATTATAAACTAATTTAATTCTTCATTAACTTAATACTCTAAAACAAGGAGAAAGATACTTTTTTTAAAAACTTATATTCAACCTTAAGCATTAGTTTATTTTAAGTATTCTTAATTTCCGTATACTAGAATAGTAAGTTTAATTTAAATTGTCTTTGAAATTTGCTAACTTCCCTGTGGGATCGATATCTAGGACTCCATTAGAGCCCTATATTACTTGATAATGATACGTATACTTGCGTAGTATCCACAATATAAATCATAAAATCTATAACAGAATCATCAATATATAATCAGTGCGGGATCAAGTTTTTGGTGTCGTTGCTAATTTTAAAATCATAGTTTTAAGTATAAATATCGAAAAGTGGATCATATAGTTAATTACATCTTAGGCAAATTATAATTGTCTAAGAAAACTTCTGATTAATGTTAATCACTTGTTTTCTGAAGAGTTTTTAAGGAAAGATGTACCTTATATCGATCCTGAATGTCATTTTGTCATGTCAAATTTATCTTGTTGTCATGTTTGTTGATTATCATTTCTGTTTTATTATTTATCATTTTTGTTTTGTTGTTTATCATTTTTATTTGGTGGCTATCCTAAAAGTTTTTGTTTTATTTTTGTCTTGATTTTGTTATTTTAATGTTGTTTGTTTTGTTTTGTTTTGTCAATATTGTTGTTTTTATGTCGTTGTGATTTGGTTTTGTTTTGTTGTCTTTCATCACGTCTTAGGAATGTCGTCCTTGGCCAAAATGAATCTAACTTTAAATTGATCAGTCTGGAAGCGTCGTATAGTCTAGAGAAGACTTTCCCGCAGTCCAATTTGAGTTCAAATTAAGTCTTTATATGACTTTGATCAAAGGATAGCTCGGCTTGAGCGAGTTGATTGAAAGCTATGTTAGAGGCTATGAGAAGGCCTGATTTTGATTGGGCTCTTCTTCTTTCTGTTCCTAAATGGATTTGGGATGGTTAATTCGAAGGTTTGTGGAGTTTGATTTCAGACTTCAAATTTGTCCTGGTTTAGGCTTATTTGAAGCTCTCGGGTTGACCTAAATTAAGGGAATTGAGTGGGTTTCATGGCTTGGTTTGATGAGGGATCACTTGCCTAAGTCCTAAGGAGGAACTTTGGTGTTGGGAGTCTGAGGAATTAAGTAGTGGTTAGGAATTTCCAAGTTGGTCTCCTCCTCTTTCATATGCTCGGTTTTGGGTCCTTATATAGCCGTGGATGGATATGGGTTTCACCTAGGCTTGCTGTGGCTTATTTAGGGAAGTTGATATCCCTCCATTTAATGCTTTGAGGATAAAATTTGGTTGTTAGGATAATGGGTTGAGGTTTTCCAAGCTTAACCACCATGAATTTAACCAAGGTGAAGAAGGATGATGTCATATTGATCTTCTCATTTCCTTCTCCTATTGATTAACTTGGGAGGCTTGTAGATTGGTCCAAACATTGTAGATCAACCTTTCCCAAGTGAATTTTATCATGCTCTTAATGAAATTTGGAGAGAATGCCACATAGCCTTTTCTCTTTCCCATCTTTCATGAAATGTTATGATGGAGTTAACCATGGTGTAATGGGAGGTTTAGCTAAGTTTTTCTTCCCATTGGTCAAGGAGAAAGGTGAGTGGTGATTTACCAACCTCATCCTTTAAACTAAGGTAGAAGCATGACACTTAAGCTTGCCTTCTCATCATGGTTATGATGGTTTCTAACCATGGTGAAAGGGAGGTTTAAATGATGTCTTCTTCCTATTGGGTGGTCCATAAGGTGCATGGTGACTCTAACATAAGCTAGTTAATCTTCTTCCACATAAGTGAACATGTGATCCATGGTTTGATAAAGAAGTGACACATAATTTCCCTCTTTTTATTATTTTCAAAATTAGGTAAATATGAGGTCATCTCATGATGTAGGGATGACTTAAGTCAAGTTTTCTCCATTGGATGGTATGTGAGGTGAGTGATGACTCACCCATGCCATCCTTTAAACCTTTTATGAAGGAATGACACCTCCTTCATCCTTCATGATGGTGTCATCATGATGTATTTAACCATGGTTAAATTAATGGGTTATGGGTTGTGTTAACCCATATGTGATGAATTTCATGGGTCATGGGTGACCCATTGATGACTTTACATGAAGTCAATTGTGATGTCATAAAGGGTTGGAATTTTTTTGAAAACCAATTATTATGTCATAATTGGTGTCATGAGTTAAAATTCCATTTTATGCCTTTTTTAATTTAATTTCCATTTTAATTAATTATGTCATTAATTAAAAATGTTGGAAATTATTTTATTAACCAATTAATTAATTTTAAATTAATTATTTGATTAATTTTATGTCATTTTAAGTTTGAAATTGAATTTTGTCTCATTTCATGGCTTTTAATTATATTTTCATTTTAATGAATTATTTAATTAATTAAAATATTGAAAAATTGTATTATTAGCCAATTAATTAATCAAAATAATTTTGGAATAATTATTTGATTAATTTATATTATTTTTGGTTCAAAATTGAGTGTTTTGATGCAAATTGATGAGTGTTGACTAAGGTTAATCAGTATTGACTCAGGTTGACCTAGGTTGGTCAATTTTGGTCCAAGGGTGACCTATTTTGACTTTGCTAACCTTGTCATGGTTTAATTAGTCATAAAGTCCAAAGATTTTGTCATTTGGGGTTTAATTTGGTCATGTTGACCAATTTTAGGGTTTAGGTTAACCCAATGGTCAATGTGGTAACACTTGGATTGAATTTTGATCACTTTTAATCAATATCAAGTTGATTTTGTCAATGTCTGTCATTGAAGTCAATTTTGTGGTCAGGGAACATGGGTTAGTCATTTTGACCAATTTTACCCTTTTAGGTCAAGAGTTGACCAAAGTTGTCTTAATGGTCATGTAATATTTTTAGGTGGTTAAATAGGTAATATTTGAGTATTTTAGTGTTTTAATTGACTTGGTAGTCAATGGTTGATCTTTGAGTCAAAAATTGATTAATTTGTCCAAAGTTGTTTTTTAGGTTAAAAGTTGGCTCATTGGGTCAATAATTGGTCATTGGATCAGGAATTGACCATTTTGACCAAAGTTGACTTTTTGAGTCATAGGTTGACTTGTTGGGTCAATGGGGTTGGTCACTAGGTTAGGAATTGACCAGTTTGACCAAAGTTGACTTTTTAGGTCAAAGGTTGACCTGTTGGGTCAGTAGGGTTGGTCATTGGGTCAGAATTGACCATTTTAACCAAAGTTGACTTTTTAGGTCAAAGGATGACATGTTAGGTCAATAATTGATCAAATCAGGGTTTGTCATTGCTTATTGGATCATTTAAGAATGTCATCAAAATTTGTGTTAAAAAGGTTTTATAGGGTCTCACTATAGGGTTTAGTGATCATCATTAAGAGTTAGGGAGTTAATTTTGGTAGACTTCCCACTATAATGTAGTTTATAAATAGTCCTCACAAAAGTGAGGTCAACAAAAACTCTAGCGTGGGAGTAGTTTTTTTTTTCCTGTCTCTGTGAGAACCTCCAGTGCCCTTGTTCCTGTGAGATTCCTATCATCGCAACCGACTTCCAATTACCTATTCCCGTGAGTTTCAAATCTCTCGTGATATTCCAATTTCTGTGAGAAGCCAAGGAACTTTCCCAGCTGCTGTCTTCCACGTGCAACATAATTTAAGCCGCAGTACAAAAGGTTCTGATCTATAAGGGACACCAACAGTCAGCCGTAGTTCCCAACCTACCGACAAGCTCCGTGAACAGCATATGGCGCAAAGTCCTAAACTCCAGCAGTCCATTTTACTATATTTCTGTAGTCCAGCTTCCAATAGATCTTCATTACACCCGTTAGCTAGCATTGTGTCTTAGAATCCCAACCAAATCTCCTTTGGCTCAGTTGGAACCATGGCAGATTCCTTTAACACTGAGCCACATTCATACTATGTTCTTGAGACCGCCCGAGGATCAAATCCAACTTTCGTTCCAATACCAATAAGAGGACAGGAAACCAACGTGAATTTCTTATCACAACTCATAAACTGAACGACAACAACTTTCTCCAATGGTCTCAAGAGATGTTGTTGTTCATCAAAGCACGTGGAAAGTTTGGTTACTTCGCATGTATAGTTTGTGAGCCTTTGAAGATTAACCCAACACATGGAGCCTGCAAAGTAGATAACTACATGATCATGTCGAGCTGATCAACTCCATGGAGAGTTAACTTGGCCAATCATATATGTTTCTTCCTTTTGTTAGTGCCCTCTGGACAGCAGTTCATGATAACTACTCAAATGTAGGGAACTCCAGCTAAGTCAATGAGGTGTCCAAGAAAATCCGTGAAGCAAAACAAGAATCGAGGAATGTGACCTAGTACTACAATGACTTAGTTGCATTATGGATTACCTTTTTCTATTGATGTCTATCTTGTTAATTTTATTAGGACTTTCTGTTTTAACGTGCATACTCTTAAATTAGGTTAGGACTTGCAGGAATAGGACTGGCACAGAACCTGCTAACGCTTGGTGTAGCCTGGATGATCCGAGCCATAACATTAGTGGAAAGGGATGTAATTGGATTTTGAGTAGAACTCATGGGCTACTTTAGTTATAGGAATACTCCAAGCTATATATGGGCGGGTGGGTGTCCATTTTCCTTTCTCATTAAGGGGTACCATGATATCTGGCCACACTGACCTTTAATTTATTATTTGTCTGTTATATTTTTATTTGTACTTGCACATGTATTTCTACATTTATGTTTGATAAAAATGAATGTTTTTTTCTTAGGTTTATTTATATCATTATTTGGCTAGTTTAGCATAAATTTTTGTTAGGCTCTTAGGGTAATTTATTTTATAGTACTCGAACAACATCAACTTATTTTTCTATAATCATACTCATAACTAGAATAACATAAAAACTTAAAACTTAATAAAATTTTTGCATATCACACCTTAGGTTTACCTTGACATGCATATAAATATTAAGAAACTTAAATAAAAGTTGAGTAAAAACCTAACTTACGGAAATCATAACTATATATGAGCATCATAATGTTGCTTATCTTCCTTCCCTTTAGACTTTCAACAGTTACTTGAAAGGTGAGATCTAATCTATGAGGATCACCACACTTAAGGGGTGAACTTTTCCTTTTGTACTCAATATATCCTTAAAACTTTCTATATATGCATCATTTAGGATTGTGTATCCTTTCAGAGCTATCAAAAAACACTAAGAATGTCAATCATCAATAAACAATTATGTTTAACAAAAAATTTAATCGATCACTCAAATCTTGTCGATCTAGCTAGTCATTCATCATTTTCATTGATTCACTCGACTTGATAAAATATCGAGTTAATAATAAAAAACTAAAAATGAAAAACTAGAAAATATTTATAATAGTTTGGAGCATATGTCTGCTAAGGCTGCTCCATCTTTGATATCTAGCCATAAGACCCAACCCGATATTCTAATTAATAACCACCTATCACCCTTTATGCACATGTGACAGTAGTCATGATTTTAAAGCGCTGGAAATGTTGTTTATCAGTTTTTTCCAAGCAATTTGTATGACTTAAGGGAATTAGGCTGGGTTTCACTCCGCGGTGAGACTGTGACCCATAAGTCCTACCTTTTAGATTAGGTTCAAGTCTCCATCTTAACGGTATAACTATTCTTGGTTTAGATTCTGAGGTGAAACTACTCAACTTGCCTTGAAACTAACCTCGCTTAGGCTCTTCAATAGCTCGTTCTATCGAATACAAGTCTTAAATTTTTAAAATTTATAAAACTCAAACCAAAATTTTGATTTCACTATAAAGAGTAAGACCCAAGCCTAGGATAGACTAGACTAGAGTAATCACTCGACCTCTTAATATCTGATGCTCCCTACTGCTCATCTGTTGACTTCCGGTAAAAATTGTTCTAGTTCGAGTCAATCCCATTTGAAACTCTAAATAACAATCTTGAATTCTATCGTTGTGACATGTAAAAATAAATAACCACTGTTTTAATAAAGAGTTATCCATTTTTAACATTTAAATAACTAGAGAAGCTTGCCTCTCTAGAGATACTATATCCTAAAATTAAAATAAACCCTATTTTTTTTAGGATGGGGGAAAGACTTATGGAATAAAACCTCATGGATAAGTGAAAAATCATGTCGATGTTGGGTTCATCGTAGGGTAATACTCTCGTCTCTTTGGGTGAATACTATTCCTTGATGTTGAAGTCGATCACAACTAAAAATATCAAAATTTTTGTGTGTGGTTCCCCTAAGGTAGACAATCAAACTTAATGACACATTGATCAGAGCCTAGTATAGATAGCCCTAAAATCAACCAATTACGTACACTTAAAATTTTTGAGATTTTAATCGAAATGTTAATGGTCTTTGAATATTGCATGCTTATAATCAAACCAAATGTCATGGTAAGAGGTATTTAATGAGTCTAAGATTACTCAATCTTAAACTCATTAACGTATTTAAATTATGAATTAACACTATGATTAAAGAAAACTCAAAGAAAATAAGAAAAGTTGTCGATAGAATGTTTTAAAATTTTGACAAAAAAAAACTTAAAATCACACTATTAAATTATGAATGAATATTTATTTATTACAAAATGAGAACATAAAGTTCTATCCGATAACTAATGATGTTGACTACCACTAATAATTATTTTTATCTAACTACCATCAATCAAACACCATTGCTTAATAAACATTGTTCAAACAGTTGCCTGATTTTCTGCCCCAACAACAGTCGCCTGCTCACTTTCTATTGACTGTTACTGTATGGATGTCATCTTCTAATCTTCCAATTGTTGCCATCTATTATTGTCATTTATTCTTATTCATTCAATTAATATTATTATTCTACACTACTACTATCACAATCACAAGAGACTAAATAAATGCTCTCAACTCTAATCTTAACTTTTCAAATTTTGAAGAAGTTTGGATGTATATATAGTATATAGTTGCTTATTCTTCTGGTTGGACTTTATAATTATTGTAAAATAATTTTCGTATATAGTATTAATTTTAAACTAAATTTATATAATCATAAGTCCTTTTTTTTAAAATTTGTATTACCTTTTGCTTGAGATACATTTCATAAAATTAAATTTTAAACAAAATTGTCACTGTTATCCCATATAACCGCTCCCAGCTGAGAAATGGCCGCCTAATGGGGATACTCAACACGTCCAAGAGAGGGACCTGTACAATCAAATTCGCATTCAATCGCAACTAGGCCATGTAATAGGAGAAGCAGGAGGGTGCCGATTCGCAAAATCCCTTGCTGCATCGCCTCTCATCCACCAACACCACCTCCATCTCCACCTCCACCATTATGGAAGAGCATGCGGAAGTGATCCATCTGTCTCATATCTGATAATTTCGAGAAACGAGAGTATTGTCCTAAGATCACAATTTCTCTCTCACGCAAAGAGATCAAAGAAGACATCTACACATTGACTGGATAGCCCTCTTGCCGACGCCCTAAGAAGCGACCGAGAGTCATAAAGAAACAGCTTGACATGAGTTTCGTGGCTTTAGCCTAATTAAATATCTAATTTTTGTTGTCTCGTTATTTTTTGCTAATCTGATTCTTCAAATTTTCTGCACAGCAAATCCTCCCAGGCTCGTTGCTGCCGTACATCACAACATCTACATATCGAGTGCTAGATTAGCCTAATGGCGTTAAGCTTTCTCACCTCTTTTAACGTTCCATGCAGGCTGGATTTCTTTCAGGGTACATTGAGAGGCCAACTCCCGCTCCATTCTCATTATTCTCTCGGAATGAAAAGGAAGAATTCGACCATCTGAGGAAAAATTATTCCGTCCGGACTCCAGATGCAGTTCGCTTCCGGAGGCAAATGACGGGACGCCGCATGTCACGTGGGCCTCGCCTCCAACAAAGTGTATGGAGATGGGGCCCACATGACATGTGGCGTCCTGTCATTTACCTCCAGACGCATCGAGAGTCCGGACAGAATAATTTTTTCCATCTGAGAGCTCTATGCCCTATAATACTTTTTCTTCTTATGTTAATTATGTCTTGTGTGTTAATTTAGTTGATAAAATTGTTGTTAAAAATATTGAAAGCTCTTTTGAAAATTATGAATGTATCAAAATGTTAGACTTAACTTTCTTTTCGAAAAGCTGTAAAAACAGATATGTCAGGGTTTATCACATCAAAAACTTCAGCATCAATTTTTTAAGAAATAAAATATATACTTAAATGTAAAGATTTATCACATCAATATTTTATAAGCATAAATATCAAAATTTGAGGGTGATATATAAAGGTGTGTGGTATGAATGTTAATTTCGCTTAATTTATATATATATGTGCCAAATTAATTATTATATTGAAAATTATAGGAAGTTCTCTTTGGTGTTTTTTTTTTTCTTTTCTTTTAATTATCTTTGATTTGTCATTCCAGAACTACATAACTTTCTAATGAACACTAAAAGAAAAATAGAGATGAATCATCCGTATTTCTTTCTGAGTTATATATATATATATATATTTGTTCTGCATATCTTGAAGAATTTACTCATTGGTTTGCTTTACTAACATTAATCAAATGATTACGTTGATTCATAAGTTGGTAATTTTTTTGTTATCCGCCGGCCTGTCCTAGCAGTAAAATATCAGGCTTCTTCGTGATCGCAGGTTAGTGTGTTGGCACTTATTTTTGCTTATTTGCTCGATCAATAAATTTGATGTGCTTAGAATCTCAAGATAATTTTTTAATAAAAAATATTTATTTTTCAGTTAAAATACATTAAGTATTCTAGTTTCAGAGAAGGTACAAGAAAACAGACCGAAGATAATGGCATCAAACTTGGTTCAATCTGAATCAAATCAATCTCTGATCGTTAAGCTATTTGTGGAAGTTACTACTGCCCAATTAGAAAAACAAATTGATTCCAAATCTGAGAAGCCTATAATCGAATCGAATTTCACGACAAGATAAATCGAATAATCCCAAAACCACTCAATTTCGACATGGTTAAAGTATTAAAATATTTACAAAATATTGTTCAATCGAAAGAATCACTTTGGGCTGTCTGATACAGTGAACCTGATTCTTTCTTTATTTGCATTGACATTCTCACAAATACTATAATACCCTCCTTTCTTGAAGAGTGGAGCTAGGCTTTGAACCATAGAAAGCCCGAGAAGGAGCTGAATTCCTGTGTTCTATACTGAAGGTCCAGCAAACACCACTCGCTCCTGCAATCTCCGACCACTATTTGTCGGTCATCATGTGCCCACTGCTTATTACAACGAAGTCCCTTGAGGAATCACGATGTGTGCTATGGAATCCCAACATATATTGCAGACTAATGAAACAACATAAGGAGCAACGCACTTCAAAGACAATATAACAACACATCTTGAAGAAGGTGTAACAATACACACTGAAGATAGTATGAAAATGCTCTAAAGATGATACATGCACCTCTCATATAGTGTAACAACGCACCACGAAGCGGAATAACGATGCACCCCGAAAACTATCTTATAAAACAACTCAAATATAGTGTAACATGCATCCTATATACAGTATAACAACGCACCCTAAAGATAATGTAATAACACACCTCAAAGATGGTGTAACAGCGTGGCCCAAATATGATGCAACGATGCACCCCACATACGGTGCAACTGGCACTCCTGAAGTAACTGTAACACACATGACAAATAATTATCATGGTTTTCAACTATGGTCTATATGATAAACTGGTGCTACAACCACCATCTATAATACTCACGATGGTTTATTGCCCTCATAATAATTAACTACGACCTTTGTAGCATGTTATGGCTATTATTATTAAGTTATTATTGTACATCAACTTTGTAATGTCATCATCCCTAACTTAGAAGAAGAGTGTGTACTTATCATATTATAGAGGATTATGTCAACTTGAATAGGCCCGGCATTTTTTCTCATTTTTAAATTTTTTCACGTAAAAGCTTTGGGTTTTTATAATAATAACTTTAATTACCTGAGTTTTTGATATATTTCCAATCAATATTAAGATGTTGAATAGTCACTTCACAACCATAAAGTTTCCATCGCACAATAATTTGGCATCATTTGTGGGAAGCGAAGTCCCATTCGGCGTCGTCCTCAAATCTGGGGCATCAAGCCCCTACTTTGTTTCTCAAGATATACATAATTAAACTGGCGGATAAACCTTATTTTCACCACTTGAAAATCATTTTTTTTTGCATTCTTTAATGTGGGGGGAAACCATCGTTACAATCTTGAAAGGTCCTTCAAGTTAATGTTTAAGGCACGGCATCTTATTCATACCGAACATCTATGAAAACTCCTTACAGATTAGGGCCGAGATTGCCTTCCCCATCTTATTAATACACAACATCTTATTCAAACATACCATTAGACAATCTCAAAAGGTTGTTCAAGTTAACATTCCAAGCACATCAGTGGTAGGTTAATCATCTTATGTCACCTACAAAAATCAAGTCTTCAAGAACCATTTTCAGATAGAGAATAGGGGGTGGGGGCGGGCGCAACCTTCATCTCAAAGAGCGCTTCTTTAGTTACCCCTCAATGTACTACAATTCCTTTTCAACTAGGCTAGAAAGTTGATCTCCTTAAGATTTGATACACAGATTGCTACGAACTTGTGTAAAAAATGCCCCCATTGGGGAACAACAAATTCAAAAGCAGAAACTAGCAAGTTGTTAAATAATATTCTTGAGTATAGTTGTAACATTATTTTCAAGAAAAATCATAGTCCATTTTGATCTCTAGTGTCAAAAAATGTGAACATTTTTTTACACCTAATTTTTGGCTTAATTAGTCTCGGAGACACTTGATTCGATCTCTTCAATCATATGCAACATTTATCAAAAATGAACTTCCACTGATAGTCTCAAATAGTTCAAAAATCTTTGGTTTATTCTCATTGTCTTCTTACAAAATATTGTTGTCAAGTGGAAGCTCTTGGACAAATATTCTAAAAAATGTCAAACATTATTAGTGAAAGACAAGGTCTCCACTCATATCTCTCGAAAATACGCCCAGGAATCAAGTCTCGAAGAGAAGATAGTAGGGGATATCTTTCCCACTAGAAAGAACCCTTAAGGAAAAGTGACAAAAAATCTCCACCCATACCCTTGAAAAATGAGCGTAGGATGTAAGTCACGATGAGAAGCTAGTAGTATATACATTTTGATCTATCTTAAAAATTATCTATTTGTATGAACATTTTAATCTCAATTTTTAAGGATGTTATGCTTTAATGAAAGGTATTTTTATGATTTTGGTTACAGGTGTAAAAAAAAGAGTTTGAGAGTAAAAAAAGGAGCAAAAATACATCAAAAAGGAGAAAAGTGGACTTAACTAAAGAAATTTGTCAAACCAACCGAACTCACGCCCAGGCGCCAGATGCAGAATGTGGCTGGCGCCTAGGCGCGACAGTTTGGAGTGAGTTAGGGTTGATTTTATAATTTATTATGAATTTTTTGTAATTTTTAGAATGGCACCATGAATGAAAAGGAGCAAATGGAAGGCTACATTTGATTCGAACAAGTTTGTGAGTTCTAAGGCTCGGGATCGTTATGCAGATGAATTGCAATCGAGGAAGTTAATACTTGAGCGCTGTTTTAAAAATCCGGGCGGAGAAGTGGAAGATTCAATTGTCCGCCGATAATGGGATCGATTCTGTTGTTTCTTTACTGTTGCGGTGATTTATGTGGTTAGGGAAGTTTACCAAAGGTTATCAAAGTGTGGTATTTCCTCCTTATTCATGGTATACTCAGTTTGATTCTGGTAGTTTTTGGAATAATAATGATGATGATGAAGAAGATGACGACGGTGACAAGGATGAGTAGAGATTGAGTTGTGTTATGTTTTATTTGAACTGTTATTTGTGTTGATTTTTGGAGTACTATATGTGTTGTTAGTTGTGTTTGTGGCGAACACTGTTGTTATTGTTTGTTGTGATATGTATTTGTGTGATGTTAATGTGGTAGTATGATTTGAACTCTTTTATTTTAAATGTGTTTTGTTGGTTTTTGTTGAACTTATTCCTGTTGTTTTATGAAGTTTAAATAGAGCTAACATTCATTTAAGATTTATGTTTAAATTTCAATTTACTACCATGAATTTTCTGTTGTGGTTGTGATATTATATTAGTTTGTGTCATTTGCTTTTATATTAGCCTCCACTGCATAAAAGTCTTTTGAATCTCATAAGATGCTAAAATCAAAATGAAATTTGATCATTTTTACTCTTGTTTTTATGTTTTTTATACCTGCATAATTAGGATATGAAAATTTCTGTAAGCATAAATTTTATTATTCATTCCTGTCTTTATATATTATATTCTAAACTGTTTAATCTTTGTAAAAATTTAAGTTTGTGGGGGATGGAAAATTAATTTTCAAAACTTGAAATTTATTTATTCTCAAATATACTACAAATAAATTTGATTTTTGATTTGAAAAATGATTATTTGCATGAATTTATATATAAATGTTTAAGAAAATTTGGTTAAAACTTTATAGTGATGAAAAAAAAATTCAAGTTAAATTTTTCTTAGTGAAGAGATGTTAAATATGGTGTAACTATCTTTATTAACAGATACTGTATTTTTGAAAAATATAGAAGAATCGACTTTTATTTTAAATACTTAAATTCATTTTATTAAAAATAATTTACAAAAACTATTATTATATTTTTAAGTAAATGATATATTAGACCTTTATTTTAGGAAGGGGAGAGTGGAATTCAAAATAATTAAAGGCTACCTAGATATAGTAATCCTTGTCAGAAACAAAAGAAAAAGAAAAGAAAAGAAAAAAGAAAAGAAAAAAAGAATAAAGTATAGTATGGGAGGAGAAGCTTGAGGATTAGTGTCTAATCAAAAATTGGTTTCACATCTGATCTTTTTAATGCATAAGATTTGAGAAACTCCTAAGCTTAAGGATATAATATAGTGAGAATGATTATTTTTAATGAAAATTTTTAAGTAAAGAAGATAGAATGCCTCAACTCTATATTTGAAAATTTTACAAGTATTTTTGAATTAGATAAGATCTCATATTTTCATACTTTTTCACTTTATAAATTTTCTAAACTTTAAATTAGTCTCATTCACTATAATTTTTTTTCTAAATTGGAAAACCATATTTCAAGAACAAAATTTTAGAATCTCCTAAAGAAACTCATTAACATAATTTGCTTATGTTGGTTTTGAAAGATTGTAATGTCACTTGAGGATAAGTAACATTTTAAGTTTGGAGGATTTGATATACCTAAAATATATAATATTTTATGCACATTTTTATATCTATTTTTGGTGATATTTTACTTTAATGGAAGGTATTTGTGTGTTTATCTTTCAGTCAAACTTAAATGAACGAAATATGTTAAAAGGAGTGAAAAAGGATCAAATTTAGAGTAAAAATGAAGAAGGTGTTAAAATGAACCGGGCACGCCTAAGCACCTAGATCTGGCGCTTAAGCGCCAGCAGACAGTGAGGGTCGCGTCTAAGCCCCAAAACCCTGCGCTTAAGCGTCAAGTAGTTACTTTGCAATTTTAATAAATTTTTGGCAAATTTTGAAGAGGTGTTTGAGGCATCCTTTAGGACAAACGTGGATAACTGATCAAGGGAGCCAAAAGACATTTAAATTTCACTTGAAAGGATGCATCTTCTGGGTAGATTCATTGAATATGAACACATTTTGAAGAGACATCAAAACACCTTTTAAGAAAGTATAAAAGAAATGACTTTTTATAGTAGAGAGAGCTGTTAGAGAGGTGGTAAAAAAGGAGATTTAGTGTGTTTTTAGTGATTAGTTAAAGTAAGAAGTTTTAGGATTCTTACTTAGGGTTTCTTCACACTGTTCTCAACCTAGTGAAAGAGAAGGTGAGTAGGGATTCCTAAGTAAAAATCCATTATTGTAGAGAGATTTAAACCCTCTTAGGTTGGGCGACTTGTCCAAGGGAGTCTTGTAAGAGATTCAAAGGAACTTCAAGAGTTTGGTGGAGAGGAACATGAGATAAGATTTTATCTTTGTACTTCATTTGGTTTTAATTGAGACTTCTTGTGTTTTCTAAATGGATTCTACTTTTAAAAATACTTGTTGTATTTTCTCCATGGATTCTGAGTAGTCTTCTTTATCTTTTTCCTTATATGAAAAGTAATAAGTGTTGGATGAAAGTTATGGAAGTATTGATCTTTAATGTTGGAAGTTATGATTGACTTAATCCTTACACTTCATTTACTTCTCGATTTGGCCAATTAAGATGTTAACATATGTTGTGAGAACATGTAAGATCCTAGTAGGTATTTTCTTAATAAAAAATAGGTAGAAATCACTGGGATTGTATGGATGAGAAAGTAATTCATATAATTTTTTGCAAATAAATAGGAAGTATACTTTGATTGGTGTAGAATTAGAGACTTTTGGATGACAGACTAATGCCCTTAATTTAGTTTATTGTTTTAAGTTTTGATGTGAGATGTTATCCCCCAGGTGGAGGGAAAAGAAGGAACTCTAGAGTGAGGCCTAGTATCTTCCATACCTAACTCGTCTTCAAAACTATTCAAAATTTAAACTAGCCAATGTTCTTTATAGCATCTATAGTAAGTGTAAAGAATAAAATTGTTCCTATTTGACACATCACATTTTGAATACTTCCATAATAGAATTCCTATGTATTACTCATTCATGATAAGGAAAAATATATTTTCATCTATACCTCTTTAATCTTACAAAAATCTCGTTATAGTTAGTAAATTGTTTACCTTTATTTCACAATTTTATAATATACTAAAAAGAATTACATTTTAAAGGTTTATGTTATCTGAAATTGTTTAAGTGCCTTTTTATAAATAGTATTTGTGGTATAAAAACCTTTTTATCTTTTAAATTTTCAAAATTTTTCCCCATGGGATTGATATTCGGGGCTTAATCAGAAAGTCTTATATTACTTTATAACAATACGTATAGTTGCGTAGAATCCCTAAATTTAAATATCACTGTTGCATTCTTATTTACATTAGAATCAAGTTTTTGGTGTCGTTGTAAAGAAAGAAATTTTTTTATTAAAAATATAATATAATCAGATTACCACAAGTATAAATATACCAGTATTTGTCGGGTAGTAAAAATAATCGAGATAAGACAGCTTTAAAAAAAATTTTAAAAAAAAAAGAAATATCTTTTCAGAATTTTTCTTTAAAACTTTATTTTAAATAGTATGATTATTTAAAAAAATAAAAATAAAAATAAAAATAAAAATAAAAGAAATTGAATATATATTTATATAAGCAAAAGCAACTTCAAAATTCTCAGAAAATGGCAAACTCATCACAAAATAATATTGAAATATTAACTAATAAAAATAAGCATCTATTTTTACAAAGATATTTAAGGGATTATGCTAACCCTACGTCAAATGAAATTCAATTAAGTATTCAAATTCTTACTGTATCTGCGAACTCATTTGAACTTAAACCTGAAATAATAGAATGGTGCAAAATAATCAGTTCAGCAGAACACCAACTGATGATCCAATTTTACATCTTTCAGGTTTTCTAGAACTCTGTACTATATTCAAATATGATGGCGTATGAAATGACGTGATTAGACATAAACCTTTTCCTTCTTCCTTAAGGGATAAAGCTATGATGTGGTTAAACTTATTAGCAGCTGGATATATTAGAACTTGGGGAGATATGACACATAAATTCTTGGCTAAATACTTTCCTCCTTCAAAAACTGCTTAACTTAGAAATGATATTACTTCTTTTATTCAATATGAGGGGGAATCAATTTATGAGGCTTGAGAATGATTTAAGGAACTCGTTAGGAAGTGCTACATCATGCTTTACCTGACTGGTTAATTATTCAAACATTGTATAATAAGTTAATATGATCCCTTAGATCTATAATTGATGCTGCTGGAGGATCTTTAATGTCAAAATCATTTGATGATGCTCATACCTTAATTGAACAAAATGGCCACTAATAATTTTTCAATGGCCTTCAGAAATGGTAAATCCTAAAAGAGTGTCTAGTATTCATGATAATGATTCTCTTACCATCTTAGCATCTCAAGTTGCTGCAATGTCTAAGAAGTTAGATAATTATGCTATGAAATTTTTCCAAATACCACAAGTAAGTGAAAAAAATTTATTAGGACAAATGAATGATTCTTAATCATTAGAAACTTTACATGGGATTGCTAATAAACCAAATAACTCATATTCTAACTTTTATAACCCAGGTTGGAAAAAACCACCCCACTTTTAACTGGAACAATTCTGGTAGTGGAAACCAACAATGGGGGAAAAATCAAGCTAACCCAACAGGAAACTGGAACAATCAGGGTAATTCTATCAACCTTCTTATCCTTTTGGCTTTAATATAACCAACAATTTAAGGAAAAGAAGTTTTCTATAGAAGAAGTAGTTTCGTAAATGGGTAATCAAATGTAAAGTCAAAGTGTAGCAATATGAAATATTGAGGATCAACTGGGATAAGTTGCTAACGCACTTAGCAATAGACCCCAGGGAACTCTTCCTAGTAATGATGAAATAAATTCGAAAGACAAAGGAAGAGAACAAGAAAAAATTAAAGATGTTCAACTTAGGAGGGGAAAGGAACTAAAAGTTGGAATTCAAAATGAGATTGAAGTTGAGAGAGACAGAGATTGAAGAAATGAAATAACCTAAAGAAACTAGTTCTAAAGACGAAGAACAATCTATCTCTCCAACTAAAAATGAATTAGAAAGAACACCACCTTCTTTTCCTCATAGACTTTGACATTAAAAGCTTGATCAATAATTTTCAAGATTTTTTGAGATATTTAAGAATCTTACAATCAATATTCCATTTGCTGAAACTTTGAACAAATGTCGGGTTTTGCCAAATTTATGAAAGATAATTTTAAACAAAAAGAGGAAATTTGAAGCTTATGAGACTGTTGCATTTAGTGAAAAATGTAGTGTAATAATTCAAAAGAAGCTTCCTTAAAAGCTTAAAGACCTTAGTACCCTGTGTGATTGGAGAAAAATTTATGGAAAAGCCTTATGCGATTTAGGAGCTAGCATTAATCTCATGCCTTTATCCATTTTTTGAAGGTTAGACTTAGGAGATATTTCTCCCACAACTGTAACCCTTCAGTTAGCTGATCGTT
The DNA here is from genome assembly GCA_022702705.1 of Papilionanthe hookeriana x Papilionanthe teres. NCBI lineage: Eukaryota > Viridiplantae > Streptophyta > Magnoliopsida > Asparagales > Orchidaceae > Papilionanthe > Papilionanthe hookeriana x Papilionanthe teres. The sequence continues at coordinate 158,512,325 of CM040422.1, read as the reverse complement.
CAATCACTTATTCAAAAGGGATTATAGAAGATGTACTTGTTAAGGTGGATAAATTTATCTTCCATGTGGATTTCAATGTGCTCGATATGGAAAAAAGATAAAGAAATTACTATTATTTTAGGGTGACCTTTTCTTACTACCAGACGTCCTATGATTGATGTGCATAAAAGAGAGTTGACCATGAGATTTAATGGCCAAGAAGTAACATTTAATGTTCTAAAGTCATTGAGGTATCCTGCTAAAGAAAAATGTTATAGGATGGATATTTTCGATTATGTGATTGCTAAACACTATCAAGAAAATGTGAAGTCATTTCTGAGGAAAAAGTTGATTAGATAGTTGTCGGCATATTTTTTAGGTTATGTGTTTTATTTTGAAAAGGGAGTCGCCTACGGAAATTGTCGGCGAATTTTTAATTTAATTTAAATAAATAATTTGAAAAGTAGTATTTTATTTTGAAAATAATTTTAAATTTGAAAATTTTAAAATATGAAATCAAACCGATCTCACATCCCGAATAGTTTATATAAACGAGCACCGCATCACAAACCGTGTATCTATCCCGAAGAATAGACACACCGCTTGATGATGGGGCTCGATTAAATAAACTAAAAGATTTGTGACATCCGTTTGGTCTCGCGAACCAATTTTATAAGCCGACAAATTCCCCGCTTAATATGAAACTATTAAACAGGGTTTATATTACTCCGGGTTCTTTAAAATTCCCTATAAGGGCAAGCCCCTATAGTTAATTACATCTTAAGTGACGGGAATCACCTAAGAAAACTCTCGATAATAATCAATAATTCTCGCTCTCAAGAATTTCAAAGTTTAAGTTTTCAAAGGATTGAATTTTGGAAATTTCAATAGGGAATGGATCAAATTTAGAACATTTTTATTTTGGAAATTCAAAGGAAGAAAAGTAGGAGAAATTATGGATCCGAAGTGAACTTCGATAATTTCCCGACTACCCTATTGTTTGGCTTGAATTTAGGAAAGTCCTAATGTTTATTTAATGTTTTAATCTTGCCAATTTTAATTAATTAGGGCTTATATTTATATGATAGAATCATACAAATTGCCTAGAAGATATGAGGGTTTATGTCGTATCGGACGACTACCTCGGAATCCTAAGACCGGTTAGGGTTTAATTTGCAATGCAAATGCCTAACAAAGAGTTGAGGATTTATGTTGCACTAGGCAAACTACCTCGAAGTCCTATGGCTTTGTTATTTAATTCTAAGAAAGTTTTGTTGATGTAGTTTCAAGTTTTGCTGACGACGATGGCCGTGCTGCCCACCATGCTCCGAGCTCCTTGTTGTTGCAGAGGTTTAGTTTTAGAAATCATAAATCAAGAGATGAGAGAAGTGTTCTGGTTTAGAGAAGTCTTAATTTCCAAGTGTTTTTTTTTGTGTTTTAATTAAAACAAATCTTAAAGTTGATTATAACGACACCGGTTAAGATCCCACGGTTCCATCCTTCCGCATCATTATTTTTATCGGATTCACTTAGTCCGGATGAATTTGCTAAACTCAACTGAATGAGTTCCACACTTTCATTTAGACCGTGGAAATCCCGTTAGCAACACGTAGGTTACATCATCCGAGGTATTCCCGATCATCCAACAAGACGTTTTAATTTAGTTGTAATTGTAGTTTTGTGTTCCGTTTGTGATTAAATTTTGAGTTGTCTTATATTTTGAAATGTTGTGGAGGTGAATTTTATCTTGTAGTGTCTTTTAATTTAGTTATGGGTTTCGGCTTTGGTTTCTGTCCTAAAGGTGTCGGTTTTCATGCAACTCGTTGTTTATCATGCAAGAAAAATAAAGTGCATTTGCAATAGAATAAACCGCAATAAAATAAAAGCGTACCCGGAGGGTCTTCCCGTCATTCCAAGCCGCACTTAAAACACAATTAGAATATTTAAGCAAGTTTCTAGGTAAAGCTAAGGGAAAGGTTTATGGTTTTCTACCAAGTTCCTAATCCTATAGCTAGTCATTTCCTATGACGTCTGTGTTCTCATGTTTTTAGTTCGAGGACGATTTTCTTCATCGAAGAATAACTAAGTTCAATCGTTCTTATAAATATCCTAACATATTGAGAAAGTGCTTAAGAAAAATCTTAAACATCTTTTCAATATTTCTAGGATTGTTTTAAGTCCAAGAGAATTTAGTTATATAAATGAATTGATCGTCCGAGATTTTTAATTTTTTGTTAACTTGCTTCAGCTGAACTAGGACATTTGAATATCCTATAAGTGAAGTAGCATTTCATTTTAATGTTCTATTTAGGAGTTATGATAACTAAAGCTCCTAAGGGCAAAATGATATTTAATGATTTGTGATTCAAATTTAAGTTCAAATTAATGATTTAAGTTCTGGAATAGTGTTCAAGTTATTTTAGATTTATCTCTTCATGTCTTAAGTAAGGTTATTTAATTTAACTTAATTTAATTTAATTTAATTTAATTTAATTTAATTTAATTTAGTTTGATTTGATTTAATTTAATTCAATTTAATTTATTTGATTTAATTTCTTAATTTAATTTAATTTAATTTTTAATTTAATTTAATTTAATTTAATTTAATTTATTTAATTTAATTTAATTTAACTTTTAATCTTAATTTAATTTAATTTAATTTTAATTTAATTTACTTAATTTAATTTAATTTTTAATTTAATTTAATTTAATTTTAATTGAAATTTTTTTTGAAAGAGTTTAATGATTTAATTTTAGTTTAATGATTAAGTCTTTTAATATTTTAAATTTGAGTTATCATTTTAATTAAGAGTTGAATGTTAATGGGATGATTAAATTTAGGGATTTTTAAATTAAAGAATAAATCTCTTCCTAATAATATCCCTATTTTAATAATTCCAATTTTATTATTCTTCCAAATTCAATTAATTATTTAATTAAGGTTTAATCATTTTAAATTACTTAATGGGTTTCTACCCTTCAATTATTTAAATTTCAATCATCCAAATCAGATTAGGATCAAATATTTTACTTGTTAATTTTTATTAAACCTAAAGTTTTAATTAAGGGTTAAAATTTTAATTACCATTTTGCCCTTTAAGCCTAATAATTTCATAACTCACTAAATTGAACTCAAATGAACTTGAAATTTTTATGTGACTTCACTTATGTGTCAATAAAGACATGAGAGGAGAAAATGTGATTTTTCTGTATTTAATTTATTTATATAATTATTTTTTTGTAGAAAATAGAAATCTCCAAGGAAAATTCAATAATATGACCAAGGGAAAGTTTCTGTCCTTAAGAAAATTAGGGGACATTCCTAATGACAAGAGGACCACTTGGACCAAATTTTGTAATTTTTTGAATTATATTTTACTTATTAGAATTATTTTAAGTTCTGGAGTATTAATTAATTTAAAAATAAAATAAATGTTGAAAAATAAATTTTATAATTTTTAAAATTCTCTCTGATATCAAGGATTCCAGAGAACCAAACTTCACAATTTTTTGACTTTTTCTTGATTTATTATAATTATTTTGGTGAAAATGCTAGAAAATATATTTTTTTAATTTTAAAATTACCCTAGAGCTTTAAAAATTAATATCTCACTAAATAGACCTAGGAAAAATATGGAACTTGTTCCTAAGTGATTAAAATTCAAAATATGACATTTTGGTGAATTTTATTATTTTTGTGATTTTTATTATTTTTTAATTATTGAAAATATTAAAATAATATTAAAAATCAACTTTTTAGAAAATTGAAATTTTAATTTTCTTAAACTCCCCTGATATCAGAGAGACTCCAAAACCAATTTGGTGAATTTTTGAAAGATATTTTGAAAGTTATGAATTTTTAAAGTTTAAAATGACTAAGTCGGCTTAATCAACCCAATTAGTAGGCTAACCAAGTCCAATTGACCTCAAATTTTTATGATGGGTTCCTCTGATCCTAAAGGTCAGTGGAGAATTGATTTCAAGTCAATTTGATCTATAGTTAACTCTAATTAATTAGAGATCTATTTTGGGTGTTTAAGCCAATTAGGGTTAATCTAAGTGAATTAACCCAAATCCTATTTTTCCTAGGGTTCTCTGGTCATATGGAACATCACCAAATTTTCCTAGAATTTATTTTACAACATGCTAATTTTTGGAATTAAAATACTTAAAATAGCAACATGCATTTGAAAAATCAATAACTTTTCATAGGATGGCCTCCGACTTTGGAAAATTCAGGAATGTTCCCAAATTCGGAGGCTTCAAAAGCCCTATGGTCTCATGCCATGGTGAATTGTATGAATGCATGGAGAATTAAATGTATGCAGAGAGTAAATAAATTACAAAAAATAAAATACCGGACAAAATTGAATGATTTCTTTTCCACATTATTCTCCTCTCGTTCACCGAGCAAGAGGGTATTTTTATTTTATTTTTGTGATTTTTCTACACGAGATATGAATTTTCCAAGTTTAGGGAATTAAATAAATAGGAAAATACCCTAATTTTCTATTTATCCACGCGGCGCCGCGTCAACCTCGGCAGCTCCGAATGCACACGCGGCGCGCTCCCATTTGACGCCGCCATCTGAGTCAGCAACCCGGGCCCCGCGGTTCTCGTACCGTCTCCTGGTCCGACGCCATCTGAGCCGTCCGTCCGCGCGTGTATTAAATGGACGGCATCCGTTCATCGTCCCCAAGTGTCCTCACCCGAGAGCCGTCCACACTAAATCCTTAAGATCTCACTCGATACTCAACAGATTTTTATGTTCTTATGCTCTATGGATTCGTCTCGAAGAGACGAAAACATCTATACGGTTATCATGCATCGAAATTAAGGCATTTGAAATGGAGAATCTCCGAAGCTCGGGATGAAGAATTAATTCATACCTTAGCTCGAGAGGTGAAGCCTCGATCGTAGATGCTTGGCACGTTCGTTGGAGCCGCAGGAGGCTAGGGATGAAGCCCGGGGATGTGGTGAATTGCCTAGGTGTGATTTCCACCAAAGCCGATCACAACCTTTGGAGTCCGGAACAACCGGGTGACCCGGAGATGGGGCTTTTGCCGGCGGATACCTTCCTCGACTCCGGTGCGGTGTGTAGGACCAATCAATTTGGGGATTGGCTCGCCGTGGAGAAGTGTCCCGGTTTTGGGTGAAATTTCAACTCGAAATCGAGCTCGCAGCAGAAGAAATGGCAGGGGATCTCACCGGGGATCAAGTGCTCGTGTGTGGGGAGGAGTCCGGAACAATTTTGGCGCAGTTTCAGCAAGGTTCGGTTCAGCACTTCTCATGGCCGAGAAGGTGAGGGGTTTAAATAGGAGATGTTGGAGGGCCTCCCGGGGGAGCCGAGGGCCGGGATCAGCTGCTCTTGGCATGTGAAGAACAGCCATGGTGGCCACTAGGCATGGGGCGCCTCAGCAAGGGAGAATTCCAAAGTTCGGCTCCTCCCAAGGTTTCGGCCATGGTGTTTTCCGGCGGCCCGGTGGCCGGCCGGCCGTGCATTGGTCACCATCTTGTTCGGTGGGTCGTGGCTGGGGTTTAGTGTAGGCAATCGGCAAATGCCATGTGTAAAAGGCTTGGATTAGAATGGAATGGGAGAGGGCTTATTTTGGCTCAAATTGGTCAACCCCTCCACTTGGGCTAGGTGCACCACCCAAGGCTTGGTTTTGGTCGAGGGAAAAGTGATTTGGCTCAGCATAATCAGTAGGGTCAAGTCACCATCCAAGCACAATTAGGCATAAGCATGGTTAAGGGGAATCATGGGAGTGGTTAATCACCTTTAGGAATTAAGGAAAGAGCCTCCTCCTTTTGCCCAAAATGGCATGGTGACATGTAAAGAGGCTCTCATGGCTTGCATATGGCTTGTGCATGGCTCCATGGCTCCATTTGGCTCTGGGAAAAGGTCGGGTCAATTTCATAAAAATGGGTTTTAAGAATTTTGGATATTTTGGTGTGAATTTGTATGGGGCTTGATTTGGAATTGTTTGATGATGGAATTATAACTTAGGGAATGGCTTTGATTAAATGGATGGCAAATGGAAATGTCATGTGGGCTTTAGGGCCAAATTTGGGCTCATTGAAATGGTTTTAGATGGGCTTTTAAATGGTTTAGGAAAGTGGGCTTTTGAATTTTAAAATGGATTTTTGGGATGAAATTTTGGTAAAGGCTTGGGCCAAATAATTGTTGAGTTTGGTTTAGGGATGCTTCATGAGTGGTTTGAAACAAATTTGAGGTGATTTGGGTTTGAATCGGGTTGGATATGGGCTTTTTGGTAAAGAGGCTAAAGTGGGCCAAAATGAGCTACCATGGGCCAAAGTTGGGCTAGAGTTGAAATTGATGTAAAATTAATGTTGGGAAATGTTTTTGGGAGTGTTTCAAAGAGGTTTTGGCTTTGGTTGGGTTTTGATTTTGGGGTTTGGGCTCATTTGGGCTAGGTTTAGGTTTAGGTCAAAATTGGGCCTTTTGATTTTGGGTTGAATTTGAGTGGGGTTTGGGTCTAAATTTTGAGCAAATCATGTTAGTGTTTTGTTCATGGGGATGTTAAGAAAGGTTTGGAAAAGATTTGGGGTTAATTGGAGTTGAATTGGGTGAGTTTGGGTTAGGTTTGGGTCATAGGTCCAAATCGGCTTTAAGGCCAAAAGTGAAATTGGATCCCAATGCCAATCAAATTGGGCTTGGATTTGGTCTAGATTGGTGTTGGGATGTTGAATTGAAGTTTAGAATTGAATTGGACCAGAATTTGGGTCAATTGGGTAGGTTAGGTTTGACATTGGGTTTACTTTGGGTTAAAATGGGTCAAATTAGGGGTTTTGATAAAAGTGGGGTAAATTGACAAAATTGGCCCATGGTGTAGTTGAACAAAATGAAATTGGGAATATTTGGGATTTTCTGGAATTTTCTGGGAATTTTCTGAATTTTTGGATTTTTGGGTCAAAAGGGGTATTTTGGGTATTTGGAAGGTATTGGGGGGTATTTTTGGAATTTTTGATATTTTTGGATATGGATGATCAATTTGAGTGATGTGGAAATGTTTGGGATTGATTTTGGAGAATTTTGGGTAATTTGGAAATTTTTGAGAAATTCGAGCTATTCGTGCTTTGGGTAGGTTGGCGGTGTTGGGTCCTGGGGTCAAAAATTGAAAATTTGGAAAATTGAAGATTGGGTGGATGTAAGTGGAATGAAATCATTTTTGTTGAGCCATGAAGCCATATCAAGCCCACATGAGCCATGAAGAGACTCATTTGAGGCATTCACTATGTTGTTCCTAACCCTCTTAGCACGTGGCTTAGGGGTTAAGGACCATCCATGTGAATCACTTACATGAGTCGTGAAGTTAAGTTGGGTAAGGGTGTGTTTTTAGGAAGTGTGTGAAAGTGTAGTGCATAGGTGTAGTGTATGTGTAAGTCAGCCCTTTACTGCATCAGTGCCACCAGTAAGGAGTCCTAAGGCCAAAGAGTCCTATAGGAACTCATCCTTTAAACCTCCACATTTCGATTTCAACCCTCTAGGTGATTAGGGGTCTATAGTCAAGTTTGTGGAGTTTGCAGGAGTTAAGAAGTGGTTTGAATTTCTAAAAGGTGGGTCCCAATTCTAGTCCTCTAAGATAGTCAAAGGAAAAGCCTAAGGCTAGATCCTAAGTACTAAAGAGAAGAAGAGAAGACCTCATCAAAAATGAGGTCAACAATAAGTGAAAATGAAAGTAATTTTGAATAAAATTCAAAATTCATTTGAGATAAATGTAGAGAATACTTATTATGTTCAGGACAACTTTGAGGTTTTGAATACTACTGAAAATAATAATTTTTTAATCCCTTCGATTGAAAACCCTCATAAACTTGAGATGAAAGAACTTCCTACACATTTAAGTTATGCATTTTTAGGACATTCATCAACTTTATCTGTGATCATATCATCAAAGTTAACTAAGGATCAGGAAGAAAAGTTATTGGACACATTAAGAAATTATAAAAAAAAATTTTGGATGGATATTAGTTGATATTAAAGGAATCAGTCCTCCAATCTATATACACAGAATTTTAATGAAAGATAACTATAAACCTATGACTTATCTTCAAAGAAGACTAAGTCCAATTATGGTAAAGAAAGAAATTTTAAAATGGTTAGATGTTGAAATTATTTATCATATATCTGATAGTGCTTTGATTAGTCCTATTCATTATGTTCCTAAGAAAGAGGGAGTAATTGTAATTGAAAATGAAAAGAATGAATTAATTCCAACAAGACAAGTCACTAGATGACGAATCTGTATTGATTATAGAAAATAAATAGCGTCACTATGAAGGATCATTTTCCTTTACCTTCCTTGGACAAAATGTTGGATAAATTTGCAGGACATCAATATTTTTGCTTTTTGGATGGATATTCTGGTTACCACGAAATACCGATTTCTCCAGAGGATCAAGAAAAGACTATATCTAAAATATCCTTATGGAACTTTTGCTTTTAGAAGAATGTCTTTTGGTTTATGTAATGCACCTGCAACTTTTCAAAAGTGTATGATGTCTATTTTTTGTGACCTAATTGAGAAAGGAATTGAAGTTTGTATGGATGATTTCTTTGTTTTTTGAACCTCTTTTGATTCGTGTTTAGATCATTTAGCAAAGGTTTTAAAATGTTGTGAAGAAACAAATTTAGTTCTCATTTCAAAAAAATGTCAATTTATGGTCACAGAAGAGATTGTATTGGGACACAAAATTTCTAAAAATGGCATGGAAGTTGATGGAGCAATAAATTCAAATTATTGCTAAGTTATAACCTCCTACTTCAGTAACTACAGTAAGAAGTTTTCTAGGGCGTGCTGGATTTTATAGGAGATATATTAAATACTTTTCTAGAATTTCAAACCCTCTATGTTGTCTTTTAGAAAAAGATACTAATTTTGATTTTAAAGATGATTGTCTAAAAGCCTTCAATATATTAAAGGAAAAAGTAATTACTGCACCTATCATTGTTTCACCTGACTGGGGAAAATTGTTCGAATTAATGTGTGATGCAAGTGATTATGCTATTGGAGCTGTTTTGGGACAAAAATATGATAAAATTTTTAAAGTTATATATTATGTCAGCAAAACTCTTAATGAAGCTCAAATTAATTACACGACAACTAAAAAAGAGCTGTTGACAATAGTATATGCTTTTGATAAATTTAGACCATATTTACTTGGAATTAAATATATTGTGCATATTGATCCTTCTACTATTAAATATCTTATATCAAATAAGGATGTAAAACCAAGATTAATCAGATAGGTCCTACTATTGCAAGAATTTGATTTTCAGTTATTGGATCAAAAATATGCTGATAATCATATTGCTTATCATTTGTCAAGACTTGAACATGAAAATGAAAAGAATGATGAGCATGACATAAATGAAAGTTTTCCCGATGAACAACTTTATGTTGTTGCCGAGTGGCGCATACTATGGTATGCAGATATAGTTAATTACTTAGTAATATTCTACCAAACTGATTAACAAGCCACCAGAAAAATTAATTTATTTATGATGCAAGATTTTAATTTTGGGATGACCCTTATTTATATAAAAGATGTCAAGAGTCAGTTATTTAAAGATGTGTACCAATTAATGAAACCCTATAAATTATACAAAAATGTCATATATATGAATTTGAGGGACACTTTGAAATAAAAAGATTGCATTTAAAAATTTACACTCTGGATTTTATTGACCTACATTGTTTAATGATGTTAATAATTATGTGAAAACTTGTAATCGATGTGAAAGAGTAGGCAATATTTCTAAGAGAGATAAAATACCCCTATATTTTACTTTAGAGTTGAAATTTTTGATGTATGAAGTTTAGATTTTATGGGACCATTTGTATCATCTTCAGGTAAGATTTATATCTTATTAGTTGTGGACTATGTGTCTAAATGGATTAAAGCAATAGCTTTGTCTCATTGTGATGCTTTGAGTGTTCGAAACTTTTAAAAAAAATATTTTTACAAGGTTTGGAATGCCAAGAATGATCATTACAAATGGGGAAAGTCACTTTAAGAATTTTAGAATTGACACATTACTTAGAAAATATGAAATTAAACATAAGATAGCCACAACTAATCACCCTCAGACCAATAGATTAACAGAAGTATCAAATCATGAAATTAAAAGATATTTGGAGAAAATTATAAATCCTAAAATAATTGATTGGTCATATAGACTTGATTATGCTTTATGGTCTTGTAGAAATGCTTATAAAACTCCTATAGGAATGTCTTCATATAGGCTCATATTTGAAAAAACTTGTCATTTACCAGTTGATTTAGAGCATAAAGCTTACTGGGCAATAAAAGAATTTAATTATAATTTAAAGGATGTTGGAGAAAAAAGATTATTGTAATTAATTGAGCTCGAGGAAATTAGAAATGAATCTTATGAAAATGCTAGAATTTATAAAAAAAAGATGAAAATTTGGCATGATCGAAATATTTTAAGAAAGCATTTTAAGCATGGACAAGATGTTTTATTATACAATACTCGTTTGAAATTATTTCTTGAAAAACTTAAGTCCAGGTGGACGGGGATATTTATTGTTATAAATGTTTATCCTTATGGGGCTGTGGATATTAAAGATCAAAAAATTGAACATATAATTAAAGTAAATGGACATAGGTTGAAACCTTACATTGGAGAAAACAAGCCTTATTAAAAAGAAACGTTGATGCTTGGTCAGTCCGAGTAAAACATTTGGATACGTCGGGCTGACGACGTTAAACCAAGAACTTTATGGGAGGCAACTCATATGTTATTTATGTGGTTTGATTCATGTTTTCTGTTGAAGTAGTATCATAACCATCCCTTGCTATAGTAGAAATTGTTTTAACACTATTAAAGGTATTAAACATGACTGGAAATTAAAGAAATTTGACGATAGGAGAATCGGTGTTCACTAGGACACTGGCACTTAGGCACTAGAATTGGCACCTAAGCGCCAAAGTCTTGTGAAACTGGTGCCTAGGTGCCAGATTCCGGCTTCTAAGCGCCACAATTTCTGGACGTAGGGAAAACCGCTCCCAAGCAGTTTTCTCCATTTCTTTCCTTTTAAAACGCTCTATCTTCATCCCCAAACTCCAGAACTTCTAAAATTAACTAGAGAGAAGTGATATTGAGGAAGTTTGAGATCTTGCTTCCATTCACTTGCTTCCATGGAGAGTAGAAATAATGGTATGGCCATTGGAGATAAGTTTGTGCATAATGATGCCCAAACCTATTTCAAAGGGTTTTTAGCGCTGAGTTCGAAAAGGGTGACGAGCAAATTGGGGAAGATTGAAGAGGAGCTTTCAATTCTACACAACAAGATGCATGAAATATATCATCAATATGAGCATCTGGAGTGGCAGATGAAACTCCAGTATAATCACATGGCATGTTATCAAGATTATCAGGTAACTATGTATTGCAAGAACAATTGAATTGATGAAAAGAAGGCTATGGAATTTCCTCGTGCTCCTTTTTTCCACACATTTGATCGCAACTATTTGACATGTGAGAAGAGTGACGAGAATGAGGTCAACAAGGGCTGATCATTGGAGGGATTCTAGTGTTTATGTTTTATGTTTGTGCCGACTTTAGTTATGGATGTTTTATGTGTGCTACTTAATCGTGTAGTTGATTGTATTGTTGTGTGTTCTTAATTTCTAGTGTTTTAAACTATTTTAGTGTCTTTTTATTGTCACTTGATGGATATTTATGAATGTTTGTGTTATGAAAAACTTGTGTTATAAATGTGGACTCAACTTTAGATTACAAATCATTGGAAGATAGATGATGTTGGTGTTGACCTCATTTTTGATGAGGTCTTTTCTCTTCTCTCTCCTTAGTACTTAGGATCTAGCCATAGGGCTTCTCCTTGACTATCTTAGAGGACTAGAAATGGGACCCATCACTTAGAAATTCAAACACTTCTTGGCTCCCTTCAAACCCCTAAGTCACTTGGAGGGTTAAGATCAAATGTGGAGGTTTAAAGGATGAGTTTCCTATAGGACTCTTTGGCCTTAGGATTACCCACGATGGTCTGGTCCTGGTGAGGGTAAGCTTGCACACACCACACTTCCACACACCCATTCCAAGCCCTAAAACTACCTTTAACCAATTTGACTCCCTGACTCATGTAGGTAACTCATATGGATGGACCTTAACCCCTAAGCCCCTGGTTAAGAGGGTTAGGAACAATATAGTGAATGCCTAAAATGAGTCCTCTCATGGATCTTGTGAGCTTAACATGGCTTCATGGCTCAACCAAAATGATTTCATTTCACTCACACTTGATCAACCTTCATTTTTCCAAAATTTCAATTTTTGACCCCCGGAACCCTAAACCCACCAAGCCTACCAAATGCCCTTGAAATTGCCCAAAATTTGCAAAATTGCCTAAATTACCAAAAATTCCTCAAAATCAATCCTAAACATTCCACCCACTCAAATTGATCATCCTTGGTCAAATATACCAAAATTTTTAAAATACCCCCTCAATAACCTTCAAATACCCAAAATACCCTTTTAACCTAAAAATTCCAAAAATTCAGAAAATTCCCAAAAAATTGCAGAAAATCCCAAATATTTCCAATTTAATTTTGTTCAACTACATCATAAGCTAATTTGGTTAATTTAGCCCACTTTTACCAAAACCCCTAATTTGACCTATTTTTTTAACCTAAGAGAGCCCAATATCCCACCAAACCACTCCAATTGACCTTAATGTTGATCCAATTCAATTCTAAACTTCAATTTAATATCCCCAATACCAATTTAGACCAAATCCAAACCCAATTTCATCAACATGTGGATCCAATTTCAATTTGAAGCTTAAAGCCCAATTTTGGCCGATGACTTAAACTTGGCCCAAACCAACCCAACTCAACTCCAATTAACCCCAAATCTTTTCATAAACCTTTCTAACATCCCCACAAACAAAAAACTAACATGATTTGCCCCAAATTTGAAACCAAACTTCACCCAAATCTAACCCAAACCAAAAATCCCCAATTTGGCCTAAATCCATCATGAACCCAAATGAGCCCAAATCCCAAAATCAAAGCCCAACCTAAATTGAAAACTCTTTGTCACACCCCCATAAACATTTTTCAACATTAATTTTACATCAAACCCAACATTGGCCCAACCTTAACCCAAGTTAGCCCAATTTGACCCACTTTGGCATCATTACCAAAAAGACCCAAATTGAACCTCATTCAACTCAAAATCACCCCAAACTTGTTCCAAAATACTCATGGCACATTCTCAAACCAATCCCAACATTTATTTGACGCAACCCCTCACCAATTTTCATCCATCAATTTATTTCAAAACCTAAAAGCTCACTTCCTTAAACCATTTTAAAAGGCCCATCCAAAATGATTTCAAAAAGCCCAAAATTGGCTCTAAAGCCCACATGACAATTTCTTCTCATCATACCTTTTAATTGAAATCATCCCTAAGTTCTAAATCAATCATCAAATAAATCCAAATCAAGCCTCATGCCAATTTTCCCTAAACTTACCAAAAATCCCAAAATCCATTTCCATGTAAATGAGCCAAGCCACTCCTAAGCCAAATGGAGCCATTGAGCCATGCGCAAGCCACATGAGAGCCATGGAAGCTACTTTACACATCACCAAGCCATTAATGGTAAGAGAGGGGAGCTCTTTCCTAACCTATCATTAAACATTTTAACCTTACCCATGCTTCACCTAAACCCAAAATTAATCTAAATAAGCTTGGATGGAGACTTCTCCACTCAAAACCAACTGACTCACCTGACTCCCCACAGCACCCAAAGTCTCTTGGTGGGTGCACCTAGCCCAAAACCATGGTTTGACCAAACCAAACCTAAAATGAACTGTCCCTCATTCCATTTGAATCAATCCCTTTACACATGGCCAAAGCCAATTGTTTGCACCAAACCCCAGCCCTGACCCCACTGAGTCAGATGGTGACCCATGCTTGGCCGGCCAGCCACCACAACCGCCGGAAAACACCAAGCCGAGAGCCTTATTTGGCTTCAAAAAATTCAAACCCACTGGCTGAGTTGTCCCAACCCAAATGGACACCATGGCTGTTCTTCTCCTCCCCTGAGCAGCTGATCCCAGCCTCCAATTGGCCCTGGGAAGCCCTCCAGCAACCTCTATTAAAACACCACTACCTCTCGGCCAAAAGAGGTGCTGAACAAAACCTTACCAAAACTCTGCCAAAATCACTCCAGACCCTTCTCCAAACATAGAGCACTTGATCCCCACTAAAATCTAGCCCTGAAACCCCCTCTGTGAGCTCAATTTCTGAGTTCAATTTTGAACTAAAAAATAGGAAACTTCACCACAGTGAGCCAATCCTCAAATTTATCGACCCTACACTTTCACCAGACCAAGAGAAGAAGTTCCCCAGCAAAAGCCCCCTCTCCAGGCCAGTCATTTCTTCTATCGGCCAAGCTTTGAAATTGGGCTTGGTGGAAGTCTGGTCTAGACAATTCACCAAGGCTAGAGGCATCATCTCTAGGCTCCTCCAGCTCCAACGAACGTGCCGAGCACATTCAGTCGAGGCTTCATCTCCTGAACCAAGATATGGAGACTTCTCCTTAACCTGAGCTTCCAACGATTCTCCATTTCATTTGAGTTAATTTCAATGCATGTTAGTCGTATAGATGTGTTTGTCTCTTCAAGACGAGTTCATAGAGCATAAGAACATGAGATTTGGTGGAGAGATGAGGGAGATCTTAGGGTTTTAGTGTGGACGGCTCTCGGGACACACCAGTCGGAGATGATGACCAGCAACCGTCGGATAGGAGAGCGCCGCGTGGGGCTTCGGAGTTAATTACATAAACTAGAAGATTTGTGACATAAACTAGAAGATTTGTGACATCCGTTTGGTCTGCGAACCAATTTTATAAGCCGACAAGTTCCCCTGTTTAATATAAAGAAATTGAACATGGTTTATATTACCTGGGTTCTTAAAGTTCCCTATAAGGGCAAGCCCCTATAGTTAATTACATCTTAAATGACATGAATCATTTAAGAAAACTCTCGATAATGATCAGTGGTTTTGCTCTCAAGAATTTCAAAGTTTATAGTTTTCAAAGGATTGGATTTAGGAAATTTCAATAGGGATCAGCTCAAATTTGGAACAAGTTTATTTTAAGAGTCCAAAGGAAGAGAAGTAGGAGAAGCTGAGGATCCAAGAAGAATCTTGGCAACTTCCCAAACGATCCTATTATTTGGCTTAGATTTGGGAATTTACTTAATGTTTCAATCTTGCCAATTTTATTTATTTAGGTCTTATATTTGTATGACATAATCACACAAATAGCCTCGAAGATGTGAGGGTTTATGTCGTATCAAACGACTACCTCGGAGTCCTAAGACCAGTTAGGGCTTAATTTGCATGACATGATCATACAAATGCCTAACGAAGAGTTGAGGATTTATGTTGCACTAGGAAAACTTCCTCGAAATTCTATGGCTTTGTTATTTAATTCTAAGAAAGGTTTTGTTGAAGTAGATTCCAGTTTTGCTGATGATGATGGCCGTACTGCCCACTGTGCTCCAAGCTCCTTGTTGTTGCAGAGGTTTAGTTTTAGAATGTGAAAATCAGGGGATGAGAAAAGTGTCTTGGTTTAGAGAAAATCTTAAAATCCAAGTGTTTTTTAGTGTTTTAATTAAAACAAATCTTAAAGTTGTTTAAACAGAAAAGATTACGATCCCACGGTTCCGTCATCCCGGCACTGTTATTTTCATTGAATTCACTTAGTCCAGATAAATTTACTAAACTCAACTGAATGGGTTCCACACTTTCATTTAGACCGTGGGAAATCCCGTTAGCAACACGTGGGTTACATCATCCGAGGTATTCCCGATCATTCAACGAGACGTTTTAATTTAGTTATAATTGTAGTTTAGTTGTTATGTTTGTGATTAAATTTTGAGTTGTTTTATATTTTGGAATGTTGTGGCGGTGAATTTTATCTTGCAATGACTTTTAATTTAGTTTTGGTTTCAGTTTAGGGGCTATCCTATAGGTTTTGGTTTTCATGCAACAGTTATTTACCATGCAAAGAAAGTAAAGTACAGTGCATGTAAGTAAATTGCAATAAAGTAAATTGCAATTAAATAAAAGCGTACCTGGAGGGTCTTCCCGTCATCCCAAGCTGCACTTGAAACACATGTTAAGGCATTTAATTATTTTGCAAGAAATACTAGGTAAAGCTAAGGGAAAGGGTTTTGGTTGTCTACCAAGTTCCTAATCCTATAACTAGTCATCTCCTATAATGTCTAGGTTCTTGGTTTGATTTAAGGATGATTTTCTTCATCAAAGAACAATTAGATTCAATTGTTCTTCTAAAACATCCCGTCATATTGAGGAAGTGTTTAGGACAAGTCCTAAACATCTTTTCAATACTTCTGGGATTGTTTTGAGTCCAAGTAAACTTAGTTGCACAGGTGAATTAATCATCGAGGAGTTTAGTTAAACTTTGTCTCTTGCTCAGTGAACTTAGGTATTTGATTTCCTGATGAATGAAGTGACATTTCACTTAATACTCTATTCAAGAGTTATAATAATTAAAGCCTTTAAGGGCAAGTTGGTTTATCGAGAATTTTAATCATTCTTAATTTAAAGTTTGAGTTAATGATTTAAAATGTTTTAATTTAATTATGAGGTTTTAATTAATAATTTTAAGTTTAGAATAGTGTTCAAATTATTTTAGATTTAATTCTTAATGATTTCACTTGGGTTTGTTGTTAAATGATTTTAATTTAATTTAATTCGATTTGATTTTAATTTAAATTTAATTTAATTTAATTTTTATTTAAATTTTAATTTAAATTTTAATTTAATTTAATTTAAATAAATTTTAATTTAATTTAATTTTAATTTTAATTTTAGTTTAATTTAATTTGAATTTTAATTTAATTTAATTTAATTTAATTTCAATTTAATTTAATTTAGTTTAATTTTTTTCAAATGTTTTAGATATGATTTAATTTAATTGTTAAAGTGTTAATTTAATTTAAATTTTGATTTAATTTAGTTTAAACTTAATTTAATTTAATAGTTAAGTCTTTTAGTACTTTAAATTTTAAATTGAGTTATCATTTTAATTAAGAGTTAAATATTATTGAAGTGATTAATTTAGGGATTTTTAAATTAAAGAATAAATATCTTCTTAATAATATCCCTTTTTTTAATAATTCAAATTTTCATTACTCTTCCAAAATTTTAATTAATTAATTAATTAAAGTTTATTTTAATTATTCTTGAAATGATTAGTAGGTTTCTACCCATCAATTACTTAAATTTCAATCATCCAAAATCAGTTTAAAAATCAAATATTTCACCCTCCCCTTTTGATTAAATCTAAAATCTTAATTAAGGGTTGAAATTTTAATTACCATTTTACCCTTCAAGTTTAATAATTCTATAACTCACTAAATTGAGTTCAAATGAATTGGAAATTTTTATGTGACCTCACTCATATGTCAATTAAGACATTAAAGGAGAAAATGTGATTTTTCTGTATTTAATTTATTTATGTAATTAATTTTAATGGAAATTAAGGGTTTTCAAGGAAAATTCAATAACATGACCAAGGAAATATTTCTGTCCTTAATAAAATTATGGGATGATCCTAATGCCTAGAGGACCATTTGGACCAATTTTTGTGATTTTTTGAACTATATTTTATTTATTAGAATTATTTTGAGTTTTGGAGTGTTAATTAATTTAAAAATAAAATAAAAGTTGAAAAATGGATTTTATATTTTTCAAAAATCTCTCTGACCTTAGGAAAATCAGAGAACCAAATTTTATATTTTTTTGATTTTTTTTTTATTTATTAGAATTATTTTAGTGGAAATGTTAAAGAAAATCATTTTTTACTTCAAAAATTGTTTTAAGCCTTTAAAATTCAATATCTTACCCTAGAGACTTAGGAAAAATATTTGGTTTGTTCCTAGGTGATTAGAATTCAAAATGTGACATTTTTATGATTTTTAATATTTTTATGATTTTTATTATTTTTTAATTATTAAAATATTAAAATATTATGAAAAATCAACTTTTTTAGGAAATTCCAATTTTAATTTTCCTAAACTCCCCTGATATCAGAGAAGCTCCAAAATTTTTTTTGTGAATTTTTGAAAAGTATTTTGTGAGTTATGAATTTTTAAAGTTTGATTTTAGTTATGTGACTTAATTAATCCATTTCGTGGGGTTAAACAAATCCAATTGACTTCAAATTTTTATGTGATATTCCTCTAATCCTAAAGCTCAGTGGAGAATTGTTTTCAAATTAATTTGATGTGTAGTTAAACCTAATTAATTAAAATTCAGTTTTGAGTAATTAGGCCAATTAGGGTTGTTCCAAGTGAATTAGTTCAAAACCTATTTTTCCTAGGGTCCTCTGGTCATAAGAAACATCACCAAATTTTCCTAGAATTTATTTCTCAACATGTTAATTATTGGAATTAAAATACTCAAAACAGTAACATGCAATTGAACAATCAATAACTTCTCATAGGGATGGCCTCTGACCTTGGAAAATTCAGGGAATGTTCCCAAGTTCAGAGGCTTCAAAAGCCCTATAGTCTATGCCATGGTGAATTGCCTATGCAAATGGAGAATTAAAACAATGCAGAGAGTAAATAAATCATTAAAAATAAAATACTTGATGAAATGACTTGATTTCTTTTCCACGTTATTCTCCTCTGTTCACTGAGCAAGATGGTATTTTTATTTTATTTTTGTGATTTTTCTACACAAAGTTATGAATTTTTGAAGTTCTGATAATTAAATAAATAGAAAAATACCCTAGTTTCCTACTTATCCACGCGGCGCCACGCCATCCTCGGCAGCTCCGAAAGGCCACGCGGCGCGCTCTGATTCGGCGCCGCCATCTGACTCAGTGCTGCAGGGGCCCGCGGTTCACGTAACATTCCCTGGTCCGGCGCAATCTGAACCGTCCGCTCGATACACGTGCGATCCAACGGCTCCTGGTCATCATCTACGACTGGTGTGCACCCGTGACCGTCCACACTAAAACCCTAAGATCTCACTCGATTCTCCACGGATTTTCGTGTTCTTATGTTCTATGGATTTGTATTGAAGAGACGAACACATCCATATGGTTTATGTGGCATGAAATTAACCCAATCAAAATAGAGAATGTTCAGAAGCTCGGGAAGAAGAGAGAGCTCATACCTTTGCTCAGAGAAGTGTGGCTTCGATCTGAGAGTTGTGTCACCTTCGATTGGACCTAAGCAAGCTCCGGATGAAGTCTCGGGCCTCGGGAATCGCCTAGACCTGATTTCCACCGTACCCGATTTCAACCTTTGGAGGCTAGAACAAATGGGTGGCCCGGAGAGGGGCTTTCTCGGGGAACTCCTTCTCTTGGTCTTGTGCAGGTGTGGATGAGTTTAATTTGATTTTGGTGGAGGATTTGGGAGTGTCCCGTTCGGCTCGAGAATCGAGCTCCAAAATCGAGCTCAATCAGCTGGGAGTTAGGGCGGAGAGAATAGTGGGGATGGATTGCTCTCGGCTAGGGGAAGCTTTGTGAGGAATTTGGAGGGATTCGTGAAGGTCCGGTTCAGCCCAACCTTTTGGCCGAGAGGGGTTGGTCGGCTTAAATAGCCATGTCCATGGCTTCCCGTGGGGAGTTAGGGGCTTGGATCAACTGCTCAGGTCAAGGGAAGAACAGCTGCAATGGCCATTGGGCATGGGGCAGCTCAGCAGGTGAGAATTCCAAACTTTGGCTCATCCCAAGGTTTCGGCCATGGTGTTTTCCGGTGGCTGTGGTGGCTGGCCGGCCAGGGTCAGGTCAACCTCAGGCTTAGGGAAGTCAGGGCTTGATTCCTGTGGGTTCAATTGAGTTTTGCCAAGTGTAAAGGGGCCGGATCAAAGTGGCATGGAGGAGTGTCCATTTTGGCTTGATTTGGTCGAAGCCATGGTTTTGGGTTTGGTTCATCTCCCCATGGCCTGATTTTGGGCTGAGGAGGTCAGGTGGGTCAGGCTCACATGTGTGGTGAAGTCCACATCAATTTTGTTTAAGTTAATTTTGGGTTTGGGTGAGACATTAAAAGGGTTAAAAAGGTTTAGTGAGAGCTTAGAAAAGGTCCCCCTCCCCTTGCCATTAATAGCTTGGTTAAAAGTCAAACCATCCATGGCTTCATGTGGTTTATACATGGCTTCATGGCTCACATTTGGCTTGACAAGAGTTTAGTCAATTTTCATGGAAAAGGGTTTTAGGAATTTTTGGAAATTTTGGGGTTATTTGATGGGATTTGGCATAATACCATTTTGGTTTGATTTTCATGATGGATTTAGCACTTATGGAGTGATATTAATTGAGTGAGGATGAGATGAGATTGTAATGTGGGCTTTAGGATGGGTTTGGGCTTTTAAAATTTGGTAAAGGTGGGCTTTTAAAATGGTTTAAGGGAATGGGCTTTTATGTTTCAAAATGGGCTTTTAGATAAAAAATTTTGCAAAGGGCCATGCTAAATAAATGTTGGGTTTGGTTTAGGGATGTGTCATGAGTGATTTGAGACAAATTTGAGGTGATTTGGAATTGAATTGAGTCTAATTTGGGTCCCCTTGGTGATAGGGTCAAAATAGGTCAAAATGGACTAATTTGGGCTAAGGTTGGGCTAATGTTGAAATTGATGTAAAATTAATGTTGAGAAATGTTCATGGGAGTGTCACAAAGAGTTTCCAACTTTGGTTGGGTTCTAATTTTGGGATTTGGGCCCATTTGGGTTAGGTTTGGGCTTAGGTCAATTTAAGGGATTTTGGTTTTGGGTTGAATTTGAGTAAGGTTTGGGTCTAAATTTTGGGCAAATTATGTTAGTGTTTTGTTTGTGGAGATGTCAGGGAAGGTTTAGAAAAGGTTTGGGGTCAATTGGGGTTGAATTGGGTTGGTTTGGGCTAAGTTTGGGTTATGGGTCAAAATTGGGCTTTAAGCTTAAAAATGAAATTGGATTCAAATGTCAATCAAATTGGGCTTGGATTTGGTCTAGATTGAGATTGGGGATGTTGAATTGAAGTTTAGAATTGAATTGGACCAAAGTGATTTGGTTTGACATTGGGTTTACTTGGGTTTAAAATGGGTGAAATTGGGGGTTTTGGTAAAAGTGGGGTAAATTGACAAAATTGGCCCATGGTGTAGTTGACCAAAATGAAATTGAAAATATTTGGGATTTTCTGGAATTTTCTGGGAATTTTTGAAATTTTTGGATTTTTGGGTCAAGAGGGGTATTTTGGTAATTTGGAGGGTATTGGGGGTATTTTTGGAAATTTTGGTATTTTTTGGCTATAAATGATCAATTTGATTGGTGGGGAAATGTTCAAGGTTGATTTTGAAAAAGTTTTGGGTGATTTGGAAGTTTTGGTGGTTTTGGGTAGTTTCAAGGGCTTTTAGTAGGTTTGGTGGGTCCGGGGCCCCGGGGGTCAAAAATTGAAATTTTGGAAAAATGAAAATTGAGCAAGTGTAAGTGAAATGGAATTATTTTGGTTGAGCCATGAAGCCATATTAAGCCCATAGGAGCCATGAGAGGGCTCATTTGAGGCATTCACTGTGTTGTTCCTAACCCTCTTAGCCAGGGGCTTAGGGGTTAAGGACCATCCATGTGAATTACCTACATGAGTCAAGAGGTCGAGTTGGGTGAGAGTGTGGGTTTTAGGATTTGGAATGTGTGTGTGAGAGTGTAGTGTATGTGTAAGTCGGCCCTCACTGGACCGGGCCACCCGGGGTGATCCCGAGGTCAAAGAGTCCTATAGGGAACTCATCCTTTAAACCTCCACATTTGATCTCAACCCTCTAGGTGATTAGGGGTTTACAATCAAGCTTGTGGGGTTTGCAGGGAGTTAAGAAGTGGTTGAGTTTCTAAGTGGTGGGTTCCATTTCTAGTCCTCTAAGATTAGTCAAAGGAAAAGCCTAAGGCTAGATCCTAAGTACTAAAGAGAGAAGCAAAAGACCTCATCAAAAATGAGGTCAACAGCACCAAATCACTATCGGTGATTTAGTGGTGGAACAACAGAAACCGAACAAAACTCTAGTGGATTACATACTTCGATGAAGGAACTTAAGCATGAAGTATGAACCACAAATTTAGGAACAGCATGCGATCGATATCCTACTGAAAAGTATCCACAGCCCGATAGCACTTCTCCTTAAAGGATTTACAATCAAGACTTTCGAGAAGTTGCTTAGCAAGGCCGGGAGCTTGTAGGAGGAAGCAAAGCAGCTAAGTTTCGTTGATAAGACCGATAAACAGAAGCCTGTAAAAGCATTCAAAAAGAAATCTGGGATCGTCGCGGCAGTAGACAAAGGTAAGCAGCCAGTGCAGATACAGCCAGAGCGACCACAGCCTAGTTATCAACCACCACAACGGGTTTATCAACAACCTCAACAGAACTACCAACAGCCTCGACCGAGCTATCAGTCGCCTCAGCATTATGAGCAACCGCCTCGTCCACGGCGTACCTCGAAAGAATTTTTGAATAAGGAATATCCTTTCAAAACTGAAGCAGTAGCGAAGATATTCCGCAGTTTAATGAAGACACCCGATTTTCAGCTACCAGAGCCTAAGAGGCCAGAAGAAGTCAACAAGAAAGATCACCCAAACTATTGCCCTTACCACCGGATGCTCGGGCACAGGGTAGAGGATTGCAACACTTTCAAGAGTTGGCTTGACGACAATCTCCGGAAAGGGAACATAAAAATCCCGAAGGAATACATGAAGGAACCCCAAAAAGGAGGTTTCGTTAATGTTATTTCAACGGATTCTATTGTTCCAATAGACCCGTACACGACTGACGATGGGTGGAGCACCATCTGGACAAAGTCTTCAAAGAAAATTTTGGATCACATCCAGACCGCTTCGGTGCGCGCTGCAACTCAAATTTCGAAACCTGCCGAGTCGGCACTATCGCTTGCGATTGAAGGACCGCCCCAGAAGGAGGAGAAGATCGTGGGAGAGAAGAAGACTGATGCTCCAAAGGGTAGACTAGGGGCTGCTTATCCTAGGATGGTTGTTTCCGATTCGAGGGAGAAATCCCTCGGACCTCTGACTTTGTATGATTATTTGCTCGCTCTGGCGGGATCTTATAATGATAAGAGTTTTGGCGTTGGCTACGTTTTGACTGTTTATAACGATTACGTAACTAACGACAACCAACCTAATCTGGATCTCGATTTCGATAAAAATAACGATTCTCAAATCATACTGAACCTCGATGACCACGATGAAGGAGACATTCACAAGGATGGCTACGGAAGTTCAACAAGCAACGAGCCCATTTGTGAATTCTTAGGAACTCCAATCACCATAGAATTGGAGTTATCAGATTCTGAAGCAACTCCAGAAGAGTCAGTCGTTCCAATTCAAGAGGAGACACCGGCAGATCCAGCACCAGATTCAGAAGAAATAACAGAAGTCAATCTAAGAAGCGGAAAAGTTCTACCCCGAGAATGGGTCCAAAGGATAAAGGAAAGCAGGTGGTTGCTCAGGAAGAGCCAACCCCAGCAGAAGAACTGCCTATTCGGAAAGAGACTGAAGAACATGGTAATAAAGTGGATTATAACGTGCTAGCCCATCTTAGGAAGCTACCAGCCAAACTGAGCATCTACGACGCTCTGATCCTGTCAAAGGAGATGAGGGAAACTCTGATCAAGGCTTTACTTGATCCAGAAATTTGCTTAGCTCAAATGGCCGGTAATTCCTTAGACGAGGTTTGCTCGTTAAAAGAACAACGAGGTGTTACCTTCACGGACAATGATCTGCTACTTGGAACAGCTGATCACAACCGACCGTTGTACATTTCAGTCACTATTTGAAAGTTTACGCTCTCCAGAGTGTTGGTTGATCCGGGAGTATCAATCAACATAATGAATCTTCAGACGTTGGCATACTTGGAAATTGATGCTCGCGAACTCAAAGCAGATAAGATGTTATTAAGAGGCTTCAATCAAAAAGGAGAAAGAGCCCTTGGATCGATAACACTATTAATGAAGACCGGTGATTTGGCAAAGACAACCGCAAAATTCCATATAATCGATTCTGAGACATCATTCAACGCTCTACTGGGTCGGCCGTGGATCCATGAGAACCGGATGGTACCGTCGTCTCTGCACCAGTGCATAAAATATTATGAAGGAGGAGAACACTGTATCAAAGGTGACCTGCAACCGTTCTCCGTGCATGAAATCAGAATCACGAAGATGCAGCCGACTACGCACCTCCGAAGAAAACAATCTTCTCCAGAAATACCATACCAAATGAAGCAAAAGAACTTAGAGATGACGAAGAACCTGAAATTCTAGTCCAACAGTTACTCACCACTCCCTTACAACGAGATAGTGAAGGTTTCTCCAGAACTCGCACCCGAGGTCGAGGCCGGGGACGAGGTCGAGGAAGAGACGTTGGAACAGTTTGACAGAAGAAACCAGTCATCAAAGTTGATTGGGAGAACAGTTCCGAGGAAGAAGAAATCAAGAAAGAAGCAGCGACAATAAGTCAGAAGAAACCCCAATTCAAAATCTCTCTTGAAGACGAAAAGAATGAAGAATACAAATCAATGTACGAAAAGATTAACCATTATGTGTATATTATGACCTTGACCCCGATCTATCCTAATAAGGTCGAGGGTATGGTGGTCAAGGAAGTGCATAGTGGTGGTACTAAGCCAATCAAATTCTACCGTGGTGCTTTGTCTTCCAAAACTGAAAATGATATACAATTTGAAGATGATACTTCTTCCGAATTAATGGAACTGCCTTTTGAGAGGTACTCTCCCTGTGTTCCAAATTTAATTCAACGTAGTGTCTTACCTCGACAATGGACAAAAGGTCAATCACAACACTTTGAAAAATTATGGAATAACGCCAGTCGGCCTCCCAATTCAAAACATAGTCTCAGATTCGGCACAGTAGAATCAGTTGATGACACGGGATTTTGCTTGGTTGTCACTTGCGAGCCTAATGAAGTCTGTTTAGAAGCCTTAGATGATCTCGAAGATCTGCAAATAGGAAATGCTCCGCCAGAATTTGAAGAAGAAATTAAATCTACAATAGACGAGTTAATGGAAGTTAACTTAGGTACTAGCGAAGAGCCTAGGCCGACCTTTGTTAGCTCCTTACTCAACAAAGAAGACCCCGAAAACATGATCAAGCTACCGATGGAATTTAAGGACTGTTTTGCTTGGAGTTACGACGAAATGCCAGGATTAGCTCCAGAGGTGGCAGTTCACAGGCTAGGAGTGGATCCCACTGCCGTTCCAGTCAGGCAAGCTTCCATAAGAATGCGTCTAGAGATTGAACAACAAGTTATAGCTGAAGTTAAGAAGCTAATAGACGCTAAATTCGTCCGTGAAGAACAATATCCGACTTGGTTAGCCAATGTGGTACCAGTCAGAAAGAAGAATAAACAGATCAGAATCTACGTAGATTTCATAGATTTGAACAAGGCATGTCCAAAGGAAGAATTTCCTCTACCAATTCCAGAACTGATGATCGACATCGCTTCGACACATGAAATCTTCTCTTTCATGGATGGATCATCAGGATACAACCAGATAAAGATGGCACCAGAAGATGAAAAGCTTACAGCCTTCAGAATGCCAATCGGAATATACTGCTACACAGTAATGCCTTTCGGATTGAAGAACACAGAAGCAACATACCAAAGAGCAATGATGAGAATTTTTTATGATCTCATTCACAACCAAGTCGAGTGCTACGTGGATGATGTGGTCATCAAAAGCAAACTGAAAGAAGATCACTTGTATGATTTGAGAATTGTTTTCGAGTGATTAAGACAATATAACCTTAAGATTAATCCCTTGAAATGCGCCTCGGCATCACCTCTGGGAAATTCTTAGGATTTGTTGTCCGACATCGTGGAATTGAAATCGATCCGGAGAAGATTAAAGCTATCTTAGAAATTCCTCCTCCCAAAACCTTGAAACAACTACGATCCTTTCAAGGAAAATTGGCATATCTTCGACGCTTTATCTCGAATTTGTCAGGTAGGTGTCAGCCATTCTCAGCATTAGTTAACAAGGACGCCAAATTCGTTTGAGAAGAGAAATGCCAGCGGGCCTTCGAGGACATTAAGGAGTATTTAATGACACCTCCTGTCTTAGCAGCCCCAGTCTCGGGTAGACCGTTGATACTTTATACCGCGGCTTTAGACGACTCTCTCGGAGCCCTGCTAGCCCAGGTCAACGACGAGGGAAAAGAAAATGCTCTCTACTACTTAAGTCGTCTTTTAATTTCGATGGAAGTAAAGTATCCTCCTATTGAGAAGCATTGTTTGGCCCTGATCTTCGCCGCTCAAAAGCTCAGGCATTACATGCTTTCTCATAAGGTTAACCTTATTTCAAAGTTTAATCCATTGCAATATTTGATGACCCAACCGACGCTTTCCGGCAGACTTGTCAGGTGGTCGATGATACTATTGCAATTCGATATAACTTTCGTTCCGCTTCGTGCCGTAATAGAACAAGTCCTAGCGGACTTCCTCGCAAGACACCCTCTACCGTGAGAATCGCCTCTCAACGACGACTTGCCAGACGAGCAGATAATGAGCCTAGAAAACCTCGATGATCAACGTTGGGAGCTGTACTTCGATGGAGCATCTTCAACACAGAAAGACAAAGAATTGCAAACGATAGTGCCCGGTATGGCAGGGATCGGACTGATCTTCATAACACCGGAGCGGGGGATGTTAAGATACTCCTACCATCTAACAAAATCGTGTACGAACAACGAAGCTGAATACGGAGCCCTTATAACCGGACTGGAATTAACCATTCAGATGGGGATAACAGACATCAACATCTACGGAGATTCCCGATTGATCATTCAACGAGTCACCGGACAAGATGCAGACTTCGAAACCAAGACTCGAGCAAGATTTCGAGTATGCCATGAAGTTGTTAAAACAAATTCTGAATGTAACGATCTACAAGATTCCCAGAAGAGAAAATGCTCTCGCAGATGCGTTAGCCCGCCTTGCAAAGGAATTTGCCTGCTTGCAGGATGAATCAGTTGAAGTGCCAGTTCAGGGACGTCAGGTTCTATCACAGCTCGACATGGACATGATACACAAGTCAGAAAAAGAAGAAAAATCAATTGCGGTAGTAACAGAAAATACAAAGGACTGTCGTCAACCACTCATAGACTGCCTGCAAACAGGAAACCTACCGGACGATAAGTCATTAGCTCATCAGATCAAGAAAAGAACTCTATCTTACGCATTAATAAACAATACGTTATACAGAAGGTCTTTCGATCAGATGTGGCTAAGGTGCCTGAGCGAGTCCGAGGCTCGTGAAATTGTTAAAGAAGTGCACTCAGGACTTTGTGGCGCTCATCAGTCAGGTCCGAAAATGAAGATGAAGATTAAAAGACTAGGGTACTACTGGCCCTCGATGATGACTGATTACATGAAAGTTCCAAAGAGTTGTCACCAATGTTAAGTGCATGGAGTGGTTCTACATCAATCTCCAAATGTGCTACATCCGACAATCGCGTCATGGCCATTTGAGTGTTGGGGCACAGATATCATGGGTCCGATAGAACCGCCTTCTTCAAGAGGACATCGCTTTATTCTTGCAGCTACATATTACTTTTCTAAGTGGGCAGAAGCAGTACCACTTAGAGAAGTGAAAGCACATCATGTGCTACAGTTCTTCAAGAATCAAGTCGTCTACCATTTCGGGGTACCGCTCAGAATTATCTCAGATAACGGGTCTATATTCAGAAGCACGAAGCTCAACAATTTTGTCAGAAGACACGGGATTGACTGACGTTATTCAACGATCTACTACCCAAGAGCGAACAGCTTGACCGAGGCTTTTAATAAAACTCTCGTCCAAATCCTAAAGAAAACTTTGGACGACAACAAGAGAAATTGGCACGAGAAGTTGTTAGAAGCCTTATGGGCATACAGGACGACTTTCAGAACTCCTACTCAGTCTACGCCCTACGCTCTAGTGTACGGGTCCGAGGCCGTCTTACCCTTGGAGGTACAACTTCCCTCACTCAGAATTGCAGTTGCAAACAAAATCACTACAGAAGAAAATACCAAACTACGACTAGAAGAATTGGAAAGCTTGGAAGGAAAACGGCTGTCACCGCAGCAGAATTTCGAACTGTATGAAGCCAAGATGATCAGGCCCATGATAAACTGGTCCGCCCAAGGACTTTCAAAGTCGGTGACTTAGTTCTAGTCCTCAAGAGACCTATTCTTGTGCACCGCAAGATAGGAGGTAAATTCGAACCGACTTGGGAAGGGCCATTCGTGGTCGAGACAGTCTACTCAGGAGGTTCCTACCAACTGGTGATTTGCCATGGAGAACGACCTATGATTCCAATTAATGGACGATATTTGAAGAAGTATTACGCAACCTGATGTTTCGAAGAATGAATTATCATTCCTAGAAACACAGGCACAGTAATCACTTGTAACTGGGTCTGAACCCAAAAACATAAAAATGGATGATAAAAATCATTAACAAAAAATATGTGTTAAAAGAAAACATGTGAAATCATAATAATGAAATTTTGATTCCTTCCTTTTAAATCAATTCATTCCTGATCTTTCCTCGTCTCTTCCTACTTCCTTTAAAATTTAAAAGAAGTAAATAAAATTTTTCATTAATAAATGTCTTCTTATTGTTCTTGTTCTTAGTACAGCCCCTGATCCTTTCCTTGTTTTTCGCAGGGAAATGTCGAACGGGCGGTTGGTTCCGAACTTTAAGAATGGCGTGAGTCTAGCACTCGATGAAAAGAGGATGAAGGATGGAGCCGTGATTGAAATCGACTCTGATTTCACACCGGCCGGGCTACAATACGAAGAAACTGATTGGACCCCGATTGACCGAGAAGAATACCATAGCCAGATAGTGATGAAATTGGGTGGCCCAAGTCAGCCGTCTACTAGCAAGAAAAGAAAAGCAAACGCCGCTCATGCAACTGGAGAAGACAAGAAAGTTAAGTCCGTGGTTGCTACAGCAGAGGGCAGACTTGTCAGCGCCATGCCCACAAAAATCTAAGAAGTAAGGAGAGCTACTCTCACTCCTACTCAGCGAAGAAACAAGAACTGTCGCATTCGCAAGATGCTAACCAAGCTAGCAGTGAAACAACATGAAGAGACAGTTGCTACCGTCAACACAAGTACTTCAAAGAAATTGGTTCGTCAGGAACCAGAAAAGAGGAGACCAATTCCAAGAACAACAGAAAAGATAAAAGAAATCCCAATCAGCGCCAAAATAGAATCACGCCTCGACGCCGACAGATGTACCAGCTTCGAAGAGTCTTGTTGCGAAAGCAACCCCAGAGGATGTCCCGACAGAGACTATCCCCGAGGAGCCAAGACATGCAGGAGAGCGTGCTGGGGTTGAACCATACATTCCCCAGTACGTCACCAGGCCTCGCCGATTGCAGATGATTTCGGAATACGAGCTGGAAAGGATGCGTAATGTCGAGAAGAAAACTTTCGAATATTTTGAAAGAATCCGAGGCAAGAGGATTAACATCTTGGAAGGCCTTGAGCTGCATACAGATGTGTTCTCAGATTATGAACAGAAGCCAATTGTAGACTGCATCGTTGAACTTCAGAAAATGGGTCGAGTTGGCCGCCTAAGGGAAAGACCTATTCAGAACCCTGAAGATGGATGCCAGGAAAAGGAAGAGTTACGATCCAATGCGGGTGTTGCTACAACTTCGCGGTAGACAGAAAAGGAAATCCACCAGGGATACTTTGTCGCAGTGAGGTGGATCCGATGCCAAGAATTATTAAGAGAATGGTAAAGAGGATGGTGACATGGAGGGTATCGCCCGCTGGATCGCATACCCAATGCCTACATCATTAATATCTACAAGGAGGGCGACCGCATACCTCCACACATAGACCATCATGACTTCGTCGACCTTCTCGCATAGTGTCTTTTGTCAACCAGTGTAATATCATGTTCGGATCTGACCTCCGGATTGCAGGCCCCGGAGAATTCCGAGGGCCGGTGGAGATACCACTACCGGTAGGTTCCGTCTTAATATTAAAAGTAAATGGAGCAGACATAACAAAACATTGCATTCCAGGAGTGCCTATTGAACGAATCTCCGTCACTTTCGAAGGATGGATGACGTAAAAATGTCTTTCCACTTTCAAGCCGGATCCGTAGTTAGAAAGCCTTCGGCCCTACGAGCTGTGAGCTACATGGGAGATAGCACACCTCCAATGCACATCCAAACGGTATTTCCTGCCAAGGGTGGCTTGGAAGGTGATGTTATTGCCCATGTAACTCACTATTCAGACATGGTTTTCGACAGATGCTTTTGGAAGAAACTTGCAAGAATCTTACACAATCCATTTTGGATTTATGTGGATTGTATGAAATGTTGAATTTTCAAGGAAAATATCATCATGTTTTAGATCGAGCTATATGATGTATTTTCAACAAATTGAAATGGAAATGACCACATCATGTTTTGCCTTCACCTCTTTTGTGCAAATTGACTGGGAAACGCCATTAAGTTAAATGAACTTCGAACAAAGAACAAAGGAAAAATAGAAAATAAATAAGAACTCTTTTTAAGAATCTGATGTTAAAACGAACTCCAAATTAACACGAACTCTAAATAAACAAAAATGAAATTGAATCACCAAAACAAACGAAACGAATCTAAATCTCGAATTGAATTCCGATCCGAATCCGTCGAGTTGAATCTTTCGACTGAAATCCATTTGAAGCTCCTATGAATCCTCTTTTGAGTTGATTCTTCCCCACGGAAGACTCAAAACTTAATTCCAAGCTTCTAAACTTCTTCGTCGTCTTGAAATCTTTTCAACTCTCCGCGATCTCTTTCCTCTTTTGAGAAGGTCGACTGAGTCTACTGACACAGAACCACAAAAATTTTCGATTTGGTTCTGATGGCATGGATTCATATCTTTCGCCAAACAATCAAACTTTAATCAACTCTCTTGGAATGTGAAACACTTTCATATCTCATTCCAATCTTCCACTAAAATGAAATTTCTACAAAATCTTCCAAACCAAATCAAATACAAACTTTTGGGATTGGTACCTAAATTCTAATTCCCATCCTTTCGAGACTGGTACAAAATTCCAATTCTCTCCTTTCGAGGTCGGTACCAAATTCTGACTCTCTTTCCGAGATTGATACTAAATTTTAATTCTCTCTTTCGAGACTGGTACCAAATT
Organism: Papilionanthe hookeriana x Papilionanthe teres; assembly: GCA_022702705.1. Lineage (NCBI taxonomy): Eukaryota > Viridiplantae > Streptophyta > Magnoliopsida > Asparagales > Orchidaceae > Papilionanthe > Papilionanthe hookeriana x Papilionanthe teres. The sequence goes on along the minus strand of CM040422.1, from coordinate 158,481,094 downwards.
TCAGTTCTCTCCTTTCGAGGTCGGTACCAAATTCCGACTCTCTTTCCGAGATTGATACCAAATTTCAATTCTCTCTTTCGAGACTGGTACCAAATTCCAGTTCTCTCCATTCGAGGTCGGTACCAAATTCCGACTCTCTTCCGAGATTGATACCAAATTTCAATTCTCTCTTCGAGACTAGTACCAAATTCCAGTTCTCTCCTTTCGATGTCGGTACCAAATTCCGACTCTCTTTCCGAGATTGATACTAAATTTCAATTCTCTCTTTCGAGACTCGTACCAAATTTCAGTTCTCTCCTTTCGAGGTCGGTACTAAATTCCGACTCTCTCTGAGATTGATACCAAATTTCAATTCTCACTTTCGAGACTGGTACCAAATTTCAGTTCTCTCATTTCGAGGTCGGTACCAAATTCTGACTCTCTTTCCGAGATTGATACTAAATTTCAATTCTCCCCTTCGAGACTGGTACCAAATTCCAGTTCTCTCCTTTCGAGGTCGGTACCAAATTCCGACTCTCTCTCCGAGATTGATACCAAATTCAATTCTCTCTTTCGAGACTGGTACCAAATTCCAGTTCTCACCTTTCGAGGTCGGTACCAAATTCCGACTCTCTTTTCTAGATTGATACTAAATTTCTATTCTCTCCTTCGAGACTGGTACCAAATTCCAGTTCTCTCCTTTCGAGGACGGTACCAAATTCCGACTCTCTCTCCGAGATTAATACCAAATTTCAATTCTCTCTTTCGAGACTGATACCAAATTCCAGTTCCTCCTTTCGAGGTCGGTACCAAATTCCGACTCTCTTTCCGAGATTGATACTAAATTTCAATTCTCTCTTTCGAGATCGGTACCAAATTGCAGCTTCTCTCCTTTCGAGGTCGGTACCAAATTCCGACTCTCTCTCAAGATCGATACCAAATTTCAATTCTCTCTTCGAGACCGGTACCAAATTCCATTTCTCTCCTTTCGAGGTCGGTACCAAATTTCGACTCTCTTCCGAGATTGATACTAAATTTCAATTCTCTCCTTCGAGATCGGTACCAAATTCCAGTTCTCTCCTTTCGAGGTCGGTACCAAATTCCGACTCTCTCTCCGAGATTGATACTAAATTTCAATTCTCTCTTTCGAGACTGGTACCAAATTCCAGTTCTCTCTTTTCGAGGTCGGTACCAAATTCCGACTCTCTCTCCGAGATTGATACTAAAATTCAATTCTCTATTTCGAGACTGGTACCAAATTCCAGTTCTCTCCTTTCAAGGTCGGTATCAAATTCCGACTCACTTTCAGAGATTGATACCAAATTTCAATTCTCTTTCGAGAATGGTACCAAATTTCAGTTCTCTCCTTTCGAAGTCGGCACCAAATTCCGACTCTCTTTCCGAGATTGATACTAAATTTCAATTCTCTCTTTCGAGACTGGTACCAAATTCCAGTTCTCTCCTTTCGAGGTCGGTATCAAATTCCGACTCTCTTTCCGAGATTGATACCAATTTTCAATTCTCTCTTTCGAGACTAGTACCAAATTCCAGTTCTCTCCTTTCGAGGTCGGTACCAAATTCCGACTCTCTTTCCGAGATTGATACCAAATTTCAATTCTCTCTTTCGAGACTGGTACCAAATTCCAGTTCTCTCCTTTCGAGGTCGGTAACAAATTCCGACTCTCTTTTCGAGATTGATACCAAATTCAATTCTCTCTTTCGAGACCGGTACCAAATTCCAGCTTCTCTCCTTTCGAGGTCGGTACCAAATTCCGACTCTCTTTCCGAGATTGATACCAAATTTCAATTCTCTCTTTCGAGATCGGTACCAAATTCCAGCTTCTCATTTCGAGATCGTACCTAAATTCCGATTCTCATCCTTTTCAATCAATACTTAAACTCCGACTCTCACTTCGGGCTGGTACCTAAATTCCAGATCTCTTTGTAAATCTCGAGGTTGGAACCTAGGTTCCAATTCTCATTTCAAACTCGGAGTTTTCTTGAACTGATTTTAAATTAAACTTCAATCGAAATTGAAACTCGGAACAAATCGAAATCCAAACTCAACATTAAAGCTTGAAATAGAAAATGAAGCAAAATCTAAATCAAACTTCTCCAGATCTCGTAATCTGGAATTCACTTCCTTTTCTTTTCCCCAACGAGAGTTCAGGGATCTTCAGTCTTGGAGGTTTATCTGTTACTCCCCATCGGAAACTTTTCTGTGCTTCGTTCTAAGTGTGCCACTTAGACATCCGTGTTGGTTTTGTTGATCTCTTCGGTAAACACCAATACGTGCGGAGTGCTTAGTTAGCACACCACACCTATTGGGGGTCTATTTGTTGACCTCATTTTTGATGAGGTCTTTTCTCTTCTCTCTCCTTAGTACTTAAGATCTAGCCATAGGGCTTCTCCTTGACTATCTTTAAGGACTAGAAATGGGACCCATCACTTAGAAATTTAAACACTTCTTGGCTCCCTTCAAACCCCACAAGTTTGATTGTAAACCCCTAAGCCACTTGGAGGGTTAAAATCAAATGTGGAGGTTTAAAGGATGAGTTTCTTATAGGACTCTTTAGCCTTAGGATTACCCTGGGTGGCCTGGTTTGGTGAGGGTTGACTTGCACACACCACAGTCCCACACACACCTTCCAAACCCTAGAACTACCTTTAACCATTTTGACTTCCTAACTCATATAGGTAATTCATATGGATGGTCCTCAACCCCTAAGCCCCTAGTTAAGAGGGTTAGGAACAACATATTGAGTGCCTAAGATGAGTCCTCTCATGGCTCTTGTGAGCTTAATATGGCTTCATGGCTCAAATAAAATGATTTTATTTCACTCACACTTGATCAATCTTCATTTTTCCAAAATTTTAATTTTTGACCCCCGGGACCCTAAACCCACCAAGCCTACCAAATGCCCTTGAAAATGCCCAAAATTTGCAAAATTGCCTAATTACCCAAAATCCCTCAAAATCAATCTTAAACATTCCACACCACTCAAATTTATCATCCATGACCAAATATACCAAAATTCCCAAAAATACCCCCAATACCCTCCAAATACCCAAAATACCCTTTTAGCCCAAAATCCAAAAAATTCCAAAAATTCCCAGAAAATTTCAAAAAAATCCCAAATATTCCCAACATCATTTTCTTCAACTACACCATAGGCCAATTTTGTCAATTTAACCTGTTTTGATCAAAACATTCCAAATGGGCCTTTAAGGCCCAAAATGACCAACCAACCCAATCCATCCCAAATTCAACCCAAATGTTACCCAATTTTCCCAAAATTTGTTTTGAAATCTTCCTAACATCTCCACAAACTAAAATCTGACTTAATTTGCCCCAATTTGGACTCAAACTCCACCCACGCTTAACCCAAACCCAAAATCCCCAATTTGGCCTAAACCCATCATGGACCCAAACCTAGCCCAAATCCCAAAATCAAAACCCAACCAAAATTGAAAACTCTTTGTCACACCCCCATAAACATTTTTCAACATTTATTTTACATCAAAATCAACATTAACCCAACCTTAGCCCAAGTTAGCCCAATTTGGTTCACTTTGACCCTATTACTAAAAGGCCCAAATTAAATCCAATTCAACTCAAAATCGCCCCAAACTTGTTTCAAACCTTTCATGGCACACCCCTAAACCAAATGCAACATTCAATTGGCGTAGCCCTTCACAAAATTTACATCCACTAATTCATTTTAAAACTTAAAAGCCCATCTCCTAAAACCATTTTAAAATCCCATCTCTCACCAAATCCAAAAAGCCCAAAATTGATTCTAAATCCCATATGGCAAACCCCCCCCCTTCATCCATTTAATTTAAATCAATCCCTAAGTTCCAAACCAATGATTAAATAAACCTAAATCAATCTTCATCTAAATCTTCCACCAAAATGCCAAAATCCCTAAAATCCATTTTCATGAAACTAAGCCAAGCCATCCCCAAGCCAAATGGAGCCATGAAGCCATGTATAAGTCACATGCAAGCCATGGAAGACACTTTCCACATCACCAATCCATTTATGGCAAAGGAGGGAATCCCTTTCTAAGCTTCCCCTTAAGCCTTTTTTTAACCCCTTTGATGTCACCCCCTAACCCAAAATTAACTTAAACAATCTTGATGGGGACATCACCACACATGTGAGGCTGACCCAAGTGATTCTTTTCAGCCCAAAACCAGGCATTGGGTGGTGTACCAAGCTTAAAACCATGGGTTGACCAAATTGAACCCAAAATAAGCCCCCCCATTCCATTTCAATTCAGCCCCTTTTCACTTGGCCAACTCCAATTGACTTCACCAAATTCAAGCCCTGACCCTCCTGATCGGGATGGTGACTCGACCTCGGTCGGCCGACCACCACAGCCTCGCGAAAACCCCATGGCCGAGAGCTCCATGTGAGCCAAAATTTTGAATTCTTCCTTGCTGAGCTGTCTCATGCCTAATGGACACCATGGCTGTTCTTCTCTTGACTTAGGGAGCAAATCCCAGCCCTCAATTGCCCCTAGGAAGCCCTCCAGTCAGCTCTATTTAAACTCCACCCCCTCTCGGCCAAAAAGGAGAGTTGAACAAAACCATACGTAAACTCGCCAAAATTGCTCCGGACCCTCCTCCTAAGCATAAAACACTTGATCCCCACCGAAATCCGAGCTCCAATTTCCCTCTGTGAGCTCAATTTCAGAGTTGAATTTCAAGCCCAAAACTAGGACACTTCACCACAGTGAGTCAATCCTTAAATTGATTGACCCTACACCTTCACCAGACCAAGAGGAGAAGTTTTCTAGCAAAAGCCCCCTCACCAGGCCACCCAATTGTTCTCGAGTCCAAAGCTTGAAATCGGCCTTGGTCACTTTCATACCTAGACAATTCCTCAGAGCCAGAGACTTCATCTGGTTAGGTTCAATCGAACGTGCCACAACTCTTTGATTGAAGCTTCACTTCTCATAGCAAAGGTATGGAACTCCTCCTTCCCGAGAGCTTCCAGCGATTCTCCATTTCATTTGAGTTAATTTCAATGCATGTTAGCCGTATGGATTTGTAGCTCTCGTTTAGACGAACACATAGGATCAAATTTCATGTAAATTGGTTAAGAAATGAGGGAGATATTAGGGTTCTAGTGTGGACGGCTCTAGGCACACACCAGTCGTAGACAATGACCAGGAACCGTCGGATCGCGCGTGTATTGAATGGACGATCCAGATCGAGCCGGACGAGGAGATGGAACGAGACCGCGGGACGCGTGGCTGCTGACTCAGGTGTCGGCGTCGAATAGGAGAGCGCCACGTGGGCTTTCGGAGCTGCCGAGGTTGACGCGACGCTGACTGGGTTAAGTAGATAAATAGGATTTTTTCTATTTATTTAAATACCAGAAACTTCCAAAATCCATATCTTTGTGTAGAAAAATCACAAAAATAAAATAAAAATACTCTCTTGCTCAGTGAATAGAGGAGAACAATATGGAAAAAGAATTAAGCCATTTTGATGAGTATTTTATTTTTAATTAATTATCTATTGATTTTAGTATTTTAATTCTCCATGCATGCATACAATTCACCATAGCATGAGACCATAGGGCTTTTGTAGCCCCTGTTCTTGGGAACATTCTCTGAATTTTCCAAGGTCAGAGACCATCTCTATGGCAAGTTATTGATTTTTCAAGTTTAAGTGTCTGTTTTGGCATTTTAATTCCAATAATTAGCATGTTGATCAATAAATCCTAGAAAAATTGAGAGAGGTATCTTATAACTAGAGGACCCTAAGAAAAATATATTTTGACTTAACTCATTAAGAATAACCCTAATTGGTCTAAACATTCAAAACTGAATTTTAATTAATTAGGATTCACCATACATCAAAATCTCTTGAAAATAATTCTCTGCTAATCTTTAGAGTTAGAGGAGTCCCACATAAAAATTTGAAATCAATTGGAAATGATTTAACTCACTAAATGGATTAATTAAGTCACATAACCAAAATTAAACCTTAAAAATTCACAACTCCCAAAGTACATCTCAAAAATTCACCAAATTAGTTTTGGGACTTCTCTGATATCAAAGAAGTCTAAGAAAATTAAAATTGGAATTTTCTAAAAATCTTTATTTTTCACCATATTTTAATATTTTAATAATTAAAAAAATAATAAAAATCACAAAAATATTAAAAATCATAACAATGTCACATTTTGACTCCTAATTACTTAGGAACAAACCAAATATTTTTCCTAAGTCTCTAGGTTAAGATATTGAATTTTAAATGCTTAAGACAATTTTTATATTTAAAAAATGAATTTTCAAACCTTCCCATTAAAATAATTCCAATAAATCACAGAAAAATCAGAAAAATACAAAGTTTATTTCTCTGAATTTCTTGAGGTCAGAGGGATTTAATAAAAATATAAAACTTAATTTTCAACTTCAATTTTATTTTATAATTAATTAATACTCCAAAATTTAAAATAATTATATTAAATAAAATATAATTCAAAAAATCACCAAAATTAGTCCAAATGGTCCTTTGGTCAATAGAAACATCCCATAATTTTCCTAAGGATAGAAACCTTACCTTGGTCATGTTGTAGAATTTTCGTTGAAAACCCATATCTTTCATAAAAATGAATATATAAATTAAATTAAATTTAGAAAAATCACATTTTCTCCTCTAATGTCTTAATTGACATGTGAGTGAAGTGAAATAAAAATTTTAAGTTTATTTGAGCTTAATTTGATGAGTTATGAAATGAACATGCTTAAAAGGACATAAAGGTAATTAAAGACTTTAACCCTAATTAATATTTAGGTTTAATCAAGGGGAGGGTAAAATATCTGATTTTAAAATTTTCATTAGATGATTGAAACCTATGGAATTAAGGGGTAGAAACCCATTAATCATCTTGAAAATATTTAAAGTAAATTTTAATTAATTAAACAATTTGAATTTTGGAAGAATAAATTAAATTTTGGATTATTAAGATTAGGGATATGATTTAAGAAGATATCAATTCTTTAATTTAAAATCCCTAAATGAATCACTTTAATAATATTCAACTCTTAATCAAACTCAAAAAATGATAATTGAAATTAATAATTAAATAATTAAAAGAAAAATAAACCTTAATTAAATTAAAAGCTTAAAACATTAAGTGATTTGATAATCAAATTGAAATAAATTTAAAACATTAAAATTAATTTGAAATCACTTAAAAAAACAAATCTAAAACAAATTTGAAACATTAAAGAAAATCAACCTTAAGACAATTCAAAATTAAAAACAAAAAAAAAAATCAAACCAATTAAAATTGACCTAAAGTGTTACAATTAAGTCAAAATAAATTTAAATCATTAAAAGTTTAGCTAAATTGAATAATCTAAACACCTCTTTCAAATCAAACAATTTAAAACACTTAAGAGAAAATCAACTTGAATTTTGAAACTAAATTAATCACTTTACATCATCAATTCAAATTTTAAATTAAGAATTGTTAAAATCTTTAACAAACTAATTTGCCCCCTAAAGGCTTTCATTATTATAACTCTTAAGTAAAGCATTAAGTGAAATGTTACTTCACTCATAGGATAATCAAACATCCTAGTTCACTGAGCAAGAAATAAAACTCAACTAAACTTTGAATGATTAATTCACCAGTACAATAAAATTCATTTGGACTCAAAATAATCTCAGAAGAATTGAAAAGATGTTTAGGACTCGTCTTAAGCACTTTCTCAATATGATGAGATGTTTTAGAAGAACAATTGAACTTAATTGTTCTTTGATGAAGAAAATCATCCTTAACAAAACACAAGAATCTAGACGTTGGAGGAATTGACTAGCTATAGGATTAAGATTTTGGTAGACAACCAAAACCTTCCCTTAGTTTTACCTAGGTGTTTCTTGCAAATATATAAATTCTTTAACATGTGTTTTAAGTGCAGCTTTGAAATGACGAGAAGACCCTCCAGGTACGCTTTTATTTTATTGCAATTTATTTACTTACCTGTACTGCACTTTACTTTTCTTGCATGTTAAACAAGATTGACACCCTACATGAAAACTGAAACCTTTATGATAGCCACAAAACTGAAACCCAAAACTAAATTAAAAGTCACAACAAGATAAAATTCACTGCCACAACATTCAAAATATAAAACAACTCAAAATTTAATCACAAACAGAACAACAAAACTACAATTGCAACTAAATTAAAACGTCTCGTTGGATGATCGGGAATACCTCAAATGATGTAACCCACGTGTTTCTAACGGGATTTCCCACGGTCTAAATGAAAGTGTGGAACTCATTCAATTGAGTTTAGCAAATTCATCTGGACTAAGTGAATCTGATGAAAATAACAGTGCCGAGATGACGGAACCGTGGGATCTTAATCGGTTCTGTTTAACCAACTTTAAGATTTGTTTTAATTAAAACATTAAAGATATTTGGACTTTAAGATTTCTCTAAACCAAAACACTTCTCTCATCTCTTGATTATCATTTTCTAAAACTAAACCTCTGCAACAACAAGGAGCTTGGAGCATAGTGGGCAGCACGGCCATCGTCGTTAGCAAAACTGGAATCTAATCAACAAAACTTTTCTTAGCTTAAATAACAAGCCATAAGATTTCGAGGTAGTTTGCCTAGTGCAACATAAATCCTAAGCTTTTCGTTAGGCATTTGCATAATCACGTTATGTAAATTAAGCCCTAACCGGTCTTAGGACTCTGAGGTAGTCGTATGGTACGACATCAACCCTCACATCTTTGAGAGGCTGTTTGTGTGATTTTATCATACAAATATAAGTCCTAATTAATTAAAATTGGCAGGATTGAAACATTAAATATACTCTTAAGTTGAAGCCAAACAATAGGATAGTTTGGGAAGTTGCCAAGATTCTTCTTGGATCCTCAGCTTCTCCTACTTCTCTTCGTTTGGACTTCTGAAATTAACTGTTCCAAATTTGATCCATTCCCTATTGAAATTTCCAAAATCCAATTCATTTGAAACCTTAAACTTTGAAATTCTCGAGAGCAAAACCACTGATCATTATCGAGAGTTTTCTTAAGTGATTCCTGTCATTTAAGATGTAATTAACTATAGGGGCGTGCCCTTATAGGGAACTTTAAGAACCCAGGTAATATAAACCCTGTTTAATTCCTTTATATTAAGTAGGGGAACTTGGCGGCTTATAAAATTGGTTCGCAGACCAAACAGATCTCACAAATCTTCTAGTTTATTTAATCGAGCCCCATCATCAAGCAGTGTGTCTATTCTTCGGGATAGATACACGGTTTGTAATGCGGTGCTCGTTTATATAAACTATTTGGGATGTGAGATCGGTTTGATTTCATATCTTAAAATTTTCAAACTTAAAGTTATTTTCAAAATCAAATGCTTCTTTCTAAAACTATATATATATATATTTAAATTTAAATTAAATTTAAAATCCGCCGACAACTTCTGTAGGCGACCCCTTTTTTAAATATGACACACAAACCTAAAAATATGCCAACATGATCATGTGAATAACCTGGAATGTAGGAGGGTTTATGTCACACTCGATGATGACCTCAGAACCTAAGACATGTTTGGGCTTTTATTACACAGGGTGCAAAGGCCTAAAGAGATAGATTTAGGGTTTATGCTGCACTAAGCAAACTACCTCGAAGTCCTATGGCTTGCTTTTTATTTCTAAGGAGTTTTGCTGTTGAAGATGGTCGTACTCCCCACTATGCATGCTCCAAGCTCCTCATCGTAGCAGGTTTAGTTTAAAGAAGTGTCAATTGAAGAAGAAAGAGGAGTATCGTGTTTTAGAAATATTTAAATTGAGGTGTCTTAATATCTTATTTAGGAGAATATTAAAGTTGACTATAGTGACACCAGGTAGGATCCTACGGTTCCCTCCTTCCCACACCACAATTTTTTTTGGATTCACTTAGTCCAGATAAATTTGCTATACTCAACTTAATGAATTCCATACTTTCATTTAGACTGTGGGAAATCCAGTTGGCAACTGTAGGTTGCATCCTCCGAGGTATTTCCGATCATCCGATAGAGATATTTTAATTTAGTAGCAATTGTGATTTTTGTTTTGTTTGTAATTAAATTTTGAGTTGTATTATATTTTGACTGTTGTGGAGGTGAATTTTATCCTTTTTTTGTTTTAATTTAGTTTTGGTTTTGGTTTTATGGCTATCCTAAAAGTTTTAGTTTTCATGCAGGGTGACATTATTTTTTAACATGCAAGCTCGTAAGCAAGAAAAGTAAAGTAAAGGAAATACTGAAAAGAATGTACTGTAAAATTGTAAAAGTGTACCTGGCGAGTCTTCTCGATCCTCCACCTAAAACTTTAGTATCTTTTGCAATAAAGAATTATAATTTGCAGGAAAGTAAAGCCTATAGATAGGTTCGTCAGAAGGTTACCAAATCCCATGTCATAACTTGGTGGGTCTTATTCGTCAATTTAAGAGATTTCTTCATTTAATAAATATGATAGGTTCAGTTGTTCTACAAGGTGTCCAGAAGATTTGTAAGATGGGCCTAGAAGATACCTAGAAATTTCATAATCCTTTTAAGTTTCCTTGAGTTCATTTTGGATTTATCATAATTATTAAATGACTTATCTGTTTTTTACCCTTATGCTTAGTGAATTAATGTTTTGGTTACCCCAAAAGGGTTGGGTAAATACCACTTGGTATTTCACTTAGGAATTATGTAAGTGAGGCCTTTAGAGATAATTTATTTTATGAGAGAATTTAATCAATTTTGATGGGCTTGTAGTATTTCAAAAGTTTTTAAAATTAATTGTGTTTCCTTTTTTAATCCTCATTAGTCAATTTCCAATTAAGGCTAGCTCACTACTAAGCGATTAAGGTTTAATAGATAAATTTACAATTTTGGAAATGTCGAGTTAAATGATTTTCAATCCTTATCAAATATTGAATTATCATCAACCATTAGATTAGGGGTTCCAAATCATAAGTTATCAATTTCCAAAATCAAACCCCTCACCTTAAAGATCATTTAATTTAATATTCATCAAAATTCTAATGATTAATAAAATCATAAAATTTATCTTTTAATGTGAAAAAAATAAGATGGGTTTCTACCATTTATCCATTTATATTTCAATTATTCAATCATAATAATTAAGATCATTCCTTACCCATTTCCCACTTTAATTAAACCTAAATATTGATTAAGGTTAACTTCTTCAAAATTATATTTTTGCCTCTAAAGGCTTTATCACCTCATAATTCATTAAGTTTAACTCAAATGACTTTGAAAATTTCATATTACTCTACTCATGAGTCAATTAAAACATTAAAGGAGAAAATGTGATTTTTCCAAGTTTAATTTAATTTATACAGTTATTTTAATGCAAAAATAGGATTTTCAAGGGAAATTCAATAACCTAATCAAATCAAAGTTTTTGTCCTTGAGAAAATTATTAGAGATTCACATAGACCAGATGGCCATTGGACCAAATTTCATGATTTTTGAATTTTAATTTAATTATTATAATTATTTCAATTTGTAAAGTATTAATTAAATACAAAATATTATTTAATTGGAAAATTAAGTTTTATATTTTTCATAAATCTCTATGAGGTTAATGAATCCAGAGAAACACATTTCATATTTTTCTCGATTTTTCTTTGAATTACTAGGATTATTTTAGTGAGAAATTAGAGAATTTCCATTTTTAGCCTTTAAAAATTGATTTTAACCATATAAAATTTAATATCTACATTTATAGAGTTAGGAAAACTACCCCAATTATTCTCAAATGATTAGGAGGCAATTTAGAACATTTCCAATAATTTTATTAATTTTATGATTTTTATTAATTTTTAATTATTTAAATATTAAAATAATGCTTAAAAATAAAATTTTTGTTTTAATTATAATTTTATTTTTCAGGGACTCCACTGATCACATAAAACTCACAAATTTAATTTGGTCAATTTTTGAAGTGTATTTTAACTATTATAACTATATAAGTGCCAATAATGATATGTAGCTTAGAAAATTCATTTAAGTATTTAAATTAACTCCAATTGATTTAAATTTTTTTATAGGGAGTTCCCCTAACCTTAAATTACAGTTGAGAGTTATTCTTGGGTTATTTCCATTTATATTTTTATTCAATTTATTTGTATTTGAGTTTTAGGTCTTAATTACCATTAGAGTTATTTTTAATGAATTAAACCAAGTTTTCATTTTTTTCTAGGGTCCTCTGGTTATAAGTAACCTGCCAAAGTTTACTTTGTATTTTTCTAATCATTATTTTAATTATTACAATTTTTATACCGAAACAAACATGATAATTTAAAAAATAGAGCTCTCTGTCTAAAGATCCTCTCTGACTTTGAAAAAATCAGGGAAGATCCCCTAGACAGAGGCAACAACATACTAAAATTTCAAGCTATGGTGAAATGGCTAAGAGCATGAAGAATCAAAACATAAAAAAGGCTATTTAATTCATTAAAAATCAAACATGCATCAAATAAATTTCAAACCACTTCCACATTATTTTTCTCTTTTTACTAAGCATTAGGGTATTTTTCTTTGATTTTTCTTATTTTTCTACACCAAGTTATGGATTTTTGAAGTTCCACTGATTTAAACAATTCAAAAATATCCTTATTTTCTCACTTAAACACGCGACGCAAACTCAACCTCGGCAGCTCCTAAGTGCTACGCGTCGCTCCGCCATTCGATGCCGCCTTTTGACTCAGCTGCCATGCGGCTGCGATTTATGTTAAGATCCCATGTCCGGCGCGATCCCAGCCCTTCATTTAATACACGCGCAATTAAACGGCTGTGGGTCATTGTCTTCACTGGGTTCTTCCCGTGAGCCCTCCATCTTCTAGATTTAAGAACTCGAGCTAGACTCAACAAATCGCATGGGATTTTTTCGTAGAGCTTCATCTAATCAAGACGAACCTATCTATAAGGTTAACATAGCTTGAAATCAACCCAACATGCATGGAAGATCAAAAATGGCTCGAGAAGAAGGTGAAGTTCAATACCTTTGTCTGAGAGGGGAGGCCTCAATCAGATGGTTGTAGCAGCTTCGATTAGTCCCAGCGAACCTCCAGATGAAGTCTTTTGCCCTGGTGAAATGTCTGGACCTGAATTCGAACAAGGCAGATTTTAGGTGTTGATCAAATTATGGTGTAGAGGCTCTCTGTGATGGGACTTTTATGGGGAAACTTCTTCTTTCACTCTGTTGATGGTGTAGAGCAAGTTGGTTTGGGGTTTTAGGCATTAAGGAGATGTAATTGCAACTGTCATGGTTTCAGATGAAATTTCAGTGGGGAAATTAGCTCTGGACGGTGTAGATTAGGGCCGGAGGATGGTGGGCTTGCATTCAGGAGGTCTCAGAGAAACTATAGGAGCAATTTGGCAGAGTCTCCTTAGGAAATTTTTTAGCTCCCCTCCTTGGCCATGGAGAATGGCTTTTATAGCCATGGCCATTGGGTTGAGCTCAGGGCTTGGCTATGGGTGGGATTAGTTGCTTAGGTGGAAGGCAGCAAGGCACAAGTGATCAATGAGGGGATGCCACACTGACAAGGCCCAAATTTTGGATTTAGGGGGTATGGGAGCGCTCAATTTTAGTTATTTCGACAGTTTAGGTTGGCTGGCAAGGACAGGGATGGTGGCTGGCAGGCTGATGGGAGGTAAGAGAGGGGTTCAGTGCCATTAATTGGGTTGCTTATTTGAGGGTTAAGGGGAGTTATGGGTTAGCCGAAAAGGGGAAGATCCATTGGTCTTAAGTGAGGAACCTTTGGTCCATGGCTTAATGGGCTTGGGTTGGGTTAGCCCAGACCAATCCTAGGGGTCCTAAGGTTGGCTGCCATGGAGCTAATTTGGTCCATTTGGTTCAATTTAGGTGACATTGGGTCGTCTGGTCAATTTTGATCACTTGGGTTCAAGGTTGAGCTAACTTGGGTTTAAGTTTACTAGATTCTGGGCCCACCATAAATTTGAATTTGAATATGGAATATTTATTAGTTTAAATTCTTTGAGATTCATGCATGATTAAAATATTTTTTGGAGGACATATCAGTTGTCCTCGTAGTTTATGTCAAAGTTGTTGAAAATATATCATCAATTTTTTATAAATTTTGCGACACTAGATGTTAGTCTTAGAGGGATTGTGAATTGGAGCCACTCCTTCGATAATAACAATGGCCTTCTCTATGAGGTCATGACCCAAAAAAGTCTCTAATATTCATTTGAAGATATCAACTTTGAGTCGTAAATAATGAAGATGGCAGGGAAGTTCAAATGTGATGAACAAACTATCACCACTAGCGATAGAAGATGGGGGTGACAACCGGAAAACGGTGGTCTAACAATAACAATGATAATGGCCTCGAAGTAGTGGTCCAACAACGAGGACTGCCAAATAGTGGTCCAGTAACGGAGGCTTGACAGAGGTAGTTTGACTGCAATGGTTTGGTTGTGGTGAAGGTGCTGGCCAAGCAACAGCGGTCAACTAACAGTGGTGGCGGTCAAACGACAGTGGTGAAGTAGTAATAGTTTGGAGGAAGTGAAGGTGCGTTCATGCGCTCGTGTTGTGCTTGCATGCTCATGGCACAGGAGAGCATGCGTGCATGCTCAAGTGGCAAGCCATCATGCTCGCTTTGGTGACAGTTCAGCGTGCATGCTCAGACGACCGCGTAAGCAGGGAAGTCTGGCACGGGTGCATGCTGCAAGAGGACATGCACGTGCAGGCGGTTGTTTGGCATGCACAGTCACTATATTCATAAGTATGTGTTGATTGCGCATACGCGCACGCTGATTTCATGGACACATGGACTAGATTTTGGCAAATTTTAGGTAACTTTGTTATTTTCTTGTTGATTTCATCAGACCACCACCAGTCCTCTATTTCATGGACTTCGTTGCATAGTATGTCCTCACTCTTAAAGGCCCAACAATAGCGAGAAGTAGGGAGTGGCTGACGGTGGCTGGGAAATAGAGGACTGGTGGTGGTTGTGTAGAGTTGGTCTGACGATGGCAACGAATCACCAGCAGTGGACAGGTAGTGGTGGTTTGATGGTGACAATTGGGTAGCGATGGTCTGATGGTGGCATTGGCCAGTTGAATATGGCCTATAAGCGACGACGGTGGTGTTAGCTTAAGGGTGGTAGCCAGACAGTTGTTTTCCAGCGGTGATGACTTGAAAGCAGTCGTCTGACGGTTGTGACGATCTATTTGTGATGGTCGGCAAGATACGAGGGTGGTCTGGTAATGGCGACAACTCGACAGAGGCAATGACAGTCTCCAGTGGCTTGGAAGTGGCAGTCATATGATGCAGCCAAACGGTGGATGTTGGGCATCAACAATCCGACAGCACCAACGATTGGTCGGCAATGGCTGAAAAGCGGCGATAGTGGTCAAATGTTGGTGGCTATTGGATGGCAGTGGTTGAAAGCAGTGGTTCGACGGCCGTGATGGTCGGTTTGCTGCAATCCGATGGTGGTAGACCTCAAGAAGCCTCAAGAGTTTGGAACTCGTTTAGCTTTCTCCTTCAGGTTCAAGTCCCAAGTCCCCTTTCATGAAGAAAGGGAGTGTCTATTTATAGATTTTGTGAGTGACATCCTCTATACAATTTTTGAATATAGACCACTCCATCAGACGATAAAGAGTGATCTCTTTAATTGGATAATATTCTACAAGCAATTGTCTCGATGAAGTCAAAATCAAGAGATATTTGGTTCGTTGGATTCTGTTTGACGAGATACACAATTTGATTATAAACTTGTCAGATAACCATTCAATTCTCTATCCACAATCTCCGATCATGTTTAGAAAGGTTGATTTACAATCTAAAAACATTAATAAAAATAAGATCTAAAAACATTAATAAAAATATACCAAGAGCAAGATTTACATCCAACTAGAGAATAATCCCATTTATACTATCAAGTCTGAAAGAATAAAAATATGTTATAATATTTGAAGTTTCGACAAATGATGAAAATGCCTCCATCTGTTGGGCTGCAAGCAGGATTTAACGTTAATAAAGTTTAATAATTCATAAATTCGTCGAATTCTAATATTTAATAAATCTGGGACTTGGACTAAATCGAAGGCAAAATTAAAATTCATAAATCCATCAAGTCCCCGTATCTCAATATTTGGCTGAATTTAATAAATATAATAATAAATCCTATTAATTATATTACACTTATATCATCACAATTAAAATTAATCTTTTAAAGTAAAATGTACAATGTCATATGAACATATATTTTGATGTTCGTTAAAAATATTGTATCCAACACAATCTTTTTACATTTTTGTGTGGTAAGATATCGAAGCAACTTCTCATCTAAAGGGATGAGCTATTAGACTGATTTTTCAACATTTTCAAGGAGGTGATATGTCAAATTCGGTTCAAACCAAACTAAGGAGTAACTCAAAATTTTTTCTCATTTCAATAAAAGCTTCCCGGATTTACATACAAATCTTACAGTTATAATATTTAATTATATTACACTTAAAGTATATCATCACAATTAAAATTAATCTTTTAATGTAAAATGCGCAATGTCATATGAACATATATTTTGATGTTCGTTAAAAATATTATATGCATAACCGTCAAATTCTTCTATATTTACATATCCAACACAATTTTTTTACATTGTTGTGTGTTGAGCTATTACCAATTTTTTCAACGTTTCCAAGGGGGTGATATAAGGCTCCACTAGCAACTTAGATGGATCGTTTATACAGGACTTCACTGGAGCAAAATTTTTTCACTAGCAACTTTTCTTTCGCAGTCTCTCTAAAATAGCAACAAAACTCAAGTTAGCTGCTGCAGCACAATGCAGAGGAAGGCCAAACTAAGAAAATGTTGGGAAATTTACATACATGTCGCACAATTCTTGTGTGTTCACGTATCTGACACCCAAAGTTTGATGTTTACACTTAGAACGCATTGATGTCATAACCCTATTCATGGAACATGACACATCACTTTAAAAAAAGAAAACAACAATTGTGATGTATTTAATGTGATGTTAAGGGTTTGAGAGGGTATGCACATAAATATGAATGTTTTGGTGTTAGATATGAAAATATATAGGAATGTGCTATGCATGTTATCCAAAAATTTTTGTATTCTTAGAACTGATAATGTAAATTTGATCAATAGTTTATCAGTTCTAAAATATTTTTTTATGTTGAAGCATGATTTAAAATATAAATAAAAGAAGATTTCCATACATATCACTCGATTCTCATGTATTCACAACCTTACCTATGCATGAAAATGTGTATTTAAAATGATGATATTTCTTATGCGAGATAAAAGAAAAGAATTTATTTAGCACTAATAGACTATACATTAAACACATAAAAAAGAGGGAAATCAAATCAAAAAATATAGTAGAATTTAGTGAACGACTGTTCCAAATCGTGGTGTAGAGCTACCAACAACTTCATATAAGAAAGATCGCCTCGTACACCAAAATATACAAACAAATATGTGAAAATACAACCTGAAAAAAATGAGTCTGGAAATAAGTCATAGGAAAAGGCTCGGTGTTAGAAATCCCACTTAAATACTTATTATTGACAAACAAGCTTGGACTGGTGACACAAGACACTGGTGTATGAAAAGTTCCAAGTTTCAACTGGCTAGAAGTGGATAACAAAGTTCATACTTTCTCCGTTGGGACACTTTAATTTTTTATATGTCACAATTGGGGATTTAAAGTGGCCATCCAAGCTGGTAAATCCCCACTGCATGAGAAGGTTGATCTATGAAGGACCAAAATGGCATTCTGACCCAATTACACAGTTTAAGAGTTTTATCAAATGCTTTTCATCGAAACTAGACACCTCCTATCACCTTTGCTCCAAATAGAGATCCTCAAATATCTTTAATTCACTTTATAAATATGGATCTTACACTTTTATGAACATCAGGTAGTGGCTACCGGTTAATAGGATTTATGGCCAGGATTGACTAAATCCATCCGAACACAAAAAAAGCACAACTTTCATGGATTTATGAAATTTTACGGATTTATGATATTTTAGATTTAAGGTCCGAATTTTGCCTTCCATTCATGTTAAGTCCGAATTTAATAAATCCAACAAGAGGGCGGATTTAACAAATCCGGATTTACGAAATCCTATTAACACTAAATCCTTCCCGCAGCCTAACATTAAAAGGGCGAACATTTTAGAATCTCGGATCTATTGTTCAAAGTGATGGTGATGTAGATGAGTAGAATTCAAGTTGGATGATTGAGACGGAGGAAAGCATCAGGCTTATTCTGAGAAAGAAAAATATCACTTAAATATAAATGATTTACAAGATGGTCACAAGACCTGCAATGTTTTATGGCGCAAAATGTTAGCCTATAAAAGAGAAATCTAAAATTAAGTGTTTAAGATGAGAATGCTCAGGTGGATGAGTGGCTTTACACTTGGAGACAAAATGCGAATCGAGTGTATCCTGCAAAAGGGTGAAGAGATTGGAGTAGCTCCAATGGCAGACAAAATGGTTTAGTCACAATAAACGTCAACCATCTGATGACCCAATTAGGAGAGCAGATGTTTTAGATTTGACTTGTGTCAAGAAAAGTAGAAGAAGACCTAAAAAGACTTGGGCATGCAATAAAATATATATATATATCTTAATTTATAAGAATTAAATAAATATGAGACACTCAATACGACAACGGAGAAAAATGATTCATGTAGTCGACCCACATAGTGGGATAAAGGCTTTTTATTGTCGTATCAAGGTTCTCTTCAACAGCAAATGCGTAGGTATTGACAAACTGCAAACGCCCATTATATTCCGAACCCCCAAATCTCAATATTGTTTCCTTTGTAATCACCTTCACAATCATCAATGCAATCAACTGCACCCAAGCTGTTAACAATATCTCACTGCCAAGCTTTCACGAGTATGAACTTATTGGACAAAACCTCCTACTTAAGAATCAGACTTAAGAATCCCTTGAAGTGCATCAAAGGACTCCAAATCAGACTGTTCCTTTTAAGAGATTCCAAAATACCTGCAATGATTCTTTTCACAGCAAAGTTATTAAAAACAAAAAAAAAATTCATGTGCCATTTCATCTACATAGACATGTTGCAAGAGTGTTGTTTTACCCATACCACAAAGGCCCATATATGTTGTACACAGTAGTATCTGTAATATGAGTGTGATGCTCATTTGATGCTTATAACACATCAAGACAAACCCCAATTTGTCTCAGCTGTTATGATCAATTCTAGGCAGAGATCTTATTTCATGTCTTTTGAGCAATGAACGCTGCTTGTCCTGGTTTGTGCTTTCTAAAATATGAAAATAATAAAACAAAGTATCATATATATATGCACGCAAAAATTCTCAATAAATATTTAATACTATAAATTAGTAAAACTACGCAAAATAATAAATGACTACGTAGCTGCAGTAATAAGAGTTTGATGTCATTTAATGACTTACTCAATTACTGCATAATCCTATTTCATTATAGAACACAACTTTATTTACTCCTTGTATATGGTCAGCTATTTAATACGATTCATGCATTCTAACTCATCGATCACATCGTCTATCATTTGATAAGTTCCATAAGCCATTTATTGAGAGCAAGGTTTTGATCTCTGATTTGAGCCTGCCTGAAAGCAAAGGCAACTGCTTGCTTTTTTGAGGTGAATCTCTCCTAGCCTTCTGCCCCCTTTCTTCAAGCATTTCTGCCATCTGAGATTATCCTTTTTTTTGGATGATTTACATATATACCACGCAATTCCCATGTACTTACATATTAGCACCTAAACTTCGATTTTACATCAAAGCTGCTCCCACACCAATGCAGCAGAACAACTGAGTACTTCATGTTGAGCACCCTCTAAAGAAATCCTTCAATGGTGTCGGATTTAACATAAGAGAAAATGACAGAACTAAATGAAAGTAGAATGAAAGTTAGAAAGATGGAAAGAAAAGCAGACTAGAACTTTTGCATAGGTACAAATTTATGAGACTTGGGAATAGGATGCCACACACCAAATTATTCCTTTTATGGATGATGCGGAAAACAATCTTCATTAAAATGACCAAACATCCTACACTGAGATAGAAAATAGGCAAGCTTTGTTTAACTCAATTTTTGAAAGTATCCATTCTTCACAGTATCTAACAATGCTTTGACATCAACGTTTTAAAAAATATTCATTAAAACTAAAACTCTAGCAATAAAAAATAGAGAATAAGTAGTATAATCTACCTTCAAAAGGTTCACCAAATATAGAGAAAATTGAAAAAAGGACTAACCAGATTGAGAAGGTTCCTTTATAGTAGAAGAAATTATTTAAGTCTTACCTGGCGTAAAATCCACAAAGAAATTAGAAAGCATATAAAAAATTGCCCCAGATTTCTGACAAAATAAGTAAGGTCTTTGAATGGCAGGAAACACATCAGCATCCAGAAGAACATAACGAATATTACTAAGATACATCAAACCATAGATTTGACAACAAATACCAGATGTGTCAGCTCCAACCAGAGAATAAAGACCCGGAAAAAAAAAATTTCAAAAAGTAATCAACGAGGGCAGAACTACAAATCAAACTAAAAAGAGTATTAAAGCCCACTGAAGATAACCATCGAGACTTGCCAAACAAGACAGACAAATGAGCTCCAAGAAAACCCTGCCATCCCTTCATAATTAGATACTATATACATAAATGGCTATCAGAAAATTAAAATGAATATATATATGTATATATATATATATATATATATATATATATATATATATATATATATATATATATATATAGCTGTGCAAATGACAAAAGATCTATCTCAGAATTCTGCATGTTAGTAGGGGGCAACTTGGGTCTCTTAGAAGAGCAATTAAATGTCTCTAGTAGCAAGGTCAACAGCAGAGGCAAAGCACAGGGCCATGGCCTTAGGAGTTGAGCCTTGTTGGTCGAGCTTAAGATGGGCTAAAGAACTCAAATGAAGTTATGTTACGGAAACAAGTCAGCAATCAGTATCGCCAACAACCCGGTGCAACACGATAGAACCAAACATGAGAAGACAGATGGATTCTTCATCAAGGATGAGCTGAATAATGGGCTACTGAAGCTAAGTCATGTAGCAACTGGAGAACAAATTGTCGGCTACCTCACTAAAGGACTCAGTTCATTAGATTTTATTAGGTTAAGTGACAAGATAAGCTGTGGATAACTTTTGCACATCTTGAGGGGAGTGTAGAGAATTGGACCTTATTTAGTGTCCTAAAAAAGAAAAAGATTTATTTGTCAAACATTGCAATACCTTATTTAAGCCCATGGTATGAATGTACATATTAGATTTTGAACATTCTTTTATATACATATACATATATATGAGCTGTGTCCTTGGCCTGTTGGTAGAGCACTTGCTCATCAGTGTAAGTCCCCTCAGGTCAGGGGTTCGAATCCCCTTCAAGCGAGTTGTCTAATATATGGAGGTTGTACTAGAAATGGTTAGCTCACAGGGTCCAATCCCAAAACTAGCGGGATTGCGAGCCCAAGAGGCTGGTTGGCGTTTCATCCCATCAACCAATCTTTTAATATATATATATATATATATATATATATATATATATATATATATATATATATATATATATATATATATATATATATATATACATATATATATATAAAGAGAGAGAGAGAGAGAGAGAGAGAGAGAGATTTGACTCCATATACCTCGTAATAGCTCAAACTCAAGGCATGTCCATTGTTTTTTTTTTTTTTTTGAAAAAATATATCCATTAAATTTTTTTTGGACCAACATACCCCCCAAAAAAAACCAAGATAGACTTCGACTTAGATGCAATCAATTATACATTTGTAAGAGATCATAGTAGCTCATATGGTTGCAAGTAATTCCTTTTTAATTTAAAGTCTAAATGTAAACAAAGCCACAAATCTATCTTCCCCTTCCCTCTCCTTCAAGAAGCCCTCACCAATGTCCCTCCCCCCACTCAATTTTTCACCCAAAACCATGCCTTCATGACCGAAACTTATCTATACTGTCGTGAATAGAGTTATTGGGAAGCAACAACACGATTGCAGCATAAAATGGCTTCCAAAATTCCAATATTTCTTCTCCTTCCGGTATGTTTTAACCCTCAACCATTAGGAAGGTAACCCTCAACTTTGTTCAATTCTTCTCACCCGCCTTCGTGTACTTCAACTTCTCTAAATCTCATAAATCCGTCTTCTGGAAATTTAAAATGCCATTTTTGCTGTTTAGCAGGATTTGGGTTAAATCCTGCTCAATTCCGGCTACAAAACAGGCTGTAGACTGCAGAATTACTCGAGTTTAATATAGAGCAATGGAAAACTTGTTGGAGAAAAGGAGAGGAGGCAGAAGAAAATGTGGAGTTGGTGGGCTCAGATGGACACAGCTACATCATCGAAGCAGATCCGCTGTTATGCACTTCACCTTTAACTCGCAGAAGCAGCAGAGTTTCTGATGTTTGCACTCCATGAGAAGAGAGTGGATCGCTGTCGGAAAGCAAAATGATGGATTCCACTGTTAGAGCTTAATGAACGAAGTTAGACAAGTGAAGCCATTGTAACATTTTGAAAGATGTAAATATTACATATTAGGTGTTAAACAGGCAATACTCGAATTATTTGGTATGCATGTAATCCACCATTTTAATTTTATTTCACTTCCTTTAGTTGAATATGACAGAAACCTTTCAGAAATCTGGAGAAAATATGGAGAACAAACAAAACATCAAGCAAGCAACTGTTAACCTCATAAAGGCCCTCATAAGTTCGTGCAATCGCCATTGCAAGAAAAGAGGGTAGATCTACAGAGCCAGAAAAAGCAATCCAACATCCCCATATAGCGGGCATAATCTCTTTCAATGATGCATTTTATTTCCATCAACATCAATATAATTTACATACATACCATACAATTCTTATGTATTCACATACTTAATACCAAAACTTTCACTTTTACATTAATGGCACCCAAATCTTTAATATTAAATAAAAAATACTACTTCCAACTTTTTAAAGATTTAATACAATTTCTCACGCATAATTTATGACGCCAAGTATTATATATGTAATTATCAACCTTTTTAAGTGTTAGAAATGTAAAAACATACGAATTGGTATATACATAGAGAGAGATAAATGTAATTAATTATGTCTCATAAAAATTAAAATTGTAGAAGCTTAACTTTTAATCTTTAGTGCTAACATAAATATTGAAGTTTAGGTGTTTTAGATGTAAATACATAAGAACTGGGAGGTGTAACAACCCAAACTCTCAACGATTGAGTTATTGTCTGTTGTGGCCTAATAGTTTATGATTTTGTTCTATTAGTGTAACTTCCCTGAGGTCACCCATCCCAGGAGTCTCCCGCACGGCACACTTAATTATGGAGTTTATGTTGAAAGTTCAATAGTTACACCTGTAAAGCGCCTCGTTGTTTAAGAGTTCAGATTCATTATACTTAAAGGTTTCACAAGTGGATTAAGTATCACTTTCTTCTATTGAATTAAAAAAAATAGCCTTTAAAAACTAGGGAAAAAAATAGAGTATAATTCAAAACATGATGGAAGAACAATTACATTAATAACTGCATAACAAAATCATAACCTAAGTAATCATTGAAAAGTTGAAGGAAAACATTTGCCTCAATTCCATTCTGATGAAGATCCAACCAACTCTTAGTCAGCACGACATAGTTGCAGTAGCCACCCAAAGATACACGGGCCATCAAAACTGCACTAATACAAGAAAGTTTTCTTTGAGGGGTGTAGCATTAATCATTTATTTGTAAGTATACAGATCATTTTGCAATAGAAAAGAAACAAAAACAAACATCAACTTTAACTAAATTGCTGGAATCAACACACTTGAAGGGCTCATATGGTAGCTGTTGATGATAAAAAAAAGCACATCCACCCAAAAGTTCTCTACGAGGGACTCAAGAAAGCAGCAGCTCCCCTAAAAAATAGGGGCCTTCCAAAATGCTCGTAAATATATAAGAACTAAGTGGTATGTATAAAAATTCCACATCTTATTTATAAAAGATTTTTATTTTGATTCTCCTAGTAGAACTTTTCCAACTAGTTTAATAGTATTTGTTATTTTATCCCATATAAATGTTGAATCTTTACGAACATCCCAAATCATGAAATAATAAAGTTTACTTGTAAAAGAAAATTTCATTTGTGTCTTTTAGGTGCTCCCATCTAATTCCAAGATAATGTATTTTTTTTTATTCTTTATCTTACTACTTTTTATTTTAAAATCCAGAACTAATAATCGACGTTGAGTGCTTAAATTTTCACTTTGAATGATCTTACAATCTTTACTCTCTCTACAATCTCTTTTTCTTATAAGAAAATAATTTTCTTTTATTAAACTCATTCTTATAAGAAATAATATGTTAATATATTTTCTTAAATAAAGTATTAGCAATTAAAAAATCATATGTGTTGAGAATTTTAGGGCAAAGAAATGCAAAAATCGACTCAATCCAGAAGAACACACAGAGATTTAACGAGGTTCGATAAAGATGTCTGCGTCCTCGGGAGCAGAGCGGCAACTTTCTTTACACTATTCAAAAAAGAGTACAGAATACAAGATACTTGGTATAAGCCATAAGGTTACAATCAATGCTTATTTATAACCCTAGAAAGAACAGAAAATGAAATATTTAAGTACAATATGTAATTACCAAATTACCCCTTTACTGAACTGGGGGCATTGCTTCCGCACTCCCAACTCACATAATAAACTCCCTGATTCGCTCGCTCCGCTCCAACATTTATTCCTTATTAGGTATATGAGCAATACCTAACAAATCTCCACTTTGGCGAATATCCAAACTGCATAGGAGAAAAAAATACCTGGAGTTTCTCATGCACCAACGTGGGCTGACCACCATGCTTCTCAAGAATCGTGAATGTTTAACAAGTCCAAGAATGCAAGAACTTGTTGATAAGTAACTCGGTTTAGTCAACATATCAGCCGCATTCTCATCGCATTTAACCTTCCGCAACAAGATCTCACCGTAAGCAATCAATTCTTCGATCTCGTGATACCCGACATTAACGTGTTTGGTCCTCGCATGGTACACCTGGTTTTTAGTCAGATAAATAACACCCTGACTATCACAATGCAACTGAACTCCACCTTACTCAACGCCCAGTTCCTTTACTAGCCCAGTAAGCCATAAGACTTCTTTAGTAGCTTCAGCCACTGTCATGTATTCTGCTTTCAGGTTCAAGGAATCACAAGAAAATCATAAACCAAAGACTTAACGTCTTCTAGGCCAGCATTTTTTAAGTTGATATTTTTTTTGTTGTCATGACGATTATAAGTCAGTTTCCACATGATGAAGTGCAGTATGAAATTATCTTATATAAACTAAATCCCCAAGCATTATGAATTACCAAAAGCTCTACACGCAGATGAACTTTTTTCTAGGATAAGTCCATCAAGGAAAATAAAAGTCCAAAAGTAACAAATGAAATGCAAGTAAAAAAGTAAGAGAAGATAAAATTGCAATTAATAATCTCATATATTCATATTAAGAAATTTACATATGAATAAGGTAAACCAAATTACGATTCTAACTCAAGCTCAGAGTAGCAATAACTTTAGACAGTCATAACCTTAGAATTCCTAAGAGCCTCCACTCCAAAAATGCAGAATGTCATACCCCCTTTGCATCTTCTGGATAGAGGATTATTTCGTATTCTTGCTAATTCAACCTTTCTGGTGGAACTATGAAAAAGGATAAATGAAGAATCAACTTATTGATCTACTTAATACATGCGTGCATTAATCTCCGACAGCCATACGGCAGGAAATAAGTCCTACAACGATGAACATAAATCCAATATTAGAGATCAAAACTAATCCAAATAAAACCGAAATTGCCACCACCAGAATAAGAGAATTATCGGCTCAAAATATGAAATTTACTCTTACATCGAGTATCCTCTGGATGTCCCTGGGTCTTTTCATAGGTCTTCGATTGGGCTTCGTCCCCTTTAACACCAAAAAGTCCTCTTTGATCTCCTGTCGAGATAACGAAATAGAAAATTTCTTCCGCCGGCCATTTTCGTCGACCACCGATCTTCGCATAATTGATTTACCCAACGGCAGATTAGAGGGTGATGAGCAATGGTACTTGTTCCTTCCGTTCTCCAATGGAGTTTGACAAGCAGCTCTTCTTTTCCTCAAATTCCATGGACAAGCCACCATCGCAGCAGCCTCTGCTGCAGCGGTAGAAGAAGCATTCTCCTGCTCGGCCTCCTTTTCCTTGTCCCTGCCTACGTGAGAAGACATACGAAGAGTACTAACAGGAGAATACGAAGCTTTCCTCTCTCGTCCGGGCGCTATTTGGGTATCCGAATCAGCCGATCGATCACCCGAAACATCACCCCCCGAGATGGGGTTCACACAGCGTAGAATCCGTTGATCGCTCCAGTTCATCATCGGAAAAGAAAAGTTGTGAAAACGTGAATGTCTGGGAAGGGAGAGTCTGGGTGTTATCTCCCCGTCGCCGGCTAGCTCTTCCCGCCGCCCATCAGTCACTCCATTACCTGCGCAAGGCACCATTTGAAAACCTATTCGTCTCCAACCAGAAAATTATTCGTGGAAGCAATCAGTAAAGACTTCTTAAGGGCTTCGTTCGACGATCAAGATCGAGTGGGAGATAAGCTTAGCAGAGGAAGAAGAAGAAGGAGAGGGAAGAAGGGCCAAGCGAAAATACTCAACTTTCGTATGGGGTTCTCCGGTTCAATTCTGGAAAGGGCAGTTATACAGATCAACTTTTTAATTCTCACTCAAATATAAAATTTATTATAAAACCCTAACCCTTTTTTTCATGTTTATCAAATTCTCAATGTATATCAATTTTGTAGTAAAAAAAAAAATCACTTAAATGCCGTATTTGTAAATATTAATATTTTTGGTGGTCTGTTTATAAGTATCCCAAAAAATGATGATTCATGCTAATTACCGCTGCAATACTTTTAATTTGTTTTAATTTCATCTAACTTGGGCCATACGATAAATTTTTGGAGCTTTTACATACATACTGCGGAACTTTCATGTGTAGATGTATTTCACATTTTGTTTTTGTATGTAGAATAGGTGGCATGTATGTTATATACAATTAAAATTTAGGAGTTGGATATGTATATGCATTATGTATAAGCATAGTTTTGTCAATCCTTTTAAATATTTTCGTTCTTAATAGAAGCAGAATTTCTTTTGTAGAAATTGGATGGGCAAATTATGTGTGCATTCAAAGCATTTAAGACAACGCCGAGAGTGAGCATACCGCTTTAGGTTAGCAGTTTGTTAGAACTCATATTTTACTTGGAAAAATTTGCAGTGACGAAAAAAGAGGATTAACGGTTAGAAAAAGGAGAGCATTGGGGAATTTGGGGGAACCGATCCATTATCTCACATTTTAAAGATTAATTTGGGGTAACTGGTAAATGAATAATTTTGGTAGTTCAACAAAAATAATAAGAGTGATAATTTTGTAAATAGCATGTAATTATCCCTAAATATACCTTCTTCAATGAATAAAATTTCTAATTGTAAATCAATAATAATATTCTACAATACTCCAATATATTATATATAGAAAAGTCAGCACTCCACCACCTTGAAATATCTTACTTCTACTGGTGGCTTGAATACTCAATGAAAACATCTTTAATTAATTTTTTTTACAAGAATAATATTGATGCATGTCTTGAGATTCACGATGATAAAATAATAATGTAGCAACATAGCGTAGGATAATTAATCCACACATACAAATTTAAAAAAAAGTACGTAGGAGGAGAATCCTTGTTATTTATTTATATATTTATTTTTTTTGTGAAAACTCTAACAAAGGTAAAAAATCATAGGGTCTGACTTAGTTGAAATAATCCACTATACAATTATAAGTATGTAAGCTCACACTCCTATAGAATTAAATAAGATGGAATTATAATGTTGATATACAACTATAGTTCAACATAATAAACGTAACAGGCCACAGAGGCTGTAGTCAGTTGTTATGAATGCAATATCCTCTCATGAATATTATAGTCGGTCATCGTAGTGTCAGTTGGTCGTAGAGACCATCGATGAAAGTAGTTGTAATGCAGGTTGTAGATGGTTGTTTCAGAGGCATCAGTTGACCACCGAGGTCCTAATATGGAGCTGTAGGAGTTGTGAGCTATGTAGGTTGTACTTGGCACATAGGTCGTATTGGTAAGCTATGATAGCATACATAGGTCATAGAGGCTGCAGTTAGGAGCTGCCTGAGCTGTGGACAATTAGGTCATAATTAGTCACGTAAGTCGTAGTGGTGAATCAATAATGAGCTCCAGACCATGTAGGTCGTAGTTGGTCACATAGGTCGTACTGATGAGCTACAATAATGTTCGTAGGCCATACGACCAAGGTTCAGAGGTTCATGAGTTGTGGACAACTTAGGTCGTAGTAGGTGTTGTAGGCTCTAATAATGAGTTGCAATAACATTCGTATGTCATAGACGCCAAAGTAAAGAATTGCATGAGCTATGAACAATGTAGGTCGTAGATGATCACGTAGGTTGTAGTAATGAGTTGTAATAATGTTCGTTGGTCATAGAGGCTGGTGTTGGGAGCTGCGTAAGCTGTAAGAAGAGAACTTTAGGATTTTGGGGAATGTACCATACTCTAAGTAGCTGTTGTAAGTAGTTATTGCGAGGGAGTTAGCCGTACCCGAGGTGCATTGTTACACCATCTTTGAGTTGCATCATTATACCATATTCGACGTACAATGTTACACCATCTTCGAGACGCATCGTTCCACCATCTTTGGGCTCATGGGGAAATAGGGTGTCCCCGGGCTCGTGGATGTATTTTATTCCATAGATATGTTACAAGTGAGGGTTGCCCTCCAGTCCCTTTTACATCATGAAGCCCTCTTATTTATAAAAGATAGGAGGGGAAAAAATTATAAAAAAATTACATATTTGACCTTGCTTTAAATGAGAGAAGAAAAGGGCATTTTAGATCTTATTTCGGTCGTTGGATCGTTTTGAGATTGATGCTGACTTTCATGTCCTTATTTCTTTGCCTTGGTTCTACAACACTATTTGTCTATTTTATAAACTTATCTGACAGTTTATATATTTGATACTTTTCTTGTATATTGTTAGTATAAACTGGATGAATATTTTATGTTTTGTTCACATTTACCAATGAATATTTTAAGAGGTCGTCCAACTGATGCTCTTGGGAGAGAGGTTGGCCGAAGGAGAGAGTTGCTCGGTTAATTAAAATGAGCTGACCGACCGAGAGAGATTAGCTGGTCGACTGAAGTGAGTTGACTGACTATTGGGTTTCCTTAAAATGTGTGCAGATCATTTTTTAGTATACAATATAGTATTACATTTTAATTTCAATTAACAACCTTAAATCCTATGATAAGTTGTCAAATAATTTTAGAGAATTTAACATATCTAATATCCGTCGTACTAAATGATTTTTCAATATTTAAACACCGCATGATTTACTAAATTGGGAGTTACAAGATTTAATAAATCCTACTTAAAGCCTAACAACCCCTTAGAGTTTTCCTGATAACCAAGAGGATAAATGTTAAGTGAATGCCCAAAATAGTATATGGCAGATTATTATGGAATAAATCAATCGACTTTTTTTCAGAATTTTTCTCATGCTTTTTTTTTCTATTTTCAGTTTATTGTTTCATTATAAACTTGCATTTAATGTAGGTTTTTATGCAAAACATTTATGAGGTTTTATGAAAAATGCATTTTAATTAGAGTTTGGAAAAAAATCATTTAAGCTAAGAAGCCATACTTACCATTCATGATTTTAAATATTAAAATCCGTAAAGCTTTCTTTATCAAATTATCTTGTTTATATGATGGTTATAAATCTTTTATTATAATGTCTCAACCTAAGTTTTATTTCAATCCTGATTTTAAATCATTTTTTGTAATGTATTTATTTAGATGCTTGACCATTGTTGGTTGAATGGACATGTGATTTTAAGCCTATTGCTATCCATCTTTTTGTTTTTATTATTAATGCTTGGCCATTGTATTTGATACCATTAGGTTTCATTTTCTTAGTATGAGTTTAAACCATTCATCATCTTTAAGAGATGTTAAATATAATATCATCTATTGCGGGTGCAACTTAATATGCCTGTCATTAACATGTTTTATATGTTAGAATGGTGAAATGTGATTTTAGAGATGTTCAAGAAATTGATAGAAAGAAAATTATAATTATTTTAAATAGATGGATAAAATTGATGATGCATCAACTAACTTGGACATAAAAGAATAGTGGAGTTTAAAAATATAAATAGAATGAAATGAATCCATAAAATTTGATAATAACATTATGATTATAGTTGTTACTTGTCAGAAGATTCACAGTGGTAGAATGATAATTTAACATCTTGTCATTGCACGAAATTCCATCACACACACATATAGATAATTTCAAAGTAACAAGAGGAGTCCAAGCTTTTTTATATGGAAAAACCTTAGAAAGGGGAAAAAAAACAAGGGCCCAACCAAGTCAATAGTATTCCACATTTTGTTAATTATTTTACACTCAACACTTAAGAACTATAGATCTGTCTCTGTTAATTCATAATTAACAACAAACTTGCATTTACTTACTTGTTTATGTTGATGACATTTTAGTCACTGAAAATTCAACTGTTTCCATCACTAACTTAGTCAACACACTAAGTAATAGATTCAATCTCAAACAATTAGGCCCAATTTTTATTTTCTTGGGCTTCACATTCATAAAACAACTCTAGATTGTTTTCTGAATCAAAAACAATACTTAACTGAGCTTTTTAATAAACAAGAATGTCTAATGCTTAACCTGTCTTAAAACCACTTCCAACAAATCATCACAAACAATCCACACCTTCCACTTTGATGTTCGATCTGGAACAATACAGAAAAATTGTTGGCTCGCTTCAGTACTTGACTGTTACTCGTCCAGAAATCTCTTTTAGTGTTATTTATCTAGTTTAGCATATGCATCAACCAACTCTTCGACATTATCAAAAGCTAAAGAAACAGTTACGCTATTTGAAAGGAACTCTTAGTCATAGGCTTCCATTTGTTTTTGGCCCCATGTCTCTAACTGCTTTTCCAGACGCAGACTGGGCCAGCGATACAAATGGCAGAATAACCATCTCTCAGATTTGTATTTACCTTGAACCAAATCTTATATCATGGTCAGCAAAGAAACAGCCTACTGTTGCACGATCCTTTGCTGAAGCCGAATATAGAGCCTTGGTCATAACCACCACTGAAATTATTTGGCCTAGACGACTTCTACAAGAACTCCCCAACACTATGCTTCCTCCATCTATTTTATACAGTGACAACAATTCGGCAATAGCCTTGGCGCACAACCCAGTTTTTCACACACGAACCAAACATATTGAAATGGACTACCACTTAGAGATCATCTACAACCCAAGCATATCGACTTACAGCACGTGATGTCGGAAAATCAATTCACTGATATTCTTTCCAAAGTGCTTCCGATCAATAGGCACCAAAACCTCACTCGCAAGTTGAATATCTTACTTCTCAATCATCATCTTGAAGGGGGGTAAACGGCACCTGGTATCCGTCAATGCTCTCCTTCAGTCGCCTCTTCCATGCTCTTTATGGTTCTCCTCCACACCGCTTGTTCTGTCACGTCTCTGTGGTTGTTAGGACTTCCTGCATAAACAGACACTTTATGTCATGCATAGTACTATGCTTGTAATGACTATTTTACTCTTTGAACTATTTATATGTATGTCATTATGTTTGTATGTATACCACTGTTGTATCAATCTTTGCAATGTAATAAAAATAGAGTTTACTGAGTAGAGTTCTTTATCTTTTCCGGCACTTCTTCTGTTCTTCCTCTTCTTCTTCTTGGTCTTTCTTTCTCATTTTCTTCGGCTTTGAAGATCTTTTAATTTTACATACATTCCACACGGTTCTTATAGATTTACATGTCTAACATCTAAATTTTGGTATTTACATTTATAACACCTTTGACTTTAAAAAAATTAGTAAAGTGATATTTTTGATATGATGTTAAAAATTTATGTGTTATGCATGCAAATATTAAAGTTTAGGTGTTAGATGTGTAAAGATAAAAATTGTGTGGTTTGTATCTAAATGCCCTCTTTAAGTTAATATAAAATCACAATCAATCATAACCTTATAAGATATAAATTTGATTGCATCAATTGGACGAGGTAACTTCAACTATTCGAGATTATTTTAATTTTTTAAAAATAGACCATACGAGAAAAGGGTCATTTATGTACATGCCGCCTAATAATTATGTATTTACATATCTAACAAGTAGACTTTTTACATTTGCATCCCAAAATTTTCAAATCATATAGAAAATATCACTATTCTAACTATTAACAAGTGAAATACACATTTTTATGCGTATGCAAGGAGACAAATATATGCAAAAATTGATGTACAGGATTACATATCTAAATACATAGGAATTATGAGGTATTTAAGTAAATCTTCCAATAGAAAGATGAATTTGTTAAGTTGTGTTTTTTTTTTTTTCACGAACAATTTCTTATGTTTATTAAATAATAAAAATACATTCAAGTTGGCGATTTTGTTTTCACACTAGACATAAATTGATAAATATGGTGGCGGGAAGTGGTTTGTTGACATATTTGAATTCTAAAAATTCTATTTTCATGTTAAAATGTTTATGAATTTAAGATTTTTAAATTTTAGAGAGACTTGTTTGAAGTTCATTTGAGATCCAGATGTTCTCTATTTCAATTTGCATCCAGTGTCCAATAGTGGGGTGTCACCTGTCATGTGGGACCACCGCCGTACACTCTGATTGATCATACACTTTGATTGGTCAGAGTGTATGGCGGTGGGGCCCACTTGATACGTGACGCCCCACTATTGGACTCCGGATGCATCCAGATTCCTGATATAATATTTTTGCCTTTATTTGTAGCCGACTATGAATAAATTGGTTAGAACTCATTGTTTGAACCTGATTCGAACATGATTTAATATAGCTCGAATATGATTTAAGCATGATTTGAATACAATTGAATTATAATTTATATGAAAAAGATTCCACGAAAGTTCAAATATACTTCGAAGCAAATTTAAACAATGCCCAAAAGGCATTTCGATATATGTCAGAAAACAAGGCTTAAACAATATTTGAACAAGGGCATTCTCCATACAGCGTCAAAGATACTCTATTGACTTTCCATCGCCCATCTCTTCCACATCCTTCCCTTAACATATAATAGAAAGGAATTGCTTAGCTTCACTTATCACAAATACTTTTTCTCCTGTCATCTTATCTACCTATACTAATGAATATCTCAGTTTTTTATCCTTATTCTCCTTCACCTTCTTGTATATAAAATAGTGATCAAAATTGCTAACAGCATCTAACTTTTGCTCTAATCTCAATTAATTATTCTCTAGTTGAAGATAGTTTCTCTCTGGCTCTTATACATTAATAAAACTTTGCTTAAACTCTTTGGAAGTTGGTCATTATTCTTCTGCTAGTTTTTTCCTTAATTTGACCGCCACCCTTGCTTGTAGAAGATTTGGTGGCCATCTTGTTCAAAATTCTACTTGGAATAAGCTGAGAATAATTATGATAAAAAATTTTCTTGTAAATAATATTCAGCATCCCAGTAAATGAGTTTAAGGTAAACAACACCAAGTTATGAAAGCTTAAAAATTACGTTGTTATAATAAGTTATCAATAAAATAGTAATTAACTATTGATGTATGCTGGAAGTTCCAAGTCGGTAGATTAATTAATTATTGTCTTAACATAAAAGACTCCATAACACACTTAGATAATAAAAGATAGATAAGCAAATTGAGACACTTTGATTTTTACATGGACAATCCTGAAAAGGGAAAAAACTATGAGGTCTAGCCTAGTTGCGAGTACACAAGTCTACTCTTCTTCTGAATTACAAAAGATGGAGTTACTAAGATGATCATTGTAAATGTTCAACAGTGGTTTTTCTATAATAACAGTAGTCTGGTTGTAATGAATGTAATTCTCATTGATAGTAGACTGCAAGTTTTGTAGTCAATTGCTATAAAGGCAGTAGTTCGTTATGAGTCATATGGACTGTAGTTGAAAGCCATTGTAATTATGTGGGTTGCAGATGGTTACTTTAGGAGCGTTGTTTGACTACAGAGGTTGTAGTTGAAAGCTCCAGAAGTTGTAAGCCACGTAAGTTGCAGTTGTTCACATGGGCTGTAGTAATGATCTGTGATAACATTTGTAAGTTGCAAGGGTTGGAGTCTGGAGCTGCATACTTGTGAACTATGTAGGATGTAGTTGGTCACACGCGTCGTTGTGGTGAGCTATGATGATGTCCGTAGGCCATTGGGCTGAAGTTGGGATTTGCATTAATTATGAACCATATAGGTCGTAGTTGATCATGTAGGCCGTAGTGGTGAGTTGCGCAATGTTCGTAGGCCACGTGAGTCGGAGATGAGAGCTACATGAGTTATGAACCGCATAGGTCGTAGTTGGTCATGTAGGCCGCAGTGGTGAGTTGTGAAGATGTGCGTATGCCGCAGGGGCCAAAGTCAGAAGTTGTACAAGTTGTGGACTACGTAGATCATAGTTAGTTATGTAGGGTGTAGTGGTGAGTTGTGATGATTTCCATAGGCCGTAGGGGACAGAGTCAAAAGCTACATAGAAGGAGCTTTAAGATTGTGGAGAAAGTCACCGTCTTCGTGGTATATTGCTACACTGTCTTCGTGGGACGTCGTGATATCGTAACTGGGATGTGTGTTGTTACTTTGTAATGTACATCGGGGTTTCGTAGTGTATATATTAACTTCACAGAGGATTTCATTGGAAGGAGCATGTGGCGGCTGGAGTTGTTTGGAGTTAGCAGCGGCCGGAGGCGGTAGCGACAGACGAAGTTGATTGGAGGTGGTGGTGGCGGCTAGAGGTGACGGGACGACCAAAGTTGCCCAAATGCGGTGGTGACCGAAGTTGGTAGGAGACCGCAGTGGCTGAAGATGGTCGAAGAGGAGGCGGTGGTTGAGGTTTTTTGGAGGCAGTGACGGCTGGAGGCGGTGGTCGGAGGCGACATCTGGCCGAAGCGGCGATAAACGAAAGTGACAGTGACTGGAAGTGACAACAATCAAAAGCATTTGCATTTAGAATCGGTAGCGGTAGATGACAATTACGAGCAGAAGATGCGATGGCTGGACTTGGTGGCGACCAAAATGGGAGGCAAGTTGAAGCAGCGTCGGTGATGGTGGCGACAGTAGCTAGAAGTGACGCTGACCGGAATTGGTGGCGGCTGAAGTGGCAGCTATTGTGGTTAAAGACAACGACAACCCGAAGTGGTGGAGAGGATGTGGCGACCCAAAGCGGCGGCGGCTGAAAGCGACGACAACTGAAAGTGGCGGTGAGCGGCAACTGCGGCAGCGGTGGCAGCTCAAAGCGATGGCAATCAAAAGCGATGACAGCCTGAAGAGGCGATGAATAAGGGTAGCGCCGGCCGCAATTAGGTGGATGTGGTAGCAGCGAGCGAAGTTGTTTAGATCGGCAGTGCATGATCCAGGGCTGCTGCTCTCTCATTTGCAGGCTCTAGCCTTTCTAATGCCCGAGGACTTGGTCGCCTCTCATGAGAGAGGCAAACTCTATTTATAGTGTCCGTGTTACAAATAAAGAAGGAATCCAACCACTCTTTATCAGAATTGAGTGATCTTGGTCTCATTGGATTTTTCTTGACAAGATGCACAATTTGACTATAAGCATGTCAGAATTTGTCATACCAACAAGTTATGCTCGGATGGCTTCCAAAAGTGATTTAATAGCTTAATTTGGGCTCAATTTAACTCAGATTTGACCAATTGTGGTACTGTTGGGTCTGTATCATCAAGCTTAAGATCTGCACCATGCATCGGGATTCCTGCCAAATGAGGTAAATTTATTGATGGCATATCAAATATAATATTGTGCATACAACTTACACTTTCATTCATAAAAAATGGAAAATTATGTCTTAATGCATTTTTTCGCTCTTCCAATTCAATATAGTTGGTCATTCTCTCCATATCACTTCTTCATCTATGGAATAGCTTATAAGTCTATGTTGTAATGGTATAACTTATCAAAAAACAGAATACTAGGTTGGGCATTTTTTAATATCAGTGGCGTCATAGTACAACATATAATTCTGTATCATAGTCGATTAAGACGCCATCTGTACTATAACATGAACCTAACTTATGTATGGTACCATCTATAATATAACTTGAACCAAACTTACGCATCTTCCTTCCTAATACTCCATGAATACTTTCTCCCATTTGCATTTTTAATGCTAATTTTTAAATCTAAGTAGTTATTTTTTAGCCTACTGCTTTTCTTCTTAAATTTTTTCTCAAAAATAAAAATAACAATAAAAAATAAAGAAAAAACCAAACCCAAATCGATCCAGTGATTAAACTTAGTGCTCCAATAGATATTTTGTATGTGTGGCATATAAGATATTATTCAACAACTTCGATAATTATTTTCTTATTTCGAATTTGAACAATGGGGTAAATATTGTGATCATTAGCAACATTTGATGAATTACAAATCATTTGTTTAAAAAAATATATAAAATTAACTAAAAAGAGATATCTAAGTTTTATCAATGAGATTATAGGCTCAAGTTGTCAAATCACTCTGTATATCACACCCGTAAATCTAAATATAGATTAAGCTATGTAATGTTTCCCTATAGCTACATAATAAAATAACTCAAATAAATTAATTTCATCGAGGATAAAAAAGGCAAAACAACATAGTTTGAACCATGCTCAGAACCTTACTTGAACAATATTGAATCTAGCTTAAATTCTTTTCAAATAATGTTTGAATTTTATTCAAAAGTTATTTTATCCTTTTCAAAAGCTTATTCCAATAATGCTCTAGCCTTGTTATAAATTTTGTTCAAATCTAATTTGAATCATACTATGATTTGAAAATTTTTTGAAAATATATGTACCGTATAAAATATTGTTCGATATCAACTTTGGTTTGAGAATTAGAGTGTGAACAACATATCCAAACTGAAATAAGTGCAAATATCACATCATTAATCATGAATAGATGATAATTAGAACAAAACTTGTCATTATAAAGTTCAAATACAGAAGCCCCAGGTTTAGTAGAAGAAAAAATTGTGATTTTTGTTGGTCGAGGTATATTTGAGAAGCTCTTTTGTGGAAATGTTCACATAAGGCTTCAACGTGTTGGAGAATTAGGGCAAAGAAAATGCAAGAATCAACACAAATCAAGAAGAAAACATAGAGATTTAACAAGGTTCGACAATATGCATATGTCCTCGGGAACAAAGTAGCAGTCCCCTTTTGATTTTGCGAAAAAGAGTACGAAAAAGAATACAAATCCCTATTAAGGTTACAAATACATATATATATATATATATATATATATATATATATATATATATATATATAACCCTGACGTATAATATGTAATTACAAAATTATTTCTGTACTGTATTGCAGGAGCGTTGCCCCCGCACCCCAACCTGCATAACGAAACTCTCCCGATTGTACAAATGCTTCTGCTGCACTTTGGTCCGCTGCCTCACTCCGCTTCAACATCTATCTCTTATGTGGTATATAAACCATAGCTAACAAAACTTAAAATTTTCACTACTATTTTTATGTAACGACGCAACCTACTCCCTCCTCTACATCACGTAGAAACCTATCCCATTGTTTCCTAATTAAGATCGCCGAACAGAATCCTACTTTCTCTGTCGCGGGTCTTGGGAAAATCCTTTCTATTCTTCCCATTTCAATGCTGCACCCATTTGTCTCTATATTACCCAGATCTGCCCACTCCAAGATATCAGTCTCATATTGACACTCAGTCCATACCTTCAGCTCTTCAATTTGCAGCCAACACCCACTGGTATCCTCACCCAAGACTAGCTATATTGCACGCTTCCATGCCAGTGCTTCAAGCACTCCTTGCATTGTCAAACAGAATCTTATACAAAGAAAGGAGGACACTCCAACGTACAATTGAAAGTCCTGGCCTGCAGTAATCAATTGCTTGCTAGTGAATCACTCCGCACTTGCTGTCAAAGCATATATGTTATGCATTTTAATTTATACATTTTTCAAGTCCCATACATGTTTTTAAGCATATCTGCCTTATTTTGATGCGATGAAAATGGCTCTCTGTATGTGTGATATTATTTTTACACAGGTACATAAAATATAATGCACGGTTTTTAAATCATGGCGGATTTTGAAGACCCCCAGACCTAATGTCAAATGGCACTGACTATTCACCCTTTGTAAAGCATGGTAAGAAGGCCTTAGTTTTCCAATGCAGCCGCATTAAGCTAACGGGGATGATATCGGGAGGCTGTCAAAAATTGTCGGATTTTTATCTGAACGCTGATCATAAAAGAGCTACTAGATTTAAATTAATTTAGACAAAAAAATGCAATCAAAATAAAGCTTTTAAACAACAAATTAAGAATAAAATCGAGTCTTAAAATTATTGTATGAATCATTTCGAAAGACAAAACCTCCACAATTTAGGGAGGACTAGACAAATTGTCAATGGACTTGAATGAAACCTGTGGTGAACTAAAAAAAACACGCATAATTACAAATAAAATGTTTTATCGATTAGCTAAAGTATTTAAAATTATGCAATACATTTTTGAGGGGGTTTATTTGAACACTCAAATGAGAGCTAAGTGTGAATACAATATATTATTTAAAATATATATTAAAAGCCTCGATTCACCTTCACGCCAGCAGATCTGGAACCCCAATTACTTCAGCAAACAGAAGGCAAATTTGATGCTTAACATAGAAATATTTGCATAAATCTCAATAAAAATGCTTATGTGCAAATAATTATAAATTTCTTAAAAATCTGTCTAAATAACTTTAATACCCCTGCATGTGTTCCGACTAACAGGCTAAATCAGAGATCTGAGAATGTTGCATAGGTTAAAGCATATACTTAAGCTTAAATGTAACTTACTTCAAAATATGTGTTAACCCATTTAAAATTTAATTCAAACCAATAAGCTTAAACACATGCGTGTGTTCCAAAGTGTCACTAGCGAAACTTGAGTGTCTGAGAACTCTTTGTGGATTAATTGCATGCTTAAGCTAAGATACAATTTATTTTAAACAGTGCGCATATCTTCTGTGAGTACATTCCACTGCTTATTATATATGGATGGAAGAAAATAATAAGATTTTTAGAAAATCATTTAATTCTCTTGATTTGATTTCTAGAAATATTCTTTAGATTGTTAGGATAATAAGTAGGAGATTGAAAGTTAAGTATGATATTCCTACTTATGTTAAAACTTTTTGTCATCTTAAATCATTGGTTTAAATTCCCCTATTTTATTTTGATCTGATTTGCTTTGATTATTTTTCTACTTAGAAGGATTAAATAAGCTTCTCTTTTATTTTTTTCTAACCTCTTCTTGTTTTTTCTTTTATCACTTGTTTGAATTCCTTTATTTTGTTTTGATCTGGATTAGTTTTTTTCCTTCTTCTTTTATCTTGGTTTAGAATAGATACTTCAATTTTGCGGACGTTGGTTTGGGTTGTTTGGATCTAAATGTATAAGAACATATTTATATTTGATTTATCCTTGAAATTTTGACATAGGTTGAGCTGTGCTGATTCCCAACCCTTTTTAAGAAATCAACTCTACTCTTGAATATTTTGATATTCATTAGTGCTTGAAGGAATTTTAATATTGTTTGCAGATGAGTTTTGAGCTCTTGGAAGTTTTTCCATCTTTTCATTATGTTGTTGTGTGAATTATGATTTTGCCATTTTTCCTTCATTTTTAGCATTTTTTTTGGAATTGGATGTATTAGTTCTCTTCTTGTTTTGTTATGTAGTCTTCAAATGGAGGTGTTATATTATTATGGGGAAATAAAATGATGCTTATTCTACTGATTTTTTTTTAATGGTGCAGCATAGACTTGGTTCGTTCATTCTGATTCTTGAAGATGGGTTTGTAATTCTACTTTTGCCACAACTTCTATTATTAGAAGTTGGTGCATTTTAGCAGTTTTTGTTCGTCTTGTTGTGTTTGTATTGTTCTTGAGTCATCCTATATTGTTGTGAGTCATGTGTTGTATTGTCTTTTTGTCTTTGGTTTTATTTTTTTTCTATTAATAAAAGTAGGTCCGGCTCTCATTTTTTCCCAAAGAAAAAAAAAATATATCTTGTGTGTGTGTTTGAGAGAGAAAGAGAGGGGGGGAGAGAGAGAGAGATGGAGGGAGAGAGAGAGAGATTGAGATTGATTGTGGGAGTTTTAATTTTAGATGTATGACAATGAATCTCTTGTTTAGTGATCAAAGCCAAGGTTTATGCCGTATGATAAATGCTCATAATATGGCAAACATATATTTCTCTCTTAATGCCGGCTCTTTGATCGATCGCTAGTGTCAATACCATGGCTTAGCATTGTTAGGCGATTTTAACTTCTAATGTAGACTTGCAAAGTGCATATATTCGATATTATTGGATACATTTTATCTTTTACGGATTAAATAATGATTACTTATTAGTGCTGATTCATAGTTCCTAGACAGTTCAAGTTGGTTCAATCCAACGTATATTTTTGTTTTGCTTAAAAAAGTCATAAAAATATATATATCGTATAAAGTCGTGCACGTTATATTTGATTTGAATTCTCTCCTAATTGCATTACGCAGTTATGTCTTCGTTCCAAGCGTAATTAAAATTTTAAAATAATTTCCATATTAGGGAAATGGTTAAATTCAATTCCAATAATTTCAAAATGAAATCTCTAGATTTGAACGACGATATTTGCACTGTGAAATTATCATTGCAATTAAAAAACAACTAGCATCATTAACTGCATTTTAAACTAGAAAGATTTTATTATATATCACTCAATTCTTATGTATTTACATATCTAACACTTAAATTTCAATTTGTTCTATTTGTGTTACTTATGCATTAAAGGTGTATTTAACATTTAAAAATTCATTATAATAGTATTTATTGTGATATAAAAGATTTGATTGACATAAATATAAAAAGTAAATTTTGAGTGTTAGACATGTAAATAGATAGAAATTGGGGGGTCACACAAACCACCAAGAAACTTGCTATTTACAAATCAACCACCTTTTTTCATCCATTTTCAAATTGTCATTCAAATATCAAAATTTATGGTAAAATTCCAATCAATATGATACATTCTGATCAAATTCTCAAAAATTTGATCATGGGACGCATAAATACATCTATTTGGTAGTCCGGAAAAATTACTTCAGTGCTTAATTAGCAAATATCAATGTTTCAAATGATTTGTATTTAATTATCTCTTTTCATTAAATGTGAATTCAAACTATGAAATTTATTTTAATACGACTCTAATTTATATAAAATTTATATGAAATCCAACTCAAAGCAAACATATTTTCGACCTAAAATTTCAACAAGGACACGATCAACAATATAACCGTTTGGAGTGGAGATTCGAATAAATCCCCCCCTCTTTCTCTCCCTTGCCGTTCCATGTCCTCCCTCTACTCATCCATTTTCTAAAGCAAAAGTTTCGACCGTTGCATCGCCCCAAGAGAGTGGAGGAAACAGAGACCTCTCCATCCATCCATGGCGGAATTCTCTTCTTCAAAAGCAACGGAACGTAGCCACCAACCCCATCACCTTCTCTTCCCTGTTCTCGAGCCAGTGGAGCCACCCCCTGTCTCTCCCCCTCTGGTTCTACGCCCCTTCAGCCGAGGCCCCATGTACTCCATCTACTCCGAGCTCAGGAACTTGAAAATTAGGATGAAAACAGCAGGCATGGGCTCATCAACTCCGTTTCCATTTCCGCTTAAGAGAACATCTTTCTCCTTTTCTGTTGATCGCTCCAAGTCCTCCAGGAAGGA
Organism: Papilionanthe hookeriana x Papilionanthe teres; assembly: GCA_022702705.1. Lineage (NCBI taxonomy): Eukaryota > Viridiplantae > Streptophyta > Magnoliopsida > Asparagales > Orchidaceae > Papilionanthe > Papilionanthe hookeriana x Papilionanthe teres. The sequence goes on along the minus strand of CM040422.1, from coordinate 158,439,019 downwards.
GAACAGGAAGCCATCGCCTACAATGGCTCTGAATTTTGACGCAGCCATGACTCCACCTCCACCAATGGCGCCGAAGCTCGTGCTGAAGAAGGTGGGCAGCGTGTCTGCGGGTAGAACGGAAGAGAAGAAAGGTCGTGCAGCTGAGTTGTTTCCAATGAGGAGGAGCTTCTCTGGTTTCAATCAGGTTAAAGAGATTTCCAAGGGCTCTGCGTTGAGGGTTGAAGAAGAGGGTCGAGGAGGAAGAGGAGGAAGTAAAATAGTAATATCGAGGAAGAGCATCACTGGATTCTAATGCAGAAAGTAGATGAAGGCTAATTACTTAATCGGCTGATCCTTTGCTTAGTTATGTATCGGCTTTGCCTGATGAATTTCTTAAACTATTTTGCTGGAGTGATTTTGTCTCCTGTATGCATCTCTTAAAGCACTGTTATGTATAAATTATGTTATGTGGGAAAGTTGAACCCAAAAGGTAATATGGGCGATTAAAACCTGGAACCTCATAGTAGGAAATTTTTTTGTGTTGTCTGAAGCATCATATAGGTAATTTTAATGTTTGATGCATGCTTCTATGTATGGCAGCAATTGTAACCATTCTCATTATTTTATTGGAGACATTTCTTTGATGTTATTAGATATGATTTTCAATAAATATAGTGTGCTCTACACTTTCTCTGCATCCTTTATATGATATTTGATCGCTAAGGCTAATAGATGGAGCTTTCAACTTTTTTTGAGAAGAAAATTCTTGTTATTTTTCCTGAAGATAGATTTTGCTAGTTATGTTGTTACTTTCAATGTTGAACTCAATATTTTTAACAATGCTGAGATTTCTGGGGAGATTGTTTGGTGGCGATATGATGATTATTCTCATCTGCAACTTAAAAGAGTAAGGAGACTTGAAGGACAAGAATTTCCACAAATAAAAAGTCAAAAAATTCTCTTTGAGACCACTTTCTCAAGGATTATTAAAACATATCAAAGCTTACAAATTTACAGATGAGATTGAAAAATTTGAAAAACTTGTCCAATTAATTGGATGCTACTCAAGTTCAATTGTAAATGAATGAACTTTGTAACCTTAATGTGATATATCTATAGCAGAGTATTTTTATTTGGTATAAAATTTTATGTTCATATATGCTTTTAGTTTAATCTTGACAGTGATATCACAGACCCATACAATTGAGTACTATTTGTACTTAAAAGTTATAGTTTTATTTATTTATTTATTTTTTATTTTTTATTTCTTATGACTTCTAATAACTATTGGGTTAATCAACCTCATTAGTGGAACTTGAGAATCTTATGTTTTCTTATGAAATATTAGCTATTCCAATTGCTGTGTGTTGTGCTCCATCTAAGGTGGAGATTAGGAAGCTTTTTTTTTTTCTAGAATAATATATAGATATAGAAGAAAGAAAGAAAACGATGGTAGTTAAGGAAAAAGAAACCTCCTCTAAAATCTACTGAGTTTAAGAAAAAAGGAAGAGATATACATACCACTTAATTCCTATCTATTTACATATCTAACACCTAAACCTGGAGTTTTACATTAACCTTTGATGTGAATATGGTTATATTTTTATGTGATATGCAAGTTTTGGGGTGCTTAACTGGGACAAATAAAGATGAGCTGTTAGACATGTAAATACATAAGAATTGTGTGGCGTGAACACAAAACAAAAAAAGAGCATGAAAAATGATTAAGGGACACAATTGGTGTATTAAATCTGGCCACATTAAACAGAAACAATTGCTCAAGTTGAAAAATGATTAGTTTGAAGGAATTGATGCATGCTGGAATGTTTGTGGCGGTAGAGTAATGTGGCCACTGATACCAATAACAAAAATCAATAAAGAAACATCTAACAAAATCACATTTGAGAAAGCGAATAAGGGAGAATCATATAAAAGCAATTGGCTCCAACAGAAGAGAATAGAGAACCATGAGAGTACATAGAACCAATTAATAATAACTCAATAATTATAAGAATCAACAACGGCAAGTAAGCATTCGTGCCCTAATGGCCGAGACCGATGTTAAACCAGATCAAGAAATTTGAACCAGAGCCAAACATACTGTTGTGGGAAAAACACTTTCTTTCTTCAATCTTGGTAAGAGAACAAACCGCAAATCACAACAAAGAAGATGCAAACACAAGAGCACAAGCAAACAAGAGGATTTACGTGGTTCGGTCTTTTTGACCTACGTCCACGGGAGGGAATCGAAATAATCCACTAAGACAAGAAACAGGAGTACTTAGCTTTACATAGATGAGCCCTCATCTTCCATGGCCTCCCTTCACATCCAAGGCCTCCAAGATGCTCTCCTCACCCTTAACAAGCTAGCCCACACTCCTTGAGTTCTTTTTCACTCTTACAAAACCCACACTAAAGCCTCCCCTCCTCTCATCTATTTATAGTAGGTTAGATTACATTATAATATTTTATAAATAGATGAGGTGTAACCTTCAAGGATCGCATGGCTTCCACATGTCCACCCTTTAGAGTCCTCCATCGCATGGTCTCCACATGTCCTTTCACATGTCCTCCTTCCACCGCATGGCCTCCACATGTCCTTCCACATGTCCTCTTCTAGGGTCTTCCATAATGAGGTGGCACCTTTCTAAAGTCAACAATGGAGGCTTAAAGTAAGTAGAAATTTACAAGAGTGTCACTTACCTTAGTGACTAATTGGGGGTCAAAACAACAAATCTCCACCTTGACCCTCAATTATGCTGGAGTAGTGATTCCCTCCACGTGGCCCCCGAGGGGCCCTCAGCCAGTGGAAAAATTCACTAAGTCCAGACAGTGTCTGAACTTAGCTATGGGCAGCGCCTTGGTGAGCATATCAGCAGGGTTCTCTTCAGTTGGTATCTTCTCTACCACTATTGAGCCTTTAGCGACGACGTCCCTTACGAAATGAAGCTTCACATCTATGTGCTTGGATCTTTCATGAAATACCTGATTCCTGGTTAGGTGGATGGTGCTTTGGTTGTCGCAAAACACGGTTATCACCTTTTGATGTATCCCAAGCTCTTCGACCATGCCCTTTAGCCACATAGCTTCCTTGATTGCTTCGATCACAACGATGTATTCGGCCTCCGTTGTTGAGAGGGCCACAACCGATTGGAGGTTAGACTTCCAACCGACCGCAGATGCGAAGACAGTGAAGATGAATCCGGTCGGTGACTTTCCGGTGTCAATGCTTCTCGCGTAATCGGAATCTACGTAACCGATCGCCTTTTCTTCTTTGTCTTCCTCGCCTTTTGAAGAGTAGCCCCAAATCGGTGGTGCCTCTTAAGTATCTCGGGATCCATTTTAGTGCTTCCCAGTGAGCCCGTCCCGGGCTTGCCATGAACCTCGCTTACGATATCGACGGCGTAGGCTAAATGCGGTCCGTCGCAAACCATACCATACATGATGCTACCAACCCCACCGGCGTAGGGGACGCCCTCCATGTACCTTTTCTCTTCTTCGGTCTCGGTGCTTGAGAGTTCGATAGTCCGAAGTGTTGTCAATAGGTGTTGCAACCCGCTTAGCCTCGTGCATGTTGAACCTTGCTAGAACCTTCCGAATATATGACTTTTGAGACAAGAATAAGCTACCCTTTTTCTTGTCTCTGGTAATCTCCATCCCTAGGATCTTTGTAGTTGGTCCTAGGTCCTTCATGTCGAACTCAGAATTGAGCATACCTTTGATCTTCTGGACTTCCTCCTTGCTCCTGCTGGCTACTAACATATCATCCACATAAAGGAGCAAGTACGTACCGATTTCACCGTCTTGCCACTTCATGTACACACAATTGTCGTAGCTGCTTCTGACGAAACCGATCTTTAGCATGAAATCATCAAATCGTTTGTACCATTGTCTTGGGCTTTGTTTCAGCCCATACAATGCCTTCTTCGACAAGCAAACTTTGTCCTTTGTCTCGGGTGTGTTGTACCCATCCGGCTAGTCCATGTAGATGGTTTCTTCAAGCTCTCCATGCAGAACGCAGTCTTAACATCTAGCATGTTCTAATTCCAAGTTGAATTGAACTCGCTAGTGCTAGGACTATCCTAATCGAGCGAGTGTTTCACCACGGGTGAGAAGATTTCGTCGAAGTCAATTCCTTCAACTCCGTGTGAATCCCTTTGCAACGAGTCTGGCTTTGTACCTGATCCTCTCAGTACCTGGCATGCCTTCCTTCTTCTTAAAGGTCCACTTGCAACCGACTACGCGTTTGTTCGTTGGTCGATCCACAAGTTCCTAGGCTTTGTTCTTCATCAGAGAAGCCATTTCCTCATCCATTGCCTCTTCCCACTTGTGTCTTTCCTTGCTCTTCAGGGCTTCCTTGTAGCTGCTTGGTTCGCTTCTTCTATCACTTCGACGAACACTCGGAGCATAGGAGATCATATCCGTATGGCCGTATCTCTCTGGCGGTCTGATAGTTCTCCTTTGTCTGTCCCTTACCAAGCTGTAGTCGTCAGATCTTCTTTCTGGTTCAGTCACTTGCTGGTCTTCTACCACTTCATCTTGATCATTCACGGTTGTCCTTCGATCAGTAAAAGTTTGTTGCAGCTCCACCTCAATTGACGAATCCTCCTTAGTGACACTGTCCCTGGTAACATAGCTTTGCAGATTCCCCATTTTGGACTCATCGAATGTCACATCCCTACTGATGATGCATTTTTGTTGATCTAGGCACCAAAGTTTGTAACCTTTGGTTCCAGGTGGGTATCCGATAAAGATGCACTTCAAAGCCCTCGCTTCTAGCTTATCCTGTCTAACGTGAGCGTATGCAATACATCCAAAAACTTTAAGATTATCATAGTTACTCGGCTTTCCGTACCACATCTCCAAAGGAGTCTTCATATCAACAACTGTCGATGGGCATCCGTTGATAAGGTAGCGAGCGGTTGACACAGCCTTCGCCCTGAAACTTTTGGGTAGACATGCATTTAACGAGCATGCACCGCACTCTCTCAGGAGAGTCCCGTTCATCCTCTCGCCTAGGCCGTTCGTTGAGGAGTGTTCCGGACTGTCTTGTGCCTTGTGATGCCATTCCTCCTGCACAGCTCCTCAAACCGCTCTGAACAAGTACTCCAAGCCATTGTCGGTTCTCAAGTGCTTCAGCTTTGTTCCCATCTTATTTTCGGTGAGAGTTAACCAGTCCCTGAATCGTTGAAAAGCTTCATCTTTTGTTTTTAGGATAAAGACACATACCTTCCTGGTGTAGTCATCGATGATAGACATGAAGTACCTTCCTCCTCCATGAGTCTGAGTTCTAGCTGGGCCCCATAGATCACTCGTGTACATAATCAAGAGGTTTCTTTGATGTATGTATTCCAGATGGAGAACTTTACCCCGGTGGCCTTCCCCAAGTACACATTGTTCACAGAATTCCAGTTTGCTGACCCGATCTCCGCATAACAGGTTCTGTTTGGACAATTCCTGTAAGCCCTTTTCACTTACATGCCCCAGCCTCATGTGCCATAGTCTGGATCTGTCAGGCTCTGATTGAACTGCATTTGAGAAGTTCCCGATCACAGTTCTTCCAACAAGGGAGTATAGCCCATTCTTTCTGACTCCTTTCATGACTATGAGAGAGCCCTTAGCTACTCTGATACAGCTATTCTCTGCCTTGAATGAGTATCCATTCGACTCCAGCGTCCCTAAAGAAATCAAATTTCTTTTAAGTTCCGGGACGTACCCGACATGCTTGCAAGTATCCATTCAGCTCCATCAAACATCTTTATTCTGATCGTCCCGCTGCCGATCACCTTACAAGCTTTATTGTCTCCAAGTAGAACGGATCCACCATTTGCCAGTTGTAGTGTCTCGAACCAGTCTTTGTGAGGACACATGTGGAAGGAGCACCCTGAGTTAAGGATCCACTCCTTGCTATATTCAGATTCTGTGATCACTAGAGCTTCAGCTGAATCATAGCCGTCTAAGACTATGCTTGCTTCTCCAGAATCTTTAGGCTTCTCTGAAAGCCTTTCTTTCTATCCGGACGAGTCCTTCTTAAAATGACCTTCCTTGTGGCAATGGTAGCACTTGTAGGATCTCTTAGAAGACTCACCTCTAACGTTTCTTCTGGACCTTGATCTGCTCTGGTCACTTTTATAACCTTTATTGCTCGATCTTCCTCTAACCATCAGATCGTCTCCGCTGGTTTCCTCCTTCATGTCGTGCTTATTCGAAGTTCTTTGGCTCGATCAATGATTGAACCTCTTCCGGAGTAATCGTCCGCGCCCTTCCGGAGAGCATCGCATCCTTGAACCTGCTCGTAGCTCTTAGGAATAGAGTTTAGCAACGACGGCGCCTTGTCCTCGTCATCCATCTTGACGTCGATGTTCTCGAGATTATCTATGATCTTGTTGAACTCGTCGATCTGCTCCGAGACTGATTTGTCTTCGTGCATTTTGAAAGAGTATAGGCGCTGCTTCAGAAAGAGCCTATTAGCCAGGGACTTGGTCAGGTAGAGTACCTCGAGTTTGGCCCAAAGCGCTTGAGCCGTTGTCTCCCTCGACACCTCCCTCAGAACCTTGTCACCCAAGCTCAAGATTATCAAACTATGAGCTTTCTCCAGCATGCCGATCTTCTCTTTCTCTATCATGTCGGCCGGCAGTGCCGCCGACCCTTGCAAGGCTTCTGCAACACCCTGCTGAACCAGTAGGGCTCTCATTTTTACTCTCCACAGGCCGAAGTCGTTCTTTCCCGTGAATTTCTCGATGTCGAATTTGGTGGAACCCATTGTCCCCGCCAAACACCTCTTCTTCCTTCTTGCTGCGATTTCTTGGGTGTGATTCCTCCGACCAAGATGTGTCTAGATTTTCCCACAGACGGCGCCAATTGTTGTGGGAAAAACACTTTCTTTCTTCAATCTTGGTAAGAGAACAGACCGCAAATCACAACAAAGAAGATGCAAACACAAGAGCACAAGCAAACAAGAGGATTTACGTGGTTCGGTCTTTTTGACCTACGTCCACGGGAGGGAATCGAAATAATCCACTAAGATAAGAAACAAGAGTACTTAGCTTTACATAGATGAGCCCTCATCTTCCATGGCCTCCCTTCACATCCAAGGCCTCCAAGATGCTCTCCTCACCCTTAACAAGCTAGCCCACACTCCTTGAGTTCTTTTTCACTCTTACAAAACCCACACTAAAGCCTCCCCTCCTCTCATCTATTTATAGTAGGTTAGATTACATTATAATATTCTATAAATAGATGAGGTGTAACCTTCAAGGATCGCATGGCTTCCACATGTCCACCCTTTAGAGTCCTCCATCGCATGGTCTCCACATGTCCTTTCACATGTCCTCCTTCCACCGCATGGCCTCCACATGTCCTTCCACATGTTCTCTTCTAGGGTCTTCCATAATGAGGTGACACCTTTCTAAAGTCAACAATGGAGGCTTAAAGTAAGTAGAAATTTACAAGAGTGCCACTTACCTTAGTGACTAATTGGGGGTCAAAACAACACATACAACAATATGATGTGATAAAAGAGCATGTGAATGTGCATGGGCATCACTAGCAAGTGATGGACAGCTAACAAATCACTTCATTATGCTTTTAAAGCATGCTTTTAACAACATTGAATATAGTGATCATAATTAGTGACTTGTGCCGATTCTCATATCTTAGTTATGCTGAATGTTTATATGCTTAAGTATAAAAATATTAAATACTATGTTTAGTTCATTGCTCTCGCATCTATAACATCGACATCACAATTATACCTTGTGTATATAACTTTTGTAGATATTCAAGTAAATGGTATTTTATTTTGTAATTTGGTTGAGTAGATTCATAATCATTATGATTGATAGTTACATACACTGTGTTAATATTGTTAAGTTATTTCATCATTTATATTTTAATTGAAAATTGGTCACTCAAGTGCTAACATAGAATATTTTGTGCACAAACGTACACTTGTTTTTGCCTGCTTCATAGCCCAAAGATAACTAACAAAACCTTCTATGTTTAAAGTTTGCTCTTGCAGGGTGAGGAGATCCTTGTTCTCCATGTACAAGATAGGCATAAATACAGATCCAACTGGGCCACTTAATTAAGCCACAATAGTGAAATTCACAAAAAGCTTGTTTAAATTGTGAGGTCACGACAACATTCAATTAGGTTACTAATAGCAGAATGAATTTAGTGGAATTTCGGGAAACCAATAAATTTTCAAGGCAGGTTGAAACTAGTTGACTAATGGGGCTACTGTTTGCTGCCCTAAGGATCATGAGAGGCTCCTGTAGAACAATTATAAATGAGAAACCTGCAGATTTTATTTTTTTAAGCAATAAAGATAATCTCTAGAAAACCTAAAAAATAAAAATAATCTAATCAAGCCTTTGCTGGAAAAAACTTAGTAGCACAGCAATGAGAGTTTCAACAATCCGCAACAAGAATTTAATTCTTAGTTCATAAAAAAACTTATTTTACAAATGCAAATTGCCATTTTCAAACTGATAGCATCATTTAACCACTCATCAAGTTCAAATTAATTCAGAAAGAATTCACGTAAAATGCATCTTTACATTCACAAAAAATTTCCTATAGCGGCTACGATCCTAACTCATCAGTGTACGTACAAATAAAAAATAGTACTTATGTCAATAAAATCAATAAGTTCAAAGTGATGGTGATATAGATGGGGATGTTAATAGTATAATTCAGGTTGGATGGTTGAAGTGGAGGAATGCGTCCGGCCTATTGTGTGATAGAAAAGTACCGCTTAGACTGAAAGGAAAATTTTATAAGATGGTGGTGAGACCTTCAATGCTCTATGGTGTTGAATGTTGGCCTTTAAAAGAGAAGCATAATGTTAAGTTAAGTGTTGCCGAGATGAAAATGATTAGGTGGATGAGTGGCTTTACACTTAGAGACAAAATGTGAAATGATTATATCCGTAATAGGGTTGGAGTTGCACCTGTGACGGATAAAATTAGAGAGAGTCGCCTTAGATGGTTTGGTCACATTAAACGTCGACCACCTGATGATCCGATTAGGAGAGTAGATGTTTTAAATACAACTTTTGTTAAGAAAGGCAGAGGCAGACCTAGGAAAACTTGGGCTTATTGCATAAAAAATGATCTTAATTTATTAGAATTAAACGAAAATTTGACACTAAATAGGACGCAATGGAGAAAAAGGATTCATGTAGCCGACTCCACTTAGTGGGATTAAGGCTTTGTTGTTGTTGTCAATTAAATCAATAGATACAAATGTCACCAGAGAAAATTACATCAAAAACTCCTTCCTCTATGTGTAATCACCCAATATAAATGGGAAATGCATATTGGGAAATGCAAATATCCCTCTTGAAATGACAGTGTAAGCCCTTCAATGTACAATGATCAATTTCATAACAACTGGAAAATAAATATGAAAAGTTCAAAATAAAAGTATCATTAGAAACGTTTTGGAGAAAGCTAATTACAATGTACAAAGAAAGTACATATTCCTTTCTTTCCTTTCCCCTATTCTGATTATTATTATTATTCTCGTAGTAGGATGGTTGATGTCACTTCTCAATCTAGTTAATAGTTTTTAAACTAAATCATAAGTGGCCTGCACATTAAGCAAAGTTCAACTGACAAGCGGGCAACCATCCAATTCATTTGCCTCACTATCAATACCATTCTAAAAACATATCTGTTTAGTTAGACCATATGTCCTATTTTAATTGAAAATTCATGTGATATCAACGATGAAGATGCAATTTAATCCATTGGCAGTTTTTTTTTTACTTCCATTTATGCAGGGATTAACTACATGCCTTAGGACATGAAATGCCTTCGATAGTTGGTCATTGAGCTGTGCATTGCATGAAAACGAACTATTTTGTGGAAAATATTATTTCTACAAATGAATTATCGAGATCATTGATCTTAATAATATACACCTGTGATCAGAACAACTCATATAATTTGCATATTTAGATCAAGCCAAAAAACAACTAGAAACAGTAGAAAAAATTAAAAATATAGAATCGATTCAACTAAAAAAGACTAAGAACCATACTTTTCTTCAATACGAGTTTTTATCAAATACTAAATAACTTTGAAGACATAATTCAAAAACTTTAAACTACTAACTAATTTCGAACATTTACAATAACTGAACATAATATGACAGTAAAAACAATTCAATGTCAATAGTACATGGCTTAACATTCTAACCTTCTAATTACCAAAAAAGACATTGGTCTACTTACCGTACATCGAATATTGTATTATATTTTTGGGTGTTTTAATGGATAATATTGTAATATTCATATATTCCTACAAAAGAAGGTATTCTTGATTTTCTTCTCAAATCAAATAAAATGAATGCTTATCGGAAAAGAATGCTATTAAGTTACCTATGTTTCTTATTTAGAATATTAATCAAAATAATATTCAGTACAAAATGAGGCCATTTATTAGGCAGCCCGAATCTAAACTTCGTATATAAAAACTTAATGTGTGTGGATATTGTTATAATATTGTTATAATATTCATATATTCCTACAAAACATGGTATTCTTGATTTTCTTCTCAAATCAAATTAAATGAATGCTTATCAAAAAAGAATGCTATTAAGTTATCTATTTTTCTTATCTAGAATATTAATCAAAATAATATTCGGTATAAAAGAAGGTCATTTATTAGGCAGTCCGAGTCTAGATTCGTATAGAAAAACTTAATGTGTGTGGATGTTTATCAAATCCTTCATGCTTGCAAAATGCAATCAATATAAATGAACCAAAATAATAAAAGAAGATTCCTTGCCATAATGTGCAAATATATAGAAATAATCTTTTTCCAATTATTCCTCCTACTACAAGCTCTTAAACAGGAAAGGTCACCGCACACGCGCGCGCGCGCACGCACGCGCGCGCGCGCGCGCGCACACACACACACACACAAACACACACACACACACACACACATATATATATATATATATATATATATATATATATATATATATATATATATATATATACCTTACACCAAAAAGTCCAAAACTCATGCCTTTGTTTGCATAAATGCTGGAATTACAATGTGAATGTAAAAGCACTTTGATAGGACCGTCAGAAAATTGAGTGGGTGATATTGGGGTTGAGTATGCAAAACAACATATAGCTACTATCTATCTGCTTTCAGCATTGAATCAATTTGTTAGTCCAATGTGTTTTCAGTTTCAAGGAATCACAAGAAAATGATAAAGCAAAGATTTAATGTTTTCTAGGCTAGCATTTTTAAGTTGACATCTTTTTGTTGTCATGACGATCATAATGTCAGTTTCCATATGTTTAAGTGCAGTATGAAATCATCTTATATAAACTAAATTCCCAAACATTATGATTACCAAAAGCTCTACATGCAGATGAACTTTTTCCAGATATGTCCATCAATAAAAATAAGAGAGTCCAAAAGTAACAAATGAAATGCAAGTAAAAAAGTAAAAGAAGATAAAACTGCAACTAATAATCTCATACATTCATATTAAGAAATTACATATGAATGAGGTAAACTAAAGTACGATTCTAACTCAAGCTCAGAGTATAAATAACTTTAGACAGTCGGAACTTTAGAATTTCTAAGAGCCTCCACTCCAAAAATGCAGAATGACATACCCCCTTTTGCATCTTCTTGATAGAGGATTATTTCCTATTCTTGTTGATTTAGCCTTTCTGGTAGAACAATGAAAAGGATAAATCAACTCATTGATCTACTCTATACATGCGTGCATTAATCTCCGACAGCTATACACCAGGAAATAAGTCCTACAACGATGACATAAATCCAATATTAGAGATCAAACCAAATCCAAATAGAACCGAAATTGCCATCACCAGAACCAAAAATGAGAATTATCGGCTCAAAATATGAAATTTCTTCTTACATTGAGTATCCTCTAGATTTCCCTAGGTCTTTTATAGGTCTTCGATTGGGCTTCGTCTCCTTGAACACCAAAAAATCCTCTTCGATCTCCTGTCGAGATAACGAAACAGAAAATTTCTTCCGCCGGCCATTTTGGGGGACCTCGGATCTTCGCATAACGGATTTACCCAATAGCGGATTAGAAGGTGATGAGCGATCGTACTTGTTCCTTCCGTTCTCCAATGGAGTTTGACAAGCAGCTCTTCTTTTCCTTAGATTCCATGGACAAGCCACCGGTGCAGAAGCCTCTCCTGCAGCGGTAGAAGAAGCATTCTCCTGCTCCGCCTCCTTTTCCTTGTCCCCGCCTGCCTAAAACGACATGGGAAGAGCGCTAACAGGAAAATACGAAGCATTCCTCTCGCCTCGGGGCTCTATTTGGGTATTCGAATCAGCCGATCGATCACCCGAACCACCTCCACCCGAGACGGGGTTCGCACAGCGTAGAATCCGTTGACCGCTCCAGTTCATCGCCGGAAAAGAAAAGTTGTGAAAATGTGACTGTCTGGCAGGGGTGCGTCTGGGTGTTATCTCCCCGTCGCCGGCTAGCTCTTCCCGCCGCCCATCAGTCACTCCATTACCTGCGCAAGGCACCATTTGAAAACCGATTCGTCTCCAACCAGAAAATTATTCGTGGAAGCAATCAGTAAAGGCTTCTTAAGGGCTTCCTTCGTCGATCAAGATCGGGTGGGAGAGAAGCTTAGCAAAGGAAGAAGAAGAAGGATAGGGAAGAAGGGCCAGGCGGAAATACTCAACGTTCGTGTGGGGTTCTCCTGTTCAATTCCGGAAAGGGCAGTTATACAAACAACTTAATTCTCACTCAAATATTAAAATTTATTATAAAATTTTGCAGTAAAAAAAATCACTATAATGCTGTATTTGTAAATATTAATATTTTTGATGGTCTGTATATAATTATCCCAAATAATGGTGAATTTGTGTTCCTATACTTTTAATTTGGGGAACCGATTAATTTGGGATTGCAAATTTTACAAAACATAAACACATTTTTTTCACTTTTAATCAAATTCCCAAATTATGTAACTGGTAAATACATAAGTTTGGTAGTTCAAAAAAATAATAGAAGTGATAATTTAGTAAATAGCATGTAATTATCCCAAAATTATCTGCTTCAACGAATAAAATTTGTAATTGTAAATCTATCATAGTATTCTACAATACGTCAGTATATCATATATAGCAAAAATCAGTACTCCACCTTAAAAATCTTACTTATGCAGCTGGTTTGAATACTTAAAGGAAAACATCTTTAATTAATTTTTTTACTATAATTATATTAATGCATGTCATAAGATTCATGATGATAGAATAATAATTTAGCAACCTAGCGTAAGATAAATATCAACACATACAAATTGAAAAAAAAGTACGTAGGAGGACTTAGTTGAAATAATCTACTATACAATTGTAAAAATATTGGCTCACACTCCTCTAGAATTAAAGAAGATGGAATTATAATATTGATATACAACTATAGTTTAACGATAATAGATGTAAACAGGCCACAACGACTATACCAATTGTTATGATTATAATAGCCTACTATAAATATTGTAGACGGTGGTTGTAGTGTCAGTTGGTCGTAGAGACCATCGATAAAAGCTATTATAATAGTTATCATGTAGGTTATAGATAGTTGTTTCTGAGGCAACAGTTGGCCACTGAGGTCCTAGTATGGAGCTGTAAGAGTTGTGAGCCACGTAGGTTGTAGTTGGTCACATAAGTCGTATTGGTAAGTTGTGATAGCATCCGTGGGTCATAGAGGCTGGAGTTGGGAACTGCATGAGCTGTGGACAATTAGGTCATAATTAGTCACGTAGTGAACAATAATAACGTTCGTAAGACCAGAGACGCCAAAGTTAGAAGCTGCATGATTTGTGGACCCCGTAAGCCACAATTGCTCACATATTTCGTATCGGTGAGCTACAATAATAAATGTAGGCCGTAAAACTTAGAGTTGGGAATTGCATGAGCCTTAAACCACATAAACCGTAGTTGGTCACACAAACAGTAATGGTGAGCTGCAATAACATCCATATCATAAATTCCAAAATTGGAAACTGTATGAGCTGCAGATCATGTAGGCCGTACTTGGTCACATAGGTGGTACAGATGAGCTGCAATAATGTTCGTAAGCCATAAGGACAAGGTTTGGAGGTTCATGAGTTGTGGACCACTTAGGTCATAGTAGGTTGTGTAGGTGTTGACCTCATTTTACAATGTGTCAATACCTTATGACCTAAAAAGTCAACATTGGTCAAATTGGTCAAACCAGACCTAATGACCTACCCTGTTAACCCCATATGTCAACCTTTTGACCTAAAAAGTCAAATTTGGTCAAATTGGTCAAACCAGACCTAATGACCTACCCTGTTGACCCCATAGGTCACCCTTTTGACCTAAAAAGTCAACTTTGGTCAACCGGTCGAAACCGCACCTAATGACCTACCCTGTTGACCCCATAGGCCACCCTTTCGACCTAAAAAGTCAACTTTGGTCAAACTCGTCAAACCAGACCCAATGACCTACCCTGTTGACCCCATAGGTCAACCTTTTGACCTAAAAAGTCAACTTTGGTCAAATTGGTCAAACCAGACCCAATGACCAACCTCGTTGACCCCATAGTCAACCTTTCGACTCGAAAGCCAACTTTGGTCAAATTGGTCAAATAGACCTAATGACCTACCCTATTGACCCCATAGGTCAACCTTTTGACCTAAAAGTCAACTTTGGTCAAATTGGTCAAACGAGACCTAATGACCTACCTTGTTGACCCCATAGGTCAACCTTTTGACTTAAAAAGTCAACTTTGGTCAAACTGGTCAAACCATACCCAATGAACAACCCAGTTGACCCCATAGGTCAACCTTTTGACCTAAAAAGTCAATATTGGTCAAATTGGTCAAACTGGACCCAATGACCAACCCTGTTGACCCCATAGGTCAACCTTTCGACTCGAAAAGTCAACTTTGGTCAAATGGTCAAACCGGACCTAATGACTGCCACTGTTGACCCCATAGTCACCTTTTGACCTAAAAAGTCAACTTTGGTTAAACTGGTCAAACTAGACCTAATGACCTACCCCGTTGACCCCATAGGTCACCCTTTCGACCTAAAAAGACAACTTTGGTCAGACCGGTCAAACTGCATCTAATGACTCCACTTGTTGACCCCATAGTCAACCTTTTGACCTAAAAAGTCAACTTTGGTCAAATTGGTCAAACTGCACCCAATGACCAACCTCGTTGACCCCATAGTCAACCTTATGACCTAAAAAGTCAACTTTGGTCAAATCGGTCAAACCACCATAGTCAACCTTATGACCTAAAAAGTCAACTTTGGTCAAATTGGTCAAACCAGACCTAATGACCTATCCTGTTGACCCATAAGTCAACCCTTTCACCCAATGACACATTTAAAGCCCCACAATGACAAAATTACAAGTATTGGACATTTTAAAATTAAATTGATCAATTTGAGTCGACTTGGGTCAACCTGAGTCAAAATTGGTCAACACCTATCTATTTTGATTAAAATAGATAAAAATGAAATAAAAACAATAAAATTAATCAAATAATTAATTTCAAAATTATTTTGATTAATTAAAATGATTACTCGATTTAATTTTCAATATTTTAATTAAATGACATAATTAATTAAAATGAAAATTAAATTAAAATCATAAAATGACAAAAATGATAAAATTAATCAATTAATTAAATTGAAATTATTTTCAATTAATAAATTGATTAATAAAATATTTTCCAACAATTTTAATTAATAAAATAATTAATTAAAATGGGAAATTAAAAAGAAATGAAATGACATATAGCCTTCTCATAATTAATTAGGCTAAATTCATCTTAAGGCTTAATTAACACATAATTAAGCCCACATTAAGACCACTTAGCCATGGGTTAATACACATCATGATGCATGGGGTGAGGTGTCACTCTCTCCTTCACCTTAAGCCTCATTTAGCCATGAGGTGGCCGGCCAACATGAGGCCTCACAACCCACCTCCCAAGCCACCCAATGGAAGGAAAACCATGCATGAAACCCCCCCTTACCATGGTTAGAAGCAATGATGAGGGAAGAGCTTGTGTGTCACCATTTGCCAAGCTTAAGAAATGAGGTGTAAGCTCCCTAAGAAGAGAAGAGGCAGCTCACCATGCACCTCTCACATGAGCCAATGAATGACAGACAAAACAATGAAGATCATCATGGAAAACTTAGGGAAAAGCATCAATGCCTATCTTCAGCCAATTCCTTCATCCAATGGGCTGATAGAGGAGGTAACTACTCCCTAGAACATCCTAAGCTAAGCCATAACCTCCCTTGCTATAAATAAGACCCCATGGCCGAAAATAACAAGAAGAAGAAAAAATTAGGGAGAACTATAGGCTGCCCAAATCCACCTGCTCCCAACATAAAAAGTCTTCCTAAGAGTCCCAACAATCTTTTAGGATCAAATCCAAGCCATAGTTTGAGCCTATTTGAGCCAATTTGACCAAATTTCAAAAACAGCCCCAATTTAGGCACTTCTTCAAAATTCCTCCCCAAGCCCGACTTCTGGATCAAATTCGTTGCAACGAATAACTTGCTATTGGAGTCCTAGAAGGCAACCATAAGGTCTGATCTAGTTTGATTTGCTTGTGGCAAAGGTATGGAATTTTTCTTTACAAAATAAATCGTATTTTCGACATATCATATGTTATACTAGTCCAGAAGTATATCATCACCGTATGGCTGGATACTTCTCATCCAGATGATCATTTAAAAAAAAAATCACTCAATTTCATCAAGAAATGAGTGAGATATTGATGTTTGAAGTTTAACAGTTCGAGAATTTTCGGATTTTTGGTCGAATTTTCTCCGCCGTCTGATCCCGTGCCTTAGGGATGGACGGCGCTGATCTCTCCCCCGCGGTGTCGCGTGTTCAGCCCCCGCAGCGGATCCTCCCGCCCGTTCGACGCGTACGAGGGCACGCGTCGGCGGGAGGCGGGTTTGGTGGCGCGATTTAGGTTAAAAATTCATTTTAACCTTAAAAACTTCAAAAATCAATATCTTTTTATCTAGAGGTCATAAAAATAAAATAAAATTACTTCTGGAAAGCTCTTGAAGAGGAGAAAATTATGAGACCAAAATCATAATTTTATTATCAGTATTTAATTTTTGATTAATTAAATACTCTCCAGAGTATTTTAATTATTAAAAATTATTTATAAATCAAAAAATTATGAAACTTTGAGGCATTTATCTTTATGTTCTTAGGGACCTTCCATAATTTTTCCAAGGACAAAAAACATGCCTAGGACACTTTTCTTTAATTTTCAAGTTTCTTTGTAATTATTTCAAATAATAATTATAAAAATTGAAAATTAAGGAAAATAAAAATGCAAATGGCTAGAAATGATAGGGCAACACACAATAACCCTAAGAAAATTATTTCTAAGTCATAGAAATCAGTTTGAATGGTATTTTGAAATTTAGGGTTAAAATCCTTTATTAATTAAATAATTTTAATCCTAAAAATACCCCTTTATTAATTTAACTTATTTTCATCAACAATCAAAGTTTGAAAATGGTTCTAGTCTAGGATAGACTAATGAGAAATTCTACTTAAGTCTAAAATGACCAAATTGGACTTAATTAAATTTAAAACAATATTTAAACTCATTAAACCTTACTTAAATTAGGTTTAATATAAAAATCAAACCTTAATTAAGTCTAAAGACATATTAAACTTAGTTAATCAAAATTAATTCTTTTAATTAAGTTTAAAGTCATAATAAACTCAATTAACTCATTAAACCTTACTTAAATTAGGTTTAATATAAAAATTAAGGCTTAATTAAGTTTAAAGACATATTAAACTTAATTAATCAAAAATTAAACCTTTTAATTAAGTTTAAAGACATAATAAACTTAATTAACTCATTAAACCTTACTTAAATGAGGTTTAATATAAAAATCAAACCTTAATTAAGTTTAAAGACATATTAAACTTAATTAATCAAAATTAAATCTTTTAATTAAGTTTAAAGTCATAATAAACATAATTAACTCATTAAACCTTACTTAAATTAGGTTTAATATAAAAATTAAGTCTTAATTAAGTTTAAAGACATATTAAACTTAATTAATCAAAAATTAAACCTTTTAATTAAGTTTAAAGACATAATAAACTTAATTAACTCATTAAACCTTACCTAAATTAGGTTTAATATAAAAATTAAATCTTAACTAAGTTTAAAGACATATTAAATTTAATTAATCAAAATTAAATCTTTTAATTAAGTTTAAAGACATAATAAACTTAATTAACTCATTAAACCTTACTTAAATTAGGTTTAATATAAAAATTAAATCTTAATTAAGTTTAAAGACATATTAAACTTAATTAATCAAAAAATAAATCTTTTAATTAAGTTTAAAGACATAATAAACATAATTAACTCATTAAACCTTACCTAAATTAGGTTTAATATAAAAATTAAATCTTAATTAAGTTTAAAGACATATTAAACTTAATTAATAAAAAATTAAACCTTTTAATTAAGTTTAAAGACATAATAAACTTAATTAACTCATTAAACCTTACTTAAATTAGGTTTAATATAATAATTAAATCTTAATTAAGTTTAAAGACATATTAAACTTAATTAATCAAAAATTAAATCTTTTAATTAAGTTTAAAGACATAATAAACTTAATTAACTCATTAAACCTCACTTAAATTAGGTTTAATATAAAAATTAAGTCTTAATTAAGTTTAAAGACATATTAAACTTAAATAATCAAAAATCAAACCTTTTTAATTAAGTTTAAAGACATAATAAACTTAATTAACCCATTAAACCTTACCTAAATTAGGTTTAAATACAAAAATCAACACTTTTAATTAAGTTTAAGAATATGTTAAACTTAATTAACCAAAATCAAACCTTTAATTAAGTTTAAAGACATATTAAACTTAATTAACCTTCTTACACATTAGATTTAAAACAAACCTAAACCCTAATTAGGTCTAACCCATTAGAACTTAACTAACTAAGGTTTAATCGAACATAAACCCTAATTAGGTCTAACCCTTAGACCTAATTAAACCATTAAGTCTTAACTAAATTAGACTTAATCGAACCTAAACCCTAATTAGGTCTAACTCATTGAACCTAATTAAACCATTAGACCGTAACTAACTAAGGTTTAATCAAACATAAACCACTAATTAGTGTCTAACCCTTAGACCTAATTAAACCATTAAGTCTTAACTAAATTAGACTTAATCAAACATAAACCCTAATTAGGTCTAACCCATTAGACCTAATTAAACCATTAGACCTTAACTAACTAAGGTTTAATCAAACATAAACCCTAATTAGGTCTATCCCTTAGACCTAATTAAACCATTAAGTCTTAACTAAATTAGACTTAATCAAACCTAAACCCTAATTAGGTCTAACCCATTAGACCTAATTAAACCATTAGACCTTAACTAACTAAGGTTTAATCAAACTTAAACCCTAATTAGGTCTAACCCTTAAACCTAATTAAACCTTTAAGTTTTAACTAAATTAGACTTAATCAAACCTAAACCCTAATTAGGTCTAACCCATTAGACCTAATCAAACCATTAGACCTTAACTAACTAAGGTTTAATCAAACATAAACCTTAATTAAGTCTAACTCATTAGACCTAATTAAACCATTAAGTCTTAACTAAGTAAGACTTAATCAAACACAAATCTCGATTAAGTCTACTACATTAGACTTAATTAATTATTAAACCTTAATCAACTAAGGTTTAATTAGAACCAAATCCAACCTTTTAGTCCAAGTCCAACATAACTTAAACCTAACCTAACTTGAGTCCAACCTAACTTGAACTCAAGTTAAACTAAACCTTAGGTTCAACCTACACTGAACCTAACCTAAACCTAATCTAACTTGAACTCAAGTTTACCTAAACCTTAGGTTCAACCTACATTGAACCTAACCTAAACTTAACCTAACTTGAGTCCAACCTAAACTTGAACTCAAGTTAACCAAAACCTTAGGTTCAACCCACATTGAACCCAGCTTAAACCTAACATAACTTGAGTCCAATCTAACTTGAACTCAAGTTAACCTAAACCTAAGGTTCAACCCACATTGAACCTAACCTAAACCTAACCTAACTTGAGTCCAACCTAACTTGAACTCAAGTTAACCTAAACCTTAGGTTCAACCCACATTGAACCTAACTTAAACTTGAGTCCAATCTAACTTGAACTCAAGTTAACCTAAACCTTAGGTTCAACCCACATTGAACCTAACCTAAACCTAACCTAACTTGAGTCCAACCTAACTTGAACTCAAGTTAACCTAAACCTTAGGTTCAACCCACATTGAACCTAACTTAAACTTGAGTCCAATCTAACTTGAACTCAAGTTAACCTAAACCTTAGGTTCAACCTACATTGAACCTAACCTAAACCTAATCTAACTTGGACTCAAGTTAACCTAAACCTTAGGTTCAACCCACATTGAACCTAACTTAAACCTAACCTAACTTGAGTCCAACCTAACTTGAACTCAAGTTAACCAAAACCTTAGGTTCAACCTACACTGAACCTAACCTAAACCTATTCTAACTTGAACTCAAGTTAACCTAAACCTTAGGTTCAACCCACATTGAACCTAACCTAAACCTAACCTAACTTGAGTCCAACCTAACTTGAACTCAAGTTAACCTAAACCTTAGGTTCAACCCACATTGAACCTAACCTAAGCCTAACCTAACTTGAGTCCAACCTAGCTCGAACTCAAGTTAACCTAAACCTTAGGTTCGACCCACATCGAACCTAACTTAAACCTAACATAACTCGAGTCCAATCTAACTCGAACTCGAGTTAACCTAAACCTTAGGTTCAACCCACATCGAACCTAACTTAACTGAAACCTTAGGTTCAACCCATATTGAACCTAACCTAAACTGAACTAAACTTGAGTTCAATCCAACTAGAACCTAATTTAATCCAAGTCAAACCTTAACTTAGGTTTAACCCATATTGAACTTAAATCGACCTTAAGTCTATGATCAACCTGACTTGAACCTAACTTAACCTAAACTCAAAACTTAACTTAAGTTCAACCCATATTGAACTTAAGTCGACCTTAAGTCTAGATTCAACCCTAACTTGAACTTAAGTCAAACATCGAACCTTAGGTTCAACCCGACATGAACCTAAGTCTAACCTAAACCAACTTAAGTCTAGCCCATATTAGACTTAAACCATACTTAGGTTCAACCGACATAAACCTAAGTCTAACTTAAACCTAACTTAAGTCTAACCCATATTAGACTTAAGTCAAACCATAATTAGGTTCGACCCGACATGAACCTAAGTCTAACCTAAACCAACTCAAGTCCAGCCCATATTAGACTTAAGTCAAACCATACATAGGTTCAACCTGACACGAACCTAAGTTTAACACAAACCTAACTTAAGTCTAACCCATATTAGACTTAAATCAAATCATACTTAGGTTTAACATGACATGAACCTAAGTCTAACCTACACCTAACTTAAGTTCAACTCATATTGAAACCTTAGGTTCAATTGACAGTGAACCTAACTCAACTTAGCTTGACATAAACCTTAGGTTCAACATACATGAACCTAATCTTAACCTAACTTAAGTTCGACCTACATCAAACTTAAGTCCGAACCTAAACCTTAGGTTCAACTCAACTCGAACCTAAACCAAAACCTAACTTATGTTCAACCTACATTGAACTTAAATCCAAATCTAAACCTTAGGTTCAACTAACAATGAACCTAACTCTACTAAAGCGAACATAAACTTTAGGTTCAACCCAAATTGAATCTAAATCGACATAAACCTTAGGTTCAACCCAAATTGAACCTAATTCGACATAAACCTTAGATTCAACCCAAATTGAATCTAATTTGACATAAACCTTAGGTTCAACCCCAATTGAATCTAAATCGACATAAACCTTAGATTCAACCCAAATTGAATCTAAATCGACATAAACCTTAGATTAATCTAAATTGAATCTAAATCGACATAAACCTTAGATTCAACCCAAATTGAATCTAAATCAACATAAACCTTAGGTTCAATCCAAATTGAATCTAAATTGACATAAACCTTAGATTCAACCCATATTGAACCTAAATCGATATAAACCTTAGATTTAACTCAAATTGAACCTAAATCGACATAAATCTTAGGTTCAACCCAAATTGAACTTAAATCGACAAAATTGAACTCAAATCGACATAATCAACATAAATTTGATATTTCAAACATAAATCGACATGATCAATATAAATTTGACATTTCGACATAATCGACATAAATTCGACATTTCAAACATAACTGGCATAAAATCGACATTCTAAACCAAAATTGACATAATCGACATAAATCTGACATTCCAAACAATTAATCAACATAATCGACATAAATTCGACATTTCAAACATAAATGACATAAAATCGACATTCTAAACCAAAATCGACATAATCGACATAAATTTGACATTCCAAACAATTAATCGACATAATCGACATAAATTCGACATTTCAAACATAACTGACATAAAATCGACATTTTAAACCAAATCGACATAAATTCGATATTTTAAACAATTAATCGACATAATCAACATAAATTTGACATTTCAAACATAAATTAACATGATCAACATAAATTTGACATTCCAAATAAAAATCAACATAATAGTCATAAAATCAACATTCTAAACCAAAATCGACATAATCAACATAAATTTGACATTCTAAACAATTAATCGACAAAACCAAACATTTAATCGACAAAACCGACATAAATTTGACATTCCAAACGTTTAATTGACAAGATCGACATAAATTTGACATTTCAAACAAAAATCGACATAACCGACATAAATTCGACATTTCAAACGAATATCGACATAATCAACATAAATTCGACATTTCAAACCAAAATCGACATAACCGACATAAATCTGACATTTCAAACCAAATTAAACAATCACCGATATTAAATGACATTAATCGGTATTTCAAATCAAATTCAACATTAAATGACATTTCAAACCAAATTCAATAAACACCGACATTAAATGACATTAACCGATATTTTGAACCAAATTCAATAGAACTCAACATAAATTGATATAATTCGACATAAATCGATATGATATAATTTAACACGACATGAACTGACATAGTTCTTAAGTTCGACCTGTATCGAATTTAACTTAACATATGACATCATAATTCTTAAAGTTTGACCCACGTTGAACTTAACTCGACATAAAATTAAACTGAAATTGACATAAAATCCAAAATCAAATCCAAATCGATATAAAATCCAAAATCCAACCCAAATCAATATTCAAGACAAATCAAAATTTAAACATAAATTGACATAAATCTAAACCGACATCTCAACCACTTTTGGACATCAGACAACTCTGGATCAACAGACACTTTGACCAGGTAATCTAAATATCTTGATATGACATTGTTTCTAACTTTGTTTTCCTTGCAGGATGAAGACATGAAGTTTCGTTTAAATTTTCTTTGCATGTTATAGGGTGTGCTAACTCTGTTTTGTAGGACGTCAACGACGGAACATTAACGACAAAACCAGGACTTTTAGGATAGCCACAAAACCTAAACTTTCTACAAACAACAAAGCAAAAATGACATGACAACACAGACAACTGGACTATTAGATTAGCCACGAAATCTGAAATAAAACGACAAAATCATTAATCGACATGACATCAACATACAATGCATTTCTATACCACAACAAAATGATGACATGACATTAAACCAAAACAAGAAAATGACAATATGACATGACAAAATAAAATTGAGATGCCCACAAAACCAAAACTTAAAACAAAAGGAAATCATAAACAAGATAACAAAAATAAATAAATAATGATATCTTCTTGACATCATAGAAGATATCTTATGACATAATAACGACACCTTCTTATAGGAGATAAAATATCTCATGACAAATCGAGATATTAATCACGACATCTTATGACATTATGACATCACATTAAGACATGACATAAAATAACATGACATTACGACATCACATTATGACATGACACGACATACAAACTACGACATCTCGACATATCACATGACATGAAACCAAAACAACAAAATAAAACATAACAAAGCAACGACATCCACCCAACATAAATAAAACTTTCTGGTAGTATCGATTCTTCAGAAACGCACTGCCACAACAACAGTTACACTTTTTCGAGGATAAATGTTAACCTTAATCGGGAGTTTTCCTAGGCAGTATTAATTGCTCAAGATGTAATTAACTATAGGAGCTTGCTCCTATAAGAGATTAAAGAACTCAGGATAGGTATTTTACCTACAAGACCTCTCTGGTTATCCAAGATCTTCATATGATCTTTTTATATGAAAAACTTCGGTAATTACACGATACGAAGATTTTTTCTATGAGATTATCATTTTGATCTCTTTTCTCTCAATTTCTATAATGATTAATCCTTCTTCAAATTCTCCAAAGACTTCTGATAATAAGTCTAGGAAGGATAACAATTAAGGTGATAGATAGAGAAAGAGAGTGGCGACTCATTGACATTGACATGATACAGGAATTGACGGCGACGACATGCGATCCAAATATATTTCATCGCCATCAATAGGTTGTAATGGTGAGTTGCAATAACATTCGTATGTCATAGAGGACGAAGTAAGGAACTGCATGAGCTGTGAGCAACGTTGGTCGTAGTTGGTCACATAGGATGTAGTAGTGAGTTGTAATAATGTTTGTAGGTCATAGAAGCTGGAGTTGGGACTGTGTAAGTTGTGAGAAGAGAACTTTAGGAGTTTGGGGAATGTATCATACTCTGTATGACTATTTTAAGTAGTTATTGCGGCGAGTTACACCGTACCCGGGGTGCATTGTTACGTCATCTTTGAGTTGCATCATTACACCATATTCGACGTACATTGTTACACCATCGTTGAAATGCATAATTACACCATCTTCTGGCTCATGGGAAAATGGGGTGTTTTAAGGCTCGTGGACACATTTTATTCTATAAAATTATATGTTACAAGTGAGGGTGCCCCCTAGTCCCTTTTTCATCATGAAGCCCTCCTATTTATAGAAGATGGGAGGGATAAAAATTATATAAAAATTATATATTTGACATTGCTTTGAAAGAGAGAAGCAAAGGGCATTTTAGTCCTTTTTTCATTCATTGGATCATTTAGAGATCGATGCCGACTTTCATGTCATATTTCTTTGTCTTGGTTCTACACCTCCACTTTTTGTCTATTTTGTAACCTTATCTGAAAGTTTATATATTTAATAATTTTCTTGTATATTGTCAGTATAAAGTGAATGAATATTTTATGTTTTCTTCACATTTACCAATGAATATTTTATGAGGCCAAAAACTGATGCTCGTTAGAGGAAGGTTGGTCCAAAGTGAGAGTTGATCGGGTGACTGAAATGAAGTGGCCAAGTGAGAAAGCTGAGCCGGTCGACTGAAAAGAGAAAACTAACTATTGGGTTGCCTTAAAATTTGTGCAGACCATTTTTTAGTATACAATATAGTATTACATTTATATTTTGACTAACAACCTTAAATTCTATGATAAGTTGTCAAATAATTTTAAATAATTTAACATACCTAATATCCATCGTACTAAATAATTTTCAATATTTAAACACCTCATGATTTACTAAATTGGGAGTTACAAGATTTAATAAATCCTACTTAGTGCCTAAAAGCCCATTAGAGTTTCCTTGATAACCAACAGGACAAATATCAAACGAATGCCAAAATAGTGTATGCTAGTTTATTATGGAATAAATCAATCTACTGTTTTTCAAAATTTTTCTCATGCTTTATTTTTTCTATTTTCAATTTATTGTTTCATTATAAATCTGCATTTAATGTGGTTTTATGAAAACTGCATTTTAATTAGAGTTTGGAAAAAAAATCATTAAAGCTAAGAAACTTGCAAATGAGAAGATATACTTCACCATTCATGATTTTAAATATTAAAATCTGTAAAGCTTTCTTTATCAAATTTTATTTTTTATATGATGGTTATAAATCTTTCAAACTAAGTTCTTTTTCAATCATGATTTTAAATCACTTTTTGTAATGTATTTATTTAGAAGCTTGACCATTTGTGGTTTAAGGGACGTGTGATTTTAAGCCTATTGCTATCCATCTTTTTTCTTTATTTTTATGGCTTGGCCATTGCGTTGAATTGCATTAGGTGTCGTTTCCTTAAGATGAGTTTAGGGCATTCATCAACTTTAAGAGATGTTAAATATAATATCATCTATTGCGGATGCAACTTAATATGTTTGTTATTAACTTGTTTTAGATGTTTGAATAGTGAAATGTGATTTTACATATGCTCAAGAAATTGATAGGAAGAAAATTATAATTATTTTAAATAAATGGATAAAATTGATTATGCATCAACTAACATGGACAAAAGAATAGTGCAGTTTACAAATATAATTAGAAGGAATTAAATCCATAAAATTTAATAATAGAATTATGATTATAGTTGTTCCGTGTTAGAAGATTCACAATGATAGAGTGATAATTTAATATCTTGTCATTGCACGAAGTTCAATTATACACACATAGATAATTTAAAAGTAATAGGATGAGATTAAGCTTTTTTGTATGGAAAAACCTTAGAAACGGAAAAAAAAAACAAGGGCCTAACCTAGTCAAAGTAATCGACTATTTAATTGTAAGTACATAGACTCAATCCTCTACAAAAATAGAGATGGAATTACAAAACTGATAATCACAGATATACAATAGTAGTTTAGCTACAGTAGCCATAATTAGACAACAACAAATGTAGGACTTGACTATAATAGAAATAATTAGCCAATAAATTATAGTTTGTTGCTAAAAAAGTAGTAGTTGGCCATAAAAACTGTAGTCAGTAGTTACAATAACAACAATTAGTTACAGAGGCTATAGGTTATGATTGACAAGGAAGATGTAGTTGGAAGCTTTTGTTATGATCAATTTGAGGTTTGAAGAGTTTAATTCCAAGGCTTAGAAATGCCCTAGATTTTAGTAGTGAAATTAAGTTCTGGTGGCGGGAATGGGTAGCTAAAGATGGTTGGATTGAACTCAGGATCACTGTAGGAATCTCTAGAAACAATTGGATAGAGTTTCCCCATAAATTTTTAAGCTCTCTCCTTTTGGCCGTGGAGGTTGGCTATTTATAAGTCCGGCAAGGGGAAGGCCCCGGGCTGCCAGGTGGAGAGGAGAACGGTACAAGTGACCAATGAGAGTGTGCCACATTGGATGAATGCAATTTAATGTTTAACCCATGGTGGGGGGGGGGGCGCTCTCATTTTTCAGTTTTCTGGCCACTAGGGCGGCCAACCATGCTAGTGGAGGTGGCTAGTTGGCTCAAGGAAGCTAAGAAGGTTTAATGGTGATAAGTTTGGGACTTGTGAAGGTTGGTTGCATGTGTTAGTGAGCTAACCAAAATAGGGGGATGGGTTAGGGTTTGCATGATTTGGGGAACCATTGGTCCATGGCTTAAAGTGGAGTTGACTTGGTGATGTTATTAGCATCTTAGGGGTTTAAGGATGGCTAAGATCATTAAGCCTTGGTTAATTCAAGAGATTTGAATTGGATTTTGGATTAGGCTTAGAATTGGGGCTTGGACTTAGACTTCAATTTGGGCTTTATTTGAGCTTGGATCTAAATCAATTGAAGGCTCAAGTTGGTCTTGAAAAATGTTGTGATGAATTTAGGAGACGAATTTAGTAGAATTGGATTGATCGTATGGCTAAATTTGGTGAAATTTGGAGTCTATGTTTCTTATTTAAAATATTAATCAAAATAATATTCGGTACAAAATGAGGTCATTTATTAGGCAACTGGAGTCTGGACCTCGTATAGAGTTTGTCTGTGGATGCTCATCAATTCCTTCATACTTGCAAAATGCAACCAATATAAATGAAGCAAAATAACAAAAGAAGATTCCATGTCATAATGTACAAAAATATAGAAATAAATTTTTTTCCAATTATTCCTCATACAACAAGCTCTTAAACAAGAAAGGCCACAAGAGCTAGAGAGAGAAAGAGATGAGAATCATCATTCTCCTTTTTATTAATATTCTTAAATCTAGTAATTGAATTCGAACTATATATATATATATATATATATATATATATATATATATATATATATATATAGACAATAAATATCGGTCCTCTCAACAGTTTATTGCTTAGTCATATATTTCACCTATCAAATCCAACAAATATACCATTAATATTGTCAATAACTCATGTATTATAGTTCAATCTTCTTAAAGTTCTCTGTAGATTGAAAAAAAAAAAGAAATATCTTATCTATGAAAAAATATTACATTTGGAGTCCAATAACAAAGCGCCACGTGTCAAGTGAACCCCACCGTTTTTAACATTGACCAATGTCAAGGACCAGCCACATGCATTTGGAAGGAGATAGGAAAGTAAATTGGTCAA
This sequence comes from Papilionanthe hookeriana x Papilionanthe teres, assembly GCA_022702705.1. Classification (NCBI taxonomy): domain Eukaryota; kingdom Viridiplantae; phylum Streptophyta; class Magnoliopsida; order Asparagales; family Orchidaceae; genus Papilionanthe; species Papilionanthe hookeriana x Papilionanthe teres. The sequence continues at coordinate 158,410,481 of CM040422.1, read as the reverse complement.
TTATGACCGAGCCACCTATTGGTGTTTGTTTTTTTTTGTGAAGTTTATATTCGTATATAGTTTGATTTATTTGAATTTAGCTTGAATTATTTATTCAATCTTAAAATAGCTCGATAATGATTGAAAATTTATGCTCTCTGAGAAGTTTGAAATAGTTTGAATTGAGTCTGATTGACTCAAACTAGCTCGGATATATACTTTAAAATGCAGAAATTTGAAAAAAATGTTTTGAAATTGGAAAATTTTTTATTTCTATACATTTTGATTACAAGATTTATAAAACAAAAATCAAAATACATTTTATAATTGAGAAAATTATAGCATATGAATTTACATAAGAAAAAATTCAGTAAATAATATGAAACAACAAAGCAAGCATAAGTTAACAATGTTAAAATATGATCAAACGGGTCAAATTAATTCAGAAAAAAATAACACAAAATAATCTAATTATTATGTTCACCACTATTATATATATATACCTTACATTACACCAAAAAGTTCAAAACCCATGCCTTTGTTTGCATAAATGTTGGAATTACAATGTGAATGTAAAACACTTTGATAGGACCGTCAGAAAATTGAGTCGGCGATATTGGGACTGAATATCCAAAACAACATATAGCTACTATCCCTCTGCTTTCAACATTCAATCAATTTTTTAGCCCAATGCGTTTTCAGCTTCAAGGAATTACAAGAAAATGATAAATCGAATGCATAATGTTTTATAGGCCAGCATTTTTTTAAGTTGACATCTTTTTGTTGTCATAATGATTCTAATGTCAGTTTCCACATCTTGAATTGTTGTATGAAATCATTTTATATAAATTAAATCCCCAAACATTCTGAATTATCAAAATTTCTACACGCCGATGAACTTTTTTCTAGGATAAGTCCGTAAAAAAAATAAGAGAGTCCAAAAGTAACGATTGAAATGCACATAAGAAGTAAGAGAAAATAAAAAATTGCAATTTATTATCTCATAAATTAATATTAAGAAATTTACATATAAACTAAAACACAATTCTAACTGAAGCTACATAATAGCAATAATTGTAGACAGTCGGAACCTCAGAACTCCTAAGAGCCCCTCCACTCTAAAATTGCAGAATGTCATACCCCCTTCTGCATCTTCTGAATAGAGGATTATTTCCTATTCTTGTTGATTCAAACTTTTTGGTAGAACTATGAAAATGATAAATGAAGAATCAAATCATTGATCTACTTTATACGTATGTGCATTAATCTCCGATGGATATACGCCAGGAAATAAGTCCTACAACGATGAACATAAATCGAATATTAGAGATCAAAAGTAATCCAAATATAACCAAAATTGCTACTAGCAGGATCAAAAATGAGAATTATAAGCTCAAAATATGAAATTTTTTCTTACATCTAGTGTCCTCTGGATGTCCCTCGATCTTCTTTTTATAGGTCTTCGATTGGGCTTCTTCCCCTTCAACACTAAATAGTCTTCTTCGATCTCCCGTCGAGATAACGAAACAGAAAATTTATTCCGCCGGCCATTTTCGCTGACCACCGATCTTTGCATAACGGATTTACCCAATGGAGTATTTGAAGGTGATGAGCAATGGTACTTGTTCCTTCCGTTCTCCAATGGAGCTTGACACGCAGCTCTTCTTTTCCTCAGATTCCATGGACGAGCCACCGGTGCAGCAGCTTCTCTTGCTGCGGTAGAAGAAGCATTTTCCTGCTCCGCCTCCTTTTCCTTGTCCCCGCCTGCATGAGACGACAAGGGAAGAGCGCTTACAGGAGAACAAGATGCTTTCCTCTCTCCTCGAGCCTCTATTTGGGTATCCCAATCAGCCGATCGATCGCCCGAACCACAGTCCCCCGAGATGGGGTTCACACAGCGTAGAATCCGTTGACCGCTCCAGTTCATCGTCGGAAAAGAGAAGTCGTGAAAACGTGACTGTCTGGGTGTTATCTGCCCGTCGCCGGCTAGCTCTTGCCGCCACCCTTTAGTCACTTTATCACCTGCGGAAGGCACCATTTGAAAACCGATTCGGCTCCAACCAGAAAAATATTCACCGAAGCAATCAGTAAAAGATTATGAAGGTCTTCGTTCGACGAGCAAGATAGGGTGGGAGAGAAGCTTAGCAGAGGAAGAAAAGAAGGAGAGGGAAGAAGGGCTAGGCGGAAATACTCAACGTTCGTGTGGGGTTCTTCTGTTCGATTGAGGCAAGGGCAGTTATACAAATCAAATTCTCACTCAGGTATTAAAATTTATTACAAAACCCAAACCCGCATTTTTCATTTTCATCAAATTCTCACATTTTGTTAGAATTCATTGACGGAAAAAGCGGATTAGCGGTTAGAGATGGGAGAACGTTGGAGAATTTGGGGGAACCGATCCATTATCTCACATTTTAAGGATTAATTTGGGGTTTCATTTGTCTAATTTCTCATAAATTTTAAAAATTAACATTTTAGTGGGATCTTAAGCTCTAATATCTCAAATATCAAAATTTACAGTAAAACATACACATTTTTTCACTTTTAATTAAATTCCCAAATCATGTAATTGGTATATGCATATGTTTGGTAGTTACAAAAAAATAATAGGATTGTTAATTTTGTGAATGACATGTAATTATCCCTAAATTTATCTGCTTCAACGAATAAAATTTTTTTTTGTAAATCAATCATAATATTCTACAATACGCCAGTATATTATATATAGCAAAAGTCGGCACTCCACCACCATGAAAAATCTTACTTCTGCAGGTGGCTTGAATATAAAGCACCACACATCTCGGCTTACAACTCAATTGTTTAAGTGTCAAATATGTATATACATAAGAATTGTATGTTATGTATTAAAATATACTCATAGTATCATGCAATTGCATCTGTTCCTTAAAAATCGAATTTTCAAATTATTTGAAATTATGTGAATCGCTTCGATGGAGAAACTAAAAGACTTCAATTTTATATTTAAATGCCATGACATCAAAATTACACGTTATATAATTCTTATGCATCTACATACTTAATACCCAAGCTTCACGTTTGTAGCGTCTAAATCTTCCGTGACATATCAAAAAGGTTACCAATGCGGGTTATGTACATATATAAAAATTGTGTGGCATGTATATAAATCTTCCAAATAGAATAAGAAAAGAACCACGACGTACAGATTCCCATGCACAATAGAATGGAGCAGCAAGGCAACATTTTCAGCTGATGGCCACAGCACAATTAAATTCAATATTGATGCATTGTTTAATACGTTGGAGTAAGGATTATCATAAACAAACAAGCTTATCAAAAATGAATACAGCTACAACTTCACTTTTATATTTATACCATCCAAGTTTTCCATACCACATAAAAAGTATCATTATTTTGGCTCTTAAAATTTGAATTCATCTTTTCATGCATAGAAAAAGTGGCTTATATGTAAGAAAAATGAACTTTGGGAGTTAGATATGAAAATATATAAGAATTGAGTGGTGTGCATATAAACCTTCCTTAAACAAAATAAAACACAGCAAACATTTGGACACAAATTTCATCAAAGGATTATGGATGTGTACTCCTTTGTTGGCAAGTGTATTCCCATAGAGTAATTGCGTCTAAGATTCACGGTGATAAAATAATAATTTAGCAACCTACAGTAGGATAAATATCCAACACATACAAATTTTAAAAAAAAAAAGTATGTGGGAGGAGACACCTCGTTTTTTTTTTCTTTTTTCATTTTTGTGAAAACTCTAAAAAAGGTAAAAAATTATGAGGTACGACTTGATTGAAATAATCTACTATATAATTGTAAGTATATAGCTCACATTCCTCTAGAATTAAACAAGATGGAGTTATAATGTTGATATACAACTATAATTCAATAATAAGAAACATAACGTACCACAAAGGCTATAGTCAATTGTTTTGAATGCAATAGTCTGCCATGAATATTGTAGATGGTGGTTGTAGTGTCAGTTGGTCGTAGAGACAATTGATGAAAGTTGTTATAGTAATTGTCTTGTAAGTTGTAGATGGTTGTTTCAGAGTCATCGGTTGGCCACTTAGGTTCTAGTATGGAGTTGTGGGAGTTGTGAGCCACGTATGTTGTAATTGGTCACATAGGTCGTATTGGTAAGCTGTGAAAAAAAAAGAGTCAATTGAATGCGGCGGTATTCTGAAAGTTACAACAATGAAAAAGCTCCCGAAGAAACCCTAAATGTGATAGTCAACACCTTAAAACTCTAGCTATTCGCTTCTTCAAGAAAAAAAAATCATTTCTTTATTCTCAATTCAAATCAACAGTAGAAATAGCTGAATGAAGAATGAATGATTGCCTCATTGAACTACTCTATAATCATCTGTTGTGACTTTCGAAAGCCACAATCCAGGGAACATCTCCGAAAAGAATCATTTTTGAAAATAAAATAATTCTTAGGGTCTTCCCGAGTACTTTGATCGGGCATGATGATTGTCGGGAATTGAACGTGTCCTCATACAAATCAAAGTTAAGAAGCCTCGATCACGAGTTAAACCGGCTCAATTATAATTTATTCACAAAACATCCTATGTCAATTTGTCCGTAGCTTTGAGAACTTAGAAAATACTTATCATATCTTGAAGTTATCACACATTAAAAACAGATCTGTAAATATAAATAGATAAAATAGATCAGAATTGTGTTAGTATGTATGCAAATGTCTGTTTATAAATATAATTTTCACTGCATTCGAAGTACATTATCTTCATTGAAAACATAATAGAACATGGAGTTCAGGTTGTCCTAGATATTGATAGAGATAAAATAAACTTCCCCTCAATATTGCCCTTCACATTCATCTCATGGTGAATTTTCCTTTCTCTATAAGGCTAAACAAAGAACTTAATTTATAATATTTATAAAAAATAATAATTTTTTTATATTTGTCATAAACTCGACCACCCTCTATATTGAACAAGCTATTGATGACCAATGGATCAAGAGCATTTTTTACCTATTAAGAGTTAAATTTTGAATTGAATTGAATTCTTTTTTGTAGGGGACTTAAAATTCAAGTGGTTAATACAGTACGGAATTCTAATGTATTTAGAATTCACTTTCTAGTTCTTTTTTTAATTTATTTAGAATTTATTAGATATGGATGAATTTCAAATACACAATTGTATAAAAGTAATTTTGTCACTCAATGTCTGTCATCAGTCGCCACCGGCCCTCCAGCACCATTGCCATCATCAGAATCTCATTGCCGCCATTATTGGATGCTTGCCAGCGCCATTGTTGATTGTCCACTGCCCGTTGCTCGTTGCAGATGTCCATCGCCACCACCCTCTTGCCAATGGTATTGGATGGCCATTGGTCACCGATCAAAATCACAATTACGAGTTATTGGCTTTTCGGAATCTATTGTTATGAATACATTTGAATTGTTTGAACGCATGTATTGGAACATATGATTGAATTTATAGGGTTGATATGTCAAAGATTTGTTTTTGATGTCTTTCATAGGATTTAAGGTCATAGATTCGATCGACAAGTTAATTTATAACAAAGTAGTATCTTTCTCTTTTTGCAAAAAAAATTCTTTACTATTTCATCCACCTTCTTCTTGGCTTTAAGCCCATTAAAGACTTTTGCTCTCTGACAAAGTTCTATTCATGCCTCAATCTTCTTGCTCATTTCGGGTACACTTAAACTCTATTTTTGTATAGGTAGGGAAGCTTGTATGGTCATTAACTCAATTTGATAATACATCATCTTATTCTTCAAGGTTATTATTGCATGACCTTTAGCATCCCATCGTTGGTTGCACTCACACCATAAGTGTCTAATCCTTTGAAATACATTCTTCTAGCCATTCAACATACAATATAGTTGTGCATTAAATTCCAGCCTTGAAAATATTTACGAAAAATAAAATAAAATAATGATAATGAAAGTAAACAAAAAAAAGATCTCTTCTTTTACCTATACAACATCATGTTTGTTGTGTGGTGTAATCTTCGAGATTGCCTTAGTGAATTGTTTCTTGATCCCTTCTCATGGATGTAGGTCTTATGGACCGAACCACGTAATCTTGGTGTTCTTGTTTGCATTTCTTATTTGCGGATTTCTTTTTCCTATTTTGCTCGTCCTGCGGTTTTCTTAGCAGCAGATTCTTCAACAAAATTTATACAAGAGGATTTATTACATTTAATCTTTAGAAATCTTTTATTTAGATTGTCCATTTATTTATTGTTGCACCTACAAGAAGCATGCTTCTTAGCACAAATGAACATTCACATATTAGATAACTATTTTAAAGTCAATCTCAATACACGATGGATGTAAGACATAGTGGCCCCAATTCAGTTGAACAAGCCGATGAGTTTATAAAGAGAAGGAAATACATTAGGCACACATGTCGTTTCATATATTGTCATGTAAGATAGTAGGCTGTATAAAATAACGCCGTCACTCATTACCTACCATCGATCCATTGCGTGCTCGTGACGCCGCCATCGTCATTAGGCCTCCATTGCCGCCATTGTTGGGATCTCACCAATGCAATTACTTGCATGCCCACCGCTCGTCGCTGCCCTCAACACCGCCAGCTTGCCATTTATTGTCACCACCAACTTTAAAAAATTTATTTCATATTAAATTTGTTTTTATTCAAACAAAATAATAAAATTTCAATCAGGTGTTGAGTCATCTCCCTCACAGCATGGAAAGGCTGGTTTCGGCTAAGTACGGAGAGCGCGTTCTCAAAATAGTTTACTTGATGGAGCTTTCAAAGAAAGTGCACTTCAAATTAATCTTATAATTAGCACGCCTGAACTCGTAAGTGGAGAACGACGCTCATTAATTAAAACCGTTGAAGCTGGTCATTATCTACGGCTACTCCCAACAGTTAGAATAATATAGAGAATTCATATTTCGCTCGCTCAATTTGAAATTTGGCTCGTTTCAAGAAAGCGCAACATTGAAGTAGAGACGAAGAGATCGACCAATGGGGCGAGCAAAGCTGGAGATGAAGTACCGAAAGAACTCTCGAGCCCGCCGAGCAAGTTACATGGCGAGAATTACAGGATTGAAGAAGAAGGCCTTTGAACTCTTTGTCCTCTGCGGCGTCGACGTGCTCGTTGCCTCCTTCTCGCAGGAACACAACGCCGTCCAATACTGGCCGGAGCAGGTCTCCGATGAATTTCAATGGATAAAAGAGCGTTATGTCCAATTTCGTAGATCTGAGATGGAGAGCCAAAACCATTCAACGCTTCCTTCTCTTCCACTGGCTTCACAAGAAATGTTGGCTATGAGTTGTAAACTGACAAAGATTAGAGAAAGGTTAAGCTTCCTCGAAGGAGAAGCCTCCTCCAATGCAGCCATGGTTTCTTCTCAAATCCAGCGAGATCAGACAGCACTGCAGGTACAGGACACCATTCCTCTAAGTCCCTTTCTTACTGATATCTCCATGGAGGATGTACCGAGCTTCTTCCTCTCTGATTCGTCTATGAGGAGCTCCGTGTACTTCTTCCCATCTGATTTGCCTATGAGGACCTCCGTGGATGATTTCAATTGATGCGACACTCTTCTCGATTATGAGAAGTGGTGATTTGAAAAATAGGATTCCATCTATGCTTTGATTGTTCTGAAAAAAACTTTTCCTGTCATTTAGATTTCTTACTTTTTCTATTGCGTATATACAATTCTCTTGTATGGGGTCAAGCTATCATAAACTTAGAACACAACAATCTTATTTTTGCTCTCTGATATAGTATGGTAATAAGCATTCAGTTCTTCTCACGTATGTGGAACAGGTAGACCTATTGCATTAAAAAGGGGCATTTACATATATAGCACCCAAATCCTCTGTATTTTGTATCTTAACACCTACACTCTAATTTCTTATATTTATACTACCCAAATCCGTAATATCATATGAAAAATATGTTTATTTTCACTTTTAAAATGTGAATGCATCGTCTTTCATGCATATATAAGGTGGCATATATTTAAAAAGTTAAAGTTTTAGTGCTAGCTATGTAAATTCAATGGTGCTTAGTGACAAGTATGTAAATCTTACTTGAACAAACTAATTAAAGAGTCTTATTAAGCTAAATTGCTATTTAGAATGACCAATCTCAGACTGAAATAATAGTAATAAAAAGCAAAGAATACTCTTGAATGTTTATGATACATTAAAGAATGAATTACAGTAGTATTTATTCTACCAGTAGAATGCTTGATCTGCTTGTCATCTTAAATTTGCAATTTCTGCTATTAAAAACTGCTTGTTGAGCAATAATTCAAGAGATTGCGTGAAGTGTAAAATGCATTTTTGTTCACAAACTGATATGAATACCCATTTTTTAGGTGCTTATGTCATTCCCTATGTAAGTCGTCATAATTTATTAAAGTTTCTCATATGGCTTGATCTTTCATATATTTTCTCTTTAGCATCAGTATCATAATTTATGTTGCATATACTTAACTTGTTATGCATATGGTGTCACTAATTTGTATGAACTATGTATAAGGCAAAACACTTGCACAATATGAGAAGTATTTTGAACAGATGAACATGTGTAATGTATTTAACTTGTTAATAAAATTAGTTACAACTAACATACTCATTACGAAAAAATGACTATTAGCTTAAACACGCAAGTCTAATTTCTCTATAGGGTATTGATATATATTAGATTTAAGATACTCTGCCATTTTTATTTGAGTTGAGTACCTCTGAACAAATATTAGATTATTCTTAAAATAGGGTTCCTTACACCCATCAGTTTGAAGCTTTGGTACTTTCTACATGGATCTAAGAAAAGCTTCAATTTTTTAATTTTGCGGAAATTTCTTTTTTTAAATAAAATATAATTCTAAATGACCTCAAAAATTAGCAAATTACATAAAAATTAAAATATTACTCATTATATAAACCTTCGGACCCACTAAACCTAAATTTAACACAATTTGGTGATGAAAATACCAAAAAAAGCTAAATTTTACCAAAATCAAGTCTAGTTGTTAGATGTGTAATGATATTTTTGATGTGATACCAAGGACCTGGGTGCTATAAACATAAAAACAAGTATGTATATATATGTATAGATTCACATAATAGAAGTACTATGAGGTTGCATGTCTGCATTGATTTCGATAATTATGCATATATAATATTTATACACATGTATAGCTAGTAAAAATAGGTTTACATTTGACTCAATTCAAGTTCTATTTTGATTTGTCTTATTATATACTAGAGTTTTTTACATCAAATCATGCTTAAATCGACCCAAATTTTCAACGATTTGCATTCTCAAATCAAAATCACCACCCTATATGTATGTGGGAGATTGGAGTAGTTTGAGTCAATTAAAAAAATAAGCTTAAAAATGATTGAAGAGTTCATAAAAATATTTTAGCTACAAATCTTAACAAAAGATGCAATTTGAATTAAATCTCTCCATGCATAATTCTCTTCTGCTAAGAAGCTAATGTCATAAAACTTGCATTCTCGCGAACAACACTCTTATGGTACATTTGTTTCGGCTGTGGTTGTATGAATTCTCATTTCAAAAATTGTAAAAAATATGCTATTTAAAAGTTAGTGTTTCAGAAACAAGAAGTTCTTTTGAAAAATTCAATTTTGAAAATATTGCTTGTGAATAAATGCAAGAAATACCCTTCTGCTCATATTATCTAGAATGAGTTAAAATAAAATACTATTATATTATTTTTTGGTTGTAGTTTATATAATTTTTAATATATACTTTTTGTAGTCATGTTAAAATTTTGATCGAATCATTTATTGAGTATATATATGTAATATTAAATAAGAATTCGGGGCATGCATGTAAAAGATAGCATTATATTAATACCTATAATAAATTCATGCCATATATCTTTATTATACATTATAAAATTATTAAGTATTCACTTTGTTTGATACACTTAAATTTTCAAAAGAACCTCTTATGGTACATTTGTTTCGGCTGTGGTTGTATGAATTCTCATTTCAAAAATTGTAAAAAATATGCTATTTAAAGTTAGTGTTTCAGAAACAAGAGGTTCTTTTGAAAAATTCAATTTTGAAAATATTGCTTGTGAATAAATGCAAGAAATACCCTTCTGCTCATATTATCTAGAATGAGTTAAAATAAAATACTATTATATTATTTTTTGGTTGTAGTTTATATAATTTTTAATATATACTTTTTGTAGTCATGTTAAAATTTTGGTCGAATCATTTATTGAGTATATATATGTAATATTAAATAAGAATTCTGGGGCATGCATGTAAAAGATAGCATTATATTAATACCTATAATAAATTCATGCCATATATCTTTATTATACATTATAAAATTATTAAGTATTCACTTTGTTTGATACACTTAAATTTGTAAATCAAAATATTGAAATGAAGGAAAAATTTGATAACCTATTGCAATCCAACCTACTCATGTGTCTGGTAAACTTTAAATCCTGGTGAGATAAAAATGTTAGAATACAAAGATCAAAATATAAGAAAAAAGAACACATATAGCTAACAATAGTTTTTCTTTTTTACTGATAAAAAGATCATTAATCATATATATAGGTATCAAATTAAGACATTATTTGACAATTGAAAATTACTTCAACATATTAATAAACAATGAGCATGATTATTTGCAAAGAATAAAATTATAATTATCACGCGTGCAATCATTCGATATACCGTATCGCTTTCATAATTCTTTCCCATTCTGTCATATCATATCTTAGAAATACCATATAATAGTTATTCATGTTTTGGCATAATAGTTACCGTTTCTCTTTCATAAATTGTTTTGGGTTCTAAGCTATTGTAAATCTATGGTATTGTGGAGCAAGGATTTCATTTGTGGTTTTATAGTCTGGCTGGTTATATATTAGCTGTACTCATTGTGAGTTGTTATTAAGTCGAGGCTTTGTTTTATAATTCCATTAAAGAAATTCATTGGTTTTGTCTTGGGTTCAACAACTCCCTTTGTGGTGAGATGGTTACCGATGTTCTTATTCTCCTCGCTTGAGGTTTTTTTGTCCGTTCGTCGCTGCAGAATTTTCAGTCTCGTTGCCATTCTATACTATTTGGGCATGCATTCCTTTATTACTATAGTTTGGGGGTGTGAGGAGGAATTAACAACTTCCATTTTGTTATGATCTTTTGCGGTTCCGTTATGCGGAATAATACGGATATTTCATTACAACTACATGGGGTATTTTGCTTGATGATGGTGACTATGCATAGTTTAATGGAGTTAAGATTAAAATGATCAACTACATTGTTTGGATCACCTACACTCGGATTTGTGTGTACTAAAGGAAATTATTAGCTAACCGGTCTAGGGAAGTACTTCTCCTTTCATGCTATCTCGCTTTTGTGTGGTATTAAAATTTTTATATAATACTGCGATAATTTACTAATCTAAATAATTTCTTGGCCAAGTTACTTTTATATTCTTTATCCTACAGCCTATCAATCTTTTGGATCAATGAAGTGTGGCAACTCTGGTCTTCACAAGGAGGGCTCTTGTTTCTGATTTGAAGGATATGTACATGGGTTGGTTGAATACTAGCTGGACATTGAGCAAATATACACTGGATCAAGCATTGTTTTGACTATATAACTGATCACTTTGCCTCAAATTACAAATCAACACACAACTTAAATCTTCTATCTGATCTCTTTTCCTTTTTTGGTAAACTTTTTGGGTATATATGCAACCTTTTTGGAGGAATTCTTGTGTGAGTTGTATACTACATGATTGGGACCCTAGGGTTGAGTAATGTATTTTTTGGGTTTTCTAGAGGGACCTAATCTCCTATCCTTTTGTACTTTTGCTTTGTGATGAATAGAATTACCTACGGGATTCTTTAATATATATATATATATATATATATATATATATATATATAACTCGTTAGTAGTCGATGATAGAATCACTTTAATATAGCAATTATCATAGATCCCCTCGATAACACTTGAATTACACTGGTGTATAATTATTGAGTCAGGAATCTTGTTTGTCCTTAAAAATCACCCATCTTTTTTGTGCTTATGTCATTCTCTATGTATGTCACATAAATTATTAAACTTTCTCATATGGCTTGGCCTTTAATATATTTTCTTTTTAGCATCAGTATCATAATTTATGTTACATATACTTATCTTGTTATGCATATGGTGTCGCTAATTTGTATGAACTATATATAAGGCATAACGGTTGCACAACATGAAAACATAAAATTATTTTTTTAAGACATGAACATGTGTAATATTTAACTTATTAATAAAATTAGATACAACTAACATCCTCATTTTTGGCCTAAATTTCAGGTTTTCTTGAAAAGAGTAACATTGTTTTATTGATTTTGCAAACATAGATGCTGGAAATTTCTTTAATGCAGCAGCTATGAGGGTAGTTGTGATTGAGTGGTGTTTCTCTTGTTTTAATTTTTATTTTTACCATTACTCAATAATCTTTTAATAATCATGAAAACGGGTTGTGTGTAAATTGCATGACAAAGAACTTATTGTTCTTTTCTCTCCTAAATTGTTGTTGATAGGTCTCATGAATGATATTTTGTTTTATTGTTAATGTAATTGTCAGCTTCACTTCTTTCTATAATCATGGGAAGCTAATGCAAAAAGCTTGCAAAAACTTCAACTATAGGAAGCTAATGGGAAAAACTTGTATATAATCTATGGGTAGGATTGTTCAAATTTCAAATTTTTTCGCGATATACGAACCTCCATACCTTCCCTTGAAGGGAAATTATGTTGGAAAAGTATATAGTTAATTTTTAATTAAAATTATTTTCGTGCAATTTTTACAGTATGTGTTATTATTTAAGAAAATTTATGAAGGAGAAACGTTAAACTCAATCGAGATACTTGACCAGATTTGAGAAATGAGTCATGTTGTAGTTGTGTAGTGAAAAGATATTTTATTGATTTTTCATGGAAGCTGAACTATTTGTTAAATTCTTTATTGTTAGTATCATGCAACGTCTTGAGCTCTCACCCCTTAGAGATATTGTCTGCTCTCATTGTGATTATTTAGATGGATTTATTATGCAGATGATTTACGATGGCTTACTTGAGTTAAATACCTTTATTGATATATCCTACAACGGATTTACAAGAACCTACTTGAGTTGAACCCTTTTCATTTGATTCGATTATTTTCAAATCTCCATGATCGATGATCTAATTGTATTGGATCTGATGGTGGTTCAGAGATATTAATGTTTCGCTATTATATTGTAATCGGATGGAGTAGCTTGGATGGCCCATTGATATGCAGGCGACCGCTGCATTTGTGTCATGGTGACTGAAAAATGGGTGTATCATCTACCAGATGGGATGGAACAAAGGTGAACCTTAGCGTTCGACTCTCTATTTTCTTTCCTCCCATTTCTTGTTTCTTCAATTTAAATGTGTTCAATGGAAGTTATGGTAATTTTTCATCTATAATGTTTGGAATGATGCTACTCACTTTCTCCCATTAATTTCTTAAAAGGATTCTTCTGTTTCAAGAGCAGAAACTGAGATGAAATTAGAAAGGAGAATTTACAAATATACAACACAATTCTTTTGTATTTACATATGGAACACCAAAAGGATTCGTGCTAATTGAGAATTGTGTTGTATATCTATCGAATCCTTTTGGGTCGTAAGATCTGTATTGTACTACACAATACGATATAAGATCCTAAATGCTTTCCATATCGTGTTGTAACCCCTAATTCTGTGCGTAATAAAACTTCGCCTTCATTTCTGCTGAATTCTGAACTAGTTCAGGTATCACTATAATACCATATCTCCTCCGCTATGTATTAAATTTCATACTCAGTAAGTCATGTCTGTCAACGTATTTATGTTATGTACTGTCATTTTGATATTTTGGCGAGAATTTCAAAAATAGATGCAAGAGCATGCTAGTTTTGATGTAGCAATGCTTCAAATGCCATCTATGTAATTTTTCTTACTTATGCAGACATAGGACAAGCTGGAGCTTTGAACTCCAGCTGTATACAATTTCATGAGCACTTCTGCTTTCCAAGGAATACCCAAGAATTTAAAGCGCATTCATCTTAAAACCTGATTTAAGAAGGATTGAGATGATGCTACCCTTTAGAAGAATGTTATGTGCTTTAAGTGATGCTTATGAAGAGTTTCTTTCTCCTAGCCATCTTTTGTTGTTTTTTTTTCTCCTTCATTTATGATCACTTTTGTTTTTCTTAGCTCTGTCTTACTCTCTCTAACACACACTCTTTCTCTCGAACACACACACAATTGGGCTATCATGATGAGATCCTTCATGAAAGGCTATCCACTCTCTGGCTTGGTCTGAATGCATTGAAGAATGCTCAAGTGAGTGTAATGCTGCTGCCTGTGTCCTGTGATGGCGTTGGTGCAGCTTGGATGGCCCTTCAATCCGTGGGCAACTCAAGCTGCAATCCGTCTTGGTAAAGATAAATTTTAGTGGATCTGCTTTGTGATGAAACTATTAAGTTAAATATGAGGTCATGAACTTTTTATTTCTTCCTTTTTCCAAAACGAATTTTATTCTCCAAGCAACCAAATGATAATGGCCTGAATTCCAATGGATCTGTATGAAGTGTTATTACTCGAATACCTTGATTCACATGATACATCGCTCTCATGAGACTAGGTTTTCTATGTTTATTTGTCCAACTCTGGCTTTAAGTACTGCTCTGTCAGCCTCCTTAATGGCCTCAAAGCAACTGGGATGGCCTATTGATTTGTGAGCAACTGGTGCCTTCGCCCGAAATGTGATTTTGCTTGGTCAAGCAGTTAAATGGCAATAATAATTTTTCGTTCATGAGGTTGATGGACTTGCTAATTTTCAGTGATATTTTGAAGGGTAATTTCTTAGATACTTAATTAACTTGGTAAATAACTTTTGCATGATCGTGACTTTCATAGATTGTATGGTCCAGCTCTGGCAGAAAGTCTAGGTTTGCCTAAAAATTTCTTCTAAACCCACTATCTGCACACTTGTTGGATTTGTCATTTTTTTAACAACAAAGCAGGTAGAAAGCGTTAGAAATGAAACTTTTGTCAGAAAACACACGAATGAAATCCCTCTACTACATCAACACAATTAAATGTTTAATTGACTTCACATTTTATCGTAGCAAACTTGCAAGTTATTTTTGTGTCTTGAGCATAGAAATTGTTACAATGTTGTATTGTTTATGGACTTATGCTTGATATAATTATAAGTTGTTCATGTTTAAGCTTAAGCTTATGCCGAGCATTCATTTATTGTTTAAGCTTGACTTGTTTAAATTCTTCAATGTTTGAAGTTGATATGTACTTGATTTGTTTATGAAAAGTGAACGAGTAATTAAATGAGCTAATAAACAAATAAAACTCAAACAAGTATCTAAATTTTCATATAAAATAAATTCAATAAATAATTTTACAAATTTGATTGCACGTTCTAATTTATCGATTATAAACACTGTAAATAAGAAAAATGTAACTCATGAACTATGATCATATTATATTTAATCTTTTATATTTAGCATTGTCATACTTCTACGTTTGCACCAAACTCCCATATTCAAATGTCTGCGTTGATTTTCTTATAGTGGTATGCACTTGTCCTTTTCTTAACTTGTTATCATGGAGCTTAATATCATGTCTTCAATTGTTGGAAAACAAATGAGTTTGTTTGTCAGCATAAATGAATAAGTTCGACTACGTTCATGTTTAGTTCATTTAAGCTTCAAGCTTTTAAAAATTGTTCAAGCTTTTTTATTTACTAAATTAAACGAACATGATTGAGTCTTATCGAGACGAGTTCGAGTTGTTTATCGAGTGCATTGGTTCATTTACAGCCCTAACTATAGTCAAATGAACAACAATTTTATAGTTTCCTCATTGTTATGCAGTGGCCAATCTATGCTACAACAACAACAATGAGCCTTTATCCCACTAAGTGGGGTTGGCTGCATG
Source organism: Papilionanthe hookeriana x Papilionanthe teres (assembly GCA_022702705.1). Classification (NCBI taxonomy): domain Eukaryota; kingdom Viridiplantae; phylum Streptophyta; class Magnoliopsida; order Asparagales; family Orchidaceae; genus Papilionanthe; species Papilionanthe hookeriana x Papilionanthe teres. The sequence goes on along the minus strand of CM040422.1, from coordinate 158,394,492 downwards.
AACCATTTTTCTCCATAAACCCCCGTCATAAATTATTCTCTTAGACTTCACTGCACGGCCGCCTTATATTTTTTTCAATTATCTAAGTGTTTACATTTAAACCAATATTTATAACAAAAACTTCTTATGTTTTATTTTTTCTTGCACATTATTATTCTAGCACAAACTATTTTCATTTATAAAAACTTGAAGTTATAGCCGCTTCATGATGATTATTTTGCTGGGAATGTTGCGTTGAGTAGTTACCATGGTAATATGCCTTCCACGTTGTTTTCAGTGCTGCTTCATATTTAATTTTCTTAAAATATTTTTTTCAAATCCAAAATGTGGATGTGAAATGAAATTAAGATGGGGTGTTTACATACATACCACTCAATTCTTATGTATTTACGTTCAGCTTGGAAGACCCTTGTTTTAGAGGGGGTACTGTTACTTCCATGAGTCCTTTTTAAACTGGTTGGTGGATGTGAACTGGTTGGTGGATATTATTTTTGATTGTACAAAGGCGAATGTGTGCTTCTGATTGCCCATTTCCTTGCCACTTTTCTGTATCTCCAAGCAACTATATGTGTACAGGTTATTGTAATTTAATCAAAGTTAAAGTCTGTCTTGGTTTCTTTTTTGTTGTTGAATGATCCAAATATGGTAAATAACTGTGTAATGCTTCACTCTCCCAATAATTTCATTTAGTTTTATTGCCCATTTGTGTTAGTTTTTTTAGTTATGTTTGGTTTTATTTTCTTGTTGATTTTTAGAACTTTCACGGTGAGAATAAATTTTCTTACAGAAAAGATGTGTTGGTGTTGAATCCAAATTTTTTCGTGTTTTACATCCAATGAATAGCGCATGAAAGGAGGGTAGAAATGTAGAGAGAGAGAGTAGAGCTATAATCTCTAAAATGAGCTATAAAATTGCGTAAACCTCTTTGTTAATTGTTATGTCTATTTTTCGTGTTTTACATCCAATGAATATAGCATGAGAGGAGGGTAAAAATGTAGAGAGAGAGAGAGTAGAGCTATAATCTTTAAAATGAGCTGTAAAATTGTGTAAACCTCTTCGTTAAATGTTATGTCTATTTATAGAGATTTAGTACAATAATAATATTACATTTTTACCCTTATTTAGAGTTGGTCCGTATTGAGTATTTCTGTTATTTTTCAAGCGACAATTTATCACCCCGTTGCCTTCCGGTTTGGTCGGCTAAACTTAGTTGACTTAGCTCCACTACATTAGCTCGACCATTTGACCCGGTGTGTTGATTATCTTCTCTCTAGTAAGTAGTCTGTGGATCTTTATTGGATGGTCGAAGATACTTTTTATGGAACTGGCTCCTCCATTAGGCTGGCTCTACCATGTGATGGTCTTTACATTGAGCCGGCTATTCTACAATTTATGGCCCGGGTGCCTTCCTCGTCTCATTTTCGGTCGAATTGTTTATACACGGATCGCTTTTTTTTTTCACTTTTTGGCTAGGTCGGATTTGGTCTTGTTCACTTGGCTCGTCCTGTCATAATCTCTTTGCAGGGGAACTATCTCCATCATATTCCTCTTTTCTAGAACTTTAGATTTCTATAAGATCAATGCAGATATCTTTTTGTTGTACAGTTAGGACATTCTAATCATCTCTTCAAAAACATGAAGAATGGGGATTTATATACTTGCTTTGAATTTTTATATATTTATTTATCTAAAATCAAATTTTTTTGTGTAATTCTGAAATATTTTAGCACGGCTTCTATGTATTGACATGTCCAACACCTAAAGTTTGATATTGAGTGACAACACTTTGTTGTCATCAACCTTTCAAATACTAGAGGTTTTTTTTTTACTCTGTTTTTTTAATAGAGTTTTTTTTTAATTCTATTGTAATTATTTGGCCAAAATAGATTTTTTGTGCATATTTGTCCAAATGAATATAATGTGGGAATGGCGAAAATTTATTGAAAATTTTCATCTCTATGATTCCATGAGTCTCTCTCTCTCACTCACTTTGTGCGCACGCACGTTTTATTAGGCTGTGATGATTGAATTCAACATGGAAGAGGATCTTATTTCTGTGCAAGATGCTTTAGGGATCTCTGCTTTTCTCATGCAATGGTAGAGCAACTTAGACCTATGCTTCTGCAGGTAACCGCTGCAACTAGTGTCATAGGTAGAGAACATATACTCATGGAAATCAAAGCTCTGATGTTATGTATAAAGTTCTCAGTGCTGCTTCACTTTCTAAAGAAAACTCGTTAATAATCAGAACCATAATTCTATTTGATTGTAGTTTTTATCTGTTTTTCATGAAAGTCTAGAACTTGCGAGCTTGAAAAGGTTTTTGGCTTAATTTTCAAGGAAAAAAAAATGAGCCGTTTTTTAAAATTTAATGAATATTTTACAATGGTATTTGCAGGCAGTTGTACCCGCTTGAAACAAACTCTATGTGCCATTTTTATGGAGAATTGCATACTCATCCTTTCTTTTCTAGTTTCATTTAGCTTTCTATAATTTTCCTTGATGGAAATCATGCATTGAAGGATTGCTTTTGAGAGTGTTTTGCAGGATGTATTTCTACTGCTAAAATTATGTCTCAAATACTTTATTATCATTATCATTATTATTCTTATTTTTTTTCCTTTTTCTCCTTCGCAAACTAATCAGAACTTTTCCTTGAATCATAGGAAATAAGCCCAGTATATGGCGACGATACCAAAAGCTAAGTAGCTTTCAGGTCAACTGACAATGATTACTTGCTTGGGAATTGCTATCCTGTTTTCATGGTAATTTATTTGTCTAAAATGTTATATTCTTCTATTTTAATTGTCCATGCCTCCATTTTCTTCAAGCCCATCCCATTAAATTATCTATATATTACAATTTCTATTTTTCCATGCAATTTCCTATCAACGGTCACTAGCAACTTATGAGAATATGTTGCAAGCAAAGAGATGTTTTTAATGACAAAGGCTGAAGTCAGAAAATGTATAATCTGAATGTTGAATTTATGATTTTAAAATCCGGTGAGGTTATCCTTACCTAAATTTTCATCAGTCTCACATTTACTCGATAGTTTATGGTGCTTCGCTCCTAGCCCATTTTGCTGCACTCTGTCGTTTTCTCCATCTGCCAGGATGCGATAGATGAATTATAAAATTGTTCATTTTTTATCCTGAAACGGAAAGGGTGATGCTACATAGCCTTTGCAGTAATTTCATTTTGCATATTCTTAATATTCTTTTCTCCATAAGTTTCATCAATATGATTTCCAAGATGAAATCCACATAGAGCATCTTGGACTGCCCAAGAATCGATGTTTAATGATATTGGTTTGCAACATATTCAAATTTGGGTATGAATCCAATTTAGAGGGCTTGAATATCGATAGGCAGTCCTCGAATACTAGAGGTTATTCCTTTCATTAGTTGTTATTTTGTCCAAAATGGAATTTTGAGCATGTTCTGCCAATGAACATGTATGCAGGGACAGACGATTGAATTGTAAAATGGTTCAGTTTATATTCTGCAATTTCAGGCGAGTAAGGCTACACAATACATTTCCAACACCTAAACTTCAATTTTTACATAAATACGGTATGGAAAGGTGTATTTCACTTTTTAAATTTTAAAATTGTGGCATTTTTCATGTGATATGACCCTTAGTGATATGAATGTAAAAGGTAAAGTTTAGGTGTTTGATATGTAAATAACTAAGAATTTGGTGGTATGTAAATGCTCCCAAATTAAAGCTTCATCTTCAACTATGGTAATGAATGCTGAAATTTTTTCCCAATGAATTTCATGTATCTCTCTCTCGCTCCCCAGCTTCCCTCTCGGTATGTGATTGAGCGGCAATGATTAAATTTAATGTGAAATGTTATCTTTTATATGTTCATGGTGCTTTAAAGATACCTGCTTTTATCGTGCAATGACAATTGAGCAGCTTGGAAGATTCATGGTTCCGTTGGTAACCGCCGTGGCCTTATGTCTTCGGTAGAAGACATGTGCATATTCCTTCAAGCTTCCAGTTAGGGCTTGAAGTGGATAGATGTTTGCATATATTTTTCAGAAGTTGTTATCCATCTTTGTTTCCTTTTATGTTTGCTGGTTTTGACTTTGAAGTTCACTAATGCTGCAACTTATGGATACCCTGAACTCAAATGGTCTGTATTAATGCATCTGTGCTGCAATTTATGGATACCCTGAACTCAATTGGTCTGTATTAATGCATCTGTGATTAGGGTTGTCAAGAAAGCTCTTCATTCACGAATAATTCATGTTCGGCTCTCTAAGCAGCCCGTTGTCAATTCGTTCGTTAAGGAAGTGAATCGAACTTGAATTTTTTGAGTTATATAGGAGTTGAGCACGAATGTTTTTTTTTCAATTGTGTTTATTTAGTTTTGGCTTGAATTAATTAATAATAGTATTATAAAGTGGAAAGTTGTATTAGGTAGTCGATAACCATCTTAAAATTTATCAAAAAATCATGGCATGAATGCTTTAAATCTGTGTACATGCTACGCGCTTTATGACTTGAATATAGTGAAAAATGTGTAATACTCACTACACAGGTAACTTGGTGTAATTTCAAATAAGTAAGTTTCCAGGATACGGACGAATGCAAGTAAATAAGTTAATCTATAAAACTGATATCTGGATATGATCCTGGAATATTAGTACTCGCACTGCTAAATTAATGTAATTAACTGATATTATGGTTCATAGGAAATTAAATATCTTATGTACTCGAGAAGTTAAATGGGTTGGAGAAAAGACTAAGGAGATTGATAGCTTAATTTTTAAACTTTGGTATTCAGGTAGGAGTTGCCCTAGAAATAGTGTCTGTGTAATTATATGCAAGAATTTGAAAGATAGGATCGTAAAAGTTAATAAAATTGGTGATAAAATTAGTTCTAAATATTGTTTTTTATACTAAATTTTTAATGTTAATAGTGGTTATACTCCTCAAGTAGGTTTAGATATAGATTCAAAGAAAAATTCTAAAATGACCTAAAAGAATTAATACAAATGACGTCTCTTGAAGAAATAATTTTTATTAGAGGAGATCTAAATGTGTGTAGGTAGAGTGGTGAAAGATTTTAGAAATATTTATCGTGGCTACGATTTTGGAGTGATTAATGAAAAAATGCAGAATCATTTTAGATTCTGCTTTAGCATATGATTTTGTGACTGCTAATATTTTATTTAAGAAAAGATATAACATATTATTTTCTATAAGAATGGATTTAATGAAACACAAGTTGATTATTTTTTTGAAAAAAAAGAGATTGTAAAGAGAGTAAAGATTGTAAGATCATTCCAAGTGAAAATTTAAGCACTCAACGTCGATTATTAGTTCTGGATTTTAAAATAAAGAGTTATAAGGTAAAGAATAATAAAAAAAATTATCTTGAAAGACACAAATAAAATTATTTTTTTATGAGTAAACTTTATTATTTCAAGATTTGGGATGTTTATAAAGAAGCAACTTCTATATGGGATAAAACAACAAATAAAATTAGACAAGTAGCAAAAGTTCCACTAGGTGAATCAAAATGAATAGTTTTTATAAAAAAGATGTGGAGTTTATATACATACCATTCAATTCTTATGTATTTACGAGCATTTTGGAAGGCCCCTGTTTTTTAGGGGAATTACTGCATCCTTGAGTCCCTTGTATAGAACTTTTTGGTGGGTGTACTTTTTGTTATCGTCAATAGCTACTATATGATTCCTTCAAGTGTGTTGATTCCAGCAATTTAGTCAAAGTTGACGTTTGTCTTTGTTTCTTTTCTATTATATAATGATCTGTATACATATCAATAAATGATTAATGCTATTCCCCTCAAAGAAAACTTTCTTGTATTAGTGCAGTTTGGATGGCCCGTGTATCTTTGGGTGGCTACTGCATCTATGTCGTGTTCACTAAGAGTTGGTTGGATTTTCTTCAGAATGGAATAGTGGCAAATGTTTTCCTTCGACCTTTTCAATTTATTTCATTCGTTTTAGTTATTGCTTTGGTTATAATTGTGTTAAGCAGTTATGACTGTAATTATTCTTCCATGTTTTGAATTACATTCTGTATTTTCTTCCCTAGTTTTTAAATTCAATGGAAGGAAGTGATACTTAATCCATTTGTGAAAACCCTTAAGCAATGAATCTGAACTCAAACAGCGAGATGCTTTTTAGGTGTAACTATTGGACTTTCAACATAAACTCCATACTTAAGTGTGCCGTGCGGGAGACTCCTGGGAAGTTACACTAATAGGACAATCATAAACTATTAGGCCACAGTGAGCAAGAACTCATTAGAGGAGAGTTCGGGTTGTTACACCTCCCAGTTCTTCTGTATTTACATATAAAATACCTAAACTTTAATATTTATGTTAGCACTAAAGATTAAAAAGTTAAACTTCTACAATTTTGATTTTTATGAGACATACTTAATTACATTTATCTCTCTCTATGTATATACCAATTCCTATGTTTTACATTTCTAACAATTAAAAGTTTGATAATTACATATATAATACTTGGCGTCATAAATTATGCATGAGAAATTGTATTTCTTTTTTTAAATAGTTAGTAGTAGTATTTTTTATTTAATGTTGAAGATTTGGGTGACATTCATGTAATAGTGAAAGTTTTGGTATTAAATATGTGAATACATAAGAATTGTATAGTATGTACGTAAATTAAATTGATGTTAATGAAAACAAAATACATCATTGAAAGATATTATGCCCGCTACATGGGGCTGTTAGATTGCTTTTTCTGGCGCTGTAGATCTACCCTCTTTTCTTGCAACGGCGATGGAACGAACTTATGAAGGCCTTTATGAGTTTAACAGTTGCTTGCTTGATATTTTGTTTGTTCTCCATATTTTCTCCATATTTCTGAAAGGTTTCTGTCAGATTCAACTAAAGGAAGTGAAATAAAATTATAATGAGGGGATCACATGCATACCACTTAATTCGTGTATCGCCTGTTTAACACCTAATATGTAATATTTACATCTTTCTAAAGGTTACAATGGCTTCATTTGTCTAACTTCGGTTATTAAAAGGCATACAAAGTAAAATTTTTAGTTATTTCATTTGCATATTCGTAATGTTCTTTTCTCCATAAGTTTCATTATTATGATTTCCAAGATGAAATCCATCATGGAACAGCTTGGACGGGGCAAGAATCGTTGGGTAACCGTTGCATCCCGTGCATCAGTTTTCTAGATGACGTTGCTTGAAAAGATTGAGGTTAAGGTGAATCTGAGCCTCCAGTCAACCTTTTTATTCTCCACATTTTATTTTTCAACTTAATGCATCCAAAGGAGGCTTAGGGGCTGTGTGGTTGCTGGATTTGTGGAGCCATTCTAATGATATATGTTTGCATCATGTTCAAATTTGCGTTTATTCCTTTCGATAGGCAGTCCTCAAATACTAGAGGTTATTCTTTTCATTAGTTGTTATTTTGTCCAAAATGGATTTTTGAGCATGTTTCTGCAAATGAACATGTATGCAGGGACAGACGTTTTGAATTATTAAATAGTTCAGTCTATATTCTGCAATTTCAGGCGAGTAGTGCTACACAATACATTTCCAACACCTAAACTTCAATTTTTACATAAATACCACATCGCCTATATATGGAAAGGTGTATTTCACTTTTAAAATTTAAAATCATGCAATGACGATCTAGCAGCTTGGAAGATCCAAGCTTCCATTTGTAGCCGCTGGGGCCTTGTGTCTTTGTTAGAAGACATGTGCATGTTCCTTCAAGCATCCAGTTAGGACTTTAAAGTGGATAGATGTTTGCATATTTTTTCAGAAGTTGTTATCTATCTTTTCCTTTTATTTTTCCTAGTTTTGAATTTTAAGTTCACTAATGCTGCAACTTATGGATACCTTGAACTCAAATAGTCTGTATTAATGCATCTATGCTGCAAGTTATGGATACCCTGAACTCAATTGGTCTGTATTAATGCATCTGTGATTAGGGTTGTCAAGAAAGATATTCATTGTATGCCTTAGACCCTCGATCTCTCATCCCTCTTGATCACCTACACGATTAAAGAGAGAGTTCTTCAGAGAGAAAGGGCAATTCGATGGTGAATAAACTGACAAGTCCACGACATCAACAATCAATAATCAACGACGTCGATGCGCAAAGACTTGACGTAACGCGGGAGCAGCGGGTGGGGGGCAGCATCACGTGACTTACCTCTTGAGCTCATTTTCCAAGGGTATGGTAGAGATCTTGTCTGCCACTTTCCCTAAGGTGGTCTTTCTAGTGAGAAATATATCCTCTATTAGCTTCCCATTGAGACTTGTTTCCTGGGCTCATCTTCTAGCGACATGAGTTGAGACCTTGTCTTTAACTAATAATGTTTGACGTTTCCTAGACTATTAGTCAAAGAGCATCCACTTTACAACTATATTCGATAACAAAAGAAGCTGATGAGAATTAACTAATGATTTTTTACCTATCTAAGACTCGTCGCTGAAGCTCCTACTTGACAACCGTAACATATGATGGAAGAGGTCGAATCGAGTCTCTCTAGGACTGATTAAGCCCAAAATTAGGTGTAAAAAATGTTCACATTTCTCGAGATTGGGGGAGACATCAAAATGGAGTATGATTTTTCTCGGAATTACTGTTATAACCATACTCAAGAATATTATTTAGCAAATTGCTTGTTCCTGCTTTTGAATTTTTTGTTCCCCAATTGGGGCTTTTTTTAGACAAGTTTGTAAAGCAACCAATGTATCAAATCTTATGGAGATCATTTTCCTAATCTAGTTGAAAAGGAACTTTAGCGCTCTTTGCGATGAAGGTTTCCCCGTCTGGAAACGGTTCTCGAATACTTAATGTTTGAATGAGACATAATATCACAGTCGTTCCTGGAACGTTAACATGAACAACATTTCGAGACTACAGTGAAGATCACCTCCAGTTTGTAAGAAGTTTTCATAGATGTTCTGTATGAATAAGATGGGGATAACTATCTCGCCACAATCGTGCCCTAAATATTAACTTTAACGACCTTTCGAGAGTGCAGCGATGGTTGTCCCCACATTGAATAATGCAAAAAAAAAAAAAAGATCTTCAAGAGATGAAAAAGAAGTTCCTTCACCAGTTTAATTATGTATATCATTGGGAAATAAAGTTGGGGCCCGATATCTCAAACTTGAGGATAATGCCAAATGGGAAGCGACACAGGGGCTCGATAGCTCAGACTTGAGGACAATGCTGAATGGGATTTCGCTTCTCACAATTGATGTCAAATTCATGTGTGCTGGAAAATTTATGGTTGTAAAGTGATTATTCAACATCTTACAAAAAAATTTGGCATGCACTTGGGCACTTAAAGTGATTAATTAAAACACAAGATGTTTTTACGTGAAAAATTTTAGAAATAAGAAAAAACACGGGGCCTAAGCCAGTTGAAATAATCCACTATGACATGGTAAGTACACAAACCTATTCTTCTTTTAATTTAAAGATGATGAAATTACAAAGTTGACGTACAACAATAATTCAACAATAATAACAGTAATAGTGCTACAATGGTCGTAATCGATTGTTAAAAAGGCTAAATCACCGTGTGTATTGTAGATGACGGTTGTAGCTACATATCATATAAACCATAATTGAAAACCATGATAGTTGTTGGTCATGTGAGTTACAGATGCTTACTTCAGAAGTGTCGGTTGCACCGTATGTGGGGCGCATAGTTGCATCATATTTGAGCACCTTGTTACACCAGCTTCGAGGTGTATCCTTACGTCATCTTTGGAATGCATTGCTATACTATATATAGGATGCTTGATACACTGTATTTGAGGTGTGTTGTAAGGCAGCCTTTGAGGTGCATCGTTACACCATTTTGTGGTGTGTTGTTGCACTATATGAGAGGTGCATGTTGTATCATCTTTAGAGCATTTTCATACTATCTTAAAGGTGCATTTTACACCTCCTTTGAGATGTGTTGTTATACCGTCTTCGGAGTGCGTTGCTCATTAGGTTGTTTCATTAGTCTGCAATATATGTTGGGATTCTATAGTGTAGGTCATGATTCCTCAAGGGACTTCATTGTAATAAGCAGTGGGCACATGATGACCGACAAGTAGTGGTTGGAGATTGCAGGAGCGAATGGCGTTTGCTGGACTTTCAGCATGTAACACATGAATTCAGCTCCTTTTCCAAGCTCTCGGGCTTACTATGGTTTAAAGCCTAGCTCAACTCTTCAAGAAAGGAGGGTATTATTTATAGTGTTTGTGAGAACCTCCATGCAAATAAAGAATGAATCAAGTTCACTGTATCATACAACCCAAAGTAGTTCTTTCAATTGAACAGTATTTTATAAACATTTTAATACTTTAACTATGTCGAATTGAGTGGCTTGGGATTATTTGATTTATGTTGTCGCGAAATTTGATTCGATTATAAGCTCGTCGATTCGAATTCATTTATCTTTCCAATCGGCAGTAGAAACTTCCACAAATAACTTAACGATAAGTGGATCGATTTGATTTAAATCGACCAACTTTGATGTCATCATGTTCAGTTTATTTGCTTCGTAACTTCTCCGAAACCGAATACTTAATGTTTTTTAACTGAAAATAAAAATATTTTTTATTAGAAAATTATCTTGAGATTCTAGGCACAACAAATTTGTTGCCCGAGCAAATAAGCAAAAAAAAAAAAAAAAAAAAAAAAGGAAAAAATGTCGGCACGCTAACCTGCGATCCTAAAGAACCACCGTAATCATTTACTGCTAGGGCAGGCGGCGGTTAATAAAAAAATTACCAACTTAAGAACCACCATAATCATTTGATTAATGTTAGTAAAGCAAACCAATGAGTAAATACTTCAAGATATGCAGAACAAAAAAATAGATATAAAATTAACTCAGAAAGAAATACAGATGATTCATCTCTTTTTTTATTCTATATTTTCATTAGAAAGTTATGTAGTTCTGCAATATGACAAACCAAAGGTAATTAAAAGAAAAGGCAAAAAAAAAAAAAAGGAAACACAGAAAATAAAAAAACAACCATTGTTCGATGGCTTTTTTATTTTAGTCAGGAAAACATGAGCAAATTCCAATGCGGGCCATCGATCAGTGCACTACCCATTACGTATTTACAGACAAACCACCCAATTCATATAAACTTGTATGTTTATCAACTACACTTTATTTTTTATATTTCTCCGATCAAAATTTTTATATCATATTAAAATGGCCTTATATAAAAATAAATTAAAAAAATGAAAACATGCGTGTAAATGAAAAAAATCAAGTCAATATTTTCATACATTCAAAATTTTCAAAAGAACTTTCAATAATTTTCTCAAGGAATAACTAATAGCAATTTTATCAGCTAAATTAACGCTCAGTAAATAATCAACATAAGAAGAAAAAAAGTATTATAGGGCATGGAGCTCTCAGATGCTCGAATTCATCCTTTTCATTCCGAATGAATAAATAGAATGGAGCAGGAGTTGGTGTCTCAATGTACTCTGAAAGAAATCTAGCGTGCAATGGGATGAGTTTGACTGTGTAATCGGAGAGCTAGGAGGGTGCTGATTCGCAAAATCCCTTGCTGCAATGCTTCTCATCCACCACCTCCACCTCCGTTGCGAAAGAGCATGTAGAAAAGGTCCATCCGTCTCATGTCCGACAATTTCGAGAAGCGAGAGTATTGTCCCAAGATCACAATTTCCTCTAACGCAAAGAATCAAGAAAGACATCTACACACCGACCGGATTGCCTCTTGACGACGCCCCAAAAGTTTCGAGAGTCATGTAAAGAACAACTCGACGTGAGTTCCCGGTGATATCCCTCCTCCCTCATTCTCTAACTTCTCAGTCCTCCTCTAATATGTCATTTTCATCAGCTATAGCTTCCAAACAATGGTAATCTCCGCTTAGAAGATTCTTGCGTCGTGGCAAGAGCCTGTCACACCTTTGCGCCACAATATCAGCTGTGGAATTCGTTCATGTCTGGTCTCCATAACTTTGATATCCCGTTTCTTATGACATGGGTGAGAAAGCATAAAGCCATTAGGCTAATCTAGCACTCGATATGTAAATGGTGTGACAGATGGTAGCAACGAGCCAGGGAGGAGTTGTTGTGCTGGAAATTTGAAGAATCAGGTTAGTGAAAATAATGAGACAACAAAGGTTAGACATTTAATTTGGCTAAAGCCACGAACTCACATCAAGCTGTTTCTTTATGACTCTCGGTCGCTTCTAGACGTCAGCAGAAGGGCAATCTAGTCAGTGTGTAGATGTCTTTCTTGATCTCCTCATGTGAGAGGGAAATTTTGATCTTAGGATAATACTCTGATTCTTGAAATTGTCGACATGAGACGGATGGACCTCTTTCACATTCTTTTTCATAACGGAGGTAGAGTTGGTGGTTGTCGATGAGAAGCATTGCATCGGCGGCATCGCGGAGTTGAATTGGGAATTTTGTCTTGCCTTCCTCGGAGCTGGGGTTATCGCTAATGCTGAGGTGAGTTTCATCTATTCGTACCTGATAGGGGAATTTACAGAGGACTCGATTAGATTAGATTCACGGTTAATCTCACCCTTTCGATTAATGTTCAGGCAGCTGAGAATCTGGATCCTACCCCACGTCATAAGAAACGGGATATCAAAGTTATGGAGACCAGACATGAAGGAATTCGCAGCCGAGATGGTAGCGCGAAGGAAACAAAAAGTGTGACAGGCTCTGGCCGCGACGGAGGGAGGAGATGGAAGCTATAGCTGACCAAAATGGCAGATTAGAGGAGGAGAAACGAGGAGAGGTTAGAGAATGAGGGAGGAGTCTGGGAGGCGAAGGATGGCGAGAAGCACCGGGGCTCTTGGGGTTGTGAGCAGAGGTGAAAAATACGCGCGTCAGAAATTTATAGGTAGGCGGAGGGTAGGCATCCGCTAGCAAACCAACCGGCTTTTCTCCGCATGCGAGTTTGCGGCTCTCTCTACCCCCACTCTTCTTGATTGTACAGTACTCTTTCTTGGAGGTGTTAAGAATCCCCGTTAGGCGGCCATTTCTGGGTTTTAGTTTAAAATTTAATTTTTTATAAAATGTATATCAACAAAAGGTAATACAAATTTTAAAATAACGACTTATAATTTTATAAATTTAGTTTAAAATTAATACTATATGCATAAATTATTTTATAATAATATTAAAATACTTTCATAACAATTTGTAAAATCAAACTTAATAATGTTCAAATATATTATTATTTTATGCCAAAAATTTAGGTCAATATTGAAATATTTTAGATCTCAATTTTGACCAGATGCCACACACAAGCTCGCAAATAAAAATAGCAAAGATGGCACTAAATTTTCACTTGAAAAATATAATAAATAAAAAAATTATGAAGTCCAATCAGAAGAATCATCAACTATATATATCCACACTTCTTCAAATTTTGAAAAATTAAGATTTAAGTTGAGAGCATTTATTTAGTCTCTAGTGATAGTGATAGTAGCAGTGTAGAATAATAATATTAATTGAATGAATATGATTAAATGACAATAATAGATGACAACAATTGGAAGATTGGAAGATGACATCCAAACAGTAACAGTCAATAGAAAGTGAGCAGACGACTGTTGTTGGAGCGTAAAACCGCACAACCGTTTGAACAATGTTTATTAAGCAATGGTGTTTGATTGATTGTAGTTAGATAAAAATAATTATTAGTAGTAGTCAACATCATTAGTTATCGGATAGAACTTTATGTTCCCATTTTGTAATAAATAAATGTTCATTCATAATTTAATAGTGTGATTTTAAGTTATTTTTGTCAAAATTTTAAAACATTCTATCGACAACTTGTCTTATTTTCTTTGAGTTTTCTTTAATCATAGAGTGTTAATTCAAAATATAAATACGTTAATGAGTTTAAGATTGAGTAATTAAATACCTCTTACCATGACATTTGGTTTGATTATAAGCATGCAATATTCAAAGACCATTTAACATTTCATTTAAAATCTAAAAAATTTTAATGTCAAGTAATTGGTTGATTTAGGGCTATCTATACCAGGCTATGATCATCGTGTCATTAAGTTAGGTTGTTTACCTTAGGGGAACCCCACACAAAAATTTTGATATTTTTCAGTGTGATCGACTTCAACATCAAGGAATCGTATTCACCCAAAGAGAAGAGAGTACTAACCTGCGATGAGCCCAACCTCGACATGATTTTTCACTACTCCGTGAGGTTTTAATCCATAAGTCTTTTCCCCCATCCTAAAAAAAATAGGGTTTATTTTAATTTTAGGGTGTGGTATCCCTAGAGAGGTAAGCTTCCCTAGTTATATAAATCTTAAAAATGGATAACCCTTTATTAAAACAGTGGTTATTTATTTTTACATATCATAACGATAGATTTCAAGATTGTTATTTAGAGTTTCAAATGGGATTAACTCGAACTGGAACAGTTTTTACCGAAATCAATAGAGGAGTAGGGAGCACCAGATACTGGGAGGTCGAGTGATTACTCCAGTCTATCTTGGGCTTGGATCTTACTCTTTAAATAGTGAAATTGAATTACGGTTTGAATTTTATAACATTTTAAAATTTTAAGACTTATATTCGATAGAACGAGCTATTGAAGAGCCTAAGAGTGGTTTGTTTCATGGCAAGTTTGGTTGTTTCACCTCAAAATCTAAACTAGGATTAGTTATACCATTAAGATAGAGACTTGAACCTAATCTAAAACTTAGGACTTATGGGTCACACTCTCACCATGGAGTGAAACCCAGCATGATTCCCTTAAGTCATACGACTCGCTTTGAAAAAACAGGCAACTAACATTTTCAGCGCTTTAAAATGATGACTACTGTCACATATGCACAAAGAGTGAAATGTGGTTATTAATTAGAATATTGGGTTGGGTCTTATGGCTAGATCTTGAAGATGGAGCAGCCTTAGTAGACCTATGCTCCTAACTATTATAAATATTTTTAAGTTTTTCATTTTTCGTTTTTTATTATTAACTCGATATTATGTCAGGTCGAGTGAATCAATGAGAAAGATGAATGACTAGCTAGATCGACCAGATTTGAGCGATCGATTAAAATTTTGTTATTCATAGTTTTTTATTGATGATTGTGGTTCTTACTATTTTTTTATAGCTATGAAAGGATATGCAGGCCTAAATGATGCATATTTAGAAAGTCTTAAGGCTAAGTTGAGTACAAAAGGCAAAGTTCACTCCTTAAGTGTTGTGATCCTCATAGATTAGATCTCCTCTTTCATGTAACTGTTGAAAGTCTAAAGGGAAGGAAGATAAGCAACATTATGATGCTCATATATACTTATGATTTCCCTAAGTTAGTTTTTTACACAACTTTCATTTTAAGTTTCTTAATATTTATATGCATGCCAAGGTAAACCGAAGGTGTGACATGCAAAAATTTTATTAAGTTTTTATGTTATTCTAGTTATGAGTATGGTTATAGAAAAAATAAGAGTACTATAAAATAAATTATCCTAAGAGCCTAACAAAAAATTATGTTAAACTAGCCAAATAATCATAGAAATAACCTATGAAAAAATATGCATTTTTATCACACATACATGTAGAGAATACATGTGCAAGTACAAATAAAAATATAACAGGAAAAAAATAAATAAAAGGTCAATGTGGTCAGTTATCATGGTACCCCCTGAAAGAGAAAGGAAAGTGGACACCCCTCGCCTGCCATATATAGCTTGGAGTATTCCTAAAATTAAAGTAGCCCATGAGTTCTTCTCAAACTCCAATTACATCCCTTTCCACTATGTTATGGCTCAGATCATCTTGATTTCACCAAGCGTTAGCAGGTTCCGTGCTAGTCCTATACCTGCAAGCCCTAACCTAGTTCTAGAATATGCACGATAAAAGAGAATGTCCTAATAAAATTTACAAGATAGACATCAATAACAAAAGGTAATCCACAAACACAATACACTAGTAGTAAGCATACATGTGGACTTACAGCATTCACGCACCAAGCACCTTGTACTTGTTCACACTTATATGTGGGGGCATAAACTAGCAAGCACCCGTAGAGGAATGTTACTTTAATTTTTTTTAATTTGGAACCCCATTTAGTATATCTTCCTATTGAAAATAATGTTACATCTCCAATTAGAAGTTCTTTATGTTACAAAATTGACATTGGATCCAAAAATTCAAGATTGCTTAATCCTTTATATTATAATTTGGTTAAATGATTTAGCTAAATATTAAACATTCACATTTAACAAAAAAAAAGTGAATATGAGGCATGATTTCATACTTTTCTGGTGAGTTTTCTTAAATGATTTAAGACCGTAGAATTTCTATCATTACCACATTTTATAAGGTTTGAATGTCGCAGTCAAATGGAAGAAGAAGATGATGATGATGATGACGATGAGGAGGAGGAGGAGGAGGAGGAGTCATTATGAGTTTGAGTGTTACTTATTTTTCTTAGATATATATGACTATCTTATTCTACTTTTGGTTGTTTGGTTGTACTGGTTTTTATGTTGTTTGTTACTCTATTTTGTGGATTATATACTTTTTTGTTTTTATTGTATTACTGTTTTCTTTATGTTGTAGTTCATATATATATGTCAGCTTTTGTGTTAGAGTAATCTTTTACTTAGCAAATCTTCATGTTATAATTTGCTTAATTGAGAGTTACTTTGGTTAACACACCTGTTCATTATTGTTTATACCTGTATACTTTTTCGTGTTTAGAACGCTTGATAGAAAATATTTTAGAAAATTTTCCTCCTACCTACATTTCTGCAATAACTATTTTAAACTGTTTAAAAATTTAAGTTTGGGAGCGGGAGGAAATTTTTTTAAAAAAAGTTTTATTTGTCCTCAATAGCCCATAGCATTCCCGTTCTTCTCTTAGCCGCCTTATTGACGACACACAAGCAATAATCTGGTAAATGAAATGATTGGGAAAGGAATTCTAATTTTTGTAAAACTTTACGTGGTCATTTTGTCTTGCTGATGTCTATATTTGCATTTGTCTACGGTTGTAATGCGATAATGTATGCCTAATTCATGCAGGTGTGTTATAATCATCTCCAGTTGCATTAGATAATTCCAAAAAGTACTTGTACATGTCTTTCATGAAGCGGTAATGAAATATGTTGCAAGTGTCTCAGATTGCACGAGTGACATCTGTACATGATTTTCTTAGCGCGGCGGGGATTCTCGTTTCACCTTTTAAGACTCTTACGTGCATTTCTTTGCATGGTAGGATACACCTCTTTATGGTTGTAGCACTAGCCACTCATACACGCCTTCTTGACGTAGTGGGAAAACTCAGACTCACGATGCACCCCCCTAACGGAGGATAGCACCGGAAGGTTGCCGAAATGTTGTCGGATTTTGGTAGGAGTGTCTGTCATAAAAGGACAACTAAATTGAATTTTGATGGACAAAAATGCAATCTGAATGAAAGCTTTTAAGCTACATATTAAATATTAAAATTATTAAATAAATGATATTAAATGACGAAATTAAATAAAAATAAAACTTGCACGACTCAGAGAGACTCGACAATTCATCAAAGAGCTTGAATGAAACCCTGGGAGGGGCTGAACACTCAAAGGAAAGCTATGTATGGGAGAGATACATAATTCCAAAATGCAATCAAAATTTAGAACGTTTTCTTCACCACCGAATCCGCATTCCCAAATGCACAAGCAAACAAAATATGAAACTAAAAGCTTAAACGAAAATATTTGCACGTATCTTAATGAAAATATGTTCGTGTAAATAATAATAAAACCCTTTATAAATTAATCAAAATTAGCAAACAATAAAATGAAATACTCGCATCTACGCCAACGTTCCTCTAAATATTCAAGTTTATGCTTCCATGAATGTTGCACGGGCATTGGACCGTCTTGCATATAGGGTGAGGTTGTAAATCCCACACATTGGCCGATATGATCCTCCTCTCTACAAAGATCAGAGTTGACAAGATTGAGCCCTCAATTTGGAGTCGACAAGATCCTCCTCTCTACACATTTTCCTTGCATGGATTGGAGTCGACAAGATTAAGTCACCGCTGAGTTAGTTTGATTCTCCTTACGAGGATTGGAGTAACAAGAGTAGTGCTTTTAATGATATATAAATTTCAATAATTTACTGATGATGGCCGATTTGATAGTATATTTCAACCGAAGAAATTATGTCTAAAAATCTATTCTAAATTCAATTATTCTAATTACCGAACCCAATCCTCAGCAAGTGCAACAAGTAGTCAGTGGTCCAATGATAACCAATCCCCGATGATGGTCATGTTAATCATGAATCTAAACCAAAGTAGTCTTTTTAAAATTATGTCTCAAAATATTTTTTGAATTCAAGTATTTTAATTGCTGAACTCAACCCTCTATAGATAGGACAAAGTCGACATAGTAAAAAAATAAACAAATCCCTAATGATGACTGTGTTGATTGTAAATTTCAACCAAAAAGAGGCATTTATGAAAATGTGTTAAATCATAATAATTAATATTGAAATGAAAAGTTATGAAGAGAAATTCATCCACCCTTCCCAACAGTTTGTTAATGTGGACAAATTTAAGTATCGACTCAAGCTCATAAAGAACCAATGTCACATCAAGTATACTACTAAAATTTGTGCTTAAAGAGCTTTTTATACCAAGTAAGGGCATGGCCGGAGTTCTCTCGTTCACGCGGTTCCGCTGCTAAATAGCACCACATAGAAGCAAGCATTCACCGCAGCCCTCCTGATTGGATTGTTTGTCGCCAAATAACACCATTATATACGGTCACGTATGTTGCTCATATGTTCCTCAATCGCTAGCTTCTTCTTTTGCATATTGAAGCATAAGGTATATTCAATAAGTGCAGAAAACCCTATGTAAGCTAAGGTTTACTTACGTTTATCCTCTTAGACAAACATTCACCCCAAGTCTACAAGGTCCCATTAGATGAAGCAACCAATGAATGCTGATAAGTATCTTTTTGTCTGGTTGGGTCGACTACCTCCATTGACTAAAGCAGATTCGGGACCATAACAACCCGGATGACGGAATCATAGAATCTTAATCGATTCGTCATCATTTCCCACATCGTTTGCTCTAAGCTCACGATGATGATAATGTTTATAGTTTTAAATTTTTTGTTGCTATTACATGTTAAGTCGGAATACTTAACGCCCAATAACTAGACCTTAATCAAAAGTGTTATCCCGTTAGAATGATCTCATGAAAGATGAAAATACTAACTCCTCACATAATATGACACCGAGGCATAGCTGGAAGTGGTCCTCGAATATTACAAACTCATTCTAGCTCAAGGTGACTACGGTTTTGGAGTTGACTAATGAAAAAGCGTAGAGTCATTTTAGATTTTACTTTGTGTGTGATTTTTTTATTATTAATTCCTTATTCAAGAAAAGAGATGAGCATCTTATTACTTATAAGAATGGATCTAATAGAACACAAATCGATTATTTTCTTATGAGAAGAAGAGATCGTCGAGATTAGTAAAGATAGTCGGTCATTCCAAGTGAGGTTTTAAGTACCCAATATCGATTATTAGTTCTAGTATTTTAAGATGAAGACTCGCAAAATAAATAATACAAGGACTCATCATCGTAGAATTAGATGTAGGGAACCTAAAAGACTCAAATAAAATTATTTTTATAAGTAAAATTCAAAATTCCAAAATTTGGGATGATCATGAAGAGGCAAATGCTATATGACAAAATAACAAACACTATTAAACATATAACATAAGATGTTCTTGGAGAATCAAAGCATAAAGTTTCTATAAATAAAAATTGTTAGTGGTAGAATAATAATATGCATAAAAGATAAAATATAAGAAGTTATATTGCAAAAATTGGTTTAATTGTAAAAAACTTAGAGAACGTAAAAAATATCAAACGACCAAAGCATGGAGTCTAAAAATCAATATGGAACGCTAAAAATTTCGCTTTTAGCGATCTTTATAATATGTTAGATACTAAGAAGGGTGAAAAATACAGTATAAACTAGTCGTACAAAGAGAAAAGAAAAGTAAAAATTTAACTCATGTAACATGTATTAAAGGTGAAAATTAAAAAAGTGTTTTTCTTAGAAAAAGATATTCAACATAGATAAGTGAGTTATTTTGATAAAATTTTTAATGAAGTTTCAAAAATACTATCGAACTTAGTAATTTTAATATTGTTAATAATAATAAAACGTTTTATTTTTACCATCACATTAGTAAAAAGAATTCTGAGGAGGCTTTAAAGAAAACCAAGGGTGGAAAGTCCGTAGGACCTGATGATATCTCAATTGAAGTGTGGAAATATTTAAGAGATTTAGGAGTTTCTTGGCTTACTAAACTCTTTAATATTATTTTAAAAACTAAAAAGATGCCTGAGGAGTGGAGGAAGAGTATTTTGGTCCTCATTTTTAAGAATAAAGGTGATGCACAAGAGTGTGCTAATTATAGAGGTATTAAATTGATATGTCATACTTTAAAATTATGGGAGAGGGTAATTGAACATAGGTTAAGACGTATTATAAATATTTCTCATAATCAATTTGGATTTATGTCGAGTAGTGTTGATTATTGAAGCTATACATTTATCGAGAGGTTCGATGAAGAATTTCGTAGATAATAAAGAGTATCTACATTTGATTTTTATTGATTTAAAAAAAGCTTACGATAAAGTTCCAAGAGATATCCTTTCGAGAGTTCTTGAGAAGAAAGGTGTTGATGTGACTTATATTCAAGTTATTAAAGAAATGTATACTAGGGTTGTTACTTGTGTTCAAACTGAAGGAGGATTGACCAACTATTGTCCCATTTCTGTTGGATTACATCAGAGATTGGCTTTAAGCCCATATCTTTTTGCTTTAGTTACGAATAGTCTTACTGGACATTTACAGGAGGATGTACCTTAGTGTATGCTTTTTGCTGATGATATCCACTTCTAGTGGATAGGACTAGAGAAAAAGCCCGGGAAAAACTTGATCTATGGAGGTACACTGGAGTCTAAAGGCCTTCATTTGAGTAGAACTAAAACTGAATATATGGAATGTAATTTTAGTGGTAGTAGCACTAGTGATAGAAGTGTAACTTTGGGTGATCAAATTATTAAAAGCTGCAAACAATTTAGATATCTCGGATCTGTTGTTCAAAGTGATGGTGATATAGAAGGAGATGTTAATAGTAGAATTCAAGCTAGTTGGTTGAAGTGGAGGAATGCTTTGGGCCTTTTGTGTGATAGAAAAGTACCGCTTAAACTGAAAGGAAAATTTTATAAGATGGTGGTGAGATCTACAATGCTCTATGGCACCGAATGGTGACCTTTAAAAGAGAAGCATAATACTAAGTTAAGTGTTGCTGAAATGAGAATGATTAAGTGGATGAGTGGCTTTACACTTAGAGATAAGATGTGAAGTGAATATATTCGTGATAGAGTTGGTGTAGCTGCTGTGATGGAAATATTAGAGATAGTCATCTTAGATGGTTTGGTCACATTAAATGTCGACCATCTGATGATCCAATTAGGTGAAGGATGTTTTAGATTCAACTTATGTTAAGAAAGGCAGAGATAGACCTAGGAAGACTTGGGCTTATTGTATAAAAATGATCTTAATTTATTAAAACTAAATAAAATATGACACTAAATAGGACGTAATGGAGAAAAAGGACTCATGTAGCCGACCCCACGTAGTGGGACAAAGGCTTTGTTGTTGTTGTTGTTGTTGTTGTATTCTAGCTCAAGGTTTTCACTCTCTCCTTCTTGTTGGCAGTCCGAAGAGGAAAAAAGAGTTGATGACGTAGGTTTTTTTTTGTATTTCATAACCTCTTCCATTCAGCTTGACAAGTCAGAGAGACCTGTCATCATGAACTCCATCAAAGAGTAGTGGCGCAAAGTCGTGTGACAACTTGGGAGGAAAATGATGAAAGAACTGAATCTGTCACCATTGAATTCCATTTGATTGGGTTAGAGAGAACACCAGCTGTTTTGTAGGGGGACAGAACTGTAAATGATCATAAAAAATTCAAATGACTAACCAATGAAAGAAAAGAGCACAAAGATGGAAGGGCCAAATAAAAATTACTATTTCAGTAAAAGAAATTATTATAATAAGCCACAACCTCTTTGATCCTTTGCCTCTCTGTCGTTCAATGCAACTAGGCCCCAATCAGCTACCTTCCTCACTCTTGAGCCGCACATAACATCACACAAGCCTACCTCCCTCTCATATAGTCCCAACACATTAAAGAGGCAATGGCGTCACTGCTGCGTACGCAAATCACTGAAGCAGCTTAAGCCCTATCTCCCTGTGATCTAGTCACGACACGTTGAGAAGGCAATGATGAAACTGTGCGTGCACAGACCACTGAAGCGGCTCATGCCTTGTCGAAGCCTAATTTGATAGCTCTAAGCAAGACTGCTTTGCAAGGATGAAGCCGAAAAATAGGAGTTTTGAGTCTCTTTACGTCGATTGGGGTCTTTGTATGTCGATCCTGACCGAATGGAGAAGTTCAAGTAAGGACGACGCTGAAGAAACAAAAAATTAGGAGATTCAGGTAGCAGTGGTGGCTAGGGCTTTGATACCAAATTGAAAAATTGCTCTAAAAAATATAATCTGTACATTCATAGCATGGGCTTAAACAGGCTATAACAATATAATTGACTTTAGATGTAATTATCTTAAACTGAGATAACTTATATTAAGAAAATACTTCATAATAGTTTTTTACTTTATAATTTGACATGTGAAATAAATAACATTCACATTGATCTTTATGCTATAAATTTATCTAAACAACTTTATTGATTAAATGTTTGAAGAAGCTATTATAAATTGATGTTTTTTAACTTTATTGGTGCAATAAAAGGAAAACAAAAATGATCAAATAGTAACTAAAACAGTAGAAATTATAAACAATAGCCATTCTCATACTTCAACAACGAAACCACAATAACTAAATAAGATTATTACAGTTTGCTTTTTGAGTCCTATCCAAATGATGCATAGTCCTAATTTTACTTAAGTTTATGTCTTTGATTCCAAGCCATACTATAACAAATTCTTCTCATCGTCTTTTGAGTGAGCCAAAGACAAAAACTAATTTAATAAAGAAGGCTACTGTTGAGGATAAAATTTTCCATATAGAGAAAGCATGCAGCACTGAGTGCGTAATAACCTCCATTTCGGGGTTATTGGGAGGTTATTGATAAGTTATTGGGTATTAATTCCAATAATCCAATAACCCCAATAACCCTCAATAACCTTTGTGGGTTCCATTTCGGTGTTATTCATAGTGCTATCGTATGAGGTATTATGGAGTTTTTAGGAGTACACATGCAGAGCTGCGTTCGTACTTCATATGGAAAATTTTCCCGCTTTTGGACCCAAAAAATTTCATGCGCGTATATACTGCTTCAGCCTGAACGACGCGGCGAACGTGATGGAAGATTTCATGAATTTATTTGTTGAGTATATATATATATATATATACACACACTCATCTAATAATTAAATCAAAATTTTGCACATGACTAAAAAAGTATATATATTTAAAATTATATTAATCACAACCAAAAAATAATATAATTTTTTTTGTTTTAACTCTTTCCAAGATATTATGAGCAAAAGAGTATTTCAGTACATTTATTCACGTACAAGCACTTTTAAAAGTCGAATTTTTCAAACAGTATCAACTCGCTTCGAAACACTCGTTTTTAAACAACAAATTTTCTACAAAGAACTTTTGAAATGAGATTTCATATAATCACAAATCGAAACAAATGCACCCTAAGAGTGTTGTTCTATAGAATGCAATTTTTATGACATTAGCTTCTTAATAGGAGAGATTTATGCATGAAGAGATTTGATTCCAACTGAATCTTTAGTTGAAATTTGTAGCTACGATTTTTTTATGAACTTTTCAATCATTTTTAAGCTTTTTTTTCTTTACTTGGCTCAAACTTCTCCTATCTCCCACATAGGGTGGTGATTTTGATTTGAGAATGCAAATCGTTGAAAATTTGGGTCTATTTGAGCTAGATTTGATGTCAAAAACTCTATTATAGAGCAAGACAGATCAAAATAGAACTTGAATTAAGTCAAGCATAAACCTAATTTTACCAGCTATGCATGTATATAACTATTGTATATGCATACTCACAGTACTTCCATTATGTAAATCATTACATATATATGCGTACTTATTTTTATTTTTGTAGCACTCCGATCCTTCGTATCAAATCAAAAATATCACTACATATCTTACAACTAAACTTGATTTGGGTAAAATTTAGCTTTTCTTGGTATTTTCATTACCAACTTGTGTTGAATTTAGATTTAGTAGGTTTGAAATTTTTTATAATGAGTAATATTTTAATTTTTATCTAATTTGCTATTTTTGAGGTCATTTAGAATTATATTTTATTTAAATTAAGAAATTGCCCCAAACTTAAAAAAATGAAAATTTTCTTAGATCCATGTAGAAAATGCAGAGGCCTCAAATTGATGGGTGCAAGGAACCCTATTCTAAGAATAATCTAATATTTGTTCAAAGATACTCAACTCAAATATAAGTATCTTAAGTCTAATATATATTAATTCCGTATAAAGAAATTAGACTTGCATATTTACGCTAATAGTCATTTTTTCGTAATGAGTATGTTAGTTGTATCTAATTTTATTAACAAGTTAAATACATTAAACATGTTCATCTCTTAAAAATAATTCTCATATTGTGCAAGTGTTATGCCTTATATATAGTTCAAACAAATTAGTGACACCATATGCATAACAAGATAATTATATGTAACATAAAGTATGGTACTGATGTGAAAGAGAAAATATATGAAAGGTCAAGCCTTATGGGAAGGTTTAATAAATTATGATGACTTACAGAGAGAATGACATAAGTACCAAAAAGATGAGTAATTTTTAAGAACAAACAAGATTTCTGAAAGTCAATAATTATACACCAGTATAATTCAAGTGTTACCGAGGGGTTCTGTGATAATTGTTATATTAAAATGATTCTATTATCGACTATTATAATAGGATAACGAGTTAGATGACAATCATATATATATATCTATATATATAGACAAAATGTGAATAACTATTATATGGTATTTCTAAGGCAATGACAAGTGAGAATGAGAAAGAATTATGTAAGCAATACGGTATACAGTAATAATTTCAAACATAATAATTATAATTTCGTTCTTTGCAAACAATCATGCTCATTATTTATTAATATGTCGAAGTATATTTTCAATTGACAAATAATGTCTTAATTTGATACCTATATATATAACTAATGATATTTTTATCAGCTAAAAAATAAAACTACCGTGAGTTTTTTTTCTTATATTTTGAACTTTGTATTCAACATTTTTTTATCTCACCAAGATTTAAAGTTTAACAGACGCAAGAGTAAGTTGAATTGCAATAAGGTTATCAAATTTGTCCTCCATTTCAATACTTTGATTTACAAATTTAAGTGTATCAAACAAAGTGAATGATTAATTTTTTTATAATGTATATTAAAGATATATGGCATGAATTTATTAATTTAGATAGGTCTGGTAGGGAAAAGTTTTACCTGACATGAAATGTTTGGCATGAAATGCATTGAGTCTACCAAAATTAATCAAAGGGTCTGCATTCTTATTCAACAAAAAAGCATTTTGCATTTCATATTCAACAAAAATGCAATTTGCATTTCGCGCAATCTCTCGAAGTATTCTTCAACAAGGAGTTTTTCATAGTAGAAGTTGCAAATCCGAGATGATAAGCGGATGTCGACCTCACTTTTGGTTGAGGTCTAGTCTCTCTTTAGAATAGCCTAAGGTCTAGCCATAGGACTCTCCCCGATGACTTTCTTAGAAGACTAGTCATGGAACCCTTCCCCTTAGAAATTCAAACTTTTCGTTACTCACTGGGAGTTTTCATATACTTAAGACCTAACCCCCATCCTCTGGGAGGAAGAGACCAAGCATAAGGAAGCCCGGGGAAGTTCTCTATAGGTGGCCGGACCTCTAGATCTACCCCTGGGGAGGTGTGGAGTTCACACCACACACACACTTTCACACTCACAACCCTAAACAAAGCACATCCTACCTTGATCCCCTAAAGTCTTTGGAAACTCATGTAAGTGGTTTTCCCAAGCTCTTAAGCATCGTGTTAGGGTTTGGCTAGTACCAACACATGGAGGACCAAATGAGGGTTACCCTTGGTCTATGGCTCAATCTAAACCATTTCATACTACTCACCTCCAACCAACCTCAATTTTTCCAAAATTTCAATTTTGTACTCCTTACCCCTAAACCTACCCAAAATGCCCCTAAAACCCTAGAATCCCCCAAAATACCCAAATTTACCAAAATTCTCCAAAAAATTATTCCAAAATACTCCGTACCACTCAAATTAACCAAAATTACCCAAAATTTGTCAAATCTCCTAAAATATCACCAAGATGACTAAAATACTTCTAGCCCAAAATTCCAAAAAAATTCTAAAAATTCCCAAAAATTCTCAAAACTTCCGAAATATTCCCAATTTCATTTCTTCCAACTAGCACATGACCCAATTTGGCCAATTTAGCCCAATATGACCAAAAGACCCAATTTGACTTATTTAACTCAAATGTGCCTAAATCAAACCTAATGTCCACCCAATTGACCCCAATCATGCCCAATTTCCATTCCAAACCAAAATTCAACATCCCTAATACCAATCTAAACCAAATCCAAGTCCAAACCCACATTCGAGTCCAATTTCAACCCTAATCCAAAACCCCCAATTTTGACCCTAAGACCCATTTCACCCCAAATCGACCCAATGTCAACCAATTCCCCCAAATTTCAATCCTAAACCCTTCATAATACTCCCATGAACTAAATGAAACATTCAATTGCCCCCAATTTGAGCCCAAGTCTCACTCAAATCCATACAAACAAAAAATACCCAAATTTAACCCAAATCAACACATGATCAAATCTTACCCAATTGATCGACCTAGACCCCAAACTCTTCATGACATCCTTCTCAATATTTTTGAACAATCAATTGAGCCCTAGCTCGACCCTAGCCCAACCTAGACCCAAGCTAACCCAACTTGCCCCAAATTGATCAAAACACCAAACCAAGCCAAATCGACCTACCAAATTAATTCAAAATCACTCCAAAACCTCTTCTAAACCATTCATGACAATCATATACACAATATTGCTCAAATCACTCAGTGCTCAATCCAAACCCAAACCCAAACCCAAGCTAGCTCAACTTAAACCCAAATGAACCAAATTGAACCTAAGACTAAATGTGACCAAATGTGACTTAACCAGGCCAATTAACCTCCCCTCAGCCAATCCTAGGACCTCTAGGACTGACCCAAACCCACTTAAGCCAAGCTAGATGAGCCATGGACCAAGGGTCCCCTAATTTTGGGGATTTCCTTCCTTAAAAGACCAAATCACATTTTGTTTTGCCCCAAGCTTTTCCTAAACCAATTAATCACCATTAAGACTCCCCCGCTAGCTCACCTGACCCTCAGTCACCGCCCTTGTCCTTGCCGGCTGGCTTAGTCACCGGAGGAGCCAAAATCGAGAGCCACATCCAAGCTAAAAAATCCCAAACTCCACCCTATGGCTAACTCAGTCCTAAATTGCCACCGGAGCTCATATGCCCTCCACCTAGGCAATTAAATCCACCCATCACCAGCCACTGAGCTCAGCCCAATGTCTATGGCCATAAATGGAGCTCTTCACGGCCAAAATAAGGTGCTGAATTTTTCTCAAGAAAACCCTACCAAACTGCTTCCTGAGCTTCCCTGAGAGATCCTAAGAGTGATCCCACTATCTTCAGCCATTGATTCCCTCTGCTTGAGAGCAATTTCTTCAATGAATTCTCAGCCCAAAACATGACATATCTCCAAACTCCACCAAAGTCAAATTAAACTCACCCACACCATCCCCACAGCAAGAGAAGAAGTTCTCCACTGAAAGCCCCATCGCCAGACCACTCCAACAGTGACTTCCATCAAAGCTCCAAATAAGGCCTGGCCACTTTCATACCTAAGCAATTCAACAGGGCAAGAGGCTTCATCCCTGAGTTCTTGGGACTCCAACGAAGGCGTATATCATCTCTGATTGAAGCTTCACTTCTCAAAGCTAATGTATCGACCTCTTCTTCTTCCTAAGCTTCTCCGAATTCTCCATGAAATTAGGATTAATTTAAACCATGACTAGCCGTATGGATATGTTCTTCATGCTTAGACGAGTCCATAGGATCAAATCCGAGGTAATTTGGTTGGTTCTAGTGCTTCAAAATTAGTGGTTCTAGTGTGGACAGTCACGGGATCACACCAGACGGGGACGAAGATGGGCATTCGTTCAATTGCGCGTGTAATGGATGGACGACCCTGATCGTGTCAAACAGAGAAATGGTCCGTGAACACACCCTCAAACCAGACAGCGCCAGCTAATCCCGCAGCGCCAGGTGGCCACTTCGACACCGCCGTAGGTTGACGTGGATAAATAGAAAAATATGGATTTTCTGATTTATTTTAATCACCTATACTTCAAAAATTCATAACTTGGTGTAGAAAAATCTTTAAAATAAAATAAAAATACCCTCTTACTCAGTGAACAGAGGAGAATAATGTGAAAATGGTTTGAAATTTATTTGGTACATGTATAATTTTTAATTAATTAAATATTGTATGTAGTATTTTGATTCTCCATGCACTCGGATATTTCACCATGGCTTGCCATTTTAGTATTTTGTAGCCTCTCGTCATGGGGATCTTCCATGATTTTTCCAAAGTCAGAGGAGACCTCTATGAAGAGTTCTATATGCATCTATTTTCATAAATTAATTCCAAAAATTAGCATGTTGGTTAAAAAAATCTAGGAAAATCATGGTAGGTCTTCTATGACCAGGGGACCCTAGGATAAAATTCTCATGGGTTAAATCATTAAGAAAAGACATAATCATCAACTTAACTTAAAACTAAATTTGAATTAATTTGAGTTCAGTAAATATGGAAATTACTCAAAAATAATTCTCCACTGTGCTTTAAATTTTAGAGAACCCCCCATAAAAATTTCATGACATTTGGAGTTCATTTAGTTAAATGAATTTTCTAAGTGAGATGATAATTTTGAACATTAAATTAATTTTATTAATTAAAATACAACTCAAAAAATTGTAAAATTGTTTTTGGGAGTTCTCTGTGATCAGAAAAATTTTATAAAAATAAAATTGGAATTTTTACAAAATTTTTATTTTTAACCATATTTTTAATATTTAAATAATTAAAAAATATTAAAAATCACAAAAATATTAAAAATCACAAAATTATCACTTTTGGTCTCTTAATCACTTAGGAACCATCCACATAATTTTCTTGAGTCTCTAAGTCAAGAGATTGATTTTTAAAGGCTTAAATGAATTTTTAAATGACTAAAAATGAGTTTTCTTAGCTTTTCACAAAAAAAATCTAAAAATTAAAATAAAAATTAAAAAATATGAAATTTATTTCACTGGGTTCCCTGACCTCAGAAAGATTTAAGAAAAATATAAATTTGAATTTTCAACTTCTAAAATATTTTATAATTAATTAAAACCCCAGAAACTAAAATAATTCTAATAATTAAATTAAAACACAAAAAATCATGAAATTTGGTCCTAGTGGTCCCCTGGTCAAGGCCTAATGCAAGTAGAAATTTCAAAGCCAAATGATTTGTTTTTACTAAGTTATGAAATTTTCATTAAAAATCCTCATTTTTGCATTAAAATAAATATATAAATTAAATTAAAATTTGAAAAATCATATTTTCTCCTCCGATGTTTTAATTAATCCATTAGTGAGGTAACATAAAAATTTCAAAGTCATTTGAATTGAATTTAAAAAATTATGAGGTGATAGGCCTTAGGGGCAAAATTTTAATTTTAAGGAATTTAGCCTTAATTAATATTTAGGCTTAACCAAAGGGTAAAATGGGCAATTAATGATCTTATCTCAGATCTTA
This sequence comes from Papilionanthe hookeriana x Papilionanthe teres, assembly GCA_022702705.1. Taxonomy (NCBI): domain Eukaryota; kingdom Viridiplantae; phylum Streptophyta; class Magnoliopsida; order Asparagales; family Orchidaceae; genus Papilionanthe; species Papilionanthe hookeriana x Papilionanthe teres. The sequence goes on along the minus strand of CM040422.1, from coordinate 158,364,446 downwards.
ATTATATGTGAATGATTAAAACATCAAAAGGATAAATGGCAGAAACCCACTTCAACCTCATCACATAAAAACAAAATGTTTAAATTTCCCTAATTATTCTAATTTGGAAGATAATTAAGCAAAATGATCCGTAAGGTTAGGGGTTAATCTTGGAAGTTAATAATCCACTGATCTCCACCCTTATTCGATGATTAAATGATAATATTTTGATAAAAATCAAATTTATAAAATTTAACTTTTTCTAAGAAATTGCGAACTTATTCACTAAAATCTTAAGACTTAAGTAGTGAACTAGGTCTAATCAAGTCTCGTTAAAAGAAGTTTAGAAATGCGAACATAATCAAATGAAAATAATTGAAAACACTACAAACCCAATCATAAAACTAATTGGATAATTTTCCAAAATGAATTAAACTTTGCCTCTGTGGGTTTATACCCACATAATCCCCTAAATGAAACAACAGATGATAAGCTCCCTATCTTTCAGATTAATCAAAACATCAATTCACTAAGTAGTAGGGTATGAAGTAGATGAATCATCTAATGATTATGATAAGTCCAAAATGATCTCAAGGAAGCTCAAAAAGACTGTGAAACGTCTAGGTATCTCCTGAGGCTTTTCACAAGTCTTCCTGACACCCCGTAGAGCAATCGAACCTATCATAATTATTAAGTGAAAACATCATTAAAATGAACAAATAAGACCCACCAAGTTACGGCATAGAGTTTAGTAGGCTTGTGATGAACATATCCATAGGATTTACTTTCTTGCAAATTATAAATGATTATCGCTAAGAATACTAAAGTTCCAGTGGAGATGACAGGAAGACTTTCCGTGTACGCTTTTATTTTATCGCAATTTACTTACCCACACTCTACCGTAGTTTCTTTTCTTATAAACTTGCATGTTAAATAACAATGTCACCCCGCATGAAAATTGAAACCTTCAAGGATAGCCACAAAATCAAAACAAAAACTAAAACTAAAATCAATTGAGATAAATTTTCACCGCCACAACAATCAAAATATAAAACAACTCAAAATTTAATCACAAATAAAATAAAGATCACAACTACAACTAAATTAAAATATATCTCGGAAGATCGGGAATACCTGGGAGGATGTAACCTACGTGTTGCTAACGAGATTTCCTACGGTCTATATAAAAGTACAAAACTCATTGATTTGAGTTTAGAAAATTCATCTGGACTAAGTGAATCCGAAGAAAATAATGGTGTCGAAACGAGGGAACCGTAGGATCCTAACCGGTGTCATTATAATCAACTTAAACTCCCCCCAAATAAGATATTAAGACACCTCAAATTTAAACTTTTTTTTCTAAAACATGACACTTCTGTTTCTCTTCAATCGACACTTCTTTAAACCGAAACTATAATGACGAGGAGCTTGGAGCTTGGAGCATGCATAGTGGGCAAGACAACCATCTTTAACAAAGAAACTCCTTAGAAATTAAACAAGAAGCGACGTAACTTCGAGGTAGCTCGCCTAGTGCAAGCATAAATCCTCACCTTATCTCTTCGATGCCCTCGCATAACTCGGTTGTGCAATATAAGCCCTTACTCGTCTTAGGACTCCGAGGTTGTCATCGGATATGACATAAATCCTCCTATCTTCCAGGCCATTCACATGATCGGTATCAAGTGAATGTAAGTCCTAAATAATAAAATTGACAGGATGAAACATTAAAGAAATATCCTAAATCAAAGCCAAATCATAGGATAGTTTGGGAAGACACCAAGATTTTCTTGGATCCATGTTCTTCTCATAGCCTTCTCTTCCTTTAGATTCTGATAAAATGAAATGTTCTGAAACTTGAGCCAGCCACCTATCGAATTTCCGACTATCACTTTTCTGGAAAACCTTACCTTTGGAAGTCATGAATATAAATATTTCCCGATCTATATTAAGAGCTTTTTAGGTAACTTCGCTTATTTAAGATGTAATTAACTATGTGGATCGCCCTTATAGGAAACTTAAAGACCCCATATTAATATAAACCTTATCCGATTCTTTCATATTAGATAGGGAAATTGTCGGTCAAAAGTGGTTCGTAGACTCAAACGGATGTCATAGAATTTTCTAGTTTATTTGATCAAGTCACACTACCAAGCAATATATCTATTCTTCAAGATAGATACACGTCTTCAGAAGTGAAGTTCTCGATTATTTAAACTATCGATTATATGAGATTGGTTTGATTTCGATTTTCAAAAATTTAAAATGATATTTTCTAAAAAGATATATTTATATAAATTAAATTTAAAACCCCAAAGAAGTAACAATTTAGCAACCGACGCTTTTCCGGCGACTCTGCTGAGAAAAGTTTCTCTCTTCATTAAGATCAAGAAATACTATATTCATATATCGTAATGTGCTCATGTCCCTCATGAGCCAGATTACCATTCTTCCGTTGGCATGCTTTACCTATTTCTTTCTTGGGAAAGTATGATCAACTCTCTTGGATTTCAGGACCATCTGTTTAGCCACCCCTAAACGGAAGGGTTCAGTAATCTTTAGATTTTCTCCTTTTGATCTTATGGGTTCGGACCCCCAATAGGTGTGTCGGCGAACAAGTTTCGCCAGGGCAGTTTGCGTTGTGAAGGGGATCCCCGACAGTGTCCCATGCTTCACCTCTTCTTTGTGCCTCCAGAATTCAATCTTGCCTTCGGCAGATTGATCCTTCCTTAAATCTTAAAACTCATTTAAACAAACACATGAAAGCCTAAAAATGAAATAAAAATATATCAAGTGAAATGAAATTTTACCCAGTTCACAGAATGACATTTTTCATGTTGTTTTTACTATGATGACAAGGTTTTTGGCCCTCCCCAACTTTTGGAATGTTTTCGACAACCAAGATGTCAATCCCTACACCGACTTTCTTCTCGCAACTTGCCCTCTTCCCACGAGGCTCAGCTTTGGGACCGACTTTAGTGAGTTTAAAGTCGTACTAGGAAAAGCCCCGTTCGTGGTCATGCAAGTTGCCACCCTTGAAGTACAAGAGCCGTCTGCTGAGTTCGATATGAACTCACATGAAGAATTCCCTTCTGCCAAGAAGGTGAAAGTAACCACTGCCCCCTCAAGCCGCTTGTCTCGTACCGAGGAGAGATGTCACTTCTACAACCACGGCTTCGCCGTCACTTCACCTACTTTCCCGTCTGCCAAAGGGAAAGAAATTCTATATGAAGAAGATACCGATAAAGCCCTCCCTACCCCGCCGTCAGTTTTCGAGGTTGGTTCGAGTTCTAGACCTCCCCTACCAACTAAGTCTCAAAGGAGGAACCGCAGCCGCAGGATTTGCAAGCCGCCGGGCATAAGTTGCAAGTCCGTCGGCAATCGATGAGATTCCTCACCGTAAACTCGGTTCACCGGATACCTCTCATATTCTTCGAGGTAGTAGGTTCCACCCGTTATCCGGCACCATTGGAAATGAAAGCCTTCGTAGGATCGCCGCTACACTTTCGACACCACACGGCCGTGATAAGGTGAGGGAAAAGCCCACACCCATCACCCGAGCTCACACTCTTCTACGAAGATCGGCCGAAATAGATGGATGTTCTATCGCTAAGCTCCTTAAAAGGATGGATGCGCAATATCCCCTAAAGTGAAAGAAGAAATTTTGAAAATGGAGAGACCAGCCGAATTTCCGTCAAGCACCGTTCGGGAAAACGTGTTGATACAATCGCTACGATATATCGCCACTACCGTTCGACACCCGCAGAGGCGCAGATCGGTCAAGTCTCGACCGGGTCCGAGAATACCACATGCTACAAAACAAGAAGAATTCCCGAGAAAGAAGAGAGGATTGCCTTCCTCCGTACATGGTCCGCACACTCAGGGAGCACACTTCGCCTCTTCACTCGATGTCCCCGCCGAGACACTCCGTCTCAAGGCACCGACTCTTAAGAGGAAAGTGTGGTTACCAAAAGTTGTCGCACCCGTACACTCGAGAAGTGCAAATCACTAAGTTGATCATGAGTCTGATATTTTCGTTGCCACTACTGACGTCGCTTCCGAATCAGTTGCAGAGAAGGACGGCAGTCAAGAGAGATGCACATATTTGAAATTAACTAAAGGAGAAGCAGTGGAAGACCAAGTTCGAAGGCTTCAGGCAGAAATTTTTGAACTAGCAAGACAACATGGACTAGATATCAGCATTAAAGACTACTGCCTATCAGATTACATAGAAGAAGAGTTCATGGAAATTAATATGGTTGAGACTATGTTCACAACATATGCGCGCGGGGCTCCTAGTGAGGAGAATGCCGTGGAAGAGCTTCAAAGGGCCGTGTTCACAAGAGGTGATAAGATCAATCATCTTGAAAAGAGAATGGATGAAATGTCCGCCACCATGACAACCATGGATACACTCTACGGACAGTCACAGTCACGACCAGTAGCATCTCCAGAGATCAACCAGCTGGAGATCATACACATCACCAATGAAAGACGAGAAGTGGCTTCTGGAAACAAAAATGAACCTTCGAAGAAGGATGTCGGCGAATTTTAAATTTAATTTAATTATAGATATAATTTAGAAAGTAGTATTTGATTTTGAAAATAATTTTAAATTTGAAGATTTTAAGATATGAAATCAAACCGATCTCACATCCCAAATAGTTTATATAAACGAGCACCGCATCACAAACCGTGTATCTATCCCTAAGGATAGACACACCGCTTGATGGTGGGGCTCGCTAAATAAACTAGAAGATTTGTGACATCCGTTTCGGTCCGCGAACCAATTTTATAAGCCGACAAATTCCCCGCTTAATATGAAAACATTAAACAGTGGTTTATATTACTCCGGGTTCTTTAAAATTCCCTATAAGGGCAAGCCCCTATAGTTAATTACATCTTAAGTGACGGGAATCACCTAAGAAAACTCTCGATAATAATCAATAATCTCGCTCTCAAGAATTTCAAAGTTTAAGTTTTCAAAGGATTGAATTTTCGAATCTCAATAGGGAATGGACCAAGTTCGGAACATTTCATTTTGGGAATTCAAAGGAAGAAAAGTAGGAGAAATTACGGATTCGAAGTGAACTTCGATAATCTCCCGACTATCCTATTGTTTCGGCTTGGATTTAGGAAAGTCCTAATGTTTATTTAATGTTTTAATCTTGCCAATTTTAATTAGTTAGGACTTATATTCGTATGATAAAATCATACAAATAGCCTCGAAGATGTGAGGGTTTATATCGTATCTGACGACTACCTCTGAAATCCTAAGACCGGTTAGGGCTTAATTTACATGATATGATCATGCAAATGCCTAACGAAGAGTTGAGGATTTATGTTGCCCTGAGCAAACTACCTCGAAGTCCTATGGCTTCGGTTATTTAATTCTAAGAAAGTTTTGCCGATGTAGATTTCGGCTCTGCTGACGAAGATGGCCGTGTCGCCCACCATGCTCCGAGCTCCTTGTTGTTGCAGCAGGTTTAGTTTTAGAAGTCATAAATCGAGAGATGAGAGAAGTGTTTTGGCTTAGAGAAGTCTTAATTTCCAAGTGTTTTTTGTGTTTTAATTAAAACAAATCTTAAAGTTGATTATAACAACACCGGTTAAGATCCCACGGCTCCATCCTTCCGCATCATTATTTTTATCGGATTCACTTAGCCTAGATGAATTCGCTAAACTCAACCGAATGAGTTCCACACTTTCATTTAGACCGTGGAAATCCCGTTAGCAACACGTAGGTTACATCATCCGAGGTATTCCCGATCATCCAACGTGACGTTTTAATTCAGCTTGTAATCGTAGTTTTGTATTCTGTTTGTGATTAAATTTTGAGTCGCTTTATATTTTGAAATGTTGTGGCGGTGAATTTTATCTTGCAATGACTTTTAACTTAGTTTTGGTTTCAGCTTTAGTGACTATCCTAAAGGTGTGGGTTTTCATGCAACGAGTTGTTTTATCATGCAAGAAAAGTAAAGTGCATTTGCAATAAAGTAAATTGCAAGAAAGTAAATTGCAGGAAAGTAAATCGCGATAAAATAAAAGCGTACCCTGGAGGGTCTTCCCGTCATTCCAGTCGCACTTAAAACACGATTAGAACATTTAAGCAAGTTCCTAGGTAAAGCTAAGGTAAGGGTTATGGTTTTCTACCAAATTCCTAATCCTATGCTTAGTCATTTCCTATGACGTCTAGGTTCCTTGTGTTTTTGGTTCGAAGACGATTTTCTTCATCAAAGAACAATTAAGTTCAATTGTTCTTATAAATATCCTATCATATCGAGGAAGTGCTTAAGAAGAATCTTAAACATCTTTTCAATATTTCTAGGATTGTTTTAAGTCCAAATGAATTTAATTATGTAAATGAATCGATCGTCCGAGGTTTTCAAGTTTTGTTAACTCGCTCAGTGAACTAGGATATTCGAATGTCCTATAAGTGAAGTAACATTTCATTTAATATTCTCGTTTAGGAGTTATGATAACTAAAGCTTTTGAGAGTAAATTGGTGTTCAAATGGTTTGTGATTTAAGCTTAATTTCAATCGAAGGGTTTAAATTTGGAATAGTGTTCAAGTTATTTTAGAGCTTATTTCTTTATGTCTTAGAGTGATGTTATTTAATTCAACTTAATTTAATTTAATTTAATTTAATTTAATTTAATTTAATTTAATTCAATTTAGTTTCGATTTCGATGTTACATTAAATTAATTTGATTCAATTTAATTTTTTTAATTTAATTTGATTTAATTTAATTTAATTTAATTTAATTTAATTTAATTTTTAATTTAATTTAATTTAATTTAATTTAATTTTTAATTTAATTTTTAATTTGATTTAATTTGATTTAATTTAATTTTTTTTAATTTAATTTTTAATTTAATTTTTAATTTGATTTAATTTGATTTAATTTGATTTAATTTAATTTTTTTAAATTTAATTTTATTCATTTTAATTTTAATTAAAATTTTAAAAGAGTTCAATAATTTAATTTTAGTTTAATGATTAAGTCTTTTAATGTTTTAAATTTGAATTATCATTTTAATTAGGAATTAAACATTAATGAAATGATTAATTTAGGGATTTTTTAAATTAAAGAATAAATCTCCTCCTAATAATATCCCTATTTTAATAATTCCAATTTTATTATTCTTCCAAATTTAATCAATTATTTAATTAAAGTTTAATCATTTTAAATTGCTTAATGGGTTTCTACCCTTCAATTATTAAATTTCAATCATCCAAATCAGATTAGGATCAAATATTTTACTTGTTAATTTTTTATTAAACCTAAAGTTTTAATTAAGGATTAAAAAAAATTTAATTACCACTTTACCCTTTAAGCTTAATAATTTCATAACTCACTAAATTGAACTCAAATGAACTTGAAATTTTTATGTGACTTCACTCATATGTCAATAAAGACATTAGAGGAGAAAATGTGATTTTTCTGTATTTAATTTATTTATATAATTATTTTTGATGGAAAATAAGGATTTCCAAGGAAAATTCAATAATATGACCAAGGGAAAGTTTCTGTCCTTAAGAAAATTATGGGACATTCCTAATGACCAAAGGACCACTTGGACCAATTTTTGTGATTTTTTGAATTATATTTTATTTATTAGAATTATTTTAAGTTCTGGAGTATTAATTAATTTAAAAATAAAATATAAGTTGAAAAATGAATTTTATAATTTTTAAAATTCTCTCTGATATCAAGGATTCCAGAGAACCAAATTTTACAATTTTCTGATTTTTTTTTTGATTTATTATAATTATTTTAGTGAAAATACTAGAAAATACATTTTTTTTAATTTTAAAATTACCCTAGGGCTTTAAAATTTAATATCTCATTAAATAGACCTAAGAAAAATATGGGGTTTGTTCCTAAGTGATTAAATTTCAAAATATGACATTTTGATGAATTTTATTATTTTTGTGATTTTTATTATTTTTTAATTATTAAAATATTAAAATAATACTAAAAAATTAACTTTTTTAGAAAATTGAAATTTTAATTATCTTAAATTCCCCTGATATCAGAGAGGCTCCAAAACCAATTTGGTGAATTTTTGAAAGATATTTTGAAAGTTATGAATTTTTAAAGTTTAAAATGACTAAATGGCTTAATCAACCCAATTAATAGGGCTAACCAAGTCCAATTGACCTCAAATTTTTATGGTGGGTTCTTCTGATCCTAAAGGTCAATGGAGAATTGATTTGAAGTCAATTTGATGTATGGTTAACTCTAATTAATTAAAGTCCAATTTTGGGTATTTAAGCCAATTAGGGTTATTTTGAGTGAACTAACTCAAGTCCTATTTTTCCTAGTGGTTCTCTCGGTCATAAAGAACATCACCAAATTTTTCTAGAATTTATTTCACAACATGCTATTTATTGGAATTAAAATACTCAAAACAGATGACATGAATTTGAAAAAACAATAACTCTTCATAGGGATGGCCTCCGACTTTGGAAAATTCAGGGAATGTTCCCAAATTCAGTAGGCTTCAAAGCCTCTATGGTCTCATGCCATGGTGAATTGTATACATGCATGGAGAATTAAATGTATGCAGAGAGTAAATAAATTATAAAAAATAAAATACTTGATGAAATTAAATGATTTCTTTTCCACATTATTCTCCTCTCGTTCACCGAGCAAGAGGGTATTTTTATTTTATTTTTCTCGATTTTCCTACACAAAGTTATGATTTTTCGAAGTTTAGGGAATTAAATAAATGAAAATATCCCTAATTTTCTATTTATCCACGCGGCGCCGCGTCATCCTCGCATCTCCGAACGCACACGCGGCGCGTTCCCATTCGACGCCGCCATCCGACTCGTCGGCCGCGGGCCCCGCGGTTCACGCACCATCTGCTGGTCCGACGCAATCCAAGCCGTCCATTCGATACACGCGCGATCCGACGGTTCCTGGTCATCGTCTACGACTGGTGCGATCCCGTGACCGTCCACACTCTAACCCTAAGAACTCACTCGATTCTCAATGGATTTTCGTGTTCTTATGCTCTATGGATTCGTCTTGAAGAGACGAACACATCTATACGGTTATCATGCATTGAAATTAAAGCATTTGAAATGGAGAATCTCCAGAAGCTCGGGATGAAGAATTAGCTCATACCTTTGCTCGCAGAAGTGCGGCTTCGATCCGAGAGTTGTCGCACTTTCGATCGGATCCTAGCGAAGCTCCGCATGAAGTCTCCCGGTCCGGTGAATCGTCTAGGTTGGACTTCGACCACGCTCGATCACAAAGCTTCGGAGGCCGGAGCAACCGGGTGGCCCGGAGATGGGGCTTTTGTCGGTGGACACCTTCCCTCGGTCCGTGAAGGTGTAGAACCAATCAATTCGGGGATTGGCTCACCGTGGAGAAGTGTCCTGGTTTTCGGTGGAATTTCAGCTGGGAAATCGAGTTTTATCGCTGGGGATTAGGGCAAATCGACACTCTGGGATCAACTCGCTCTAAGGGTGGAGAAGGGTCCGGAACAATTTTGGCGTAGTTTCGGCAAGGTTTAGGCAACTCCCCCTCATGGCCGCGAGGGGGTCGGGTTTGAATAGAGGTGGTCGGAGAGCCTCCCGTGGATGGCCAAGGGTCGGGATCACCGCCTCGGTCATGGGAAGAACAGCCATGGTGGCCATCGGGCATGGGGCAGCTCAAGCAAGGTGGAATTCCAAAGTCGGCTCACATGTGAGCTCTCGGCATGGTGTTTTCCGGCGATCCAGCGACCGGCCGGCAGCATGGGTCACCATCTCGACTCAGTGAGGTCGTGGCTCTAGCAATGGTGAAGTCAATCGGGCTTCGGACATGTGTAAAGTGTTCGGATTAAAATGGTATGGGGGAGAGGCCACTTTGGCTTGAAATTGGTCAACCCATTGGTTTGGGTTGGGTTCACCTCCCCATGGCCGGTCTCTGGGCCGAGAAGATCTGCCAGAGCTAGTCGGTCAAGAGGTGGTGATGTCCTTATCCAAGAATATTTGGATTAAATCTTGGTTAAGGGAAACATGCTTAAGGCTAATGACTTTTAGGAGATGGTTAAAGGACCTCCTCCTTTTGCCATTAATGGCATGGTCACATGCCAAACTTTCATGGCTTCATATGGCTTCGTGAATGGCTTATCCTCGGCTCCATTCGCTTGGGAAAAGCTTCGGTCAATTTCATAAAAAAGGATTTAAGAAAACTTTCGATATTTTGATGGGAATTTGTATGGGGCTTGATTTGGAATTGTTTAATTGATGACTTTGGAACTTAGGGACAATTTTGATTAAATGGATGATGAGGGGAAGTGCCATGTGGGCTTTGGATGAATTCTGGGCTTTTGAATCTGAAAGAAGTGGGCTTTTAGGAAAGTTTAAGGGGAAATGTGCTTTTTGATTTTAGGATGGGCATTTGGGTAAAGATTTTGTGAAGGACCTTGTCAAATAAATGTCATAATTGGTTTAGGGATGTTCTATGAAGGGCTTGGAGTCAATTTGGTGTGATTTGGAGTTGAATTGGTTTGAATTCGGGTTTATTCTGGTAAGTGAGCCTATGTAGGTCAAATTGGGCTAACTTGGGCCAATGTTGGGCTAGGGTTGAAATTGATGTAAAATTAATGTTGAGAAATATTTATGGGAGTGTTTCAAAGAGGTTTTGACTTTGGTTGGGCTTTGATTTTGGGGTTTGGGCTCATTCTGGGTTAGGTTTGGGTTTAGGTCAAAAATGGGCCTTTTAGCTTTGGGTTGAATTCGAGTGGGGTTTGGATCTAAATTTTGGGCAAATCATGTTAATGTTTTGTTTGTGGGAATGTTAAGGAAGATTTAGAAAAGATTTGGGGTTAATTGGAGTTGAATTGGGTGAGTTTGGGTTAAGTTTGGGTCATGGGTCCAAATCGGGCTTTAAGGCCAAAAGTGAAATTGGATCCAAATGTCAATCAAATTGAGCTTGGATTTGGTCTAGATTGGTGTTGGGGATGTTGAATTGAAGTTTAGAATTGAATTGGACCAGAATTTAGGTCAATTGGGTAGGTTAGGTTTGACATCGGGTTTACTTTGGGTTAAAATGGGTCAAATTGGGGATTTTGATAAAAGTGGAGTAAATTGACAAAATTGGCCCATGGTGTAGTTGAACAAAATGAAATTGGGAATATTTGGGATTTTCTGGAATTTTCTGGGAATTTTCTGAATTTTTGGATTTTTTGGCTAAGAGGGGTATTTTGGGTATTTGGAGGGTATTGGGAGATATTTTGGAATTTTTGGTATTTTTGGTTATGGATGATCAATTTGAGTGATGTGGAAATGTTTGGGATTGGTTTTGAGGAATTTTGGGTGATTTGGAGATTTTTGGAAATTTGGGTAATTTCACGAGCATTTGGTAGGCTCAGGTGTAGTGGTCCCTGGGTCGAAATCGAAAATTTGGAAAATTGAAGATCGGGTGAATATAAGTGGAATAAAATCATTTTGGTTGAGCCATGAAGCCACATCAAGCCCATATGAGCCATGAAGTGGACTCATTTGGCGCATTCACTATGTTGCTCCTAACCCTTCACTCAAGGGCTTAGGGTTAAGCGACCATCCATATGAATCACCCGCATGAGTCAGAGGTCAAATTGGGTATGGGTGTGTTTTAGGAGGTGTATGGAAGTGTAGTGTATGAGTGTAGTGTGTGTGTAAGTCAGCCCCTTCATCGCACCGAGCCACCTGTAGGCGCTCCTAAGGCCAAAGAGTCCTATAGGAACTCATCCTTTAAACTTCCACACTCGATTTCAACCCTCTAGGTGATTAGGGGTCTACAATCAAGTTTGTGGAGTTTGCAGGGAGTTAAGAAGTGGTTTGAAATTCTAGATGGTGGATCCCAATTCTAGTCCTCTAAGATAGTCAAAGGAAAAGCCTAAGGCTAGATCCTAAGTACTAAAGAGAAGAAGAGAAGACCTCATCAAAAATGAGGTCAACAAATGGACCCCAATAGGTGTGGTGAGCCGACGGAGCACACCGCGCGTATCGGTGTCGACCGAAGCGATCAATAAAACCAACACGGATGTCCAAGTAACAAACTTGAGGACGAAGTGAAGAGCTTCGCCGGGGAGTGTCAAGTATATCTCCGGAACTCGGAGATTCTCGAACTCTCGCCGAGGAAAGGAAAAGGAGGTGAATCCCAAATCACATGATCCGGGAGAATTTCGATTTAGATTTTATTTTGTTTCATGTTCAAGTCATGATGTGTGAGTTTAGATTTCAATTTGGAGTTTCAATTTAGATCAAGTTTTGTTAAGATTAATTTTGAAGGGATTCGATTTGAAATGAAAATTGGAATTTTGAAATTTTAGATGTAACATCTTCAACCCCAAAAGAAGATCGAATCGATTGGATTGGATCATTACAATGAGGAAAGATCTCGCAGTAATGCGGTATCGGATGTAAAATCCTTAACCTCAAGAGTTTGATTTCGATGTATTTCATTGCGATAGGAAATGATCCTAAAGCAATGCAGTCTCGGATGTAAAATCCTTAACCCCGGAATTTGATTTTGATGTATTTCAAAGGCACAGGGAAAGAATCCTAGCAAGGCAGCTTCGATGTAAAATCCTCGACCCAAAAGTTCGAATTTGATGTATTTCAAAGGCAACAGGAAAGAATCCTAAAGCAAAGGCAGCTTGGATGTAAAATCCTCAACCCAAAAGTTCGAATTCGATGTATTTCAAAGGCAACAGGAAAGAATCCTAGCAAGTGCAGTCTTGGATGTAAAATCCTCGACCCAAAAGTTCGAATTCGATGTATTTCAAAGGCAATAGGAAAGAATCCTAAAGCAAGGCAGCTTGGATGTAAAATCCTCGACCCAAAAGTTTGAATTTGATGTATTTCAAAGGCACAGGAAAGAATCCTAAAGCAATATAGTCTCTGATGTAAAATCCTCAACCTCAAAAAGTTCGAATTTGATGTATTTCAAAGGCAATAGGAAAGAATCCTAAGCAAAGGCAGTCTTGGATGTAAAATCCTCGACTCAAAAGTTTGAATTTGATGTATTTCAAGGCAACAGGAAAGAATCCTAAAGCAAAGGCAAGTTTCGATGTAAAATCCTCGACCCAAAAGTTCGAATTTGATGTATTTCAAAGGCACAGGGAAAGAATCCTAAAGCAAATGCGAGCCTCTGATGTAAAATCCTCAACCTCAAAAAGTTGATTTTGATGTATTTCAAAGGCAATATGGAAAGAATCCTAAAGCAAATGCAGTCTCTGGATGTAAAATCCTCAACCTCAAAAAGTTAATTTTGATGGGTAATTGATTTTGCAACGATTTGTAATGTTGATTTGAAAAGTGTGGAATTTTGGTGTTTCGAGAATTTCATGAAAGTTGTAAAAGACTTTCATGGAAGGAAATAGATTAGGAGAGAATATGTAGATGTTACATATCCCATTCAGAAGAGTCGATCGAAAGTTGTTGGCTCTGGATCGAATGTAATTCCTCGCCATCGATTCGATCCATGTCAATGGAATCAACCGCTTCCTTCCTGCACAAGGAGAGAGTAGTAACAGTGTCGGACTTCGATTTGGAAGGGTAAGTTCGAATTCGACCGAGGTTCGATGCGAGATCCGGAAAGATCGAATTTGAAATTTGAAATTCGATCGAGATTCGATTTGAAATTTGGAAAGATCGAATTTGAAATTTGATTGAGATTTTGTGGTCATTTTGTTTGTCTTTTATCGATTCAAATTTTATTTTATCGTGAATTTGGAGTTTATCATTTTTTTTTAAATTTTAAGGAAAGTTTTCTTTTATTCTTTTCGTTTCTTTTCTGTTCTTTGTTCGAAGTTCATTTAACTTTTAATGGCGTTTCCTACCAATTTGCACAAAAGAGGTGAAGGCCAAAATTGTGACATGGTCACTTTCATTCCAATCATGTCGAAGATACATCGTACAACTCGATCGGAATACATCTCATACAATCCATATAGACTCAAAACGGACTATGTATGATCTTTGTCGATTCATCCAAAAAGGTATCCGTCAAAAATCCATGTCCGAATAGTGAGGTACATGGTCGATAACATCACCTTCCAAGCCATCCTCGGCAAGGATGCCGTATGGATGTACATCGGAGGTGTGATATTTTCCATGTAACTCACAGCTCGTAAGGCCGGAGGCTCTCTAGCTCCGGGTCCGGCCGGAAATGGTAAGGTGTCTTCCCGTCGTCCATCCTTCCGAAGGTAACCGAGATCCGCTTCACCGGTACTCCCTGTATGCAATGCTTGGCGATATCTCGCTCCGTTGCCCTTCAATATCATGACGGAACCTACCGGTAATGGTATCTTTATCGGCCCTCGGAACTCACCCGGGCCTCGCTATCCGGAGGTCGTATCCGAACATGATATTACACTCGTTCGTAAAAGAAACCGTGCGTAAAGGTCCGACAAAGTCGTGGTGATCTATGTGCGGGGTATACAATCACCCCGCTTGTAGATGTTAATAATGCAACTATTGGGTATGCAATCCGCCGGCAGTACTCTCCATGTTATCAATCTCTTTACCATTCTCTCGATGACTAATGGCATCGGATCCACTCGCCCATGACGGAGTATTCCCGTGGGTTTCCCTTCCCGTCCTCCGCAAAGTTGTAACAGCATCCACATCGTATCGTGATTCTTCCCTTCCCCGGCATCCATCTCCGGGTTCCGAGTATGTGTTTTCCCTCAGCGGCCCGCTCGGCCCATTCTTTTCAAATCCCCGATGCAATCCACGATTTGCCGCTCGTTCATACTCCGAGAATACGTCCGTATGTAGCTCGAGGCCCTCTAAGATATTGATTCTTCGCCTTTAATTCTCTCGAAGTATTCAAAGGTTTTCTTTTCAACATTCCGCATTCTCTCCAGCTCGTATTCCGGAATGATCCGCGGATGGCGAGGCCCCGTGACGCATCGTGGGATATATGGCTCAATCCCTTCACATTCTCCCCGCATACCTTGGCTCCTCGTGGATGATGCCCGTCGGGACATCCCCCGGGTCGCTTCCGCAACAAGGTCATGCATCATCGGTGGTTCTATCCGTGGCGTGGTAGCCTTCTTTCTTCGCATCTTTCCGGAGATTTCCCCGGTTCTTTCGTTATCTTAGAGCCGGCCTCCTTTCTTCGAGTTCCCGGTGAACCGGTGTCCTCGAAGTGTATGCACCGACATTAGCAATCGTCTCGTCGTGCTCGGTCTGCAGCCTAGTTTTGTTAACATCTTACGGATACGGTGATTCTTATTTCTTCGTTGCGTTGTCGCGAGAGTAGCTCTTCGAACTTCGAATCTCTCGTGGCGCGGCGCCGACAAGCCTACCTTCCGCCGTAGCGACTACGTACTTCATTTTCTTATCTTCTTCAATGTTTGTCTTTCTTTTCTTGTCGTCGGATCGGTGGCTCGGGCCACCCACTTTCATCACCGTCCGTCCGGCAGCTCTTCTCGTCAACCGGACCCGGCCACTTTCCTCGTATCGTAGGCTCGCTCGGTGCGAAATCCGAGTCAATCTCGATTATCGCTCCATCTTTCACCCTCTTTTCATCGAGTGCAAGGCTTACGCCATTCTTAAAGTTCGAGACCAACCGCCCGTTCGACATTTCCCTGCGAAAAGATAAGGAAAAGGATCAGGGGCTGTACTAAGAACAAGAACATTAAGAAAATGTTTATTAAAGACAAAAAATTTTTTTTATTACTTTTGTATTTTTCAATTTAACAGGAATGAAATGGGATAAGATCAGGAAAGAGATTTTGATTTGGAAAAGAAAACAAGGAAAATTTTATTATCAGGATTTTATTTATTTTAGCACATTTTATTATTTTTTGGGTTCGGACCCAATCATAAGTAATTACTTCGCCCGTGTTTCTTAGGGTCGAAGAATTCATTCCTTCGAAACATCGAGTAGCGTAGTACTTTTTCAAGTATCGTCCATCGATCGGAAGCATATGTCGTTCTCCTTGGCAGCTTACTAGTCGGTAGGAACCTCCCGAGTATACCGCTTCAACCACAAACGGTCCTTCCCAAGTGGGTTCAAATTTTCCTCCTATCTTGCGGTGTGCAAGAATAGGTCTTTTGAGAACGAGAACTAAATCACCAACTTTCAAGGTTCTCGCGACTCAGCCCGTCATGAGCTTGAACCATCTTAGCTTGGTATAGTTCTAAATTCGTTGCGCCGCAAGTCTTTTCCCTTCCAGTGCTTTCCAATTCTTCTAATCGTAATCCGGCATTCTCTTCGTCGTGAGTTTGTTTAGCAACCGCAATCCTAAGTGAAGGAAGCCGGACTTCTAAGGGTAACACCGCCTCGGACCCATACACCGCAGCGTAAGGTGTAGCTTCGAGTAGGAGTTCGAAAGTTGTCCGGCAGGCCCATAAGGCTTCTAACAACTTCTCGTGCCAATTTCTCTTATTATCGTCCAAGGTTTTCTTTAAAATTTGAACGAGAGTTTTATTAAAAGCTTCAGCAAGGCCGTTTGCTCTCGGGTAGTAAATCGTTGAATATCGCCAGTCGATTCCATGTCTCCTGACAAAATTGTTGATTTGCGTACTTCTGAATGATGACCCATTATCCGAGATGATTCTGCGCGGCACCCCGAAACGGTAGACAACTTGGTTCTTGAAAAATTGTAGTACGTGATGTGCTTTCACTTCTAAGCGGAACCGCCTCGCCCACTGGAAAAGTAATCCGTAGCCGCAAGAATGAAGCGATGTCCTTTCGACGACGGCGGTTCTATCGGACCCACTATATCCGTGCCCCAACATTCAAATGGCCACGACACAATTGTCGGATGTAGCACATTCGGAGGTCGGTGTAGAACCACCCGTGCACTCGGCACCGATGACGCTCTCGGCGATTTTCATGCGATCGGTCATCATCGAGGGCCGTAGCACTCTAGTCTTTTAATTTTCATTTTCATTTTCGGCCCGACCGGTGAGCGTCGCGAGTCCCGAATGCACCTCCTTAACAATTTCACGGGCCTCGGACCCGCTAGCACCTTAGCCACATTCTGATCGAAAGACCTTCTATATAACGTGTTGTTTATTAATGCGTAGGACGAGTTCTTTTCGATCCGATGGGCTAGCGACCTATCGTCCGGTAGCTTTCCGTTCGTGGTGTAGCCTATCAATGGCCGTCGCCAATCTTCCGTGTTTTCCGTCACCGTCGCAACCGATTCTTTTTCTTTTCCGATTCGTGTATCGTGTCTATGTCGAACCGTGATAGGACCCGACGTCCGTGAATCGACACTTCTATCGATTCATCTTGCAAACGTGCAAATTCTTTTGCGAGACGAGCTAGCGCATCCGCTAAAGCGTTTTCTTCGGGAATTTTGTAGATCGTCACATTCGGAATCCGTTCCAACAACTGTATGGCATACCGGAAGTATTGTTCGAGTCTCGGCTTTAAAATTTTGTACCGTCCGACGATCCGTCGAATGATTAACCGTGAATCCCCGTAGATGTCGATGTCCGTTATCCCCATTCGAATGGTTAATTCCGAGTCCCGTTATGAGGGCTTCGTATTCCGCTTCGTTGTTCGTACATGGTTCCGTCAAGTGGTAGGAGTATCTTAACATCCCCGCTCCGGTGTTATAGTAGATTAGCCCGATTCCCGCCTTACCGGCACTATCACTTGCGATTCTTCGTCTTTGTGCGCCGAAGATGCTCCGTCGAAATATAATTCCCAACGTCGATCATCAAGGTCTTCTAGGTTCATTATTTGTTCATTCGGCGCATCGTCATCGAGAGGAGATTCCGCCGCAAAGGGTGTGCCGCAAGGAAGTCTGCTAAGACTTGTCCCTTTACGGCGCGAAGAGGCACGAAAGTTATATCGAATTGCAATAATATCATCGACCATCCGGCAAGTCCGCCGAAAGCGTTGGACGAGTCATCAAGTATTGCAATGGATTAAACTTCGAGATTAGGTTGACCTTGTGAGGAAGCATGTAGTGCCTGAGCTTTTGAGCGGCGAAGATCAGGGCCAAACAATGCTTTTCAATTGCAGGATACCTTATTTCCGTCGGCAGTAAACGACGGCTTAGGTAATAAAGAGCATTTTCTTTACCCTCATCATCGACTCCGGCCAACAGTGCTCCGAGAGAGTCGTCTAAAGCCGCGGTATAAAGTATTAGCGGTCTACCCGAGACTCGGGGCCGCTAAGACAGGAGGTGTCATTAAGTATGGTTTAATGTCCTCGAAGGCCCTCTCGGCATTTCTCTTCCCAAATAAATTTGGCGTCCTTTTTAACTAATGCCGAGAAAGGCCGACACCTACCCGACAAGTTCGAGATAAAGCGTCGAAGATATACCAGCCTTCCCTCGAAAAGATCGTAGTTGTTTTAAGGTTCGGGAGGTGGCATCTCTAAGATAGTTTTAATCTTTTCCGGTCGATTTCGATTCCACGATGTCGGACAACGAATCCTAAGAATTTCCCGAGGTGACGCCGAAGGCGCATTTTAAGGGATTCATTTTAAGGTTAAATTGTCTTAATCGTTCGAAAACAATTCTCAAATCATACAAGTGGTTTTCCTTTACTTTGCTTTCGATGACCACATCGTCCACGTAGCATTCAACTCGATTGTGGATGAGATCATAAAAAATTCTTGTCATCGCTCTCCGGTAGGTCGCTCCCGCGTTCTTCGATCCGAATGGCATCACCGTGCAAAGAATATACTCCGATCGGCGTTCTGAATGCCGTAAGTTTTTCATCTTCTCGGAGCTATTTTTATCCGGTTGTATCCCGAAGATCCATCCATGAATGAGAATATTTCATGTGTTGAAGCAATGTCGATCATTAATTCGGGATCGGTAGAGGGAATTCATCTTTTGGACATGCCTCGTTTAAATCTCCGAAGTCCACACAAATTCCGATCCGACCATTCTTCTTCTCGATCGGGACTACATTGGCTAGCCAAGTCGGGTATTGTTCTTCGTGGACAAATTTAGCATCTATTAGCTTCTTAACTTCACCTATGACTTGTTGTTCGATTTCTAGCCGCATTCTTCCGGGACCTTGTCCGACCGGAATGTAGCAGGATCCACCCCTAGCTTATGGATTGCGACCTCCGGAGCTAATCCCGGCATCTCATCGTAGCTCCAAGCAAAAATGTCTTTAAATTCCATTAATAACTTGATTATTTCTTCGAGTCTTCTTTATCGAGTAAGGAGCTAACAAAGGTAGGTCTAGGCTCTTCGTTAGTACCTAAGTTAACTTTCGTTAACTCATCTATCGTAGATTCGATTTCTTCTTCGAATTCCGGTGGAGCGTCTCCAATTTGTAAATCTTCGAGTTCGTCCGTAGTTTCCATGCAGCTTTCATTAGATTCGCAAGTGACAACCAAGCAAAATTCGCATCATCAACCGATCCTACCGTTCCGAATCCGAGACCATGCTTTGAGTCGGCGGACGACCGGAGTTATTCCATAAATTTTCAAAACGTTGTGATCGACCTCATGTCCATTGTCGAGGTAAGAAACCACGCCGAATTAAATTTTGAACACAGGGAGAGTACCACTCAAAAGGCAATTCCATTAATTCCGATGAAGTAGCATCTTCAAGTTGTACATTATTTTCGCTTTGGAGGAGGGAGCACCACGGTAGAATTTGATGGGTTTCGCACCACCGCTACGTACCTCTTTCGACCTCCATACCCTCAATTTTATTAGAATGGATCGGGGTCGTGGTTATAGTATGTACATAGTGGTTAATCTTCTCGTACATCGATTTATATTCTTCGTTTCTTTCATCTTCAATAGGGATTTTGAATTGCGGCTTCTTTCGACTTATCGTCGCCGCTTCTTGTTCGATTTCTTTTTCTTCTTCGTAACTATCTTCCCAATCGACATTGATGGTTGGTTTCCTCCGTCCAATCGTCCTAACGTCTCTACCACGACCTCGTCCCCGCCTCGTCCTCGTATGCGAGTCGTGGAGAAACCTTCACCATCTCGCCGTAAGGGAGTGGTGAGTGACCGTTGGACTAGAACTTCGTGTTCTTCGTTGTCCCGAACTTTCTTTGCTTCATTTGTTATGGTATCTCCGGAGAAGATCGTTTTCTTCGGTGGTGCATAATAAGCCGCATCCTCGTGGATTCCAATTTCATGTACGGAGAATGGTTGTAAGTCACCTTTGATACACTCGTTCCCCTCCATCGTAGTATTCGATGCACCGATGTAGAGATGATGGTACCATCCAGTTTTCATGTATCCATGGTCGGCCCAGCAGAACGTTGAATGACGTTTCCGAATCAATTATGTGAAATTTCGCGGTTGTCTTTGCTAAGTCACCGGTCTTCATTAGCAAGTGTTATCGAGCCGAGGGCTCTTTCTCCTTTCTCGGTCGAATCCTCTTAATAACATTTTGTCCGCCTCGAGCTCGCGAGCATCAATTTCCAAGTATGCTAGCGTTCGAAGATTCATTATATCGATTGATGCTCCCGGATCCACCAATACTCCGGAGAGTGTAAATTTTCCGATCAGAATCGAAATGTACAACTGTCGGTCGTGATCTCGTCGTTCCAAGTAGTAGGTCATCGTCCGTGAAGGTAACACCTCGTTGTTCCTTTAACGAGCAAACCTCATCTAAGGAATCTTCGGCCATTCGAGCTAAGCAAATTTCCGGATCAAGTAAGGCCTCGATCGCAGCTTCTCTCATCTCCTTTAATAAGATGAGAGCATCATAAATGCTCGCTTGGCCGGTAGTTTCCTAAGATGGGCTAGCACGTTGTAGTCCACTTTATTTTCATGTGTCTCTCGCTTCTTCTCGAATGGGTATTTCTTCCGCCGGGTTGGTTCTTCTCGAACAACCACACGCTTTCCTTTCGTCCTTCGGACCCATTCTCGAAGGTAGAACTCTTCCACTTCTTAAGTTGACTTCGTGATTTCTTCTAAGTTTAGCATCGAGTTTGCCGGTGTCTCCTTCCGAATTAGAATGACAGCATTCTTCAGATTAGCTTCGGAGTCCGAAGGCTCTAACTCTATTATGATCGGAGCTCCTCGAAACTCGCAAATAGATTCGTTGCTTCGTCGAACTCTCGTAGCCTTCTTGGTGGATGTCTTCTTCATCATTGTGATCGTCGAGATTGTGTATGATTTGAGAATTGTTATTTGTATCGGAATCGACGTCCGGATTAGGTTGATTGTCGCTAGTTACGTAATCGTTAGAAACAGTCAAAACGTAGCCAACGCCATAACCTTCATCATTATAAGATTTCACCGGAGTGAGTAAATAATCATACAGAGTCAGGGGTTCGAGGGATTTCTCCCCGAATCGGAAACAACTATCCTAGGATAAGCAGCCCTAGCCTAGCCTTAGGTGCCTCGGTCTTCTCTTCTTCGTCAATTTTCTTCTTTTCTTCAATCGTCTCCCGTCGAGGTGGTTCTTCTATCGCAAGTGATAGTACCGGCTTAACAGTGTTTCGAACTCGAATCGAAGCTCGCACCGAAGCGGTTCGGATGTCTGTCTAAAATCTTTTCGAAGATCTCGTCCAAGCGGTAGTCCATCCATCGTCGGTCGTATAGGGATCTATCGGAATAATGGGATCGGCCGAGACAACATCGACGGAACCTCCTTTCCGGGGTTCCTTCATGTACTCCTTCGGGATCGTTATATTCCTTTCCGCAGTTGTCATCGAGCCAACTTTTAAAGGTAATACAATCTTCTATCTTGTGCCCAAGCATCCGGTGGTAAGGGCAAAAGTTGGGATCACCTTTCTTGTCGACTTCTTCCGGTCTCTTAGGTTCCGGTAGTTGGAAATCCGGGGTCTTCATCAAACCGCGGAACATTTTCAGCATCGCTTCATTCTTGAACGGATATTCTCTCGCTCAAAAGCTCCCTTAATGTACGTTGCGGACGAGGTGGTTGTTCATACCTGCGAGATGACCGATAGCCGGGCCGGGTTGCCGGTAACTCGTTGTGGTTGCTGCGGCCGTTCGCAGTGGTATTTGCATCGGCTGCTCGCCTTTGTCAACCGCCGCAACGATCCCGGATTTCTTTTCAAAAGTCTTTACAGTGCTTTTGTTTATCCGTTTTATCTGGTGAAACTTAATTGCTTTGCCTCCTCTTGCAAGCTTCCGCCTTGCTTAACAACTTCTCGAAAGTCTTAATAGTAAATCCTCGAGGAGAAGTGCTATCGGGCCATGGATGCTTTTTAGTAAAATGCCGATCGCATCGTCGTTCTTATAATCGTGGCTCACACTTCATACTTAGGTTCCTCCATCGAAGTATGTAGTCCACCAAGGTTTCATTCGGCTTCTGCTTCTCTACCACTAAATCACCTATAGTGAAGTGGTGTCGAGCTCCGCAAATCGCTCGATGAAGAGGTTCTCTAGCTCGAGAACGTCTTCACCGAACCATTTGCACTCCGCATACTGGCCGAAGGCGATTCCCGACGTACCGCCGACGAACCGTCGGAAGAGTAATGCATCGCTCCCGCCGCATTGCAACAACCGGCACGAAAGTGTGCCACATGCCGTCGGGGTTCCCTGCTCCGTCGAAGGTCTTCGAACAGAGGTGGTACGAAGCCTTTCGGTATCGGACGTCGTCGAATTCTTCCGGGTAAGGTCTACCCGTCCGAATGGATGTCCCGCTCTTTGATTGTGCTAAGGCTTCTCGCACTCGCCGTTCCACCAAGTTCTTGATATCCTTTTCGGGAATCATACTTTGTGTTGTATCCTTTTTCGACTCGTTCATCCCCATCGACGGACGTAATCTCCTTTCCTCCGTCTACAATGTGAATGACCTCCGGGGTGTCTCTCTATGTGGTTGTACTTGACTCGGAGAGTGGCCGAGCTACGGCCATTTCTTCCATCCTCTTCGCCATTCGAGCGATCATGTCGTCTTTTCCCCGAAGCCGCCTTCTCATCGCTCCGGCTCCTCTCTTCTGCGGCCGCAGGAGCACCTCGCGAAGCCGATGAAGCTCGTGTCTCAACCATGTTGATTTTCGCGTATTCGTCGTCCAAGAATTCGATGAATCAATCTCGTCTCCGAACTTTTCTTCTCTTTCTTTTCGCCAATCGTCGGATATCGGTTCTCAACTTTTCCATGGCATCTTCTAGCGGGGCTTTCGTGTGTCTTCGTGGTTGTCGTGCGATAGCCGCCGGGTCCCCTTCTCACGAGTCCCCTTCATCGCGGTAGCACTTTCTTCGCATTCAAGTCTCCCGGCGAGACTTTCTTTCTCGGGCCGCCGTTTCAATCTCAATCGCCCAGAGCAGGGGACGCCATACCATCCTTCTAGCAGCAGGAAGGCCTAGGACCGGAAGGTCCGTCAGCCGAATGTCGGAAGGTGGTATCCTCCCCGATCCGTAATCCCGAGACGACAACGGCGCGACTAGCCTTCATTCTTTTACTCGGCTTTTCCGTCATGATGGCGGGTTCTACTCGGGCCCAAGACGGGATTCGACCGGCACCCGCCCTATCCTTCGTAGAATTTCCGATACGGGCGGTTTTCCTTCTTGCTAACTTTTCTACCAAAGTTTGCAATCGAGCAAACGGCGTAGTTCTAGTTCTTTCTTTCGCGGCTATCGTTGTAATATGCGGGTCGTGGTAATGTGGCAACGAATCTTGCGAATATTTTCTTCATCTTCGCGGCGGAGAGGGGATGAAACCCGCTTCCTCCCAAGAGTGGTATGTATTCAGGGCAATGTATATTCCAGCAGCTTCGGAATTTCCTCTAGGAAAGCAATTTCAGCAGCTCCGGCTTCTCTAGCGATCCTTCTACTTCGTTTCTTCTTCGGGTCCTTGTCGCTGACGCGAATCTTCGAACCGGACCCGATTTCGAAAACGAAGGTCTTACAGAAGATCCGTACCCTCCACGGTAACAGTCCATCATAATTCCGGATTTCTTTCCCTTTGATTCGGCAAAAGTCGGGGTAGGTGCAGAAACAACTAGACCAAGTGGGGGTAGTAAGAACAGATCCTCCCGCGGACAAGCAGTATTCCTCTTAGTCGAGATCCTTCGCAGAGGAGGGAATTCTTGGGTCGACCTAGGTCGAACTCGCGCCGGCTCCTCGCCTTCGTATACCTTGTTCGTCAGCTGCAAAGAGGGAGACGTCGGTGATCTCGACGTTCGTGTTTTCAAATCCTTGTCCAAATCGGATGATTCCATCGTCGGGCAGTCTCATCCTTATAGACAGCCGAAGTCCAACCATTGGTAAAAGAGAAAATCGGCTTGGGGCTTCCATTTCTCGGCAGGTAGATTCCGGTTGTCGGTCCCAAGTTATGCTTCTTTTCTTTAGGACGAAAAGAAAGGAATTGAAAAGAGTCCGAACTCATTCTTGTTCATGTATTTATAAGAAGGAATCACTTATTAAAAGAATCACTTATTAGAGGGTTTGTTTATTTAGAACGGCGTGTTCAAAGGTGTAGAGAAGGTAAGGAATCTGAATCGGAGTTGGAAAGGAAAAGAGAGTCTTAAGCAAGACTTCTCGACTCAAAGGATCACTCCTAAACTAACACCTATCGGGGGTCCACCCCACCTCGTAAATGAGGTAAAAGGATCTCGGAACCTCTCCGTTTAGGGGTGTCTAAACAAGTGGCTCCTAAATCCGAGAGAATGTTGGTTATACTTGTTCAAGGTGGAAATGAACATAGTATCCCAACGGAAAGAAGGGTAGTTTGATCCATAAGGGACATGGATGCACTACCGATTTTTGAAAGCGTAATTGTCCGATTAGAATGGAGAGAGGAACTTTCCTCAACGGAGTCGCCGTAAGTTGTCGGCGAATTTTAAATTTAATTTAACTTATAGATATAATTTAGAAAGTAGTATTTGATTTTGAAAATAATTTTAAATTTGAAGATTTTAAGATATGAAATCAAACCGATCTCACATCCCAAATAGTTTATATAAACGAGCACCGCATCACAAACCGTGTATCTATCCCTAAGGATAGACACACCGCTTCGATGGTGGGGCTCGGTTAAATAAACTAGAAGATTTGTGACATCCGTTTGGTCCGCGAACCAATTTTATAAGCCGACAAATTCCCTCGCTTAATATGAAAACATTAAACAGTGGTTTATATTACTCGGGTTCTTTAAAATTCCCTATAAGGGCAAGCCCCTATAGTTAATTACATCTTAAGTGACGGGAATCACCTAAGAAAACTCTCGATAATAATCAATAATTCTGCTCTCAAGAATTTCAAAGTTTAAGTTTTCAAAGGATTGAATTTTTGAATCTCAATAGGGAATGGATCAAGTTTGGAACATTTCATTTTGGGAATTCAAAGGAAGAAAAGTAGGAGAAATTACGGATTCGAAGTGAACTTCGATAATCTCCCGACTATCCTATTGTTTGGCTTGGATTTAGGAAAGTCCTAATGTTTATTTAATGTTTTAATCTTGCCAATTTTAATTAGTTAGGACTTATATTCGTATGATAAAATCATACAAATAGCCTCGAAGATGTGAGGGTTTATATCGTATCGGACGACTACCTCGGAAATCCTAAGACCGGTTAGGGCTTAATTTACATGATATGATCATGCAAATGCCTAACGAAGAGTTGAGGATTTATGTTGCCCTCAGTAAACTACCTCGAAGTCCTATGGCTTGGTTATTTAATTCTAAGAAAGTTTTGCTGATGACGATGGCCGTGCTGCCCACCATGCTCCGAGCTCCTTGTTGTTGCAGAGGTTTAGTTTTAGAAGTCATAAATCAGGAGATGAGAGAAGTGTTTTGGTTTAGAGAAGTCTTAATTTCCAAGTGTTTTTTGTGTTTTAATTAAAACAAATCTTAAAGTTGATTATAACAACACCGGTTAAGATCACACGGTTCCATCCTTCCGCATCATTATTTTTATCGGATTCACTTAGTCCAGATGAATTTGCTAAACTCAACTCGAATGAGTTCCACACTTTCATTTAGACCGTGGAAATCCCGTTAGCAACACGTAGGTTACATCATCCGAGGTATTCCCGATCATCCAACAGACGTTTTAATTCAGCTTGTAATTGTAGTTTTGTATTCTGTTTGTGATTAAATTTTGAGTTGCTTTATATTTTGAAATGTCGTGGCGGTGAATTTTATCTTGCAATGACTTTTAACTTAGTTTTGGTTTCAGCTTTTAGTGACTATCCTAAAGGTGTGGGTTTTCATGCAACAGTTGTTTTATCATGCAAGAAAAGTAAAGTGCATTTGCGATAAAGTAAATTGCAAGAAAGTAAATTGCAGGAAAGTAAATTGCGATAAAATAAAAGCGTACCTGGAGGGTCTTCCCGTCATTCCAGGCCGCACTTAAAACACGATTAGAACATTTAAGCAAGTTCCTAGTAAAGCTAAGGTAAGGGTTATGGTTTTCTACCAAATTCCTAATCCTATAGCTAGTCATTTCCTATGACGTCTATGTTCCTTGTGTTTTTGTTCGAAGACGATTTTCTTCATCAAATAACAATTAAGTTCAATTGTTCTTATAAATATCCTATCATATCGAGGAAGTGCTTAAGAAGAATCTTAAACATCTTTTCAATATTTCTAGGATTGTTTTAAGTCCAAATGAATTTAATTATGTAAATGAATCGATCGTCCGAGGTTTTCAAGTTTTGTTAACTCGCTCAGATGAACTAGTGATATTCGAATGTCCTATAAGTGAAGTAACATTTCATTTAATATTCTGTCTAGGAGTTATGATAACTAAAGCTTTTGAGGGTAAATTGGTGTTCAAATGGTTTGTGATTTAATTTAATTTCAATTAATGGGTTTAAATTTGGAATAGTGTTCAAGTTATTTTAGGCTTATTTCTTTATGTCTTAGGTGATGTTATTTAATTCAACTTAATTTAATTTAATTTAATTTAATTTAATTTAATTCAATTTAATTCAATTTAGTTTGATTTGATGTTACATTAAATTAATTTGATTCAATTTAATTTTTTTAATTTAATTTGATTTAATTTAATTTAATTTAATTTAATTTAATTTAATTTTTAATTTAATTTAATTTAATTTAATTTAATTTTTAATTTAATTTAATTTTTAATTTAATTTTTAATTTGATTTAATTTGATTTAATTTAATTTTTTTTAATTTAATTTTTAATTTAATTTTTAGTTTGATTTAATTTGATTTAATTTAATTTTTTTAATTTAATTTTATTCATTTTAATTTTAATTAAAATTTTAAAAGAGTTCAATAATTTAATTTTAGTTTAATGATTAAGTCTTTTAATGTTTTAAATTTGAATTATCATTTTAATTAGGAATTAAACATTAATGAAATGATTAATTTAGGGATTTTTTAAATTAAAGAATAAATCTCCTCCTAATAATATCCCTATTTTAATAATTCCAATTTTATTATTCTTCCAAATTTAATCAATTATTTAATTAAAGTTTAATCATTTTAAATTGCTTAATGGGTTTCTACCCTTTAATTATTAAATTTCAATCATCCAAATCAGATTAGGATCAAATATTTTACTTGTTAATTTTTTATTAAACCTAAAGTTTTAATTAAGGATTAAAAAAAAAATTTTAATTACCACTTTACCCTTTAAGCTTAATAATTTCATAACTCACTAAATTGAACTCAAATGAACTTGAAAATTTTATGTGACTTCACTCATATGTCAATAAAGACATTAGAGGAGAAAATGTGATTTTTCTGTATTTAATTTATTTATATAATTATTTTTGATGGAAAATAAGGATTTCCAAGGAAAATTCAATAATATGACCAAGGGAAAGTTTCTGTCCTTAAGAAAATTATGGGACATTTCTAATGACCAAAGGACCACTTGGACCAATTTTTGTGATTTTTTGAATTATATTTTATTTATTAGAATTATTTTAAGTTCTGGAGTATTAATTAATTTAAAAATAAAATATAAGTTGAAAAATGAATTTTATAATTTTTAAAATTCTCTCTGATATCAAGGATTCCAGAGAACCAAATTTTACAATTTTCTGATTTTTTTTTGATTTATTATAATTATTTTAGTGAAAATACTAGAAAATACATTTTTTTTAATTTTAAAATTACCCTAGGGCTTTAAATTTTAATATCTCATTAAATAGACCTAAGAAAAATATGGGGTTTGTTCCTAAGTGATTAAATTTCAAAATATGACATTTTGATGAATTTTATTATTTTTGTGATTTTTATTATTTTTTAATTATTAAAATATTAAAATAATACTAAAAAATTAACTTTTTTAGAAAATTGAAATTTTAATTTTCTTAAATTCCCCTGATATCAGAGAGGCTCCAAAACCAATTTGGTGAATTTTTGAAAGATATTTTGAAAGTTATGAATTTTTAAAGTTTAAAATGACTAAATGGCTTAATCAACCCAATTAATAGGGCTAACCAAGTCCAATTGACCTCAAATTTTTATGGTGGGTTCTTCTGATCCTAAAGGTCAATGGAGAATTGATTTTAAGTCAATTTGATGTATGGTTAACTCTAATTAATTAAAGTCCAATTTTGGGTATTTAAGCCAATTAGGGTTATTTTGAGTGAACTAACTCAAGTCCTATTTTTCCTAGGGTTCTCTGGTCATAAAGAACATCACCAAATTTTCCTAGAATTTATTTCACAACATGCTATTTATTGGAATTAAAATACTCAAAACAGTGACATGAATTTGAAAAAACAATAACTCTTCATAGGATGGCCTCTGACTTTGGAAAATTCAGGGAATGTTCCCAAATTCAGAGGCTTCAAAAGCCCTATGGTCTCATGCCATGGTGAATTGTATACATGCATGGAGAATTAAATGTATGCAGAGAGTAAATAAATTATAAAAAATAAAATACTCGATGAAATTAAATGATTTCTTTTCCACATTATTCTCCTCCGTTCACCGAGCAAGAGGGTATTTTTATTTTATTTTTCTGATTTTCCTACACAAAGTTATGAATTTTTGAAGTTTAGGGAATTAAATAAATAGAAAATATCCCTAATTTTCTATTTATCCACGCGGCGCCGCGTCATCCTCGGCATCTCCGAACGCACACGCGGCGCGC
Source organism: Papilionanthe hookeriana x Papilionanthe teres (assembly GCA_022702705.1). Lineage (NCBI taxonomy): Eukaryota > Viridiplantae > Streptophyta > Magnoliopsida > Asparagales > Orchidaceae > Papilionanthe > Papilionanthe hookeriana x Papilionanthe teres. Next base: position 158,335,537 of record CM040422.1, on the reverse strand, counting down.
TCCCATTCGACGCCGCCATCTGACTCGGCTGCCCGGGGCCCCGCGGTTCACGCACCATCTGCTGGTCCGACGCAATCCAAGCCGTCCATCCGATACACGCGCGATCCGACGGTTCCTGGTCATCGTCTACGACTGGTGCGATCCCGTGACCGTCCACACTCTAACCCTAAGAACTCACTCGATTCTCAATGGATTTTCGTGTTCTTATGCTTCTATGAATTCGTCTCAAGAGACGAACACATCTATACTGCTATCATGCATCGAAATTAAAGCATTTGAAATGGAGAATCTCCGTAAGCTCGGGATGAAGAATTAGCTCATACCTTCGCTCGCAGAAGTGTGGCTTCGATCCGAGAGTTGTTGCACTTTCGATCGGATCCTAAGCAAGCTCCGCATGAAGTCTCCCGGTCCGTGAATCGTCTAAGTCGGACTTCGACCACAGCTCGATCACAAAGCTTCGGAGGCCGGAGCAACCGGGTGGCCTCGGAGATGGGGCTTTTGCCGGTGGACACCTTCCCTCGGTCCGGTGAAGGTGTAGAACCAATCAATTGGGGATTGGCTCACCGTGGAGAAGTGTCCTGGTTTTGGTGGAATTTCAGCTGGGAAATCGAGTTTTATCGATGGGGATTAGTGGCAAATCGACACCTGGGATCAACTCGCTCTAAGGGTGGAGAAGGGTCCGGAACAATTTTGGCGCAGTTTCGGCAAGGTTTAGTGCAACTCCCCCTCATGGCCGCGAGGGGGCTCGGGCTTGAATAGAGGTGGCCGGAGAGCCTCCTGTGGATGGCCAAGGGTCGGGATCACCTGCTCTGTCATGGGAAGAACAACCATGGTGGCCATTGGGCATGGGGCAGCTCAACAAGGTGGAATTCCAAAGTTGGCTCACATGTGAGCTCTCGGGCATGGTGTTTTCCGGCGATCCAGCGGACCGGCCGTGCAGTGCATGGGTCACCATCTCGACCAGGGAGGTCGTGGCTCGGCAATGGTGAAGTCAATCGGGCTTCGGACATGTGTAAAGTGTTTGGATTAAAATGGTATGGGGAGAAGCCACTTTGGCTTGAAATTGGTCAACCCATTGGTTTGGGTTGGGTTCACCTCCCCATGGCCGGTCTCTGGGCCGAGAAGATCGAGCTAGGCTAGCCGGTCAAGAGGTGGTGATGTCCTTATCCAAGAATATTTGGATTAAATCTTGGTTAAGGGAAACATGCTTAAGGCTAATGACTTTTAGGAGATGGTTAAAGGACCTCCTCCTTTTGCCATTAATGGCATGGTCACATGCCAAACTTTCATGGCTTCATATGGCTTGTGAATGGCTTATCCTCGGCTCCATTCGTTCGGGAAAAGCTTCGGTCAATTTCATAAAAAGGGATTTAAGAAAACTTTGATATTTTGATGGGAATTTGTATGGGGCTTGATTTGGAATTGTTTAATTGATGACTTTGGAACTTAGGGACAATTTTGATTAAATGGATGATGAGGGGAAGTGCCATGTGGGCTTTGGATGAATTTAGGCTTTCGAATTGAAAGAAGTGGGCTTTTAGGAAAGTTTAAGGGGAAATGGGCTTTTTGATTTTAGGATGGGCATTTGGGTAAAGATTTTGTGAAGGACCTTGTCAAATAAATGTCATAATTGGTTTAGGGATGTTCTATGAAGGGCTTGGAGTCAATTTGGTGTGATTTGGAGTCGAATTGGTTTGAATTTGGGTTTATTTGGTAAGTGAGCCTATGTAGGTCAAATTGGGCTAACTTGGGCCAATGTTGGGCTAAGGTTGAAATTGATGTAAAATTAATGTTGAGAAATATTTATGGGAGTGTTTCAAAGAGGTTTTGACTTTGGTTGGGCTTTGATTTTGGGGTTTGGGCTCATTTGGGTTAGGTTTGGGTTTAGGTCAAAAATGGGCCTTTTAGCTTTGGGTTGAATTTGAGTGGGGTTTGGATCTAAATTTTGGGCAAATCATGTTAATGTTTTGTTTGTGGGAATGTTAAGGAAGATTTAGAAAAGATTTGGGGTTAATTGGAGTTGAATTGGGTGAGTTCGGGTTAAGTTCGGGTCATGGGTCCAAATCGGGCTTTAAGGCCAAAAGTGAAATTGGATCCAAATGTCAATCAAATTGAACTTGGATTTGGTCTAGATTGGTGTTGGGGATGTTGAATTGAAGTTTAGAATTGAATTGGACCAGAATTTAGGTAAATTGGGTAGGTTAGGTTTGACATTGGGTTTACTTTGGGTTAAAATGGGTCAAATTGGGGATTTTGATAAAAGTGGGGTAAATTGACAAAATTGGCCCATGGTGTAGTTGAACAAAATGAAATTGGGAATATTTGGGATTTTCTGGAATTTTCTGGGAATTTTCTGAATTTTTGGATTTTTTGGCTAAGAGGGGTATTTTGGGTATTTGGAGGGTATTGGGAGATATTTTGGAATTTTTGGTATTTTTGGTTATGGATGATCAATTTGAGTGATGTGGAAATGTTTGGGATTGGTTTTGAGGAATTTTGGGTGATTTGGAGATTTTTGAAAATTGGGTAATTTCAGCGGCATTTGGTAGGCCAAGTGTGTAGGGTCCCTGGGTCGAAATTGAAAATTTGGAAAATTGAAGATCGGGTGAATATAAGTGGAATAAAATCATTTTGGTTGAGCCATGAAGCCACATCAAGCCCATATGAGCCATGAAGGGACTCATTCGAGGCATTCACTATGTTGTTCCTAACCCTCTTAGCCAAGGGCTTGGGGTTAAGGACCATCCATATGAATCACCCGCATGAGTCGAGAGGTCAAATTGGGTATGGGTGTGTTTTAGGAGGTGTATGGAAGTGTAGTGTATGAGTGTAGTGTGTGTGTAAGTCAGCCCCTTCATCGACCAAAGCCACCTAGTAGCGTCCTAAGGCCAAAGAGTCCTATAAGAACTCATCCTTTAAACTTCCACACTCGATTTCAACCCTCTAGGTGATTAGGGGTCTACAATCAAGTTTGTGGAGTTTGCAGGGAGTTAAGAAGTGGTTTGAAATTCTAGATGGTGGATCCCAATTCTAGTCCTCTAAGATAGTCAAAGGAAAAGCCTAAGGCTAGATCCTAAGTACTAAAGAGAAGAAGAGAAGACCTCATCAAAAATGAGGTCAACAAAGGATTCAGCTTCGAATCTACAAAAAAAAAAATCTAAAGCAAATGGTCGAACAACAAGTTTGGGAGGCCTTGGCTTAGTCCAAAGGTGGAGCATTAGTTTCAAGGGGTAAACCCTACCAGGAGAAATTTGATGTTGTACCTACCCCAAAGGCTTCGTGCCCCCGACTTTTAAGACGTTCGATGGACGGGAAATACTCGTCAAGATATAAGCACACTTCGTAATCCGCTTGTTGCAACACAGGCGAGACTCGAATCCCATTTGTTCCGTCGCTTGTCGCCAGCTTGTTAGGAATAAGCATTCAACCGGTATGCCGAGATTCCTAATGGATCGCGAAAGACTTTTGCGAAATGGAAAACATGTTCGTCAAGAGATTTGCCGGTGCCCAACATCATGTTACCATAGGAGATCTCGTGGTAGAGCGGCAGAAGCACGACGAGACCTTGGTTGACTGCATCTAGAGGTGGAGAAACTTAAGCATGAAATGTGAGCCTCAATTACAAAAACAACACGCAATCGATATACTACTCAAGAGTATCCACGGTCCGGTAGCCTTCATGCTTAAGGGTCTTACCATCAAGTCCTTCGAGAAGCTACTTAGCAAGACCAACAGCTTACAAGAAGAAGTCAAGCACATGGAGCCTGCAGAAAAGACAGAGAAAATGAGGCCAGCTAAGGCTTATAAAAAGAGATCTGGTGTAGTGGCAACGGTCGACAAAGGAAAACAGCCAATGAGAATTCAGGCCAAGCAATCGCCACAGCAGAAGACAGCCGCTCCGCAAGATGATCAGCCTCGCGAAGGTGGACAACCTCGTCTGCCGTAGAATAATCAGTCTGGTCAGTAGCAAAGATCATACATGATAGATGGAAGTGTTGGATTTTGGGGATCATGCGCAACGGAAGCGAAATTAATCATGTACGCATATTAAAGTCATTTCCCCAAAAACCACCAAGGATCTCATGTGCTCATACAAATCAAAAACATAAACCCAAAAAGAAGTGCAAGAAATCATACCATGCAAGAGTTCTACTCTTAGATTTCCTCGGATCTTTAAGGCGCCGAAACCACCGCCCTCTACCGTATCCACACTCGAACGGATTTCCAAATGGCTTCCAACCGCTAGATCGAAACGGGGTTTTCTCCAAAACCCAAAGAACTCTCTTCCTCTCTTGTGGATTTCAAAAGGAAAATAATAAAAATTGACTTCATAAGCCATGACCCCTCCTTTTAATCGAAGTGACACTCGTTTCATGGCACCTCTTCATTAAAGAGGTCATTTTTAATATATATTTAAAAACTCCTTTTTAAATATATGATGAATTAAAACTCTTTTAATTCATGCTTGTAATTTAAAATAATCTTATTATTATAAATTACTCAAGTGAGAGAGTGTTCATCAACCATTCTAGTCCATTCAAATTTTGTGCGACCCTATAGTTCAATTAACATCGGCAGTAGAGCTTAAATCACCATTTATAAACCTACAAGTTATAGTTGGTCTCTAGCAAGACACTATAACTACCCAAGTTAGTATGAATAGTCTCAAGATCCGAGACAACCCGATTGTTAATGACATAATCCCTTTATCACATGATATCATGATAGAATATAAGGCATGGATTAATGTCAACCTTATATCTCTCTATCTTTAATTTCTCGACTCCGATTAGACTAATTAAATAAATGCAATTGATCTCCATCAATTCATTTGAGTGTGGCCACACAATTCTCGACCTAAATCATTCGAGGGGCCCGTAGATATCTCTTTTATTATAAGAGGGATAAATTCCATCTTGATTACTCATATCTCACTACATGATTCACATTATGCCCAATCATAATCTTTATGGTCATCCCAGTCAAAGACAACGTCAGGTTATGTCAAAACATAATATTCCTCATGTTGAGAACCATGACAATCTCGAGTCAAAGGATTCGATGTCACTACAACTCGAGATTAACATATGACTTATATCCATGATTTAATCTCAAAGCGAGTCGATCCAATATTTATTCTCCAATAAATACATATAAATCGATGTGTATCCCCATACATATATTCATCTCATGAATATCCATCAAACTTTATATTAATCTTTATTTATTGTCATTCCCACAACAATAAGCGATTATGGATATTTAGAATAATCTTCATAATAAACATGAAACTATTCAAGGTTCTTCTTCTATCATAAACATGCTAATTAAAATAGAAAAATATTCATAAAAAGTTCAAAATACATATCCATATAATATCCATATAATAGAGCCTAGTGGCACTATCACTAATCAGCTCTCCCACTCGCACTAGGCCCATTTATCAATGTATCTAATACCCATGGACCTTACATGACCCTCATGTTTTGCTTCGTGGTAGAGGCTTAGTTAATGGATCCGCAACATTGTCATCCGTTGCAACTTTGCATATTTTAACGTCACCTCTCTCAATAATTTCTCTAAGGAGATGATAACGCCCGAGTATATGTTTGGATCGCCGATGTGACCTAGGTTCCTTTGCTTGTGCTTATAGCACCATTGTTGTCACAATAAATCTCAACAGGATTTGTGATACTAGGAATCACTCCAAGGTCGAAAACAAATTTCTTTATCCAACCGCTTCTTTCGCCGCATCACATGCCGCTATGTAATCGACTTCAGCTGTAGAATCGCGAATGATGCTTTGCTTTGAACTCTTTCGACTAATAAGCACCACCATTTAAACAAAACACATATCCCGATTGCGATCGATAATCATCTTTGTGTGATCGAAAGCTCGCATCCGTGTAACCTCTTACAACCGCATCATCTTCTAATCCACCAAACACCAAGAACACATCCTTAGTTCTTCTCAAGTACTTAAGAATGTTCTTGATCGCTATCCAGCTGACTTTCACCGGATCCGATCGGTATCTCGCTCGTTATGCTTAAAGCATAAGAAACATCTCGGTCTAGTACATAACATGGCATACATGATAGATCCTATAGCAGAAGCATAAGGAATCTTACTCATACGCTCTCGCTCATCATTAGTGTTAGGACACTGAGTCTTGCTAAGCGTTATGCCATGTGACATAGGCAAGAATCCTCTCTTGGACTCTTCCATACGAACCTTTTCAAGCATAAGGTCTATATATGTACTTTGATTTAGAGTAATTAGCCTTTTAGATCTATCTCTATAGATCTTTATCCCTAGGATATAGGATGCCTCTCCTAAATCCTTCATCGAGAAACATTTACCCAACCAAGTTTTGACATTGTGCAAGGTAGGTATGTCATTCCTAATGAGTAATATGTCATCGACATATAAGACCAGTAAAAACAATAGTGCTCCCACTAACTTTCTTGTAAACACAAGGTTCATCTTCATTTTCGATAAAGCCAAACTCTTTGACCGTCTCATCAAAACGAAGATTCCAACTCCTCGAAGCCTCGCTTCAAACCATAAATGGATCTTAGAAGCTTCGCACACTTTACCGTAATTCTCGTATCTCGATCAAGGCTCTACTTGATCTCGACATTTCCGTTTAGCGCAACTTAGCTGGCACATCCTCAGATGGAGTTTGCACCAGAGAATACCAAGGCCACTCTTAACTAATGAAGACTTACTATCTGCATGTACTCGATCATAACCCTTCGCTCTACATTTCGTCATCATCGCGTATCTATACTTTCCGCAGTGTTAGTAGATCCCTTGAGCGTGGCTCAACATAATGAGTCTACGGATACAATTACTTAGACATCATCAACGCTCAAGAGCGTTCTATAGACAAAATGATGTTAAGAGATTCAATTAAAGGGAGAAACATCCTCGGGGATCTATAACGCTACAAATGAAAGTTGGAAATCAGTAACAACCGCAAAATTTCATGCCATTCACGTAGATACTTCGTTCAATACCCCGCTTAGTCGATCGTGGCTCCATGAGTACACATTTTCGCTCCTATCGTCACTTCACCAACGCATCAAATACTACAAAGATTGACGAGACATTGCATTGCGGGGAGATCCGTAACCGTTCGTAATGGCATGAAGTAGGAATTACAATACCGCCGCCTTTACGCTCCCCCTATTAAAATAATTGTGACAAGCAAAAGTGAAGATTCAAAAGAACCGTGCGACGGGACCATATAGCTCCGGGCCAACGATCTCCCATCGCTCCTTCACAACGAGTTGGTGGAATTTCTTTTAGTCCACGCATCCGAGGTCGAGGCCGGTGATGCGGACTTTTTATTATGCAAGAACTTATGAACCCAAATTTATATATATTTATAATGATTAGAAAAGTCAGTTTTCCAACGCAAGTATACATATCGTATTTATGCACACAGTGGTCAATGGAGTCCTGATTATCGATCCCACAGTGAAAAGCGACGTTCCTTACAATAAGGAGGCTGTATCGAAATCAAATACCCAAATCGCAATTAAAGTTTAAATTTACTTACCAACAAGATGCGTAAAACAGTAATAGTTAAACAAACCACAATTACTTCTAATATCTTAAACAAAATTAACTAATACACACACAATTGGTGCTTTCGTATTTGAAAGTTTTTATATATATATGAAAATCGTCTTCTCTTGCAAATGAAAAGTATATGATGTGTGAATGATATGTAACGATTATTTATTATATCAGGTCAAACTGTGAGCATAAATATTTATTTACCCTCAAAAGTACTCCCCCCTTCCGCATGTAAACAATATCGACATATCTTAAGTTCAATCACTAAATCTGGGCTACTAGGCTAAGAGGATACCAGCTGTCACTATGAGCTCCCACTCACTCTTCACCTAAAGCCGCTAACCTTCGACTTTTTGGCTACTAATCTTAGCGACTACCAAATTCCAGATTCACCGTCACCCTAAAACCTCTAATTTGAAGCACATCAAAACACATTTCTCTATTTATTCGCACTCAATTCTCATGAACTACGCAATTCATTCACTTAACATCGAATACATTCATCATTGTAGGACATCGAATTCGATTCTTCATTATATGCCACCTTGTCTATGCATGAGAGACGTTGCCTTCTACATTTTAAAAGTGGAAATAATCATCTTTTTCATGTGATATGAACAATTTGGATAGTATAAATTTAAAAAAGCTGAGTATATGTGTTAGATACTTAAATATAGAGGATTTGGGTGGTATGTATGTAAATGCCCTTTTGTTGGATGCAATAGGTCTACCTGTTCCACAGACTCTGAGAAGAACTGAATATTTATTAGCATACTATATTCAGTACATAGCATAGAGCCAAAAATAATATTGTCGTGCTCTAAATTTATGATAGCTTGACCAATACAAGAGAATTGTATATATGTAAAAGTAAGAAATCTAAATGACAGGAAAGGTTCTCTTAACATTCAAAACATATATAATACTCTTTGTTGGAAGTCACCACTTCTCATAATCCAGAAGAAAGTGTCGCACTCGCTAAAATCGTCCACGGAGGTCCTCAGGCGAATCAGACGGGAAGAATTTCGCGAAGCTCCTCATTGAATTGTTTGGATCCGTTTTATGTCAAAATCGGTTCATAGCTTGTTAGATTTGATTTTATTTAGCATTACATATATTTTATATAAAGAAAAATAATTAGAGCCCATCTAAAGGCAGCCAAAGCTGATCAGTTTATAGATTGAAATTGGCTTGAAAAATTTTTGGATGACTAGTATTAACTCATAATTCTGCTTATTTATTTTGACCCGATCTCGATCTGAGCTATAATTTAAATCATTTTTTTAGCGGTTAACAATCTTCCTACTAAAGTCACAGCCCTATTTTGGAGGGATATGTTTATTTCGATTCAATCTTTATCCGAGCTAATATTTGAATCAATTTTTGAGTGATTAAAGATCTTCGATAATACAACATAATTTCTCCCGTTATTTTTTAAAAGGGTTCTTCTGATTCAAGGGCAGAAAATGACATGAAATTAGAAAGGGAATTTACGAATATACAACACATTTCTTATGTCTTTGCATATCTAACACCTAAACTTTAATTCTTATGTTGGCACGAAGGGGTACACCATATGCCTGGAGTTCTACTTTTCTTTCCTAATTTTATGTAATAGCAATTGAGTAGCTTGGACATCCCATGCCAATGAAGACGTTTATGAGGCTAACCGTTGCTTCCAAGATTTTTTTCATTGGTTATCCTATTTTCTTTCCTAATTTTATGTAGTGTTTTTTTTTTTCCTCAGATTCGAGAAAAGAAAGTGAAATGAAATTAAGAAGAATTACATACATGCTCTTAATGCTTATATATTTACTTTCCTAACACCCAAATTCTTGTCAATTTTGCAGCTGCTCTAATGGCGACCTCAAGCTCGGCTCTCGTAGTTGTAGGCGGCCGACGAGCTGCTTGCAAGCTCGAACTAAAAGTAGAATTTTTACAGTAGATGGCCGGAAAATGTTTTGGTGGCAGGAGGAGGAGGAGGATGCAGCGAAAACTCACCGAAAATGTATCTAAATTACTAATGATAGGCTAATTGAGCGACCACGAGCTAACGAGTCGAGTTGGAGGCTCGAGCTGTGAGTCATTTAATAAAACGAGCTCAAGTTTGAGCTCGAGTCGTGTCTGATAAGTCAGTTCGCTAAACTCGATCGCGCCATTTACACCCCTAATAGATTGTATGTATTAACAGTTCAGAGGTGTTCTACTCCAAAAGAAAAAAAAAATAGTTTTTTAGAATGTTAGAATTTGGTGGTAGTTGAGAGAGAAGTTGTTGATTGTCTTTATATTTGCAAGTGTCACACAATTCTTCAATATTTACATATCTGACACAAACTTTGATTTTTTTGTTGGCTCTAATGGTTGTCATTCATGTATGTTGAGTTTTGACTCTGTGGGGCATATAAAATCAACCTCTCTCTCTCTATATCTCATATATATATATATATATATATATATATATATATATATATATATATATATATATATATATATATATATATATCGAATCCTGTTTGACATCCGTATTGTTCGTGATACCACACAATCCGGTATAAGATCCTAAATGCCTCCCGTATCAGAGAATGACGGGGGAAAACTCGAGAGCCCGATGAAATTGAAAAGGATTTACATACATGCCTCTTAGACGCTTATATATTTACTTTCCTAACGCCCAAATTTTAATATTTGGGTAGTCAAGCTCTAAGTTAAGAGAATTTCTGCATTACATTAGAATAGTCTAGTTTTTGATAGTCTTGCCAATTTATTTGTGCTATCATAGAGCGTGATACTCTCTCCCACTTCTGCTCGCAACTCCCTCATTGTGCCATCCTCCTGATTTTGCTGATCTTTTAATTGCCACAATCTCTTCATGCTCCCAGTTAGCTTTTCTAGCAGGCAATCATCTCCACTTGATAAGATACTATTGTTTGGCACCCCTTGTAGTTTGATCATCATGCCTGTCAGTATTTCTTCAACTTTTTTTTATCAAAAAGGTGATTACGGTTGCAGACGCACGCTTGGAAATCCTTTAAAGTGTCTTCCATGTCTTCATAATAGGGCTTCCATATGCTAACATGAAAGATTGATGTATCTTTAATTTTGTGGAAGGTTGAGTTTGTAGGAGACTTTTCCCTTCTGTTTCATCACCTCTAAAGACCCTTCGTATCTTCGAATCAGCTTGTTACGGCGTAACTTTCGAAATGCTTTGAATTATTGTGCAGAGAAGTTTTAGAAGGACTAGATCTCCCTTAAACTCGACATGCCTTCTTTTGACTCGCCCACTTCTTCATTCTCCCCGACAGCCGCAATATTGTTTCAGCTAGCTCCCTTTGCTCATTCCAAGACTTAATAAACTTGCAAGCTGCTTGATTTTTTCTTTTCATAGTTGGTTGTATGAGAGTAGGCATGGGTTGTTGTCCCATGATTATCTTGAAAGGGTTCTTGCTGGTGGCTTTGTTGTTTGCAAATTGAAAGAGAATTGTGACACATAAGCAGTTTTGCCTAATTTTGTTGATTTGCACTCAATTTGTTTACGTAACTGTTAGCTCCAAGAGCTATTCATTCTATCAGTCTAACCGTCACTTCTACTTGAAAGCTTGTTGAAATAATTCTGATCTGATCCCAACATCTTGAATAGTTTGGTCCCAAATCTCCTGCTGAAGCGAGGCTCCCGATCACTAATAATGCTTTGTGGTATTCCCCATATCTTTACCACATGACAGAAAGAGCCTTGCGGCTTCGGTGGCGCATGCTTGGCGGGAGAAACAATGAATGTTGCATACTTTTTGAATCTATCTACCATGACTGTGATGTTTCCAAATCCAACTTTGGCAAGCTGGAGATGAAGTCTATAGAAACGCTCTTCCACGGTCTCTTAAGGAATAGGCCCTAGTTGTTGAAGACAACTTTGTCTTATTGGCAAATCGGTGACAAGTACGACATATTCTTCTACCCTATCCTTCATCCCTGGTCAATAGTAGTTAGTTTTTAGAAGTGCTACGGTTTGCTTCGTACTTGTATGTTCTGCCCATAAAGGGTCGTGACATTATTTGATTAGCTCCTTTTTAGGTTGCTCCCACCTTGGCACATAAATGTGGTTGAATCTAGTGTAGAGGACATCTTCATTTATCCAAACTTTTCTGGCTTTCCCTTCACCAGAGAATTAATACTTTAGGCTTGTGGATCAGAGTTCAACCCTTCATTGGTTCTGCTTATGAGGGAGCTGGAGGACTTGTGAAATGTTTGTAAGTTCTGCTTTTCGACTTAGTGTGTCTGCTACAACATTGCCTTCCTTGGTTTATACTCGAAGATGTAATCAAACTGTGCCAAGAAACTCTGCAAGTTTGGTTGCTTGCTTCGGGACTTAGGGCCCGTTTGGGGCAGCTTATTTGGAAGCGGTAGAATTTTCCAAACGCGTCGCTGTGTTTAAAATACATGTTCGCCCTCGCTTATTTTTTTCGCTTGATAATCGCTTCCTTATTAACGATTCATTAATAAGAGGCGAAGCGCTCCGTCACTTCGTCCCGTGTCCTCTTGTGGCATTAGGTAAAGATTTCCTCCCATGCCCCCTCGCCTCGCCCTCCCCAACCTTCGGCTCCTTTCATCCTTGTGGAAAAAGCTGAAAGGAAGATGGTGCTTTTTGATGCAGAACCCCTAGCAGCTCCTCTCTAACTCACGTGATCGAGAACTTCTCCTTTTTCCTCCTCCTTTCGTACCTCACCTTCCTCCTCCTTTCACAGAGGTTTGGTTTGTTGGTTGCATAAGCCAAGAAATTGAGGGGCAATTTTTTTTTTTAGTTAAAATAGAGGTTTGGTTTTTTTATTTACAGGAGTACCATTATGTGAGCCACTGATATATGCCTCTTTCACTTTAGCTTTTTATATGTGTAGATCATTTCTAGCCTTTTATCTTGATCCTTATTTATAAATATAAACTCAATGCTTACGTGATTCTGTGTACTCTGTATAAAATTAGTGATTTGTCGTGGTGAGTAATTCGGTTTGTCTTTCTTTGGGATCCGATCTCTATAGTCCTTATTGTCGAGTTCTGAAAAGGAAGTTGCAAGGCGGAGAAACTTCGCAATCGCTATTGATCAATGATATCTTTGAATTGTGTGGATCCGTGATACCGACACCTAAGGTCTCAGAGAAAATGATTTGATCTTCAACGAATTTTAGGGAAAGAAAGTATTTTCACTTGCTTCATTTTTGTTGATGAGGATATGAAATGCTTTTTTATAATTCTAGGATGTAGATACGGCTTATGCTTTGATAAGGATACGAACAACTTCACCAAAAAGCGGAAATAACGGTCACGATTCAGCACCAGCCGACACATTGCTCGAATACCTCCTAAACAATGTTTCTAGTTTATCAAGTATAATCTACATATTAACTGACATTTGTGATAATCGCTTGCCCAAGTGATTACAAATAATCTGTACAACTGCCTCAACAATTCCGCCTTCTTCAAGGTTTCAAAGAGTTGCTGGCGATATTGTCCGTCATGACATTGAAGTTATTTTTTTTTGTGATGGCGCTGAGCAGCTTGGACAATCCATGCATGTGGGAAGTCGCTGCATCTTCGCATTGATAGTGAAGTGAAGATCAGTGGATTTGTTTGATGGAGTAGTGAAGAATTTATGCACTCCAACTCATCTTTTGCCTGCCTTTTCTAAAGAAGTTTTCTGTAACAAGAACTGTGTGGTATGTATGCAAATGCCACAATATTTTAATGACAAGCTAGAATCGTCATCTTTAACTTTGAATCAATTTTTTGATAGATCTAATAGCTTCAATGAACCAAATAAATGATGTAAGGAATCTGGGCCACAATTTCTCCATTTTTATTTTCACTTTTCTATATTGATGCTTGCAATTGTTGGAGTTGTAATGTTAGTTTTATCTGGGCCACAATTTCTTCATTCTATTTCCACTTTTTTATATTGATGTTTTTAATTTAGGCGAAGTTGTAATGTTAGTTTTTTTTTCCTTAATCTAACTTTGAGTTGAACTTGATTTGTCCTTTGAAGGTAACATATCCTTTATGATGAGCATAACAAGAATATAACAGCAGAGAGAGAGCAAGATAGATATATATGTTGTACTGTTCAGAGAAAAAATATATGCTTTTTTATTCATAAAATTGGCTCTATTTATAATTATATGGGTCACTTAATAAAATTATATGCTCTGCCAACCTTACAGGCCCTTTTTTGAAAAATTTGCCATCTCTTTGTTGAATAAATATTTTGTCTGATGTTCGCATGTCCAACCACCGACCACCACGTCGCTTGCCGATGAGGTGTATGACGACACGCGGCTTGCGGGAGCGACGTCCGGACGCGCTCGTGTCCGAACGAAATATTTTCTTCTCTTTATTAAAGATGCTTACAAATCAATCGCCGTTCTCGCATCTTTTCGTATTTATAATCGATACCCGCGTCTTTTCGTATCTATAACTGCTATCCGTGTCTTTTTCATATCTAAATTTGATGTTGACCCCCGTCGATCCATAACCGACATTACCAACTTTTTTATTGCATTGAATCGATATTTTATCTTTCTGTGGTCTAAGCTCTCGATCGACAAAATCTTTGGATCAGCCCACCTAATCGATTCGGTTCAACTATTTTGTTTGGATGTCAATTCCGCTTGGCCTTTGGATTACGTGCAGCTGTCAGCTCCTGATGTGATCGGTGTAGATATCCTTTGTTGGTTTAGGTGGCCCTTCTATGTGATAATTTCGCTTAATCACCTATTGAGCCCTTGTAGCATTCCCGGTGTGTTCACCGAGTGAGCCATTTTCGAAGAGTTCCATACGGAGGATTAGCAAAGGATAAGACTCCTCGTCCGTAAGAGTTCTTTTTTTTTTTTTTTTTTTTGCATTGACTAATGAGAAATGTAGAGTAACATGTCCGGTGCTGCAGGACTTTGCCATCCGACGAAGATGAGGGCATAATGGCAACATAATGCAGGATTGTACACACCACTTCCAATACTAGCGGCACCATGAGTGGATGTCAACATAGACCTTGTGATGAGACTCCCGAGAACCCATACTAAATTCCCTCTCACATCGTCGATCTATAATTCAGGGAGATTGTAGGATTGCACAGAATCACCATGACCATCACCTTGGATGCAGAGCCGAATTCCCGAACCGCTTCTGGAGGACACTATGGGGAGAGCTAGGCATCAAATTCCAACTTAGCTTTAGCAGCTCATCTACAGACGACAGGTAGATAGAGGTAATAAACAGGAGCTCCAATAATCTCTTGGAGGTTTCTGTGGGGTAAAATATAAAGTACTGAGATCTTATCCTAGCCCAAGTTAAATTCTCCTACAACAAATCCATCAGTCAGACTATTGGACGGGCACAATCCGCTACACCACTTGAGTTTGTGCCACTTTTGCCATCTTTGAAAATCAACGAAGACGCCACGTAACGAGTTCACGAGATTGTAGTTCCATAAGAGGTTAGCAAGAAGATTGCTAAGCAGAATTGCACACTGTGCACATACAAATAAATCCAGGAACAAGGTAACGTTTTTCGAAAAGGCGATCCCGTGCGGATTCAATTGAAGAAGGAAAGGTTTCACATAGAATTATTCGGGAAGCTTAAACCGAGTGGTTTTATTGGACCTTTTAGAGTATTTCAGAAGTTGAATGAAATTCTTAGAAGATTCACTTGTGAGGGGATTACAATGTTTCACCCACGTTTAACGTTGTCGAACTTACATCGATTTTTTTGAAGAGTTTGGAGCTTTGACAAGCCGAGTCGAAGCTTCCCTTCAAACTGAGAGACTGTGCGCACGGAAGACGCCCCCGACGCTGTGCACTGGTGAACAAGCGAGTCGGCTGAACCGACCGGCTATTTCTTCTGCAGGTCCAATGGACCGGGCCCATGCGAAGATGCTTAAAGCGTTCATTAGAGAAGTGATATTTGCTTCAGAAAACAAAAATCTGAGAAGCACCATGATGAAGGACGCGATCACCTTCAATGTTCAAGTTAATCAGCATCACAATAGGAGAGAAAAATTCTAACCGTGGTAGAGAACATGTGGATATATCAGTTATTTGATGTAACTAAAGTGCGAATCTAAGCTATTAATCCCCTTTTTCTTTCTACTTTAACATAACTTCAAAGGTGAAGTTGGTTGCTTTTATTCTCCTCTTTGTGACCAATGCTATTTTACGGTGCTTTTGAGATATTAATGCTTCTTCGCTATTATGTTGTAATGGAACAGAGCAACTTGGATGTCCGGTGCATCAGAGAGTTGGGTGGATGTTCTTTGGGATGATCTGACTCATTGAATTTCCACCATTTTGGATGTTCTCTAAGTTAATTGTGTCAAAGTAGTTATTATAGCAATTACATTATCATGACATTTTTGAATGATATTCCATATCTTCTCTTCTATTTTTTGTAATGCTTTTTCCGGATCCATGATAAATGAGAATTTGGTTGTTCCTTGATGGCTGGGTTTAGCGTCAATCCTCCCAAACTGCAAAAATGTCATTTAATTCCTATGATCTTTTGTTCCATTTTCCCACTGTTTTGCCTTAAATCCAGGATTTAGTAAACCCTGTTGGAAGTGGAATTTGCGGGATTTAGAGAAGGTTGAAGCGTGTGGAGGAAAAGGGAAGAATGGCAAGGGTTACCTTCCTCAATGGTTTTAGGTAGCAGTGGACGACTGGAGCTAAAGGAAGGGAAAGATGGAGTTTTATTGGTCTGCATGCCGCAATGCCATTGTTGCTTTCCGAGCTAGCTCTAACCATGATAATTAGGGTGTTGGGTAACTTTCCCAACATTTATACATACCAACCAAATGTTTCATATCACATAAATATTTACCATTTTAATTAAAAAAATGAAATACACATTCATTCATGGGTATATATTTAAAAAAAATGAAGTTTAGGTGTTATGATATTTAAATAAATAAGAACTGAGTTTTAGGTATGTAATTTAACACTCAAAATTGATAATTACTCTTACAACTCTTGTGTCATAAATCTATGTATCTAATTCTAACACTTAAAGTTGGATATTTACTCTTATAACCCGGTGTCATAAATTTATGTATGAAAATTGTGTATTTCACTTTAAATGAAAGTGATTGCAGGATTTTTTTTATTTGATGTTAAAGAGTTAAGTGGTAAGAATTGTGTGATATGTGAGTGTTTGGGTGTTAAATATGTAAATGTCGCACATATATAAGCCATGATAGGGAAATCTAGCCTATTTTATTTGATGTTAAATATTTTTGTGGTGTGCTTACACTTGAATGGTCGTTTTGGTGTTATATATGTAATTCGAATGCTTTGGTTTCAGATATGTAATTACATAAGAATGTGATATGTTTGTAAATGTCGTTTATATACAAGCCATGACGGTGAAATCCATCATCAAAGGCAAATCATTTTTATCTTTTAGAGATTTGCTCTTCTCAAGCAGTTAGATTATAGCAGCATGGAAAACCCATGTGCTTGGGCAGCCGCTTCTTCTCTGTTGGATATATTCTGTTTGACTAAAATGAAGTTCTGTTATTAAATGTGTAATAAGAATTGAGTGTATGTATGTAAATCTTTCTCTCTGTCCCTCTCTCTCTTTCTCTCTCTCTCTCCGTGTGTGTGTGTGTGTGTTTATTTTCACACACGCGTTTGCGCGTGCGCGCACACACGCGAGCGCTTGACATCTGACTTTCACTACGGATAAATGATTTTTCCTACAAAAAATTTGTATGATTGTGGTCAGTTTTTTAATGTTTATGAATTTTATGAATTTTCCTCATTCCTGACTATGTGATGATGATTGAGTAGAACATTGATGGTGATCTTGTCCTTGTTCATGGTGCTTTAGGGATATCTGCTTTTCATGAATGTTCATGTTGCTGCTTAGATACTGTTGCCCTATGTGTAACTTGCCAAGGTTTTTGTTATTATTAGAGGAAATGATGTCTAAATGAACTGAGCTCAACTAATTGGTGCCTAATGGATGGATATTTGCAATTACTAAGCCTTTCTTGCCTTATTATTATTGTTATTAATTTTCAATTTTATGTTTAATTACCTTGGTTTGAATGATCTTTGATAATGCTGAACTGAGCTTAGTTGGTATGTGTATTAGTGCATAACTATGTTCATGAGTTCACTCTCCCATGATAACTCTTTAGTTTATGGGTTCTTTTGTGGCAGCTTTTCAATGGCTTACTATAAATTTGCCACAACTCTGTTTCATTGTCATTTTTTTGCTGCTTAAGATGTGGTTAGAATGTGTTGGTTGTAAAAACACCTGATGTCTTTTTGAAATATTAGAAAGGAAAATATAACAACCGGAGCAGTGTTTTAAAGTTCCACAACATTTCTATATTTATGTTTTATGAAGTGATGCAGGAATTTATATTTTCCTGATCATCATTTTTTACCGATCTTTTCAACTTTTGCTTAGGTCCTATAAAATCTCCTCTGATGAGAAACTTGCTTTGAAAGAATAGTTTTTAAAGGGTGTTCCTTCCAACTTCTAACAATAATCTGCTGCAATGGAAGGAACAACCTTCTTATTAACTTTTTCTTCTTTTTTATAATTTTTTTGCTGTGGTTTCTGGATGTTCTTTAGAGCTGCTATCTACTGGGTTGAGCAGTCCTGAGACGCATCATCTCAGGATGTCATGGTTGCGATTTCAAGTTCTGAAAAAATGAAATGATGTTCTGTGAGAAGAAATATGGAAATTGGGTAGTTTTAAATGTTATGCATGTAAATGCCTTTTACAGTTATATGATATTTACCATCATTTTTCTGAAATAAACTTTTTGTACTAAGTGTTAGCCTATTTTGGTGAATTATAGCTTTAATTATTGATACATCATCAACAAATTCATCATTTGGCACCTTAACTTTAAACATTTGGCATGAATCTCGATACATTTGGCATGAATCTTGAGAACTTTTTGAGCAAAAATGTTCAAACGCAAATGCGATGCAGCCCCAAACGGACCCTAAAAACTAATCGTTAACTCGATTTATCAAATGAGGACGGAATCTTGACGAGAGGGACTAGATGAGACCAAAATTGATCCAATCCGAGTCGTCAAACTTACCGCCTTTGACTCGGGAGGATACACGACACTAAAATCGATTCAATCCGAATCAAATCAAGTCTACATTAAGATGTTAAACTATTTGTGGAAGCTTTAAAGAAGCAATTGGATTCCAACATAGCATGTTTATCGTTAAATAGAGCATCTCTATGAGATGAATCCAACGAGTCCAAGATCACAATTCTGACATCATTAGCGGACTTTAAATGGTCACAAAACATCACCCGATCAAGTGAATCACTCAGGTCGTTCAATGCTAGGCCCCGGATTCTTGCAGTATTTACGGAGGAATTAAGTTTCAGTGCTGCTTTAGACCAAAGGTCTGACGAACACTTCCTGCCCACGACACTCGTGCAGCACTTTACTGGAGAAATGCAGATGAGTGATTCTGCTTTGATGTGGAGCAGTGGCGAATCTATGCCCTCCAAATCAAACTTTTGCCTAACTTAGGAATAAATCCAGCCCTTGCTCTGTACAACGTAATTAATACTGCACCTGTAATGCAATCATTTTCTCCAAAGGGCTGGATTTATTCAGGATTTATCATATATTCCGTTTACCTCAGTTTTGGCCTAAATTTTGAAGTTTTTAGGATTTTTGGCTAGAAGTGAAAGGAAAGAAAGAGAATGGTTTTGGATGCCATGATCCTTCACACACACAAAATATTCTTTGGAATCATAACACACACACACACACACACATATTGTTAAGTTTTTTATTGTTAGTAGCATGCAATTTCTTGAACTATTACACCATCGAGATGTTGTCTGTTTTCATTGTTATTATTTATCTTAATGGATTTATCATGCAGATGATTTTAAGTGATGACCTATTGAGTTAAACAATTTTTTATGGATATATCCTACAAAGGATTTACTAGAATTCACTTCAGTTGAACCCTTTTCATTTGATCCGACTGGGCTTATCAATGTCCATGATCGATGATCTAATTGAATCTGATATGATGGCATACATATTGTAATTGGATGGAGTAGTTTGGATGGCCCATTGGATATGGAGGCGACCACTGCATTTCTGTCATATGACTGAAAACTGGTGTATCATCTACCAGATGGATAAACAAAGGTGAATCTTAGTGTTCGAATTTCTACTTTTTTTCCTCCTCCCTATTCTTGTTTCATCAAATTAACTGTGTTGAATGGCAGTTATGGTAATTTCTCTTCTATCATGTTTTGAACATAGCCACATTTTCTCCTATTTAGTTTTTTAAAAGGGTTCTTCTGATTCAGGAGAAGAAAATGACATGAAATTAGAAAGAGGAATTTTAAAAGGGTTCTTTATTTGTTTTTGTATATGGCCAGATCTGCACTCTTCCTTACGCGTAGCCATTCTGACATTGTGGGGCCCTGTCTTCCATCTATCATGTATGATCTTTGCTACTGACTGCGACTGATTATTCTACGGCAGACGAGGTTGTCCACACTGCTGAGGCTGACTGTACTGCGGAGACTGACTGTGCTGCTGTGGCGATTGCTTGGCCTGAATTCTCATTGGTTGTTTTCCTTTGTCGACCGTTGCCACTACACCAGATCTCTTTTTATAAGCCTTAGCTGGCCTCATTTTCTCTGTCTTTTCTGCAGGCTCCATGTGCTTGACTTCTTCTTGTAAGCTGTTGGTCTTGCTAAGTAGCTTCTCGAAGGACTTGATGGTAAGACCCTTAAGCATGAAGGCTACCGGACCGTGGATACTCTTGAGTAGTATATCGATTGCGTGTTGTTTTTGTAATTGAGGCTCACATTTCATGCTTAAGTTTCTCCACCTCTAGATGCAGTCAACCAAGGTCTCGTCGTGCTTCTGCCGCTCTACCACGAGATCTCCTATGGTAACATGATGTTGGGCACCGGCAAATCTCTTGACGAACATGTTTTCCATTTCTGCAAAAGTCTTTACTGATCCATTAGGAATCTCGGCATACCAGTTGAATGCTATTCCTAACAAGCTGCTGACAAACTGACGGAACAAATGGGATTCAGTCTCGCCTGTGTTGCAACAACTGGTTCTGAAGTGTGCTATATGCTGACGAGTATTTCCCGTCCATCGAACGTCTTAAAAGTCGGGGGCACGAAGCCTTTGGGGTAGGTACAACATCAAATTTCTCCTGGTAGGGTTTACCCCTTGAAACTAATGCTCCACCTTTGGACTAAGCCAAGGCCTCCCAAACTTGTTGTTCGACCATTTGCTTTAGATTTTTTTTTTGTAGATTCGAAGCTGAATCCTTCTTCGAAGGTTCATTTTTGTTTCCAGAAGCCACTTCTCGTCTTTCATTGGTGATGTGTATGATCTCCAGCTGGTTGATCTCTGGAGATGCTACTGGTCGTGACTGTGACTGTCCGTAGAGTGTATCCATGGTTGTCATGGTGGCGGTCATTTCATCCATTCTCTTTTCAAGACGATTGATCTTATCACCTCTTGTGAACACGGCCCTTTGAAGCTCTTCCACGACATTCTCCTCACTAGGAGCCCGCGCGCATATGTTGTGAACATAGTCTCAACCATATTAATTTCCATGAACTCTTCTTCTATGTAATCTGATAGGCAGTAGTCTTTAATGCCGATATCTAGTCCATGTTGTCTTGCTAGTTCAAAAATTTACTGCTCGAAGCCTTCGAACTTGGTCTTCCACTGCTTCTCCTTTAGTTAATTTCAAATATGTGCATCTCTCTTGACTGCCGTCCTTCTCTGCAACTGATTCGGAAGCGACGTCAGTAGTGGCAACGAAAATATCAGACTCATGATCAACTTAGTGATTTGCACTTCTCAGAGTGTACAGGTGCAACAACTTTCCGTAACCACACTTTCCTCTTAAGAGTCGGTGCTTTGAGACAGAGTGTCTCGGCGGGGACATCAGAGTGAAGAGGCGAAGTGTGCTCCCTAGTGTGCAGACCATGTACAGAGGAAGGCAATCCTCTCTTCTTTCTCAGGAATTCTTCTTGTTTTGTAGCATGTGGTATTCTCGGACCCAGTCGAGACTTGACCGATCTGCGCACTGCGGGTGTCAGAACGGTAGTGGCAGTATCTGTAGCAATTGTATCAACACGTTTTCCCAAACGGTGCTTGACGGAAATTCTGACTGGTCTCTCCATTTTCAAAATTTCTTCTTTCACTTTAGGGGATATTGCGCATCCCATCCTTTTAAGGAGCTTAGCGATAGAACATCCATCTATTTCGGCCAATCTTCGTAGAAGAGTGTGAGCTCGGGTGATGGGTGTGGGCTTTTCCCTCACCTTATCACGACCGTGTGGTGTCGAAAGTGTAGCGGCAGTCCTACGAAGGCTTTCATTTCCAATGGTGCCAGATAACGGGTGGAACCTACTACCTCGAAGAATATGAGAGGTATCCGGTAAACCGAGTTTCTGTTGAGGAATCTCATCAATTGCTGACAGACTTGCAACTTATGCCCTGGTAGCTTTGCAAATCCTGCGGCTGCGGTTCCTCCTTTGAGACTTAGTTGGTAGGGGAGGTCTAGAACTCGAACCAACCTCGAAAACTGACGGCGGGGTAGGGAGGGCTTTATCGGTATCTTCTTCATATAGAATTTCTTTCCCTTTGGCAGACGGGAAAGTAGGTGAAGTGACGGCGAAGCCGGTGGTTGTAGAAGTGACATCTCTCCTCGGTACAGAGACAACTGACTTGACGGGGGCAGTGGTTACTTTCACCTTCTTGGCAGAAGGGAATTCTTCATGTGAGTTCATATCGAACTCAGCAGACGGCTCTTGTACTTCAAGGGTGGCAACTTGCATGACCACGAACGGGGCTTTTCCTAGTACGACTTTAAACTCACTAAAGTCGGTCCCAAACTGCCTCGTGGGAAGAGGGCAAGTTGCAGAAGAAAGTCAGTGTAGGGATTGACATCTTGACTGTCAAAACATTCCAAAAGTTGGGGAGGGCCAAAAACCTTGTCATCATAGTAAAAACACTATGAAAAATGTCATTCTGTGAACTGGGTAAAATTTCATTTCACTTGATATATTTTTATTTCATTTTTAGGCTTTCATGTGTTTGTTTAAATGAGTTTTAAGATTTAAGGAAGGATCAATCTGCCGAAGGCAAGATTGAATTCTGGAGGCACAAAGAAGAGGTGAAGCATGGGACACTGTCGGGGATCCCCTTCACAACGCAAACTGCCCTGGCGAAACTTGTTCGCCGACACACCTATTGGGGGTCCGAACCCATAAGATCAAAAGGAGAAAATCTAAAGATTATCGAACCCTT
The DNA here is from genome assembly GCA_022702705.1 of Papilionanthe hookeriana x Papilionanthe teres. Lineage (NCBI taxonomy): Eukaryota > Viridiplantae > Streptophyta > Magnoliopsida > Asparagales > Orchidaceae > Papilionanthe > Papilionanthe hookeriana x Papilionanthe teres. The sequence goes on along the minus strand of CM040422.1, from coordinate 158,312,617 downwards.
CCGTTTAGGGGTGGCTAAACAGATGGTCCTGAAATCCAAGAGAGTTGATCATACTTTCCCAAGAAAGAAATAGGTAAAGCATGCCAACGGAAGAATGGTAATCTGGCTCATGAGGGACATGAGCACATTACTGATATATGAATATAGTATTTCTTGATCTTAATGAAGAGAGAAACTTTTCCCCAGCAGAGTCGCCAGAAAACTGTCGGTTGCTAAATTGTTACTTCTTTGGGGTTTTAAATTTAATTTATATAAATATATCTTTTTAGAAAATATCATTTTAAATTTTTGAAAATCGAAATCAAACCAATCTCATATAATCAATAGTTTAAATAATCAAGAACTTCACTACAAGACGTGTATCTATCTTGAAGAATAGATATATTGCTTGGTAGTGTGACTTGATCAAATAAACTAGAAAATTCTATGACATCCGTTTGGTCTACGAACCACTTTTGACCGACAATTTCCCCTATCTAATATGAAAGAATCAGATAAGGTTTATATTAATATGGGGTCTTTAAGTTTCCTATAAGGGCAATCCCCTATAGTTAATTACATCTTAAATAACTGAAGTTACCTAAAAAAACTCTTAATATAGATCAGGAAATATTTATATTCATGACTTCCAAAGGTAAGGTTTTCCAAGAAAAGTGATAGTCGGAAATTCAATAGGTGGCTGGCTCAAGTTTCAGAACATTTCATTTTATCAGAATCTAAAGGAAGAGAAGGCTATGAGAAGAACATGGATCCAAGAAAATCTTGGTGTCTTCCCAAACTATCCTATGATTTGGCTTTGATTTAGGATATTTCTTTAATGTTTCATCCTGTCAATTTTATTATTTAGGACTTACATTCACTTGATATCGATCATGTGAATGGCCTGGAAGATAGGAGGATTTATGTCATATCTGATGACAACCTCGGAGTCCTAAGACGAGTTAGGGCTTATATTGCACAACCGAGTTATGCAAGGGCCTGAAGAGATAAGGTGAGGATTTATGCTGCACTAGGCAAGCTACCTCGAAGTTCTGTCGCTTCTTGTTTAATTTCTAAGGAGTTTTGCTGTTAAAGATGGTTGTGCTGCCCACTATGCATGCTCCAAGCTCCAAGCTCCTCGTCATTATAGTTTCAGTTTAAAGAAGTGTCAATTGAAGAGAAACAGAAGTGTCATGTTTTAGAAAAAAAAGTTTAAATTTGAGGTGTCTTAATATCTTATTTGGGGGGAGTTTAAGTTGATTATAATGACACCGGTTAGGATCCTACGGTTCCCTCGTTTCGACACCATTATTTTCTTCGGATTCACTTAGTCCAGATGAATTTTCTAAACTCAAATCAATGAGTTTTGTACTTTTATATAGACCGTAGGAAATCTCGTTAGCAACACGTAGGTTACATCCTCCCAGGTATTCCCGATCTTCCGAGATATATTTTAATTTAGTTGTAGTTGTGATCTTTGTTTTATTTGTGATTAAATTTTGAGTTGTTTTATATTTTGATTGTTGTGGCGGTGAAAATTTATCTCAATTGATTTTAGTTTTAGTTTTGGTTTTGATTTTGTGGCTATCCTTGAAGGTTTCAATTTTCATGCAGGGTGACATTGTTATTTAACATGCAAGTTTATAAGAAAAGAAACTACAGTAGAGTGTGGGTAAGTAAATTGCAATAAAATAAAAGCGTACCTGAAAAGTCTTCCTGTCATCTCCACCTGGAACTTTAGTATTCTTGGCAATAATCATTTATAATTTGCAAGAAAGTAAATCCTATGGATATGTTCATCACAAGCCTACTAAACTCTATGCCGTAACTTGGTGGGTCTTATTTGTTCATTTTAATGATGTTTTCACTTAATAATTATGATAGGTTCAATTGCTCTACAGGGTGTCCAGAAGACTTGTGAAAAGCCTCTAGGAGATACCTAGACGTTTCACAGTCTTTTTGAGCTTCCTTGAGATCATTTTGGACTTATCATAATCATTAGATGATTCATCTACTTCATACCCTACTACTTAGTGAATTGATGTTTTGATTAATCTGAAAGATAGGGAGCTTATCATCTGTTGTTTCATTTAGGGGATTATGTGGGTATAAACCCCTAGAGGCAAAGTTTAATTCATTTTGGAAAATTATCCAATTAGTTTTATGATTGGGTTTGTAGTGTTTTCAATTATTTTCATTTGATTATGTTCGCATTTCTAAACTTCTTTTAACAGACTTGATTAGACCTAGTTCACTACTAAGTCTTAAGATTTTAGTGAATAAGTTCGCAATTTCTTAGAAAAAGTTAAATTTTATAAATTTGATTTTTATCAAAATATTATCATTTAATCATCAAATAAGGGTGGAGATCAGTGGATTATTAACTTCCAAGATTAACCCCTAACCTTACGGATCATTTTGCTTAATTATCTTCCAAATTAGAATAATTAGGGAAATTTAAACATTTTGTTTTTATGTGATGAGGTTGAAGTGGGTTTCTGCCATTTATCCTTTTGATGTTTTAATCATTCACATATAATTAAGATCTGAGATAAGATCATTAATTGCCCATTTTACCCTTTGGTTAAGCCTAAATATTAATTAAGGCTAAATTCCTTAAAATTAAAATTTTGCCCCTAAGGCCTATCACCTCATAATTTTTTAAATTCAATTCAAATGACTTTGAAATTTTTATGTTACCTCACTAATGGATTAATTAAAACATCGGAGGAGAAAATATGATTTTTCAAATTTTAATTTAATTTATATATTTATTTTAATGCAAAAATGAGGATTTTTAATGAAAATTTCATAACTTAGTAAAAACAAATCATTTGGCTTTAAAATTTCTACTTGCATTAGACCTTGACCAGGGGACCACTAGGACCAAATTTCATGATTTTTTGTGTTTTAATTTAATTATTAGAATTATTTTAGTTTCTGGGGTTTTAATTAATTATAAAATATTTTAGAAGTTGAAAATTCAAATTTATATTTTTCTTAAATCTTTCTGAGGTCAGGGAACCCAGTGAAATAAATTTCATATTTTTTTAATTTTTATTTTAATTTTTAGATTTTTTTTTGTGAAAAGCTAAGAAAACTCATTTTTAGTCATTTAAAAATTCATTTAAGCCTTTAAAAATCAATCTCTTGACTTAGAGACTCAAGAAAATTATGTGGATGGTTCCTAAGTGATTAAGAGACCAAAAGTGATAATTTTGTGATTTTTAATATTTTTGTGATTTTTAATATTTTTTAATTATTTAAATATTAAAAATATGGTTAAAAATAAAAATTTTGTAAAAATTCCAATTTTATTTTTATAAAATTTTTTTGATCACAGAGAACTACCAAAAACAATTTTACAATTTTTTGAGTTGTATTTTAATTAATAAAATTAATTTAATGTTCAAAATTATCATCTCACTTAGAAAATTCATTTAACTAAATGAACTCCAAATGTCATGAAATTTTTATGGGGGGTTCTCTAAAATTTAAAGCACAGTGGAGAATTATTTTTGAGTAATTTCCATATTTATTGAACTCAAATTAATTCAAATTTAGTTTTAAGTTAAGTTGATGATTATGTCTTTTCTTAATGATTTAACCCATGAGAATTTTATCCTAGGGTCCCCTGGTCATAGAAGACCTACCATGATTTTCCTAGATTTTTTTAACCAACATGCTAATTTTTGGAATTAATTTATGAAAACAGATGCATATAGAACTCTTCATAGAGGTCTCCTCTGACTTTGGAAAAATCATGGAAGATCCCCCATGACAGAGGCTACAAAATACTAAAATGGCAAGCCATGGTGAAATATCCAAGTGCATGGAGAATCAAAATACTACATACAATATTTAATTAATTAAAAATTATACATGTACCAAATAAATTTCAAACCATTTTCACATTATTCTCCTCTGTTCACTGAGTAAGAGGGTATTTTTATTTTATTTTAAAGATTTTTCTACACCAAGTTATGAATTTTTGAAGTATAGGTGATTAAAATAAATCAGAAAATCCATATTTTTCTATTTATCCACGTCAACCTACGGCGGTGTCGAAGTGGCCACCTGGCGCTGCGGGATTAGCTAGCGCTGTCTGGTTTGAGGGTGTGTTCACGGACCATTTCTCTGTTTGACACGATCAGGGTCGTCCATCCATTACACGCGCAATCGAACGAATGCCCATCTTCGTCCCCGTCTGGTGTGATCCCGTGACTGTCCACACTAGAACCCTAATTTTGAAGCCTAGAACCAACCAAATTACCTCGGATTTGATCCTATGGACTCGTCTAAGCATGAAGAACATATCCATACGGCTAGTCATGGTTTAAATTAATCCTAATTTCATGGAGAATTCAGAGAAGCTTAGGAAGAAGAAGAGGTCAATACATTAGCTTTGAGAAGTGAAGCTTCAATCAGAGATGATATACGCCTTCGTTGGAGTCCCAAGAACTCAGGGATGAAGCCTCTTGCCCTGTTGAATTGCTTAGGTATGAAAGTGGCCAGGCCTTATTTGGAGCTTTGATGGAAGTCACTGTTGGAGTGGTCTGGCGATGGGGCTTTCAGTGGAGAACTTCTTCTCTTGCTGTGGGGATGGTGTGGGTGAGTTTAATTTGACTTTGGTGGAGTTTGGAGATATGTCATGTTTTGGGCTGAGAATTCATTGAAGAAATTGCTCTCAAGCAGAGGGAATCAATGGCTGAAGATAGTGGGATCACTCTTAGGATCTCTCAGGGAAGCTCAGGAAGCAGTTTGGTAGGGTTTTCTTGAGAAAAATTCAGCACCTTATTTTGGCCGTGAAGAGCTCCATTTATGGCCATAGACATTGAGGCCGAGCTCGGTGGTCGGTGATGGGTGGATTTAATTGCCTGAGTGGAGGGCATATGAGCTCCGGTGGCAATTTAGGACTGAGTTAGCCATAGGGTGGAGTTTGGGATTTTTTAGCTTGGATGTGGCTCTCGATTTTGGCTCCTCCGGTGACTAAGCCAGCCGGCAAGGACAAGGGCGGTGACTGAGGGTCAGGTGAGCTAGCGGGGGAGTCTTAATGGTGATTAATTGGTTTAGGAAAAGCTTGGGGCAAAACAAAATGTGATTTGGTCTTTTAAGGAAGGAAATCCCCAAAATTAGGGGACCCTTGGTCCATGGCTCATCTAGCTTGGCTTAAGTGGGTTTGGGTCAGTCCTAGAGGTCCTAGGATTGGGTCGAGGGAGGTTAATTGGCCTGGTTAAGTCACATTTGGTCACATTTAGTCTTAGGTTCAATTTGGTTCATTTGGGTTTAAGTTGAGCTAGCTTGGGTTTGGGTTTGGGTTTGGATTGAGCACAAGTGATTTGAGCAATATTGTGTATATGATTGTCATGAATGGTTTAGAAGAGGTTTTGGAGTGATTTTGAATTAATTTGGTAGGTCAATTTGGCTTGGTTTGGTGTTTTGATCAATTTGGGGCAAGTTGGGTTAGCTTGGGTCTAGGTTGGGCTAGGGTCAAGCTAGGGCTCAATTGATTGTTCAAAAATATTGAGAAGGATGTCATGAAGAGTTTGGGGTCTAGGTCAATCAATTGGGTAAGATTTGATCATGTGTTCAATTTGGGTTAAATTTGGGTATTTTTTGTTTGTATGGATTTGAGTGAGACTTGGGCTCAAATTGGGGGCAATTGAATGTTTCATTTAGTTCATGGGAGTATTATGAAGGGTTTAGGATTGAAATTTGGGGGAATTGGTTGACATTGGGTCAATTTGGGGTGAAATGGGTCTTAGGGTCAAAATTGGGGGTTTTGGATTAGGGTTGAAATTGGACTCAAATGTGGGTTTGGACTTGGATTTGGTTTAGATTGGTATTAGGGATGTTGAATTTTGGTTTGGAATGGAAATTGGGCATGATTGGGGTCAATTGGGTGGACATTAGGTTTGATTTAGGCACATTTGAGTTAAATAAGTCAAATTGGGTCTTTTGGTCATATTGGGCTAAATTGGCCAAATTGGGTCATGTGCTTAGTTGGAAGAAATGAAATTGGGAATATTTCGGAAGTTTTGAGAATTTTTGGGAATTTTTAGAATTTTTTTGGAATTTTGGGCTAGAAGTATTTTAGTCATCTTGGTGATATTTTAGGAGATTTGGCAAATTTTGGGTAATTTTGGTTAATTTGAGTGGTACGGAGTATTTTGGAATAATTTTTTGGAGAATTTTGGTAAATTTGGGTATTTTGGGGGATTCTAGGGTTTTAGGGGCATTTTGGGTAGGTTTAGGGGTAAGGAGTACAAAATTGAAATTTTGGAAAAATTGAGGTTGGTTGGAGGTGAGTAGTATGAAATGGTTTAGATTGAGCCATAGACCAAGGGTAACCCTCATTTGGTCCTCCATGTGTTGGTACTAGCCAAACCCTAACCTGATGCTAAGAGCTTGGGAAAACCACTTACATGAGTTTCCAAAGACTTTAGGGGATCAAGGTAGGATGTGCTTTGTTTAGGGTTGTGAGTGTGAAAGTGTGTGTGTGGTGTGAACTCCACACCTCCCCCAGGGTAGATCCTAGGGTCTGGCCACCTATAGAGAACTTCCCCGGGCTTCCTTATGCTTGGTCTCTTCCTCCCAGAGGATGGGGGTTAGGTCTTAAGTATATGAAAACTCCCAGTGAGTAACGAAAAGTTTGAATTTCTAAGGGGAAGGGTTCCATGACTAGTCTTCTAAGAAAGTCATCAGGAGAGTCCTATGGCTAGACCTTAGGCTATTCTAAAGAGAGACTAGACCTCAACCAAAAGTGAGGTCAACATCTGCTTATCATCTCAGATTTGCAACTTCTACTATGAAAAACTCCTTGTTGAAGAATACTTCAAGAGATTGCGCGAAATGCAAATTGCATTTTTGTTGAATATGAAATGCAAAATGCTTTTTTGTTGAATAAGAATGCAGACCCTTTGATTAATTTTGGTAGACTCAATGCATTTCATGCCAAACATTTCATGTCAGGTAAAACTTTTCCCTACCAGACCTATCTAAATTAATAAATTCATGCCATATATCTTTAATATACATTATAAAAAAATTAATCATTCACTTTGTTTGATACACTTAAATTTGTAAATCAAAGTATTGAAATGGAGGACAAATTTGATAACCTTATTGCAATTCAACTTACTCTTGCGTCTGTTAAACTTTAAATCTTGGTGAGATAAAAAAATGTTGAATACAAAGTTCAAAATATAAGAAAAAAAAACTCACGGTAGTTTTATTTTTTAGCTGATAAAAATATCATTAGTTATATATATAGGTATCAAATTAAGACATTATTTGTCAATTGAAAATATACTTCGACATATTAATAAATAATGAGCATGATTGTTTGCAAAGAACGAAATTATAATTATTATGTTTGAAATTATTCTGTATACCGTATTGCTTACATAATTCTTTCTCATTCTCACTTGTCATTGCCTTAGAAATACCATATAATAGTTATTCACATTTTGTCTATATATATAGATATATATATATGATTGTCATCTAACTCGTTATCCTATTATAATAGTCGATAATAGAATCATTTTAATATAACAATTATCACAGAACCCCTCGGTAACACTTGAATTATACTGGTGTATAATTATTGACTTTCAGAAATCTTGTTTGTTCTTAAAAATTACTCATCTTTTTGGTACTTATGTCATTCTCTCTGTAAGTCATCATAATTTATTAAACCTTCCCATAAGGCTTGACCTTTCATATATTTTCTCTTTCACATCAGTACCATACTTTATGTTACATATAATTATCTTGTTATGCATATGATGTCACTAATTTGTTTGAACTATATATAAGACATAACACTTGCACAATATGAGAATTATTTTTAAGAGATGAACATGTTTAATGTATTTAACTTGTTAATAAAATTAGATACAACTAACATACTCATTACGAAAAAATGACTATTAGCGTAAATATGCAAGTCTAATTTCTTTATACGGAATTAATATATATTAGACTTAAGATACTTATATTTGAGTTGAGTATCTTTGAACAAATATTAGATTATTCTTAGAATAGGGTTCCTTGCACCCATCAATTTGAGGCCTCTGCATTTTCTACATGGATCTAAGAAAATTTTCATTTTTTTAAGTTTGGGGCAATTTCTTAATTTAAATAAAATATAATTCTAAATGACCTCAAAAATAGCAAATTAGATAAAAATTAAAATATTACTCATTATAAAAAATTTCAGACCTACTAAATCTAAATTCAACACAAGTTGGTAATGAAAATACCAAGAAAAGCTAAATTTTACCCAAATCAAGTTTAGTTGTAAGATATGTAGTGATATTTTTGATGTGATACGAAGGATCGGAGTGCTACAAAAATAAAAATAAGTACGCATATATATGTAATGATTTACATAATGGAAGTACTGTGAGTATGCATATACAATAGTTATATACATGCATAGCTGGTAAAATTAGGTTTATGCTTGACTTAATTCAAGTTCTATTTTGATCTGTCTTGCTCTATAATAGAGTTTTTGACATCAAATCTAGCTCAAATAGACCCAAATTTTCAACGATTTGCATTCTCAAATCAAAATCACCACCCTATGTGGGAGATAGGAGAAGTTTGAGCCAAGTAAAGAAAAAAAAAGCTTAAAAATGATTGAAAAGTTCATAAAAAAATCGTAGCTACAAATTTCAACTAAAGATTCAGTTGGAATCAAATCTCTTCATGCATAAATCTCTCCTATTAAGAAGCTAATGTCATAAAAATTGCATTCTATAGAACAACACTCTTAGGGTGCATTTGTTTCGGCTGTGATTATATGAAATCTCATTTCAAAAGTTGCTGTAGAAAATTTGTTGTTTAAAAACGAGTGTTTCAGAAGCAGTTGATCTGTTTGAAAAATTCACTTTTAAAAGTACTGTCTGTGAATAAATGTCTGAAATACTCTTTTGCTCATAATATCTTGGAAAGAGTTAAAACAAAAAAATATTATATTATTTTTTGGTTGTGATTAATATAATATTAAATATATATACTTTCTTAGTCATGTGCAAAATTTTGATTTAATTATTAGATGAGTATATATATATATATACTCAACAAATAAATTCATTAAATCTTCCATCACGTTCATAGCATCGTTCAGGCTGAAGCAGTATATACGCGCATGAAATTTTTTGGGTCCAAAAGCGGGAAAATTTTCCATATGAAGTACGAACGCAGCTCTGCATGTGTACTCCTAAAAACTCCATAATACCCTCATGATAACCTATGAATAACACCGAAATGGAACCCACAAAGGTTATTGAGGGTTATTGGGGTTATTGGATTATTGGAATTAATACCCAGTAACCTATCAATAATCTCCCAATAAACCCGAAATGGAGGTTATTACGCACTCAGTGCTGCATGCTTTCTCTATATGGAAAATTTTATCCTCAACAGTAGCCTTCTTTATTAAATTAGTTTTTGTCTTTGACTCACTCAAAAGACGATGAGAAGAATTTGTTATAGTATGGCTTGGAATCAAAGACATAAACTTAAGTAAAATTAGGACTATGCATCATTTGGATAGGACTCAAAAAGCAAACTGTAATAATCTTATTTAGTTATTGTGGTTTCGTTGTTGAAGTATGAGAATGGCTATTGTTTATAATTTCTACTGTTTTAGTTACTATTTGATCATTTTTGTTTTCCTTTTATTGCACCAATAAAGTTAAAAAACATCAATTTATAATAGCTTCTTCAAACATTTAATCAATAAAGTTGTTTAGATAAATTTATAGCATAAAGATCAATGTGAATGTTATTTATTTCACATGTCAAATTATAAAGTAAAAAACTATTATGAAGTATTTTCTTAATATAAGTTATCTCAGTTTAAGATAATTACATCTAAAGTTAATTATATTGTTATAGCCTGTTTAAGCCCATGCTATGAATGTACATATTATATTTTTTAGAGCAATTTTTCAATTTGGTATCAAAGCCCTAGCAACCGCTGCTACCTGAATCTCCTAATTTTATGTTTCTTCAGCGTCGTCCTTACCTGAACTTCTCCATCCGGTCGGGATCGACATACAAAGACCCCAATTGACGTAAAGAGACTCAAAACTCCTATTTTTCGGCTTCATCCTTGCAAAGCAGTCTTGCTTAGAGCTATCAAATTAGGCTTCGACAAGGCATGAGCCGCTTCAGTGGTCTGTGCACGCACAGTTTCATCATTGCCTTCTCAACGTGTCGTGACTAGATCACAGGGAGATAGGGCTTAAGCTGCTTCAATGATTGGCGTACGCAGCAGTGACGCCATTGTCTCTTTAATGTGTCGGGACTATATGAGAGGGAGGTAGGCTTGTGTGATGTTACATGCGGCTCAGGAGTGAGGAAGGTAGCTGATTGGGGCCTAGTTGCATTGAACGACAGAGAGGCAAAGGATCAAAGAGGTTGTGGCTTATTATAATAATTTCTTTTACTGAAATAGTAATTTTTATTTGGCCCTTCCATCTTTGTGCTCTTTTCTTTCATTGGTTAGTCATTTGAATTTTTTATGATCATTTACAGTTCTGTCCCCCTACAAAACAGCTGGTGTTCTCTCTAACCCAATCAAATGGAATTCAATGGTGACAGATTCAGTTCTTTCATCATTTTCCTCCCAAGTTGTCACACGACTTTGCGCCACTACTCTTTGATGGAGTTCATGATGACAGGTCTCTCCGACTTGTCAAGCTGAATGGAAGAGGTTATGAAATACAAAAAAAAACCCACGTCATCAACTCTTTTTTCCTCTTCGGACTGCCAACAAGAAGGAGAGAGTGAAAACCTTGAGCTAGAATACAACAACAACAACAACAACAACAAAGCCTTTGTCCCACTACGTGGGGTCGGCTACATGAGTCCTTTTTCTCCATTACGTCCTATTTAGTGTCATATTTTATTTAGTTTTAATAAATTAAGATCATTTTTATACAATAAGCCCAAGTCTTCCTAGGTCTATCTCTGCCTTTCTTAACATAAGTTGAATCTAAAACATCCTTCACCTAATTGGATCATCAGATGGTCGACATTTAATGTGACCAAACCATCTAAGATGACTCTCTCTAATATTTTCCATCACAGCAGCTACACCAACTCTATCACGAATATATTCACTTCACATCTTATCTCTAAGTGTAAAGCCACTCATCCACTTAATCATTCTCATTTCAACAACACTTAACTTAGTATTATGCTTCTCTTTTAAAGGTCACCATTCGGTGCCATAGAGCATTGTAGATCTCACCACCATCTTATAAAATTTTCCTTTCAGTTTAAGCGGTACTTTTCTATCACACAAAAGGCCCAAAGCATTCCTCCACTTCAACCAACTAGCTTGAATTCTACTATTAACATCTCCTTCTATATCACCATCACTTTGAACAACAGATCCGAGATATCTAAATTGTTTGCAGCTTTTAATAATTTGATCACCCAAAGTTACACTTCTATCACTAGTGCTACTACCACTAAAATTACATTCCATGTATTCAGTTTTAGTTCTACTCAAATGAAGGCCTTTAGACTCCAGTGTATACCTCCATAGATCAAGTTTTTCCTGGGCTTTTTCTCTAGTCCTATCCACTAGAAGTGGATATCATCAGCAAAAAGCATACACTAAGGTACATCCTCCTGTAAATGTCCAGTAAGACTATTCGTAACTAAAGCAAAAAGATATGGGCTTAAAGCCAATCCCTGATGTAATCCAACAGAAATGGGACAATAGTTGGTCAATCCTCCTTCAGTTTGAACACAAGTAACAACCCTAGTATACATATCTTTAATAACTTGAATATAAGTCACATCAACACCTTTCTTCTCAAGAACTCTCGAAAGGATATCTCTTGGAACTTTATCGTAAGCTTTTTTTAAATCAATAAAAATCAAATGTAGATACTCTTTATTATCTCTGAAATTCTTCATCAAACCTCTCAATAAATGTATAGCTTCAATAATCAACCTGCCCGACATAAATCCAAATTGATTATGAGAAATATTTATAATACGTCTTAACCTATGTTCAATTACCCTCTCCCATAATTTTAAAGTATGACATATCAATTTAATACCTCTATAATTAGCACACTCTTGTGCATCACCTTTATTCTTAAAAATGAGGACCAAAATACTCTTCCTCCACTCCTCAGGCATCTTTTTAGTTTTTAAAATAATATTAAAGAGTTTAGTAAGCCAAGAAACTCCCAAATCTCTTAAATATTTCCACACTTCAATTGAGATATCATCAGGTCCTACAGACTTTCCACCCTTGGTTTTCTTTAAAGCCTTCTCAACTTCTTTTTTACTAATGCGATGGTAAAAATAAAACGTTTTATTATTATTAACAATATTAAAATCACTAAGTTCGATAGTATTTTTTGAAACTTCATTAAAAATTTTATCAAAATAACTCACCCACCTATGTTGAATATCTTTTTCTAAGAAAAACACTTTTTTAATTTTCACCTTTAATACATGTTACCTGAGTTAAATTTTTACTTTTCTTTTCTCTTTGTTTGACTAGTTTATACATGTATTTTTCACCCTTCTTAGTATCTAACATATTATAAAGATCGCTAAAAGCAGAATTTTTAGCGTTCCATATTGATTTTTTAGACTCCATGCGGTCGTTTGATATTTTTTTCTGTTCTCTAAGTTTTTTACAATTAAACCAATTTTTGCAATATAACTTCTTATATTTTATCTTTTATGCATATTATTATTCTACCACCAACAATTTTTATTTATAGAAACTTTATGCTTTGATTCTCCAAGAACATCTTATGTTATATGTTTAATAGTGTTTGTTATTTTGTCCCATATAGCATTTGCCTCTTCATGATCATCCCAAATTTTGGAATTTTGAATTTTACTTATAAAAATAATTTTATTTGAGTCTTTTAGGTTCCCTCATCTAATTCTACGATGATGAGTCCTTGTATTATTTATTTTGCAAGTCTTCATCTTAAAATCTAGAACTAATAATCGATGTTGGGTACTTAAAACCTCACTTGGAATGACCTGACTATCTTTACAATCTCGACGATCTCTTCTTCTCATAAGAAAATAATCAATTTGTGTTCTATTAGATCCATTCTTATAAGTAATAAGATGCTCATCTCTTTTCTTGAATAAGGAATTAGTAATAAAAAAATCATACGCTAAAGTAAAATCTAAAATGACTCTACCTTTTTCATTAGTCACTCCAAAACCGTAGTCACCTTGAGCTAGAATGAGTTTGTAATATTCAAGGACCACTTCCAGCTATGCCTCAGTGTCATATTATGTGAGGAGTTAGTATTTTCATCTTTCATGAGATCATTCTAACGGGATAACACTTTTGATTAAGGTTAGTTATTGGGCGTTAAGTATTCCAACTTAACATGTAATAGCAACAAAAAATTTAAAACTATAAACATTATCATCATCGTGAGCTTAGAGCAAACGATGTGGGAAATGATGACGAATCGATTAAGATTCTATGATTTCGTCATCCCGGGTTGTTATGGTCCCGAATCTACTTAGTCAATGGAGGTAGTCGACCCAACCAGACAAAAAGATACTTATCAGCATTCATTGGTTGCTTCATCTAATGGGACCTTGTAGACTTGGGGTGAATGTTTGTCTAAGAGGATAAACGTAAGTAAACCTTAGCTTACATAGGGTTTTCTGCACCTATTGAATATACCTTATGCTTCAATATGCAAAAGAAGAGACTGCAATTGAGGAACATATGAGCAACATCTGTGACCGTATATAATGGTGTTATTTGGCAGCAAACAATCCAACCAGAGGGCTCTGGTCGTAACTGCTTCTATGTGGTGCTATTTAGCAGCAGAACCGCGTGAACAGAGAACTCCGGCCATGCCCTTACTGGTATAAAAAGCTCTTTAAGCACAAATTTTAGTAGTATACTTGATGTGACATTGGTTCTTTATGAGCTTGAGTCAGTACTAAATTTGTCCACATTGACAAACTGTTGGGAAGGGTGGATGAATTTCTCTTCATAACTTTTCATTTCAATATTAATTATTATGATTTAACACATTTTCATAAATGCCTCTTTTTGGTTGAAATTTACAATCAACACAGTCATCATTACGGATTTGTTTATTTTTTTACTATGTCGACTTTGTCCTATCTATAGAGGGTTGAGTTCAGCAATTAAAATACTTGAATTCAAAAAATATTTTGAGACATAATTTTAAAAAAGACTACTTTGGTTTAGATTCATGATTAACATGACCATCATCGGGGATTGGTTATCATTGGACCCTGACGACTGTTGCACTTACTGAGGATTGGGTTCAGTAATTAGAATAATTGAATTTAGAATAGATTTTTAGACATAATTTCTTCGGTTGAAATATACTATCAAATCGGCCATCATCAGTAAATTATTGAAATTTATATATCATTAAAAACACTACTCTTGTTACTCCAATCCTCGTGAGGAGAATCAAACTAACTCAGCGGTGACTCAATCTTGTCGACTCCAATCCATGCAAGGAAAATGATCAGATTAGCCAAATTGAGGGCTCAATCTTGTCAACTCTGATCTTTGTAGAGAGGAGGATCATATCGGCCAATGTGTGGGATTTACGACCTCACCCTATATGCAAGACGGTCCAATGCCCGTGCAACATTCATGGAAGCATAAACTTGAATATTTAGAGGAACGTTGGCGTAGATGCGAGTATTTCATTTTATTGTTTGCTAATTTTGATTAATTTATAAAGGGTTTTATTATTATTTACACGAACATATTTTCATTAAGATACGTGCAAATATTTTCGTTTAAGCTTTTAGTTTCATATTTTGTTTGCTTGTGCATTTGGGAATGCGGATTCGGTGGTGAAGAAAACGTTCTAGATTTTGATTGCATTTTGGAATTATGTATCTCTCCCATACATAGCTTTCCTTTGAGTGTTCAGCCCCTCCCCGGGTTTCATTCAAGCTCTTTGATGAATTGTCGAGTCTCTCTGAGTCGTGCAAGTTTTATTTTTATTTAATTTCGTCATTTAATATCATTTATTTAATAATTTTAATATTTAATATGTAGCTTAAAAGCTTTCATTCAGATTGCATTTTTGTCCATCTAAATTCTATTTAGTTGTCCTTTTATGACACACACTTCTACCAAAATCCGACAACATTTCGTCAACCTTCCGGTGCTATCCTCCGTTAGGGGGGGTGCATCGTGAGTCTGAGTTTTCCCACTACGTCAAGAAGGCGTGTATGAGTGGCTAGTGCTACAACCATAAAGAGGTGTATCCTACCATGCAAAGAAATGCACGTAAGAGTCTTAAAAGGTGAAAGAGAATCCCCGCCGCGCTAAGAAAATCATGTACAGATGTCACTCGTGCAATCTGAGACACTTGCAACATATTTCATTACCGCTTCATGAAAGACATGTACAAGTACTTTTTGGAATTATCTAATGCAACTGGAGATGATTATAACACATTTGCATGAATTAGGCTTACATTATCGCATTACAACAACCGTAGACATGCAAATATAGACACCAGCAAGACAAAATGACCACGTAAAGTTTTACAAAAATTAGAATTCCTTTCCCAATCATTTCATTTACCAGATTATTGCTTGCGTGTCGTCAATCAGGCGGCTAAGAGAAGAACGGGAATGCTATGGGCTAGCGAAGGGAGAAGTGAACTGTTATGACAGTGAGGGATTTCAGATTTCAAATGAGGGGGATATAGGCTGTCAGCGTCGGATGTGTCAGATGGAAGCGTGGAGAGAGAGATGGCATGGCTTGCTTTGAGCTAGAGCAGATAGCTTGGGATAAGGTTCTCAGGTAAGAGATGAGGAGGTTTACGGGTTGGATGGGAAGGTGGACAGCTCGTCGGTGTGTAGGCTAGCTGGAGGGAGGAATCACAGGTAGCAGGGCTTGCCAACGGCTGGGTTGACGCAGGCGGCAGAGTGAGATACGGGAAGGCATCAACGAGAGTGTCAACTTGAGGTGAGGAGTGGCGAGAGAGTTTGGCTTCGGTGCTTACCGGAAGGGTCGTCAATGAGAGGGAGTGTGAGTTCGACGACTGGGTTGTTGTGGGTGAAAGAGAGAGATGCAGTATGGCAGCAATAGGAGCATCAGCATAAGATGAAGAATGGCAAGAGAGGTTGGTTTTGGTGCTTGCCGGAAGGGTCGCCAATGAGAGGGAGTGTGAAGTCAGCAGCTGGGTTGTAGTCAGCGACGGAGGGGAGAGGAGCTTGCCGAAAGGAATGCCAGAGGTAGAGAGAAGCGTTTCTCTGCAGGTTGAGAGAAAGCTTGGGAGTGGTGATAGAGAAATGATGAGGGAGAAAAGAGGGATGAGCTGCAAGCTTCGTGTGAGTGCGAGAACAAAATGGGAGCTCACAAGTTTGAGGAGAGTTGAAAGTAGGGCTTGTATGTGTGAATCAGTTATAGGAAGGTTGTGTAATGAATATTTGGTTAGAAATTTTAATTAATTTATTTTTATTTTATTATTTACTTTTATTAATTACAGATGAAGTGGATATCTCTCATTGGAAAGGATAGAGGTGGAGGTATGGGTATCTGGTTTCGGCACCATCAAGCACTCAGCTCGTGTAGTAGATTGGGTACTGCTTTTCTGACTCATCTCAGACTGGAACTGAGCTCGCAGCCTCTCGTCTGACTATGAGGTACAGTGATAGTACTTTTGTTGGCTTCAAGTTTTGGAGCAGTGGCAGTGGCAGTAAAGAATATTTTATGTTTCTGAATGCTTCATCACATTCAGTCGTCCATTCAAAATGCTGAATTCTCCTCAGTGCCTTAAAGAATGCAGTGCACTTATCATCCGACTTCGAGATGAAACGAATGAGCCCAACAATCCGACCTGTTAGCCTCAATTTCTTTGGTGCTGCGGGCAAGGAATATTTCAAGTTTCTGAACGCTTAATTGCATTCGGTCTTCCATTCGAAATGTTGATTTTTCTTCAGTGCCCTAAAGAATGCAGCACACTTATCACATAACTTCGAGATGAAAGGACTGAGCCCGACAATCTGACCGGTTAGCCACTAAATTTCTTTGGTACTTTGTTGAGGCGGCATGTCTAGGATTGCTTTTACTTTCTCTGGGTTGGTTTTCAATCCTTTGGGAGTTAACAAGAAACCAATAAACTTCTTAGTCGACGCCCTAAATGTGCACTTGTAGTTCAATCTCATATTGAACTTTTTGAGTGAATTGATGGTCTCTTTTAGGTGGATCAACCTTTAATAATTTTGAACATCACTGCCCTCCACTTGAAGTTTAAAACGTCTCAAATTTCTTTACTTGATAATATGTATTAATATAAAAATGATTTTTTATAGAGTCTCAATTCTTTTTAAAATGTAAATCTAATATTCCTATTATTTCAAAAGTATAATTTTTCTACTATAAATAGTAAAAGCATATTCCTAGTCTTTTATGCTAAAAATCTTCACTCTAAAACTACCCCTATTACCAAAAAAAATTAACTTAAGTCTATTATAACATTCATAGAATAAAAAGTATAGTGTTCTAAACATAACACCACATACCATAGTTTATTTCAAATTAATTTTTAAATGTAGTCTATTGAGGACAAATAAAACTTTTTAAAAAAAAATTTCCTCCCGCCCCCAAACTTAGATTTTTAAACAGTTTAAAACATTTAATGCAGAAACGTAGGTAGGAGGAAAATTTTCTAAAATATTTTCTATCAAGGGTTCTAAACACGAAAAGTATACAGGTATAAACAATAATGAACAGGTGTGTTAACGAAAGTAACTCTCAATTAAGCAAATTATAACATGAAGATTTTCTAAGTAAAAGATTACTCTAACACAAAAGCTGACATATATATATGAACTACAACATAAAGAAAACAGTAATACAATAAAAACAAAAAAGTATATAATCCACAAAATAGTAGTAACAAACAACATAAAAACCAGTACAACCAAACAACTAAAAGTAGAATAAGAGAGTCATATATATCTAAGAAAAATAAGTAACACTCAAACTCATAATGACTCCTCCTCCTCCTCCTCCTCCTCATCGTCATCATCATCATCATCTTCTTCTTCCATTTGATTGCGACATTCAAACCTTATAAAATGTGGTAATGATGGAAATTCTACGGTCTTAAATCATTTAAGAAAACTCACCAGAAAAGTATGAAATCATGCCTCATATTCACTTTTTTGTGTTAAATGTGAATGTTTAATATTTAGCTAAATCATTTAACCAAATTATAATATAAAGGATTAAGCAATCTTGAATTTTTGGATCCAATGTCAATTTTGTAACATAAAGAACTTCTAATTGGAGATGTAACATTATTTTCAGTAGGAAGATATACTAAATGGGGTTCCAAATTAAAAAAAATTAAAGTAACATTCCTCTACGGGCGCTTGCTAGTTTATGCCCCCAAATATAAGTGTGAACAAGTACAAGATGCTTGGTGCGTGAATGCTCTAAGTCCACATGTATGCTTACTACTAGTGTATTGTGTTTGTGGATTACCTTTTGTTATTGATGTCTATCTTGTAAATTTTATTAGGACATTCTCTTTTATCGTGCTTATTCTAGAACTAGGTTAGGGCTTGCAGGTATAGGACTAGCACGAAACCTGCTAACGCTTGGTGAAATCAAGATGATCTGAGCCATAACATAGTGGAAAGGGATGTAATTGGAGTTTGAGAAGAACTCATGGGCTACTTTAATTTTAGAAATACTCCAAGCTATATATGGCAGGTGAGGGGCGTCCACTTTCCTTTCTCTTTCAGGGGGTACCATGATAACTGACCACATTGCCCTTTTATTTATTATTTTCCTGTTATATTTTTATTTGTACTTGCACATGTATTCTCTACATGTATGTGTGATAAAAATGCATATTTTTTCTTAGGTTATTTATATGATTATTTGGCTAGTTTAACATAATTTTTTGTTAGGCTCTTAGGATAATTTATTTTATAGTACTCTTATTTTTTCTATAACCATACTCATAACTAGAATAACATAAAAACTTAATAAAATTTTTGCATGTCACACCTTCGGTTTACCTTGGCATGCATATAAATATTAAGAAACTTAAAATGAAAGTTGTTTAAAAAACTAACTTAGGGAAATCATAAGTATATATGAGCATCAAAATGTTGCTTATCTTCCTTCCCTTTAGACTTTCAACAGTTACATGAAAGGGGAGATCTAATCTATGAGGATCACAACACTTGAGGAGTGAACTTTGTCTTTTGTACTCAACTTAGCCTTAAGACTTTCTAAATATGCATCATTTAGGACTGCATATCCTTTCATAGCTATAAAAAAATAGTAAGAACCACAATCATCAATAAAAAACTATGAATAATAAAATTTTAATTGATCGCTCAAATTTGGTCGATCTAGCTAGTCATTCATCTTTCTCATTGATTCACTCGACCTGACATAATATCGAGTTAATAATAAAAAACTAAAAATGAAAAACTTAAAAATATTTATAATAGTTAGGAGCATAGGTCTACTAAGGCTGCTCCATCTTCAAGATCTAGCCGTAAGACCCAACCCAATATTCCAATTAATAACCACATTTCACTCGTTGTGCATATGTGACAGTAGTCATCATTTTAAAGCGCTGAAAATGTTAGTTTCCTGTTTTTTCAAAGCGAGTCGTATGACTTAAGGGAATCATGCTGGGTTTCACTCCATGGTGAGAGTGTGACCCATAAGTCCTAAGTTTTAGATTAGGTTCAAGTCTCTATCTTAATGGTATAACTAATCCTAGTTTAGATTTTGAGGTGAAACAACCAAACTTGCCATGAAACAAACCACTCTTAGGCTCTTCAATAGCTCGTTCTATTGAATATAAGTCTTAAAATTTTAAAATGTTATAAAACTCAAACCATAATTCGATTTCACTATTTAAAGAGTAAGATCCAAGCCCAAGATCGACTAGAGTAATCACTCGACCTCCCAGTATCTGGTGCTCCCTACTCCTCTATTGATTTCCGGTAAAACTCGTTCCAGCTTCGAGTTAATCCCATTTGAAACTCTAAATAACAATCTTGAAATCTATCGTTATGATATGTAAAAATAAATAACCACTGTTTTAATAAAGAGTTATCCATTTTTAAGATTTATATAACTAGGGAAGCTTACCTCTCTAGGGATACCACACCCTGAAATTAAAATAAACCCTATTTTTTTTAGGATGGGGAAAAGACTTATGGATTAAAACCTCACGGAGTAGTGAAAAATCATGTCGAGGTTGGGCTCATCGCAGGTTAGTACTCTCGTCTCTTTGGGTGAATACGATTCCTTGATGTTGAAGTCGATCACACTGAAAAATATCAAAATTTTTGTGTGAGGTTCCCCTAAGGTAAACAACCAAACTTAATGACACGATGATCATAGCCTAGTATAGATAACCCTAAATCAACCAATTACTTGACATTAAAATTTTTTAGATTTTAAATGAAATGTTAAATGGTCTTTGAATATTGCATGCTTATAATCAAACCAAATGTCATGGTAAGAGGTATTTAATTACTCAATCTTAAACTCATTAACGTATTTATATTTTGAATTAACACTCTATGATTAAAGAAAACTCAAAGAAAATAAGACAAGTTGTCTGATACAATGTTTTAAAATTTTGACAAAAATAACTAAAAATCACACTATTAAGTTATGATTGAACATTTATTTATCACAAAATGGGAACATAAAGTTCTATCTGATAATTAATGATGTTGACTACCACTAATAATTATTTTTATCTAACTACCATCAATCAAACACCATTGCTTAATAAACATTGTTCAAACAGTTGTCTGATTTTCCACCCCAACAACAGTCGCCTGCTCACTTTCTATTGATTGTTATTGTATGGATGTCATCTTCCAATCTTCCAATTGTTGTCATCTATTATTGTCATTTAATCATATTCATTCAATTAATATTATTATTCTACACTGCTACTATTACTATCACTAGAGACTAAATAAATGCTCTCAACTCTAAATCTTAATTTTTCAAATTTTGAAGAAGTGTGGATATATATATATATATATATATATATATATATATATATATATATAGTTGATGATTCTTCTGGTTGGACTTTATAATTTTTTTATTTATTATATTTTTCAAGTGAAAATTTAGTGCCATCTTTGCTATTTTTATTTGTGAGCTTGTGTGTGGCATCTGGTCAAAATTGAGATCTAAAATATATCAATATTGACCTAAATTTTTGGCATAAAATAAGAATATATTTGAACATTATTAAGTTTGATTTTACAAATTGTTATGAAAGTATTTTAATATTATTATAAAATAATTTATGCATATAGTATTAATTTTAAACTAAATTTATAAAATTATAAGTCATTATTTTAAAATTTGTATTACCTTTTGTTGATATACATTTTATAAAAAATTAAATTTTAAACTAAAACCCAGAAATGGCCGCCTAACGGGGATTCTTAACAACTCCAAGAAAGAGTACTGTACAATCAAGAAGAGTGGGGGTAGAGAGAGCCGCAAACTCGCATGCGGAGAAAAGCCGGTTGGTTTGCTAGCGGATGCCTACCCTCCGCCTACCTATAAATTTCTGACGCGCGTATTTTTCACCTCTGCTAACAACCCCAAGAGCCCCGGTGCTTCTCGCCATCCTTCGCCTCCCAGACTCCTCCCTCATTCTCTAACCTCTCCTCGTTTCTCCTCCTCTAATCTGCCATTTTGGTCAGCTATAGCTTCCATCTCCTCCCTCCGTCGCGGCCAGAGCCTGTCACACTTTTTGTTTCCTTCGCGCTACCATCTCGGCTGCGAATTCCTTCATGTCTGGTCTCCATAACTTTGATATCCCGTTTCTTATGACGTGGGGTAGGATCCAGATTCTCAGCTGCCTGAACATTAATCGAAAGGGTGAGATTAACCGTGAATCTAATCTAATCGAGTCCTCTGTAAATTCCCCTATCAGGTACGAATAGATGAAACTCACCTCAGCATTAGCGATAACCCCAGCTCCGAGGAAGGCAAGACAAAATTCCCAATTCAACTCCGCGATGCCGCCGATGCAATGCTTCTCATCGACAACCACCAACTCTACCTCCGTTATGAAAAAGAATGTGAAAGAGGTCCATCCGTCTCATGTCTGACAATTTCAAGAATCAAGAGTATTATCCTAAGATCAAAATTTCCCTCTCACACAAGGAGATCAAGAAAGACATCTACACACTGACTAGATTGCCCCCTTGCTGACGTCCTAAGAAGCGACCGAGAGTCATAAAGAAACAGCTTGATGTGAGTTCGTGGCTTTAGCCAAATTAAATGTCTAACCTTTGTTGTCTCATTATTTTCACTAACCTGATTCTTCAAATTTCCAGCACAGCAACTCCTCTCAGGCTCGTTGCTACCATCTGTCACACCATCTACATATCGAGTGCTAGATTAGCCTAATAGCTTTAAGCTTTCTCACCCACGTCATAAGAAACGGGATATCAAAGTTATGGAGACCAGACATGAACGAATTCCGCAGCTGATATGGTGGCGCAAAGGTGTGACAGGCTCTTGCCACGACGCAGGAATCTTCTAAGCGGAGATTACCATTGTTTGGAAGCTATAGCTGATGAAAATGACATATTAGAGGAGGACTGAGAAGTTAGAGAATGAGGGAGGAGGGCTATCACCGGGAACTCACATCGTGCTGTTTCTTTAAGACTCTCGAAACTTTTTGGGGCGTCATCAAGAGGCAATCCAGTCAGTGTGTAGATGTCTTTCTTGATTTCTTTGCGCGAGAAGGAAATTGTGATCTTAGGACAATACTCTCGCTTCTCGAAATTGTCAGACATGAGACGGATGGACCTTTTCTACATGCTCTTTCGCAACGGAGGTGGAGGTGGTGGATGAGAAGCATTGCAGCAAGGGATTTTGCGAATCAGCACCCTCCTAGCTCTCCGATTACACAGTCAAACTCATCCCATTGCACGCTAGATTTCTTTCAGGGTACATTGAGACACCCAACTCCTGCTCCATTCTATTTATTCATTCGGAATGAAAAGGATGAATTCGAGCATCTGAGAGCTCCATGCCCTATAATACTTTTTTTCTTCTTATGTTGATTCTTTACTGAGAATTAATTTAGCTGATAAAATTGCTATTAGTTATTCTTGAGAAAATTATTGAAAGTTCTTTTGAAAATTTTGAATGTATGAAAATATTGACTTGATTTTTTTCATTTACACGCATGTTTTCATTTTTTTAATTTATTTTTATATAAGGCCATTTTAATATGATATAAAAATTTTGATCGGAGAAATATAAAAAATAAAGTGTAGTTGATAAACATACAAGTTTATATGAATTGGGTGGTTTGTCTGTAAATACGTAATGGGTAGTGCACTGATCGATGGCCCGCATTGGAATTTGCTCATGTTTTCCTGACTAAAATAAAAAAGCCATCGAACAATGGTTGTTTTTTTATTTTCTGTGTTTCCTTTTTTTTTTTTGTCTTTTCTTTTAATTACCTTTGGTTTGTCATATTGCAGAACTACATAACTTTCTAATGAAAATATAGAATAAAAAAAGAGATGAATCATCTGTATTTCTTTCTGAGTTAATTTTATATCTATTTTTTTGTTCTGCATATCTTGAAGTATTTACTCATTGGTTTGCTTTACTAACATTAATCAAATGATTATGGTGGTTCTTAAGTTGGTAATTTTTTTATTAACCGCTGCCTGCCCTAGCAGTAAATGATTACAGTGGTTCTTTATGATCGTAGGTTACCGTGCCGATATTTTTTTTCTTTTCTTTTTTTTTTTTGCTTATTTGCTCTGTCAACAAATTTGTTGTGCCTAGAATCTCAAGATAATTTTCTAATAAAAAATATTTTTATTTTCAGTTAAAAAACATTAAGTATTCCGGTTTCAGAGAAGTTACAAGCAAATAAACCGAACATAATGGCATCAAAGTTGGTCCAATCTGAATCAAATCAATCCCTGATCGTTAAGCTATTTGTGGAAGTTTCTATTGCCCAATTGGAAAGATAAATGAATTCCAAATCTGACAAGCTTATAATTGAATCAAACTTCGCGATAACATAAATCAAATAATCCCAAGCCACTCAATTTCGACATGGTTAAAGTATTAAAATGTTTATAAAATACTATTCAATCGAAAGAACCACTTTGGGTTGTATGATACAGTGAACTTGATTCATTCTTTATTTGCATGGAGGTTCTCACAAACACTATAAATAATACCCTCCTTTCTTGAAGAGTGGAGCTAGGCTTTAAACCATAGTAAGCCCAGAGCTTGGAAAAGGAGCTGAATTCATGTGTTCTATACTGAAAGTCCAGCAAACGCCATTCGCTCCTGCAATCTCCAACCACTACTTGTCGGTCATCATGCGCCCACTGCTTATTACAACGAAGTCCTATAAGGAATCATGACCTGCGCTATAGAAAACATATATTGCAGACTAATGAAACAACCTAACGAGCAACGCACTCCGAAGACGGTATAACAACACATCTCAAAGGAGGTGTAAAATGCACCTTTAAGATAGTATGAAAATGCTCTAAAGATGATACAACATGCACCTCTCATATAGTGTAACAACACACCACAAAATGGTGTAACGATGCACCTCAAAGGCTGCCTTACAACACACCTCAAATACAGTGTATCAAGCATCCTATATATAGTATAGCAATGCATTCCAAAGATGACGTAAGGATACACCTCGAACCTGGTGTAACAAGGTGCTCAAATATGATGCAACTATGTGCCCCACATACGGTGCAACCAACACTTCTGAAGTAAGCATCTGTAACTCACATGACCAACAACTACCATGGTTTTCAATTATGGCTTCTATGACAAGCTGGAGCTACAACCATCATCTACAATACACACGGTGATTTAGCCTTTTTAACAATCGATTACAACCATTGTAGCCTGTTATCGCTATTATTGTTGAATTATTGTTGTACATCAACTTTGTAATTTCATCATCTTTAAATTAAAAGAAGAATAGGTTTGTGTACTTACCATGTCATAGTGGATTATTTCAACTGGCTTAGGCCCCGTGTTTTCTCTTATTTCTAAAATTTTTCACGTAAAAACATCTTGTGTTTTAATTAATCACTTTAAGTACCCAAGTGCATGCCAAATTTTTTTGTAAGATGTTGAATAATCACATTACAACCATAAATTTTCCAGCACACATGAATTTGACATCAATTGTGAGAAGCGAAGTCCCATTCAGCATTGTCCTCAAGTCTGAGCTATCGAGCCCCTGTGTCGCTTCCCATTTGGCATTATCCTCAAGTTTGAGATATCGGGCCCCTACTTTATTTCCCAATGATATACATAATTAAACTGGTGAAGGAACTTCTTTTTCATCTCTTGAAGATCTTTTTTTTTTTTTTTTTTTTGCATTCTTCAATGTGGGGGCAACCATCGCTGCACTCTCGAAAGGTCGTTAAAGTTAATATTTAGGGCACGATTGTGGCGAGATAGTTATCCCCATCTTATTCATACAGAACATCTATGAAAACTCCTTACAAACTGGAGGTGATCTTCACTGTAGTCTCGAAAGGTTGTTCATGTTAACGTTCCAGGAACGACTGTGATATTATGTCTCATTCAAACATTAAGTATTCGAGAACCGTTTCCAGACTGGGGGGCAACACAAAGAGCGCTAAAGTTCCTTTTCAACTAGATTAGGAAAATGATCTCCATAAGATTTGATACATTGGTTGCTTTACAAACTTGTCTAAAAAAAGCCCCAATTGGGGAACATAAAATTCAAAAGCAGGAACAAGCAATTTGCTAAATAATATTCTTGAGTATGGTTATAACAGTAATTCCGAGAAAATCATACTCCATTTTGATGTCTCCCCCAATCTCGAGAAATGTGAACATTTTTTACACCTAATTTTGGGCTTAATCAGTCCTAGAGAGACTCGATTCGACCTCTTCCATCATATGTTACGGTTGTCAAGTAGGAGCTTCAACTGACAGTCTTAGATAGGTAAAAAATCATTAGTTAATTCTCATCAGCTTCTTTTGTTATCGAATATAGTTGTAAAGTGGATGCTCTTTGACTAATAGTCTAGGAAACGTCAAACATTATTAGTTAAAGACAAGGTCTCAACTCATGTCGCTAGAAGATGAGCCCAGGAAACAAGTCTCAATGGGAAGCTAATAGAGGATATCTTTCTCACTAGAAAGACCACCTAAGGGAAAGTGGCAGACAAGATCTCTACCATACCCTCGGAAAATGAGCTCAAGAGGTAAGTCACGTGATGCTGCCCCCCACCCGCTGCTCCCGCGTTCTGTCAAGTCTTTGCGCATCGACGTCGTTGATTATTGATTGTTGATGTCGTGGACTTGTCAGTTTATTCACCATCGAATTGCCCTTTCTCTCTGAAGAACTCTCTCTTTAATCGTGTAGGTGATCAAGAGGGATGAGAGATCGAAGGTCTAAGGCATACAATGAATATCTTTCTTGACAACCCTAATTACAGATGCATTAATACAGACCAATTGAGTTCAGGGTATCCATAACTTGCAGCATAGATGCATTAATACAGACCATTTGAGTTCAAGGTATCCATAAGTTGCAGCATTAGTGAACTTAAAATTCAAAACTAGGAAAAATAAAAGGAAAAGATAGATAACAACTTCTGAAAAAATATGCAAACATCTATCCACTTTAAAGTCCTAACTGGATGCTTGAAGGAACATGCACATGTCTTCTAACAAAGACACAAGGCCCTAGCGGCTACAAATGGAAGCTTGGATCTTCCAAGCTGCTAGATCGTCATTGCACGATTTTAAATTTTAAAAAGTGAAATACACCTTTCCATATGTAGGCGATGTGGTATTTATGTAAAAATTGAAGTTTAGGTGTTGGAAATGTATTGTGTAGCACTACTCGCCTGAAATTGCAGAATATAGACTGAACTATTTAATAATTTAAAACGTCTGTCCCTGCATACATGTTCATTTGCATAAACATGCTCAAAAATCCATTTTGGGCAAAATAACAACTAATGAAAGGAATAACCTCTAGTATTTGAGGACTGCCTATCGAAAGGAATAAACCCAAATTTGAACATGATGCAAACATATATCATTAGAATGGCTCCACAAATCCAGCAACCACACAGCCCCTAAGCCTCCTTTGGATGCATTAAGTTGAAAAAAAAATGTGAAGAATAAAAAGGTTGACTGGAGGCTCAGATTCACCTTAACCTCAATCTTTTCAAGCAACGTCATCTAAATAACTGATGCACGGGATGCAACGGTTACCCAACGATTCTTGCCCCGTCCAAGCTGTTCCATGAAGGATTTCATCTTGGAAATCATAATAATGAAACTTATGGAGAAAAGAACATTACGAATTTGCAAATGAAATAACTGCAAATTTTACTTTGTATGCCTTTTAATAACCGAAGTTAGACAAATGAAGCCATTGTAACCTTTAGAAAGATGTAAATATTACATATTAGGTGTTAAACTGGCGATACACGAATTAAGTGGTATGCATGTGATCCCCTCATTTTAATTTTATTTCACTTCCTTTAGTTGATCTGACAGAAACCTTTCAGAAATCTGGAGAAAATATGGAGAACAAATAAAATAGTTCGTTCCATCGCCGTTGGAATAAAAGAGGGTAGATCTACAGCGCCAGAAAAAGCAATCCAACAGCCCCATGTAGCGGGCATAATCTCTTTCAATGATGTATTTTATTTTCATTAACATCAATATAATTTACGTACATACTATACAATTCTTATGTGTTCACATATTTAATACCAAAACTTTCACTATTACATGAATGACACCCAAATCTTCAACATTAAATAAAAAATACTACTACTAACTTTTTAAAAAATGAAATACAATTTCTCATGCATAATTTATGACGCCAAGTATTATATATGTAATTATCAAACTTTTACTTGTTAGAAATGTAAAACATAGGAATTGGTATATACATAGAGAGAGATAAATGTAATTAATCATGTCTCATAAAAATCAAAATTGTATAAGTTTAACTTTTAATCTTTAGTGCTAACATAAATATTAAAGTTTAGGTATTTTTTATGTAAATACATAAGAACTAGGAGGTGTAACAACCCGAACTGTCGTCTATTGAGTTCTAGCTCGCTGTGGCCTAATAGTTTATGATTGTCCTATTAGTGTAACTTCCCAGGAGTCTCCCGCACGGCACACTTAAGTATGGAGTTTATGTTGAAAGTCCAATAGTTACACCTAAAAGGCATCTCACTGTTTGAGTTCAGATTCATTACTCAAGGGTTTTCACAAATGGATTAAGTATCACTTCCTTCCATTGAATTTAAAAACTAGGGAAGAAAATACAGAATGTAATTCAAAACATGATGGAAGAATAATTACAGTAATAACTGCTTAACACAATTATAACCAAAGCAATAATTAAAAGGGATGAAAGAAATTGAAAAAGTCGAAGGAAAACATTTGCCACTATTCCATTCTGAAGAAAATCCAACCAACTCTTAGTCAACACGACATAGATGCAGTAGCCACCCAAAGATACACGGGCCATCCAAACTGCACTAATACAAGAAAGTTTTCTTTGAGGGGAGTAGCATTAATCATTAATTTATATGTATACAGATCATTATACAATAGAAAAGAAACAAAGACAAACGTCAACTTTGACTAAATTGCTGGAATCAACACACTTGAAGGAATCATATAGTAGCTATTGACGATAACAAAAAGTACACCCACCAAAAAGTTCTCTACAAGGGACTCAAGTATGCAGTAATTCCCCTAAAAATAGGGGCCTTCCAAAATGCTCGTAAATATATAAGAATTGAATGGTATGTATATAAACTCCACATCTTTTTTATAAAAACTATTCATTTTGATTCACCTAGTGGAACTTTTGCTACTTGTCTAATAGTATTTGTTATTTTATCCCAAATCTTGAAATAATAAAGTTTACTCATAAAAAAATAATTTATTTGTGTCTTTTAGGTGCCCCCATCTATTTCCAAGATAATTTTTTTTATTATTCTTTATCTTATAACTCTTTATTTTAAAATCCAGAACTAATAATCGACGTTGAGTGCTTAAATTTTCACTTGGAATGATCTTACAATCTTTACTCTCTCTACAATCTCTTTTTTTTCAAAAAAATAATCAATTTGTGTTTTATTAAATCCATTCTTCAAGGAAATAATATGTTATATCTTTTCTCAAATAAAGTATTAACAATCACAAAATCATATGCTAAAACAAAATCTAAAATGATTTTACATTTTTTCATTAATCACTCCAAAATCGTAGCCACCATAAATATTTCTAAAATCTTTCACCACTCTACCAACATAGACATTCAGATCTCCTCTAATAAAAATTCTTTCTTCAAGAGACGTCATTTGTATTAATTCTTTTAGGTCATTTTAGAATTTTTCTTTGAATCTATATCTAAACCTACTTGAGGAGTATAACTACTATTAATATTAAAAATTTTAGTATCAAAAACAATATTTAGAACTAATTTTATCACCAATTTTATTAACTTTTACGATCCTATCTTTCAAACTCTTGCATATAATTACACAGATACCATTTCTAGGGCAACTCCCACATGAATACCAAAGTTTAAAAATTAAGCTATCAATCTTCTTAGTCTTTTCTCCAACCCATTTAACTTCTCGAGTACATAAGAGATTATATTTTCTATGAACCATAATATCAATTAATTACATTAATTTAGCAGTGCGAGTACTAATATTTCAGGATCATATCCAAATATTAGTTTTATAGATTAACTTATTTACTTGCATTCGTTCGTAACCTGGAAACTTGCTTATTCGAAATTACACCAAGTTACCTGTGTAGTGAGTCTTACACATTTTTCACTATATTCAAGTCATAAAGCGCGTAGTTTCTAGGGCATGTCGTAGCATGTACACATATTCAAGTCATAAAGTTACAGATTTTTTGATAAATTTTAAGATGGTTATCGACTACCTAATACAACTCTCCACTTTATAATACTATTATTAATTAATTCAAGCCAAAACTAAATAAACACAATTTAAAAAAAAACATTCGTGCTCAACTCCTATATAACTCAAAAATTTCCAAGTTCGATTCACTTCCTTAACGAACGAAGTGAAAACGGGCTGCTTAGGGAGCCGAACATGAATTATTCGTGAATGAAGAGCTTTCTTGACAACCCTAATCACAGATGCATTAATACAGACCAATTGAGTTCAGGGTATCCATAAATTGCAGCACAGATGCATTAATGCAGACCATTTGAGTTCAGGGTATCCATAAGTTGCAGCATTAGTGAACTTAAAAGTCAAAACCAGCAAACATAAAAGGAAACAAAGATAGATAACAACTTCTAAAAAATATATGCAAACATCTATCCACTTCAAGCCCTAACTGGATGCTTGAAGGAACATGCACATGTCTTCTACCGAAGACATTAGGCCACAGCGGTTACCAACGGAACCATGAATCTTCCAAGCTGCTCAATTGTCATTGCACGAGAAAAGCAGGTATCTTTAAAGCACCATGAACATATAAAAGATAACATTTCACATTAAATTTAATCATCGCCGCGCAATCACATACTGAGAGGGAAGTTGGGGAGGGAGAGAGAGATGCATGAAATTCACTAAGAAAAAAATTCAGCATTCATTACCATAGTTGAAGATGAAGCTTTATTTTGGGAGCATTTACATACCACCTAATTCTTAGTTATTTACATATCAAACACCTAAACTTTACCTTTTACATTTATATCACTAAGCGTCATATCACATGAAAAATGCCACGATTTTAAAATTTAAAAAGTGAAATACGCCTTTCCATACCGTATTTATGTAAAAATTGAAGTTTAGGTGTTGGAAATGTATTGTGTAGCCTTACTCGCCTGAAATTGCAGAATATAAACTGAACCCCATTTTACAATTCAATCGTCTGTCCCTGCATACATGTTCATTGGCAGAACATGCTCAAAATTCCATTTTGGACAAATTAACAACTAATGAAAGGAATAACCTCTAGTATTCGAGGACTGCCTATCGATATTCAAGCCCTCTAAAGTGGATTCATACCCAAATTTGAACATGTTGCAAACCTATATCATTAAACATCGATTCTTGGGCAGTCCAAGCTGCTCTATGATGGATTTCATCTTGGAAATCATATTGATGAAACTTATGGAGAAAAGAATATTATGAATATGCAAATGAAATTATTGCAAAGGCTATGTAGCATCACCCTTTCCGTTTCAGGATAAAAAATGAACAATTTTATAATTCATCTATCTCATCCTGGCAGATGGAGAAAACGACAGAGTGCAGCAAAATGGGCTAGGGGAAGCACCATAAACTATCGAGTAAATGTGAGACTGATGAAAATTTAGGTAAGGATAACCTCACCGGATTTTAAAATCATCAATTCAACATTCAGATTAGACGTTTTCTGACTTCAGCCTTTGTCATTAAAAACATCTCTTTGCTTGCAACATATTCTCATAAGTTGCTAGTGACCGTTGGTAGGAAATTGCATGGAAAAATAGAAATTGTAATATATAGATAATTTAATGGGATGGGCTTGAAGAAAATGGAGGCATGGACAATTAAAATAGAGGAATATAACATTTTAGACAAATAAATTACCATGAAAACAGGATAGCAATTCCCAAGCAAGTAATCATTGTCAGTTGACCTGAAAGCTACTTAGCTTTTGGAATCGTCGCCATATACTGGGCTTATTTCCTATGATTCAAGGAAAAGTTCTGATTAGTTTGCGAAGGAGAAAAAGGAAAAAAAATAAGAATAATAATGATAATGATAATAAAGTATTTGAGACATAATTTTAGCAGTAGAAATACATCCTGCAAAACACTCTCAAAAGCAATCCTTCAATGCATGATTTCCATCAAGGAAAATTATAGAAAGCTAAATGAAACTAGAAAAGAAAGGATGAGTATGCAATTCTCCATAAAAATGGCACATAGAGTTTGTGTCAAGCGGGTACAACTGCCTGCAAATACCATTGTAAAATATTCATTAAATTTTAAAAAACGGCTCATTATTTTTTCCTTGAAAATTAAGCCAAAAACCTTTTCAAGCTCGTAAGTTCTAGACTTTCATGAAAAACAGATAAAAACTACAATCAAATAGAATTATGGTTCTGATTATTAACGAGTTTTCTTTAGAAAGTGAAGCAGCACTGAGAACTTTATACATAACATCAGAGCTTTGATCTCCATGAGTATATGTTCTCTACCTATGACACTAGTTGCAGCGGTTACCTGCAGAAGCATAGGTCTAAGTTGCTCTACCATTGCATGAGAAAAGCAGAGATCCCTAAAGCATCTTGCACAGAAATAAGATCCTCTTCCATGTTGAATTCAATCATCACAGCCTAATAAAACGTGCGTGCGCACAAAGTGAGTGAGAGAGAGAGACTCATGGAATCATAGAGATGAAAATTTTCAATAAATTTTCGCCATTCCCACATTATATTCATTTGGACAAATATGCACAAAAAATCTATTTTGGCCAAATAATTACAATAGAAATAAAAAAAACTCTATTAAAAAAACAGAGTAAAAAAAAAACCTCTAGTATTTGAAAGGTTGATGACAACAAAGTGTTGTCACTCTAAATATCAAACTTTAGGTGTTGGACATGTCAATACATAGAAGCCGTGCTAAAATATTTCAGAATTACACAAAAAAATTTGATTTTAGATAAATAAATATATAAAAATTCAAAGCAAGTATATAAATCCCCATTCTTCATGTTTTTGAAGAGATGATTAGAATGTCCTAACTGTACAACAAAAAGATATCTACATTGATCTTATAGAAATCTAAAGTTCTAGAAAAGAGGAATATGATGGAGATAGTTCCCCTGCAAAGAGATTATGATAGGACGAGCCAAGTGAACAAGACCAAATCCGACCTAGCCAAAAAGTGAAAAAAAAAAGCGATCCGTGTATAAACAATTCGACCGAAAATGAGACAGGAAGGCACCCGGGCCATAAATTGTAGAATAGCCAGCTCAATGCAACAAACCATCACGCAATAGAGCTGGCCTAATGGGGAGCTAGTTCCACAAATTATCTTTGACCATCCAACAAAGATCCAAAGACTAATTACCAGAGAGAAGATAGTCAACACACTGGGTCAAATGGTCGAGCTAATGTAGTGGAGCTAAGTCAACTAAGTTTAGCCGACCAAACCAGAAGGCAACAGGGTGATAAATTGTCGCTTGAAAAATAACAGAAATACTCAATACGGACCAACTCTAAATAAGGGTAAAAATATAATATTATTATTGTACTAAATCTCTATAAATAGACATAACATTTAACGAAGAGGTTTACACAATTTTACAGCTCATTTTAAAGATTATAGCTCTACTCTCTCTCTCTCTACATTTTTACCCTCCTCTCATGCTATATTCATTGGATGTAAAACACGAAAAATAGACATAACAATTAACAAAGAGGTTTACGCAATTTTACAGCTCATTTTAGAGATTATAGCTCTACTCTCTCTCTCTACATTTCTACCCTCCTTTCATGCGCTATTCATTGGATGTAAAACACGAAAAAATTTGGATTCAACACCAACACATCTTTTCTGTAAGAAAATTTATTCTCACCGTGAAAGTTCTAAAAATCAACAAGAAAATAAAACCAAACATAACTAAAAAAACTAACAAAAATGGGCAATAAAACTAAATGAAATTATTGGGAGAGTGAAGCATTACACAGTTATTTACCATATTTGGATCATTCAACAACAAAAAAGAAACCAAGACAGACTTTAACTTTGATTAAATTACAATAACCTGTACACATATAGTTGCTTGCAGATACAGAAAAGTGGCAAGGAAATGGGCAATCAGAAGCACACATTCGCCTTTGTACAATCAAAAATAATATCCACCAACCAGTTTACATCCACCAACCAGTTTAAAAAGGACTCATGGAAGTAACAGTACCCCCTCTAAAACAAGGGTCTTCCAAGCTGAACGTAAATACATAAGAATTGAGTGGTATGTATGTAAACACCCCATCTTAATTTCATTTCACATCCACATTTTGGATTTGAAAAAAATATTTTAAGAAAATTAAATATGAAGCAGCACTGAAAACAACGTGGAAGGCATATTACCATGGTAACTACTCAACGCAACATTCCCAGCAAAATAATCATCATGAAGCGGCTATAACTTCAAGTTTTTATAAATGAAAATAGTTTGTGCTAGAATAATAATGTGCAAGAAAAAATAAAACATAAGAAGTTTTTGTTATAAATATTGGTTTAAATGTAAACACTTAGATAATTGAAAAAAATATAAGGCAGCCCGTAGGGAGTCTAAGAGAATAATTTATGACAGGGGTTTATGGAGAAAAATGGTTCATGCAGCCAACCCCACTTAGTGGGATAAAGGCTCATTGTTGTTGTTGTAACATAGATTGGCCACTGCATAACAATGAGGAAACTATAAAATTGTTGTTCATTTGACTATAGTTAGGGCTGTAAATGAACCAATGCACTCGATAAACAACTCGAACTCGTCTCGATAAGACTCAATCATGTTCGTTTAATTTAGTAAATAAAAAAGCTTGAACAATTTTTAAAAGCTTGACGCTTAAATGAACTAAACATGAACGTAGTCGAACTTATTCATTTATGCTAATAAACAAACTCATTTGTTTTCCAACAATTGAAGACATGATATTAAGCTCCATGATAACAAGTTAAGAAAAGGACAAGTGCATACCACTATAAGAAAATCAACGCAGACATTTGAATATGGGAGTTTGGTGCAAACGTAGAAGTATGATCATGCTAAAATATAAAAGATTAAATCTCATATGATCATAGTTCATGAGTTACATTTTTCTTATTTACAGTGTTTATAATCGATAAATTAAAACGTGCAATCAAATTTGTAAAATTATTTATTGAATTTATTTTATATGAAAATTTAGATACTTGTTTGAGTTTTATTTGTTTATTAGCTCATTTAATTACTCGTTCACTTTTCATAAACAAATCAAGTACATATCAACTTCAAACATTGAAGAATTTAAACAAGTCAAGCTTAAACAATAAATGAATGCTCGGCATAAGCTTAAGCTAAACATGAACAACTTATAATTATACCAAGCATAAGTCCATAAACAATACAACATTGTAACAATTTCTATGCTCAAGACACAAAAATAACTTGCAAGTTTGCTACGATAAAATGTGAAGTCAATTAAACATTTAATTGTGTCGATGTAGTAGAGGGATTTCATTCGTGAGTTTTCTGACAAAAGTTTTCATTTCTAACGCTTTCTACCTGCTTTGTTGTTAAAAAAATGACAAATCCAACAAGTCTGCAGATAGTGGGTTTAGAAGAAATTTCTAGGCAAACCTAGACTTTCTGCCAGAACTGGACCATACAATCTATGAAAGTCACGATCATGCAAAAGTTATTTACCAAGTTAATTAAGTATCTAAGAAATTACCCTTCAAAATATCACTGAAAATTAGCAAGTCCATCAACCTCATGAACGAAAAATTATTATTGCCATTTAACTGCTTGACCAAGCAAAATCACATTTCGGGCGAAGGCACCAGTTGCTCACAAATCAATAGGCCATCCCAGTTGCTTTGAGGCCATTAAGGAGGCTGACAGAGCAGTACTTAAAGCCAGAGTTGGACAAATAAACATAGAAAACCTAGTCTCATGAGAGCGATGTATCATGTGAATCAAGGTATTCGAGTAATAACACTTCATACAGATCCATTGGAATTCAGGCCATTATCATTTGGTTGCTTGGAGAATAAAATTCGTTTTGGAAAAAGGAAGAAATAAAAAGTTCATGACCTCATATTTAACTTAATAGTTTCATCACAAAGCAGATCCACTAAAATTTATCTTTACCAAGACGGATTGCAGCTTGAGTTGCCCACGGATTGAAGGGCCATCCAAGCTGCACCAACGCCATCACAGGACACAGACAGCAGCATTACACTCACTTGAGCATTCTTCAATGCATTCAGACCAAGCCAGAGAGTGGATAGCCTTTCATGAAGGATCTCATCATGATAGCCCAATTGTGTGTGTGTTCGAGAGAAAGAGTGTGTGTTAGAGAGAGTAAGACAGAGCTAAGAAAAACAAAAGTGATCA
Source organism: Papilionanthe hookeriana x Papilionanthe teres (assembly GCA_022702705.1). Classification (NCBI taxonomy): domain Eukaryota; kingdom Viridiplantae; phylum Streptophyta; class Magnoliopsida; order Asparagales; family Orchidaceae; genus Papilionanthe; species Papilionanthe hookeriana x Papilionanthe teres. Next base: position 158,276,395 of record CM040422.1, on the reverse strand, counting down.
TAAATGAAGGAGAAAAAAAAACAACAAAAGATGGCTAGGAGAAAGAAACTCTTCATAAGCATCACTTAAAGCACATAACATTCTTCTAAAGGGTAGCATCATCTCAATCCTTCTTAAATCAGGTTTTAAGATGAATGGGCTTTAAATTCTTGGGTATTCCTTGGAAAGCAGAAGTGCTCATGAAATTGTATACAGCTGGAGTTCAAAGCTCCAGCTTGTCCTATGTCTGCATAAGTAAGAAAAATTACATAGATGGCATTTGAAGCATTGCTACATCAAAACTAGCATGCTCTTGCATCTATTTTTGAAATTCTCGCCAAAATATCAAAATGACAGTACATAACATAAATACGTTGACAGACATGACTTACTGAGTATGAAATTTAATACATAGCGGAGGAGATATGGTATTATAGTGATACCTGAACTAGTTCAGAATTCAGCATAAATGAAGGCGAAGTTTTATTACGCACAGAATTAGGGGTTACAACACGATATGGAAAGCATTTAGGATCTTATATCGTATTGTGTAGTACAATACAGATCTTACGACCCAAAAGGATTCGATAGATATACAACACAATTCTCAATTAGCACGAATCCTTTTGGTGTTCCATATGTAAATACAAAAGAATTGTGTTGTATATTTGTAAATTCTCCTTTCTAATTTCATCTCAGTTTCTGCTCTTGAAACAGAAGAATCCTTTTAAGAAATTAATGGGAGAAAGTGAGTAGCATCATTCCAAACATTATAGATGAAAAATTACCATAACTTCCATTGAACACATTTAAATTGAAGAAACAAGAAATGGGATGAAAGAAAATAGAGTGTCGAACGCTAAGGTTCACCTTTGTTCCATCCCATCTGGTAGATGATACACCCATTTTTCAGTCACCATGACACAAATGCAGCGGTCGCCTGCATATCAATGGGCCATCCAAGCTACTCCATCCGATTACAATATAATAGTGAAACATTAATATCTCTAAACCACCATCAGATCCAATACAATTAGATCATCGATCATGGAGATTTGAAAATAATCGAATCAAATGAAAAGGGTTCAACTCAAGTAGGTTCTTGTAAATCCGTTGTAGGATATATCGATAAGGGTATTTAACTCAAGTAAGCCATCGTAAATCATCTGCATAATAAATCCATCTAAATAATCACAATGAAAGCAGACAATATCTCGAAGGGGTGAGAGCTCAAGACGTTGCATGATACTAACAATAAAGAATTTAACAAATAGTTCAGCTTCCATGAAAAATCAATAAAATATCTTTTCACTACACAACTACAACATGACTCATTTCTCAAATCTGGTCAAGTATCTCAATTGAGTTTAACGTTTCTCCTTCATAAATTTTCTTAAATAATAACACATACTGTAAAAATTGCACGAAAATAATTTTAATTAAAAATTAACTATATACTTTTCCAACATAATTTCCCTTCAAGGGAAGGTATGGAGGTTCGTATATCGCGAAAAAATTTGAAATTTGAACAATCCTACCCATAGATTATATACAAGTTTTTCCCATTAGCTTCCTATAGTTGAAGTTTTTGCAAGCTTTTTGCATTAGCTTCCCATGACTATAGAAAGAAGTGAAGCTGACAATTACATTAACAATAAAACAAAATATCATTCATGAGACCTATCAACAACAATTTAGGAGAGAAAAGAACAATAAGTTCTTTGTCATGCAATTTACACACAACCCGTTTTCATGATTATTAAAAGATTATTGAGTAATGGTAAAAATAAAAATTAAAACAAGAGAAACACCACTCAATCACAACTACCCTCATAGCTGCTGCATTAAAGAAATTTCCAGCATCTATGTTTGCAAAATCAATAAAACAATGTTACTCTTTTCAAGAAAACCTGAAATTTAGGCCAAAAATGAGGATGTTAGTTGTATCTAATTTTATTAATAAGTTAAATATTACACATGTTCATGTCTTAAAAAAATAATTTTATGTTTTCATGATGTGCAACCGTTATGCCTTATATATAGTTCATACAAATTAGCGACACCATATGCATAACAAGATAAGTATATGTAACATAAATTATGATACTGATGCTAAAAAGAAAATATATTAAAGGCCAAGCCATATGAGAAAGTTTAATAATTTATGTGACATACATAGGGAATGACATAAGCACAAAAAAGATGGGTGATTTTTAAGGACAAACAAGATTCCTGACTCAATAATTATACACCAGTGTAATTCAAGTGTTATTGAGGGGATCTATGATAATTGCTATATTAAAGTGAATCTATCATCGACTACTAACGAGTTTTATATATATATATATATATATATATATATATATATTAAAGAATCCCGTAGGTAATTCTATTCATCACAAAGCAAAAGTACAAAAGGGTAGGACATTAAGTCCCTCTAGAAAACCCAAAAAAATACATTACTCAACCCTAGGGTCCCAATCACGTAGTATACAACTCACACAAGAATTCCTCCAAAAAGGTAGCATATATACCCAAAAAGTTTACCAAAAAAGGAAAGAGATCAGATTGAAGATTTAAGTTGTGTGTTGATTTGTAATTTGAGGCAAAGTGATCAGATATATAGTCAAAAGAATGCTTGATCCAGTGTATATTTGCTCAATGTCCAACTAGTATTCAACCAACCCATGTACATATCCTTCAAATCAGAAACAAGAGCCCTCCTTGTGAAGACCAGAGTTGCCACACTTCATTGATCTAAAAGTTTGATAGCTGTAGGATAAAGAATATAAAAGTAACTTGGCCAAGAAATTATTTAGATTAGTAAATTATCGCAGTATTATATAAAAATTTTAATACCACACAAGAGCAGATAGCATGAAAGGAGAAGTACTTCCCTAGACCAGTTAGCTAATAATTTCCTTTAGTACACACAAATCCAGTGTAGGTGATCCAAACAATGTAGTTGATCATTTTAATCTTAACTCCATTAAACTATGCATAGTCACCATCATCAAGCAAAATACCCCATGTAGTTGTAATGAAATATCTGTATTATTCTGCATAACAGAACCGCAAAAGACCATAACAAAATGGAAGTTGTTGATTCCTCCTCACACCCCCAAACTATAGTAATAAAGGAATGCATGCCCAAATAGTATAGAATGGCAACAGACTGAAAATTTTGCAGCAGAACAGACAAAAAAACCTCAAGCAGGAGAATAAGAACATCGGTAACCATCTCACCACAAAGGGAGTTGTTGAACCCAAGACAAAACCAATGAATTTCTTTAACGGAATTATAAAACAAAGCCTGACTTAAAAACAACTCACAATGAGTATAGCTAATATATAACCAGCCAGACTATAAAACTACAAATGAAATCCTTGCTCCACAATACCATAGATTTACAATAGCTTAGAACCCAGAACAATTTATGAAGGAGAAACGTTAACTATTATGCCAAAACATGAATAACTATTATATGGTATTTCTAAGATATGACAGAATGGGAAAGAATTATGAAAGCGATACGGTATATTGAATGATTGCACGCGTGATAATTATATTTTCATTCTTTGCAAATAATCATGCTCATTGTTTATTAATATGTTGAAGTAATTTTCAATTGTCAAATAATGTCTTAATTTGATACCTATATAAATGATGAATGATCTTTTTATCAGTAAAAAAAGAAAAACTATTGTTAGCTATATTTGTTCTTTTTTCTTATATTTTGATCTTTGTAATCTAACATTTTTATCTCACAATGATTTAAAGTTTACCAGACACATGAGTAGGTTGGATTGCAATAGGTTATCAAATTTTTCCTTCATTTCAATATTTTGATTTACAAATTTAAGTGTATCAAACAAAGTGAATACTTAATATTTTTATAATGTATAATAAAGATATATGGCATGAATTTATTATAGGTATTAATATAATGCTATCTTTTACATGCATGCCCCAGAATTCTTATTTAATATTACATATATATACTCAATAAATGATTCGATCAAAATTTTAACATGACTACAAAAAGTATATATTAAAAATTATATAAACTACAACCAAAAAATAATATAATAGTATTTTATTTTAACTCATTCTAGATAATATGAGCAGAAGGGTATTTCTTGCATTTATTCACAAGCAATATTTTCAAAATTGAATTTTTCAAAAGAACCTCTTGTTTCTGAAACACTAACTTTTAAATAGCATATTTTTTACAATTTTTGAAATGAGAATTCATACAACCACAGCCGAAACAAATGTACCATAAGAGTGTTGTTCTACAGAATGCAAGTTTTATGACATTAGCTTCTTAGCAGAAGAGAATTATGCATGGAGAGATTTAATTCAAATTGCATCTTTTGTTAAGATTTGTAGCTAAAATATTTTTATGAACTCTTCAATCATTTTTAAGCTTATTTTTTTAATTGACTCAAACTACTCCAATCTCCCACATACATATAGGGTGGTGATTTTGATTTGAGAATGCAAATCGTTGAAAATTTGGGTCGATTTAAGCTTGATTTGATGTAAAAAACTCTAGTATATAATAAGACAAATCAAAATAGAACTTGAATTGAGTCAAATGTAAACCTATTTTTACTAGCTATACATGTGTATAAATATTATATATGCATAATTATCGAAATCAATGCAGACATGCAACCTCATAGTACTTCTATTATGTGAATCCATACATATATATACATACTTGTTTTTATGTTTATAGCACCCAGGTCCTTGGTATCACATCAAAAATATCATTACACATCTAACAACTAGACTTGATTTTGGTAAAATTTAGCTTTTTTTGGTTTTTTCATCACCAAATTGTGTTAAATTTAGGTTTAGTGGGTCTGAAGGTTTATATAATGAGTAATATTTTAATTTTTATGTAATTTGCTAATTTTTGAGGTCATTTAGAATTATATTTTATTTAAAAAAAGAAATTTCCGCAAAATTAAAAAAATTGAAGCTTTTCTTAGATCCATGTAGAAAGTACCAAAGCTTCAAACTGATGGGTGTAAGGAACCCTATTTTAAGAATAATCTAATATTTGTTCGGAGGTACTCAAGTCAAATATAAATGGCAGAGTATCTTCAATATAATATATATCAATACACTATAGAGAAATTAGACTTGCGTGTTTAAGCTAATAGTCATTTTTTCGTAATGAGTATGTTAGTTGTAACTAATTTTATTAACAAGTTAAATACATTACACATGTTCATCTGTTTAAAATACTTCTCATATTGTGCAAGTGTTTTGCCTTATACATAGTTCATACAAATTAGTGACACCATATGCATAACAAGTTAAGTATATGCAACATAAATTATGATACTGATGCTAAAGAGAAAATATATGAAAGATCAAGCCATATGAGAAACTTTAATAAATTATGACGACTTACATAGGGAATGACATAAGCACCTAAAAAATGGGTATTCATATCAGTTTGTGAACAAAAATGCATTTTACATTTCACGCAATCTCTTGAATTATTGCTCAACAAGCAGTTTTTAATAGCAGAAATTGCAAATTTAAGATGACAAGCAGATCAAGCATTCTACTGGTAGAATAAATACTACTGTAATTCATTCTTTAATGTATCATAAACATTCAAGAGTATTCTTTGCTTTTTATTACTATTATTTCAGTCTGAGATTGGTCATTCTAAATAGCAATTTAGCTTAATAAGACTCTTTAATTAGTTTGTTCAAGTAAGATTTACATACTTGTCACTAAGCACCATTGAATTTACATATCTAGCACTAAAACTTTAACTTTTTAAATATATGCCACCTTATATATGCATGAAAGACGATGCATTCACATTTTAAAAGTGAAAATAAACATATTTTTCATATGATATTACGGATTTGGGTAGTATAAATATAAGAAATTAGAGTGTAGGTGTTAAGATACAAAATACAGAGGATTTGGGTGCTATATATGTAAATGCCCCTTTTTAATGCAATAGGTCTACCTGTTCCACATACGTGAGAAGAACTGAATGCTTATTACCATACTATATCAGAGAGCAAAAATAAGATTGTTGTGTTCTAAGTTTATGATAGCTTGAACCCATACAAGAGAATTGTATATACGCAATAGAAAAAGTAAGAAATCTAAATGACAGGAAAAGTTTTTTTCAGAACAATCAAAGCATAGATGGAATCCTATTTTTCAAATCACCACTTCTCATAATCGAGAAGAGTGTCGCATCAATTGAAATCATCCACGGAGGTCCTCATAGGCGAATCAGATGGGAAGAAGTACACGGAGCTCCTCATAGACGAATCAGAGAGGAAGAAGCTAGGTACATCCTCCATGGAGATATCAGTAAGAAAGGGACTTAGAGGAATGGTGTCCTGTACCTGCAGTGCTGTCTGATCTCGCTGGATTTGAGAAGAAACCATGGCTGCATTGGAGGAGGCTTCTCCTTAGAGGAAGCTTAACCTTTCTCTAATCTTTGTCAGTTTACAACTCATAGCCAACATTTCTTGTGAAGCCAGTGGAAGAGAAGGAAGCGTTGAATGGTTTTGGCTCTCCATCTCAGATCTACGAAATTGGACATAACGCTCTTTTATCCATTGAAATTCATCGGAGACCTGCTCCGGCCAGGATTGGACAGCGTTGTGTTCCTGCGAGAAGGAGGCGACGAGCACGTCGACGCCGCAGAGGACAAAGAGTTCAAAGGCCTTCTTCTTCAATCCTGTAATTCTCGCCATGTAACTTGCTCGGCGGGCTCGAGAGTTCTTTCGGTACTTCATCTCCAGCTTTGCTCGCCCCATTGGTCAGATCTCTTCGTCTCTACTTCAATGTTGCGCTTTCTTGAAACAGAGCCAAATTTCAAATTGAGCGAGCGAAATATGAATTCTCTTTATTATTCTAACTGTTGGGAGTAGCCGTAGATAATGACCAGCTTCAACGGTTTTAATTAATGAGAGTCGTTCTCCACTTACGAGTTCATGCGTGCTAATTATAAGATTAATTTGAAGTGCACTTTCTTTGAAAGCTCCATCAAGTAAACTTTTTTGAGAACGCGCACTCCGTACTTAGCCGAAACCAGCCTTTCCATGCAATGAGGCAGATGACTCAACACCTGATTCAAATTTTATTATTTTGTTTGAATAAAAACAAATTTAATATGAAATAAATTTTTTAAAGTTGGTGGTGACAATAAATGGCAAGCTGGCGGTGTTGAGGGCAGCGACGAGCAGTGGGCATGCAAGTAATTGCATTGGTGAGATCCCAACAATGGCGGCAATGGAGGCCTAATGACGATGGCGGCGTCAAGAGCACGCAGATGATCGATGGTAGGTAATGAGTGACAGCGTTATTTTATACAGACTACTATCTTACATGACAATATATGAAACGACATGTGTGCCTAATGTATTTCCTTCTCTTTATAAACTCATCAGCTTGTTCAACTGAATTGGGGCCACTATGTCTTACATCCATCGTGTATTGAGATTGACTTTAAAATAGTTATCTAATATGTGAATGTTCATTTGTGCTAAGAAGCATGCTTCTTGTAGGTGCAACAATAAATAAATGGACAATCTAAATAAAAGATTTCTAAAGATTAAATGTAATAAATCCTCTTGTATAAATTTTGTTGAAGAATCTGCTGCCAAGAAAAACCGCAGGACAGCAAAATAGGAAAAAGAAATCCGCAAATAAGAAATGCAAACAAGAACACCAAGATTACGTGGTTCGGTCCATAAGACCTACATCCATGAGAAGGGATCAAGAAACAATTCACTAAGGCAATCTCGAAGATTACACCACACAACAAACATGATGTTGTATAGGTAAAAGAAGAGATCTTTTTTTTGTTTACTTTCATTATCATTATTTTATTTTATTTTTCGTAAATATTTTCAAGGCTGGAATTTAATGCACAACTATATTGTATGTTGAATGGCTAGAAGAATGTATTTCAAAGGATTAGACACTTATGGTGTGAGTGCAACCAACGATGGGATGCTAAAGGTCATGCAATAATAACCTTGAAGAATAAGATGATGTATTATCAAATTGAGTTAATGACCATACAAGCTTCCCTACCTATACAAAAATAGAGTTTAAGTGTACCCGAGATGAGCAAGAAGATTGAGGCATGAATAGAACTTTGTCAGAGAGAAAAAGTCTTTAATGGGCTTAAAGCCAAGAAGAAGGTGGATGAAATAGTAAAGAATTTTTTTTGCAAAAAGAGAAAGATACTACTTTGTTATAAATTAACTTGTCAGTCGAATCTATGACCTTAAATCCTATGAAAGACATCAAAAACAAATCTTTGACATATCAACCCTATAAATTCAATCATATGTTCCAATACATGCGTTCAAACAATTCAAATGTATTCATAACAATAGATTCCGAAAAGCCAATAACTCGTAATTATGATTTTGACTGGTGACCAATGGCCATCCAATACCATTGGCAAGAGGGTGGTGGCGATGGACATCTGCAACGAGCAACGGGCAATGGACAATCAACAATGGCGCTGGCAAGCATCCAATAATGGCGGCAATGAGATTCTGATGATGGCAATGGTGCTGGAGGGCCGGTGGCGACTGATGACAGACATTGAGTGACAAAATTACTTTTATACAATTGTGTATTTGAAATTCATCCATATCTAATAAATTCTAAATAAATTAAAAAAAAACTAGAAAGTGAATTCTAAATACATTAGAATTCCGTACTGTATTAACCACTTGAATTTTAAGTCCCCTACAAAAAAGAATTCAATTCAATTCAAAATTTAACTCTTAATAGGTAAAAAATGCTCTTGATCCATTGGTCATCAATAGCTTGTTCAATATAGAGGGTGGTCATTTTATGACAAATATAAAAAAATTATTATTTTTTATAAATATTATAAATTAAGTTCTTTGTTTAGCCTTATAGAGAAAGGAAAATTCACCATGAGATGAATGTGAAGGGCAATATTGAAGGGAAGTTTATTTTATCTCTATCAATATCTAGGACAACCTGAACTCCATGTTCTATTATGTTTTCAATGAAGATAATGTACTTCGAATGCAGTGAAAATTATATTTATAAACAGACATTTGCATACATACTAACACAATTCTGATCTATTATATCTATTTATATTTACAGTCTGTTTTTAATGTGTGATAACTTCAAGATATGATAAGTATTTTCTAAGTTCTCAAAGCTACAGACAAATTGACATAGGATGTTTTGTGAATAAATTATAATTGAGCCAGTTTAACTGTGATCGAGGCTTCTTAACTTTGATTTGTATGAGGACACGTTCAATTCCCGACAATCATCATGCCCGATCAAAGTACTCAAGAAGACCCTAAGAATTATTTTATTTTCAAAAATGATTCTTTTCAGAGATGTTCCCTGGATTGTGGCTTTCGAAAGTCACAACAGATGATTATAGAGTAGTTCAATGAGGCAATCATTCATTCTTCATTCAGCTATTTCTACTGTTGATTTGATGAGAATAAAGAAATGATTTTTTTTTCTTGAAGAAGCGAATAGCTAGAGTTTTAAGGTGTTGACTATCACATTTAGGGTTTCTTCGGGAGCTTTTTCATTGTTGTAACTTTCAGAATACCGCCGCATTCAATTGACTCTTTTTTTTTCACAGCTTACCAATACGACCTATGTGACCAATTACAACATACGTGGCTCACAACTCCCACAACTCCATACTAGAACCTAAGTGGCCAACCGATGACTCTGAAACAACCATCTACAACTTACAAGACAATTACTATAACAACTTTCATCAATTGTCTCTACGACCAATCGACACTACAACCACCATCTACAATATTCATGGCAGACTATTGCATTCAAAACAATTGACTATAGCCTTTGTGGTACGTTATGTTTCTTATTATTGAATTATAGTTGTATATCAACATTATAACTCCATCTTGTTTAATTCTAGAGGAATGTGAGCTTATATACTTACAATTATATAGTAGATTATTTCAACCAAGTCAGACCTCATAATTTTTTACCTTTTTTAGAGTTTTCACAAAAATGAAAAAAGAAAAAAAAAACGAGGTGTTTCCTCCCACATACTTTTTTTTTTTTTAAATTTGTATGTGTTGGATATTTATCCTACTGTAGGTTGCTAAATTATTATTTTATCACCGTGAATCTTAGACGCAATTACTCTATGGGAATACACTTGCCAACAAAGGAGTACACATCCATAATCCTTTGATGAAATTTGTGTCCAAATGTTTGCTGTGTTTTATTTTGTTTAAGGAAGGTCTATATGCACACCACTCAATTCTTATATATTTTCATATCTAACTCCCAAACTTCATTTTTCTTACATATAAGCCGCTTTTTCTATGCATGAAAAGATGAATTCAAATTTTAAGAGCCAAAATAATGATACTTTTTATGTGGTATGGAAAACTTGGATGGTATAAATATAAAAGTGAAGTTGTAGCTGTATTCATTTTTGATAAGCTTGTTTGTTTATGATAATCCTTACTCCAACGTATTAAACAATGCATCAATATTGAATTTAATTGTGCTGTGGCCATCAGCTGAAAATGTTGCCTCGCTGCTCCATTCTATTGTGCATGGGAATCTGTACGTCGTGGTTCTTTTCTTATTCTATTTGGAAGATTTATATACATGCCACACAATTTTTATATATGTACATAACCCGCATTGGTAACCTTTTTGATATGTCACGGAAGATTTAGACGCTACAAACGTGAAGCTTGGGTATTAAATATGTAGATGCATAAGAATTATATAACGTGTAATTTTGATGTCATGGCATTTAAATATAAAATTGAAGTCTTTTAGTTTCTCCATCGAAGCGATTCACATAATTTCAAATAATTTGAAAATTCGATTTTTAAGGAACAGATGCAATTGCATGATACTATGAGTATATTTTAATACATAACATACAATTCTTATGTATATACATATTTGACACTTAAACAATTGAGTTGTAAGCCGAGATGTGTGGTGCTTTATATTCAAGCCACCTGCAGAAGTAAGATTTTTCATGGTGGTGGAGTGCTGACTTTTGCTATATATAATATACTGGCGTATTGTAGAATATTATGATTGATTTACAAATAAAAATTTTATTCGTTGAAGCAGATAAATTTAGGGATAATTACATGCCATTCACAAAATTAACACTCCTATTATTTTTTTGTAACTACCAAACATATGCATATACCAATTACATGATTTGGGAATTTAATTAAAAGTGAAAAAATGTGTATGTTTTACTGTAAATTTTGATATTTGAGATATTAGAGCTTAAGATCCCACTAAAATGTTAATTTTTAAAATTTATGAGAAATTAGACAAATGAAACCCCAAATTAATCCTTAAAATGTGAGATAATGGATCGGTTCCCACAAATTCTCCAACGTTCTCCCATCTCTAACCGCTAATCCGCTTTTTCCGTCAATGAATTCTAACAAAATGTGAGAATTTGATGAAAATGAAAAATGCGGGTTTGGGTTTTATAATAAATTTTAATACCTGAGTGAGAATTTGATTTGTATAACTGCCCTTGCCTCAATCGAACAGAAGAACCCCACACGAACGTTGAGTATTTCCGCCTAGCCCTTCTTCCCTCTCCTTCTTTTCTTCCTCTGCTAAGCTTCTCTCCCACCCTATCTTGCTCGTCGAACGAAGACCTTCATAATCTTTTACTGATTGCTTCGGTGAATATTTTTCTGGTTGGAGCCGAATCGGTTTTCAAATGGTGCCTTCCGCAGGTGATAAAGTGACTAAAGGGTGGCGGCAAGAGCTAGCCGGCGACGGGCAGATAACACCCAGACGCTCCCCTGCCAGACAGTCACGTTTTCACGACTTCTCTTTTCCGACGATGAACTGGAGCGGTCAACGGATTCTACGCTGTGTGAACCCCATCTCGGGGGACTGTGGTTCGGGCGATCGATCGGCTGATTGGGATACCCAAATAGAGGCCCGAGGAGAGAGGAAAGCATCTTGTTCTCCTGTAAGTGCTCTTCCCTTGTCGTCTCATGCAGGCGGGGACAAGGAAAAGGAGGCGGAGCAGGAAAATGCTTCTTCTACCGCAGCAAGAGAAGCTGCTGCACCGGTGGCTCGTCCATGGAATCTGAGGAAAAGAAGAGCTGCGTGTCAAGCTCCATTGGAGAACGGAAGGAACAAGTACCATTGCTCATCACCTTCAAATACTCCATTGGGTAAATCCGTTATGCAAAGATCGGTGGTCAGCGAAAATGGCCGGCGGAATAAATTTTCTGTTTCGTTATCTCGACGGGAGATCGAAGAAGACTATTTAGTGTTGAAGGGGAAGAAGCCCAATCGAAGACCTATAAAAAGAAGATCGAGGGACATCCAGAGGATACTAGATGTAAGAAAAAATTTTATATTTTGAGCTTATAATTCTCATTTTTGATCCTGCTAGTAGCAATTTTGGTTATATTTGGATTACTTTTGATCTCTAATATTCGATTTATGTTCATCGTTGTAGGACTTATTTCCTGGCGTATATCTGTCAGAGATTAATGCACACATGTATAAAGTAGATCAATGATTTGATTCTTCATTTATCATTTTCATAGTTCTACCAAAAAGTTTGAATCAACAAGAATAGGAAATAATCCTCTATCCAGAAGATGCAGAAGGGGGTATGACATTCTGCAATTTTAGAGTGGAGGGGCTCTTAGGAGTTCTGAGGTTCCGACTGTCTACAGTTATTGCTATTCTGTAGCTTCAGTTAGAATTGTGTTTTAGTTTATATGTAAATTTCTTAATATTAATTTATGAGTTAATAAATTGCAATTTTTTATTTTCTCTTACTTCTTACGTGCATTTCAATCGTTACTTTTGGACTCTCTTAATATTTTATACGGACTTATCCTAGAAAAAAGTTCATCGGCGTGTAGAAATTTTGATAATTCAGAATGTTTGGGGATTTAATTTATATAAAATGATTTCATACAACAATTCAAGATGTGGAAACTGACATTAGAATCATTATGACAACAAAAAGATGTCAACTTAAAAAAATACTGGCCTATAAAATATTAAGCATTCGATTTATCATTTTCTTGTAATTCCTTGAAGCTGAAAACGCATTGGGCTAAAAATTGATTGAATGTTGAAAGCAGAGAGATAGTAACTATATGTTGTTTTGGATATTCAGTCCCAATATCGCCGACTCAGTTTTCTGACGGTCCTATCAAAGTGTTTTACATTCACATTGTAATTCCAGCATTTATGCAAACAAAGGCATGGGTTTTGAACTTTTTGGTGTAATGTAAGGTATATATATATAATAGTGGTGAACATAATAATTAGATTATTTTGTGTTATTTTTTTCTGAATTAATTTGACCCGTTTGATCATATTTTAACATTGTTAACTTATGCTTGCTTTGTTGTTTCATATTATTTACTGAATTTTTTCTTATGTAAATTCATATGCTATAATTTTCTCAATTATAAAATGTATTTTGATTTTTGTTCTATAAATCTTGTAATCAAAATGTATAGAAATAAAAAATTTTCCAATTTCAAAACATTTTTTTCAAATTTCTGCATTTTAAAGTATATATCCGAGCTAGTTTGAGTCAAACAGACTCAATTCAAACTATTTCAAACTTCTCAGAGAGCATAAATTTTCAATCATTATCGAGCTATTTTAAGATTGAATAAATAATTCAAGCTAAATTCAAATAAATCAAACTATATACGAATATAAACTTCACAAAAAAAACAAACACCAATAGGTGGCTCGGTCATAATTGACCAATTTACTTTCCTATCTCCTTCCAAATGCATGTGGCTGGTCCTTGACATTGGTCAGTGTTAAAAACGGTGGGGTTCACTTGACACGTGGCGCTTTGTTATTGGACTCCAAATGTAATATTTTTTCATAGATAAGATATTTCTTTTTTTTTTCAATCTACAGAGAACTTTAAGTAGATTGAACTATAATACATGAGTTATTGACAATATTAATGGTATATTTGTTGGATTTGATAGGTGAAATATATGACTAAGCAATAAACTGTTGAGAGGACCGATATTTATTGTCATATATATATATATATATATATATATATATATATATATATATATATATATATATATATATATATATATAGTTCGAATACAATTACTAGATTTAAGAATAATAATAAAAAGGAGAATGATGATTCTCATCTCTTTCTCTCTCTAGCTCTTGTGGCCTTTCTTGTTTAAGAGCTTGTTGTATGAGGAATAATTGGAAAAATTTTTATTTCTATATTTTTGTACATTATGACATGGAATCTTCTTTTGTTATTTTGCTTCATTTATATTGGTTGCATTTTGCAAGTATGAAGGAATTGAAGAGCATCCACAGACAAACTCTATACGAGGTCCAGACTCCAGTTGCCTAATAAATGACCTCATTTTGTACCGAATATTATTTTGATTAATATTTTAAATAAGAAACATAGACTCCAAATTTCACCAAATTTAGCCATATGATCAATCCAATTCCACTAAATTCGTCTCCTAAATTCATCATAACATTTTTCAAGACCAACTTGAGCCTTCAATTGATTTAGATCCAAGCTCAAATAAAGCCCAAATTGAAGTCTAAGTCCAAGCCCCAATTCTAAGCCTAATCCAAAATCCAATTCAAATCTCTTGAATTAACCAAGGCTTAATGATCTTAGCCATCCTTAAACCCCTAAGATGCTAATAACATCACCAAGTCAACTCCACTTTAAGCCATGGACCAATGGTTCCCCAAATCATGCAAACCCTAACCCGTCCCCCTATTTTGGTTAGCTCACTAACACATGCAACCAACCTTCACAAGTCCCAAACTTATCACCATTAAACCTTCTTAGCTTCCTTGAGCCAACTAGCCACCTCCACTAGCATGGTCCAGAAAACTGAAAAATGAGAGCGCCCCCCCCACCATGGGTTAAACATTAAATTGCATTCATCCAATGTGGCACACTCTCATTGGTCACTTGTACCGTTCTCCTCTCCACCTGGCAGCCCGGGGCCTTCCCCTTGCCGGACTTATAAATAGCCAACCTCCACGGCCAAAAGGAGAGAGCTTAAAAATTTATGGGGAAACTCTATCCAATTGTTTCTAGAGATTCCTACAGTGATCCTGAGTTCAATCCAACCATCTTTAGCTACCCATTCCCGCCACCAGAACTTAATTTCACTACTAAAATCTAGGGCATTTCTAAGCCTTGGAATTAAACTCTTCAAACCTCAAATTGATCATAACAAAAGCTTCCAACTACATCTTCCTTGTCAATCATAACCTATAGCCTCTGTGACTAACTGTTGTTATTGTAACTACTGACTACAGTTTTTATGGCCAACTACTACTTTATTAGCAACAAACTATAATTTTATTGGCTAATTATTTCTATTATAGTCAAGTCCTACATTTGTTGTTGTCTAATTATGGCTACTGTAGCTAAACTACTATTGTATATCTGTGATTATCAGTTTTGTAATTCCATCTCTATTTTTGTAGAGGATTGAGTCTATGTACTTACAATTAAATAGTCGATTACTTTGACTAGGTTAGGCCCTTGTTTTTTTTTTCCGTTTCTAAGGTTTTTCCATACAAAAAAGCTTAATCTCATCCTATTACTTTTAAATTATCTATGTGTGTATAATTGAACTTCGTGCAATGACAAGATATTAAATTATCACTCTACCATTGTGAATCTTCTGACACGGAACAACTATAATCATAATTCTATTATTAAATTTTATGGATTTAATTCCTTCTAATTATATTTTAAATTGCACTATTCTTTTATGTCCATGTTAGTTGATGCATCATCAATTTTATCCATTTATTTAAAATAATTATAATTTTCTTCCTATCAATTTCTTGAGCATCTGTAAAATCACATTTCACTATTCTAACATCTAAAACAACTTAATGACATACATATTAAGTTGAATCCACAATTGATGATATTATATTTAATATCTCTTAAAGTTGATGAATGCCTTAAAATGATCTTAAGAAAAGGAAACCTAATGGCATCAAATGCAATGGCCAAGCCATAACAATAAAGCAAAAAGATGGATAGCAATAGGCTTAAAATCACATGTCCCTTAAACCACAAATGGGTCAAGCATCTAAATAAATACATTACAAAAAGTGATTGAAAAAGAACTTAGTTTGAAACATTATAATAAAAGATTTATAACCATCATATAAACAATAAAATTTGATAAAGAAAGCTTTACGGATTTGAATATTTAAAATCGTGAATGGTGAAGTATATCTTCTCATTTGCAAGTTTCTTAGCTTTAATGATTTTTTTTCCAAACTCTAATTAAAATGCAGTTTTCATAAAACCACATAAGGGTTTCACATTAAATGCAGATTTATAATGAAACAATAAATTGAAAATAGAAAAAAAAAACATGAGAAAAATTATGAAAAACAGTAGATTGAATTATTCCATAATAATCTGGCATACATTATTTTGGAATTCGTTTGATATTTATCCTGTTGGTTATCAGGAAAACTCTAATGGGCTTTTAGGCTCTAAGTAGGATTTATTAAATCTTGTAACTCTCAATTTAGTAAATCATGAGGTGTTTAAATATTGAAAATTATTTAGTACGATGAATATTAGATATGTTAAATTCTTTAAAATTATCTGACAACTTATCATAGAATTAAGGTTGTTAGTCAAAATATAAATGTAATACTATATTGTATACTCAAAATGATTTGCACAAATTTTAAGGCAACCCAGTAGTCAGTCTTCTCTCTTAAGTCGACCGGCTCAGCTTTCTCACTTGGCCACCTCATTTCAGTCACCCGATCAACTCTCTCTTTGGACCAACCTTCATCTAACGAGCATCACTTTGTTGGCCTCATAAAATATTCATTGGTAAATGTGAACAAAACATAAAATATTCATTCACTTTATACTGACAATATACAAGAAAATTATTAAATATATAAACTTTCAGATAAGGTTATAAAATAGACAAAAAGTGGAGGTGTAGAACTAAGACAAAGAAATATGACATGAAAGTCGGCATCGATCTCTAAATGATCCAATGAATGAAAAAAGGACTAAAATGCCCTTTGCTTCTCTCTTTCAAAGCAACGTCAAATATTTAATTTTTATATAATTTTTATCCCTCCTATCTTCTATAAATAGGAGGGCTTCATGATGAAAAAGGGACTAGGGGGCACGCTCACTTGTAATATCTAATTTTATAGAATAAAATGTGTCCACGAGCCTTGGAACACCCCATTTCCCCACGAGCCAGAAGATGGTGTAATTATGCATTTCGACGATGGTGTAACAATGTACGTCAAATATGGTGTAATGATGCAACTCAAAGATGGCGTAACAATGCACCCCGGGTACGGTGTAACTCGCCGCAATAACTACTTACAACAGTCATACAGAGTATGGTACATTCCACAAACTCCTAAAGTTCTCTTCTCACAGCTTACACAGTCCCAACTCCAGCTTCTATGACCAACGAACATTATTACAACTCACTACTACAACCTATGTGACCAACTACGACCAACGTTGCTCATAGCTCATGCAGTTCCTTCGGCCTCTACGACATACGAATGTTATTGCAACTCACCATTACAGCCTACACAACCTACTATGACCTAAGTGGTCCACAACTCATGAACCTCCGAACCTTGGCCTTATGGCCTACAAACATTATTGCAGCTCATCTGTACCACCTATGTGACCAAGTACGACCTACATGATCTGCAGCTCATATAATTTCCAACTTTGGCATCTATGATATGGATGTTATTGCAGCTAACCATTATTGTTTGTGTGACCAACTACGGTTTATGTGGTTTAAGGCTCATGCAATTCGCAACTCTAAGTTTTACGGCCTACATATATTATTGCAGCTCACCGCCACGACATATGTGACCAATTGTGGCTTACGGGGTCCACAAATCATGCAGCTTCTAACTTTGGCGTCTCTGGTCTTACAAACGTTATTATTGTTCACTACGTGACTAATTATGACCTAATTGTCCACAGCTCATGCAGTTCCCAACTCCTGCCTCTATGACCCACGGATGCTATCACAACTTACCAATACGACTTATGTGACCAACTACAACCTACGTGACTCACAACTCTTACAGCTCTATACTAGGACCTCAGTGGCCAACTGTTGCCTCTGTAACAACTATTTATAACCTACATGACAACTATTATAATAGCTTTTATCGATGGTCTCTACGACCAACTGACACTACAACCACGGTCTACAATATTTATAGTAGGCTATTATAATCATAACAATTGGTATAGTCGTTGTAGCCCGTTTACATCTATTATCGTTAAACTATAGTTGTATATCAATATTATAATTCCATCTTCTTTAATTCTAGAGGAGTGTGAGCCAATATTTTTACAATTGTATAGTAGATTATTTCAACTAAGTCCTCCTACGTACTTTTTTTTCAATTTGTATGTGTTGATATTTATCTTACGCTAGGTTGCTAAATTATTATTCTATCATCATGAATCTTATAACATGCATTAATATAATTATAGTAAAAAAAATAATTAAAGATGTTTTCCTTTAAGTATTCAAACCAGCTGCATAAGTAAGATTTTTAAGGTGGAGTGCTGACTTTTGCTATATATGATATACTGACGTATTGTAGAATATTATGATAGATTTACAATTACAAATTTTATTCGTTGAAGCAGATAATTTTGGGATAATTACATGCTATTTACTAAATTATCACTTCTATTATTTTTTTGAACTACCAAACTTACATAATTTGGGAATTTGATTAAAAGTGAAAAAAATGTGTTGCTATAAAGGATGAAGAGAAAGCGTAGAGCACTCTATATTTATTGAAAATCATATCTAATAACATCAAAGAAATTTCTCCAATAAAATAATGAGAATGGTTACAATTGCTGCCATACATAGAAGCATGCATCAAACATTAAAATTACCTATATGATGACTCAAACAACACAAAATGGCCTACTTAAAAAAATAATTTAATTTGCACACTTATCTTTGAAATAGCAATTAAAGGTGTAGTTTCCTACTATGAGGTTCCAGGTTTTAATCGCCCATATTACCTTTTGGGTTCAACTTTTCCACACATAACATAATTTATACATAACAGTGCTTTAAGAGATGCATACAGGAGACAAAATCACTCTAGCAAAATAGTTTAACAAATTCATCAGGCAAAGCCGATACATAACTAAGCAAAGGATCAGCCGATTAAGCAATTAGCCTTCATCTACTTTCTGCATTAGAATCCAGTGATGCTCTTCCTCGATATTACTATTTTACTCCCTCCTCTTCCTCCTCGACCCTCTTCTTCAACCCTCAACGCAGAGCCCTTGGAAATCTCTTTAACTCTGATTGAAACCGGAGAAGCTCCTCCTCATTGGAAACAGCTCAGCTGCACGGCCTTTCTTCTCTTCCGTTCTACCCGCAGACACGCTGCCCACCTTCTTCAGCACGAGCTTCGGCGCCATTGGTGGAGGTGGAGTCAGGGCTGCGTCAAAATTCAGAGCCATTGTAGGCGATGGCTTCCTGTTCTCCTTTCTGGAAGACTTGGAGCGATCAACAGAAAAGGAGAAAGATGTTCTCTTAAGCGGAAATGGAAACGGAGTTGATGAGCCCATGCCTGCCGTTTTCATCCTGATTTTCAAGTCCCTGAGCTCGGAGTAGATGGAGTACATGGGGCCTCGGCCGAAGGGGCGTAGAACCGCAGGGGAGAGACAGGGGGTGGCTCCACTGGCTCGAGAACAGGGAAGAGAAGGTGATGGGGGTGGTGGCTACGTTCCGTGGCTTTTGAAGAAGAGAATTCCGACATGGATGGATGGAGAGGTCTCTGTTTCCTCCACTGTCTTGGGGCGATGCAACGGTCGAAATTTTTGCTTTAGAAAATGGATGAGTAGAGGCAGGACATGGAACGGCAAGGGAGAGAAAGAGGGGGGGATTTATTCGAATCTACACTCCAAACGGTTATATTGTTGATCGTGTCCTTGTTGAAATTTTAGGTCGAAAATATGTTTGAGTTGGATTTCATATAAATTTTATATAAATTAGAGTCGTATTAAAATAAATTTCACAGTTTGAATTCACATTTAATGAAAAGAGATAATTAAATACAAATCATTTGAAACATTGATATTTGCTAATTAAGCACTGAAGTAATTTTTCCGGACTACCGAATAGATGTATTTATGCGTCCCATGATCAAATTTTTGAGAATTTGATCAGAATGTATCATATTGATTGGAATTTTACCATAAATTTTGATATTTGAGTGACAATTTGAAAATGGATGAAAAAAGGTGGTTGATTTGTAAATAGCAAGTTTCTTGGTGGTTTGTGTGACCCCCCAATTTCTATCTATTTACATGTCTAACACTCAAATTTTACTTTTTATATTTATGTCAATCAAATCTTTTATATCACAATAAATACTATTATAATGACTTTTTAAATGTTAAATACACCTTTAATGCATAAGTAACACAAATAGAACAAATTGAAATTTAAGTGTTAGATATGTAAATACATAAGAATTGAGTGATATATAAGAAAATCTTTCTAGTTTAAAATGCAGTTAATGATACTAGTTGTTTTTTAATTGCAATGATAATTTCACAGTGCAAATATCCTCGTTCAAATCTAGAGATTTTATTTTGAAATTATTGGAATTGAATTTAACCATTTCCCTAATATGGAAATTATTTTAAAATTTTAATTACGCTTGGAACGAAGACATAACTGCATAATGCAGTTAGGAGAGAATTCAAATCAAATATAACGTGCACGACTTTATACGATATATATATTTTTATGACTTTTTTAAGCAAAACAAAAATATACGTTGGATTGAACCAACTTGAACTGTCTAGGAACTATGAATCAGCACTAATAAGTAATCATTATTTAATCCATAAAAGATAAAATGTATCCAATAATATCGAATATATGCACTTTGGAAGCCTATGTTAGAAGTTAAAATCGCCTAACAATGCTAAGCCATGGTACTTGACTATAGCGATCGATCAAAGAGCCGGCATTAAGAGAGAAATATCTGTTTGCCATATTATGAGCATTTATCATATGGCATAAACCTTGGCTTTCATCAGTAAACAAGAGATTCAGTGTCATAAAAAACATCTAAAATTAAAACTCCCACAATCAATCTCAATCTCTCTTTCTCTCCCTCCATCTCTCTCTCTCTCTCCCCCCCTCTCTTTCTCTCTCAAACACACACACAAGATATATTTTTTTTTTCTTTGGGAAAAAATGAGAGCCGGACCTACTTTTATTAATATAAAAAAATAAAACCAAAGACAAAAAGACAATACAACACATGACTCACAACAATATAGGATGACTCAAGAACAATACAAACACAACAAGACGAACAAAAACTGCTAAAATGCACCAACTTCTAATAACAGAAGTTGTGGCAAAAGTAGAATTACAAACCCATCTTCAAGAATCAGAATGAACGAACCAAGTCTATGCTGCACCAAGAAGAACGAGAAAATCAAATCAGATGCAACATCAAATAGCCCCATTAAAAAAAAATCAGTAGAATAAGCATCATTTTATTTCCCCATAATAATATAACACCTCCATTTGAAGACTACATAACAAAACAAGAAGAGAACTAATACATCCAATTCCGAAAAAAAATGCTAAAAAGGAAGGAAAAACGGCAAAATCATAATTCACCCAACATAATGAAAAGATGGAAAAACTGTCAAGAGCTCAAAACTCACCTGCAAACAATATTAAAATTCCTTCAAGTACTATTGAATATCAAAATATTCAAGAGTACAGTTGATTTCTAAAAAAAGGTTGGAAATCAACACAGCTCAACCTACGTCAAAATTTAAAGGGTAGATCAAATATAAATATGTTCTTATACATTTAGATCCAAACAACAAAACTAATCCAGATCAAAACAAAATAAAGGAATCCAAACCAGTGATAAAAGAAAAAACAAGAAGAGATTAGAAAAAAATAAAAGAGAAGCTTATTTAATCCTTCTAAGTAGAAAAATAATCAAAACAAATCAGATTAAAATAAAATAGGGGAATCCAAACCAATGATCTAAGATGACAGTAAGTTTTAACATAAGTAGGAATATCATACTTAACTTTCAATCTCTTACTTTTTATCCTAACAATCTAAAGAATATTTCTAGAAATCAAATCAAGAGAATTAAATGATTTTCTAAAAATCTTATTATTTTCTTCAATCCATA
Organism: Papilionanthe hookeriana x Papilionanthe teres; assembly: GCA_022702705.1. Classification (NCBI taxonomy): domain Eukaryota; kingdom Viridiplantae; phylum Streptophyta; class Magnoliopsida; order Asparagales; family Orchidaceae; genus Papilionanthe; species Papilionanthe hookeriana x Papilionanthe teres. Next base: position 158,254,095 of record CM040422.1, on the reverse strand, counting down.
TATAATAAGCAGTGGAATGTACTCACAGAAGATAATTTTTTTTTTAAAAATTGTGCAAGAAATATTTTCAACATATATGATAACTTGAAAAAAATGTATTGGAGTAATTATAAACTCCCATTTAGAATACAAGTCTTAATCTAGGAATGATAAAAACAGCTTTCAAAGAAAAGATGACAATGCGATTCTATTGCATTAGAGAGTAAAACACAATTAGCATTAATAAGAATACTTCTATTATGAAGTAAATCACACATTTTAAGACTAAAATGGACATTTTTTCAAAAATGATATGTCTAACTTCATAACCCTTAATGTACATCACGTTATGCCAATCAAAATGACGAAAACTATTTTAATGAAAAGAGTAAGCCTATTTATGCATATAAACATTTATGCATAAGCATTAAAGCTTCCAAAGGCATGAAATTCTTTCACTAATAGGAATATTATGTATAGCATTTATATAATGTAAAGGAATGTTCTGATTATAATTAAAATTTTAATCATTATTTATATCACTTCAGAAAGTTTAGTTTGTTTAGGGAAGTTAAACCAGGTGAAACTAGAATTCCCAAAATTTTCAAAAAGAGAAATCCTATAAAACTCAGGATCATATAAAAATAAAGAAAACTAAAATAAGTGACTTTAAATTTGAGACAAACTCTGATTTTAAAAGCTACTCTAGATAAATCTTTCCCAAAACAATGAAATAGTTGATCAATTGTAATTAAACCCAAATAAAACCAAAATACTCATTCAACCAACTAAGAAGTTACGGTAAATATTAAATATTATCCTAATAATCTTAGTTTTACATAAAAACTTAATATTATCTAAGGAAGGAAGGCCTCCCTTATGCTTAGCATATTAATAACCTTCTAAGCAATTATCTTTATTGCATAAAAAATTTCTAATAAGAAAGAAATATTTTTTATAAAATTTTTTGGAAAAATAGAAAAATGAAACAAATAATAAAAATAATTCCAAACAGTATAATTAATAAGTTCCAATCACCCAGCCTCATAAAGTTTTTTTTTTTTTTCCAACCAACAAACTGTAAATGCAACTTATCTAAGAGTTTGCCACAATCCATAACCAAAAGTTCAGAGGGTTTAATAATAACCCTGCCCATGTTATTTACTTGATTCAATTTATTCTTCTTTATGAAAGACATGTTCGCTCTTTTTTTAGATTCAAGCTATAGATAATGTCCACCTAAAGATATTTTTTTTTCTCTATTTTTAAATTATTTGGTAGTTTTAAGTAGGGTTCAACTTATTTGCATTAAACAATTTTGGATTTAATATATTTTCTACTGTAATAAAGATGAAATCATGGTTTGAGGGAACCTTGTAGGCCTGGGGTGATATTTGTCTAAGAGGACTAATCTAAATTTACCTTAGTTTATAAAGAGTTTTGTTCTATTAAGTTGATTCATAATTCGGAATTGCATACTATCATTGGGCAACATATGGTCTATAACCATGACCATAATCTAATGGTGACATTTAGCAGCCAACTAATTGGTTAGAGGGCTCTAGTCGTAATCACTTCTTATGGTGTCATTTGACAGCAAAATCATGCTAACATAGAACTCTAGCCACGTCCTTACTGATAAACCTCCACAACCACATGAGTTTATCATGGAATATAAAGCCTTAAACTTAAAGTTTTGGCATAAAAGACATAATACTATAATATGGAAGTTTTGTATGAAGGACTGTTGACCTCAATTTTGTGATGATCTCTTTTCTTTCTCTAGGAACCTATGATATAGCCTTAAAATTTAATAGCGACCTTCTTAGATTACTAGAAATGGAACTCACATATATAGAACTTTTAAATCAATTTTACATTTACTTAAGATTTCCTAAGGTTATGCCTAAATCTTCAACCCTTGGTTGAAGTGGTTGAGGGTATAGATTAGTAGAAGCCCAAGATGAATCCATATAGGTTACGAAATTATTTTGAGCATAAATTTAGTACTATGTTTGATATAATCGACTCTTTATGAGCTCGAGTAATAAATATTAGAAAATTTCACCTCAATAACAGCTATGATGGGCTGATGGATTTTACTTTAAGTATTTGGTCGTTTGATTCTTTTAGATATTTTTCATTTCTAGAATTAAGTCTTAATTTTATAAATGAATCTCACTGGTTAAGACATGCAATAAATATGCCTATCATCGAGGAAAGTTTATTACTTAACATAATTTGAAATAACAGTCATATCGACTCCAGTTCTTATCAGGAGAAGATCAGATTGGGGGCAGGCTTGTCAACTTCGATCTCTATAGAGAGAAAGTTCAGACTGGCAAAAGTGTGACTTGCGAACTTGCCCTATAAGCAAAATGGCTCACTCGAGAGCGTGCATAATTACTAATGCGTGCTAGAAAATTCGCGGCGGTAGAGTAATTGATTTATCATCTTAGCATTGTACGAGTATTCAGCACACTCAGATGAAAAAGAAAATAAACAATGACGACTCTAAAAGTTTTTACTTGGAAAACCCGTAAAGAGAAAAATCACGGGGCCTGACCCAGTTGCGAAAATTCATTATTGATTGATGATTACAAAAATCCTTTATCCCACAAACGGGAAATGATGATTATATTCTTCAGATTATAATGTCGATTGACAGCGTCTAATTTGTGGTAATTGCTGATGGTAGTTAGCGGTGATCGACGACGATTGACAGAGGTCAACCGAGGTCGGTGATGGTCGACGACAGAAATCAATCGTAGTTGACGACGGTAGGTGATGACCGATGGTGGTTGGTGGTGATCAATGGAGGTCGGCGGTGGTCAACGGAGGTTAGCGGTGGTCAACGACGGCCGGCGATGGTGCTAAGCTGCAGCTTCTCCTCAAGGCCTCAGGCTCTCTCCAGGCTTCAACCCTCTCCTCATGTGAGGGTTAGGGTCTATTTATAGTGTTTTGGGTGCAATTAATGCAGCCATTTTGATCGGACGGTCCAGAGAACTTCTCTTGATCAGACAACGTTTAAGGGGCATTTGATGGTCTTAACAATGTCGGAATTAAGTGATCTTGGGCTCGTTGGATTCGTCTTGTTGAGATGCTCGATTCGAGTATAAGCTTGCTAATATCGGCATCAATCTGACCTTCCAAATTTGTCCATAAATCTTTCAAGTGTGGTTTAATGACTTGATATGACTTGATTTGACCTGGACTAGTTTTTATATCATTAGGTTCGTCTCATCGAGCCATCAGCTTGACTATAATTATACTGAAATCAGAGTTCTGGATGATTTTTTATCAAAATTTAAATGTTTCTTGCTCAAAAGATTGCACTGAGATTCGTGTCGTGCCTTGAAATTCGTGCTGGATAATGAAAATTTGTTGTTGATGTATCAATTACATAGATTTGATTTCGACTTTTGAAATTAGATTTCTATAAATCTTTGATATGTGTGCACACTTTTTAATATATATTGTATAGTCAAACATGCAATTAACCCGCATAGCGGTCTCAAACACTCAAGTTTGAGTATTTAGTAACACTTTGGAACACTAGCATGTGTTTAAGCTTATTGGTTTGAGTTTATTTTTAAATGGCTTAGCACATATTTTGAAGCAAGTTACACTTAAGCTTAAGTATATGTTTTAACCTGCGCGGTATTAGCCTGTTAGTCAGAACACATGCGGGGTATTAAACTTATTTAGACTGATTTTTAAGAGACTACAATTATTTGCACATAAGCATTTGTGTTGATATTTATGCAAATATTTTTATTTTATGTCTTCAAATTTGCCTTCTGTTCGCTAAAGTAGTTTGGGTTTCGGATCTACTGGTGTGAAGGTCAATTAAAGCTTTTAATATATACTTCAAATATTATATTTTATTCACACTTAACTCTCATTTGTGTGTTCAAATAAACCCCCTCATAAATGTATCGCATAATTTTAAATACTTTAATTAGTTGATAAAATGCTTCATTTGTATTTATGCTTGAGTTTTTGAATTCGCCACAGATTTCATTCATTTGACATTGAGGTCTGGAGGTCTTTAAAATCCGTCATGCTTAAAAAACCGTGCATAATACTTTATGTAACTGTGTAAAAATAATAGAACACAATCAAAGAGTCATTTTCATCGCATCAAAATGAGGCAGATATGCTTAAAAACATGTATGAGACTTGACAAAACCTGTAAATTAAAATGCATAACATATATGATTTTCCCTGGGACACGATGGGTACTTATATTTAAAAAAATATGTCTAGGTCTCTTTTGCAGCTTTGAAGAATGTTGGACACCTAGATGCTTTGACAGCAAGTGCAGAGCGATTCAATAGCAAGCAATAGATTACTGCATACCATGACTTGCAATTGTACATTGGAGTGTCCTCCTTTCTTTGTATAAGATTCTGTCTGATAATGCAAGGAGTCCCTTAAATAGAAATTTGAAAATTTGCACACTTGTCCAGGTGTTAATAGGGCTGGGAATAAACATGCTACATGTGAGTGGGTTGCTAATGAGATTCAAGATATTATTAAGCAACAACCAAACATCTCTCCAGAACAAATTTAAAATAGCTTAGAGAAACCATATGGACTATCTTTACCATATATAAAATTATGGAGATCAAGAGAGTTAGCTCGTGATCAAATTTTTGGCTCTGTAGATGAGAACTATAAGTGGATGCTTGCACTGAAGTTGGAGCTGCTTGTTAAGAATCCTGAAAGTCACATAGAATTTACCTATGATGAAGAAGCCAAATCCTTTAAAAGATCTTTTGTGAGTTTCAAGGTACACGCTGATGGATTTATTATTGGTTGTAGACACATGATTGGTCTTGATGCATATCACTTGAAGTCCAAGTATTTAGGCGTCTTATAATTTGCTAATTCTTTAGAAGGCAATAATGATTTGTTTTCTATAACATTTGCAATTGTTGAAAGTGAATAAAAAAGAACTTGGCAATGGTTCTTGGAAAAAATAACTTTGGCATTCGGTTTTGATATTACTCTGGCCGTCATGTCTAATATGGACAAAGATTTGTGACACGCTATTAGAAATATTTTTTCTAGTGCGGAACATAGGTTTTGCATTCGTCGTTTATGGAAAAATATTAAGAAGTATCATCGTTGCAAAGACAACAGCAGGATTCAGAGCATTGTATGGTTAGTTGCAAATCCTTATACAAGATATGAGTTTGAAGCTAAATTGAACGAGTTGTTGAATCTTAGTCCACTCTTGCATTCTTATATGACTAATTTGCCATATAAATAGTCTAGATGTCATTTTTTGCCTGAGATAAATATCATTATATCACAATTAAAATAGCTGAATCATTCAATTCTTGCATTGGTGAGGCTCGAACAAGGCTAGTAGTTGATTTGATAGATATGATTAGAAGCATATTGATGGAGCAAAGAGCAAAGAAAAAACAATAACTTTGCGGAGGGGGGGGGGGGTTCTAGTTCCCTTTGCCAAAGAGTACACAAGAGAAATAATCACTAGTAATGAACAAATTTGTATAAGAAAATCAACATGATATGTGGCCGAGGTAGTAAGTACACACGGAAGATATGAAGTGAATATTGTGCCTAGAGAACATAGTTGTAGAATCTGACAAATGACTGGATTACCATGTGTTCATGTAGTTGTTTTTATAGGAACAATGGAACATCAACAATGAAAAATATATGTGGATGATCATTACATGTTACAAGGTACTATTACTTACAAGACACCTTAAGATATATATACTCATCTAATAATTATTCTACGAGTACTGTTAATGTATTTGTATTTATTGTAGATATAAGCTGGCTTACGAAGGTGCTATATCAACTATTATGGGCAAGGAATAGTGGAATGCATTTTCCAAGGCACTCATAATTGACGTGCCAAAGACATTGAGGCTAAGGTGCTGACCAAGAAAAAATAAATTTAAAATTTTTATGGAGATCACACAAAAAAAATTAGCAAGAGACAAGTGTAGTTGATGTGGAGTTGATGGCCATCACAGGAATACATGCAAAAATCCCTTAAATTCAAATATTGGATATGGAGAGCTAGCTCAAGTTTTCAGTTGATCAGTTAAATTTGAAGTGATTTTTGGTTATTTTTGTTATAGATATAATGCTACATAAACTCATATTTTGTAATAGATATGGTACTAGATCAGAATTTTTTTTTGTGCCAAAGTATTGATTTTGTTAATTGACGAATTAATCAAGAGATGCATAAAGCTTTGTTTGATTCTTTATATGCAATTGAGGTAATGTGTGATATGTCATTTCATAGAAAATAAAGTATATCAGAAGGTTTTGTTTTTTGAAGACAATGCCAAATATTTCTTCACTATGAATATGAAGTTGTAATCACCCTTATTTATTAATCCGTTGTTTGATGTGAGTCATGCATTCATTTTTGGGCCAATATTGGAGCTTATATTTTGACAGATTTACATACATAGCACTCCATTCTTATGTATTTACATATCTAACACCGAATCATCAACTTTTTATATATGTACCACCATATCTATGCATGGAAAGATGTAATTCACTTTTCAAAATTTAAAAAACGTGGTATTTTTTTATATGATATGAAAGATTTGAGTGGTATAAATGTTAGGTCTTGTGTGGTATGTTTGTAAATGCTCAAAATGTTCACTGAAGTAAAAAAGAAATCTGTAAATGCTCCTGTTTGTTTGGAAATTTGATGGTTGTTCACTGAACTCAGTTTTAACTAATAAGAAGTGATATAAACCATTCATGTACATGGAAGATGACATGTGTTTAAGAATTGAAGTATAGGTATTAGATATATAAACAAATAAGAATCGAGTCTCGAGTGGTATGTATGTAAATCTTCCTTGTTTCTTTTCTCGCAAACATTTGCTTGCCATGAAAATGACCAGATCAGCACACACAATTGAAGCTCATATTACACCCTTCCATTTTTTAAGCAAAATAAAAGAACAAGGTTGATCGTCTTCGAATTATGGGGCATTTACATACGTACCACCCAAATCCTATGTACCTATATATTCAGCACTTGAACCTTGTGTTCTATGTTTATACGACTCAAATCTTCCGTATCACATAAAAAAATAACCAATAAAATGAATTATATCTTTTATCATGCATAGCTAAGTCGGTATGTACGTGAGATATGCATTGATGATTTTGTGCTATGCTCCAACCATTGCCTTTACATACATACCATCCGATTCCCACATATTTACACATCTAACGCTGATTTTTCCTTCCTAACGCCGATTTATTCTCTGAGCGACATGTTTGGATGAGGCGACGGGGGCGTGACAGACGAAAAATTATTACATAAGGAGTCCCGATGCAATGCAGAAATGCATTAGTACTAATGAAATAGAGCTACATGTTCTCAAGATAACTATTTTTTTGGTATCATGCATGACTATAACTAAAATTAAAATCTTAAAGTACACGTATGTAAATCTTTCTAAATTATCACATCTTAACATAAATATATCATAATATTTTGATAGATTATTTATCAAATAATTAGATATCTCAACATATGTTGTAGATTTGGAAATAAATACTATTTCCTTTCGATTATATAAAATATAAATCAAGAAAAAGGAAATATTATCATATAAAAAACACGTTGGGATGATTCAGGTTCATTCAATTTCAACTAAATTTAGAAAGAAAAAATAATTTGATTTCATCCTTGCCATAAATAGTCGTTTTAAGAAGCTTACAATAGAAACGTATCCTTCTCTTATCTTATAAATTCGTCTCATTGCAACTTCTGTCTCTACTAATCATTCCAACTTTCAAGCAACAAAATTTTAAAACTCCACCTCAACATTGAACGATTCCTCTTCCTCCTCGCCTCCTCCTTCTTCTTTTTCAATATCAACTTCTTCGTCAGATTCTTCATCATGGTCCGAACTCCCCATTGACATATTGCTACGAATCAGAGATAAGCTAGAGCTTCATCATCGCCCTGATCTCATCTCCTTTCGCACAGTCTGTTCCTATTGGCGTTCTATCATTCCGATCTCCAACCATCTCCCACGCTACAAGATTAGCCTCGAGATACAGAATAATGTCATTTGCTTTACAAAGTTTAAGAACTTCCATGATAACGAGAAGAATATGAGTATCAGTCGCTCAATCTCCCTACCATTTTTCACATCTTCTCAAATGTCTTTCTGTTGCGCTTCCAATGGATGACTAGTATTTATATCAAGCAGCCAAAAAAATATTTTTCTCTTCAACCCCGTATTGAATCGTGAACTCATATTTCCACCCATATCTTATCATATGCTCAAACCTACTAATCGCAATATATCCCAATTAATAATTCGTAAGGTGGTTGTGTCTTCGAGTGTAAGTGCAGACATTGCAGTGGCTTGCATTGTTGAAATATTCAACGAAAACCCATATATCATAGACAAAAGGTTTATCATTTGCAGGCATGGAAGCGGCCAAAAGTGGAGAGTTTTCATGGAAGCAAGTAAAGGCATAATAGATATCATTCTCGCTGGTAACGGCCGCATTTATGCCCTCAACAAATTAAAGCTCTACATGCTCGACGAAAGACCTCCAATGATCAAATTGATAGGATTCAAATTATGGTTTCCAAAGCAGATTTTAAAGGATGACGGTGAGAGCGACCCAGTCGACAAAAGATTATCTATCAATGGTTGTCGGATGGAAGCTGGAGGAGAATCAGAACTCAATATTTTTGTGAAGATCTATGCGTTAGGTTGGAGAAGTTGGAATGCTCCTAACTGGATAACCTTAAATTTTGATGCGGCAAAGATTTGTAGCAATAATATTGGTGTTGATGTTGCATGTAAAGCCGAATGGACCGATCCTCTTAATACTTCATGGTCATGCGGAGAGTACTACACTCCGTTACAGAGGGACTTGAGGAGCAAAATAAGCAATATAATTTGACGGAGATTTAGTTTTAGATAAATATGATTCAAAGTTAATAAATTTACTCAGAATATGTTGATTTTTTAATGTTTTTTAGTTGTAATGTTTTTTTTTTTTTTTGAATTTTGATTATCAATATGTTCTTTCATTGTTTGAGAAATTCATTTTAGAGAGTTGTGTATTGATATTGAATATATTAATCAATGTTAGACCCGATCTACTTAATCTGATGCAGTAAATTAATAGTAAATTGTTATGAGTGCGATAAATTAGGTGACGTCTCAAATTGTTCCACGTGGAATAGCCATTAAAGATACTATTATTAGTATTATTTTTTTATATTCCAGCAAGATAATAATAGTATTTTTAAAGCGAGCATTAAGAAAAAATTTCTGGTGGAAATTTTAGTTATTAAATTTAATTTAAAATTGGTTTATTATAAGAGTTAATTGATTATTGTATATAATACCTAATTTAATGCAAATCCAATGATTGAAAAAATCTATCCTAATTAGATTTAAACCACAATATTCCGATCCAAATTTATTTCAAAGAAAAAACATAAAGATAATTTACATACATAGCACACAGTTCTTATATATTTACATATCTAACATCTAAAATTTTGATATTTTATTGTTTATGACATGTTGATGTCATAAATTTATACATGGAAAGCTATATCTCGCGTTTAAGAAAATAACATTTATGGTTGAATTTTTGAATTGACATTAAATTTTTGAGTGATATGAATATAAAGTTGTAGGCGTTAGATATGTAAATACACAAGGATTGTGCGGTATGTATGTAAATGCCGCAAAATATAAATAATGTCACCATATAAATTTATCTCAAATAATGTAGTACTCACGGACATACTCAGTAATAATCAAGCGATGAATTTATGAGATAAAGCATATCCCCTTTCCTAATTACTTTTAAAAATGAAATAATATGATTAATATGGTCAAAAATGATGTTAAATGATTAATAAATATTAATATTAATAATTAAGAGAAAATGATATGTTCCAGCTTACAGACAATTTTGACATTTGGTTTCTTCTCCAAATCACAACAAGACGACTGCATTACCTATTTTCTTTTTTAAAGTGTCATTCTTCATTGAAGGGTCTTATGACAATATATTATATTCAGTATTTTAGTTTCAACGATAAATCATGGTTCGCGGACACTTTTAAATAAATAATGTGGGGTGTCGGACGCTTCTCGGACACTGATATTTTTTAGACACTGTCACTCGCCCAACACCCCTTAAATATGTGTTGGACACATCTTTAACGTGTCTGATTTAAAAAATACTAAAATATAAGAGACACACTTATCTTAAGTTTGTGAATTAAATTTTTTCTTATAAGTTTTTTTTTAATATATGGTATTAATTAATAAGTAAAGCTATATATATATATATATATATATATATATATATATATATATATATATATATATATATATATATATATATATAATTTTTGTTATAATGACATGTCAGACAACTGTCCATGTCCAAGCAACATAGACGGCACAAAATTTGCTTGAGACAAGAGACCCTTTCTGGTACAAGTCATGGCTAATGTCCACCAAATTTCTTTTAAAATGTGCTTTCATTGAACTGGAAGAGACGAGCTTCGATCTAAAACGATAAAAATTTGTCACTCTTTTTCGGAATTAGCCTCTAAGTAGTCTTCCAGATTATGGCGTTACACAATTAGCTAAAGCAGAGTATTTTTTTGGAGCTTCCATGGATCAAGCATCGCAGAATTCTGTTCATGTTCAACCTTTAGTAGCGGACAAGACACCGATGCTCTTGCATAGAATCAAGAATCTGAAAAATCAGGTACAGAACTTAAAGAGCACAGTTAACAACATGTCTGATTTCTTCGATCACATCGATTGGAAAATGAAAGAACATTTTGATCACACTGAGCAATTTGAAGCGAGTTTGGTGCAATTGATGAGAAGGATGAGACTGATCAATAAAAATTCAACTGAAGAATTCCCATTCCGACCTTTTTACAACCTGTTTGTCCATATTCAAACGATGGGAGATATCAAAGGAGAGACCAACACTAGTTCTGGAGAGTAGTAGACTTGATTATAAGACTTGATTACTTGATTATGTTGAGTTTGATTTGAACAATGATTTTATGTTTGTGTGTTTGATTACTTTATTTGCTTAATAATCTCAGTATAGATGAGATTAAGTGTGAAATGTTTTGTTTTCAGCGTTTTGAGTGTTGTGGTTTGGATTGCGATGCTGATTAAATGGATTTAGGTTAAAAGAATACCTACTTGTGTGTTATGTATTGTGTGTTGCAAACACTTGGGTTCAATATATAAAAGTGAAGTTTTTGCTGTGTGAATGTTTATTTGTGTTAATACATCACTTAATCATTTAAAAAATATATGATAAAAAGGATCAAATGGATGACGACGAGACTTAAAATTGATCGAAATCGCAAAAATTTAAAAATTGGTCAATTTTTGAGAATCTCGCCGACGGCGCGCTCGATGCCGCCGACGACGCGATTTTCCCGAGAAGAATAGGAAATCAACTCAAAAGAGCCCGCCGACGGCGCGAACAAGCCTGCTGAAGGCGCGGTCACGAAAATACTCTATTTACCGCAATTTTGACCGGTCAAATGCCACTATTCATCATCTTCTTCCCCTTTTTACCCGAAAACTAACCTAGGGCTTGATAGATCTCTGATTTGAAGTGATTTCAACAAAATCTAAGACTGGATCTCATCTTCCCTTGGTAAGAGCTTCACTCCTATGAAAAATTTTTTGATTTTCACCATGAATTTCTTCCACAATGAGAAATTTTGGAAAATTGAAAATGTAGAGAAAAGACTTGGAAGAAATTCATGGAAATTGATTTAGATTGTTTTAAACCCCATTTAGAAGCCATTGTATTATTATTTTGGAGATTAGTTTGGAATTTTCGTGATTTGATAGATCAAAATAATGGCTCTGAGACAAAAGAGAAGACTCGAATTCGATGAAACTCTATTCGTAAATGCGAAAGCACAATCTAGATACACTTCAGTCTTTCAAAGTAAGAAGTGTATACAAGATATAGTTTTCGAGAATCCTGGAGGAGAGGTGGAACGAGTTATCAAGGAGAGAGGATGGGAGAACTTTTGCTATACAACAAATAAAGCTGCTATCGAAGTTTTTAGAGAGTTCTACTCGAATTTGACTCAAATTGAGGACGCACCTGTCCAAGTAAGGGTATTTTCTGTTGACTTTAGCGCCAATCGCATTAACTCTTTTTACGAGCTTCACTATTATTATTCTAGGGAGTACGAAACTTTTGGAACAATGGAAGGCCCGTTGAATGATGTTATCGACTTTTTCACTGATGGGAAAGGAGTTTGGAAAATGAAAAATCGTGAACGGATTAACTTTCCATTGTCCATGATGAATGCCACTGTTAAAGCATGACATTATTTCATCTGTTCTACTCTGCTACTCACTTACCATCATAGTGAAGTCTCTAGAGAGAGGGCTGTTCTGAATTTATGCATTCAGAACAATAGAAGTATTAATGTGGAGAAAATAATCTATAAGAATATTATGGCCACTACAAAGAGTGAGACAAGTGGATATTTAGAGTATCCTGGCCTCATTTATGCACTATATCAACTATCTGGAGTTGAGGCGAGGGATGATGAGGAATGGGTTTTTCCAATGAAACCCATTAGTAAAGCAAGTATAAAGACTTATGAATCCCATGAGGAATGGAAAACAGAGAGTAGGAGCAAGGCACTGTTGACCTCATTTTTGATGAGGTCTTCTCTTCTTCTCTTTAGTACTTAGGATCTAGCCTTAGGCTTTTCCTTTGACTATCTTAGAGGACTAGAATCGGGATCCACCATCTAGAATTTTAAACCACTTCTTAACTCCCCGCAAACTCCACAAACTTGATCGTAGACCCCTAATCACCTAGAGGGTTGAAATCAAATGTGGAAGTTTAAAAGGATGAGTTCCTATAGGACTCTTTGGCCTTAGGACCGCCCGGTGGCCTGGTCCGATGAAGGGGCCGACTTACACATACACTACACTTCCATACACCTCCTAAAACACACCCATACCCGACTTGACCTCCCGACTCATGTAGATGATTCACATGGATGGTCCTTAACCCCTAAGCCCTTGGCTAAGAGGGTTAGGAACAACATAGTGAATGCCTCAAATGAGTCCCTTCATGGCTCATGTGGGCTTGATATGGCTTCATGGCTCATGTGGGCTTGATATGGCTTCATGGCTCAACCAAGATGATTTTATTCCACTTACATTCACCTAATCTTCCATTTTCCAAATTTTCAATTTTTGACCCCCGGGACCCAACACCCGCCAACCTACCCAAAGCTCTGAATAGCCCAAATTTCTCAAAAATTTCCAAATCACCCAAAATTCTCCAAAATCATTCCCAAACATTTCCACATCACTCAAACTGATCATCCATAACCAAAAATACCAAAAATTCCAAAAATACCTCCCAATACCCTTCAAATACCCAAAATACCCCTCTTAGCCAAAAAATCCAAAAATTCAGAAAATTCCCAGAAAATTCCAGAAAATCCCAAATATTCCGAATTTCATTTTGTTCAACTACACCATGAGCCAATTTTGTCAATTTACCCCACTTTTATCAAAACCCCCAATTTGACCCATTTTAACCCAAAGTGAACCCAATGTCAAACCTAACCTACCCAATTGACCCAAATTCTGGTCCAATTCAATTCTAAACTTCAATTCAACATCCCCAACACCAATATAGACCAAATCCAAGCCCAATTTGATTGGCATTGGGATCCAATTTCACTTTTGGCCTTAAAGCCCAATTTGGACCTATGACCCAAACCTAACCTAAACTCACCCAATTCAACTCCAATTAACCCCAAATCTTTTCTAAACCCTCCTTGACATCCCCATAAACAAAACACTAACATGATTTGCCCAAAATTTAGACCCAAACCCCACTCAAATTCAACCCAAAATCAAAAAGCCCAATTTTGACCTAAACCTAAACCTAGCCCAAATGAGCCCAAATCCCAAAATCAAAACCTAACCAAAGCCAAAACCTCTTTGAAACACCCCCATAAACATTTCCCAACATTAATTTTACATCAATTTCAACTCTAGCCCAACTTTGGCCCATGGTAGCCCATTTTGGCCCACCTTAGCCTCTTTACCAAAAAGGCCCATATCCAACCCAATTCAAACCCAAATCACCTCAAATTTGTTTCAAACCACTCATGACACATCCCTAAACCAAACTCAACAATTATTTGGCCCAAGCCTTTACCAAAATTTCATCCCAAAATCCATTTTAAAATTCAAAAGCCCACTTTCCTAAACCATTTTAAAAGCCCATCCTTTACCACATCCAAAGGCCCAAAATTGGTCCCAAAGCCCATATGACATTTCCCCTCATCATACTTTCAATTAAACTCAATACTTAAGTCCTAAATTCATCATCAAATCATTCCAAATCAAGTTCCATACAAATTTCCATCAAATTACCAAAAAATTCCTATAATCCATTTTCATGAAATCGACCAAGCTTTCCCCAAGCCAAAGGTGAGCCATGAAGCCATGCATGAGCCACATGTGAGCCATGAGAGCCTTGGACACTCCACCATACCATATTGGGTAGGAAGGAGGGACCCTTTCCTTAATCCCTAAAGCTCATTAGCCTTAATCATGATTCACCTAAACCTAAATTTAATCCAAATATATTTGGATGGAGACTTCTCCATGCCAAACCAAGTCGATCCCTTTGATCCCCCACAAGCACCCAAAGCCACCTTGAGGGGTGCACCAAGCCCAAATGGGTGAGTTGACCCATTTAGACCCAAAACTAGCCATGCCCCATTCTATTTTGGATCAAGGCCTTTACACTTGGCCATTGCCAATCGCTTGCACAAACACCCAGCCCCGACTCACCCGACCCCGAGGGTGACCCTCGCCTGCCGGCCGCCCACCCCGATCGCCGGAAAACACCATGGCCGAGAGCTCACATGTGAGCCAACTTTGGAATTCTCACCTGCCGAGCTGCCCCATCCCCAGTGGCCATTGTGGTCGTTCTTCACATGCCGGGAGCAGCTCGATCCGGCCCTCAACACCCCCAGGAGAGCCTCCGACCATGCCTATTTAAACCCCTCACTCTCTCGGCCATGAGAGGTGCTAAAAAACAAACCTTTAGGAAACTCCGCCAAAATTGTTCCGTACTACTCCCCATACACAGAGCACTTGATCCCCACCGAAATCCCCCTACCATTTCTTCTCTGCGAGCTCGATTTCGGAGTTGAAATCCAAGCCCAAAACCAGGACACTTCTCCACGATGGATCAATCCTCAAATTTATTGGTCCTACACCTTCACCGGACCAAGAGAAGGTGTCCACCAAGCAAAGTCCCATCTCCAGGGCCACCCGGCTTGTTCCGGACTCCAAAGGTTGTGATCAGCCTTGGTGGAAATCACACCTAGGCAATTCACCACATCCCCGGGCTTCATCCCTAGCCTCCCTGCAGCTCCAACGAACGTGCCGAGCATCTCCGATCGAGGCTTCACCTCTCGGAGCTAAGGTATGAGCTAATTCTTCATCCCGAGCTTCGGAGATTCTCCATTTCAAATGCTTTAATTTCAATGCATGATAACCGTATGGATGTGTTCGTCTTCTCGAGACGAATCCATAGAGCATAAGAACACGAAAATCCATCGAGTATCGAGTGAGATCTTAGGGATTTAGTGTGGACGGCTCTCGGGTGAGGACGCTCGGGAACGATGAACGGATGCCGTCCATTCAATACACGCGCGGACGGACGGCTCAGATGGCGTCGGACCAGAAGATGGTACGTGAACCGCGGGGCCCGGGCTGCTGACTCGAGCGGCGGCGTCGAATGGGAGCGCGACGCGTGTGCGTTCGGAGATGCCGAGGATGACGCGGCGCCGACTCGGATAAATAGAAAATTAGGGGTATTTTCTATTTATTTAATTCCTTAAACTTGGAAAATTCATAACTTTGTGTAGGAAAATCAGAAAAATAAAATAAAAATACCCTCTTGCTCAGTGAACAGAGGAGAATAATATAGAAAAGAAATCATTTAATTTCATCAAGTATTTTATTTTTTATAATTTATTTACTCTCTGCATACATTTAATTCTCCATGTATGAATACAATTCACCATGACATGAGACCATAGGGCTTTTGAAGCCTCTGAATTTGGGAACATTCCCTGAATTTTCTAAAGTCAGAGGTCATCCCTATGAAAAGTTATTTATTTTTCAAATGCATGTTGCTGTTTTGAGTATTTTAATTCCAAAAATTAGCATGTTGTGAAATAAATTCTAGGAAAATTTGGTGATGTTTCTTATGACTAGAGAACCCTAGGAAAAATAGGACTTGGATTAATTCACTTAAGATAACCCTAATTGGCTTAAACATCCAAAATAGACCCCTAATTAATTAGAGTTAACCACACATCAAATTGACTGGAAATCAATTCTCCACTGACCTTTAGGATCAGAGGAACCCACCATAAAAATTTGAAGTCAATTGGACTTGGTTAGCCCTACTAAATGGGTTGATTAAGCCATTTAATCATTTTAAACTTTAAAAATTCATAACTTTCAAAATACCTTTCAAAAATTCACCAAATTGGTTTTGGAGCCTCTCTGATATCAGGGGAATTTAAGAAAATTAAAATTTCAATTTTCTAAAAAGTTGATTTTTAATATTATTTTAATACTTTTAATAATTAAAAAATAATAAAAATCACAAAAATAATAAAATTCACCAAAATGTCACATTTTGAATTTTAATCACTTAGGAATAAACCCCATATTTTTCTTAGGCCTATTTGGTGAGATATTAATTTTTAAAGTTCTAGGGTAATTTTAAAATTAAAAAAATGTATTTTCTAGCATTTTCACTAAAATAATTATAATAAATCATAGAAAAATTAGAAAATTGCAAAATTTGCTTCTCTGATTTCCTTGATATCAGAGAGATTTTTGAGAAATATAAAATTCATTTTTCAACATTTATTTTATTTTTAAATTAATTAATACTCCAGAACTTAAAATAATTCTAATAAATAAAATATAATTCAAAAAAATCACAAAATTTGGTCCAAGTGGTCCTCTGGTCATTAGGAATGTCCCCTAATTTTCTTAAGGACAGAAACTTTCCCTTGGTCATGTTATTAAATTTTCCTTGGAAATCTCTATTTTCTACCAAAAATAATTATATAAATAAATTAAATACAGAAAAATCACATTTTCTCCTCTCATGTCTTTATTGACACATAAGTGAAGTCACATAAAAATTTCAAGTTCATTTGAGTTTAATTTAGTGAGTTATGAAATTATTAAGCTTAAAGGGTAAAGTGGTAATTAAATTTCTTTTAATCCTTGATTAAAACTTTAGGTTTAATAAAAAAATTAACAAGTAAAATATTTGATCCTAATCTGATTTGGATGATTGAAATTTAATAATTGAAGGGTAGAAACCCATTAAGCAATTTAAAATGGTTAAACTTTAATTAAATAATTGATTAAATTTGGAAGAATAATAAAATTGGAATTATTAAAATAGGGATATTATTAGGAAGAGATTTATTTTTTTTAATTTAAAAAATCCCTAAATTAATCATTTCATTAGTGTTTAATTCCTAATTAAAATGATAATTCAAATTTAAAATATTAAAAGACTTAATCATTAAACTAAAATTAAACTATTGAACTCTTTTAAAATTTTAATTAAAATTAAATTAAAAATTAAATTAAATTAAATTAAAAATTAAATTAAATCAAATTAAATCAAATTAAAAATTAAATTAAAAATTAAATTAAATTAAAAATTAAATTAAATTAAATTAAATTGAATTAAAAATTAAATTAAATTAAATAAATTAAATTAAATTAAATTAAATTAAATCAAATTAAATAAAAAAAATTAATTAAATTAAATAAAATTAATTCAATGTAACATCAAATCAAACTAAATTGAATTAAATTGAATTAAATTAAATTAAATTGAATTAAATTAAATTGAATTAAGTTGAATTAAATAGCATCACCTAAGACATAAAGAAATAAGCCTAAAATAACTTGAACACTATTCCAAATTTAAACCCTTCAATTGAAATTAAGCTAAATCACAAACCATTTGAACACCAATTTACCCTCAAAAGCTTTAGTTATCATAACTCCTAAACAGAATATTAAATGAAATGTTACTTCACTTATAGGACATTCAAATATCCTAGTTCACTGAGCAAGTTAACAAAACTTGAAAACCTCGGACGATCGATTCATTTACATAATTAAATTCATTTGGACTTAAAATAATCCTAGAAATATTGAAAAGATGTTTAAGATTCTTCTTAAGCACTTCCTCAATATAATAGGATATTTATAAGAACAATTGAACTTAGTTGTTCTTTGATGAAGAAAATCGTCTTCAAATCAAAAACACAAGGAACCTAGACGTCATAGGAAATGACTAGCTATAGGATTAGGAATTTGGTAGAAAACCCTAACCCTTACCTTAGCTTTACCTAGGAACTTGCTTAAATATTCTAACTGTGTTTTAAGTGCAGCTTGGGATGACGGGAAGACCCTCCAGGTACGCTTTTATTTTATTGCGATTTACTCTATTGCAACTTATTTAATCGCATCGCACTTACTTTTCTTGCATGATAAACAACTGTTGCATGAAAACCCACACCTTTAGGATAGTCCCTAAAACTGAAACCCATAACTAAATTAAAAGACACTACAAGATAAAATTCACCGCCACAACATTCAAAATATAAAACAACTCAAAATTTAATCACAAACAAAACCACAAAACTACAACTACAACTAAATTAAAACGTCTTGTTGGATGATCGGGAATACCTCGGATGATGTAACCTACATGTTGCTAACGAGATTTCCCACGTGCCTAAATGAAAGTGTGGAACTCATTCGATTGAGTTTAGCAAATTCATCCGGACTAAGTGAATCCGATAAAAATAATGATGCGGAAGGATGGAACCGTGGGATCTTAACCGGTGTTGTTATAATCAACTTTAAGATTTGTTTTAATTAAAACACAAAAAACACTTGGAAATTAAGACTTCTCTAAACCAAAACACTTTTCTCATCCCCTGATTTATGATTTCTAAAACTAAACCTCTGCAACAACAAGGAGCTCGGAGCATGGTGGGCAGCACGGCCATCGTCGTCAGCAAAACTTGAATCTACTTCAACAAAACTTTCCTAGAATTGAACAACAAAGCCATAGGACTTCGAGGTAGTTTGCCTAGTGCAACATAAATCCTCAACTCTTCGTTAGGCATTTGCATTGCAAATTAAGCCCTAACCGGTCTTAGGACTCCGAGGTAGTCGTCCGATACGATATAAACCCTCACATCTTCGAGGCTATTTGTATGATTTTATCATACGAATATAAGTCCTAACTAATTAAAATTGGCGGGATCAAAATACTAAATAAACATTAGGACCTTCCTAAATTCAAGCCAAACAATAGGATAGTCGGGAGATTATCGAAGTTCACTTCGAATCCGTAATTTCTCCTACTTTTCTTCCTTTGAATTCCCAAAATAAAATGTTCCAAACTTGATCCATTCCCTATTGAGATTCAAAAATTCAATTCTTTGAAAACTTAAACTTTGAAATTCTTGAGAGCGAATTATTGATTATTATCGAGAGTTTTCTTAGGTGATTCCCGTCACTTAAGATGTAATTAACTATAGGGGCTTGCCCTTATAGGAATTTTAAAGAACCCGAGTAATATAAACCTCGTTTAATGTTTTCATATTAAGCAGGGGAATTTGTCGGCTTATAAAATTGGTTCGCAGACCAAACGGATGTCACAAATCTTCTAGTTTATTTAACCGAGCCCCACCATCAAGCAGTGTGTTTATCCTCAGGGATAGATACACGGTTTGTGATGCGGTGCTCGTTTATATAAACTATTTGGGATATGAGATCGGTTTGATTTCATATCTTAAAATCTTCAAATTTAAAATTATTTTCAAAATCAATTACTACTTTCTAAATTATATCTATATTTAAATTAAATTTAAAATTCGCCGACAACTTCTGTAGGCGACCCCTCTTAAAAAAAAATACAACACTCAACCTAAAAATATGCCGATAGGCACCTGCTACTAGTAGAGATATCCCTTCTATGAGCTATGACCCTCCTGCCTCCAGTCCCCCTACCTTATATGATCTGATGAATGTCATCACTCTGCAGAGGAAAAGTTTTGAGAAATTAGATGAAAGATTAGAAAGAATTGATCACAAGATTGAAGGATTAGAGCGAAGACATGATCATGATAGTGAGTATCTTCAGAGGCACTCTGATTTTGAGATGGCATATTATGATGCTCAGGCTAGATACTACAGAGGAGAGCCTGATATCACTTTTCCAGAATGCCCCCGGTATACTCAGTATCAGCCCAATCCTCCTGCTGACCAGGGTGATGAATACATTGTGTGTGATTTTGATGCTTGATGATTTGATAGTGATGTGTTGTAAGTGTTAGTGTTTGTTTTAGTTTTCGTTGTAGTACTTGTACTTTTATTGATTGCATTTTAGACTATGCTTTATCTACCATGATATGTGTTTAGTTTGTAGTTTGTGTTTCATTTCTGCATATCTGTGATAATAATTGTAATTGTAACTATTGAGTTTAAATTAGTAACTGTTTTGTTGTGTTGTGAAATGCATACGTCCTGTTTAGAGTAATTAGTTGTTTTTATTTTAATGTTTAGTTTTATATACTTGGTTTTAAATTTCATTACCCCAACAAATTTTCTAAATTGTTATGTGTATAGAAAATATTTTAATATTACAGGACAATTGAAGTTAAAAATTTTGTGAAGAATCTGCAAATTTCAAAAAGACAAAAATGCCTAAAGTGCAAAGGTATGAATTTAATATTTAGAATTTTTCTTTCCACCATGTACTATTTCTATTTATAGAAAACTTTAAGTTTGGGGGAGGGAAGAAAATTCTTAACTATTATATGTTCTTAATTAACATATTTTCAAAAATTATTAATATGATTTTTGTGATAAAATTTAATTCCGATAACTGTGTTTTATCTAAATATTGTAGAAAGATTCAAAGAAATATTTTTGTTAATGAAAATTAATCTTGTAGATTAAGATATTTGGTATAAAAGGATAAGTCTGTAGTTAACTATTTAAAGTAAATAAAACTGTATTTTGAAATATTAAGAATCTTATGAATTTAGTTGAGAAAGAAAAGATTGAGATTAAATAATGTAAAAACTATGAAATACATATAAGGTAAAAAATGTTTGAAAGTTTCAAATTTAGGAAAAGAAAAGTGAAGTTCAAAATTAATAATAGGCTATCCAAAAATAGCGATCCTCACTAGAAAAAGAAAAAGTAAAAGAAAGAAAAAAAATAAAAGGATTGAAAAACAATCCAAAAGAAAAGAAAATAAAAAGTAAATGAGGAGAAGCGTGAGGAAATGCCTTATCGAAAATTGGCTTCACTTGTATTAACCTAAAAGGAAAACTAAAAACATTTGTGAACTTATATTTATGACTAGTTTCTTACTTGTAGTTTCCTCATGAATTTCCTTTCTTCTGAATATTCTGAGTGAATTAATATTGCAACATATAGTCATTCTTGAAATGAATAGAAAACTAGAACTCTCAGACTTGATGACTAAATAATCTTATACCTACAAAATTAATCTAATTATTTGAAAATTTTTCTAAGAATTCTTGCTATAATATTTATTTAAATCCAAATTATAGTATTTCTGAATTAAAACTTTACCACAATGAATCATAACTTTTATGTAGTACTAAAAATCACTTGGGGACAAATAATAGTTAAAGTTTGGGGGATTTTGACCCAAGGAAAAAAGGTCAATATTTTCATGCCTACTTTGTACTGATTTTTATGATATTGTACTTTAAAGAAGGGTATTTTTGGTGTTTTTCTGCAGGTATGAAGATTTAAATACAAAAGAACGAAAATATGAAAAAAGAGCAAATTTGGAGAGAAAAGGACCAAATTATGCAAATTTGACTTAGGGCGCCGACGGCTTGATTTTCCTGAGAGTTCAGAATATATTCCAAGGAAGGCCGCCGACGGCGGGGATCGAGGCCACCTACGACGGGGCTTGTTTAATGCACAGTTTCCAGAAGGCCGCCGAGGGCGGGGTCGACGGTTCTTTCCAGAAATACGTCGAATGTGGACGATTTTCGAAGGGGTGCCTCCAAAAGCCTCAGAGACTCTTCTACAACTTTAAAAAGAACCATTTTAGGCTGAAAAAACGATCTCCTAGGTATCACAAAAGGGTTATCTTTGTATATTTAAGTGTCACAAAGTGTATTCTTCGTGTTTACTAGAGAGTCCATAGTGTTATTATTTAGTGAGTAGTGAGTTCAAATAGAGATTTTGTGAGGAATTTTTCGAAGGATTGTAAGAGTGGAAGGGAAGTGAGAGATCTCTTATGCATTGCCGTTTTGAAGGAGAATTCCGAGTACTGTAAAGAAATGAAAGGATTCAGAGGAACTTCAAGGAGTTTGATTTGGGAGGAATTTGAGATAAGTTGTGTTTATTTACTTTAGTTTGTAGAACTTTACTTTATTATATGAAATCCAAGTTTTATTGCATCCTCTTCATGAATTCTGAGTAGTTGTTCTATCTTTCTCCTAGTTTTGATGTTTTTGTGAAATGATTATATAAATTAGTCTATCAAACTTATTATAAAAGAAGTTGTGATGATACTATACCTGAATTTACTTTACTATACGATCTGGCAATTTGTATTGTTAAAATCTGCGAAGATTTCTTAAGACCTCACCGTGGGCTAAGGATTCTTAACTAGCATGTATCACAATTCTCTTTGCAAGGTAGACAGGTAAATCCTTGAAAGGAGAAGTGCAAATAAATAGGGAAACAATATTAATCAGGCGTAGAATTGGAGATTTTAGAGTGACATGCTAAAATACTCAATTTGGTCCTATCGTTTGGGTGCTGATGTGTAGATTGTTAGCCCTCGGGTGAGGGGAACGTGGGAACTCTGAATTGAGAGCCGATATCCTCCCAGCATAGCCGCAAAATCAGTAACCAAGCATAGATTAGTCAATGTTCTTTATGCCTGGACCAAAGGGTAAAGAATAGGTATGCTCCTATTTGACACAATGATCCACTTTAAAAATACCTATTTTTATGTCTCATTTATAATTCAATTCTTAAGGATATTATGCTTTAAAGAAAGGTATTTTTATGTTTTTGGATGTAGGTGATAAAAAAAGAGTTCAAGAAGGAAAAAGGAGCAAAAATGGAGCTTAGAGAGCAAAGATATCAAAATTATAAGCCTGGCGCCTAGGCGCCAGTATCCGGCGCCTAAGTGCCAGTTCGATACAGATGCAAACAAGATTTTTGACGACTTTGGGCAGTTATTTTAACCGTGTTAAGCGGTTATCAGAGCTTCTAGAAGACTGAAAGTTACACTTAATATATAGGATATGTGATACAATGCATCTGGACACAGGGAAATGGTTTTAATCGCGAAGAGGTGCAATCCAAAGTGAAGATGTGCGAAGACCTGGTTAAGGAGTCCGGCGCCTAGGCGCGACAGTTACCTTATAGAAGATACAAAAGTTGGCACCTAAGCGCCAGAATAGCTTGCACGTATCGATGATCCGATGCCTAGGGGTCAGATTCCGATGCCTAAGCGCCATGGTTACAGATCGTGTAAAAACCAAACTTCTTCAGTTTTTCACACCAAATCTCTTTATAAATTGCCCTATCTTCGTCCCCAATCACATAGAAACCTTAATTTCGACCAGTGCAATCCATTTTGGAGGAGTTAAGAGGAGTTTGGAAGCAATGGATAGAGGAAATCATGGAAATTAGGTAAGAGACAAATCTCCCAAAGATCCTCAACCTTATTTTAATAGTTTTATTGCAGTTAGTATGGAGAGATTGTTTAGTCGATTGAAAAAGATTGATGTGGAACTTTAAAGCATTGGAAATTGTTTGCATGAAATGTATCATCAAATTGAGCACATGGAATGGCAAAAGAAACTTCAATTTGATCATATGACGACCTATCAAGACGCTGAAGTAGCAATGTACGCAAAGAACAAGTGGATCGATGAAAAGACGGCTTTGGAATTTCCAAGGGCGTTGATTTTCTATCTCGGCGGTCCTAGCGAACTTCATTGCGAAAGAGATGGAAATTGAAGATCGGTGTTGAATAGATCTCTTATGTGTTCTAGGTGTGATTGAGTCAAGTTCTAGTGTGTTGATTATCTAATTTGTGTGTTTGCTTAATTGTTCAATGTGTGTTGTTGGATTGGAAATTTGCTTAGAATTTATGTTGTTTGTATTGTTTATAGAATGATGAACCTTGTTATAGTTTTATTATGGAATTTATTGAGTTTGGAATGAAAATTATGAATTGGAATTGAAGAGTTTAGATATATTTTGAGTTTGAAATGTGGATCTAAGTTATCATTTTAAATTGATTGTGGAAATGTTTGGAGAATATAAATTGGATTAATACTCTCATAAGAGTAATTAGGAGTCGAATTTGATAAGTTTTGGTGGAAAATATAAAATTTAAATCGAATTTTTGGAAAGGCGAGTCTAGTGCCTAGGCCCCGGTTCCGCCTGAACCCAAAACTTCATCTTCTTAAACACCCCAAGCCATTTTTGACGCCTAAGCTTCCCTTTCCTCTGTTTTTGTGAAAATAGACCCTAGAGATCCCATTTGAGGCCGGATTTTCAAGTTTTTTAGCTTGAAATCACTCGATTTCTTCTTGCCAATGTCAGATCTACATTCTAAACCAATTATTTTCGATTTTCACCATGAATTTTGCTCTCTTTGAAAAAAACCTAAATTTTGAAAAAAAATTGATTTTTAGAGCTTAATCCATGGATTTTTAAGCTCTTTCAAGTTTGAAAAGCTTAAATTAGTTTATTTCCTTTGATCCTATGAATTTATTTTGCATTTTTTAATTTCACGTTTAGATGGCACCCGAATCTAAGCGAGGAAAGGAACGAGAAAATTTTGATCGTAGCAAGTTTGTCACTGTTGCTGCACATTTTCGGTACAACGATTTTGCTACGACCAGGAAGTTCATCTCAGAATGAAGTTTTTACAATCGGAGAGGAATGATTGAGGATACGATCGTTGCACTCAACTGGCAAGGATTCTCGCTATTTTACTGTTGTTACTGTTATCCTTGTTGTTAGGGAGTTTTATGCCAATTTCGTGGATGCTGAAGAGTATGAGATTTTCGTGAGAGGAGTTGGAGTAGGATTCACTCCAGAGCGTATCAACATTTTCTTTGGCCTGCCGCCGAACATTGAGTGCTATTACTCAGGATTATATCCATCCGAGGGAGATTTAGATATGCTTATTGCTTACCTGATCGTCCGTACTGGAGCTTGGAAGATCCAAAACAGAAAAAGGGTAAATTTTTAATCTTCTAAGCTTAATTGTGTTTCAAAGGCATGACACTACTTTATTTCTGCTCGTCTCCTTCCATCCAATCATTTGAGCGAGGTTACCAAGGACAGAGCTATCCTCAACTACTGCATACAAGAGAGGAAGCCGATTGATGTAGGGAGTATCATTTATGATTCTGTAAAAGCCACAACTCGTTCTAACACTTCTGTTGAACTTGGATTTCCATCTTTGATATATTCTCTGTGTGAAAGTGCTGGAGTAGTTGCTGAGCTTTCTGAGGAAAAGCTCAAGTCTACAAAGCCTATAGGAAGAGAAAACATCAATATCTATGATCGACTTCGAGGTAAGAGTTCTATTGCACCTTCTAGTTCATTCCCTGCTTCTGGTAGAGCTTCTACTTCTAGACCTTCTACTTCTACCGTCGAGCCACCATTTAGTTTTTGGTAATCCATGCATGATCAGTTTTTAGAGCAGCATAATGAGTTATTTCTAACTCATTATAGAGTATATATGATTGATAAGAAGATCGATCATTTTTCTGAGTATACCCAAAGGAAGAGTGATTATGATGCTGAGTATTCTGAATCTTTAGTTAGATTCCTGAAGGGTGAGCATGATGTTTAGTTTCCTACCTGTCCTAGATTTTCACTGTGTGTTGATCAGAAGGATATGAAATTTTCTTTTGGTGATGACGATGATGAGGCTACAAACAGTGACTATTAGCTTGATTTACCTCTTGAGATGTGTGATTCTGTTTTTAGTTTATTTCTTGTTTGTTAGTATTGATAGTCGGATTGTATTGTTGTTTGTCAGTGTCGATTTGTTTAAGTAACTTTGTGTGGACTTTTGATATTGAGATTATTTTAGAGCATCTGATGTGTTATGTGTTTAAGACTGAAATATGAATGAATTTTTTATTTTCTATGATAAATGTTTATTTCTGTTTCAGCCTACTGTTTAGTATTCATGAATAGTTAGTAATTTTGCTTGTTTTAAAAAGAAAAATATAAAAAAATATTTAGAAATTAACTCCTGCTCTGCAAACTTTTCTATATATGCTTAATTATTTCTGTTATATACCTATTAAAGCATGTGTAGGATTAGACATGAATTTTTCCTTACTACATCATTATTGTACCTAGATAAATTCCTGTTTATTTCTTTCTCTCATGCTTTAGAAAATTTTATGATTCACTTTATATACTAAAGTCTGAAGTTTGGAAGAAGGGAAAACATTTTTCAAATTTAAATATTATTTGTCCTTAATGAACTAATATTTTTTTAAAAATATTAACATAACATAAGGAATGAAAAATCTATTTAAGATTACTTAAATTTTTGAATTTATAAATAATTTAGTAAACTTAACTAAAATTTCAATAATTTTGATTGATTTTAAGAATAGAATTATTTAACTTAAAGAATAATAAGATTAAGAATTTTTCTATTTATAGTAAAGAGAATTGTATTTTAGAAATACTAAAGAATCAAGATTATTACTTGAAAAAGAAAAGATTGAAATAATTTTTTAAAAATACTTATTAAGAATGTCATATTTATTAAGTAAAAAAATGTATATGTTTTTAATTATAAGTTAAGGATAGTGAAGTTCAAAATCATTAACAGGCTATCCAAAAATAGTAATCCTCACAAATAAATAAATAAAAAACAGAGGATTGAAAATATCCTTATATAAAAAAAAAGAGAAAAGAAAAAGCAAAAAAGAAAAAAAAGAAAAAGAAAAAGAGAAATGTGAGGAGAAGCTTGAGGAAATGCCTAATAAAAAATTGGCTTCACTTGAATATCTTATAGGAAGAAAACCAATTACATTTTTAACTTAATTTTTATGTACAATTATTTTTATTAGAAAAATGTTTCATGAAAATCTTTTTCTTGTAAATATTCTAATTGACCTTAATATGATAAATTACAATTATTCTTGAAATAAATGAAAAATTGGAAGTCTTATGATTTGATAGTTAAATATTCTTTAAATTCTTAAAATTAAACTTAATTAGTGAAATTTGGTTAATGATTTGCTAAAGCTTTTATAAAGCCAAAAATTAAAAGAAATCTTAAATATTTAAACTTCATTCCAAATGTTATACATTTTATATAATTAAAAGGGTTACTTGAGGACAAGTAAAGTTTAAGTTTGGGGGAATTTGATCCACTTTAAAAATACCTATTGTTATGCATTATTTATGATTCAATTCTTAAGGATATTATGTTTTAAAGAAAGGTATTTTTATGTTTTTGGATGTAGGTGATAAAAAAAAGTTCAAGAAGGAAAAAGGAGCAAAAAGGAGCAAAAATGGAGCTTAAAGAGCAAAGATATCAAAATTATAGGCCTGACGCCTAGGCGCCAGAATCCAGCGCCTATGCACCAGTTCGATACAGACGCAGACAAGATTTTTGACGACTTTGGGCAGTTATTTTGACGGTGTTAAGCATTTAGCAGAGCTTCTAGAAGACTGAAAGTTACTCCTAATATATAGGACATGTGATACAATGCATCTGGACATAGGGAAATGGTTTTAATCGTGAAGAGGTGTGATCCAAAGTGATGAGGTGTGAAGACCTGGTCACGGAGTCCGACGCCTAGGCTCCAGATCCCGGCTTCTAGGCGCGACAGTTACCTTCAAGAAGATACATTGTATTTGGACAAATTTTGAAGAGATGCCTTAAGCAACCACTGGTCAAATTCAGAGCTCTATAAATAGGGGCACATTCTACAGAGAAAATCGGCCCCTTCTATCGCTTTAGCCCCTTTTAGCATCCTATAGTCCCCAAGCACCATATAGCCATCCAATCATTTTAGGGAGCCACCTTCTTTAGTATTTAGTGAGTTTATTTTGAGTTTATTTTGAGTGTTAAGTGTGAGATTGTTAGTGTTGTTGCCGTTGAAGTCTTTCATCATTGCATTAGAGTCAGTAGGAGTCAGTGGATCACTTGAAGGAACATTCCAGATAAGTATTTGTAACTTGGTTCAAAGTTTTATAAATATGTTTTATTGTGTGAATTCAATGTGTTCTGAGTAATTAGTTTTCTTTCTCCTTTCAACTATGAAAGGATATTAAGATAATTAAATTTTGTTGGAGAATTTAACTTAAAATATTTATAAAAATTATGATGATATTAATACCTGATCTTAGTTTACTTTTTAAACTGGCCATTTAAGTTGTTAAAACCTGTTGAAGAATTTTGAGACCTATCCGGAGACGAGTTCTTAACTAGTAGATATCACATGAATCCTTGGGTAATCGAAGGCTTTATGCGAGTTATTTAAGGTGAAGTGCAAATAAATAGAAAGATATGATTTATTGGGCGTAGAATTAATTAGTTTTTAGAGTGACATACTAAATTCTAGTAATTTGGTTTATAGAAAGGGAACGGGTCACTAGTAGAGCCGACCATAGCCATCCTTGGACATCTAGTAGTGTGAGCCTAGATTAACTCATTCTACTAATAAAACATCATGAACCGATCTATAGATTAGTCAATGTTCTTTATGCCTGGACCAAAGGGTAAAGAATAAGAATGCTTCTATTTGGTACAATACATAATCTAAATTCTCCATAAGTGATAATTATTCTAAAAATCTTGGATTGGTTGAAATGGAGAAAGTTGTTTTATTTATACATGCATTAATCTTTATTTTATTATTGCTTACTTGCTTTTAGTAGAAATTTTAGTAAAAACTTTTGTTTAAAATCTAAACTTTGAAAAGAAATAAAAATAATAATTACTTTTAATTTGAAAAATCTTAAAAATATATCTTAATTTTCTCAAAATCTTCCCGTGGGATCGATAACCGGGACTCCACATAGCCCTGTATTACTTGAAATGATACGTATACTTGCATTTGAAATTGTGACTTTTACAATAATTATTATAAAAATCTAAACATAAATTCATAAATTCTTACATAAGTAAAAGTCGGGTTACATCAAGTTTTTGACGTCGTTTGTCGGGGATTAAATCTTCTAGCAGTGGTATCAAATTCTTGCATCTGAAAGTATATATATAAAGCCCCATTAGGTAGTGTTTAAGTTTTTGGCGCCGTTGCTGGGGAAGATAAGAAAAATAAGTAAGAAAGTTAAAAAGACAATTTTTACATTTTTCAAATTAAATATAATTTATATACATTTATTAGAATTCTAAGCCATGTATTATTGACATTGAATTGTTTTTATTGTCATATTAAGTTCAATTACTGTAAATGTTTGAAATTAATTAGTAATTCAAAGTTTTTGAATTATGTCTTCTAAGTTATTTAGTATTTGATCAAAACTCGTATTGAAGAATAGTATGGTTACTGGTTTTCTTTAGTTGAATCGATTCTATATTTTTTATTATTTCTACTGTTTCTAGTTGCTTTTTTGCTTGTTCTAAATATGCAAATTGTATGAGTTGTTCTGATTTTTCACAAGTGTGTGTTATTACGATCAATGATCTCGATAATTTATTAGTAGAAATAAAATTTTCCTCAAAATAGTTTATTTTCATGCAATGCACAGTTCAGTGACCAGCTTTTGAAGACATTTCATGTGCTAAGGTATGTACTAAATCCCTACATAAATGGAAGTAAAAACAAACTGCCAATGAATTAAATTGCATCTTCATCATTGATGTCTCATGAATTTTCAGTTAAAGTAGAACATATGGTCTAACTAAACAGATATGTTCTTAGAATGGTATTAATAGTGAGACAAATGAATTGGATGGTTGCCCGCTTGTCAGTTGAACTTTGCTTAATGTGCAGACCACTTATGATTTAGTTTAAAAACTATTAACTAGATTGAGAAGTGACATCAACCATCCTACTACGAGAATAATAATAATAATCAGAATAGGGGAAATGAAAGAAAGGAATATGTACTTTCTTTGTACATTGTAGTTAGCTTTCTCCAAAATGTTTCTAATGATACTTTTATTTTAAACTTTTCATATTTATTTTCCAGTTGTTTTGAAATTGATCACTTTACATTGAAGGGCTTACACTGTCATTTCCAAGAGGGATATTTGCATTTCCCATTTATATTGGGTGATTACACATAGAGAAAGGAGTTTTTGATGTAATTTTCTCTGGTGACATTTGTAGCTATTGATTTAATTGACATAAGTACTATTTTTTATTTGTACGCACACTGATGAGTTAGGATCGTAGCCACTATAGGAATTTTCTTGTGAATGTAAAGATGCATTTTACATGAATTCTTTCTGAATTAATTTGAACTTGAT
The DNA here is from genome assembly GCA_022702705.1 of Papilionanthe hookeriana x Papilionanthe teres. Taxonomy (NCBI): domain Eukaryota; kingdom Viridiplantae; phylum Streptophyta; class Magnoliopsida; order Asparagales; family Orchidaceae; genus Papilionanthe; species Papilionanthe hookeriana x Papilionanthe teres. Next base: position 158,223,420 of record CM040422.1, on the reverse strand, counting down.
GAGTGGTTAAATGATGCTATCAGTTAAAAAATGGCAATTTGCATTTGCAAAATAAGTTTTTTTATGAACTAAGTTTTTTCTTGAAACTCTCATTGTTGAATTAAATTCTTGTTGCACAAGAATTAAATTCTTGTTGCAGATTGTTGAAACTCTCATTGCCGTGCTATTAAGTTTTTTCCAGCAAAGGCTTGATTAGATTATTTTTATTTTTTAGGTTTTCTAGAGATTATCTTTATTGCTTAAAAAAATAAAATCTGCAGGTTTGTCATTTATAATTGTTCTACAGGAGCCTCTCATGATCCTTAGGGGAGCAAACAATAGCCCCATTAGTCAACTTGTTTCAACCTGCCTTGAAAATTTATTGGTTTCCCGAAATTCCACTAAATTCATTATGCTATTAGTAAACTAATTGAATGTTGTCGAACCTCACAATTTAAACAAACTTTTTGTGAATTTCACTGTTATGGCTTCATTAAGTGTCCTAGTTGGATCTATATTTATGCCCATCTTGTACATGGAGAACAAGGATCTCCTCACCCTGCAAGAGCAAACTTTAAACATAGAAGGTTTTGTTAGTTATTTTTGGGCTATGAAGCAGGCAAAAACAAGTGTACGTTTGTGCACAAGATATTTTATGTTAACACTTGAGTGACCAATTTTCAATTAAAATATAAATGATGAAATAACTTAACAATATTAACACAGTGTATGTAACTATCAATCATAATGATTATGAATCTACTCAACCAAATTACAAAATAAAATACTATTTACTTGAATATCTACAAAAGTTATATACACAAGGTATAATTGTGATGGCGATGTTATAGATGCGAGAGCAATGAACTAAACACAGTATTTAATATTTTTATACATAAGCATATAAACATTCAGCATAAATAAGATATGAGAATCGGCACGAGTCACTAATTATGATCACTAGATTCAATGTTGTTAAAATCATTCTTTAGAAGCATAATGAAGTGATTTGTTAGCTGTCCATCACTTGCTAGTGATGCCTATGCACATTCACATGCTCTTTTATCACATCATATTGTTGTATGTTTGGCTGTGGTTCAAATTTCTTGATTTGGTTTAACATCGGTCTCGGCCATTACGGCACGAATGCTTACTTGCCGTTGTTGATTTTTATAATTATTGAGTTATTATTAATTGGTTCTCTGTACTCTCACAGTTCTCTATTCTCTCCTATCGGAGCCAATTGCTTTTATATGGTTATCCCTTATTCGCTTTCTCAAATGTGAGTTTGTTAGATGTTTCTTTACTGATTTTTGTTATTGGTATCAGGCCATATTACTCTACCGCCGCAAACTTTCCAGCACGCATCAATTCCTTCAAACTAATTATTTTTCAACTTGAGCAATTGTTTCTGTTTAATGTGGCTAGATTTAATACACCAATTGTGCTCCACACTTTTTGCGTATTTCATGCTCTTTTTTTGTGTGCACGCCACACAATTCTTATGTATTTACATATCTAACAACTTATCTTTATTTGTCCCATTTAAGCACCCCAAAACTTGCATATCACATAAAAATATAACCATATTCACATCAAAGGTTAATGTAAAACTCCAGGTTTAGGTGTAATAGATAGGAATTAAATGGTATGTATATCTCTTCCTTTTTTCTTAAACTCAGTAGATTTTAGAGGAGGTTTCTTTTTCCTTAACTACGATCGTTTTCTTTCTTTCTTCTATCTCTATATATTATTCTAGAAAAAAAAAGCTTCCCAATCTCCACCTTAGATGGAGCACAACACACAGCAATTGGAATAGCTAATATTTCATAAGAAAACATAAGATTCTCAAGTTCCACTAATGAGGTTGATTAACCCAATAGTTATTAGAAGCGGACTGATCTTTGTTCAGAACGTGGATCTCTTATTAATAATTCAATCTTGGGAAATGTAGATTAGTAGCACACAGTTCTTATGCATTTACATATCCCACGCCTAAATTTCCATATTTACACACAGCATACTTTGGTGTTTTAAACTTATACATTAAAAATTTATCAATAGAAGCATACAAAACAAGCCAAGTAATACAGCAATAGCATTGCTGAACAGAAGAGAGAGCAACTGTGCAATAGTTTTATCATCTCTCATACTCAACAGTTCCTCAGCAACAGTCATCTTCCTTAATTTTATTTTGTTTTTTTCAACAACTGGAGCTTTGTTTATTTGTTCAAACAATTGTCTTTTTTTTTCTCTCATAGATCCTTATCATCGACTTCTTCTTTGTTGGGTATCACCTCGTCATTTCTCATATTATTGGTTGCCTTTCACATTGACTGCTTTCCTGCAAATGCAAAGGTATCATCTCCTTATCATTTCTCATATTACTGCAAGTTCCTTCAACAGCAGTCATGCCCTTCCCATTTACTGCTTTCCTGCAAATGCAAAACAATAATTAAAATAGATTATAGAATATAAAGTAAAATGAGAAATGTTAAAAACCTTACCTTGAAGTTATTCTTCTTGTTACGCTTCACAAGTGGACCTCGGCAGTTGCCCTTTTTATGATGCCTAGCCTTCTAAATACGCCACATCATTATAGGAAGATTTACATACATACCACTCAATTCTTTTGTATTTACATATAAAACATCTAAACTTCATTTTTTTACATCAATGCCACCTTATCTATAAGAAAAGATATATTTCACTTTTTAAAAGTTAAAATAGTGGTACTTTTTTTTATTTCTATGTAGTTTGAGAATTGGGGATTATGTATGTGAATGCCCCATCATTACCATCACCAGCTAGGGATTCTCCATCTTGTCTCCACTTGCTCTTCTTTGGCCTACCTGAGATCAATTGAAAGTCCTCTTCTTCATCTGTCATGTTTCAAACACCAGGTATAAATGAATTATACCTTTATAAGCCTTCTCAAAGCATCCTTCCAACAGTAGGAATAGAAAAAGCTCTTTTTAATGTCATTACTACTAAGATTTAACTTTCATTACCCAGCTTCTCAATAGCCAGATAAATGACAAAGATTGTCCTTAATCGACAACTTTAAACTGTGTCATAAATAAATAGTGTCATAAATAAATAGGGGCATTTACATACATACCACCCACACACATAGTTCTTATATATTTTCATCTCTAACAACTAAGCATTCATATTTACATGCATAACCCTCAATTTTAGAAGTCATAAGAAATAAAAACAAAAGCTTCCTAATCTCCAATTTAGATGGAGCACAACACACAGCCATTGGAATAGCTAAATCATAAGAAAACATAAGATTCTCAAGTTCCACTAATGAGGTTGATTAACCCAATAGTTATTAGAAGTCATAAGAAATAAAAAATAATAAATAAATAAATAAATAAATAAATAAATAAATAAATAAAACTATAACTTTTAAGTACAAATAGTACTCAATTGTATGGGTCTGTGATATCACTTGTCAAGATTAAACCAAAAGCATATATGAACATAAAATTTTATACCAAATAAAAATACATAGATTTGATTTCGACTTTTGAAATTAGTGCTGGATAATGAAAATTTGTTGTTGATGTATCAATTACATAGATTTGATTTCGACTTTTGAAATTAGATTTCTATAAATCTTTGATATGTGTGCACACTTTTTAATATATATTGTATAGTCAAACATGCAATTAACCCGCATAGCGGTCTCAAACACTCAAGTTTGAGTATTTAGTAACACTTTGGAACACTAGCATGTGTTTAAGCTTATTGGTTTGAGTTTATTTTTAAATGGCTTAGCACATATTTTGAAGCAAGTTACACTTAAGCTTAAGTATATGTTTTAACCTGCGCGGTATTAGCCTGTTAGTCAGAACACATGCGGGGTATTAAACTTATTTAGACTGATTTTTAAGAGACTACAATTATTTGCACATAAGCATTTGTGTTGATATTTATGCAAATATTTTTATTTTATGTCTTCAAATTTGCCTTCTGTTCGCTAAAGTAGTTGGGGTTTCGGATCTACTGGTGTGAAGGTCAATTAAAGCTTTTAATATATACTTCAAATATTATATTTTATTCACACTTAACTCTCATTTGTGTGTTCAAATAAACCCCCTCATAAATGTATTGCATAATTTTAAATACTTTAATTAGTTGATAAAATGCTTCATTTGTATTTATGCTTGAGTTTTTGAATTCGCCACAGATTTCATTCATTTGACATTGCGGTCTGGAGGTCTTTAAAATCCGTCATGCTTAAAAAACCGTGCATAATACTTTATGTAACTGTGTAAAAATAATAGAACACAATCAGAGAGTCATTTTCATCGCATCAAAATGAGGCAGATATGCTTAAAAACATGTATGAGACTTGACAAAACCTGCAAATTAAAATGCATAACATATATGATTTTCCCTGGGACACGATGGGTACTTATATTTAAAAAAATATGTCTAGGTCTCTTTTGCAGCTTTGAAGAATGTTGGACACCTAAATGCTTTGACAGCAAGTGCAGAGCGATTCAATAGCAAGCAATAGATTACTGCATACCAGGACTTGCAATTGTACATTGGAGTGTCCTCCTTTCTTTGTATAAGATTCTGTCTGATAATGCAAGGAGTCCCTTAAATAGAAATTTGAAAATTTGCACACTTGTCCAGGTGTTAATAGGGCTGGGAATAAACATGCTACATGTGAGTGGGTTGCTAATGAGATTCAAGATATTATTAAGCAACAACCAAACATCTCTCCAGAACAAATTTAAAATAGCTTAGAGAAACCATATGGACTATCTTTACCATATATAAAATTATGGAGATCAAGAGAGTTAGCTCGTGATCAAATTTTTGGCTCTGTAGATGAGAACTATAAGTGGATGCTTGCACTGAAGTTGGAGCTGCTTGTTAGGAATCCTGAAAGTCACATAGAATTTACCTATGATGAAGAAGCCAAATCCTTTAAAAGATCTTTTGTGAGTTTCAAGGTACACGCTGATGGATTTATTATTGGTTGTAGACACATGATTGGTCTTGATGCATATCACTTGAAGTCCAAGTATTTAGGCGTCTTATAATTTGCTAATTCTTTAGAAGGCAATAATGATTTGTTTTCTATAACATTTGCAATTGTTGAAAGTGAATAAAAAAGAACTTGGCAATGGTTCTTGGAAAAAATAACTTTGGCATTCGGTTTTGATATTACTCTGGCCTTCATGTCTAATATGGACAAAGATTTGTGACACGCTATTAGAAATATTTTTTCTAGTGCGGAACATAGGTTTTGCATTCGTCGTTTATGGAAAAATATTAAGAAGTATCATCGTTGCAAAGACAACAGCAGGATTCAGAGCATTGTATGGTTAGTTGCAAATCCTTATACAAGATATGAGTTTGAAGCTAAGTTGAACGAGTTGTTGAATCTTAGTCCACTCTTGCATTCTTATATGACTAATTTGCCATATAAATAGTCTAGATGTCATTTTTTGCCTGAGATAAATATCATTATATCACAATTAAAATAGCTGAATCATTCAATTCTTGCATTGGTGAGGCTCGAACAAGGCTAGTAGTTGATTTGATAGATATGATTAGAAGCATATTGATGGAGCAAAGAGCAAAGAAAAAAACAATAACTTTGCGGAGGGGGGGTTCTAGTTCCCTTTGCCAAAGAGTACACAAGAGAAATAATCACTAGTAATGAACAAATTTGTATAAGAAAATCAACATGATATGTGGCCGAGGTAGTAAGTACACACGGAAGATATGAAGTGAATATTGTGCCTAGAGAACATAGTTGTAGAATCTGACAAATGACTGGATTACCATGTGTTCATGTAGTTGTTTTTATAGGAACAATGGAACATCAACAATGAAAAATATATGTGGATGATCATTACATGTTACAAGGTACTATTACTTACAAGACACCTTAAGATATATATACTCATCTAATAATTATTCTACGAGTACTATTAATGTATTTGTATTTATTGTAGATATAAGCTGGCTTACGAAGGTGCTATATCAACTATTCTAGGCAAGGAATAGTGGAATGCATTTTCCAAGGCGCTCATAATTGACGTGCCAAAGACATTGAGGCTAAGGTGCTGACCAAGAAAAAATAAATTTAAAATTTTTATGGAGATCACACAAAAAAAATTAGCAAGAGACAAGTGTAGTTGATGTGGAGTTGATGGCCATCACAGGAATACATGCAAAAATCCCCTAAATTCAAATATTGGATATGGAGAGCTAGCTCAAGTTTTCAGTTGATCAGTTAAATTTGAAGTGATTTTTGGTCATTTTTGTTATAGATATAATGCTACATAAACTCATATTTTGTAATAGATATGGTGCTAGATCAGAATTTTTTTTTGTGCCAAAGTATTGATTTTGTTAATTGACGAATTAATCAAGAGATGCATAAAGCTTTGTTTGATTCTTTATATGCAATTGAGGTAATGTGTGATATGTCATTTCATAGAAAATAAAGTATATAAGAAAGTTTTGTTTTTTGAAGAGAATGCCAAATATTTCTTCACTATGAATATGAAGTTGTAATCACCCTTATTTATTAATCCGTTGTTTGATGTGAGTCATGCATTCATTTTTGGGCCAATATTGGAGCTTATATTTTGACAGATTTACATACATAGCACTCCATTCTTATGTATTTACATATCTAACACCGAATCATCAACTTTTTATATATGTACCACCATATCTATGCATGAAAAGATGTAATTCACTTTTCAAAATTTAAAAAACGTGGTATTTTTTTATATGATATGAAAGATTTGAGTGGTATAAATGTTAGGTCTTGTGTGGTATGTTTGTAAATGCTCAAAATGTTCACTGAAGTAAAAAAGAAATCTGTAAATGCTCCTGTTTGTTTGGAAATTTGATGGTTGTTCACTGAACTCAGTTTTAACTAATAAGAAGTGATATAAACCTTTCATGTACATGGAAGATGACATGTGTTTAAGAATTGAAGTATAGGTATTAGATATATAAACAAATAAGAATCGAGTCTCGAGTGGTATGTATGTAAATCTTCCTTGTTTCTTTTCTCGCAAACATTTGCTTGCCATGAAAATGACCAGATCAGCACACACAATTGAAGCTCATATTACACCCTTCCATTTTTTAAGCAAAATAAAAGAACAAGGTTGATCGTCTTCGAATTATGGGGGCATTTACATACGTACCACCCAAATCCTATGTACCTATATATTCAGCACTTGAACCTTGTGTTCTATGTTTATACGACTCAAATCTTCCGTATCACATAAAAAAATAACCAATAAAATGAATTATATCTTTTATCATGCATAGCTAAGTCGGTATGTACGTGAGATATGCATTGATGATTTTGTGCTATGCTCCAACCATTGCCTTTACATACATACCATCCGATTCCCACATATTTACACATCTAACGCTGATTTTTCCTTCCTAACGCCGATTTATTCTCTGAGCGACATGTTTGGATGAGGCGACGGGGGCGTGACAGACGAAAAATTATTACATAAGGAGTCCCGATGCAATGCAGAAATGCATTAGTACTAATGAAATGGAGCTACATGTTCTGAGGAGGTGGATTATACATTAAAGTATAGATTTTTTTTTTTTTTATTTAACGGGCATGTCGTGTGATGTGACATCTTTTCATTGGAGTTCTGATATATTATTTATTCGTGAGTGAGAGAAAATGTTTAACGCCAAGGATTTATGTGGCCTAAAGGGTAGCATGTAAAAGTATGACAAATTTCTATGTTATACAAGTAAAAATCCTAAAAAAAAAGAAGATTTACACGCACTCAATTTCTATATGTTTGTAAACTTCAATTCTTACACAATGCTATTTTATTTATATTTGAAAAAGTGCTTTTGTCTTTTTTTAAATATTAAAATGACCATCTTATTATGTGATTTTTTTTTTTTTTAATGTAGGGGTATTTACATCCATACGCCAATTTCTTTTATATATAAACATCTAAAATATAAACTTTACGTTTTACATTTATACCAACCTACATTTTCATATCACACTTTAATTTTTGTGATATTATTATTTTAATTTTCAAATTTTGAAATACATCTTTTTAAGCATAGGTTTAAAGTTTAGGCGTTAGATATGTAAATACATGGAAAATGAATGGTATGCATATAAATATAAAGTATAGGTGTTCGATATGTAAAATACCCCTGACATAACATAGATGGTTCCACCCGACAATATAAATATATAGTTGAAGTTTAGGTGTTTGATATGTAAATACATAAGAATTGAATGTCATATATGTAAATCTTCCAATAAGATAATTTTTTATGTCAAGTAAAAATTTATTTTATCCCAAATAATACATTTAATTAAAAAAGAAATTCATCTATTTAAATTAAATATCTAAAATTATCCTCAAGATAACTATTTTTTTGTATCATGCATGACTATAACTAAAATTAAAATCTTAAAGTACACATATGTAAATCTTTCTAAAATTATCACATCTTAACATAAATATATCATAATATTTTGATAGATTATTTATCAAATAAATAGATATCTCAACATATGTTGTAGATTTGGAAATAAATACTATTTCCTTTCGATTGTATAAAATATAAATCAAGAAAAAGGAAATATTACCATATAAAAAACACGTTGGGATGATTCAGGTTCATTCAATTTCAACTAAATTTAGAAAGAAAAAATAATTTGATTTCATCCTTGCCATAAATAGTCGTTTTAAGAAGCTTACAATAGAAACATATCCTTCTCTTATCTTATAAATTCGTCTCATTGCAACTTCTGTCTCTACTAATCATTCCAACTTTCAAGCAACAAAATTTTAAAACTCCACCTCAACATTGAACAATTCCTCTTCCTCCTCGCCTCCTCCTTCTTCTTTTTCAATGTCAACTTCTTCGTCAGATTCTTCATCATGGTCCGAACTCCCCATTGACATATTGCTACGAATCAGAGATAAGCTAGAGCTTCATCATCGCCCTGATCTCATCTCCTTTCGCACAGTCTGTTCCTATTGGCGTTCTATCATTCCGATCCCCAACCATCTCCCACGCTACAAGATTAGCCTCGAGATACAGAATAATGTCATTTGCTTTACAAAGTTTAAGAACTTCCATGATAACGAGAAGAATATGAGTATCAGTCGCTCAATCTCCCTACCATTTTTCACATCTTCTCAAATGTCTTTCTGTTGCGCTTCCAATGGATGGCTAGTATTTATATCAAGCAGCCACAAAAATATTTTTTTCTTCAACCCCGTATTGAATCGTGAACTCATATTTCCACCCATATCTTATCATATGCTCAAACCTACTAATCGCAATATATCCCAATTAATAATTCGTAAGGTGGTTGTCTCTTCGAGTGTAAGTGCAGACATTGCAGTGGCTTGCATTGTTGAAATATTCAACGAAAACCCATATATCATAGACAAAAGGTTTATCGTTTGCAGGCATGGAAGCGGCCAAAAGTGGAGAGTTTTCATGGAAGCAAGTAAAGGCATAATAGATATCATTCTCGCTGGTAACGGCCGCATTTATGCCCTCAACAAATTAAAGCTCTACATGCTCGACGAAAGACCTCCAATGATCAAATTGATAGGATTCAAATTATGGTTTCCAAAGCAGATTTTAAAGGATGACGGTGAGAGCGACCCAGTCGACAAAAGATTATCTATCAATGGTTGTCGGATGGAAGCTGGTGGAGAATCAGAACTCAATATTTTTGTGAAGATCTATGCGTTAGGTTGGAGAAGTTGGAATGCTCCTAACCTGGATAACCTTAAATTTTGATGCGGCAAAGATTTGTAAGCAATAATATTGGTGTTGATGTTGCATGTAAAGCCGAATGGACCGATCCTCTTAATACTTCATGGTCATGCGGAGAGTACTACACTCCGTTACAGAGGGACTTGAGGAGCAAAATAAGCAATATAATTTGACGGAGATTTAGTTTTAGATAAATATGATTCAAAGTTAATAAATTTACTCAGAATATGTGATTTTTTAATGTTTTTTAGTTGTAATGTTTTTTTTTTTTGAATTTTGATTATCAATATGTTCTTTCATTGTTTGAGAAATTCATTTTAGAGAGTTGTGTATTGATATTGAATATATTAATCAATGTTAGACCCGATCTACTTAATCTGATGCAGTAAATTAATAGTAAATTGTTATGAGTGCGATAAATTAGGTGACGTCTCAAATTGTTCCACGTGGAATAACCATTAAAGATACTATTATTAGTATTATTTTTTTAATTTTCCAGCAAGATAATAATAGTATTTTTAAAGCGAGCATTAAGAAAAAATTTCTGGTGGAAATTTTAGTTATTAAATTTAATTTAAAATTGGTTTATTATAAGAGTTAATTGATTATTGTATATAATACCTAATTTAATGCAAATCCAATGATTGAAAAAATCTATCCTAATTAGATTTAAACCACAATATTCCGATCCAAATTTATTTCAAAGAAAAAACATAAAGATAATTTACATACATAGCACACAGTTCTTATATATTTACATATCTAACATCTAAAATTTTGATATTATTGTTTATGACATGTTGATGTCATAAATTTATACATGAAAAGCTATATCTCGCGTTTAAGAAAATAACATTTATGGTTGAATTTTTGAATTGACATTAAATTTTTGAGTGATATGAATATAAAGTTGTAGGTGTTAGATATGTAAATACACAAGGATTGTGCGGTATGTATGTAAATTCCGCAAAATATAAATAATGTCACCATATAAATTTATCTCAAATAATGTAGTACTCACGGACATACTCAGTAATAATCAAGCGATGAATTTATGAGATAAAGCATATCTCCTTTCCTAATTACTTTTAAAAATGAAATAATATGATTAATATGGTCAAAAATGATGTTAAATGATTAATAAATATTAATATTAATAATTAAGAGAAAATGATATGTTCCAGCTTACAAACAATTTTGACATTTGGTTTTTTCTCCAAATCACAACAAGACGACTGTATTACCTATTTTCTTTTTTAAAGTGTCATTCTTCATTGAAGGGTCTTATGACAATATATTATATTCAGTATTTTAGTTTCAACGATAAATCATGGATCGCAGACACTTTTAAATAAATAATGTGGAGTGTCGGACACTTCTCGGACACTGACATTTTTAGACACTGTCACTCGCCCAACACCCCTTAAATATGTGTTGGACACATCTTTAACGTGTCTGATTTAAAAAATACTAAAATATAAGAGACACACTTATCTTAAGTTTGTGAATTAAATTTTTTCTTATAAGTTTTTTTTTTAATATATGGTATTAATTAATAAGTAAAGATATATATATATATATATATATATATATATATATATATATATATATATATATATATATATATATATATATATATATATAATTTTTGTTATAATGACATGTCAGACAACTGTCCATGTCCAAGCAACATAGACGGCACAAAATTTGCTTGAGATAAGAGACCCTTTCTGGTACAAGTCATGGCTAATGTCCACCAAATTTCTTTTAAAAGGTGCTTTCATTGAATTGGAAGAGACGAGCTTCGATCTAAAACGATAAAAATTTGTCACTCTTTTTCGGAATTAGCCTCTAAGTAGTCTTCCAGATTATGGCGTTACACAATTAGCTAAAGCAGAGTATTTTTTTGGAGCTTCCATGGATCAAGCATCGCAGAATTCTGTTCCTGTTCAACCTTTAGTAGCGGACAAGACACCGATGCTCTTGCATCGAATCAAGAATCTGAAAAATCAGGTACAGAACTTAAAGAGCACAGTTAACAACATGTCTGATTTCTTCGATCACATCGATTGGAAAATGAAAGAACATTTTGATCACACTGAGCAATTTGAAGCGAGTTTGGTGCAATTGATGAGAAGGATGAGACTGATCAATAAAAATTCAACTGAAGAATTCCCATTCCGACCTTTTTACAACCTGTTTGTCCATATTCAAACGATGGGAGATATCAGAGGAGAGACCAACACTGGTTCTGGAGAGTAGTAGACTTGATTATAAGACTTGATTACTTGATTATGTTGAGTTTGATTTGAACAATGATTTTATGTTCGTGTGTTTGATTACTTTATTTGCTTAATAATCTCAGTATAGATGAGATTAAGTGTGAAATGTTTTGTTTTCAGCGTTTTGAGTGTTGTGGTTTGGATTGCGATGCTGATTAAATGGATTTAGGTTAAAAGAATATCTACTTGTGTGTTATGTATTGTGTGTTGCAAACACATGGGTTCAATATATAAAAGTGAAGTTTTTGCTGTGTGAATGTTTATTTGTGTTAATACATTACTTAATCATTTAAAAAATATATGATAAAAAGGATCAAATGGATGACGACGAGGCTTAAAATTGATCGAAATCGCAAAAATTTGAAAATTGGTCAATTTTTGAGAATCTCGCCGACGACGCGCTCGATGCCGCCGACGACGCAATTTTCCCGAGAAGAATAGGAATTCAACTCAAAAGAGCCCGCCGACGGCGCGAACGAGCCTGCTGAAGGCGCAGTCACGAAAATACCCTATTTACCGCGATTTTGACCGGTCAAATGCCACTATTCATCATCTTCTTCCCCTTTTTACCCGAAAACTAACCTAGGGCTTGATAGATCTCTGATTTGGAGTGATTTCAACAAAATCTAAGACTTGATCTCATCTTCCCTTGGTAAGAGCTTCACTCCTATGAAAAATTTTTTGATTTTCACCATGAATTTCTTCCACAATGAGAAATTTTGGAAAATTGAAAATGTAGAGAAAAGACTTGGAAGAAATTCATGGAAATTGATTTAGATTGTTTTAAACCCCATTTAGAAGCCATTGTATTATTATTTTGAAGATTAGTTTGGAATTTTCGTGATTTGATAGATCAAAATAATGGCTCTGAGACAAAAGAGAAGACTCGAATTCGATGAAACTCTATTCGTAAATGCGAAAGCACAATCTAGATACACTTCAGTCTTTCAAAGTAAGAAGTGTATACAAGATATAGTTTTTGAGAATCCTGGAGGAGAGGTGGAACGAGTTATCAAGGAGAGAGGATGGGAGAACTTTTGCTATACAACAAATAAAGCTGCTATCGAAGTTGTTAGAGAGTTATACTCGAATTTGACTCAAATTGAGGATGCACCTATCCAAGTAAGGGTATTTTCTGTTGACTTTAGCGCCAATCGCATTAACTCTTTTTACGAGCTTCACTACTATTATTCTAGGGAGTACGAAACTTTTGGAACAATGGAAGGCCCGTTGAATGATGTTATCGACTTTTTCACTGATGGGAAATGAGTTTGGAAAATGAAAAATCGTGAACGGATTAACTTTCCATTGTCCATGATGAATGCCACTGTTAAGGCATGACATTATTTCATCTGTTCTACTCTGCTACTCGCTTACCATCATAGTGAAGTCTCTAGAGAGAGGGCTGTTCTAAATTTATGCATTGAGAACAATATAAGTATTAATGTGGAGAAAATAATCTATAAGAATATTATTGCCACTACAAAGAGTGAGACAAGTGGATATTTAGAGTATCCTGGCCTCATTTATGCACTTTATCAACTATCTGGAGTTGAGGCGAGGGATGATGAGGAATGAGTTTATCCAATGAAACCCATTAGTAAAGCAAGTATAAAGACTTATGAATCCCATGAGGAATGAAAAACAGGGAGTAGGAGCAAGGCACCTGCTACTAGTAGAGATATCCCTTCTATGAGCTATGACCCTCCTGCCTCCAGTCTCCCTACCTTATATGATCTGATGAATGTCATCACTCTGCAGAGGAAAAGTTTTGAGAAATTAGATGAAAGATTAGAAAGAATTGATCACAAGATTGAAGGATTAGAGCGAAGACATGATCATGATAGTGAGTATCTTCAGAGGCACTCTGATTTTGAGATGGCATATTATGATGCTCAGGCTAGATACTACAGAGGAGAGCCTGATATCACTTTTCCAGAATGCCCCCGGTATACTCAGTATCAGCCCAATCCTCCTGCTGACCAGGGTGATGAATACATTGTGTGTGATTTTGATGCTTGATGATTTGATAGTGATGTGTTGTAAGTGTTCGTGTTTGTTTTAGTTTTCGTTGTAGTACTTGTACTTTTATTGATTGTATTTTAGACTATGCTTTATCTACCATGATATGTGTTTAGTTTGTAGTTTGTGTTTCATTTCTGCATATCTGTGATAATAATTGTAATTGTAACTATTGAGTTTAAATTAGTAACTGTTTGTGTTGTGTTGTGAAATGCATACGTCCTGTTTAGAGTAATTAGTTGTTTTTATTTTAATGTTTAGTTTTATATACTTGGTTTTAAATTTCATTACCCCAACAAATTTTCTAAATTGTTATGTGTATAGAAAATATTTTAATATTACAGGGCAATTGAAGTTAAAAATTTTGTGAAGAATCTGCAAATTTCAAAAAGAAAAAAATGCCTAAAGTGCAAAGGTATGAATTTAATATTTAGAATTTTTCTTTCCACCATGTACTATTTCTTTTTATAGAAAACTTTAAGTTTGGGGGAGGGAAGAAAATTCTTAACTATTATATGTTCTTAATTAACATATTTTCAAAAATTATTAATTTGATTTTTGTGATAAAATTTAATTCCGATAACTGTGTTTTATCTAAATATTGTAGAAAGATTCAAAGAAATATTTTTGTTAATGAAAATTAATCTTGTATATTAAGATATTTGGTATAAAAGGATAAGACTGTAGTTAACTATTTAAAGTAAAGAAAACTATATTTTGAAATATTAAGAATCTTATGAATTTAGTTGAGAAAGAAAAGATTGAGATTAAATAATGTAAAAACTATGAAGTACATATAAGGTAAAAAATGTTTGAAAGTTTCAAATTTAGGAAAAGAAAAGTGAAGTTCAAAATTATTAATAGGCTATCCAAAAATAGCGATCCTCACTAGAAAAAGAAAAAGTAAAAGAAAGAAAAAATAAAAGGATTGAAAAACAATCCAAAAGAAAAGAAAATAAAAAGTAAATGAGGAGAAGCGTGAGGAAATGCCTTATCGAAAATTGGCTTCACTTGTATTAACCTAAAAGGAAAACTAAAAACATTTGTGAACTTATATTTATGACTAGTTTCTTACTTGTAGTTTCCTCATGAATTTCCTTTCTTCTGAATATTTTGAGTGAATTAATATTGCAACATATAGTCATTCTTGAAATGAAAAGAAAACTAGAACTCTCAGACTTGATGACTAAATAATCTTATACCTACAAAATGAATCTAATTATTTGAAAATTTTTCTAAGAATTCTTGCTATAATATTTATTTAAATCCAAATTATAGTATTTCTGAATTAAAACTTTACCACAATGAATCATAACTTTTATGTAGTACTAAAAATCACTTGGGGACAAATAATAGTTAAAGTTTGGGGGATTTTGACCCAAGGAAAAAAAGGTCAATATTTTCATGCCTACTTTGTACTGATTTTTATGATATTGCACTTTAAAGAAGGGTATTTTTGGTGTTTTTTGCAGGTATGAAGATTTAAATACAAAAGAACGAAAATATGAAAAAAGAGCAAATTTGGAGAGAAAAGGACCAAATTATGCAAATTTGACTTAGGGCGCCGACGGCTTGATTTTCCTGAGAGTTCAGAATATATTCCAAGGAAGGCCGCCGACGGCGGGGATCGAGGCCGCCTACGACGGGGCTTGTTTAATGCACAGTTTCCAGAAGGCCGCCGAGGGCGGGGTCGACGGTTCTTTCCAGAAATACGTCGAATGTGGACGATTTTCGAAGGGGTGCCTCCAAAAGCCTCAGAGACTCTTCTACAACTTTAAAAAGAACCATTTTAGGCTGAAAAAACGGTCTCCTAGGTATCACAAAAGGGTTATCTTTGTATATTTAAGTGTCACAAAGTGTATTCTTCGTGTTTACTACAGAGTCCATAGTGTTATTATTTAGTGAGTAGTGAGTTCAAATAGAGATTTTGTGAGGAATTTTTTGAAGGATTGTAAGAGTGGAAGGGAAGTGAGAGATCTCTTATGCATTGCCGTTTTGAAGGAGAATTCCGAGTACTGTAAAGAAATGAAAGGATTCAGAGGAACTTCAAGGAGTTTGCTTTGGGAGGAATTTGAAATAAGTTGTGTTTATTTACTTTAGTTTGTAGAACTTTACTTTATTATATGAAATCCAAGTTTTATTGCATCCTCTTCATGAATTCTGAGTAGTTGTTCTATCTTTCTCCTAGTTTTGATGTTTTTGTGAAATGATTATATAAATTAGTCTATTAAACTTATTATAAAAGAAGTTGTGATGATACTATACCTGAATTTACTTTACTATACGAACTGGCAATTTGTATTGTTAAAATCTGCGAAGATTTCTTAAGACCTCACCGTGGGCTAAGGATTCTCAACTAGCATGTATTACAATTCTCTTTGCAAGGTAGACAGGTAAATCCCTGAAAGGAGAAGTGCAAATAAATAGGGAAACAATATTAATCGGGCGTAGAATTGGAGATTTTAGAGCGACATGCTAAAATACTCAATTTGGTCCTATCGTTTGGGTGCTGATGTGTAGATTGTTAGACCTCAGGTGAGGGGAACGTGGGAGCTCTGAATTGAGAGCCGGTATCCTCCCAGCATAGCCGCAAAATCAGTAACAAAGCATAGGATTAGTCAATATTCTTTATGCCTGGACCAAAGGGTAAATAATAGGTATGCTCCTATTTGGCACAATGATCCACTTTAAAAATACCTATTTTTATGTCTCATTTATAATTCAATTCTTAAGGATATTATGCTTTAAAGAAAGGTATTTTTATGTTTTTGGATGTAGGTGATAAAAAAAGAGTTCAAGAAGGAAAAAGGAGCAAAAAGGAGCAAAAATGGAGCTTAGAGAGCAAAGATATCAAAATTATAAGCCTGGCGCCAGTATCCGTCGCCTAAGTGCCAGTTCGATATAGATGCAAACAAGATTTTTGACGACTTTGGGCAGTTATTTTAACCGTGTTAAGCGGTCATCCGAGCTTCTAGAAGACTGAAAGTTACACTTAATATATAGGATATGTGATACAATGCATCTGGACACAGGGAAATGATTTTAATCGCGAAGAGGTGCAATCCAAAGTGAAGATGTGCGAAGATCTGGTCAAGGAGTCCGGCGCCTAGGCGCGACAGTTACCTTCTAGAAGATACAAAAGTTGGCGCCTAAGCGCCAGAATAGCTTGCACGTATCGATGATCCGATGCCTAGGGGTCAGATTCCGACGCCTAAGCGCCATGGTTACAGATCGTGTAAAAACCAAACTTCTTCAGTTTTTCACACCAAATCTCTTTATAAATTGCCCTATCTTCGTCCCCAATCACATAGAAACCTTAATTTCGACCAGTGCAATCCATTTTGGAGGAGTTAAGAGGAGTTTGGAAGCAATGGATAGAGGAAATCATGGAAATTAGGTAAGAGACAAATCTCCCAAAGATCCTCAACCTTATTTTAATGGTTTTATTGCAGTTAGTATGGAGAGATTGTTTAGTAGATTGAAAAAGATTGATGTGGAACTTTAAAGCATTGAAAATTGTTTGCATGAAATGTATCATCAAATTGAGCACATGGAATAGCAAAAGAAACTTCAATTTGATCATATGACGACCTATCAAGACGCTGAAGTAGCAATGTACGCAAAGAACAAGTGGATCGATGAAAAGACGGCTTTGGAATTTCCAAGGGCATTGATTTTCTATCTCGGTGGTCCTAGCGAACTTCATTGCGAAAGAGATGAAAATTGAAGATCAGTGTTGAATAGATCTCTTATGTGTTCTAGGTGTGATTGAGTCAGGTTCTAGAGTGTTGATTATCTAATTTGTGTGTTTGCTTAATTGTTCAATGTGTGCTGTTGGATTGGAAATTTGCTTAGAATTTATGTTGTTTGTGTTGTTTATAGAATGATGAACCTTGTTATAGTTTTATTATGGAATTTATTGAGTTTGGAATAAAAATTATGAATTGGAATTGAAGAGTTTGGATATATTTTGAGTTTGAAATGTAGATCGAAGTTATCATTTTAAATTGATTGTGGAAATGTTTGGAGAATATAAATTGGATTAATACTCTCATAAGAGTAATTAGGAGTCGAATTTGATAAGTTTTGGTGGAAAATATAAAATTTAAATCGAATTTTTGGAAAGGCGAGTCTAGTGCCTAGGCCCCGGTTCCGCTTCGAACCCAAAACTTCATCTTCTTAAACACCCCCAAGCCATTTTTGACGCCTAAGCTTCCCTTTCCTCTGGTTTTTGTGAAAATAGACCCTAGAGATCCCATTTGAGGCCGGATTTTCAAGTTTTTGAGCTTGAAATCACTCGATTTCTTCTTGCCAATGTCAGATATACATTCTAAACTAATTATTTTCGATTTTCACCATGAATTTTGGTCTCTTTGAAAAAAACCTAAATTTTGAAAAAAAAATTGATTTTTAGAGCTTAATCCATGGATTTTTAAGCTCTTTCAAGTTTGAAAAGCTTAAATTAGTTTATTTCCTTTGATCCTATGAATTTATTTTGCATTTTTTTATTTCACGTTTAGATGGCACCTGAATCTAAGCGAGGAAAGGAAAGAGAAAATTTTGATCGTAGCAAGTTTGTCACTGCTGCTGCACATTTTCGGTACAACGATTTTGCTACGACCAGGAAGTTCATCTCGGAATGAAGTTTTTACAATCGGAGAGGAATGATTGAGGATACGATCGTTGCACTCAACTGGCAAGGATTCTGCTATTTTACTGTTGTTACTGTTATCCTTGTTGTTAGGGAGTTTTATGCCAATTTCGTGGATGCTGAAGAGTATGAGATTTTCGTGAGAGGAGTTGGAGTAGGATTCACTCCAGAGCGTATCAACATTTTCTTTGGCTGCCGCCGAACATTGAGTGCTATTACTCAGGATTATATCCATCTGAGGGAGATTTAGATATGCTTATTGCTTACCTGATCGTCCGTACTGGAGCTTGGAAGATCCAGAACAGAAAAAGGGTAAATTTTTAATCTTCTAAGCTTAATTGTGTTTCAAAAGCATGACACTACTTTATTTCTGCTCGTCTCCTTCCATCCAATCATTTGAGCGAGGTTACCAAGGACAGAGCTATCCTCAACTACTGCATACAAGAGAGGAAGCCGATTGATGTAGGGAGTATCATTTATGAATCTGTAAAAGCCACAACTCGTTCTAAAACTTCTGTTGAACTTGGATTTCCATCTTTGATATATTCTCTGTGTGAAAGTGCTGGAGTAGTTGCTGAGCTTTCTGAGGAAAAGCTCAAGTCTACAAAGCCTATAGGAAGAGAAAGCATCAATATCTATGATCGACTTCGAGGTAAGAGTTCTACTGCACCTTCTAGTTCATTCCCTGCTTCTGGTAGAGCTTCTACTTCTAGACCTTCTACTTCTACTGCTGAGCCACCATTTAGTTTTTGGTAATCCATGCATGATCAGTTTTTAGAGCAGCATAATGAGTTATTTCTAACTCATTATAGAGTTTATACGATTGATAAGAAGATCGATCATTTTTCTGAGTATACCCAAAGGAAGAGTGATTATGATGCTGAGTATTCTGAATCTTTAGTTAGATTCCTGAAGGATGAGCATGATGTTTAGTTTCCTACCTGTCCTAGATTTTCACTGTGTGTTGATCAGAAGGATTTGAAATTTTCTTTTGGTGATGACGATGACGAGGCTACAGACAGTGACTATTAGCTTGATTTACCTCTTGAGATGTGTGATTCTGTTTTTAGTTTATTTCTTGTTTGTTAGTATTGATAGTCGGATTGTATTGTTGTTTGTCAGTGT
This sequence comes from Papilionanthe hookeriana x Papilionanthe teres, assembly GCA_022702705.1. Lineage (NCBI taxonomy): Eukaryota > Viridiplantae > Streptophyta > Magnoliopsida > Asparagales > Orchidaceae > Papilionanthe > Papilionanthe hookeriana x Papilionanthe teres. The sequence continues at coordinate 158,203,569 of CM040422.1, read as the reverse complement.
CGATTTGTTTAAGTAACTTTGTGTGGACTTTTGATATTGAGACTATTTTAGAGCATCTGATGTGTTATGTGTTTAAGACTGAAATATGAATGAATTTTTTATTTTCTATGATAAATGTTTATTTCTGTTTCAGCCTACTGTTTAGTATTCATGAATAGTTAGTAATTTTGCTTGTTCTAAAAATAAAAATATAAAAAAAATATTTAGAAATTAACTCCTGCTCTGCAAACTTTTCTATATATGCTTAATTATTTTTGTTATATACCTATTAAAGCATGTGTAGGATTAGACATGAATTTTTCCTTACTACATCATTATTGTACCTAGATAAATTCCTGTTTATTTCTTTCTCTCATGCTTTAGAAAATTTTATGATTCACTTTATATACTAAAGCTGAAGTTTGGAAGAAGGGAAAACATTTTTCAAATTTAAATATTATTTGTCCTTAATGAACTAATATTTTTTTTAAAAAATATTAACATAACATAAGGAATGAAAAATCTATTTAAGATTACTTAAATTTTTGAATTTATAAATAATTTAGTAAACTTAACTAAAATTTCAATAATTTTGATTGATTTTAAGAATAGAATTATTTAACTTAAAGAATAATAAGATTAAGAAATTTTCTATTTATAGTAAAGAGAATTGTATTTTAGAAATACTAAAGAATCAAGTTATTACTTGAAAAAGAAAAGATTGAAATAATTTTTTAAAAATACTTATTAAGAATGTCATATTTATTAAGTAAAAAAATGTATATGTTTTTAATTATAAGTTAAGGATAGTGAAGTTCAAAATCATTAACAGGCTATCCAAAAATAGTAATCCTCACAAATAAATAAATAAAAAACAGAGGATTGAAAATATCCTTATATAAAAAAAAAGAGAAAAGAAAAAGCAAAAAAAGAAAAAAAAGAAAAAGAGAAATGTGAGGAGAAGCTTGAGGAAATGCCTAATCAAGCTTCACTTGAATTATCTTATAGGAAGAAAACCAATTACATTTTTAACTTAATTTTTATGTACAATTATTTTTATTAGAAAAATGTTTCATGAAAATCTTTTTCTTGTAAATATTCTAATTGACCTTAATATGATAAATTACAATTATTCTTGAAATAAATGAAAAATTGTAAGTCTTATGATTTGATAGTTAAATATTCTTTAAATTCTTAAAATTAAACTTAATTAGTGAAATTTGGTTAATGATTTGCTAAAGCTTTTATAAAGCCAAAAATTAAAAGAAATCTTAAATATTTAAACTTCATTCCAAATGTTATACATTTTATATAATTAAAAGGGTTACTTGAGGACAAGTAAAGTTTAAGTTTGGGGGAATTTGATCCACTTTAAAAATACATATTGTTATGCATTATTTATGATTCAATTCTTAAGGATATTATGTTTTAAAGAAAGATATTTTTATGTTTTTAGATGTAGGTGATAAAAAAAAGTTCAAGAAGGAAAAAGGAGCAAAAAGGAGCAAAAATGGAGCTTAAAGAGCAAAGATATCAAAATTATAGGCCTGACGCCTAGGCGCCGAATCCGCGCCTATGCACCAGTTCGATACAGACGCAGACAAGATTTTTGACGACTTTGGGCAGTTATTTTGACGGTGTTAAGCATTTAGCAGAGCTTCTAGAAGACTGAAAGTTACTCCTAATATATAGGACATGTGATACAATGCATCTGGACATAGGGAAATGGTTTTAATCGTGAAGAGGTGCGATCTAAAGTGATGAGGTGTGAAGACCTGGTCACGGAGTCCGACGCCTAGGCTCCAGATCCCGGCTCCTAGGCGCGACAGTTACCTTCAAGAAGATACATTGTATTTGGACAAATTTTGAAGAGGTGCCTTAAGCAACCACTGGTCAAATTCAGAGCTCTATAAATAGGGGCACATTCTACAGAGAAAATCGGCCCCTTCTATCCCTTTAGCCCCTTTTAGCATCCTATAGTCCCCAAGCACCATATAGCCATCCAATCATTTTAGGGAGCCACCTTCTTTAGTATTTAGTGAGTTTATTTTGAGTTTATTTTGAGTGTTAAGTGTGAGATTGTTAGTGTTGTTGCCGTTGAAGTCTTTCATCATTGCATTAGAGTCAGTAGGAGTCAGTGGATCACTTGAAGGAACATTCCAGATAAGTATTTGTAACTTGGTTCAAAGTTTTATAAATATGTTTTATTGTGTGAATTCAATGTGTTCTGAGTAATTAGTTTTCTTTCTCCTTTCAACTATGAAAGGATAATAAGATAATTAAATTTTGTTGGAGAATTTAACTTAAAATATTTATAAAAATTATGATGATATTAATACCTGATCTTAGTTTACATTTTAAACTGTCCATTTAAGTTGTTAAAACCTGTTGAAGAATTTTGAGACCTATCCGAAGACGAGTTCTTAACTAGTAGATATCACATGAATCCTTGGGTAATCGAAGGCTTTATGCGAGTTATTTAAGGTGAAGTGCAAATAAATAGAAAGATATGATTTATTGGGCGTAGAATTAATTAGTTTTTAGAGTGACAGACTAAATTCTAATAATTTGGTTTATAGAAAGGGAACGCGTCACTAGTAGAGCCGACCATAGCCACCCTTGGACATCTAGTAGTGTGAGCCTAGATTAACTCATTCTACTAATAAAACATCATGAACCGATCTATAGATTAGTCAATGTTCTTTATGCCTGGACCAAAGGGTAAAGAATAAGAATGCTTCTATTTGGTACAATACATAATCTAAATTCTCCATAAGTGATAATTATTCTAAAAATCTTGGATTAGTTGAAATGGAGAAAGTTGTTTTATTTATACATGCATTAATCTTTATTTTATTATTGCTTACTTGCTTTTAGTAGAAATTTTAGTAAAAACTTTTGTTTAAAATCTAAACTTTGAAAAGAAATAAAAATAATAATTACTTTTAATTTGAAAAATCTTAAAAATATATCTTAATTTTCTCAAAATCTTCCCTGTGGGATCGATAACCGGGACTCCACATAGCCCTGTATTACTTGAAATGATACGTATACTTGCATTTGAAATTGTGACTTTTACAATAATTATTATAAAAATCTAAACATAAATTCATAAATTCTTACATAAGTAAAAGTCGGGTTACATCAAGTTTTTGACGTCGTTTGTCGGGGATTAAATCTTCTAGCAGTGGTATCAAATTCTTGCATCTGAAAGTATATATATAAAGCCCCATTAGGTAGTGTTTAAGTTTTTGGCGCCGTTGCCGGGGAAGATAAGAAAAATAAGTAAGAAAGTTAAAAAGACAATTTTTACATTTTTCAAATTAAATATAATTTATATACTTTTATTTCTTTTAAAAAAACATAAAACATAAAAAAATATATATAAAAATAAAAATACCAAAAAGATTTTAATTTATTTTTATGCGTAGTTCTGGATCTAAAGGATTATTACCTTTTGATTATGAATTAGAAAGAACAGTTAAAAGATTAAAAAAGGAAAACAAATTCAAAAAAATCAGGAAATGGCTAACTTACATAACAATAATCAACATCCAATAGAAATCAATGAACATAATGTTTATAAACCATTAAGGGATTATGCAAAACCTACAGCTGATGAACTTCATATTAATATTCAAATGTCAGCTGTAGATGCTAATTCTTTTGAGCTTAAACCTTTTATTATTCAAATGGTTCAAAATAATCAATTTGGAGGAACACCAAATGAGGATCTGAATTTACACCTTGCTAGTTTCTTAGAACTTTGTGCTACCTTTAAATATAATAATATTTCTGATGATGCTATTAGGCTTAGACTCTTTCCTTTTTCCTTAAAAGATAAAACAAAGATGGGCTTAATTCATTAGCAACTTGTTCTATTAAATCTTGGGCAGATATGACACAAAAATTCCTTGCTAAATATTTACCTCATTCTAAAACTGCTAAATTAAGAAATAATATAACTTCACTTACGCAATTTGATGGAGAAACAATTTATGAAGCTTGGAAAAGATTTAAAGAACTATTAAGAAAATATCCTCATCATGCTTTGCCAGATTGGTTAATTATTCAAACATTTTATAATGGACTTATTGGATCACTTAGATCTATTATAGATTCTGCTGGTGGTGGTTCTTTAATGGCTAAGACATTTAAAGAAGCTTATACTTTAATTAAAGAAATGGCTAATAATAATTTTCAATGGCCTTCTAAAAAGGTTAATCCTAAAAGAATGGCAAGTATTCAAGATAATGAAGCCTTTTCTATTTTAGCTTCACAAGTGGCTACGATATCTAAGAAATTAGATAATTTTAATATTAATATATCGCTTGTAAGTAATGATAATTCTGCAAATACTGATGATTCTCAAACAATGGAAACTTTGCAAGCTATTGCTAGTAAAACTAATAACCATTATTCTAATTATTATAATCCAGGTTGGAAAAATCATCCTAATTTTAATTGGAATAATGGATATCAACAATGGAGTAATAATCAAGTTAATCCAAATTAGAACAATCAAGGAAATTTAAACATTAATCCAACTTACCCTCCTGATTTTAACAATCAGCAGCAAACGTTATCTATAGAAGAATTAATCTTGCAACTAAGTAATCAGCTACAAAGTCAAAACACTGTTATTCGTAATATTGAGAATCGATGGGTCAAATTGCTAATTTTATTAATTACAGACCTCAAGGAACACTACCGAACAATGTTGAAAATAATCCTAAAGAAACTGGGAAAGAACATGAATAAGCAAAAGCTGTACAACATAGAAGTGGAAAGGAATTAAAAGAGAAAATTTGGAATGAAATTGAAAAAGAGAGAGAGGTAGAAGAGATTGAAAAACCTAAAGATACTCTTTCTCCAAGTAAAGATCAGACTGTAATTCCTATTGAAGTTGAAGTTTAAAGACCACAAACACCTTTTCCTTAAAGATTAAAACAGCAGAAGCTTGACCATCAATTTTCTAAGTTCTTTGTGATTTTTAAGAAACCTACCATCAACATTCCTTTTGCTGAAGCTTTGGAACAAATGCCAAGCTATGCAAAATTTTTGAAGGATATTTTAAGCAAGAAAAGAAAATTTGAAGCTTATGAAACTATTGCATTAAGTGAAGAATGTAATGCAATAATTCAGAAGAAATTACCTCAGAAACTTAAAGATCCTGGAAGTTTCACTATACCATGTGCTATTGGAGAAAAATTTTGTGGAAAAGCCTTATGTGATTTAGGAGCAAGTATTAATCTCATGTCATTTTCAATATTTCGAAGGTTAGATTTAGGAGAGATTTCTCCCACCACTGTAAACCTTCGGTTAGCTGATCCATCTATTACTTATCCTAAAGGAGTTAAAGAGGATGTTCTTATTAAGGTGGATAAATTTATCTTTCATGTGGATTTCATTGTACTAGATATGGAAGAAGATAAAGAAATACCTATTATTTTAGGGAGACTTTTTCTAGCTACCAGACGTGCTATGATTGACGTGCAAAAAGGAGAATTAACGAAGAGAGTTAATGATCAAGAGATAACATTTAGTTTTCTGAAATCAATGAGGTATCCTGATAAAGAAAAATGCTATCAGATAGATATTTTTGATTATATAATTGAAAAGCATTATCAAGAAAAATGTTTGGTCATTTCTGAAGATAAAGATTATGAATCTGTAATATATAATGAGTCATTAACTGAAGAAATTGAATAAGTAAATGAAGAAAAATTATCTGAAGAAACTCATTATATTCATGAAAACTGGGAAATTTTAGACACAACTAAAAATGATATACTTTTACCATCAATTGAAAAAGCACCTGAACTGGAATTAAAAATGTTAAATTCACATTTAAAGTATGCTTTTCTTGGAAATTCATTAACTTTACCTGTAATTATATCTTCAAAACTAAGTAAAGATCAAGAAGAAAAATTAATAGGAGTTCTGAAGAACTATAAGAAAAATTTTGGTTGGACTATTCCAGATATAAAAGAAATAAGCTCTTCAATATGTATGCATAGGATTTTAATGGAAGAAAATTATAAACTCACTATTGAACCTCAAAGAAGATTAAACCCAATTATGAAAGAGGTTGTAAAAAAAAAGATTTTGAAATGGTTAGATGCTGGAATTATTTATTCTATTTCAGATAGTCAATGAGTAAGTCCTATTCATTGTGTTCGGAAGAAAGGAGGTGTAACTGTCATTGTTAATGAAAAAAATGAATTAATCCCTACAAGACAAGTTACTGGATGACGAATTTTCATTGACTATAAAAAATTAAACAACGCCACTAGAAATGATCATTTTCCTTTACCTTTCTTGGATCAGATGTTGGATAAGTTAGCTGGATGACAACGAGATGTGTAACTTTATAAGTGTTAACAAGTGTAAAAATAAATATCCAATAATAGTGTCGGCATATTTTTAGGTTATGTATTTTGAAAAGGGGTCGCCTACAGAAGTTGTCGGCAAATTTTTAAATTTTAAATTTAATTTAAATATATATATATATAGTTTTATAAAGAAGCATTTGATTTTGAAAATAACTTTACATTTGAAAATTTTAAGATATGAAATCAAACCGATCTCACATCCCAAATAGTTTATATGAACGAGCACCACATCCCAAACCGTGTATCTATCCCGAGGAATAGACACACTCCTTGATGATGGGGCTCGATTAAATAAACTAGAAGATTTGTGACATCCGTTTGGTCTGCGAACCAATTTTATAAGTTGACAAGTTCCCCTACTTAATATAAAGAAATTAAACAGGGTTTATGTTACCTGGGTTCTTAAAGTTCCCTTTAAGGTCAAGCCCCTATAGTTAATTACATCTTAAATGACAGGAATCATTTAAGAAAACTCTTGATAATGATCTGTGGTTTTTCTGGAACAGTTTATTTCAGGAGTCCAAAGGAAGAGAAGTAAGGGATGTCATAGACCCGAAGTGAACTTCGTTGACTTCCCGACTATCCTATTGTTTGGTTTCAATTTGAGAGTTTATTTAATTTTTCAATCCTGCCAATTTTAATTAATTAGGACTTATATTTGTATGACATAATCACACAAATAGCCTCGAAGATGTGAGGGTTTATGTCATACCAAACGACTACCTCGAAAGTCCTAAGACCGGTTAGGGATTAATTTGCATAACACAATTATGCAAATGCCTAACAAAAAGTTGAGGATTTATGTTGCACTAGGCAAACTACCTCAAAATCCTATGGCTTTTTTGTTTAATTCTAAGAAAGGTTTAACTGATGTAGACTCAGGTTTTGCTGTTGAAGATGGCCGTGCTGCCCACCGTGCTCCAAGCTCCTTGTTGTTGCAGAGGTTTGGTTATAGAAAGTGACAATCAAGAGATGAGAGAAGTGTTCTGGTTTAGAAATGTTAAAAATTGAGATGGTTTAATGTTTTAATTAAAACAAATCTTAAAGTTGTTTAAGCAGAACCGATTAAGATCCCACGGTTCCGTCATCCCACACCGCTATTTTCATCGGATTCACTTAGTCCAAATGAATTTGCTAAACTCAACTGAATGAGTTCCACACTTTCATTTAGACCGTGGGAAATCTCGTTAGCAACACGTGGGTTACATCATCGGAGGGATTCCCGATCATCCAACGAGACGTTTTAATTTAGTTGTAGTTGCAGTTTTGTTGTTTTGTTTGTGATTAAATTTTGAGTTGTTTTATATTTTTGAATGTTGTGGTGGTGAATTTTATCTTGTTGTTACTTTAATTTAGTTTTGAGTTTCAGTTTTATGGCTATCCTAAAAGTTCCAGTTTTCATGCAGGGTGAAATTCTTGTTTAACATGCAAGAAAAGTAAAGTGCAGTACAGGTAAGTAAATTGTACTAAAGTAAAAGCGTACCTGGAGGGTCTTCTCGTCATTGTCGGCTGCACTTAAAACACATGTCAGAACATTTATATATTTTCAACAAGCACCTTGGTAAAGCTAAGAGAAAGTTTTGGTTGTCTACCAAATTCCTAATCCTATTGCTAGTCAATTCCTATGACGTCTAGGTTCTCGTGTTTTGTTAAGGATGATTTTCTTCACCAAAGAACAATGAAGTTTCACTGTTCTTTGAAAAATCCCATTAAGTTATAGAAGTGCTCGAAATTGAGTTCTGAACATCTTCTTAAACATTTTTGGGATTACTTTAAGTTCAGTTAGTTTCATTGAGGTGGCGAATCAATCACCCAGGTTACTCTTGCTCAGTGAATTAGGATGTTTGATTATCCTATGAGTGGAGTGACATTTCATCTGATGCTTCATTTAAGAGTTATAATAATGAACATCTTTAGGGGGCAAATTAGTCTATTAAAGATTTTAACCGCCTTAATTAAAGTTGAGTTGGGGATTTGAGATAATTCAATTTAGTTTCAAAATCCGGGTTGATTTTCTTTTAAGTATTTTGATCTTACTTAAAGTGAAAGAAGTGTTTAATTATTAGATTAAATTAAGATTTAATGATTTAAATTTAATTTAAATTAATCATATTACTTTGGGTTGATTTTAATTGGTTTAATCTTCACATTTTCTTCTCATTATGTATTGTTTTGGGATTAATTTTAATGTTTTAAATTTGTTTTAAGTTTATTCTTAGGTGATTATAGTTCTGAAGTAATTTTAAATTAATTTTTGATTTAATTATTAAATCATTTAATGCTATAAGCTTTAATTTATCTTTTTTTAAAAAAATTATTTTTTAGTATTTTTTAGTTATTATTAATTTCAGTTATCATTAAAAATTATTATTAGAGTGATTCATTTTAGGGATTTTTAGCCTAAAGAATTGATATCTTCTTAAGTCATATCCCTAACCTTAATAATCCAAATTTTAATTTATTCCTTCAAAATTAAATGATTTAATTAACTAAGGTTTCATTTTGATGTGTTAAAAGTGAATAATGGGTTTCTACCCTTTAGATGTCCTATATTTCAATCATCCAAGAAAATTAAGATCAAATATTTTACCCTCCCTCTTGATTAGACCTAAAGTATTAATTAGGGTTAAAATCCATAATGACATTTATGCCCTTTAAACACACTCATCTCATAACTTATCAAATTAAGCTCAAATGAACTTGAAATTATTATGTCACCTTACTCATATGTCAATTAAGATATTAGAGGAGAAAATGTGATTTTTCCATTTTTAGTTTAATTTATATAATTATTTTAAGGGAAAATAAGGATTTTCCATGAAAATTCAACAACATGACCAAGGTAAAAATGAAATTAATTATTTTTGTGATTTTTATTATTTTTTAATTATTAAAATATTCAAAAATAGGTTAAAAATGAAATTTTTAGAAAAATCTCAATTTTAATTTTCTTAGACTCTTCTGATACCAGAGAGGCCTCAAAATGAATTTGGTGAATTTTTGTAATACATTTTAGGTTTTATGAATTTTTAAAGTTTAAAGTAACCATGTTATTTAGAAAATTCATTTGGTGGGCTAAAACATTCTCAATTAACTTCAAAATTTTTATGGGGTTTCCTCTGATCCTAAAGATCAGTGGAGAATTGATTTCAAGCTATTTTGATGAGTGGTTGCTCCTAATTAATTCCATCTTAGTTTTAGGATTTTGACAAAATTAGGGTTCATTTGGATGATTTAAACCAAGCCATAATTATCCTAGGGTCCTCTGGTACAGAGATACTTCCCCTAATTTTCCAAGATTTTATTAATCAACATGCTAATTATTGGAATTAAAATACCAAAACAGACACATAAAATTTGAAAATAAATAACTTGCCACAGAGATTGCCTCTGGCCTTGGAAAATTCAGAGAATGTTCCTAAGATCAGAGGCTACAAAAGCCTTACGGTCTCATGCCATAGTAAATTGTATACATGCATGGAGAATTAAAATATTCAGAACAGTATTAAATTAATTAAAAATAAAATACTCAACAAAATAGATCAATTCTTTTTCCACATTATTCTCCTCTGTTCACTGAGCAAGACGTTATTTTTAGTTTATTTTTATGATTTTTCTATGCAAAGATATTAATTTTTAAAGGTTCTGGTATTTAAATAAATCAGAAAATCCCTAATTTCCTACTTAACCACATCGGCGCCAACTCAACCTACGGCGGGTCGAAGCTCCACGCGTCGCTTCCTGATTTGGCGCTGCATCTGACTTGGCAGCCACGCGGCCCGCGGTTCATGTCCCGTTGCTTCATCTGGCGCAATCCTAGCCGTCCGTCCGATACACGCGCGATCCGACGGTATCCGTTCATCGTCCCAACTAGTGTGAGCCGAGAGCCGTCCAGTTTCTAGCCATAAGATCTCACTCGATACTTAACCAAATCACACATTCTTGGGCTCTATGAACTCGTCTCGACAAGACGAATACATCTATACGGCTAACATGCATTGAAATCAAGCCAAACAAAATAGAGAATCGCTGGAAGCTCAGGAGGAAGAAGAGGGCAATACCTTGGCTCTTAGAAGTGAAGCTTCTATCAGAGAAGCTTGGCACATTCGTTGGAGCTCAGGGAAGCTAGGGATGGAGGCTGGAGTTGTGGTGAATTGCCTCGGTACGACTTCGACCAAGCCCGATTTCAAGCTTTGACGACTGGAAGGATTGGGTGGCCTGGTGAGGGGGCTTCCACTAGGGACTTCTTCTCTACCTCTGGTGAAGGTGTGGGAAGAGTTAATTTGGATTTGGTGAAGTCTCAGAGAGTGCCATATTTTTTGGCCTGAGATTGAACTTAAAATTGAGTTCAACCAGTGGGGGAGGAGGCAAGAAAGTAGTTGGGCTGAGCTTCTCTTGGCTGAGAGGAGCTCTGGGAACAATTTGGAGGGTTTCTGTTTAGAAAAATTTCAACACTTCTCTCATGGCCGAGAGGTGGTGCTTAAATGGCCAGGGCCATTGGGCTGAGCTAGGGCTCAATTGATGGGTGGATTCAGTTGCTTATGTGGAGGGCAAAGAGGCTCCAATGTTTAATTTGGCTGAGGTGGCCATTTAGTGGAGTTTGGGTGAGTTTAGGTAGATGGTGGCTCTCAATTTTGACCCCCTCCGGCAGCTAGGCTCGCGGTAAGGACAGGGGAGCTGGCCCGTGAGGTCAGGTGAGTCATGGAGAGGTTTAATGGTGATTGGCAGTTGTGGGGATGTTTTGCTATAAGGCAAAAGAGGATTTAACCACTTAAGGGAAGAAATCCCTTAAAATGGGAGACTCTTGGTCCATGGCTAACTTAGCTTGGGCTAGGTGGATCTAGGGTGGTTCCTAGGGTTCACTTGGTGGTTGTGGAAAGGTTGGTTTAGCCACACTTGGTTCAATTTGGTTTGATTAGGCCATAGGTTCAAATTGGCTCACTTGGGTTTAGGTTAGGCTAACTTGAGTTTGGGTTTGATTTAGGTCCAAGTTTCTCGAGCAACATTGTAGAAATTGTTACCATGAAGAACTTTCATGAAGACATGGAAAGGTTTTGAGTTCAATTGAAAGGTCAATTAGGTGGATTTAGGGATTTTGGTTCATTTAGGCAAGGTTGAATCAACTTGGGTCCAAGTTGGTTTAAGGTGGGGTTTAGACCCAATTTAAAGTTTCAAATGGTCTAGGGGAATGTATTGAAGAGTTTCCAACATCAATTGGGAAGAAATTTTAGGGTTTGGCTAATCAATTTGGTAGGTTTAGGGCATGTATTCACTTTAGGCTAAAATGGAGTCTTTTTGGATTTCAAATAGATTTAGGTTAAGCTTAGGCTCAAATTGGGGCAATTGAAGGTTGCAAAGGTTTCATGGGCATGTCATGGAAAGTTTAGGATTGAAATTTGGGGAAAAAAAAGTTGGTATTAGGTTAATTGGGGGTTTTGGATTAATTAGGCAAAATTGGGGATTTTGGATTTCTAATGGAATTTAACTCAAATGTGAATCAATTTGGACTTGGATTTGGTTTAGATTGATAGTGGGGATTTTTAATTAAAGTTTAGAATTGAAATTGGACAAAATTGAGGTCAAATGGGTTGGTTTGGCTTGACATTGGGTCCATTTAAGTTAAAAATGGGTTAAATTGGGGATTTTGATAAAAGTGGGTTGAATTGGCAAAATTGGCCCATGGTGTAGTTAGACAAAATGAAATTGGGAATATTTGAGATTTTATGAAATTTTCTGGGAATTTTTGGAATTGTTGGAATTTTGGGCTAAAAGGGTATTTAGGGTATTAAGAGGTTATTTGGAGGGTATTGGGGTATTTTGGTGGATTTAAGAGGTGGAAATTGTTTCAAAATGATTTTTAGGGATTTTGGGAATTTTGGGTAATTTTTGGGAAATGTTGGATGATTTTGTGGTTGTAGGGGTATTTTAGGTAAATTTGGGTAGGCTTGAGGACCCAATGTCAAAACCAAGAATTTTGGCAAAAATGGTATTTGATTATGGTTGAGAGGATGAAAAAAGCTTAGAGTGAGCCATGGACCAAGAAATTTCCATTTCGAACTTCTCATGGGTTGTTGCTAACCCTCTTAGCCAAAGAGCTAGGGGTTTGGACTTAGCCATATAAGTGCTCCAATGAACCAGGGGTAGGAATTGGGTAAGGATGGTTCAGGGTTTAGAATGTGTGTGTGAGAGTGCAGTGTGTGTAAGCCAGACCTCACTAGGACCAGACCACTCAGGGTAGTCCTAAGGCTTAAACATCCTATAGGAATTCATCTTTATCTTCTTACACATTGGTCCCAACCTTCTAAGTGATTTGGAGGTTGATGACCATCTATGTAGGATTCTAAAGAGAATCAAGACTTGGTTTAAATTTCTAAATGGTAGGTTCTGCGTCTAGTCTTCTAGGATAGTCAAGGAGAAGTCCTATGGCTAGATCCTAAGAACTAAGAGGAAGGAAGAGACCTCACCCAAAAGAGGTCAACAAATGGACCCCCAATAGGTGTGGTGTGCTAACCAAGCACACCGCACGTATTGGCGTTGACCGAAGAGATCAAAAAAACTGACACAGACGTCCAAGTGACACACTTAGAACAAAGCAAAGAAAATTTCCCACTGGGGAGTATCGGGTAAATCTTCAAGACTGAAGATTACAAAACTCTCGCTGGGGAAACGAGGAGGTGAATTCTAGATCACAAGATCTGGAGAGATTCGATTTCAAATTCGTTTTCATTTTTATTTAAAGTTTTAATTTTGAGTTTTGAATTGATTTGAGTTTCGATTTTGGTTGAAATTTGACTTAAGATTGACTTCGAGGATTTTTAAAGATTCTGGATTTAAAATGAGAATTGGAACCTTGGTTCCAATCTCAGGATTACAAAGAGAACTGACATTTAGGTACCAACCTCGAAGAGAGAATCAGAATTTAATTACCGAACGAGAAGGATGAGAATAAGAATTTAGGTACTGATCTCAAAATGAGAACTGGGGAAGTTAGGTACCAGTCTTAGAAGAGAGTCGAAAGTTAAGTATCGACCTCGGAGTTTCAAGGTGAGAACTGGATGTTAGGCACCAGTCTCGGAAGAGAGTCGAAAATTAGGTATCGACCTCGGAGTTTCAGGGTGAGAACTGGAAGTTAGGTACCAGTCTCAGGAGAGAGTCAAAATTTAGGTATCGACCTCGGAGTTTCAAGGTGAGAACTGGAAGTTAGATACCAGTCTCGGAAGAGAGTCGAAAGTTAGGTATCGACCTCAGAGTTTCAAGGTGAGAACTGGAAGTTAGGTACCAGTCTCGAGAGAGAGTCAAAAGTTAGGTATCGACCTCAGAGTTTCAAGATGAGAACTGGAAGTTAGGTACCAGTCTCGGGAGATAGTCGGAAGTTAGGTATCGACCTCGGAGTTTCAAGGTGAGAACTGGAAGTTAGGTACCAGTCTCGGAAGATAGTAGAAAGTTAGGTATCGACCTCGAAGTTTCAAGGTGAGAACTGGAAGTTAGGTACCAGTCTCGGGAGAGAGTCAAAAGTTAGGTATCGACCTCAGAGTTTCAAGGTGAGAACTGGAAGTTAGGTAACAATCTCGGGAGAGAGTCGAAAGTTAGGTATCAACCTCAGGGGTGTGGGAACTGGAAGTTAGGTACCAGCCTCAAAAGGGTGAGAACTGAAAGTTAGGTACCAGTCTTGGAAGAGAGTCGGAAGTTAGGTACCGACCTCGAAAGAGTGGGAACTGGAAGTTAGGTACCAGCTCCGAAAGGGTGAGAACTGGAAGTTAGATACCAGTCTCAGAAGAGAGAGAACTGGAAGTTAGGTACCGGCCCCGAAAGGGTGTGGGAATCAGAATTTAGGTAGTGATCCCAAAAGTCAACGTTTGATTTGATTTTGAAAATTCTGCTGAAAATTGAAATGAGATATGAAAGTGCTTCATATCCCAAGAGAGTTGATCAGAGCCTGAATGTTTGGCGAAGGATATGAATCCATGCCATCATAACCAAATCGAAAATTTTTGTGGTTCTGTGTCAGTAGACTCAGTCGACCTTCTCAAAAGAGAAAAGAGATCGCAGGGAGTCGAAAAGATTTGAGAACAGCCGGAGGCTGGGGATTTCAGATTCGGAGTTTCGTTTTCATTGTTTGTTGCTTTTAGTGATTTGATTTTATTTCGAATTTCAAGTTTTGTTTCGATTGAAATTTCATTTTGATTTGGATTTTCATTTTCTTGTTGTTACTTCATTCAAATCGTTCTTCGTTCAACTTTTCTTTAAATCGAGTCAAACTCAGATTTTGTGGCGTTTGTAGTCGATTGCACAAAACTGAAGGCAAAATACGACAGTCATTTCCATTAAAAAAGTCAAAGGTTCCATCAAAACATTTCTGATGCCATCTTTCCAAAAGTAGACTTTCACAAAATCCATGTATATCTGAACACAGACTCTATTGATATCCTCACGTATTCTAACAAAACTGTCTGTTCTATTCATCCATGTCTGAAAAGTAAGCTGCATAGGTAGTAACATCACCTTCTAAGCCACTTTTCGGAGGAGAATCCCACGCAAGTGTGTTTTAGAGGTGTGCTACTACCATGTAGCTTATAGCTCGTAGTGCTGCAAATTCTCTAGTTCTGGATCTGGCTGGAAGTAGACCAGGATCTTGCTCTCTTCCATCCTCCTGAAAGTAATGGAGACTCACTCGTAGGGAACTCTCGGTATGCAGTGCTTCGCCACATAGGCACCATTTCCTTGTAGTACGAGGACAAAGCCTACCAGTAGAGGTATCTCTACTGGCCCTCGGAATTCTCCAGGGTCGATTAGCCGGAGTTCTGTCCCGAACATGATGTTGCATTGGTTGATGAAGAAAATAGTCTAAAAGGGTCTCACAAAGTCATGGTGGTCCATGTGAGGTGGAATGCAGTCTCCTTCTGCATAGATGTTGATTATACAGCTGTTTGGAATGCAGTCAGCAGGTAAGACTCGCCAAGCTACCATCCTCTTTATCATTTTCTTAATCAGAATTGGCATTGGATCCACTTCATTGTATCTGAGTATCCCTGGCGGATTTCCTTTCCTGACATCAGCAAAAAATTGTAACAGAATGCAAATTGGATCGTAATCCTTCCCTTGCCTCGTTTCCATTTCTTTTGCTCGGAGTAGGTCCTGCTACGTAGTCACCCTGCACGACCCTACTTTTTTAGCTCATCGACGTAGTCCATGATCTCACTCTGCTCGTAGTGAGATAAGACGTCCGTATGCAACTCCAGTCCTTCCAGGATATTGACAAATCTGCCTTGGATTCTCTGAAAGTATTCAAAATTCTGTTTCCACACCCTCTGGATCATCTCCAACTCGTGCCCTGAAATTATCTGCAACTGTCAGGGTCTGGTGACGTACTGTGGGATGTACGGCTCCACACCGTCACGTTCTCCTGGATTCATCACTGTCTCAGGTGCAGGCTCTGCAGTAACCTCCTTTGGAACAACCTCTGCTATGGTGCTCCTAAGGACCGGCCTTTTCGAGGTAACTGCTGTGGCCGTTGGAATTTCCTTTTTGTTCTGTTCTTCTGTTAATTTATTCAGCATCTTGGCGATACGGCGGTTCTTGTTTCTTCTTTGAGTTGGGGTCAAAGTGGCTCTTCTCTCCCCCTGGATTTCGGTAGGAACAGCGCTGACAAGCTTTCCTCCTGCGGCAGTTATCACTGATTTCATCATGCTTTCTTCAATCGCGTTGATCTTCCTTTTCTTGTTTACAACATGGGGCACTCTCTCGCCGAGTTTCATCACTGTCTTTCCATGGGACTCTCTGAGGTCTACTGTAGTCCAAGTAGTTTCTTCATATTCTATCTTCAGCTGTGCAAAGTCTGAGTCAACCTCGATTACGACACCAACTTTCAGCTCTTCTTCATTAAGTGCAAGACTTACGCCATCCTTAAAGTTCAGAAACAACCGCCCGTTCGACATTTCCCTGCGAGAAGAGAAAAAATAAGGGAAAGGATCAGGGGCTGTACTCAGAACGAGAACAATAAGAAAATTTACTTATTAATGGAAAATTCTTATTCATCATTTTCATTTCATTTTTTTTTTAAATTTAAATAAGAGTAAGATAAAAGATGAGAAAAGATCAAGAGTGAGATTGGCTTGAAAGGAAAGATCAAAGTTTATTATTATAATGATTTCACACGTT
The DNA here is from genome assembly GCA_022702705.1 of Papilionanthe hookeriana x Papilionanthe teres. NCBI lineage: Eukaryota > Viridiplantae > Streptophyta > Magnoliopsida > Asparagales > Orchidaceae > Papilionanthe > Papilionanthe hookeriana x Papilionanthe teres. Next base: position 158,187,037 of record CM040422.1, on the reverse strand, counting down.
TTCTTTTAACCTATTTTTTATATGATCATTTTTTTATCATTCATTTTTTTATATTTTGAGTTCGGACCCAGTTACAAGTGATTACTTCACCCGTGCTTCTAGGAATGAGATTTCATTCTTCAAAACGTCAGGTTGCGTAATACTTCTTCAAATATCGTCCATTGATTGGAAGCATAAATCATTCTTCACGGCAATTCACAAGCTGGTAAGAACCTCCTGAGTAAACTGTCACGACCACGAACGGTCCCTCCCAAGTCGGTTCAAATTTACCTCCTATCTTGCAGTGTGCAAGAATAGGTCTCCTGAGAACTAGAGCCAAGTCACCGACTTTAAATGTCCTTGGGTGGACCAGTTTATCATGGGCCTGGATCATCTTAGCTTGATACAATTTGAGATTCTGCTGTGCTGAAAGACGTTTCCCTTCCAAGATTTCTAGTTCTTCTAGTCGTAGTTTGGCCTTTCCTTCTGTAGTAATCTTCTCTGTAACTGCAATTCTGAGTGACGGAAGCTGAACCTCCAAAGGCAAGACGGCCTCGGACCCGTACACTAGAGCGTAAGGCGTAGACTGAGTAGGAGTTCTGAAAGTCATTCTGTAGGCCCATAAGGCTTCTAACAAATTCTCGTGCCAATTTCTTTTGTTATAGTCCAAAGTTTTCTTTAATATTTGGACGAGAGTTTTATTAAAAGCCTAGGCTAAGCCGTTTGCTCTTGGGTAGTAGATCGTCGAATAGCGCCAGTCGATCCCGTGCCTTCTGAAAAATTTGTTGATCTTTGTGCTTCTGAATGCTGACCCGTTATCTGAGATGATTCTGCGCGGTACCCCGAAACAGTAGACGACTTGATTCTTGAAGAACTGCAACACATGGTGTGCCTTCACTTCTCTGATCGGTACTGCTTCTGCCCACTTGGAAAAGTAATCCGTAGCTGCAAGAATAAAGCGATGTCCTCTTGAAGAAGGCAGTTCTATCAGACCCACAATATCTGTGCCCCAACATTCAAACGGCCACGACGCGATTGTCGGATGTAGCACATTTGGAGGTTGATGTAGAACCACTCCATGTACTTGGCACTGGTGACAGCTTTTGGCAAACTTCATGCAGTTGGTCATCATTGAGGGTCAGTAGTACCCTAGTCTCTTAATCTTCATTTTCATCTTCAGACCCGACTGATGAGCGCCACAAAGTCCTGAGTGCACTTCTTTGACAATTTCATGAGCCTCAGACTCACCCGGGCACCTTAGCCACATCTGGTCCAAAGACCTTCTATATAACATATTATTTATTAATGCGTAAGACAAAGTTCTTTTCCTGATTTGATGGGCTAATGACTTGTCATCCGGTAAGTTTTCTGTTTGCAGGTAGCCTATTAACGGCTGCCGCCAATCTTATGCAGTTTCTGTTACTGCAGCAACTGATTCTTCTTCTTTTTCTACCTTGTGTATTCCATCCATGTCGAGCTGTGCGAGGACCTGTCGTCCCTAAACTTACATTTCAACTGACTCATCCTGTAAGCAAGAAAACTCTTTTGCAAGGTTGGCTAACGCATCTGCGAGAGTATTTTCTCTCCTGGGAATCTTGTTGATCGTTACATTCGGAATCCGTTCCAACAACTTCATTGCATATTGAAAGTGCTGCTCGAGTCTTGGCTTCGAGTCGCATGCGCCCGCGACTCGGTTGATGATCAACTACGAATCACCGTAGATGTTGATATATGTTATACTCATCTGAATGGTCAATTCCAGCCTAGTTATAAGGGCTTCATATTCTGCTTCGTTGTTCGTACATGGTTCTGTTAGATGGTAGGAGTATCTTAACATCCCTCGCTCTGGTGTTATAAAGATCAGTCCGATTCCTGCTTTACCGGACACTATCATTTGTAATTCTTTGTCTTTCTGTGCTGAAGATGCTCCGTCGAAGTATAGTTCCTGACCCGACCCGCAATTACGCAGTAAATTAACTTCCAAAAGAAGGCAAAAAAACTTGACCCGATTTATAAATAGCGGCTAGTGTGCAAAATCTTAAATGATATAAAAATTAGAAAATATTTTACACACTAGGGGTACTACGCAAGTATACGTATCGTTTCAAGTAATATAGAGCTTTCTTTAAAAACCCTAGTATCGATCCCACAAGGAAGTGAAGTAAGAAGTCTTTAATCAAATTCTAGTATACTACTTATAGTCCTTAGTTTGGAATGTCGATTAAAATTGTGTTTTATCTAGCAACTATTCCTAAATGCAAGTGTTAAATGTAAGATAGTAACTATAACTAAATGCAAATAACAATTCTAAATATAACCCTTTTTGGATGAATTGGTTTGGAGAATTTTGAGATATTAAAACTACTATTCTTATGTAATGAAATAGATAATGCATAGGATTGAGATGCATTAAATATTGTATGTGCCAAATAGGAGCAATCCTATTCTTTACCCTTTGGTCCAGGCATAAAGAACATTGACTAATCCTATGCTTGGTTACTGAATTCGTGGCTAGGCTGGGATGATACCGGCTCTCACTTCGGAGCTCCCACGTTCCCCTCGCCTGAGGGCTAACATCTCCGCTTCAGCACCCAAACGATAGGACCGAATTGAGGATTTTAGGCTGTCACTCTAAAATCTCCAATTCTACGCCTGATTAATATTATTTCCCTATTTATTTGCATTCAATCCCCATGAACTTCACCATCCATGGAATTTGAACGTGGTTCAACTTTATTGAGAATTATATATGCCCCTTCAAGACTTAACACAATTACAACGAATTTTAACACTATAATGGGCCCTTATTGCAATGTAAATGAAGTGCAAGTAAAAATCATCACGTTTATAATTAAAACATCTTTTAGCAAGCATCTCAATATCCTAATCATGAATCCTACTCATTGCAAAAGAAAAGTAAAATTAAAAGAATGACATAATCTTCTCATGCCACTATTTCCAAAGAAGAAGAAAGGGTAAGAGAGACACGTCACAAAGAGCAAAGAAAACACAACAGAAACTTCATTTAACCAAAGCAAATCCACTAAATAAATGTTTACAAAATTATAAGATAATGAAGAACAATACTTAGCTTTTTTCCTTTTAAAGAAAGACGAAGATCTCTCCCATAAAGTCTCCCGACGATCCATCCAATGCTAGCGATATCTCTTACAAATTCTCTCAAAATCTCCTCTCCAATCTCTCCAAAAGGGTAGAAATCTACATTTCTACTCTTAATCTAAGAATCCTAAACATTCCTCAAAGTTTTTCTCCACTTTTTTCTTCTAAATTTGCCATTTTAAAGAGTATGGACGAAGTTTGAAGAGTTTCCATAAGCACCCCTTCAAAAAAGTGTCCAAATACGTCGAATATTGGCCCAAAACCGCTAAATGTCGGTTCATGGTCATCCAGGCCACTGTCAGCGGGTTTGAGGCCGCTGTCGGCAGCCTTTTCGGCCATATTTCGGTTGTCTCGGGAAAATCTCACAGTCGGTGAGCAGGCTGCTGCGCGGCTCCACGGTTTCGCTCCGTTTGGCTCCGTTTCAACTCCGTTTTGCCTCATTTCAGTTGTGTTGCGTTCGTAACAGATAGCCCTACAAAATAAGTATAAAATAACCTTTCTTTAAAGTATAATTTCATTCAAAAATATGTAAGAAGTGTAAAAGAGATTAAGCATCAAAAGACTTATCGAAAGGTGTCAGGGCAGAATTTCATTTCTTGCTCGTTTTTGCTCCAAATTGCATCGTTTTTATTTCTTTTTGCTCCAATCACCATTTCTTGTACCTAAAACTTAAAAACATACAAAATACCTTCCTTTAAAGTGTAATATCATCAAAAATAAGTAAAATGATATAGCAAAAAGCGTATATATTTTAGGCGTGTCAAAATCCCCCAAACTTAATTGTTACTTGTCCTCAAGTAACACTTTTACTACATAAAAATATAACTCAAGGCAATGTACTTTTCACCTGTAAGACACTAAAATTTTTATTCAGAAGAATATATTGGTTAGATTTTTAGAAAGAAATTCAGTAACTCATGTTAACACTACAAGTATAAGAATATTCAGCAATTTAGTCTAAGGGTTCTAGTCTTCTATTTATTTCAAGAAAAACCATAATTTGTCACATTAAGAATGCCTTGAAAGATTATGTGAAAAAGAAGTTCATGTAAACTTCATTAGAATGTAGGCCAATACTTTAAATATAAATTCAGAAATGAAATCAAGTTTTCCCTTTAGGGTGACTCAAGTGAAGCCAATTTTTGATTAGGCATCTCCTCAAGCTTCTCCTCATAAATCTTTTTCTTTTCTTTTTTTTTCTTTTCTTTCGGGATCATTTTCAATCCCCATTTTTTTTCACGCTCTTTTCTTTTTCTATATTTTTTAATGAGGATTACTATATCTGGAGAGCCTTTAATGATTTTGAACTTCACTCTCCTCTTTCTAAAGTTCAAACTTGAAACACATCATTACTTTATAATTAGGTATGAGCTTTATTATTCATCCTAAAGTCACAATCTCTTATTAACACACAATACTTTAAGTCTCTTAACATTTCAAAAATACAGTTTTCTTTATTTTAAATAGTTAACTATAATCAAATTCTTTTATACCAAATATCTTACCCTTATAAAATTAACCTTTATTACTAAAAACATTCATCCAATCCTTCCATAATATTCAACTGAAATAAAAAATTTTATTTATCTCAAGTGAGGTTCAATTGCTAGAAGTTATGCTAATAATTTTTTAAAATATAATAACTGAAAACAAATAAGAGTTAATATTTTTCTTCCCCCCAAACATAAATTTTAAAATATTTTGCAATTAATTCCATAAAATGTAGCAGGAAGAAAAAGTAAAGGTTGAATCTACTTACTACTACAACATCCTATCAAATTCATATTCATGCATAATCAGGATAAAATGACTGTAGGAAAAATTAAATCTAGCCTAAAACATGCTTGTAATAAAATTACATTAAAAGGAAGTATTTTCACATTAAAATTTTATTTTTCTTCCTACCCCCAAACTTAATTTTTAACATATATAGCATTCAGTACAGAAAATATAAGCAGGAAGAAAAAAATTTAGAAATTCTATCTACCACAAATGTTTATCAAAACCATTTACAAGTATTCATTAGGACAGAACAATATGCAGCAGAAAGTAAATCTAAGCTAATCATGCCAGAATGAAATTAACTAAACCAAAGTCTAACTAGCATTGTAGGTTTCAGTAAGGGAATATAAATATGTTCTTCCAGACCTAAATAAAATTGTAACACAAACATAAACACACAATTCAAATACAATCACAAATGATAAATGAGGTCAATTTTTCCATTAACTCATCGCATCTCACTAATTTACTTCCAATTTCTAACGAAATCACTATACTAGTAAATTAGGTACTTTAAAATGATTTTATAGATTATAATCCCAAAAATAAGATTATCCCTAACAAATTTGTTTATGGACACCAATCTCAGGCATCATCTAATCCTTATAATTAAGCACCACTAACAGTTATAGAGATAGTGTGAGATCATCCTAATGTTATTCATCAAATAGGTTCATGACTCCTACCTAATGAAAATAAAGTTGTAGAAAGGAAGTAACACGTTAAGATGGAATTATCAATGTTCGAAATTCATGATTTCTCTTGTAAACCTTAAGTCTAGGTGAGAGCCAAGTTATAGCGGACACATTAATCCAATTGCTACAAGAGATCAAGTCTAGCCATAATAAGAAGTTTAGGAATCACCTCACTCATGATACACAAAGATCAAATCAAACAACTAACAATCCTAACATCTACCAATCAACAATCAAATTTATCAACCCACTATAAAGTAAATACAATATAACACTAACAATCATGAGTTTCAAGCACACTAAATCAAAGCACACTGATAACTACGTGTTGCCTCTCATAAAGCGCTTGGTTTTAACGTCGCGGGCCCGACAAATGATTCCACCTGGATCAAAATTCCAATTAAGTAATTCTCGATCAATCGCCCAATCATTTTCAGATCCAGGGATTCCTATAAAATCCTCAAATTTTAATTTTTTATTTAGCTCTTCATTTTCAGTTGGATTTATATCATAATTCCTCATATTTCTTTTTAGATCCAATATTCTTCTATTGATTTTCTGAAATTGCATATTAATATCATCCTTGAAATTTATAAGAAATGGATCTTTATAAGATACTTCAATATCTCTCAAATTTTAAATTAAATTCTCTCTAGATAATTTAGATTCTGGATCAAATTCTTCTAGGATATTCTTCTGTCTCATGTTATCTTCTGTTGGTCTTTCAAAATACTTATCCTCTTTTCTCAACTCAAAGCTCTTTTGAAATATATCCTCAAATTCTCTTCCAAGTCTTAATTCGATAAATTTATCATGTTCATCATTCAATTCAAGTTCTTCTTGTGATTGATTCAAATCTGAAGATATAAAGACTGGTGGTGTAGATGAATTCCCTAAATAGGTAGGCTTTAAAATTGTATGGGGTACATCCATCTTAAGTTCATGAGAATTTTCAACAAATGGAATTAAATGTTTATTATTTTTGGTAGCGTCCATCATTTCACACCTCTCCTGAACATACATACAGTCTTCTTTAAGTAATGTTTTCAAATCATCATGAAAATCTATTTCAATCTCGTCTTTTAACTTACTCTCAAAACTTTCTTGAAAATGGTCTTTACTTAGATAATCAATTTCATCCATCCAAAAATAATCATCATCTTTTCTCTCAGCTGGATATTTCATAGTTTTTAATACATCAAAAATGACTTCATGATCATTAATATTTATAGTCAACCCTCCTTTTTGCACATCTATCATAGCTTGTCCAGTAACAAGGAAAGGTCTCCCTAAAATAATTGGAATTTATTTATCTTCCTCCATATCTAATACAATAAAGTCTAAAGGAAAGATAAATTTATCCACTTTAACAAGCACGTTTTCTATAACTCATTTTGGATAAATGATAGATCGATCAACTAATAGAAGGGTTACAGTTGTGGGAGAAATATCGATTAAACCTAACCTTCTAATTATAGATAGAGGTATCACACTAAAGCTCACTCCTAAATCACTAAAGCTTTTCTACATAATATTTTTCCAATTGCACAAGGAATTGTAAAACTACAAGTATCTTTAAGTTTTTGAGGAATATTTTTCTGAAGTATGGCACTGCACTCCTCACTTAGTGCAACTGTCATAATCCCCAAATTTCCTTTTCTTGTTTAATATATCCTTTATAAACTTTGCATAACTTGGCATATGTTCCAAAGCTTCAGTGAAAGGAATATTTATCGTTAACTTCTTAATTACTTTCATGAACTTTGAAAATTTTTTATCCAACTCATGCTGTCTAAGTATTTGAGGAAATGGAGGTGGTGGTCTTTCCAAACTGATTTTAGTTGGAGAAATTAATTTTTCCAGATCCTTAGAAACATGTTCTTCAGGTGTTTTAGTTTCCTTTGTTTCTCTCACAACATCTTTCTCTTTTCTAACCACATCCTTTATATCTCTTCCAATTTTTAATTGGACTGCTTCTATTTGTTCATTAGTGTTCTCTTTAGGGTTGATCTCATTGTTGCTAGGAAGTGTTCCTTGGTGTCTATTGCTAAGTGAATTAGCAATTTGTCCCAGTTGATTCTCTATGTTTCTAATCGTAGCATTTTGACTTTGCAATTGGTTTCCCATTTGAAATACCACTTCTTCCATAGACATCTTCTTATCCTCAAATTGTTGATCATTGTTAGAGTACGGTGGATATGAAGGTCTATAGTTTGTGTTCCCCTGATTATTCCAACTTCCATTATGATTTGCATGATTATTTTCCCATTTTAGGTTTTCACCAATAGTAGTATAATTCCAGTTAAAATTAGAATGGTTCTCCCAACCTGGGTTGTAAAAGTTAGAGCACGGGTTGTTTATGGTATTTACAGTCTCATATGATAAGTTAGAATCAATTATATGCCCTAATGATCTTTCCTCACTTACAGAAGTAAATTGAGGTTGGTTCATTGCAAATTGGTCTAACTTCCTTGATATTGCAGCAATCTAAGATGCTAGAATTGAAATTGTATCTGTATCATGCATACTAGCTATATTTTTATGATTTACCCTTGCAGAGGGCCATTGAAATTCATTTGTAGCTTTTTCTTCAATTAATTCATATGCTTCATCAAATGATTTTGACATTAATGATCCACCAGTGGCAGCATCAATTATAGACCTAAGGGATCCTACTAACCCATTATAAAAAGTTTGAATGATTAACCAATCGGGCAGAGCATGGTGTGGACACTTTCTTAGAAGTTCCTTAAATCTTTCCCAGGCTTCGTATATTGATTCTCCTTCATACTGACAAAATGAGATAATATCATTTCTAAGTTTAGTAGTTCTTGAAGGTGGAAAATACTTAGGTAGGAATTTCTGAGTTAACTCCTCCCAATTTTTAATAGAGCCAGGTGCTAATGATTATAACCACATTTTAGCCTTATCCCTTAGCGAGAAAGGAAAAAACCTTAGTCTAACAACAACGTCTTACATACTGTTATAATGAAATATAGCACAAAGTTCTAAAAAAATTAATAAGTGTAAATAGGGATCCTCCGAAGGAGTTCCCCCAAACTGATTGTTATGCACCAGTTGGATAATTTCATGATTTATTTCAAATGAGTCAGCTTCTACGACAGGGTTTTGTATACTTAAGTGAATTTCATCTGTCGTAGGATTTACGTAATCCCTCAATGAATTATGATGATTTTCTAAGTTATTATCTTGAAAGTTTTCCATTTCCATTTCTAGTTTTTCGAGTCCTTTCTATATTTTTATTTTTTTTTATTTTTTCAAACTCGGGATCATAAGGCACAAGTCCTGCAGATCCTTTGTTTCGCATATTTAACATAACAAACAATACATTAATAATAAAACAAATAAAACGAAAAATATATTCAACACAACAAAATATTTTCACAAACACCTTATTTTTCATATAAAAATAATTTTTATTTTAAACACTTTTTCATATAAAAACACTTTTCACACAAAAATAGTTTTTACGACACTACAGTTTTCCAAGTTTAAGCCTAATTATTTCAACTAAAATTCTCCTAAAGTTCTTACCGAAACTTCCCCGGCAACGGCGCCAAAAACTTGAACCGACCCGCAATTACGCAGTAAATTAACTTCCAAAAGATGGCAAAAAAACTTGACCCGATTTATAAATAGCGGCTAGTGTGCAAAATCTTAAATGATATAAAAAAATTAGAAAATATTTTACACACTAGGGGTACTACGCAAGTATACTTATCGTTTCAAGTAATATAGAGTTTTCGTTAAAAACCCGAGTATCGATCCCAAGAGGAAGTGAAGTAAGAAGTCTTTAATTAAATTCTAGTCTACTACTAATAGTCCTTAGTTTGGAATGTCGATTAAAATTGTGTTTTATCTAGCAACTATTCCTAAATGCAAGTGTTAAATGTAAGATAGTAACTATAACTAAATGCAAATAACAATTCTAAATATAACCCTTTTTGGATGAATTGGTTTGGAGAATTTTGAGATATTAAAAGCTACTATTCTTATGTAATGAAATAGATAATGCATAGGATTGAGATGCATTAAATATTGTATGTGCCAAATAGGAGCAATCATATTCTTTACCCTTTGGTCCAGGCATAAAGAACATTGACTAATCCTATGCTTGGTTACTGAATCTGTGGCTAGGCTGGGAGGATACTGCCTCTCACTTCGGAGCTCCCACGTCCCCTCACCTGAGGGCTAACATCTCCGCTTCAGCACCCAAACGATAGGACCGAATTGAAGATTTTAGGCTGTCACTCTAAAATCTCCAATTCTACGCCTGATTAATATTATTTCCCGATTTATTTGCATTCAATCCCCATGAACTTCACCATCCATGAAATTTGAATGTGGTTCGACTTTATTGAGAATTACATATGCCCTTTCAGGACTTAACACAATTACAACGAATTTTAACACTACAATGGGCCCTTATTGCAATGTAAATGAAGTGCAAGTAAAAATCATCACATTTATAATTAAAACATCTTTTACCAAGCATCTCAGTATCATAATCATGAATCCTACTCATTGCAAAAGAAAAGTAAAATGAAAAGAATGACATAATCTTCTCATGCCACTATTTCCAAAGAAGAAGAAAGGGTAAGAGAGATACATCACAAAGAGCAAAGAAAACTCAACGGAAACTTCATTTAACCAAAGCAAATCCACTAAATAAATGTTTACAAAATTATAAGATAATGAAGAACAATACTTAGCTTTTTTCCTTTGAAAGAAAGATGAAGATCTCTCCCATAAAGTCTCCCGGCGATCCATACAATGCTAGCGATATCTCTTACAAATTCTCTCAAAATCTCATCTCCAATCTCTCCAAAAGGGTAGAAATCTACATTTATACTCTTAATCTAAGAATCCTAAACATTCCTCAAAGTTTTTCTCCACTTTTTTCTTCTAAATATTCCATTTTAAAGAGTATGGATGAAGTTTGAAGAGTTTCCATAAGCAACCCTTCGAAAAAGCGTCCAAATACGTCGAATATTGGCCCAAAACCGCCAAATGTCGGTTCATGGTCATCCGGGCCGCTGTCGGCGGGTTCGAGGCTGCTGTCGACGGTCTTTTCGGCCATATTTCAGTGGTCTCGGTAAAATCTCACCGTCGGTGAGATCGATCTCGCCGTCGGCGAGCAGGCTGCTGCGCGGCTCCACGGTTTCGCTCCGTTTGGCTCCGTTTCAACTCCGTTTCGCCCCATTTTAGTTGCGTTGCGTTCGTAACAGATAGCCCTACAAAATAAGCATAAAAATAACCTTTCTTTAAAGTATAATCACATTCAAAAATATGCAAGAAGTGTAAAAGAGATTAAGCATCAAAAGACTTATCGAAAGGTGTCAGGGCAGAATTTCATTTCTTGCTCGTTTTTGCTCCAAATTGCACTTTTTGTTTCTTTTTGCTCCAATCACCATTTCTTGTACCTAAAACCAAAAAACATACAAAATACCTTCCTTTAAAGTGTAATATCATAAAAAATAAGTAAAATGATATAGCAAAAAGCATATATATTTTAGGCGTGTCAGTTCCCAACGTTGATCATTGGGGTCTTCTAAACTCATTATCTGCTCGTCTAGCAAGTCGTCGTTAAGAGGCGATTCTACCGGCAAAGAGTGTGCTGTGAGGAAGTCTGCTAAGACTCGTCCCTTTACGGCATGAAGAGGAACAAATGTTATATCAAATTGCAATAATATCATCGACCACCTGGCAAGTCTACCAGAAAGCATCGGTCGGGTCATCAAATATTGCAATGAATTAAACTTCGAAATAAGGTTGACTTTATGAGAAAGCATGTAATGCCTGAGCTTTTGAGCGATGAAGATCAGAGCTAAACAATGCTTCTCAATAGGAGGATACTTTACTTCCATCGGAATTAGATGATGACTCAGGTAGTAGAGTGCGTTTTCTTTCCCCTCGTCATTGACATGGGCTAGCAGGGCTCCAAGGGAGTCGTCTAAAGCTGCGGCATAAAGTATCAACGGTCGACCCGAGACTGGGGCTGCTAAGACAGGAAGTGTCATTAAATATTGTTTACTGTCCTCAAAGGCCCGCTGGCATTTCTCTTCCCAAACAAATTTGGCGTCCTTTTTAATTAATGCTGAGAAGGGCTGACACCTACCTGACAAATTTGAAATAAAGTGTCATAGATATACCAATTCCCTTGAAAGGATCGTAATTGTTTTAAAGTTTTGGGAGGCGGCATTTCTAAGATATCTTTAATCTTCTCCGGATCGATTTCAATTCCGCGATGTCGGATAACAAATCCTAAGAATTTCCCAGAGGTGAAGCCAAAGGCACATTTCAAGGGATTCATCTTAAGGTTAAATTGTCTTAATCGCTCGAAAATAATTCTCAAATCATACAAATGATCTTCTTTCAGTTTGCTCTTGATGACCACATCATCCACGTAGCACTCGACTTGATTGTGAATGAGATCATCAAAGATCCTCATCATTGCTCTCTGGTAGGTTGCTCCTGCGTTCTTCAATCCAAAAGGCATCACTGTGTAGCAGTACACTCCGATTGGCGTTCTAAAAACTGTATGCTTTTCATATTCCGGTGCCATCTTTATTTGATTGTATCCTGATGATCCATCCATTAAAGAGAAGATTTCGTGCGTCGAAGTGATGTCGATCATCAATTCTGGAATTGGTAGCGGAAACTCATCTTTTGGGCATGCTTTATTCAAATCTCTGAAATCCACGCAGATTGTGATCTGTCCATTCTTCTTTCTGACCGGTACTACGTTCGCTAACCAAGTCGGATATTGCTCTTCAAGGACAAATTTAGCGTCTATTAGCTTCTTAACTTCAGCTATTACTTGTTGTTCGATCTCTAGACGCATTCTTCTGGGAGCTTGTCTGACTGGAACGACAACGTGATCCACTCCTAGCTTGTGAACTGCAACTTCCGGGGCTAACCTGGCATTGCATCATAACTCCAAGCAAAACAGTCCTTGAATTCCATTAATAGCTTGATCATGTCTTCGGAGTCTTCTTTATGAGTAAGGAGCTAACAAAGGTCGGCCTAGGCTCTTCGCTAGTATCTAATTTAACTTCCATTAAATCGTCTATTGTAGATTTAATTTCTTCTTCAAATTCTGGTGGAGCATCTCCAATTGGTAGATCCTCAAGATTATCTAAAGCTTCCAGGTAGTTTTCATTATGCTCGCAAGTAATAACCAAGCAAAATTCTGAATCATCAGCTGGTGCTATTGTGCCGAATTCGAGACCATGTTTTGAATTGGGCGGTCGACCGGTATTATTCCATAATTTTTCAAAGCGTTGTGATTGACCTTTTGACCACTGTTTAGGCAAGACACCACATTGCATTAAATTCTGAACATAGGGAGAATACCACTCAAAAGACAATTCCATTAATTCAGAAGAAGTAACATCTTCAAATTGTACATCATTTTCAATTTTGGTAGAAGAAGCACCTCGGTAGAACTTGATCGGCTTAGCACCGCCACCATGCACTTCCTTGACCACCATACCCTCGACCTTATCAGGGTGGATCGGGGCTAGGGTCATAGTATGCACATAGTGGTTAATCTTCTCGTACATTGATTTGTATTCTTCATTCTTTTCATCTTCGAGAGAGATCTTGAACTGGGGTTTCTTTTGACTTATTGTTGCCGCTTCTCTCTTGATTTCTTCTTCTTCAGAACTGTTCTCCCAATCAACTTTGATGACCTATTTCTTTTGTTCAATTGTTCCACTGTTTCTTCCTCGACCTCGTCCCCGGCCTCGACCTCGGGTGCGAGTTCTGGAGAAACCTTCACCATCTCGCCGTAAGGGAGTGGTGAGTAACTGTTGAACTAGAATTTCAGGTCTTCGTCGTCTCGAACTTCTGTTGCTTCATTCGGTACGGTATTTCTGGAGAAGATTGTTTTCTTCGGAGGCGCATAGTAGGCTGCATCTTCATGAATCCCAATCTCGTGTACAGAGAACGGTTGCAAATCACCTTTAATACACTGTTCTCCTCCTTCATAATACTTTATGCACTGGTGCAGAGACGACGATACCATCCAGTTCACATGGATCCACGGCCGACCCAGTAGAGCGTTGAACGATGTCTCAGAATCAATTATGTAGAAGTTCGCGGTTGTCTTTGCCAAATCACCGATCTTCATTAATAGCGTTATCGATCCAAGAGCTCTTTCTCCTTTCTGATTGAATCCTCTTAGTAACCTTTTGTCTGCTTCGAGATCACGTGCATCAATTTCTAAGTATGCTAACGTCTGAAGGTTCATTATGTTGATTGATGCTCCTGGATCAACCAACACTCTGGAGAGCGTGAACTGTCCGATAGTGACTGAAATGTAGAACGGTCGGTTGTGATCAGCTGTTCCAAGTAGCAGATCATTGTCCGTGAAGGTAACACCTCGTTGTTCCTTTAACGAGCAAACCTCATCTAAGAAATTACCTGCCATTTGAGCTAAGTAAATTTCTGGATCAAGTAAAGCCTTGATCAGAGTTTCCCTCATCTCCTTTGACAGGATCAGAGCGTCGTAAATGCTCAGTTTGGCTGGTAGCTTCCTAAGATGGGATAGCACGTTATAATCCACTTTGTTACCAGGTTCTTAAATTTCTTCCCGAGTGGGCAATTCTTCCACTGGGGTTGGCTCTTCCTGAACAACCACCTGCTTTCCTTTATCCTTTGGACCCATTCTCGGGGGCAGAACTTTTCTGCTTCTTAGATTGACTTCTGTAATTTCTTCTGCATCTGGTGCTGGATCTGCCGGTGTCTTCTCCTGAATCGGAACAACTGGCTTTTTTGATGTTGCTTCGGAATATGATAACTCCAATTCTATCGTGATCAGAGCTCCTCGGAATTCACAAACGGACTCGTCGCTCGCTGAACTTTCGTAGCCACTCTTGTGAACGTATCTTCCTTCTTCGTCATCGAGGTTTTGTTGATTTGAGAATCGTATTCGCATTGAGATTGAAATCCGGATTAAGTTGGTTGTCGTTAGTTACGTTATCGTTAGAAACAGTCAAAACGTAGCCAACACCAAAACTCTTATCATTATAAGATCCCGCCGAGGGGAGCAAATAATCATACGGAGTCAGAGGTTCGAGGGATCTCTCCTCCGAATCGGAAATAACCATCCTAGGAAAAGCAGCCCCTACTCTACCTTTCGGAGCCTCGGTCTTCTCTTCTTCCACGATCTTCTCCTCCTTTTGGGGCGGTTCTTTAATCGCAAACGATAGTGTCGGCTCGGCAGGTTTCGAACTTTGAATTGAAGCACGCACCGAAGCAGTTTGGATGCGATCCAAAATTCTCTTTGAAGACTTCATCCAGACAGTACTCGATCCATCGTCAGTCGCATAAGGGTCTATCGGAACAATAAGATCCATTGAAACAACATTGACGGAACCTCTTTTTTGGGGCTCCTTCATGTATTCCTTCGGGATTGTTATGTTCCCTCTCCGAAGATTGTCCTCGAGCCAATTCTTAAAGGTGAAGCAGTCTTCTATCTTATGTCCGAGCATCCTATGGTAGGGATAGTAGTTCGGATGATCCCTCTTATCGACTTCCTCTGGCCTCCTGGGCTTTTGTAGCTGAAAGTCAGGTGTCTTCATCAAACTGCAAAACATCTTGGCCACTGCTTCAGTCTTGAATGGATACTCCTTAATCAAAAGTTCCTTCAGGGCACACGGTTGACGAGGCGGCGGTTGATCATGCTGCAGCGACTGATAACTTGGTCGAGGCTGTTGATACCTCTGCTGCGGTTGCTAATAAATCCGTTGCGGTGGTTGATAACTTGGCTGTGGCCGCTCTGGCTGTATCTGCACTGGATGTTTACCCTTATCCACTGCCGCAACGATTCCTGATTTCTTCTCAAATGCTTTTATCGGCTTCTGTTTATTAGTCTTATCGACAAAACTCAGCTGTTTTGCCTCCTCCTGTAAGCTCCCGGCTTTACTAAGCAACTTCTCGAAAGTCTTAATTGTGAATCCTTTAAGGAGAAGTGCTATCGGGCCATGGATACTCTTTAGTAGAATACCAACTGCATGCTGTTCCCGAAGCTGGGGTTCACACTTCATACTTAAATTCCTCCATCGAAGTATGTAATCCACCAAGGTTTCGTTCGGTTTCTGTTGCTCCACCACTAAATCACCTATAGTGATGTGGTGCTGAGCCCCGACAAACCACTTAACGAAGAGGTTTTCCAATTCTGCAAGGGTTTTGACTGAACCGTTGGGTAATTCTGCATACCAGTCGAAGGCAATCCATGACAAACTGCTGACGAACTGATGAAAGAGTAAGGTGTCACTCCCACCGGCATTACAACAACTAGCACGAAAGTGTGCTATATGCTTCCGGAGGTTTCCCGTACCGTCGAAAGTCTTAAACATAGGTGGTACAAAGCCTTTCGGGTATTGGACTGCATCAAACTCTTCGGGGTAAAGTCTACCCATCTGAATAGATGCTCCACTCTTAGACCGAGCTAAGGCTTCTCGCACCTGCTGTTCACCATATTCTTAATGTCGTTTTCAGGAATCATGCTCTGCGCAGAATCCTTCTTCAGCTGTTCGTCTCCATTGATGGATGTAATTTCTTTTCCTCCATCGGCAATGTGAATGATCTCTGGGGGTGTTTCCTTCTGAGGCTGAAGCTAACTCTGGAGAGTGGCTAAGGCAGCCGCCATCTCTTCCATCCTCTTTTCCATCTGAGAAATCATGTCATTCTTTTCCTGAAGACGTGCTCTCATTGCTTCTGGTTCGTCTCTTTCTAAGGTCGACGGAGTTCCCTGCAAAGCTGACGATGCTCGGGTCTCAACCATGTTGATCTTAGCATACTCTTCATCCATGAACTCTGATGAATCTACGTCATTTCCCAATTCTTCTCCTCTTTACCTTGTCAACCATCGGATGTCCATTCTTAACTTCCCTATGGCATCCTCAAGCGGTCTCTTCCGAACGGTCTCGCGGTTATCAGGCGACGACTATCGAACTTCTTCTTCAGGGGTTTCTTTTAATGCAGCAGCACTTTCTTCGGATTCGGACTCTATGACGAGACTCCTCCTCCCAGAACATTGGATCAGTATCAGCTCAGCAATAATAGGTCGCTACACCATCCTTCTTGTAGTGGAAGGCCTAGGACCAGATGGTCTGTCAGCTGTACATTGGTAGGTGGTGTCCTCCCTAATATGGTGACCCGATACAACAATAGGCGGACTAGCTTGCATCTTCTTCCTTGGTTTCTTCACGGCAGTGATGGGATCTACTCGTGGTCCGAGGCGGGATGTAGCTGGTACTCATCCCATTCTTCTCAGGATCTCTGCTACGGGGCATCCTTCCTTCTTACTAACTTCTCCACTACCGTTCGCAGTCGGGTAAGCGGAGTAGTCTTGATCTTCTTCCTCTTGCAGTCACTGTAGTATGCAGGTCGGGGTAACGCAGCGGCGATTCTCTGGGCGTCTTCCTCATCAAATGCAGCAGAGAGAGGGTGGAACCTACTTCCTCCCAACAGCGGTGAAATGTCAGGCAGCTCTTCACTTTCCTCAGTAATCTCTTCAAGAAAGGTAGCTTCAGCAGCCCTGGCCTTTCTGGTCTTAGCAATCTTTTTGTTCTTATTTCTCCTTTGTGTCTGGGTTAAGGGACTAAACTTCAAACTGGACCCTATCTTGAAAACAGACGGTACGACAAAGAAAGTCTGAACCCTCCACGGTAACAAACTCATCACAGACTTGAACTTCCTTCCCCTTCAGTTTGGTGGGAGCTGGGGTAGGTGCACTGATGACTAGACCGGTGGGGGTAGAGATGACGGTTCTGGGGTAGCAGCTAACCTCCTATGAACAGCAGCGTTCCTTTCAGCTGGGACCCTTTGCAGGGGAGGGAACTCTTGAGCTGATTTAAGGTTGAACTCAATTATGGGCTCCTCAGTTTCTGGTACTTTGTTCATCAGTGCGAAAAGAGTAACATCGACAAACTTAATGTCCGTATTGTCGAACCCTTGTCCAAAGCGAATGATAGCATCATTAGGCAGTTCGTCCTGGTAGACAGCTAAGTCTATCCCGTTCGTGAAAGAGAAGATCAGCTTCGGTGCAGACATCTTCTGCAGGGTAGATTTCAATCGTTAGTCCTGAATTACGCTTTCTTCCTTCACAAAACTTTCTAGGACGAAAAAAATGAACTTCTCCAAAAAGAGTCCGAACACATTTTCATTTATCTTTCCTTAATTTTCTTGGTTTTCTTTACGAGGTATTTTCAAATTTTGTTTTATTCGTATATTTATGTTTTAAAAGAGTTTGTTTATAAAAAAAGGTTGTTTATTATAACGTTTATTTGTTTAGGAACAAAACCATTAACGGAGGAAGGTTAAAGAAAAGGTAAAAGATTTGATTCAGAATTGGAAAGAAAGAGAGAATCTCATAAGACTTCTCGTCCCAAGGGACCGCACCTCAGCTAACACGTATTGGGGGTCCACCCCACCTCGAAGAGGCAAAAAGGATTCTTGAACCTCTCTGTTTAGGGGTGTCTAAACAGTGGCTCCAAAATCCATGAGAGTTGACTATACTCGTTCAAGACAGAAATGAACGTGGTATTTCAATGGAAAGAATGATAGTTTGATCCATAAGGGGCATGGATTGACTGTCGATTTATGAAAGCAAAACCATCTGATCAAAATGGAAAGAGGAACTAGTCCCCAGCAGAGTCGCCAGAAGTTGTCGGCATATGTTTAGGTTATGTATTTTAAAAAGGGGTCGGCGAATTTTTAAATTTTAAATTTAATTTAAATATATATATATATAATTTTATAAAGAAACATTTGATTTTGAAAATAACTTTAAGTTTGAAAATTTTAAGATATGAAATCAAACCGATCTCACAACCCAAATAGTTTATATGAACGAACACCGCATCACAAACCGTGTATCTATTCCGAGGAATAGACACACTGCTTGATGATGGGGCTCGATTAAATAAACTAGAAGATTTGTGACATCCGTTTGGTCTGCGAACCAATTTTATAAGACAACAAGTTCCCCTTCTTAATATAAAGAAATTAAACAGGGTTTATATTACCTGGGTTCTTAAAGTTCCTTATAAGGGCAAGCCCTGTCGGCCATCTTTTTTTTTTTAAATAAAGTTTTAAAATTTAATTTAATGTAATCGGTAAAGTATTTTTTTTTAAATGATGATATATTTTTATTTTGAAAATAACTAGACCAGATAGATCTCATATGTCAAATAGTTTAAATAGTTGAGCACGATACCACAAGTGACACATCATCCCGAAAGATAAGCATACCACTTGTTAGTAGGCTTAACTATCTAAACTTAAAAGTTTATGACTCTATTTTGGTCTGCGTATTTTATAACCGACAAATTCCCCTATCTAATACACAGATTAGACAGGGTTTAGATTAATCTGGGTTCTTAATTCCCTATAGAGGCAAGCCCTTATAGTTAATTACATATTAAGCAACCGAAGTCACCTAAGAAAACTCTCGATAATGATCATGGGCTTCGTCTTCAAGAATATCTACGTTTAGGTTTCCATGATTGGTTGTAGGAAAATCAAAGGGAATGGTACAATATGGAACAGTTATTTTTATAATTCAACGGAATAAAGGGTTGTAGACTTCGAAGATACTGAAAGAGCTTCAGTGACATCTCAAGCTAACCTATGATTGGGCTTCATATCTTTGAAAGTGAAGTCGTGTTTGATATTTCAATCCTGTAAATTATTTAGATGTTCGGGACTTATATCTGCATGTTAAATGCAAATAGCCTGAGAAAATAGGAGGATTTATGTCGTATCACACGACTACCTCGGAATCCTAAACAGTTTAGGACTTGTATCGTAACAATCGTACTAAGTCCTAAAAGATAATGTGAGGATTTATGTCGTATCAAACGACGACCTCGACGTCCAATAGATATTATTTAAATCTACGAAAGTCCGGTCAAAGATCCTTCATTCGTCCTCTGTCGTCTCGTCCCGAGAAAGGATAAAGATAGGAGAGAAAAGAGAAGAACATGCCTCAAACGACCTATCCTAAGGGTATATGCAAGGAAATAATTGAAGTGAACATGTATAATAAAAAGGAAACAACCATGCCCTATATGACCTATCCTAGGGGTTTGTACAAAGTGGGGGAATAAGGATTCTATATGAGGATAGGCTCAGTCTATAGACTTCCTTTTATATCACGATCCCACAGGCAACCCGAAGTATTGAAGTCTGTATCAATCTCAAATAAAGTCACCAAAGAAATCACTCTAGAGTAGGAAAACCTAATCCCTACCACTTAATTAATGAGTGAACCAGTTTGTAGTATCTGAACTTTGAAAGTGTAGCATCTGTGATTGTAGTATCTGAATTCTTATGAGTGTAATATCCGATGTGTAGTATCTGGTGTGTGATGTGTGATGTGTAATGTGTAGTGTATAGTATGTAGTGTGTTATTTAATATGTGGTGTTTATGAGTGATATTTGATATGTGGTATATGTATGTGATTTTTAATATGATATATTTTATATGACGAGTTTGATGAATCATATGTGTTGTGTTTGATGTGATGTGTTTGATGTGTCATGTGTGTATGATATTTGATTTGATGTGTTTGATGTGTTGTATGTGTTGAATTTGATTTGATGTGCTTGATGTGCTTGATGTGTTGTATGTGTTGAATTTGATTTGATGTGCTTGTATAGTATGTGATGTATTGCAAGTGTAGTGTTTGTTGTTGTCCAAGTGTGATATTTATTGTCGTAGTATCTGTTATCGTAGTAAATTTCCAAAATCTCCAAAATCTGGTATAATTGCTGCTGGAGAAGAAAATTTCGCACACATACGACCTAATTTCCATGCATTTATACATAACTTAATAACTTTGCCATAATATGAAAGATTTGGATGGTGTGGACATAAAAAAAAAATTTTGGGTGTTAGATATGTAAATATTCGAGAATTTGAAGATTTAAATATGTAAATGCTTAAGAATTACAGACTTTATAAATTCATTTTAAATTCAAGTGCTAAACACCTGAATACTCAAGAAATTGAACGGTATGTATGTTCCCTCTTTCCAAATCAATTAGCAACAACAGTTACAACTAAAGTCCAACTAGTAAATTGGAACAAATTTGTAAATATCTGAACTAACAAGTGATGGTAATAACTATAAATGTTTAACCAGTAACCAGTGCTAAATAGAGCAATAAACAAGCTAGCCCCAACCTAAATAATTAGACAAAGATATGAATTTTGAGGTGTTGTATGTGAATATATATATCAGGTAGGGAAACAAATTTCCAAAAATTTCTGCTTCAGCAGATTAGAACAATGAAATGCCTCAAAAGATTCAAAATTCAGCTTCAATAAGCTAAACCAGAGGAAATATCCCAAAATAGTGGTGTTCGAGTGATTCAGCTTAGGCAAACCAAAGTAAACAGAGCGTCCAAAATTCCAAAGTTTCAGCACATATGTATTTCAGGATTGCTTAAAATAATCCCATATAACCTTCAAATTTGTGTAAAACCACCATTTATAAATACTGAGAAACGAGCCACCCAACAATACTCAAGTTTTAGTGTCAGCTTTAATAAGCCAAAATAAAGAGATTAAACTGTCTGCAATTATTTTTATTTATAGCTAGGAAGTAATCGAAGGCATAACCTTCCAATCAAAGCAAAGCCAAGCCATCATTTACGAGACACAATTAATCTCCAAAAACTTGAGTTGAAACCCAATTTTAATTTTACACCTAGCAAGGAACATTTATATATACATTATTCAATTTTTTTTTATATTTACATATTTATCGTCAAAAAAGAAATTTACTTCTCACATGGGTTTGCAGGCATAATACATAAACAATGCAAATATCAAGCCAATAATGAACTTTATGCCTTCGACAATTTTTCAATTCTTTTGATGACCATACCAACACCAATTTCAAATAATAAAATCAAAATAAAATATATGCATCCGATGCAATAGCATGATGATTTAAAGACTGAATACATAAATATGAAGAAATTGGGTAATATATATCTAATTATAGAAATGTGGAATAGGTAAGGTCTTAAAATTCTGCATATGTAAAATCGGGTTGAGGTGTTAAATATGTAAATATATAAAAATTAATTATCAGGTTTTCAAATTTCATAGATAGGAAAACTGAAGATGCACAGTTTATGAACTCGTTAAAAAAATTTGCATAACGGAAAAATTCAAGCCTTGTGAAGACAATGGCATGAGAATAAACGTTAGGTTAAATGATACTCAGTAGAACCCTTTTTTTTAATTCACAAGGAATAGGCTAAATAATCAAATATTCTTCACAGGTAAGCATTTGAAAAATATGTATGATAAGTTTCATCTCATATGATTTCATCAGATCATGTCTTAATCATCATAGTTTCAATGATACAACTTGAAATGGTGCTCAATTAAATGTTCAACCATCTCAAAGTATTTTATGCGTATAATTGTAGGACAAAGGTGTATGCTCAATATAAAGAAAACCATCCCGCTTAATTCCAGCAACTGAATAGTGAGTCTAGCAGTTAAAAGTTAAATTTAATGACTGAAAAGACATTCAGCAGTGGATCCCAAACTTAACAATGAAAGCATATGTATTCAACAATTAAAATAACCTCAATGAGTAAGGCTCCACTTAATTGCTAAATCATTTTAATGATATGGACTCCATTAATTAGCAATGGCTACCCCTTCAAATGACAACATGAAGCAGTTAAGAGAAAGGGAAGAAATCTTTTGCATTCTTTAACCGTTGCAATAGGAAGAAGAATAAGAATAAGAAAATCCATACTCCTGTAGGATGCAAAATTTCTTGCATAATTATACAAAATAATGGAAAATCTCTTGAGGGAAAAGATTAGAAAAGAAAGGGGGAGTTAAAGAGTTCAGATTCCAAAGAGTGTTTCCCCATCCTCATAATCACTTAAATCAAGCATTCATGTATACAGTGAATATATTGTTGTCAAAGAAAACCTTCTCATCCTTCAAGAACATCTATAACATGAATTTATCAAAGTGTTATGAGAAAGCAAACCAAACCAAGAGTTTTGCATCTCATTTTCATTTTCCACGATTTCCATAGGTAGTGAAATGTGTAATCAAATATCTAACCGCTAATCTTTAACAATAATCAAATTAACACATAGCATCATACCTCCCAAGTAATTGCTATGTTAATGCATGTATCCACTAAAGCAAAACCATTCAAGGATCCTAAGATAAAGCATGCCATAAGATCCATATGTGAATGAGAGATATGTGTTAATATAACCCTTAAGGTGACATGAAAAAGTTCTTCACAACCTATGAAGAAAGGAAGCAATCTTACCCTCGAAAATGGTTCAATATATAAAGTGGAATTGCTGCAACTTCCAAAGTGATTCATAATAATTTTAAAAAAAATAGTAGCAGCTCCTTTTTTCAAACGAAGTCATGAACTAGCTAGCCGCAGTTTTCCAAAATAAAGGAAAAGAAAACTTGTTACAGCTTTCCAAAAAAATTAAATTGTAAAGCAAAGAATAAGCCGGTTCCAAATCTTCTCCAAATCCAAATCATAAAGTAAAGACAAATTAGTCGCTGATTCTCGATTCCAAACTATAAAGAAAAGCAATGTTGACAGCAGTCTCTCAAATCCAAATTATAAAACAATATGAAGCTATCTGTGTTCCTAAAAAAAAAAATCTCCACGGAAGTAAAAGAACGCACACACGCATGTTATCTTTCACAGAAAGAATCATGCCTAAATGCAATATTGCAATAATAATGTATTCCAAAAATAAAAGGGAATCCAAGATATTCCATGAATTCAAGATAGCAAGCTCAACCCATGTAGCCGAACTAATAACTTTATCATTTCAAATATGATATGTCTCAAATGTTCTAAAACATTACTCATATATCCCCCATCTCAAACTACGAACCAATTTCAAACCAGAAGCAAATCAAATTATTGCTGCAATAAACCTCTTAAATCTCTATCTTCTCTCTTAATTCCAGAATTTATATAACTGGATTTTAAAGAATGAAAACAGTGTGGGTTCATAAACAATCTATCATAATATCAGAGAAATACAGAAAGCTTTAATTACCCACTTGCAATCAGAGAAGGAAGAAACTCTGTGTAATTAAATTAGTAAAAAGGGGAAGGTCTATTACCTCCAAACCCTCGCAAATGGTGATTCAATTCTTATCCATTAAAAGTATAAGAAAGTATTATGAAAACAACTATAAGTTTTATCAACTCATGACTTAAAGTTGCCATCGCTTGTCGTAAAACATATGAGAATATCGTATTAAATAACTGAAGAAGGAAGAAGAAAAACAGAGAAGAAAGAAGAAGAAGGCTTACTTGCAAAAAGGCCTAAAAGAAAATTCGAGAGCAGCAAAACCGCAAATCCTCAGCTTACACAAAAAGAATCGTCCCCCAGACTCTCGACATCGGGGGTATTTATAGACGAAAAAAGGTGTAAGACTTACCGGTGGTGAGAGACAAAATGGTGAGGAGAACACTAAGGTAAGCAAGAAAACCGGCCAAGATCGGCAAGAAGGAAGGTTATCCGACTCGTTTGAGCGGGAGAAACGGTTTTGAAATGCGACCGGAAGTTATAACCGGCAGCGAATGTCGGTTGTGGTCGGAGGAGGAAGAGATGACAGGGAAACCGGCTAGGAAGTTTCTCGAATTCGATCGTCACCGAAGAAGAATGCGGCGAGGTCTGGTTAGATCACGGGAAGGGAAACAAAATCGCATGCATGAGATAGGAGAAAGTGAACAGTGCCCATTAGTCGTGAACCGTGAGATTAGGCTGTGAAAATTAGTATATAGGTTTAATATATATTATTATATAAAAAATTATTATTATTATTATTATTTATTTAAATTCATCGACTTTGCACGCAAATCGAGTCAATTCGAAACTCTATCAAATTATATGTCATTCCTGGCTAAAATCGAAGTTCCGGATGCATCGGCGCAGTCCATCTCGTCATCCGGGACCGTCCAGACAAGTTCGCAGACTGTCGAGTCAAATTAAATTAAATTTGCGCAACGTGGCAAAAATGAATTTATTTTGACCAGACCGGAGCCACTTATCGAGCAAATTAATGACCGGTCTTTGCCTAAGCGAGAACCATAGCTAAACATATTGCTTGTGGCAAAAAGTCAAACGTCGATCGCAGTGGGGTCCACCTATGGCTTTCAAATCCTTATAGGAACTCGACAAGAGTTTCAATACATCGGCTTTTAATCGACTCAACTAAGTGTCGAGGATTTAGAGCCGTCCATATGAGACTTCAAGGAGCGAGGAGATGGCTTGAATTTCTAAATATGGTGGGTCCCAGTCTAGTCTTTTAAGAGAGTTCAAAGTAGGAAAATCCTAAGGCTAGATCCTAGGCTCTAAGGAGAGGGAAAAGAAAGACCTCAAAAATGAGGTCAACAAATGGACCCCCAATAGGTGGGGTGTGCTGTACAAGCACGCCGCGCCTATTGGCGTTGACCGAAATGATCAAACTAATCGCAAATGAATGTTCAAGTAACCATACTTGAAACAAATCAAAGATCGAATTAGAGTTGAAGTGAAGTTACGTTCATGCTGGGGATTAGCAGGTGTACCTTCAATTCATCGATGTGAGTCTGAATTTCCAAAATATGTGCAAGGAAATGATTCAGAAATATGCCTTTGATCGAAGAGAATGTGACGAGGAAGGAATAGGACTAAGCCAATCTCAAATATGTGCAGAGGAAAGATTAGGATAAAACCTATCCCAAAGCAATATGAATGTATGGTGAGGAAGAATAGGGCTAAACCTATCCAATGGATATGTATAAACAATATGTATAAATAAAATGTATAAATAATATCTATAAATCATATGTATGCTGGATGGGAATCAGAATATAGGTACTGACCCCGAGAAGAGAACTGGAATATGGGTACCAGCCTCGGAAATGTGAGAGTCAGAATTTAGGTACTGACCTCAGAAGGAGAGAACTGGAATATGGGTACCAGCCTCGGAAAGGTGAGAGTCAGAATTTAGGTACTGACCTCAGAAGAAGAGAACTGGAATATGGGTACCAGCCTCGAAATGAGGATCGGAATATGGGTACCGATCTCAAGAGATGGGAATCAGAATATAGGTACTGACCCCGAGATGAGAACTTGAATATGGGTACCAGCCTCGAAAAGGTGAGAGTCAGAATTTAGGTACTGACCTCAGAAGGAGAGAACTGGAATATGGGTACCAGCCTCGGAAAGGTGAGAGTCGGGAATTTAGTGTCGACCTCAGAAGAAGAGAACTGGAATATGGATACCAGTCTCGGAATGAGAATCAGAATATGGGTACCGATCTCAGGAGATGGGAATCAGAATATAGGTACTGACCCCGAGATGAGAAAAAACAATGTATTGTGTAAATTATGTAGGAATGTGATGATTTGTGTGTAATTGTGAAGGAATTGTGTAGAGATATAGTGTTGAATTTTGTGTGAATTGTGAAGTCCGTGGAATATACATATATATATATATATATATATATATATATATATATATATATATATATATATATATATATATATATATATAGAAATTAGTAAGAGTACGAAATAAAACTCATATTATTATTATCATTATTATTTAAGATTTTGTTATAAAAAAAAACTTTATTAGGTATTTATTTATATATATATTTTTTATTTTTTCAAGAATTATTATATTTCTTATTTTACACATCGTTCTTGCTTCTTAGCCTTTTCAAAATTGCGATAAACCAAATTTATTGGTTTTCGACAAACAATCGACCGATTTGCTTTTAAACTGTCAAAAGAAGTCTGATCATATTTGCTTGAAACTGAATATCATATAACAGTGGATGAAATGCTATCACATCGAATACCAAGCATGAAGAACATCACTGTCATCATACAACAATAATCTGTACATATCTATATGTTTCTTCTACAATATCTTTGGATATCAAATCAAATCTGTGTATCATTCTGAACATCCACCACTGTCTATCATGTACTTGAACAGTAAGCTGTATAGAGACTAGCCTCACCTTCAACATACATCGGAGAATCTGGAAAGATCCTTCCCATATATAAAGAGGTGTGCTGACTTTAAACAACTTATAGTTCATACGGTCGGAGATTCTCTATTTCTGGATCAGATTTATAACGAAACGGTATCTTGTCCTCATTCATCCTTCCGAGAGTGATCGAAATCCTCTTGTACGACACACCAGGAATACAATGTTTTGCCACATCGGCACCATTTCCTTTTAGGATTAATACCGAGCCCACTGGTAAAGGAATTTCAACAGGTCCCTGAAATTCTCCGTCTCCAAAAATCTGAATTTCTGTACCAAACATAATATTACATTCATTGACGAACGACACAGTACAGAAAGGTCTCTTGAAGTCATGGTGGTTAACATGTGGAGGAATATAGTCACCCTCCTTATATATATTTATAATACAACTGTTTGGAATGCAATCGGTGGGAAGCACTCGCCAGGCTACCATCCGTCTGATCATCCGTTTTATGAATGATGGTAAGGGATCAACTTCATCATGGCAAATTATGCCAGGAGGATTACCTTCTCTGTCTTTAGTGAAGTTGTAACAGGACCCATACTGTATGGTAATTCGTTCCTTTCCACGTTTCCATTTTCTGGGTTCGGAGTAAGTTCTTCTTCTCAGGCGTCTAGCTTGTCCCATTTGTTGCTCGAGGATGACACAATCCACAATTTCTCTTTGTTCTCGCTCAGAAAATACGTCATTGTATAATTCTAAGCCTTCCAGTATATTGATGTACTTTCTCTGGAGTCTTTGAAAATGTTCGAAATTCTGCTTTCTTACTCTTTGATACTTTTCTAGTTCATGTTCTGGAATAATTTGCAATCTACGCGGCCTGTCCACAAACTACGGGACATATGGCACAACTTCCATATTCTTTTTCTCGATCCCCTTCTTTTGAAGAGTAGGTTTCGGTACAGTCTTTTCTGGTTTTGGTAGGATTACCTCAACGGACTAATTTGGAATTTTTTCTTTCAGCACGACTGCCATCCTTTCAACGACAGCTTCATCCTCTCCTTGTTCTTTCATCTGTTCCAACATCTTGTGAATCCGCCGGTTCCGGTTCCTCTTCTGAGTGGGAGTGAGTGTTGTCTTACCTTCCAACTGATCATTGGTAGGGATAGCACCAACAAGCTCGCCTTTAGAAGTCATCACCATTGAATTAATCTTGTTAATTGTAGTGTAGTCTGCTTCAACCTCATTTATTTTTCTCTTCTTTCCGAAAGAATGTTGATCTTTGTTTTTGAATGTTAGTATGGGTTTCTGACCACGGAATGCTTCCTGATCCACAATCGTCAGAGCCGAGCTTTCATACTCCAAATTCACTTGTTCAAAATCCAGATCAAATTCTATAATTGCTCCCTCTTCAACCTTCTCTTTATCCAGGGCAAAACCAAGTCCATTCTTAAAGACAAAAATCAGCCTTCCTTCTGACATTTTCCTGCACAAACACAGGAAAACGGTCAGTATGTCAGGCCGGGCTAAGCAAGAACAATATGTATTAATCTAGAATGTATTTGTTTTAATTTATATATTATATATATATATAGTATATATACATATTTTATTCATTTATTTATAAATACAAGGCTTATTATGAAGATTGAAATTCATATGAAAGGAACGGGAATGATGATTAGATTACGTTTTAGAATATATGCATTCTATTATAAATTGAAAACGAAAATTTTTTATTCAACAATCTTATTTCAAATTTAAGTTCGGACTCAGTTACAATTGGGGTGTCAGTGCTTCTAAGAACAAGACTTTATTTCTAAAGTTTGCTCTTTTGAAACATCACGACGCATAATATTTCTTTACGTAACACCCATTAATAGGGAGCATAGGTCTTTCCCCTTGACAGTTCTCTAACTGGTATGATCCTCCAGAGTAAAATTTCTCCACCACAACTGGACCTTCCCAAATTGGTTCGAATTTTCCACCTATCTTGCGATGTGCAAGGATAGGTCTCTTAAGAACAAGTACAAGGTCACCAACTTTGAAAGTCCTGGGGCGGATCAGTTTATCATGTGCTTGAATAATTTTAGCTTGATACAATTCCAAATTTTGTTGTGCTAATAGTCGTCTTCCTTTCAAATTTTCCAGCTCTTCCAGACGGAGTTTAGCATTTTCTTCAGTAGTAATTTTATTGGCAACAGCAACTCTGAGAGACGGAAGTTGCACTTCTAAAGAAAGAACGGCTTTAGACCCGTATACGAGGGCATAAGGAGTTGACTGTGTCGGAGTTCTGAATGTTGTTCGGTAGGCCCATAAGGCTTCTAATAAGTGCTCGTGCTAATTTCTCTTATTTTCATTTAGAGTTTTCTTTAGAATTTGGACGAGAGTCTTATTAAAAGTCTCGGCCAGGCCGTTTGCTCGAGGATAATATATTGTAGAATACCGCCAATCTATTCCATGCCTTCTGACAAAATTATTAATTTTTGTGCTTTTGAATGCAGACCCATTATCCGAAATTATTCTGCGTGGTACACCAAAACGATAGATGACTTGGTTCTTGAAGAATTATAACACGTGATACGCTTTCACTTCTCTGAGCGGTACAGCCTCTACCCATTTTGAAAAGTAATCGGTAGCCGCTAACATAAATCAGTGTCCTTTTGAAGATGGAGGATCTATAGGACCCACCACATCTATGCCCCAACACTCAAACGGCCACGACGCGACCGTCGGGTGGAGCACATTAGGGGGTTGGTGTAAGACCACTCCATGTATCTGACATTGATGGCAACTTTTGGCGATTTTCATACAGTCGGTCATCATCGCAGGCCAGTAGTATCCTAGCCTTTTGATTTTCATTTTCATTTTAGGACCTGACTGATGAGCGCCACAAAGTCCTGAATGTACCTCCTTTACGATTTCTTGAGCTTCCGTGCTGTTTAAGCATCTCAGCCACATTTGATCAAAGGATCTCCAATAAAGAACATTATCAATTAAAGCATATGACAGTGCTCTTTTCTTTATCTGATGAGCTGCTGACTTATCATCTGGTAGTTTTCCAGCTTGTAAATATTCTATGAAGGGTTGACGCCAATCTTCTGTAATTTCAGTAACTGTTGCTACTATTTCTTCTTCATTTAATTTGTTTAACGTATCTGTATCGATTTGAGACAAAACTTGAAGTCCTTGCACGGTTATCTCAATAGAATCTTCCTGTAGGCATGCAAATTCCTTAGCAAGTTTAGCTAGAGCGTCTGCAAGAGCGTTTTCTCCTCTCGGAATTTTGTACAGTGTCACATTAGGAATTTGTTCCAACAACTTCATTGTATAACGATGATACTGTTCCAACCTGGGCTTCAAAATTTTATACTGGCCATCAACTTGTTGAATTATTAATTGCGAATCTCCATAGATGTTGATATCAGTTATATCTAAGAGTATCGCCAATTGTAATCCTGTTATCAGAGCTTCGTATTCGGCCTCATTATTTGTACATGGCTCTGTTAAATGATAAGCATATTTCAACATTCCTCGTTCTGGTGTAATAAATATCAATCCAATCCCTGCTTTACCGGGTACTATCGCTTGTAGTTCTTTATTCTTTTGTGCTGAAGAGGCTCCATCAAAATACAATTCCCAACGTTGAGTATTGAAATTTTCCAAATTCATTATCTGTTCATCCGGTAGATCGTCATTAAGAAGAGAGTCGGCTGGTATCGGCTGGTATCGGATGTGCCGCAAGAAAATCTGCTAGAATCTGTCCCTTTATAGCTCGAAGCGGAACAAAAGTAATGTCAAATTGCAATAATATCATGGCCCATCTTGCTAACCTCCCAGAAAGCATCGGTCGAGCTATCAAATATTGCAACGAATTAAATTTTGAAATCAAATTAATCTTGTGAGAGAGCATGTAATGCCGGAGTTTCTGAACTGCGAAAATTAAAGCCAAACAATGCTTCTCAATTGGTGGATACTTCACCTCCGCTGGTATTAAACGACGACTTAAGTAATATAGAGCATTCTCTTTACCCTCTTCATTGACCTGAGCTAGCAAAGCTCCGAGGGAGTCGTTTAAAGTCGCAGTATAAAATATTAAAGGCTTACCTGGGATCAGGGCTGCTAGTACAGGAGGTGTCATTAGATATTGTTTAATGCTTTCAAATGCATATTGACATTTATTGTCCCAAGTAAACTTGGCATCTTTTTTGGTCAATGCAGAAAAAGGTTGACACCTTCCTGACAAATTAGAAATAAAGCGTCTTAGATATGCCAACTTCCCTTGAAAAGATCGTAATTGCTTTAAGTTCTTAGGGGGTGGCATTTCCAAAATCGCTTTTATTTTCTCTGGATCAATTTCAATCCCATGGTGACGAACAACAAATCCTAAAAATTTCCCAAAAGTCACACCAAATGCGCACTTCAAAGGGTTCATTTTAAGGTTAAATTGTCGTAATCGTTCAAAAACAATTCTCAAATCGTACAGATGATCTTCCTTCTGTTTACTTTTGATAACCAAATCATCCACATAACATTCCACTTGGTTCTGAATGAGGTCATCAAAAATTCTGGTCATTGCTCGCTGATATGTTGCTCCTGCATTCTTTAACCCAAAAGGCATTACCGTATAACAGTAAACTCCAATTGACGTTCTGAAGGCTGTAAATTTTTCATCTTCTGGAGCCATCTTGATTTGATTATAACCGAACAACCCATCCATAAAAGAGAAAATGGCATGAGATGATGCGGTATCAACCATCAATTCTGGAATAGGAAGTGGAAATTCATCTTTTGGACATGCCTTATTTAAATCCCTGAAGTCTACACAAATTCGGATTTGACCATTCTTTTTCTTAACAGGTACTATGCTGGCAAGCCATGTAGGATATTATTCTTCTCGTACAAATTTGGCATCTATCAACTTTTTAACTTCAGTTATAACTTTTTGTTCAATATCCAAGCGCATCCTTCTTGAAGCTTGCTTAACTGGAACTGCAGCAGGATCTAAACCCAATTTATGTACTGCCACATCTGAGGCTAATCCTGGCATTTCATTATAACTCCAAGCAAAACAATATTTAAATTCAATTAACAACTTAATCATGTCCATAGCTTCTTCTTCATTAAGTAGGGAGCTAATGAAGGTTGGCCTTGGTTCCTCTTCAGTCCCTAAGTTAACCTCTTTCAGCTCATCTACTGTTGATTTAATCTCTTCTTCAAACTCTGGTGGGGCATCATCAATTAAAGAATTTTCATAATTATCTAAAGTTTCCCAACATTATTCATTTTGTTCATTGGTAACAACTAGGCAAAATTCCACATCATCAACCGGTCCTTCCGTGCCAAACCCAAGACCTTGTTTAGAATTGAATGTACTATTGTTATTATTCCAAAGTTTTTCAAAATAATGCTATTGATCTTTTGACCATTGCTTAGGCACCATACCACGCTGTGCAAGATTTTGAACACAATGAGAATACCATTCAACGGGCAATTCCATTAATTCTGAAGAAAGATCATTTTCTAGTTTTACATTAGTTTCAGAACGAGAAGATGCAGAGCCACGATGAAACTTTATTGGTTTTCCACAAGCACTATGTACTTCTTTGACTGTCAAACCCTCAACTTTATGAGTATAAATTGGGGTAAGGGTCATAGTTTCTACATAACGATTGATTCGATCGTACATTGAACTATGTTCACAATTTTCTTCATCTTCCAAGCTGATTTGGAACTGGGGTCTCTTTTGGCTAATCGCCATTGCATCTTTCTTAATCTTTTCATCTTCAGAACTGTCTTCCAAACCAATGTTGATAACCAGATTCTTAGATTCAACAATCCTATCATTCCTTCCTTGACCTCGTCCCCGACCTCGACCTCGGATGCGAGTTCTGGAGAAACTCTCACCCTCTCGTTGTAGAGGGGTGATGCGAGATTGTTGAATTGGCATTGAAAAATCTTGTCTTTGTATACTTTCTGGATTTTCTGTTCTATTTACAATAACATCTCGAGATAAAACAGTCTTTTTCGGAGGAGTGTAGTAAGCAGCATCTTCATGAATACCTATTTCATGAATAGAAAACGGCTGTAAATCCCCTTTTATACAATATTCTTGTCCTTCCTGGCAGTACTTTATACATTGATGTAGTGATGAGGGAACCAATCTGTTTTCGTGAATCCAAGGTCGGCCCAGAAGAGCATTAAATGATGTTTCAGAGTCAATGATATGGAATTTTGCAGTTGTTGCCAATTCACCGATTCTCAACAGTAGAGTTATCGATCCCAAAGCTCTCTATCCTTTCTGGTTAAAACCCCTTAACATCATTCTGTCAGTGGTCAACTGTCTTGCATCAATATCCAAGTATGCTAGCGTCCTCAAGTTCATTATATTAATGGATGCTCTCGGATCCACTAATACTCTAGATAGCATAGAGTTACCAATGTTGACAGAAATATACAGCGGACGATTATGATCAGCAGTGCCAAGCAATAAATCATCATCTGTAATAGTTATCTTTGTCTGTTCCCTCAATGAACAAACCTCATCCAAGGAACTATCAGCGAGCTGAGTTAAACAAATGTCTGGATCAAGCAAAGCTTTCACCAGAGCTTCTCTCATCTCCTTCGATAAGATCAGAGCGTCGTATATACTCAACTTAGCTGGTAACTTCCTAAGATGGGCTAGCACATTATAATCCACTTTATTGTTTGGCTTTTCATCTTCTTTTTGAACAAGCACTTCATCAATTGGTGGAACTGTATTATCCATTTGTTTTTCTTTATCTTTCGGACCCACTCTCGGAGGTAATATTTTTCCGCTTCTTAAATTTATTTCCGCTATCTCTTCTGAGTCCGGAATTAATTCATAAATTGTAATCCTAGGAATTGAAGTAACTGATTCTTTCAAGACTTCTTCTGAATCAGAAAATTCTAGCTCTATTGCAATTGGAGATCCTTGAAACTCTAGAATAAGTATTTCATCCTCTATACAGCAGCTGTCATTATCTGTATCCCTTTCAGAATCATTATTGCACATATCAGTGTTCTGTACGATTTGAGAATTATTATTATGATTGAAATTAGTATTAGAGTTAGGTTGATTATTGTCAATCACATCATCAACAGAAACAGCCAAAACGTAGCCGAAATCAAATTCCATAGAATTACGTGCTCCTGCTGGAGCGAAGAAGAAATCATACAAAGTCAATGGTTTGAGAAATTTCTCTCCCAAATCTGTAACAACTAATCTCGGACCAACGACTCTCATCTTCTGACTTGACTTTTCAATCTTTTCTTCTATAACTTGTTCATTCTTCTCTTGAGATTTATTTTCTACTCCGATCAATAACATTGGCTCAGCAGGCTCTGGATCTTGAATTACAGCTTGTGTTGAAGCATTCTGGAACTGACTCAATATCTTCTTTGAAGATTTAGTCCATACTGTACTCCATCCATCATTGGTTGTATATGGATCAATTGGAACAATATGATCAACCGAGATTGTATTGATTGAACCTTTTTCAGGTTCTCTCATATACTCTTTCGGGATTGTTATGTTCCCTCTCATGAGATTATTTTCCAACAAATTCTTGAAAACAAAGCAATTTTCTATAGTATGTCCGATCATTCTGTGATATGGGCAGTAAAGCGGATGATCTTTCTTATCAACTTCTTCAGGTTTCTTAGGTTCAGGTAATTTGAACTCAGCTTTCTTGACCAGATTCCAAAACATCTTGTCAACTGCTTCATCTTTGAAAGAATATACCCTACTTAATCGTTCCGCTAGAGACAAAGTTGGTTTCTCGTTCATCTGGGGAGGTCTCTGTTGTGAAGACTGTGGATTATACTGCTGAAGCAGTTGATGAGTCTGTCGAGGTTGTTCTGTCTTTATCTGTATTGGTTGTTTGCCTTTATCAATAGTTGCAACAGTCATAGATTTCTTCTTGAAAGCTTTCATTGGTTTCTGTTTCTCGATCTTTTCAATAAAACCAAGTTGTTTTGCTTCTTCTTGTAGACTTGCAGCTTTACTGAGCAATTTTTCAAATGTCTTGATCGTAAATCCTTTAAGGAGGAATGCTACCGGTCCATGAATACTCTTTAATAAAATTTCAATTGCATGTTGTTCTTGGAGCTGAGGCTCACACTTCATGCTCAGATTTCTCCATCGTAGAATGTATTCCACCAATGTTTCGTCCGGTTTTTGTTTCTCAACCACAAGATCACCAACGGTGATATGGTGTTGAGCCCCAGCAAACCGTTTAACGAAAAGATTTTCTAATTCTGCGAAAGTCTTAACCGATCCATTTGGTAATTCTGCATACCAATCAAAAGCAACACCTGAGAGGCTACTCACAAATTGTCGGAACAATAGTGCATCGTTTCCTCCTGCATTACAGCAACTGGCCCGAAAATGCGCGACATGTTGTCATGGATTTCCCGTTCCGTCAAAAGTTTTAAACAAAGGTGGTACGAAGCCTTTGAGGTATTGAACGGCATCGAATTCTTTAGGATAAGGTCTACCCTTAAGAATTGATGCTCCTCTTTTAGATTGTGCCAAGGCTTCTCTCACCTGTTGTTCTATTAAACTCTTGATATCTTTTTCTGGTATGGTAGCTGGAACAGAATCTTTCATGGGCTGCTCTTCATTATTATTGGAAGATTCTTTATTATTATCGGCAATCTGAATTATTTACGGTTGGTTTACCTCAGCGAGAGCCACTATTGGAGTCCGAGGTTGACTTTGTAAAGTCATAATTGCAGCCATCATTTCTTCCATTTTTCTTTCCATCCGTTCAATTAATTCATCTTTATCTCGAATAATTCCTCGTAATGTTTCAATAACATTTCCTTCAGCTGGTACCAGAGCTTTTCGTATATTTGAGGATGCTTTAGTTTCGACAACAATTATTTCAACAAAATCTTCATCCATATAATCCGTCAAATCTTCCTCATCATTTGATTCTTCTTTCCTTTCCTTAGACAACTGCTGAATATCCTCTCTTAACCTTTCCAATTTAACTTCAATTAAGTTCACCTTATCTGTTGAATCCACATGGGGTGTTTGACAACTGACCCCCTCTGCAGCAGCTTCCGGAATATTAATTCTCTTCTTGGGACTAGAATTATTCTTCTTATCATTGACTTTGGGCTTCTCCATAGGTATTGGTTGAATAGCCTTAGGTTGTCACACCATTTTCTTTAGCGTTGGTGCTTTAACACCAAATGGCTTACTAAAAGCACTAACACGTCTAGAAGTGGTGTGCTCCCTAGTCTGAGAACCAGATACTGTAGTAGACAACCCTTTATCATTTATCGGAGTCTCCTTTCGGAACAAAACTTCTTGTGATCTAATCGGAGAAACTATCCTTGGTCCAAGATGTGATTTTACAGGTTGGCGTTCTATGACTCTCTGATGGGTGGTGAAGATATGATCTGTAGAAGTAACTATACGTTTCCCCAAACGTAACTTAGCAGAAACACGGGGCTGTAATGTCTCTTTCTTTCGATCAAACTTATGATGTCGATGCCTTGGTTTATCTCCCTTTAAGATTTCAGCTTGTATATGCAGCGGGACAGCACACTCAATTTTCTTCAACATTTCAGCAATTGAACAACACTCTCTCTGAGCCAATCTTTCAAAAACACGACGAATTTCAGAGAAAAGAGCAGGATTCTTCTTTCTCTCATTCTGACGACGAGGTGATATCAGTAATGCAGCAGCAATTTTTGAAACGTCTTCTTCAGCGGGGGCAACGGACAAAGGATGAAACCTGCTACCTCTAAGAAGAGGTGAGGTTTCAAGGAGTCCAGTTTCTTCCTTCAAAACTTCCACAAGAACTGTAACCTTAGTGGCTTCCAATCTCTTAATTTTATCTATTTTCCTGTTTCTGTTTCTCCTTTGTGTTCTAGTCAAAGACATAGACTTAGAACTGGACCCAATTTCAAAAACAGAAGGTAACGAAGTGAAAGACAAATTTTCTCCAATCAATGGTTCATCGGCCATCAGTACACTTTTCCCTTTTGCTAATGCTGAAGTAACAGCAGATGTAGCAATGACCCACTTTTAATATGTTTGCAATTTATGTTTATAGCAACGGCACCAAAAACTTGATCCCGCTTTAAATATATATATATGATTTAATGATGAAATGCATAATGTGGATTCTACGCAAGTATACGTATCGTATCAAGTAATACGAGGCTCTAGTGGAGTCACTGGTTATCGATCCCACAGGGAAGTTTTTAACAGATTTGTTATCAGCTAAATTTAAAGGAATTACTTACTAATATAGTAAATGGAAATTTAAAGTAACTACAACAAACTAAAGTAAACTAATGCTTGAAATAAGTTGATTTAAATAATTCAGAAAAAGTATCTTTCTCCTTGTTTTTAGAAAATTAAGTGAATGATGAATCTAAATAGAATTCTTGAATTGTATTGTGACAAATAGGAGCATTCCTATTCTTTACCCTTTGGTCCAGTGTAAAGAACATTGACTAATCCTATGTTTGATTACTCGAATCTGCGGCTAGTCGGGAGGATACTGGTCGCCACTTCGTAGCTCCCACGTTCCCCTCACTCGAGGGCTAACATCTACACTTCGACTCTCAAACAATAGGACCAAATTGAATATTTTAGTCCGTCACACTAAAATGTCCAATTCTACGTCGATATATAATATTTTATCTTATTTGCACCCTCCTTTCCGATATTTTTTTACAGCTTCTGAATATTGGATGTAATTTTTCTTTTATAGTTGATAATTGACGTATTTTAACGGCTAATTAGTAGGATTGAAAGTAAATTAAGTTTTAAGTAAAAATTATCACAATTTATTTTAATATATTAGGTACTTATTTAATTTCATCCAATCATATAATTTTCGTATAAAGGAGAAAAGTAGAAAGCTAACTCGAATGCGTGGAAATAAAGCAAAGCATGGATTTAGTTTAAAGTTAAAAACAATAAACAAAGATACTTATCTTAATTTATACAGCGAGCTGTGAAGTTCCTTTTGCTTTTAAATTTACAGTATGACAGGCTTAAATGGCACTCGAATAAGCTAAAGGCTTCAACAATGACGAGCAAACGAGACACACTTAAGACACGAGAGACTCGGTTATACAAAATAGACACCTTTTCAGACGTTAGAATTTGGCACTGTTATAAGAAGAGAGGTAGGCAAAATCCCGAGGGTGCTTAAACACCTCTTGAAAAGTGTCAGGGTTAAGCATTTGCGTTTTGTTGTCTCGCCGTCGGCGGGAAACGACCTCGGCGCCGGCGGAAGCACGAAGGTCTTGAACCGCACTATCTCGGCGGCGGCGGGCATCGGGCTCAACGCGGCGAGGTAGTTATGGTCGCTTCGAAATTCTCCTCCTTGATCTCGCTAGTCGGAGGCCTCGATCTCGCGTCGGCGACTTTGTTGATTGCTTGAATTTCTTCCTTTTTGATCCCAATTCGCTTTCCATTTCATGCTTTTTGCTTTAATCATATAAATCTTCATTCCTATGATAATATAAAGAAAATACTTTCTTTAAAGTGTAATTTAAATTCAAAATAGATAAGAATTTCTTAATGAATTTTTACGTTGCTGAAATTGAGAACTTAATTATTACTTGTCCTCGAGTAATTTTAATACTAAATAAAAATAATGATTTCTATAATAGAACTTTTCAATTCAGATAATATGAATTAAATTTAAATAACATTATAATAAAGTTAAATATAAATATTTTTGAGTAATTAAAGTAAACTTTTATAGATATAAGATTATTTAGTTATCGAATTCTAATATTTCTAGTTTTCTATTTATTTTAGGAATAATTATATTTAAAAAGAGTAAATTTCTTAAGATATTTAGATGATAGGAAGTTCAAAAAAGAAAACACTATTTAGTAAAATACTAATCCATAAATATAAGTTTAGAAATATACTTAAGTTTTTACCGCTGGGTTGATTTCATTGAAGTCGATTTTGATAAAGTGATATAGCAAACATAACCGGCACATGTTTTTCTTTTCTTTCTTTTGGATTGATTTTCAATCCTTCTTCTTCTTTTCCTTTTTCGAAGTGAGGATGTATGTTTGGATAGCACTTGTTAATAATTTTGAACTTCAATTTTCTTCTAAATTTGAAACTTAAATTATTTCCTTGCTTATATATATTTCATAGCACTTTACTTCGTTGAGTTTACATCGCTTCTTTTTAAATACTTAAGAATTTTCAATTTTTAGAATATAGTTTTCCTTACTTTAAATAGTTTACTATATTCTTATTCCTTTTAATAAAATATCTTGTCCATTAATTAATTGAATTCTTAGAAACATTTTCTTTAACTTTCTATAATAATTAAATAAAGTAATTCGTGTTTATTGAATTGTGAAAAACTCTTTTATAGAAAATCATTTTGATAATTTTTGAAAAATACAAATTGAGAACAATTTTAATAAATTAAATTTGTATTTTTGCCTTCCCCCGAAACTTAAATTTTTCTATACAATACTAAATAGTGAAAAAGGAAATTATATAGTAAAATTCATCATACCTTTGAGCTTTAGGTATTTCTTTAGGTTGAAATTTTTGCGAGAACTTTGCATTCTTTAGAACTGTCTTGTTAGTATTATTGCACATATAGTATTTAAAAGAAAGGCGGGGATGAAATTTTAAAATAAGTATCAAATATAACAATTGAAAACTTAATTTATTACTACACATACAATTAACTAATCTATTTTAAAACATATTAAAACAATCTAAACAATGTTACCATTCACAACTTATAAAAACTTAAACTAATATCCTATATATATAAAAAATTGCAAACTAATTTAACGCACATAAGAAGTCTAATATCATAGCATAAGCAAATATACCAACATCGTAGTCTCACAGAAAGTACGAATAATTAAATCCCAGAAATAATAAAGTTTCCCAAATAATAACAACAACTCTAAACAAAGTTTGAATAAACTAAACAAAGGCTCTAATCTGCATCAAAATCGAGCTATGTCATCTCCACGATCTCGGTGAGGAAAGTGCGAGCGAGTTGGTACGTGAATAGTGGGGCACTCGGAAAGACAACATCTAAATCACCGCTCCTCATCATCGACGTTCGATCTCGTAGTATGCGATTTCGTACTCTGAATGTCAGTACCGAATATTAATTATCACTTGTGTGTCTTCTTTCCGAAGCCTGCGTCCTTTGGTACATGTACTCAAATCTTCTTCTCCTCAAATAACAAACTCTTCTGCTAGAGTTAATTCATTCATGGAATCTTGAAGTGTAGGAGTGGTGTACTCGGGGGTTCATAACTAGTAGAGGGTATATCTCTGCCAGAAGAAGGTACATAATCCATTTATTAAGGATCTCCATCCTTCGTGGGATCCATATTTCTTTATATTAGCGAGGTAAGGGGGTTTCGTAAAACATTTCGATCGATTCCTCGTCATCTCCTCTACCACGAGATAATTGGCGAGTGCATAAATAAGACAGGATGTCTAGTCCTCCCTCCTTTCATTTACAGCGGTGGCTAATATATTTTTATAAATAACATGCCCGCATTAATATTATTACAGTTCGAATACGAAATTCGGAAGCTGGCTACATCTCTTGTTACCTCACTATGGTGGTAGGTAGGTAACAAAGTATAACAAATAAAATAATGCCGGAGCTTTAGATGTTGCGTTTAGCGTAGAAGAGGGAAGTTTACTGTTCATTAGCTTTTATCTTCCGGACTCCTTTCCCATCGGTGAGAAAGTCGATCACCTGTTCAGTGGTCCTTCCATGTAGGTGTCTCGTACTTCATAATAGCGTTATTCACAACGGCGTTGAATTCTACAAAAATCTTCTAACCTTAATAGGTGCATCTTCGGCTTTGTGTTAAATTTGCGTAAAATTCTTTCACTTCTTCTGAGCATGACATTTTAATTAAAACGAAATTGCCATCCTCGCTCAACAGCCAATTCGCTTAACTTCTTATAAAGTTCTTGAAAACTCGATCTTGGTCATTTTTCTTGCTTGTATATTTTTGAAAATATCGAGTTTGTGCTCTTACATTAATGAATCGGGTTTCGTCTGTCAGCCATTCGCTTTTGTCGTGGAAGTGTTTCTCGATACGACGAAATTTGCGAAAATCTTAACTAAACTTGAAATAATGCAGAAACTACAACATCTAAAATCCATTTAAATCTATTTTCATGAAATTCTTCCAAGTATTTTTCTACACATTTTCGAAATTTTTAAAAATTCTCCAATGTAAGAAGAAATCCATGGTGAAAATAAAAAATTTTTGCATAGAATTGAAGCTCTTACGAGGGAAGATGAAATCCGGTGTCAAAAAGTGTTGAAATCACCACCAGATCAGATCTCTCGAAGCCTGGGTTGGTTTTCGAAAATTTGAGGAAAAGGGATGATGAATAGTGTCGGTTGACCGGTCAAATATAGGTCTTTTCGCGATCTCTCGTCGGCGATTTTCTCGCCATCGGCGAGCTAATTGGTTTGATAAGGCAAAGTTTCGGGAAAAATCCGCGCGTCGGCGAGCTCGGTCTCGGTGTCGGCGGGTTTCTGTTGTCGGCGGATAATTCTCGCCGTCGGCGACTTCCTAAAATTTTTAAATTTTTGAAATTTGTCAATCATTTTCAACCTCGATTTGCCTTAATCAATCTTCCGATCACTTAATTTAATAATAGTATGAAGATTAGATACTTATACTCACAAAAAGTTCACACAACACGAACAATATAACTTTATATATGAAATCCATGAGACTTACAAATTTCACACTAACAACTTAACACATACTTAACTTAAATGTTCGAATCCGCCTTTCAGCATCGCAATCCACACCACACAAACATTCTAAATCTTTGAGACGTAACATTCATAAATCTCATCAATTTTGAGATGATCAAATCAAAGTTCGACTCATAATAAAACCTAAATTCATATCAACACATATATACACAAATATATGACATAAACATAGAAATCATTCCTACTCTTCGGTGTCGAACTAACATCTTCTACGATATTCCGTCTGACGCGAATGCAAATAAATTGTAGAAAGGCACGAAGGGAATGCAACGGTAGATTCTTCATTAATCCATCCTTTATTTTGTCTTAGTAGATGAATAAAAAAGCTGGCCTCCGGATATCGTGTGATCAAAGTGCTCCTTCATTTCTCCGGTCAATCGCCATTCAAACATATCGGAGATATTGTTGATGGAATTCATCACATTTTACGGTCTTTCTCAATCCTTTAATCTTCTTGGAGATAAAGTCAGTTTTATCGATAAGACATTACCTAGATTATTCTGTGATGCTGTCGAAATAATGGTAATCTCATCATTGTTATCAAAGTTGGAAAGATTTCGGTAGGATCCGGTGGTTTCCATGGTAAAAGTACTTTTTCTGACCTCATAAGAAACTTGATGTGTGCATAAAACGAATATAGTCGATGGGTGTCCAAGTCCATACCTTGCCAATGCACAATCATTCCCAGTGAGACTTTACTATTATTGATCAATGTCGATAGGTAGTCGATTTGAATACGGTAGTTTAAAATAGCGCATTCCTTTGAAACTTTGTTACCACTCGCGTAGGTAATAATTTTGATGATATAAAAATGCCAATGCTTCGAGACGGGGGTTAAGAAGTGATGCGAAGCACGACATGCCGTCTTCGCGTAACTCCCCGATCATCGGGTTCGTCGGTCGAGGGTATACGTAAATCTCTTTCATATTGTATCTTGAAGGCACGAAGTTGGAATAATGACAAATAAGTGTTATACATGAAAAATAATTCATTTACCCTTGAAGGAGTAAATGTACCCATCTTCCTGCGAAGAGAAAATACTGCGACACTTTAATTTATTTATTCGCATGTAAATTAGAGTAAAAGCTCTTTAGCTGCGGTATAATACGGATGTCGTATAACAAAGCCTCCCAATCTTGTTGTGCGATCATTTCTTTAATTTTGTAGTGGAATTTCTCCTCTGTTGACAAATCTCTTTACGTAATAAGTCTTTCTTCATGTGAGAGCCTTTGTTGAAGATTCGCGCCTTCGAATTGACGAATTTTCTTCGGTTGAAAACTTCGGTTTTTTGTGGTTTCTAAGAGTTTGGTGGCCATTTCGGATCGAGAAAGTTGGTCTCTAGTCGTTCTGAGGAAGAAAACGGTGTAAATTTGGTTTTGGGATATTTTCCTACGAAGAAATGGCTTAGATCGAGTCAACCGCGCGAAAAATCTTTAAGAAACCAAATTTTCCATGCCTCGCCGTCGGCGGGAAGTTTCTTGCCGTCGGCGAGCTAGTTATAGAGGCGACTAAAGTCGTAGCGCACGATCTCCTTGTCGGCGGGCTCGGGCTGTGTCGGCGAATTCATAAAAAGCTCTGCTCGGTCGCTGCGGTACGAGATATTTTACGATCTCATCATATAGGTTCGGCTTTGTGATGATTCTAATAAAAAAAATTTGAGTAGTAAGATTTGTTTTAATAATATGACTCACTAATTTGTAGATAATTAAAATAAAAGACTCTTTTATGGGTTGCCTCACATGCAGCGCTTGGTTTAACGTCGTCGGCCAGGCCTAATTTGGTCGTGATCGAGTTGGTAAGCATTGTTTCTCTTTAAAATTTGGTCTTACACAGCCGAAATATGGTTTTAATGTCGTTTTACCTTAAATCTATGTCCTTTATTTTGGATCTTCAATTTACATAGTTCCATATGAAAATATTTGAGTTATGGTGAGTCCACAACATGAATTCCAGTTTCCCTGAAATAATTTCAATCTAGTATTATAAACAAAACTTCTTGTCTGGTTGAAATTTCTCGATTAATCTTCCGATCATGCCATAATTTCATTCTTTCTTTATTCTATCATTATCATATGATTCGTTTCTTAATTCTTAATTCATTTAATTGCGATAATCTCTTCTCACCGACTTCTTTCATATTATAATTAATTCTTTAATCGCCGTACTTTATGTTACAATTATTTGGTAAATCATGATTTTTCCATATATAAGTCTGTAAGGAGTCA
Source organism: Papilionanthe hookeriana x Papilionanthe teres (assembly GCA_022702705.1). Classification (NCBI taxonomy): domain Eukaryota; kingdom Viridiplantae; phylum Streptophyta; class Magnoliopsida; order Asparagales; family Orchidaceae; genus Papilionanthe; species Papilionanthe hookeriana x Papilionanthe teres. The sequence continues at coordinate 158,143,370 of CM040422.1, read as the reverse complement.
TTTCAGTCGGAGTTTTATAAGCGATCTGTATGCCCGTAATGCGATTAATGCAGTCTTATAGACCGATCCCGATATTTATTAGGGTTTCTTGATTTTTCTAATATACGCTTAATCTCTCTCGATTAGAAACTTGTTAATCCTTTAGTTTGTGGATGATAGTAGTTGATATCTTATGCATAATATTATATTTTTCCTTCTAGTTTGTGAATATATTTGTTTCACAAATGAGTTATCGAGTCGGTGATAATCGCTCTCGCGTTGAATCCCAGTAAGAATTTTCATTAAAAATTTTGAAACGAACAACATCACACTGGTAAAAGCTTGTCTTGATCCATTTGGAAACATATTGACAACTCTTAATATATATGAGTTTCGAATGAAGGAATAAAAGGTCTAGCGTGAAATCTGATACGAACATCAAAAATTTGACTTCTAATATAAAATTCGGAAGGCATTTCATTTTTCTCGATATGTTTCCTACTCTTTGGCATTTATATCAAGTTTTTATATATCTATGTACATCTCTAAATAGAGTAGGCCGGTAGGGCTCGAATTGTAGAATTTTATACGCGATTTTATACGTACGAAATGTCCTCGAAATCGATCATGACATTTTTGAATAATTAGTTCGATTTCTTCATAAGGCACGCATCTTAATGATTAGATCTTGTACTTATATAAGTATGGTTCATCCCAAAAGTATGTTTTAGTATCGTGAATGAATTTTTTGTTGTTCTGCAGTTAACATAGGTGGTAAAATGTCACTTACGATATAATTTCTTATCGGCATACGAGGTATTTCGACTCCCATTTAATATATAAAGTTGTTCATCGGAAAAGCTGTCTAAAATTTCATTATGAGTATCAGATAATTCATGATTTTCTAATCTTGACTAAATGATCTGCAATTTGATTATCAGTTTCCTTTTTGTTAATGATCTCGAAATCAAATTCTTGCATTAATAATATCCATCGGTTAATCTTGGTTTAGAATCTTTCTTTTTTTCATTAAATATTTTATAGCGAGTGATCAGTATGTACAATACATTTAGTTCCTATTCGATAATGCATTTATTAAAAGCATATACAATTGCTAATAATTCTCTTTCGATAGCTATATAATTTATTTCAAATTATCATTTGAGTTTCTTGCTTGAGAATATATAACTTTGAAAATCTTATCATATCTTTGCCCAATTGCTCCTATAGCATAATCCTTAGCATCACATAGCTCGAATGGTTTCTCCCAATTGGGTGAAGCTTATTATAGGTCTTTGTAATTAATTTATCTTTTAATAATTCGAAAGCATTCGAGGGCATTCGGTTGTAAATTCAAATTTCTTGTCCTTTAAAGAAGTTGGCGCCAGAGGTTTAATAATTTTTGAAAAATCTTTAATATAACGTACGTAGAATCTAGCATGTCCAAGAAAACTTCTTACCCCTTTCATAGTAGTTGGAGGTGGTAATTTATTTATAACTTGAATTTTTGCGAAGTCTACTTCTGTACTTCCTGAAATTTTATGCCACTAATACAATCACTTTGTAACAATAAATTGACATTTCTCCCAATTAAGAACTAAATTTAGTTTTCTCACATACTTCGAATACTTTTTGAGATGATTTAAGCATGTGTCGAATGTTCTTCCAAATACATGAAATCATCGTAAATACTTATTCCATTATCGATTAATTTCTTAAATATAGACATCATACATCTTTGGAATGTTGCGGGTGCATTACATAATCTAAAGGCATTCTTCGAAAAGCGAAAGTTCCATAAGGACTAGTAAACGTAGTTTTATCTTGATCCTCGGGAGCAATTTTTATTTGATGATAACCGGTATATCCATCTAAGAAACAAAAATATTTATGTCAGAACTGTCTATCCCAACATCTTGTTCTAGAAATGGTAAAGGGAAGTGATCGTTCTGATGGGCTAATGATTTAATTTCCTATAATCGATACATATTCGTAATCCAATTGACTTTTCTTATAGGGATAAGATCATTATTTTCATTAGCTTTTACGGTCACTCCCCTTTCTTAGGTACACGGTGAATTAGGCTTACCGTGCTTGTCGAAATAGGATATATAATGTCATTATCTAACCATTTTAAAATTTCTTTCTTAGTACTTCTTTCATTATGTGATTTAATCTCCTTTGTGGATGCCTTTGAGTTTTATGTTCGATATAAAATAATTCGTATACGAATTGAAGGACTAATTCCTTTAATATATCTGCTTTAAAAGAGTCCCGACCAAAATTTTCTTATCTTTTTAATGTATCTAAAAGTTTTTGTTCTTGAGATTCATTTAATTCGGATGAAATAATAACTTGTAAAGTTGAAGAATTACCTAAGTAAGCATACTTTAAATGATTAGGTAACATTTTTAACTCGAGGTTCGGGAGGTTTAATAATCGATGGAACTATATTTTCGATGTTTTGTGTGTTATCCAAAAATTCAAATTTCTGTTTGAATATAATATAGTTCTTCATTTATCTCGGATTTTTCAATTAATTCAATATTTATTTTCTAATTTTTCTTCATAATATTCCTTAAAATGTTAACTTTTGTAAATGATCGAGTACTTCGTTTGAAAACCTTTCGTTATACTACCTTTAGCGCGGGATATTTCATTGATTTAGCGATATTAAAGGATTCTTTTGGTCATTTTACTCTCATAGTTAATTCTCCTTTACGAACATACGATCATAGCTTTCAGGTGGCTAAAAATGGTCTTAAAATGATAGGAGTTTTAACATCTTTGTGATATGCAAAATGACTAAAATGCTACGGAGAATGTTTATTATTTTTCTTAATACATCTTGACCAACTCATAGGATATGTGAACGATCGGCTGGCCGAAGAGTTAACGAAGTAGGTGAAATTTCTCGATCTAAATCTTTTAAAGAGTGATAGAGGCATTAGATTGATGCTTGCTCTTTAAGTCTACAAAAGCTTTTTCGTGAATTTTTTTCTCACAATAGCGCGGGGTATAGTGAAACTACCGGGGATCTTTTAATTTTTCGGGAAGTTTTTTACGAATAATAGCACTACACTCTTCCGCTGGGTACGTGCATTTCATTGTAATTAAATTTTCTTTTTTTATTTAGAATATCTTTCATGAATTTTACATAGTTTGGCATACGTTAAAAGCTTCTGAAAGATATTTATCGTTAATTTCTTGAAATTTGAAATTTAGCAAATTGTTTATCTTTTTTATGTTGAATTGATCATTAAGGAAATGGTGGTGGAGGGTTTTTATTGAGAAATTTTCATAGGTATTAAAGGATTTTCTAAGTTTGGATCTTGTTGATTCTTTTCCTTTTCGATTTCCTTCCTCTTTGCAGCTTTCAGTTCTTTCGAATTCGAGGTTCCAATTCTTTTCCACTTCGTAATTGTATCGCTTTAATTTGTTCATTTTCCCTTGTCTTTGGTTATTTCCACATTCTTGGGAAATGTTCAGAGACAGTCTATTGTCATTGATGTGATATGTCAAGTTGAGTTTCAATATTTTTGATATTTGTTCCTTGATTTTGTAATTGGTCTCCTTGTATTTGTAATTGATTTCCTTGATTTTAAATGTTGACCCATATTTAATATTAATTCTTCTATAGATAATTTCTTATCTTTAAATTGTGGGTTATTAAAATGCAGAGTGGATAATTAGGTTTATAATTAGGATTTCCTTGATTAGATGGATTTTAATGGTTGTATCATATTATTCATCCATGGTTGATTAGTTATTTCTTATTCGATTAAATTAGGATGATTATTCCGTATCGGGATTATAATAATTTGCATAAGGATTATTGGGTCATTTGTTAATTGCATTAATAGTTTCATATTGAGATTGGGATTATAGGATTGTCGAGATGAATTTTCTTCGATATAGTTGGAGAGTAATTCATTCGAAAATGTTAATTTTTTAGATACATCGGCGATTTGCGAAGCTAACATAGATATTGCATCATTTTCTGTGAATACTAGCTATTTTTCGGGATTCATTCATCGGCGGACCATTGAAAATTATTGGTTGTCATTTCTTCGATTAAGGTCATAGGCTTCATCGAATGGTTTTGACATTAATGATCCTCCGGCGGCAACATCGATGATTGATATTAAAGATCCTACTAATCCATTATAGAAAGTTTGGATAATTAACCAATGCAGTAGCATGATGTGGGCATTTCCTAAAGTTAACTTTCGTCTCTCCGAGCACCATATATTGACTCTGCATGTTGACTAAAAAGTTATATCATTTCTAAGAGCAACGGTTTTAGATGGTGGAAAATATTTGGATAGAAATTTTTGTTATAATTCTCCCCAGTTTTAATAGATCGGGTGCTAACGAATTTAACCACATTTTAGCCTTGTCCACTTAAAGAAAAAGGAAAAGTCGTCCCCAATAGCATCGTTAGATACTCCTTCATATTTGAAAGTAGCACATGGTTCTAAAAAGCCGCAAGATGTAAATTAGGATCTTCGGTAGGTGAACCACTAAATTGATTATTTTGTACCTTTTGAATAATTGCGGGTTTAAGTTCGATAAGATTATGACTACATCGGGGTTTTGAATAGTTAAATGAATTTCTAATGTAGGGTTGGCATAATCTCGTAATGGTCTTGGTTGATTGATATTTTCATTTTCGGGAATATTTGCATTGTGTTAAATTTATAATTTCTCTTTTTTATTTTCTAATTCTTTTAATTGTGCACTCTAATTCGAATTGTAAGGTATTAAATTTTCGTTTCCAAATTTTGCATACAATTTTATAAAACAAAATAATTAGTTACTACGAAAGTAAATAATTTATTTACTTGGCTCCTTATTGTAAACTTTGACCCACTTTTAATATGTTTAACGATTTATGTTTATAAACGCGGCACCAAAAACTTGATCCGCATAAATATGCATATATGATTTAATGATGAAATGTATAATGTGGATTCTACCTTGATATGCGTATAAATGTCAGTAATACGGGGCTACAGTGGAGTCACAGTTGCTCAATCCACGGGAAAGTTTTTAACAGATTTGTTATCGAAATTTAAATTTAAAAGGAATTACTTACTAATATAGTGTGAGAAATTTAAAGTAACTACGACGAAACTAAAGTAAACTAATGCTTGAAATAAGTTGATTTAAATAATTCGAAAAAGTATCCGCTACTCATTGTTTTTAGAAAATTAAGTGAATGATGAATCTAAATAAATTAACTTGAATTGTATTGTGACAAATAGGAGCATTCACATTAACACTCTTTAGTCGGTGAAAACGTTGTTAATCTATGTTTGATTGCGAGATACGCGATGCAATTTGGGAGGATGCGGCTGCCCTTGAGGCTCCAGCGTTCCCTCACTGAGGCTAACATCTACACTTCGGCTCTCGAGCAATAGGACCAAATTGAATATTTTAGTACGCTCGCACTAAAATGTCCCGATTCTACGTCAGAATATATAATATTTCCTGTCTATTTGCACTTACTCCTTCCAAGGTTTTTGACTTCCCTGAATATTGGATGTAATTTTTTCTATAGTTGATAATTCAACATATTTTAACAACTCAATTGGCAGTTGATAAATTAAGTTTTAAGTAGAAATTATCACAATTTATTTTAATATATTAGGTATTTCTATTTAATTTCATCAATCGCATAATTTTCTGTAAAGAGGAGAAAAGTAATACTCGAGAATGCATGGAAATAAAGCAAAGCATGGATTTAAATTCAAGTTAACAACGATAAACAAAGATACTTATCTTAATTTCCTCTGACGAGACTCCCCTTGAAGTTCCTTTGACTTTTCCATCTAGTACGGCAAACTTCTAAATAGCACTCGAATAAGGCCCAAGAAACTCACTTAATGACGAACAACGGAACACACTTAAGACACCAAAGGGCTAAGGACTCTCTAAAATAGGCGCGCACAGACACTAGAATTCGGCCTCGATTTATAGAGGTAGGCAAAATCCGCGGGGTGTAAACCTCTTGGGTGTCCGGAGTTGAAAGTATTTACATTTTGAACTATCTCGCCGTCGGTGGGAAACGACCTCCGCCGTCGGCGGGGCTTAGAAGGTCTTGAGCGCGGTATCTGTTGTCGGCGGGCATCGGAGCTCGGCTTGTCGGCGAGGTAGTTATAATTCACCATCGTTCTCCTCATGATCTCGCCGTCGGCGGCCTCGATCTGGCCAGTGGCCAGCTGGATTCAATTCATGAATTCTTCGCTTTTTGATCGAATTCGCTCAATTTAAATGCTTTTTCTTTAATCGTTTATAAATCTTCATTCCTGTAATATAAAGAAAATATCTTTCTTTAAAGTGCAATTTCATCAAAAAATAGATAAGAATTTCTTAATGAATTTTTCTGTGATCAATCAACAACCAAATCAACAGGAGCAGCAGAAACATTCTTGGGATTGACCTCAATGGTTTTAGTAACAGATTTCACAGCAACAACAGGATTATTTTCAACCAATACTCACTTCAGAGGAGGAAATTCATCAACAGACCTCAGGTTGAATTCTACAACAGGCTCCACTGACTTATTTGCCTCAGATTTCACTACTGCTACTGGAATATTTGCAAACTTGATCTCAGCGTCGTCAAAACCTTGACCAAACTTGATCATCGTCTTGTCAGGTAATTGATTCTTATTAATAATGATATCTTTTCCAATAGCGAAGGAGAAGATCAATTTCGGGGAAGACATTTCTGTCATTGGAAGTAAACATCAAGATTAACTGGGTGCCCTTTTCAGGTCTTATCTAAACAAATTATAGAAAGTTTTAATTAGTTAACTTATTTTAAAATTAAGGTAAAGCAAATATAAAAAGTATAGGATCCAATCTGAGATTAAAGGACTCATATAAAAGATTAAATTTGCAAATCGCTACTAACATACCACACCTATTGGAGGTCCACCACACCTTTAGGATTTCAAGATTATGGAACCTTTCTGTTTAAGGATGATTAAACAGTGGCTCCAGAATCCAAAAAGAGTTGACAATAATTGCTCAAGGAAGAAATGAGTGAAGCATATCAACGGAAAAATGATAGTCTGGCCCACTAAAGATATGGGCACACTATCGATGTATGAAGACAAATCCTCATGATCCAAAATAGAGACAAGAATTAATCTCCAGCGGAGTCGCCAGAAATTGTCGGCCATTTTTTTTTTTTGAAAATAAAGTTTTAAAATTTAATTTAATGTAATAGGTAAAGTATTTTTTATTTTTAAAATGATGATATATTTTTATTTTGAAAATAACGAGACCAGATAGATCTCATATGTCAAATAGTTTAAATAGTTGAGCACGATACCACAAGTGACACATCATCCCGAAAGATGAGCGTACCACTTGTTAGTAGGCTTAACTATCTAAACTTAAAAGTTTATGACTCTATTTTGGTCTGCGTATTTTATAGCCGACAAATTCCCCTATCTAATACACAGATTAGACAGGGTTTAGATTAATCTGGGTTCTTAATTCCCTATAGAGGTAAGCCCCTATAGTTAATTACATCTTAAGCAACCGAAGTCACCTAAGAAAACTCTCGATAAAGATCATGGGCTTCGTCTTCAAGAATATCAACGTTTAGGTTTCTATGATTGGTTGTAGGAAAATCAAAGGGAATGGTTCAATATGGAACAGTTATTTTCAGAATTCAACGGAATAAAGAGTAGGAGACATCGAAGTACTGAAAGAGTTTCAGTGACCTCTCAAGCTAACCTATGATTGGGCTTCATATCTTTGAAAGTGAAGTCGTGTTTGATATTTCAATCCTGTAAATTATTTAGATGTTCGGGACTTATATCTGCATGTTAAATGCAAATAGCCTGAGAAAATAGGAGGATTTATGTCGTATCACACGACTACCTCGGAATCCTAAACAGTTTAGGACTTGTATCGTAACAATCGTACTAAGTCCTAAAAGATAATGTGAGGATTTATGTCGTATCAAACGACGACCTCGACTTCCTATAGATATTATTTAAATCTACAAAATTCTGGTCGAAGATCCTTCATTCTTCCTCTGTCGTCTCGTCCCGAGAAAGGATAAAGATAGGAGAGAAAAGAGAAGAACATGCCTCGAACGGCCTATCCTAAGGGTATATGCAAGGAAATAATTGAAGTGAACATGTATAATAAAAAGGAAACAACCATGCCCTAAATGGCCTATCCTAGGGGTATGTACAGGTGTGCAAGAAAAGTAATAATTAAAATGGACATGTGTAATAAAAAGAAACTAGTCATGCCCTAGATGGCCTACCCTAGGGGTATGTACAAGTGTGCAAGAGAAGTAATAATCAAAAGCATGAATATGAGTAAATATGTACAATAATGAAAAGTAAAGGAATGCACGACAATATATAGTAAATAAAGTAAAAGAGTTGTGCAGTAAAAAAAATGTGTACCTGGCCAATTCTGTTGATGCCTTGAAAGCAAATTAATAACTACAGATATCTGTATAATCAAGTTTAGTTATAAACATATAAAAGATCAAAGTGGGGGAATAAGAATTCTATTTGAGGATAGGCTCAGTCTATAGACTTCCTTTTATATCACGATCCCACAGGCAACCCGAAGTATTGAAGTCTGTATCAATCTCAAATAAAGTCACCAGCAAATCACCCTAGAGTAGGCAAACCTAATCCCTACTACTTAATTAATGAGTGAACCAGTTTGTAGTATTTGAACTTTGAAAGTGTAGCATCTGTGATTGTTGTATCTGAATTCTTATGAGTGTAATATATGATGTGTAGTATCTGGTGTGTGATGTGTGATGTGTAATGTGTAGTGTTTAGTATGTAGTGTGTTATTTAATATGTGGTGTTTATGAGTGATATTTGATATGTGGTATGTGTATGTGATTTTTAATATGATATATTTTATATGACGAGTTTGATGAATCATATGTGTTGTGTTTGATGTGATGTGTTTGATGTGTCATGTGTGTATGATATTTGATTTGATGTGTTTGATGTGTTGTATGTGTTGAATTTGATTTGATGTGCTTGATGTGTTGTATGTGTTGAATTTGATTTGATGTGCTTGTATAGTATGTGATGTCTTGCAAGTGTAGTGTTTGTTGTTGTGCAAGTGTGATATTTATTGTCGTAGTATATGTTATCGTAGTATCCGTTACTGTATCAGTATAATACTTGATGTCATAGTATCTGTTGTTGGTTCCCGGATTTCTTAAAGGTAGGGATTAGAATTACCTAACTCATAAGGTAAAATGGGCATCTAACATTGAGTATTGATTTTATTTTGTTTCAGCTATAAAAGCATGATTATTGAAGTTTATGCATCATTGCCTTTACCTCGCATGTCCAACTTATACCCACTTTGATATTCCATATGCAACACAATCGAAAGAGATTTCAAATTTCACAAGTGAAGCCAATCTAGATAACATTTCCAAATCCAATGTACAAAACAAATTCAAACCAATTAAAGCCTATTTAACTATTCAATTCCAGAGTTTGGCTTCATCCAAACCAAGGCAAAAAAACCTATAAATTTCCCAAAACTTCTACTTCAGTAAGCTGAAATAAAAAAATAAAAAAAAAACCATTATAGTTTCAAGGCTCGGCTTCAATAAGCCAAAGCAAATCTCCAAAATCGGGTATAATTGCTGCTGGAGAAGAAAATTTCGCACACATACGACCTAATTTCCATGCATTTATACATAACTTTATAACTTTGCCAAATAATGAAAGATTTGGATGGTGTAGACATAAAAAAAAATTTTGGATGTTAGATATGTAAATACTCAAGAATTTGAAGATTTAAATATGTAAATGCTTAAGAATTACAAACTTTATAAATTCATTTTAAGTTCAAGTGCTAAACACCTGAATACTCAAGAAATTGAACGGTATGTATGTTCCCTCTTTCCAAATCAATTAGCAACAACAGTTACAACTAAAGTCCACCCAGCAAATTGGAACAAATTTGTAAATATCTGAACTAACAAGTGATGGTAATAACTATAAATGTTTAACCAGTAACATGTGCTAAATAGAGCAATAAACAAGCTAGCCCTAGCCTAAATAATTAGACAAAGATATGAATTTTGAGGTGTTGTATGTGAATATATATATATCAGGTAGGGAAACAAATTTCCAAAAATTTCCGCTTTAGCAGATTAGAACAATGAAATGCCTCAAAAGATTCAAAATTCAGCTTCAATAAGCTAAACCAGAGGAAATATCCCAAAATAGTGGTGTTCGAGTGATTCAGCTTAGGCAAACCAAAGTAAACAGAGCGTCCAAAATTCCAAAGTTTCAGCACATATGTATTTCAGGATTGCTTAAAATAATCCCATATAACCTTCAAATTTGTGTAAAACCACCATTTATAAATACTGAGAAACGAGCCACCCAACAATACTCAAGTTTTAGTGTCAGCTTTAATAAGCCAAAATAAAGAGATTAAACTGTCTGCAATTATTTTTATTTATAGCTAGGAAGTAATCGAAGGCATAACCTTCCAATCAAAGCAAAGCCAAGCCATCATTTACGAGACACAATTAATCTCCAAAAACTTGAGTTGAAACCCAATTTTAATTTTACACCTAGCAAGGAACATTTATATATACATTATTCAATTTTTTTTTTTTATATTTACATATTCATCGTCAAAAAAGAAATTTACTTCTCACATGGGTTTACAGGCATAATACATAAACAATGCAAATATCAAGTCAATAATGAACTTTATGCCTTCGACAATTTTTCAATTCTTTTGATGACCATACCAACACCAATTTCAAATAATAAAATCAAAATAAAATATATGCATCCGATGCAATAGCATGATGATTTAAAGACTGAATACATAAATATGAAGAAATTGGGTAATATATATCTAATTATAGAAATGTGGAATAGGTAAGGGCTTAAAATTCTGCATATGTAAAATCAGGTTGAGGTGTTAAATATGTAAATATATAAAAACTAATTATCAGGTTTTCAAATTTCATAGATAGGAAAACTGAAGATGCACAGTTTATGAACTCGTTAAAAAAAATTTGCATAACAGTATTACTATCATAATTCATTCTCCTTCAAGCCTTGTGAAGACAATGGCATGAGAATAAATGTTAGGTTAAATGATACTCTGTAGAACCCTTTTTTTTAATTCACAAGGAGTAGGCTAAATAATCAAATATTCTTCACAGGTAAGCAATTGAAAAATATGTATGATAAGTTGCATCTCATATGATTGCATCAGATCATGTCTTAATCATCATAGTTTCAATGATACAACTTGAAATGGTGCTCAATTAAATGTTCAACCATCTCAAAGTATTTTATGCATATAATTGTAGGACAAAGGTGTATGCTCAATATAAAGAAAACCATCACGCTTAATTCCAGCAAATGAATAGTGAGTCTAGCAGTTAAAAGTTAAATTTAATAGCTGAAAAGACATTCAGCCGTGGATCCCAAACTTAACAATGAAAGCATATGTATTCAACAATTAAAATAACCTCAATGAGTAAGGCTCCACTTAATTGCTAAATCATTTTAATGATATGGACTCCATTAATTAGCAATGGCTACCCCTTCAAATGACAACGTGAAGCAGTTAAGAGAAAGGGAAGAAATCTTTTGCATTCTTTAACCGTTGCAATAGGAAGAAGAATAAGAATAAGAAAATCCATACTCCTGTAGGATGCAAAATTTCTTGCATAATTATACAAAACAATGGAAAATCTCCTGAGGGAAAAGATTAGAAAAGAAAGGGGGAGTTAAAGAGTTCAGATTCCAAAGAGTGTTTCCCCATCCTCATAATCACTTAAATCAAGCATTCATGTATACAGTGAATATATTGTTGTCAAAGAAAACCTTCTCATCCTTCAAGAACATCTATAACATGAATTTATCAAAGTGATATGAGAAAGCAAACCAAACCAAGAGTTTTGCATCTCATTTTCATCTTCCACGATTTCCATAGGCAGTGAAATGTGTAATCAAATATCTAATCGCTAATCTTTAACAATAATCAAATTAACACATAGCATCATACCTCCCAAGTAATTGCTATGTTAATGCCTGTATCCACTAAAGCAAAACCATTCAAGGATCCTAAGATAAAGCATGCCATAAGATCCATATGTGAATGAGAGATATGTGTTAATATAACCCTTAAGGTGACATGAAAAAGTTCTTCACAACCTATGAAAAAAGGAAGCAATCTTACCCTCAAAAATGGTTCAATATATAAAGTGGAATTGCTGCAACTTCCAAAGTGATTCATAATAATTAAAAAAAAAAATAGTAGCAGCTCCTTTTTTCAAACGAAGTCATGAACTAGCTAGCCGCAGTTTTCCAAAATAAAGGAAAAGAAAACTTGTTACAACTTTCCAAAAAAAATGAAATTGTAAAGCAAAGAATAAGCCGGTTCCAAATCTTCTCCAAATCCAAATCATAAAGTAAAGACAAATTAGTCGCTGATTCTCGATTCCAAACTATAAAGAAAAGCAATGTTGACTGCAGTCTCTCAAATCCAAATTATAAAACAATATTAAGCTATCTGTGTTCCTCAAAAAAAAAATCTTCAGGGAAGTAAAAGAACACACACACGCATGTTATCTTTCACAGAAAGATTCATGCCTAAATGCATTATTGCAATAATAATGTATTCCAACAATAAAAGGGAACCCAAGATATTCCATGAATTCAAGAAAGCAAGCTCAACCCATGTAGCCGAACTAATAACTTTATCATTTCAAATATGATGTCTCAAATGTTCTAAAACATTACTCATATATCCCCCATCTCAAACTACAAACCAATTTGAAACCAGAAGCAAATCAAATTATTGCTGCAATAAACCTCTTAAATCTCTATCTTCTCTCTTAATTCCAGAATTTATATAACTGGATTTTAAAGAATGAAAACAGTGTGGGTTCATAAACAATCTATCATAATATCAAAGAAATACAGAAAGCCTTAATTACCCACTTGCAATCAGAGAAGGAAGAAACTGTGTAATTAAATTAGTAAAAAGGGGAAGTTCTATTACCTCCAAACCCTCGGAAATGGTGATTCAATTCTTATCCATTAAAAGTATAAGAAAGTATTATGAAAACAACTACAAGTTTTATCAACTCATGACTGAAAGTTTCCATTGCCTGTCGTAAAACATATGAGAATATCGTATTAAATAACTGAAGAAGGAAGAAGAAAAACAGAGAAGAAAGAAGAAGAAGGCTTACTTGCAAAAAGGCCTAAAAGAAAATTCGAGAGCAGCAAAACCAAAAATTCTCAGCTTACACAAAAAGAATCGTCCCCCAGACTCTTGACATCAGGGGTATTTATAGACGAACAAAGGGGCAAGATTTACCAGCGGTGAGAGACAAAATGGTGAGGAGAACACTAAGGTAAACAAGAAAACCAGCCAAGATCGGCAAGAAGGAAGGTTAACCGACTCGTTTGAGCGGGAGAAACAGTTTTGAAATGCGACCGGATGTTATAACCGGCAGCGAATGTCGGTTGTGGTCGGAGGAGGAAGAGATGACCGGGAAACCGGCTAGGAAGTTTCTCGAATTCGATCGTCACCCAAGAAGAATTTGGCGAGGTCCGGTTAGGGCACGGGAAGGGAAACAAAATCGCGTGCGTGAGATAGGAGAAAGTGAACAATGGCCATTAGTCGTGAATCGTGAGATTAGGCTGTGAAAATTAGTATATAGGTTTAATATATATTATTATAAAAAAAATTATTATTATTATTATTTTATTTAAATTCATCGACTTTGCACGCAAATCGAGTCAATTCGAAACTCTATCAAATTATATGTCCTTCCCGGCTAAAATCAACGTTCCGGACGCATCGGCGCAGTCCATTTCGTCATCCGGGACCGTCCGGACAAGTTCGCTGACTGTCGAGTCAATTTAAATTAAATTTACGCAACGTGGCAAAAATGAATTTATTTTGACCCGACCGGAGCTACTTATCGAGCAAATTAATGACCGGTCTTCGCCTAAGCAAGAACCATAGCCAAACATATTGCTTGTGGCAAAAAGTCAAACGTCGCTCGCAGTGGGGTCCACCTATGGCTTTCAAATCTTTATAGGAACTCGACAAGAGTTTCAATACGTCGGCTTTTAATCGACTCAACTAAGTGTCGAGGATTTAGAGCCGTCCATATGAGACTTCAAGGAGTGAGGAGATGGCTTGAATTTCTAAATATGGTGGGTCCCAGTCTAGTCCTCTAAGAGAGTCCAAAGTAGGAAAATACTTAGGCTAGATCCTAGGCTCTAAGGAGAGGGAAAAGAAAGACCTCAAAAATAAGGTCAACAAGCCCCCATAGTTAATTACATCTTAAATGACAGGAATCATTTAAGAAAACTCTCGATAATGATCAGTGGTTTTGCTTTCAAGAATTTCAAAGTTTAAGGTTTTCAAACAATTGAATTTTGGGAAATTTCAATTGGGAATAGCTCAAATTTGGAACAATTGATTTCAGGAGTCTAAAGGAAGAGAAGTAGGGGATGTCACATACCCGAAGTGAACTTCGGTGACTTCCCGACTATCCTATTGTTTGGCTTCAATTTGAGAGTTTATTTAATGTTTCAATCCTGCCAATTTTAATTAATTAGGGCTTATATTTGTATGACATAATCACACAAATAGCCTCGAAGATGTGAGGGTTTATGTCGTACCAAACGACTACCTCGGAGTCCTGAGACCGGTTAGGGCTTAATTTGCATAACACAATTATGCAAATGCCTAACGAAAAGTTGAGGATTTATGTTGCACTAGGCAAACTACCTCAAAATCCTATGGCTTTGTTGTTTAATTCTAAGAAAGGTTTAGCTGATGTAGACTCAGGTTTTGCTGTTGAAGATAGTCGTGCTGCCCACCGTGCTCCAAGCTCCTTGTTGTTGCAGAGGTTCGGTTTTAGAATGTGACAATCAAGAGATGAGATAAGTGTTTTGGTTTAGAAATGTTAAAAATTGAGATGGTTTAATGTTTTAGTTAAAAAAAATCTTAAAGTTGATTAAGCAGAACCGATTAAGATCTCACGGTTCCGTCATCTCAGCACCGCTATTTTCATCGAATTCACTTAGTCCAAATAAATTTGCTAAACTCAACTGAATGAGTTTCACACTTTCATTTAGACCGTGAGAAATCTCGTTAGCAACACGTGGGTTACATCATCTGAGGGATTCCCAATCATCCAACGTGACGTTTTAATTTAGTTGTAGTTGCAGTTTTGTTGTTATGTTTGAGATTAAATTTTGAGTTGTTTTATATTTTTGAATGTTGTGGTGGTGAATTTTATCTTGTTGTGACTTTAATTTAGTTTTGGGTTTCAGTTTTATGGCTATCCTAGAAGTTCCAGTTTTCATGCAATGTGACATTCTTGTTTAACATGCAAGAAAAGTAAAGTGCAGTACAGGTAAGTAAATTGTACTAAAGTAAAAGCGTACTTGGAGGGTCTTCTCGTCACTCCCGGCTGCATTTAAAACACATGTCGGAACATTTATATATTTTCAACAAGAACCTAGGTAAAGGTAAGGGAAGGTTTTGGTCGTCTACCAAAATCCTAATCCTATTGCTAGTCAACTCCTATGACATCTAGGTTCTCGTGTTTCGTTAAGGATGATTTTCTTCACCAAAGAATAATGAAGTTTCACTGTTCTTTGAAAAATCTCATTAAGTTACAGAAGTGCTCGGAATTGAGTTCTGAACATCTTATTAAACATTTTGGGATTACTTTAGGTTCAGTTAGTTTCATTCAGGTGGCGAATCAATCACCCGGATTACTCTTGCTCAGTGAATTAGGATGTTTGATCATCTTATGAGTGGAGTGACATTTCATCTGATGCTTCATTTAAGAGTTATAATAATGAACATCTTTAGGGGGGCAAATTAGTCTATTAAAGATTTTAAACGCCTTAATTAAAGTTGAGTTGGGGATTTGAGATAATTCAATTTAGTTTCAAAATCCGGGTTGATTTGCTTTTAAGTATTTTGATCTTACTTAAATTGAAAGAAGTGTTTAAATTATTAGATTAAATTAAGCTTTGATGATTTAAATTTAATTTAAATTAAGCATATTACTTTGGGTTGATTTTAATTGGTTTAATCTTCACATATTCTTCTCATTATGTATTGTTTTGGGATTAATTTTAATGTTTTAAATTTGTTTGAAGTTTATTCTTAGGTGATTATAGTTCCGAAGTAATTTTAAATTAATTTTATTGTTTTAAATTTATTTTTGATTTAATTATTAAATCATTTAATGCTTTAAACTTTAATTTATCTTTTAAAAAAATTATTTTATAGTATTTTTTAGTTATTATTAATTTCAGTTATCATTAAGAATTATTATTAGAGTGATTCATTTTAGGAATTTTTAGATTAAAGAATTGATATCTTCTTAAGTCATATCCCTAACCTTAATAATCCAAATTTTAATTTATTCCTCCAAAATTAAATGATTTAATTAATTAAGGTTTCATTTTGATGTTTTAAAAGTGAATAATGGGTTTCTACCCTTTAGATATTCTATATTTCAATCATCCAAGAAAATTAAGATCAAATATTTTACCCTCCCTCTTGATTAGACCTAAAGTATTAATTAGGGTTAAAATCCTTAATGACCTTTATGCCCTTTAAACACACTTATCTCATAACTTATCAAATTAAGATCAAATGAACTTGAAATTATTATGTCACCTTACTCATATGTCAATTAAGACATTAGAGGAGAAAATGTGATTTTTCCATTTTTAGTTTAATTTATATAATTATTTTAAGGGAAAATAAGGATTTTCCATGAAAATTCAACAACATGACCAAGGTAGAGTTCTTATCCTTCAGAAAGTTATGGGATGTTCTTACTGACCAGGGGACCACTTGGACCAATTTTGGTGATTTTTGAATTATATTTTATTTATTATAATTATTTTAAATTTTAGAGTATTAATTAATTATAAAAAAAATTAAAGTCAAAAAATAGATTTTATATTTTTTTAGGGGTTCCTCTGATCCTAAAGATCAGTGGAGAATTGATTTCAAGCTATTTTAATGAGTGGTTACTCCTAATTAATTCCATCTTAGTTTTATGATTTTAACAAAATTAGGGTTCATTTGAATGATTTAAGCCAAGACATTATTATACTAGGGTCCTCTAGTCCAGAGATACTTCCCCTAATTTTCCAAGATTTTATTAGTCAATATGCTAATTTTTGGAATTAAAATGTCAAAACAGGCACATAAACTTTGAAAATAAATAACTTGCCACAGAGATTGCCTCTGGCCTTGGAAAATTCAGGGAATGTTCCCAAGATCAGAGGCTACAAAAGCCCTGCGGTCTCATGCCATGGTGAATTGTATACATCCATGGAGAATTAAAATATTCAGAACAATTTTAAATTAATTAAAAATAAAATACTCAACAAAATAGATCAATTCTTTTTCCACATTATTCTCCTATGTTCACTGAGCAAGAGGATATTTTTAGTTTATTTTTATGATTTTTCTATGCAAAGATATGAATTTTTAAAGGTTCTGGTATTTAAATAAATCAGAAAATCCCTAATTTCCTACTTAACCATGTCGGCGCTAACTCAACCAACGGTGGGTCGAAGCTCCACGCGTCGCTTCCTGATTCGGCGCCGCCATCTGACTCAGCAGCTACGCGGCCCGCAATTCATGTCCCGTTGCTCCATCCGGCGCAATCCTAGCCGTCTGTCCGATACACGCGCGATCTGACGGTATCCGTTCATCGTCCTGACTGGTGTGAGCCGAGAGCCGTCCAGCTTCTAGCCCTAAGATCTCACTCGATACTTAACCACATCACACGTTCTTGGGCTCTTTGAACTCATCTCGACAAGACGAACACATCTATACGGCTAACATGCATTGAAATCAAGCCAAACAAAATGGAGAATCGCTGGAAGCTCGGGAGGAAGAAGAGGGCAATACCTTGGATCTAAGAAGTGAAGCTTCTATCAGAGAGGCTTGACACGTTTTTTGGAGCTCAGGGAAGCTAGGGATGGAGCCTGGAGCTGTGGTGAATTGCCTGGGTATGACTTCGACCAAGCCCGATTTCAAGCTTTGACTACTGGAAGGATTGGGTGGCCTGCTGAGGGGGCTTCCACTGGGGAACTGCTTCTCTACCTCTGGTGAAGGTGTGTGAAGAGTTAATTTGGATTTGGTGAAGTCTCAGAGAGTGTCCTATTTTTTTGCCTGAGATTGAACTCAATAGTTGAGTTCAACTAGTGGGGGAGGAGGCAGGAAAGTAGTAAGGCTGCGTTTCTCTTGGCTGGGAGGAGCTCTGGGAACAATTTGGAGGGTTTATGTTGAGAAAAATTTCAACACTTCTCTCATGGCCGAGAGGCGGTGCTTAAATGGCCAGGGTCATTGGGCTGAGTTAGGGCTCAATTGATGGGTGGATTCAGTTGCTTAGGTGGAGGGTAGAGAAGCTCAAATGTTTAATTTGGCTGAGGTTGCCATTTGGTGGAGTTTGGGTGAGTTTAGGTAGATGGTGGCTCTCGTTTTTGACCCCCTCTGGCGGCTAGGCCGGCCGACAGGGACAGGGGAGCTGGCCCCTTAGGTCAGGTGAGTCTTGGAGAGGTTTAATGGTGATTAGCAGTTGTGGGGATGTTTTGGGGTAAGGCAAAAGAGGATTTAACCACTTAAGGGAAGAAATCCCTTAAAATTGGGGACTCTTGGTCCATGGCTCACTTAGCTTGGTCTAGGTGGATCTAGGAAGGTTGGTTTAGCTACACTTGGTTCAATTTGGTTTGATTAGGCCATAGGTTTAAATTGGCTCACTTGGGTTTAGGTTAGGCTAACTTGAGTTTGGATTTGATTTAGGTCCAATTTTCTTGAGTAACATTGTACAAATGATTGCCATGAAGAACTTTCATGAAGACATGGAAAGGTTTTGAGTTCAATTGAAAGGTCAATTAGGTGGATTTAGGGATTTTCGTTAATTTTGGCAAGGTTGAATCAACTTGGGTCCAAGTTGGGTTAAAGTGGGGTTTAGACGCAATTGAAAGTTTCAAATGGTCTAGGGGAATGTATTGAAGAGTTCCCAACATCAGTTGGGAAGAAATTTTAGGGTTTGGCTAATCAATTTGGTAGATTTAGGGCATGGATTCACTTTAGGCTAAAATGGGGTCTTTTTGGTTTTCAAATAGATTTAGGTTAAGCTTAGGCTCAAATTGGGGCAATTGAAGGTTGCATAGGTTTCATGGGCATGTCATGGAAAGTTTAGGATTGAAATTTGGGGAAAAAAAGTTGGTATTAGGTTAATTGGGGGTTTTGGATTAATTAGGCAAAATTGGGGATTTTGGATTTCAAATGGAATTGAACTCAAATGTGAATCAATTTGGACTTGAATTTGGTTTAGATTGATAGTGGGGATGTTGAATTAAATTTTAGAATTGAAATTGGGAAAAATTGAGGTCAAATGGGTTGGTTTGGTTTGACATTGGGTCCATTTAGGTTAAAAATGGGTCAAATTGGGAATTTTGATAAAAGTGGGTTGAATTGGCAAAATTGGCCGTTGGTGTAGTTAGACAAAATGAAATTGGGAATATTTGGGATTTTTTGGAATTTTCTAAGAATTTTTGGAATTTTTGGAGTTTTGGGCTAAAAGGGTATTTAGGGTATTAAGAGGTTATTTGGAGGGTATTGGGATATTTTGGTGAATTTAAGAGGTGGGAATTATTTCAAAATGATTTTTAGGGCTTTTAGAAATTTTGGGTAATTTTTGAGAATTTTTGGATGATTTTTTGGTTGTATGGGTATTTTAGGTAAATTTGGGTAGGCTTGAGGACCCAATGTCAAAACCATGAATTTTAGCAAAAATGGTATTTGATTATGGTTGAGAGGGTGAAAAAAGCTTAGAGTAATACATGGACCAAGAAATGTCCATTTTGAACATCTCATGGGTTGTTCCTAACCATGTTAGCCAAAGAGCTAGGGGTTTGGACTTAGCTATATGAGTGCTCCAATGAACAAGGGGTAGGAATTGGGTAAGGATGGTTCAGCGTTTAGAATGTGTGTGTGAGAGTGCAGTGTGTGTAAGCCAGACCTCACCAGGACCAGGCCACTCAGAGTAGTCCTAAGGTTTAAACATCCTATAGGAATTCATCTTTGTCTTCTTACACATTGGTCCCAACCTTCCATGTGATTTGGAGGTTGATGACCATCTATGTAGGATTATAAAGAGAATCAAGACTTGGTTTGAATTTCTAAATGGTGGGTTCCACCTCTAGTCTTCTAGGATAGTCAAGGAGAAGTTCTATGGCTAGATCGTAAGCACTAAGAGGAAGGAAGAGACCTCACCCAAAATGAGGTCAACAAATAGCAAGGTTACCCCTTATCAACGCAAGTATACGTGTCGTTCAAGCAATACAGGGCTCTAATGGAGTCCTGGATATCGATCCCACAGGGAAGTTTAGAGATTACGAACCAATTACAACAGTTGAAATAACTATATAATAAACGTAAATAAAGAACAATTATACTAAATTCTACTACTAATGTTGAATGGAAAGATGCAATATAGAAAAGTATCCTCCCCCCTGTTAAAAGAATTAAGTGAACAAATAATTAAATTAGTTAGAATTATATTGTGCCAAATAGGAGCATTCCTATTCTTTACCCTTTGGTCCAGGCATAAAGAACATTGACTAATCCTATGCTTGGTTACTGAATCTGCGGCTAGGTGCGGGAGGATACCGGCTCTCACTTCGGAGCTCCCACGTTCCCCTCGCCTGAGGGCTAACATATACACTTCAGCACCCAAACGATAGGACCAAATTGAGGATTTTAGTCTTTCACTCTAAAATCTCCAATTCTACGCACGATAAATAATATTTCCCTATTTATTTGCACCCTCCTTTCAAGGACTTTGACCTCCCCAAATCTCGGATGTAATCTTTACTTTAGTTGTGAAATCAACATTTTTTAACAGATCAATTGGCCAAATTGAAAGTAAATTAAGATTTAAGTAAAAAGATGATCACAATTTTTATTGAATATTTTAGGCACAACTAATTCAATTTTCCCTTTCACAAAATCTCAAAACAAGGAGAAAGACAGAGAAGACTACTCAGAATGCTTAGGAAGAATAACACAAAACTTGAATTTCATATATAAAATCAAAGTTACAAAATAGTAAACCCAACTTATCTCAAATTTCTCCCCAAGCAGACTCCTTGAAGTTTCTCTGACTCTTCTTTCTTGTACAACACACTCAACTAAACTCACTTACTCACTATTAGACTCTTCAAAGACACTGTATTAACTCCACACAGACTCTCCTTGGACTCCCTGGACTCCCCTTTTCAGCATAATTTTGTCTCTTTTTAAAGAGGTAGAAAAATTTCCGAAGGTTGCTTAAGCACCTCTTCAAAAGGCATCTAAATTCGATGAATCTTTGCCTGAACCGAACTTCTCACCATCGGCGGGCTCGTTGGCGCCATCGGTGGGCTTCTAGAACATGGGCCAACTGCTAAGGCTCGCTGTCGGCGGGCTCGATCTCGCCGTCGGCGGGCTCCCTTATAATATTGTCTGTATTCTCTGGAAAAATGCGCCATCAGTGGCCTATTCCTCGCCGTCGGCGGCCAAGATCAACTTATGTCTCTTTTGGTCCTTTTTAATCCAGATTCGCTCCTTTTCGCATCTGTTTGCTCCATTTTCTATTAATATTCATTCCTGCAACAAAACATAGAAAATACCTTTCTTTAAACTGCAATATCATCAAAATCAATGTAAAATCGATATGAATTTCTCAATATATTTTTCTTTGGGCAAAATCCCCCAAACTTAACTATCACTTGTCCTCAAGTAATCTTGATACTACATAAAAGTAATGATTATTTGTAGTAAAACTTTAATTCAGAAATACTATGAATTTGATTTAAATAAATATTATAGTAAAGCTTATTAGAAAGATTTTTAGATAATTAAATTAACTCTATGAAAGTAAGGCTATCTTGCCATCAAGTTTAAGAGTTCTAGTATTCTATTCATTTCATGAATGACTATATGTTGCAATATTAAATTACTTAGAATATTCAGATGATAGGAAATTCATGAAAGCACTACTTAGTAAAAATACTAATCCATATATATAAGTTCAAAAATGTAATTGAGTCTACCCTTTAGGTTGATTCAAATGAAGCCAATTTTTGATAAGGCATCTCCTCAAGCTTCTCCTCACTTTTTCTTTTTATTTGGATTGCATTTCAATCCTATATTTTTTTCTTTTCTTTTCAAGGATTGTTTTTCAATCCTTCTTTTTCTTTTTCAAGTGAGGATTATTGTATCTGGATAGCCTGTTAATAATTTTGAACTTCACTTTCCCCTTCCTAAATTTGAAACTTGAAACATTTCCTTACCTTATATATATTTCATAGTTTTTACATCATTGAGTTTCAATCTTTTCTTTCTCAACTAAATACTTAAGAATTTAATATTTCAAAATATAGTTTTCCTTACTTTAAATCGTTAACTATATTCTTATTCTCTTATTCCAAATATCTTAATCCACAAAATTAATTTAATCACTAAAAATATTTCTTTTAACCTTCTATAATAGTTAAATAAATTAATTCTAGTTTACTGAATTAAATTCACTAGAGAAAATCATTTTTTAATAATTTTTGAAAATATTTAATTGAGAACATTTAATAGTTAATCTTATTTTCCCTCCCTCAAACTTAAATTTTTCTATCTAATCATATAGGTGGAAAGAAAAGATACTGTAAATTTAAATCATACCTTCGTGCTTTAGGTATTCCCCCCCCTTTTTTGAATTTTTTGCAGGTTCTTTTCACATCTCATCACTTAATTAACCTGTACTGTTAAGAACTTTTTACACACATATAACATTAGAGAATTTGCTGGGTAAGAAAATTTTGAAATAAGTACACAATACATATCACAATTAATTACTCTATAAATTAAAGTACTAAGCACATTTTACAAAAAAAATCCACAAACAGTTTACTAATTTCACTTTTAGAGTTACAATCACGATTCAACGATAATAAAAACTAAGAAGTCTGCAACTAATTTAAATAATATCAACAACATAATAATTAAAATACAAATACGGATCGAAATACTAAATCAAATAAAACAAACATACACACATATCAAAAGCATCTAATCACGGAATCTAAGGTCGAATATCAAAATCCCATCCAATATCCTCATCTCCCTGGTCAACAGGTGGATTGGGCTGGTAGTGTGTATAACGAGGGCACTCCGGAAATATCACATCAAGCTCTCCTCTCCTATAGTGATTCTCAGCATCATAGCAAACTATTTCAAACTTAGAATGCCTCTAGAGATATTCACTATCATAATCGTGCCTCCGCTCTAATCCTCCAATCCTCTAATCTATATGCTCCAACCTTTCATCAAACTTCTCAAAACTTTTTCGCTGCAGAGTCAGTTCATTCATCAAATCATGGAGTGTAGGAGAAATATAGTCAGGAGGGTCATAACTAGTAGAGGGAATATCCCTACTTGTCGAAGGTGCAGAGCTCGTTGTACCAGATCTCCATCCTTCGTAGGATTCATAAGTCTTTATATTAGCCTTTGTAATGGGTTTCATAGGATGAACCCATTCCTCATCATCTCTAGCCTCTACTCCAGATAACTGGCAGAGTGCATATATCAGACCAGGATGTCCCACTCCTCTTCCTGTTTCACTTTTTGCAATGGCTAATATGTTTCTATAAATAGTATTTCCCACATTTATACTTCTGTTGTTCTGAATACAAAAATTCAGAACTGCTCTATCCCTCGAAACTTCACTATAATGATAAGTAGGTAAAAAAGTAGAGCAAATAAAATAGTGCCAAGCCTTAGAGGTGGCATTCATCATAGAAAGAGGGAAGTTTACCCGTTCACGCTGCTTCATTTTCCAAGTTCTTTCCCATCAGTGAGAAAGTCAATCACATTCTCCAGCGGACATTCCATTGTTCCAAACGTCTCATAATCACTGGTATAAGGATCTTGCACTTTGTAGAAAGAATTTATCCGAGCAGCATTAAAATCAACTAAAAATCCTCTGACCTTTATAGGCACGTCCTCTATCTGGGTCAGGTTGGCGTAAAACTCCTTTACAACTTCTACTGCAGCTCTGTTCGTCGAATAACAAAAATTTTCCTAATTTCGCTCCTTAGTAGTATGTTCTACTTCTCCTCCTGGGTTCTCGAAAACTCTGTCCTGAATGCATTTTTTCTCTTTGATGATAGAGTTGTAGCTTGACTGAGCCTTAGTGTTTACAAATCGAGTCTCGTCAAAGTCAAGTCGCCTCTTTTATCGTGGAGCCATTTCTCGATCTATCAAATTTACAAAAATCTCAACTAAATCCCAAAACAACACTAGAATGGCTTCTAAATGTGAATTAAAGTAATCAAAAAGGAATTCCATGAATTTCGTCCAACTATTTTCTCCACATTTTTTATTTTTCCAAAATTCCTAAATGTGAAAGAAATACACTGTGAAAATAAAAAAATTTTGCATGGGAGTGAAGCTCTTACCAAGGGAAGATGAAATCCGGCTTCAAAATGGGTTGAAAACGCTCCAAATCCAAGATCTCTCAAGCACTAGGTCAGCTTTTTTTGGAGTTTAGAGGTAGGGGATGATGAATAGCGGCGGCTGACCGGTCAAATAAAGGTGTTTTTCGGGTCCTCGCTGTCGGAGGGAAAAATCTCGCCGTCGGCGAGCTGCTTAATTCAAGTAGGCTCAAATTTCTGGAAAAAGCCGTCGTCGACGGCATCGAGGGCGCTGTCGGCGGGCCTTTTCAATTTTTTTAAATTTTAAATTTTTGTATTTTTAATTCATTTTAAGCCTCGTTAAAGTTCGATCAATCGATTTAAACATATTTTGTTATGATTAGATATTATTTTATTTTAAATAGATTTACACAACACAAACATCACAATTTATATATAAAATCCAAGTGTTTACAATATTCGTACACAATATACTACAACAAGGTATTTTCTCAACCTTAATACATCAAATTCAGCATTGCAATCCAAACCACAACACTCAAAACACTGAAAATAAACAATCTATGCATAATCTCGTATATACTGAGATCAAATATCGAAATCTAAAATAACACAAGTGCAAATCACAAAAATTTAAATCCAAACTAACTCAACACTTAAGCAGTTATGAACGTCTTCAACTCGTCAGAATCAGTGTTAAACTCATCTCTGATATCACCCATTGAACGTAAATGAACAAAAAGATTGTAGAAGGGTCTGTAAGGAAACTCTTCAGTAGAATCTTCTTCAATCCATCCTTTTTTTCTCATAAGCCGTATGAAATTAGCTTCAAGATGTCCAGATTGATGGAAATGTTCTTTCATCCTCCAGTCAATATGATCAAATAAGTCAGAGATGTTATTAATTGAAGTCATCACATTTTGTACCTCTTTTTCTAGTCCTTTGATTCTCCATAAGATCATATCAGTTTTATCAGTCAAGGGCCTATTTAAAAAAGAACTCTGAGATGTTTGATCCACAATAATAGCTGCATCGTTATAATCATCAAGTGTAGAAAACATATCAGATGGATCTAAAGGTTTCCAAGGCAAAAGTACCTTCTCCGAGGCTTCATATGAAACTTGGTACTGACTGCAGAGTGCAAAAATTGTAAAAGGATGTCCAAGCCCATAAATTGATCCATGAGCAATCAGGCCTAAACCAGACTTCACCATTATCGAACCAACATCAATAGGTAGTCCCTCTTGAATACAATAGTTTAGAATCACACACTCCTTAGAAACTTTACTGACTCTCATAGTAGGTAACAGTTTTGAAGAAATAAAGAAGTGCCAGTGTTTAGAAACGGGGTTTAGAAGTGATTGAGAAAAACTAACATACATGTTTTCTCTCGTTTCCCAATCTTCCGCTTCATTAGTCAAGTAATGATAGATTTCATTCATATTATTCCTTGTAGGGACAAAGCTGGAGTAGTGCCAAACTGGTGTATTCTCGATCGAATATAACTCATTAATCCTAGAAGGAGTAAACGTTACCCATCTGCCTCGCACATAGACGACTCCGTGGTTGATTCCGTGTAAATTGTCATAGAATTCTTTTACCACCGGGATGACTACTGCAGAGGTGGTAAAGCACAACACTTCTCAATGTCTTCGTACAATCATTTCTTTGATAGGCTTCGTCGAATTCTCCAATCCTCGATTCATGAATCCTCGTTCCTTGATCAATCTCTTTTTCATCATTACCATATTAAAGATTCGTTGAGCCTCGCAACTGATAAATTTTCTTTTATTGAACACTCGAGATCTAGAGATTTCAGGGTGATTGGATGCCATAGGGATGAGTTTTGGTGGAGTTACAATTCATTTTTAGGAGATAGATAGTCTAGAAATAGAATTATAGGAGTTTTAAACGAGTTAAAACTACTTAAAACAACTAAAAATAGTCAAAATAACTCCATTAACCGTCCACTCGATGAACTCACCGTCGGCAGCGTCGATCTCGTCGTCGGCGGGATTCTTTAATAACACAAACTGAACTTGGCAGGAAAAACTCACCGTCGGCGGGCTCGATCTCGCCGTCGGTGGACAAGGTAAAAAGTGCCCAGTTTCGCTCTGGTCCGAATGCGTTCCAAATTTTTCTATGGATCCAATTATCGTGATGATCATAAGGGTAAATATGAGTAGTAGAATTCATTCATACCACAAACTAACAATAAATCAAACAAATATACAATCATTGCATATAAATAAAGATAACTATGGGTGCCTCCCATAAAGCGCTTGGTTTAACGTCGTCAGCCCGACCTATTCAGCGTGTTAATCAGCTTGACTGAGCATTAAAACCTCTTTAAAGTTTTATCTTTTACCCTTAAAATATGATTTTAATCTGTGTCCATTTATTTTGAATCTGTTTCCAGCCTTCGGATCTTCAATTTCAACAGCTCCGTATGTAAACACTTGAGTTATAGTGAAAGGTCCTAACCATCGAGATTTCAATTTCCCAAGAAATAATTTCAGCCTTGTATTGTATAACAATACTTCTTGTCCTGGTTCAAAATTCTTTTGGTTAATATTCCGATCATTCCATATCTTCATTTTCTCTTTATAGATTCTATCGTTATTATAAGATTCATTCCTTAATTCTTCAAACTCATTCATCTGCAACAATCTCTTCTCTCCAGCATCTTTCAAATTATAATTAAATTCTTTAATCGCCCAATATGTTTTATGCTCTAATTCAACTGGTAAGTGGCAAGTATTTCAAAAAATAAGTCTGTAAGTAGTCATTCCAATCAGAGTTTTATAAGCAGTCAAGTATGCCCATAATGCAGTGTCTAGTCTCGTGGACCAATCTAATCTACTAGGGTTTACAGTCTTTTCTAAAATTAATTTAATTTCTCGATTAGAAACTTCAGCTAATCCACTGGTCTGTGGATGATAAGCAGTAGATATTTTATGAATAATATTAAATTTTTCTGTCAATCTTTGAATATTTTTATTCCTAAAATGGGATCCTCCGTCAGTGATAATCACTCTTCGCATTCCGTATCTTGTGAAAATATTTTTCATTAAAAATTTTGAAACACTCTTAGCATCACAACGAGATAAGGCATGTGCTTCAGTCCACTTAGAAACATAATCAACAACAACTAATATATATGAGTTTCCAAATGAAGGAATAAATTGTCCCATGAAATCTAATCCCCAAATATCAAAAATCTCAACTTCTAATATGAAATTTAGAGGCATTTCATTTCTTCTAAATATATTACCTACTCGTTGGCATTTATCACAAGTTTTGATATATCTATAAACATCTCTAAAGAGAGTAGGCCAATAAAATCTAGCTTATAAAATTTTATGTGCAGTTTTGTCAGTCCCGAAATGTCCTCCAAATTCAGAATCATGACATTTTTGAATAATCAGTTTAGTTTCTTCATAAGGCACACATCTTCTAATAATACGATCCTTACATTGCTTATATAAATATGGTTCATCCCAAAAATACGCTTTAGCATCATGAATGAATTTTTTCAGTTGTTGCAGAGTTAACATGGGTGGTAAAATATCACTTATAATATAATTAACTATATCAACATACCAATGTATTTTCCACTCATTTATATTATAAAGTTGTTCATCAGGGAAACTGTCTGTAATTTCATTGTCAACGTCAAAAAATTCGCAAGATTCTAATCTTGACAAATGATCTGCAATTTGATTATCAGTTCCCTTCCTATCTATTACTACAAAATCAAATTCTTGCATCAGTAATATCCATCTAATTAATATTGGTTTTGTATCCTTCTTTTGCATTAAATATTTAATAACAGAGTTATCAGTATGCACAATACATTTAGTTCTAATTAAATAAGATCTAAATTTATCAAAAGCATATACAATTGCTAATAATTCTTTTTCAGTAACTATATATTTAATTTCAACATTATTAAGAGTTTTACTAGCATAGTATATAACTTTAAAAATTTTATCATATCTTTGTCCAAGAACAACTCCAATAGCATAATCACTAGCATCGCACATAAGTTCAAATGGTTTCTCCCCGTTAGGTGAAACTATTATAGGTGCTGTAATTAATTTATCCTTTAATAATTCAAAAGCATTTAAGCATTCTTTAGTAAATTCAAATTTCTTGTCCTTTTCTAAAAGTTGGCATAGAGGTTTGGTAATTTTTGAAAAATCTTTTATATAACTTCTGTAAAGACCAGCTTGTCTAAGAAAACTTCTTACCTCTCTCACTGTAGTAGGAGGTGGTAATTTAGCTATAACTTGAATTTTTGCAGAGTCTACTTTCATGCCATTTTCTGAAATTTTATGCCCTAATACAATTCCTCCTGCAACCATAAATTGACATTTCTCCCAAATTAGAACTAAATTAGTTTTTTCGCATAACTCCAAAAGTTTTTCAAGATGATCTAAGCATGCGTCAAATGATGTTCCAAATACAGTCATCCATAAATACTTCTATTCCATCATCAATTAATTTACTAAATATAGACATCATACATCTCTGAAATGTTGCATGTGCATTACATAATCCAGAAGGCATCCTTAAAAAAGCAAACGTTCCATAAGGACTAGTAAATTTAGTTTTCTCTTGATCCTCAGGAGCAATAGAAATTTGATGGTAGCCAGTATATCCATCTAAAAAAATAAAAGTATTTGTGCCCAACAAGTCTATCCAACATTTGGTCTAGGAATGGTAAAGGGAAGTGATATTTCCTGGTGGCCGCATTTAATTTTCTATAGTCAATACATATACGCCATCCAGTAACTTGTCTAATAGGTATCAAATCATTATTTTCATTAGCTTCAACAGTCACCCCTCCTTTCTTAGGAAC
Organism: Papilionanthe hookeriana x Papilionanthe teres; assembly: GCA_022702705.1. Classification (NCBI taxonomy): domain Eukaryota; kingdom Viridiplantae; phylum Streptophyta; class Magnoliopsida; order Asparagales; family Orchidaceae; genus Papilionanthe; species Papilionanthe hookeriana x Papilionanthe teres. Next base: position 158,113,986 of record CM040422.1, on the reverse strand, counting down.
ACAACGAATTGGGCTTACCCAAGCACTGTCCGAAATAGGATATATAATATCATTGTCTAACCATTTTAAAATTTCTTTCTTGACTACATCTTTCATCATCGGGTTTAATCTCCTTTGGGGATCACCTTTTGGTTTATGTTCATTATCTAAAATAATTCTATGCATACAGATTGAAGGACTAATTCTTTTAATATCCGCTAAGGTCCAACCAAAGGCTTTCTTATACTTCTTTAATATGTCTAAAAGTTTTTGCTCTTGTAATTCGTTTAATTCTCCCAATATAATAACCTGTAAAGTTAAAGAATTTCCCAAAAATACATACTTCAAATGAGTAGGTAAAATTTTTAACTCAAGCTCAGGAGGTTTTATAATCGACGGAACTATATTCTTTTCAGCATTTTCCGTAACATCCAACATCTCAAATCTTTCTTGTATATAATCTAATTCTTTATTTTCTGCTTTTTCAAATAATTCTGCATTTTTTATTTCTTGTTTATTTTCAAAATATTCTTTAAAATGTTTATTTCGCAGATGTTGAAGAATTTCCATTCGAAAACATTCATCATCTTTTTCAATAGCAAGGTATTTTATTAATTTTGCAATGTTGAAAGTTACTTTTTGATCATTTACTCTCATAGTTAATTCTCCTTTTTGAACATCAATCATGACTCTTCCATTAGCTAAGAAGGGTCTCCCTAAAATTATAGGTATTTCTTTATCTTCCTCCATATCTAAAACAATAAAATCCACAGGAAAGATAAATTTATTCACTTTTTCTAACACATCTTCGATAACTCCTTTAGGATAAGTCACTGAATGATCAGCTAACTGCAGAGTTAGAGAAGTAGGTGAGACTTCTCCCAATCCTAATCTTTTAAAAATTGATAGAGGCATAAGATTAATGTTGGCTCCCAAGTCACATAAAGCTTTTCCATAAAATTTTCTCCAATAGCACAAGGTATAGAGAAACTACCAGGATCTTTTAATTTCTCAGGAAGGTTTTTCTGAACAATTGCACTACACTCTTCGCTAAGTGCAACAGTTTCATTGTCTATGAACTTTCTCTTCTTGTTTAAAATATCTTTCATAAATTTCACATAATTAGTCATTTGTTCTAATGCTTCTACAAAGGGAATATTCACCGTTAATTTTTTCAGGATTTCAATGAATTTAGAAAATTGTTTATCCTTTTTAAGTTGCTTTAATCGTTGAGGAAATGGTAGTGGTGGTTTTTCTACAGTAATTTTTATTGGTATTAGTGGATATTCTAAATCTTGATCTTGCTGATTCTTTTCTTTCTCAGTTTCCACTCTCTCTTTTTCAATTTATGTTTCATTTTGTACTCTTGTTTCTAATTCTTTTCCACTTTGTAACTGTATCACTTTTATTTGTTCTTTTCCTTGGTCTTTAGGATTAATTTCCACATTAATAGGAAAAGTTCCAGGAATTCTGTTATTAAGTGCTACAGCGATATGCACAAGTTGAGTTTCAATATTTTTAATAGCAGTTCCTTGATTTGTAATTGGTTTCCTTAAATTTGTAACTGATTTTCTTGATTCTTTAAATGTTGACCCATATTTAATATCAATTCTTCCATAGATAACTTCTTTTTTTTAAATTGAGAGTTATTATTAAATCCAGGTGGATAAGAAAGTTTATGATTAGGATTTCCTTAGTTAGATGAATTTCCTAATGAGTTTACTAGGTTGTTTGCCCATTGTTGATTAGTAGAATTATTATTCCAATTAAAATTAGGATGATTCTTCCAACCAGGGTCGTAATAATTTGAATAAGAGTTATTTGGTCTATTATTAATAGCATTTAAAGATTCATAAGAAGGTTGAACATCCACAAATTGCCCAGATGAATTTTCTTCCATTATAGTAGTAGAATAATTCATTCCATAATGATCTAATTTCTTAGATATAGCAGCAATCTGAGAAGCTAACATAGATATTGCATCATAATCATGGATACTAGCTATTTTTTTAGGATTTAGCCTTTCAGAAGGCCATTGAAAATTGTTGGTAGTCATTTCTTCAATTAACGAATAAGCCTCATCAAATGGTTTTAACATTAATGAACCACCAGCGGCAGCATCAATAATAGATCTAAGAGATCCTACTAATCCATTATAAAAATTTTGACTAATTAACCAATCTGGTAACGCATGATGTGGGCATTTCCTAAGAGGATCTTTAAATCTCTCATAAGCTTTGTATATCGATTCTCCGTCAAACTGACTAAAAGAGGTTATATCATTTCTAAGCTTAACAGTTTTTGAAGGAGGAAAGTATTTGGATAGAAACTTTTGTGATAATTCTCCCCAAATTCTAATAGATCCAGATGCTAACGAATTTAACCACATCTTAGCCTTATCCCTTAAAGAAAAAGGAAAAATCCTAAGTCTAACATCATCATTAGATACTCCATCATATTTAAAAGTAGCATAAAGTTCTAAAAAACTAGCGAGATGTAAATTAGGATCATCGTTTGGTGAACCACTAAATTGATTATTCTGTACCATTTGGATAATTGCAAGTTTAAGCTCAAATGAATTAGCCGCTACATCAGGGTTTTGGATAGTTAAGTGAATTTCATCTAATGTATGGTTAGCGTAATCTCTTAAAGGTCTCGGTTGATTTTCATTTTCATTTAATGGATTATTTGCCATTTGATTTAAATCTATAGTTTCTCTTATCTGTTTTCTAATTTTTTTCATAGTACGTTCTAATTCCTAATCGTAAGATATTAAATTTTCGGTTCCAAATTTGAGCATACACAATCATAAGGTATTAATAGTATATATATAAAGCCCCATTAGGCAGTGTTCAAGTTTTTGACGCCGTTGCTGGGGAAGATAAGAAAAATAAGTAAGAAAGTTAAAAAGACAATTTTTACATTTTTCAAATTAAACATAATTTATACACTTTTATTTTTTAAAAAAAATATAAAACATAAATATATATATATATATATATACAAATAAAAATACCAAAAAGATTTTAATTTATTTTTATGCGTAGTTTTGGATCTGAAGGATTATTACTTTTTGGTTCTGAATTAGAAAGAACAATTAAAAGAATTAAAAAAGGAAAACAAATTCAAAAATATCAAGAAATGGCTAACTTACATAACAATAATCAACATCCAATAGAAATCAATGAATAAAATGTTTATAAATCATTAAGGGATTATGCAAACCCTACAACTGATGAAATTCATAGTAGTATTGAAATGCCAGCTGTAGATACTAATTCTTTTGAGCTTAAACCTTCTATTATTTAAATAGTTCAAAATAATCAATTTGGAGAAACACTAAATGAGGATCCGAAATTACACCTTGCTAGTTTCTTAGAACTTTGTGCTACCTTTAAATATAATAATGTTTCTGATGATGTTATTAGGCTTAGACTCTTTCCTTTTTCCTTAAAAGATAAAGCAAAAATGAGGTTTAATTCATTAACAACTTATTCTATTAAAACTTGGGCAGATATGACACAAAAATTTCTTGCTAAATATTTTTCTGCTTCTAAAACTGCTAAATTAAGAAATGATATAACTTCATTTACGCAATTTGATGGAGAAACAAATTATGAAGCTTGGGAAAGATTTAAAGTACTATTAAGAAAATGTTCTCATCATGCTTTGCCGGATTGGTTAATTATTCAAACATATTATAATGGACTTATTGGATCACTTAGATCTATTATAGATGTTGTTGCTGGTGGTTCTTTTGGCTAAGACATTTGAAGAAGCTTATCCTTTAATTAAAGAAATGGCTAATAATAATTTATAATGCCCTTCTAAAAGGGTTAATCCTAAAAGAATGGAAAGTATTCAAGATAATGAAGCATTTTCTATTTTAGCTTCATAAGTGGCTGCGATATCTAAGAAATTAGATAATTTTGCTATTAACATATCGCATGTAAGTAATGATAATTCTGCAAATACTGATGATTCTAAAACAATGGAAACTTTGCAAGCTATTGCTAGTAAAACTAATATCCCTTTTTCTAATTATTATAATCCAGATTGGAAAAATCATCCTAATTTTAATTGGAATAATGGACATCAACAATGGAGTAATAATCAAGTTAATCCAAATTGGAACAATCAAGGAAATTCAAACTTTAGACCAACTTACCCTCCTGGTTTTAACAATCAGCAAAAAAAGTTATGTATAGAAGAATTAATCTTGCAACTAAGTAATCAGCTACAAAGTCAAAACACTGCTATTCGTAATATTGAGAATCAGATGGGTCAAATTACTAATTTTATTAATTACAGACTTCAAGGAACACTACCTAGCAATGTCAAAATTAATCCTAAAGAAACTGGGAAAGAACATGAACAAGCAAAATCTGTACAACTAAGAAGTGGAAAGGAATTAAAAGGGAAAATTCGGAATGAAATTGAAAAAGAGAGAGAGGTAGAAGAGATTGAAAAACCTAAAGATACTCTTTCTCCAAGTAAAGATCAGACTGTAATTCCTATTTAAGTGGAAGTTGAAAGACTACAACCACCTTTTCCTCAAAGATTAAAACAGCAAAACAGCAGAAGCTTGACCATCAATTTTCTAAGTTCTTTGAGATTTTTAAGAAACATACCATCAATATTCCTTTTGCTGAAGCTTTGGAACAAATGCCAAGCTATGCAAAATTTATGAAGGATATTTTAAGCAAGAAAAGGAAATTTGAAGCTTATGAAACTGTTACATTAAGTGAAGAATGTAGTGCAATAATTCAGAAGAGATTACCTCCGAAACTTAAAGATCCTGAAGTTTCACTATACCATGTGCTACTGGAGAAAAATTTTGTGGAAAAGCCTTATGTGATTTAGGAGCAAGTATTAATCTCATGCCATTTTTAATCTTTCGAATGTTAGATTAAGGAGAGATTTCTCCCACCACTGTAATCCTTCAGTTAGCTGATCAATCTATCACTTAACCTAAAGGAGTTATAGAGGATGTTCTTGTTAAGGTGGGTAAATTTATCTTTCTTGTGGATTTCATTGTACTAGATATGGAAGAAGATAAAGAAATACCTATTATTTTAGGGAGACCTTTTCTAGCTACCAGACGTGCTATGATTGACGAGCAAAAAGGAGAATTAACGAAGAGAGGTAATGATCACGAGATAACATTTAATGTTCTGAAATCAATGAGGTATCCTGATAAAGAAAAATGCTATCGGATGGATATTTTTTATTATATAATTGAAAAGTATTATCAAGAAAAATGTAAGGTCATTTCTGAAGATAAAGATTATGAATCTGTAATATATAATGAGTCATTAACTGAAGAAATTGAATAAGTAAATGAAAAAAAATTATTTGAAGAAACTCATTATATTCATGAAAACTGAGAAATTTTAGACACAACTAAAAATGATATACTTTTACCCTCAATTGAAAAAGCACCTGAATTGGAATTAAAAATGTTACCTGCACATTTAATGTATGCATTTCTTGGAAATTCATTAACTTTACTTGTAACTATATCTTCAGAACTAAGTAAAGATCAAGAAGAAAAATTAATAGGAGTTCTGAAGAACTATAAGAAAGCTTTTGGTTGGACTATTGCAGATATAAAAGGAATAAGCCCTTCAATCTGTATGCATAGGATTTTAATGGAAGAAAACACACTATTGAACCTCAAAGAAGATTGAACCCAATTATGAAAGAGGTTGTAAAAAAAAGAGATTTTGGAATGGTTAGATGCTGGAATTATTTATCCTATTTCAGATAGTCAATGGGTAATTCATCTTCATTGTGTTCCGAAGAAAGATGTAACTGTCATTGTTAATGAAAAAAATGAATTAATCCCTACAAAACAAGTTACTTGATGGAAAATTTGCATTGACTATCAAAAATTAAACAATGCCACTAGAAAGGATCATTTTCATTTACCTTTCTTGGATCAGATGTTGGATAAGTTAGATGGATGACAGCGGGATGCGTAACTTTATAAGTGTTAACAAGTATAGAAATAAATATTCAATAATAGCAAGGTTACCCCTTATCAACGCAAGTATACGTATCATTCAAGTAATACAGAGCTCCAATGGAGTCCTGAATATCGATCCCACAGGGAAGTTTAGAGATTACGAACTAATTACAACAGTTGAAATAACTATCTAGTAAACATAAATAAAGAACAATTATACTAAATTCTACTACTAATGTTGAATGGAAAGTTGCAATATAGAAAAGTATCCTCCCCCTTGTTAAGAGAATTAAGTGAACGGATAATTAAATTAGTTAGAATTATATTGTGCCAAATAGGAGCTTTCATATTCTTTACCCTTTGTTTCAGGCATAAAGAACATTGACTAATCCTATGCTTGGTTACTGAATCTACGGCTAGGCTGGGAGGATACCGGCTCTCACTTCGGAGCTCCCACGTTCCCCTTGTCTGAGGGCTAACATCTACACTTCAGCACCCAAACGATAGGACCGAATTGAGGATTCTACTCTATCACTCTAAAATATCCAATTCTACGCCCGATAAATAATATTTCGTTATTTATTTACACCCTCCTTTCAAGGACTTTGACCTCCACAAATCTTGGATGTAATCTTTACTTTAGTTGTGAAATCAACATATTTTAACAAATCAATTGACCAGATTGAAAGTAAATTAAGATTTAAGTAAAAAGATGATCACAAATTTTAATGAATATTTTAGGCACAACTAATTCAATTTTCCATTTCACAAAATCTCAAAGCAAGGAGAAAGACAGAGAAGACTACTCAGAATGCATAGGAAGAATAACACAAAACTTGGATTTCATATATAAAATCAAAGTTACAAAATAATAAACACAACTTATCTCAAATTTCTCCCTGACGGACTCCTCGAAGTTCCTCCGACTCTTCCTTCCCGTACAACACACTCAACTAAACTCACTTACTCACTATTAGACTCTTCAAAGACACAGTACTAACTCTTTTTGAACTCTCTAAGACACACACAGACTCTCCTTGGACTCCCTGGACTCCCCTTTTCAGCTTAAATTCGTCTCTTTTTAAAGAGGTAGAAAAATTTCGAAAGGTTGCTTAAGCATCTCTTCAAAAGGAATCCACATTTGATGAATCTTTGCCTGGATCGACCTTCTCACCGTCGGCGGGCTCGTTGGCGCCTTCGACGGGCTTCTAGAACATGGGCCAACTGCTAAGGCTCGCTGTCGGCGGGCTCGATCTCGCCGTCGGCGGGCTCCCTTATAATATTGTCTGTATTCTCTGGAAAAATGCGTCGTCGGTGGCCTATTCCTCGCCGTCGGCAGCCAAGATCAACTTATGTCTCTTTTGGTTCTTTTTAATCCAGATTCGCTCCTTTTCACATTTGTTTGCTCCATTGTCTATTAATCTTCATTCCTGCAACAAAACATAGAAAATACCTTTCTTTAAACTGCAATATCATCAAAATCAATGTAAAATCGATATGAATTTCTCAATATATTTTTCTTTGGTCACTGGGCACTCATATTTCTGTTTTCTGGATGGATATTCTGGTTATCATCAATTACCCGTTGCTCCTGAGGACCAAGAGAAAACAACATTTACAAGTCCTTATGGAACATTTGCCTTTAGAAGAATGTCTTTCGGTTTATGTAATGCTCCTGCAACTTTTCAAAGATGTATGATGTCAATATTCTGTGATTTAATTAATAAAGGAATTGAAGTATTTATGGACAAATTTTCAGTATTTGGAACTTCTTTTGAATCTTGCTTGGAAAATATAACGAAAGTTTTGAAAAGATGTGAAGAAACAAATTTGATTCTAAACTGGGAAAAATGTCAATTTATGGTCACAGAAGGAATTGTACTTGGACATAAATTTTCACAAATAGGTATGGAAGTTGATCAGGCAAAAGTGAAAATGATTGCTGAACTTCAACCACCTACTACCGTTATTGATGTGAGAAGTTTTCTGGGTCATGCTGGATTTTATAGGAGATATATAAAGGATTGTTCTAAAATTGCTAAACATTTTTGCCATTTATTGGAAAATAAAGCTAAATTCGAATTTAATGAAGATTGTCTGAATGCTTTCAATATTTTAAAAGAAAAATTAATCACTGCACCTGTTATTGATGCACCTGATTGGAGTAAACCTTTTGAATTAATATGCGATGCAAGTGATTATGCAATTGGAGCTGTAATGGGACAAAAATAAGATAAAATTTTCAAAGTTATATATTATGCTAGCAAAACTCTTAATAAAACTCAAATAAACTAAACTACTATTGAAAAAGAGCTTTTAGTCATAGTATATGCCTTTGATAAATTTAGACCATATCTTCTTAGAACGAAATGTATCGTACAAACTGATCATTATGCTATTAAGTATTTAATGTCTAAAAAGGATGCTAAACCTAGATTGATCAGATGGGTTTTACTTTTACAAGAATTTGATTTTAAAATTGTGAACAGAAAAGGAACTGACAACCAAATTGCTGATCATTTATCAAGAATCAAAAATAACAAAGAGAAAATTTATGAAGAAAATATAAATGAGAAATTCCCTAATGAACAGTTATATGTTATTCAAGGATTACAAATGCCTTGGCATGCTAATATAGTTAACTATTTAGTTAGCAATATTTTACCATATGGGTTGAATAACAAATATATTAAGAAATTCAAGAATGATTATAAATCATATATTTGGGAAGATCCTCATTTATTTAAAATAGAAAGAGATTCTGTGATTCGAAGATGTGTACCTTATGAAGAACTTTTGCAATTATTCAAAAATGTCACGATTCTGAATTTGGAAGACACTTTGGAGTAGATAAAATTGCGTTTAAAATTTTAAATTCTGGATTTTATTGGCCTACATTATTTAAAGATGTTGGACATTATGTGAAAAATGGTGATCAATGTCAAAGAATGGGAAATATATCCAGAAAAGATGAAATGCCTCTGAACTATATATTAGAAATTAAAATTTTTGATGTATGGGGTTTGTACTTTATGGGACCTTTCGTACCATCATCTGAAAAGATTTATATTTTATTAGCAGCTGATTATGTTTCAAAGTGGATCGAAGCTGTAGCTTTACCTAACTGTGATTCCAAAAGTGTTTCTAATTTTTTAAAGAAGATGATTTTTACAAGATTTGGAATGCCCATGGTAATTATCACAGATGGGGGAAGTAATTTCAAAAATATGAGAATTCAATCATTACTGGAAAAATTCAAAATTAAACATAGAATTGCAACTGCTTATCACCCGCAAAAAGTGGAATGGCTGAAGTATCAAATAGAGAAATTAAAAGAATATTAGAGAAGACTGTTAATCCTAAAAGACTGACTGGGTTGATAGACTTGATTCTGCATTATGGGCTTATAGAACAACTTATAAGACACCTATCGGAATGTCACCTTATCGGTTAGTTTATGGTAAACATTGTCACTTACCTGTTGAACTGGAATATAAAGCTTACTGGGCGATAAAGGAGTTCAATTATGATTTGAATGTAGCAGGAGAGAAAGGATTATTACAACTAAATGAAATGGAAGAGATAATAAATGAGTCATATGAAAATGCAAAGATTTATAAGGAAAGAATGAAGAAATTACATGACAATAAGATTTCATGGAAAATATTTGAGCCTGGACAAGAAGTGTTAATATTTAATGCTCGTTTAAAACTTTTTCCTGGAAAATTAAGATCTAAATGGATGAGACCATTTATAATTGAGAAAGTATACCCTTATGGAGCTGTGGATATTAAAGATCCCAAAACTGGAAAAGTATTTAAAGTTAACGGATTAAGACTGAAGCCTTATATGGGAGAAATGAAACCAAATTATAAAGAGGCTTACAAACTGAGTCTACCCAATTAATTCAATTGATTAGGTCGGGCTGATGACGTTAAACCAAGTTCTTTGTAGGAGGAAACCCATTTATTATCAGTGTAATTGTTTGTAATTTAATTTTATCTTAATCGTGTTTGTATGTGGATCACACCCTTTTATTAGACCTATTTTTAAGACTGAAACTTTATAAATTTGACGATAGGCGAATAGGAGTCAATCGAGGTTCTGGCGCCTAGGCGCCAAAAGTTGACGCCTAGGAGCCAAAAGTTGACGCCTAAGCGTCAGAATAGCCTGCGCGTATCGATGATCCGGAGCCTAGGTGCCAGATTTCGTCGCCTAAGCGCCACAGTTACAGATCGTGTAAAAACCGAAAATCTTCAGTTTTTCACACGAAATCTCTTTATAAATTGCCCTATCTTCGTCCCCAATCACATAGAAACCTTAATTTCGACCAAAGCAATCCATTTTGGAGGAGTTAAGAGCAGTTTGGAAGCAATGGATAGAGGAAATCATAGAAATTAGGTAAGAGACAAATCCCTCAAAGATCCTCGACCTTATTTTAATGGTTTTATTGCAGTTAGCATGGAGAGATTGTTTAGTCGATTGAAAAAGATTGAAGTGCAACTTCAAAGCATTGGGAATCGTTTGCATGAAATGTATCATCAAATTGAGCACATGGAATGGCAAACGAAACTTCAATTTGATCATATGGCAGTCTATCAAGACGCTCAAGTAGCAATGTACGCGAAGAACAAGTGGATCGATGAAAAAACGGCTTTGGAATTTCCAAGGGCGTTGGTTTTATATCTCGGCAGTCCTAGCGAACTTCATTGCGAAAAAGATGGAAATTGAAGATCAGTGTTGAATAGAATTCTTATGTGTTCTAGGTGTTCAATGTGTGTTGTTGGATTGGAAATTTGCTTTGAATTTATGTTGTTTGTGTTGTTTATAGAATGACGAACCTTGTTATAGTTTTATTCTGAAATATTGAGTTTGGAATGAAAATTATGAATTGGAATTGAAGAGTTCGGATATATTTTGAGTTTGAAATGTGGATCTAAGTTATCATTTTAAATTGATTGTGGAAATGTTTAGAGGATATAAATTGGATTAATACTCTCATAAGAGTAATTAGGAGTCGAATTTGATAAGTTTTGGTGGAAAATATAAAATTTAAATCAAATTTTTGGAAAGATGAGTCTGGCGCCTTGGCGCCGGTTCGGCCTGAACCTGAAACTTTATCTTCTTAAACACAACCAATCCATTTTTGACGCCTAAGCTTCCCTTTCCTCTGGTTTTCGCGAAAATAAACCCTAGAGATCCCATTTGAGGCCAGATTTTCAAGTTTTTGAGCTTGAAATCACTCGATTTATTCATCCCAAGGTCAAATCTACATTCTAAACCAATTATTTTCGATTTTCACCTTGGATTTTGCTCTCTTTGAAGAAAACCTAAATTTTGAAAAAATTTTTTTTGATTTTTAGAGCTTAATCCATGGATTTTTAAGCTCTTCAAGTTTGAAAAGCTTAAATTAGTTTATTTCCTTTCTTCTTATGAATTTATTTTACATTTTTTTATTTCACGTTTAGATGACACCCAAATCTAAGCGAAGAAAGGAACGAGAAAAATTTGATCGTAGCAAGTTCGTCACTGCTGCTGCACATTTTCAGTACAACGATACGACTAGGAAGTTTATCTCGGAATGAAGTTTTACAATCCGGGAGGAAGGATTGAGGATACGATCATTGCACTCAACTGGCAACAATTCTGCTATTTTACTGTTGTTGTTGTTATCTCTGTTGTTAGGGAGTTTTATGCCAATTTTGTGGATTCTGAAGAGTACGAGATTTTCGTGAGAGGAGTTGGATTAGGATTCACTCCAGAGCGTATCAACATTTTCTACGGCCTGCCGCCGAACATCGAGTGGTTATTACTCAGAATTATCTCTATCTGAGGGAGATTTATATATGATTATTGCTTACCTGACCGATGATACTGGAGCTTGGAAGATTTGGAACGGAAAAAGGGTAAATTTTTCATCTTCTATACTTAATGGTGTTTCAAAGGCATGGCACAACTTTATTTCTGCTCGTCTCCTTCCATCCAATCATTTGAGTGAGGTTACCAAGGACAGAACTATCCTCAACTACTGCATACAAGAGAGGAAGCCGATTGATGTAGGGAGTATCATTTATGATTCTATAAAAGCCACTGCTCGTTCTAGCACTTCTGTTGGACTTGGATTTCCATCTTTGATGTATTCTCTGTGTGAAAGTGCTGGAGTAGTTGCAGAGCTTTCTGAGGAAAAGCTCAAGGAAGAGAAGGCATCAGTATCTATGATCGACTTCGAGGTAAGAGTTCTACTGCACCTTCTAGTTCATTACCTGCTTCCGGTAGAGCTTCTACTTCTAGACCTTCTACTTCTACTGTTGAGCCACCATCTAGTTTTTGGGAATCCATGCATGATCAATTTTTGGAGCAGCAGAATGAGTTATTTCTAACTCATTGTAGAGTAGATACGATCGATAAGAAGATCGATCATCTTTCTGAGTATACCCAAAGGAAGAGTGATTATGATGCTGAGTATTCTGATTCTTTGTTAGATTTATGAAGGGTGAGCATGATGTTCAGTTTCCTACCTGTCCTAGATTTTCACCGTATGTTGATTCGAAGGAAATGGAATTTTCTTTTGGTGATGACGATGACGAGGCTACAGACAGTGACTAGTAGCTTGATTTACCTCTTGAGATGTGTGATTATGTTTTTAGTTTATTTCTTGTTTGTTAATTTTGATTAGTCAGATTGTTTTGTTGTTTGTCAATGTCGATTTGTTTACGTAACTTTGTGTGGACTTTTGATATTGAGACTATTTTAGAGCATCTGATGTGTTATGTGTTTAAGACTGAAATATGAATGAATTTTTTATTTTCTATGATAAATTTTTATTTCTCTTCCAGTCTACTGTTTAGTATTCATGAATAGTTAGTAATTTTGCTTGTTCTAAAAATAAAAACAAAAAAAATATTTAGAAATTAACTCCTGCTCTGCAAATTTTTCTATATATGCTTCATTATTTCTGTTATATACCTATTAAAGCATGTGTAGAATTAGAAATGAATTTTTCCTTACTACATCATTATTATACCTAGATAAATTCTTGTTTATTTCTTTCTCTCATACTTTAGAAAATTTTATGATTGAAGTTTGGGGGAAGGGAAATTATTTTTCAAATTTAAATATTATTTGTCCTTAATGAACTAATATTTTTAAAAAAAAATATTAACATAAGATAAGGAATGAAAAATCTATTTAAGATTATTTAAATTTTTGAATTTATAAATAATTTAGTAAACTTAACTAAAATTTCAATAATTTTGATTGATTTTAAGAATATAATTATTTAACTTAAAGAATAATAAGATTAAGAATTTTTCTATTTATAGTAAAGAGAATTGTATTTTAGAAATACTAAGGAATCAAGATTATTACTTGAAAAAGAAAAGATTGAAATAATTTTTGAAAAATACTTATTAAGAATGTCATATTTATTAAGTAAAAAAATGTATAAGTTTTTAATTATAAGTTAAGGATAGTGAAGTTCAAAATCATTAACAGGCTATCCAAAAATAGTAATCCTCACAAATAAATAAATAAATAAATAGATGATTGAAAAATATCCTTATATAAAAAAAAGAGAAAAGAAAAAGCAAAAAAAAAAGAGAAATGTGAGGAGAAGCTTGAGGAAATGTCTAATAAAAATTTGGCTTCACTTGAATTATCTTATAGGAAGAAAACCAATTACATTTTTAACTTAATTTTTATGTACAATTATTTTTATTAGAAAAATGTTTCCTGAAAATCTTTTTCTTGTAAATATTTTATGTGACCTTAATATGATAAATTACAATTAATTTGGAAATAAATGAAAAATTGGAAGTCTTATGATTTGGTAGTTAAATATTCTTTAAATTCTTAAAATTAAACTTAATTAGTAAAATTTGGTTAATGATTTGCTAAAGCTTTTATAAAACCAAAAATTAAAAGAAATCTTAAATATTTAAACTTCATTCCAAATGTTATACATTTTATATAATTAAAAGGGTTACTTGAGGACAAGTAACATTTAAGTTTTGGGGAATTTGATCCACTTTAAAAATACCCATTTTTATGCCTTATTTATGATTCAATTCTTAAGGATATTACGCTTTAAAGAAAAGTATTTTTATATTTTTAGATGTATGTGATAAAAAAAGAGTTCAAGAAGGAAAAAGGAGTAAAAAGGAGCAAAAATGGAGCTTAAAGAGCAAAGATATCAAAATTATAGGCCTGACGCCTAGGCGCCAGAATCCGGCGCCTAAGCGCTAGTCCGATACAGACACAGACAAGATTTTTGATGACTTTGGGCAGTTATTTTGACGGTGTCAAGCGGTTATCAGAGCTTCTAGAAGACTGGAAGTTACTCCTGATATATAGGACATGTGATACAATGCATCTGGACACAGGGAAACAGTTTTAATCCCAAAGAGGTGCGATCCAAAGTGAAGAGGTGCGAAGACCTGTGTTGACCTCATTTTTATAATGAGTCAATACCTTTTGACCTAAAAAGTCAACTTTGATCAAAATGGTCAAACCAGACCCAATGACCAACCCTGTTGACCCCATAGGTCACCCTTTTAACCTAAAAAGTCAACTTTGGACAAAAAGGTCAAACCAGACCCAATGACCAACCCTGATGACCCCATAGGTCAACCTTTTGACCTAAAAAGTCAACTTTGGTCAAAATGGTCAAACCAGACCCAATGACCAACCCTGTTGACCCCATAGGTCACCCTTTTGACCTAAAAAGTTAACTTTGATCAAAATGGTCCAATGACCAATCCTGTTGACCCTATAGGTCACCCTTTTGACCTAAAAAGTCAACTTTGGTCAAAATGGTCAAACCAGACCCAATGACCAACCCTGTTGACCCCATAGGTCAACCTTTTGACCTAAAAAGTCAACTTTGGTCAAAATGGTCAAACCAAACCCAATGACCAACCCTGTTGACCCCATAGATAAACCTTTTGACCTAAAAAGTAAACTTTGGTCAAAATGGTCAAACCAGACCCAATGACCAACCCTGTTGACCACATAGGTCAACATTTTGACCTAAAAAGTTAACTTTGGTCAAAATGGTCAAACCAGACCCAAGGACCAACCCTGTTGACCCCATAGGTTAACCTTTTGACCTAAAATGACATTTTTGGTCAAAATGATCAATCCTGGCCTAATGACCAACCCTGTCGACCTCACAGGTCAACCGTTTTACCCAAAAATGACAACTTTGGTTAAAATGGTCAATCCATACCCTATGACCAATCCTGTTGACCCCACAGGTCAACTTTTTGACCTAAAATAACAATTTTGATCAAAATAACTAATCCAGATCCAATCACCAACCTTATTGACCCAATGGGTCAACACATGACCTATAAAGTCAATTTTCGTCAAAATGATCAATTTTTGATCAAACAACCAATGACATGTTTAAAACCCCACAATGATAAAAATTAATCAAATAAATTTCAAGAAAAATTATTTTTGATTAATTATATTGACTAATAATTAGATTTTCAATATTTTAATTAATCAAATGACATGATGAAAATTAAATTAAAAGTCATAAAATGACAAAATTAATCAAATAATTGATTTCAAAATTATTTTGATTAATTAATTGGCTAATGAATTAATTTTAAAAATTTTAATTAATGACCTAATTAATTAAAATGAAAAATTAAATTCAAAAGCCATAAAGTTATAAAATTCACAAATTGATTAAAAATAATGGAATTAATCAAATAATTAATCCCAAAATTATTTTTAATTAATTAATTGACCAATAATTTAATTTTCATGTTTTAATTAATGACTTAATTAATTAAAGTGAAAATTAAATTGAAAAGTCATGAAAAGAGACAAAAATCAATTTTAATGACATGGATATTAATTAAATAATTAATTTGTAATTATTTCCAATTAATTATTGATTAATACAATAATTTCCAATATTTAAATAATGACATAATTAATTAAATATGGAAATTAAAATGAAAAGGGCATAAAATAGAATTTTAACCCATGAAACCATGATTTTTAAAAATTCCAAATCTCTTTATTACATCATAAATGACCTCATCCATGGATTATTCATGACTCATGGGACTTATTAAGTGTAGGTTATTACATTAAAATAACCTATAAACCATGGTTAAAGAAAATAATCATTAAAGAAAATGAGGTGTCATCCTCTCATGAAATTAAAATTTGAGGTGGCTCATCCTCATGAACTCACCAATAAAAATTAGACACCAATTAAACTCACATGTGTAACTTACTTAACCATGGTTATAACCAAATTTTAAGAATTTTGCATGAGAAAAATATGTGTCACCTTCTCATCCAAACCTTAAATGAGATGTTGGAAGGTGGAGGGCTCACTCTCATGACTCATCCTTCACCTCTTAGACCACCCAATGGAAGGGAGACAAGAAGCTAACCCATCCCACACCTTGGTTAAGAGCCATCATGGCTAAGGCTTGCATGAGATGAGTAAGGGGCTTATGTGTCACCATTTCCTCAAATAGAGAAAATCACCTTGAGTGCCATCTAGGGGAGGTGGATTCAACATGATTTGCCCAGCCAAATCCACCTCACAAAGGACCCAATGTGGGCAAGACAAGAGCCCAACTCTAAAGCCTTCACCATGGTTAAGCCTATGATGCCTAGGCTTGGAGATTGCAATTCATCATTGTCATAGCCTAAATTTTCCCCAGAAGACATTAATGAGGCAGATGACAACACCCCCAAATGATCCTCATCAGCCAAAACTCATCCAAAGCCCTCCCATGGCTATAAATAGGACCCAAACCCAAGCATATGGAAGAGAGAAAAACTAACTTGGAAAACCTAGATAGGATGCTCAAATCTCTTGACCTTCTACAGCAATATTGTGCCTAAGGTTCCCAACTTTAGAGCCATAGCAAAATCTAGCCACATCGACTCACCCAACCTAGCCAATTTGGCTCCAAACCCACTTAAGGTGACTCACGCCACCTACATAGTGGAATCCCAAATTCCACCCAATTTCAAACCAAATTGAGTCAAATTGAGTTGAAATCCACCTCAAGGAAGCTAAGGGGAAGCTCCTCAAACAATCAAATCGATTCCAAATGGATTAAGGCAAAGGTATGGATGCAATTATCAAAATTATTAGGTTTAATACATATTCCAAAATTTGTACCATTTGACCTCTCAAAACCCATTCATCACCGTATGGATGGGTGACTCTCGTCGAGGCGATCATTTAAAAAAAATGACTCAATTCCATTAAGAATCGAGTGAGATATTGATCTTTGAAAATCGAGGGCATATATGAAGAGAGAGGGTAATTCTGGATAATTCTGGAATTTAATTCCAGATTATCCTTAAAAACTTCAAAATTGCATAACTTTGTGTAGACAAATCACAAAAATAAATTAAAAATACCTCTGGAAAGAGGAGAAAGAGGAGAATAATTTTGAAGTAAAATTTTGAATTTTTGATTTATATTTTATTTTTAATTAATTAATTACTCCCTGGAGTAATTTAATTATTAAAAATTAATTTTAATTACAAAAATTATGAAATTTTCACAGAATTATCCTTTTGTTATGACGCACATCTCCTAATTTTCCTAAGGACAGAAAAATTCTTTAGGATATTTTTCTTTAATTTCTAAGCTACTTTGTAATTATTTATAAAAATAATTATAAAAATTAGAAATTAAGGAAAATAAATTTGAAAATGGCTAGAAATTTTAGGGTGACACATGAAGACTCTAAAGACAATGATTTTTAAGCCATTAAGCAATTTTGAATGACATTTCAAAATTTAGGATTTAAATTTCATTTTTAATTAATAAATTTAAAATCCTAAAAATCACTCTTTCACCCAACTTAGCCCATTCCACAATGGTTTGAGTCGAAATTAAGTCTAACTCCAAATAAACTTAAAGCAAGTCTAATGACATCAAAATAGACTTAAATTAATTTTTAATTAAACTTAAAAGACATAATTAAGTTTGATTAACTCTTATTAAACCTTAAAGACATTAGGTTTAATATAAAATCAAAGTTTAATTAAACTTAAAAGACATAATTAAGTTTAATTAACATTTTTAAAACCTTAAAGACATTAGGTTTAATATAAAATCAATTTTTTTTAATAAAACTTAAAAGACATAATTAAGTTTGATTAACTCTTATTAAACCTTAAAGACATTATGTTTAATATAAAATCAATTTTTAAATGAAACTTAAAAGGCATAATTAAGTTTAATTAATTCTTATTAAACCTTAAAGACATTAGGTTTAATATAAAATCAATTTTTAATTAATCTTAAAAGACAATTAAGTTTAATTAATTCTTATTAAATCTTAAAGACATTAGGTTTAATAATAAACAAACCCTAATTAGGTTTAACCCACATTAAACCTAGTTAATCAACTTAAACCTTACTTACATTAGGTTTAAGGAACCCTTGAATCCTAATTAGGTTTAACCCACATTAAACCTAGTTAATCAACTTAAACCTTACTTACATTAGGTTTAAGTAACCCTTAAATCCTAATTAGGTTTAACCCACATTAAACCTAGTTAATCAACTTAAACCTTACTTACATTAGGTCTAAGTAACCCTTAAACCCTAATTAGGTTTAACCCCTATTAAACCTAATTAATAAACTTAAAACTTACTTACATTAAGATTAAGTAACTTCTAAACCTTAATTAGGTCTAACCCATTAGACCTAATTAAACCATTAAGTCTTAACTAAATTAGACTTAATCAAACCCAAACTCTAATTAGGTCTAACCCAATTAGACTTAATTAATCCTTAAGTCTTACTTACATTAGGCTTAAATAACTTTTAAACCATAATTAAGTCTAACCCAATTAGACTTAATCAATACTTAAGCTTTACTTACATTAGGCTTAAGTAATCCTTAAACCCTAATTAGGTCTAACCCAATTAGACTTAATTAATCCTTAAGCCTTACTTACATTAGGCTTAAATAACTCTTAAACCATAATTAGGTCTAACCCAATTAGACTTAATTAATCCTTAAGCCTTACTTACATTAGGCTTAACTAACTCTTAAACCATAATTAAGTCTAACCGAATTAGACTTAATTAATCCTTAAGCCTTACTTACATTAGGCTTAAGTAACCTTTAAACCATAATTAAGTCTAACCTAACTAGACTTAATTAATCCTTAAGCTTTACTTACATTAGGCTTAAGTAATACTTAAATCCTAATTAGGTCTAACCTAATTAGACTTAATTAATCTTTAAGCCTTACTCACATCAGGCTTAAATAATCCTTAAACTTTAAATTAAGTCTAACCCTATTAGACTTAATTATCTCTTAAGTCTTACTTACATTGGACATAAGTAGCTTATATACCCAAGTAAGCCTAACTCTAATAAGACATAAAATATATAACTTAAGTTCAACTCACATTGAACTTAAATTCAAACCTAAACCTAACCTAACTTGAGTCCAATCTAACTCGAACTCAAGTTAACCTAAACCTTAGGTTCAACCCACATTGAACCTAACCTAAACCTAACCTAACTTGAGTCCAATCTAACTTGAACTCAAGTTAACCTAAACCTTAGGTTCAACCCACATTGAACCTAACCTAAACCTAACCTAACTTGAGTCCAATCTAACTTAAACTCAAGTTAACCTAAATTTTTGGTTCAACCCACATTGAACCTAACCTAAACCTAACCTAACTTGAGTCCAATCTAACTTGAACTCAAGTTAACCTAAACCTTAGGTTTAACCCACATTGAACCTAACTTAAACCTAACCTAACTTGAGTCCAATCTAACTTGAACTCAAGTTAACCTAAACCTTAGGTTCAACCCACATTGAACCTAACTTAAACCTAACATAACTTGAGTCCAATCTAACTTGAACTCAAGTTAACCTAAACCTTAGGTTCAACCCACATTGAACCTAACTTAAACCTAACCTAACTTGAGTCCAATCTAACTTGAACTCAAGTTAACCTAAACCTTAGGTTCAACCCACATTTGACCTAACATAAACCTAACCTAACTTGAGTCCAATCTAACTTGAACTCAAGTTAACCTAAACCTTAGGTTCAACCCACATTGTACCTAACTTAAACCTAACCTAACTTGAGTCCAATCTAACTTGAACTCAAGTTAACCTAAACCTTAGGTTCAACCCACATTGAACCTAACTTAAACCTAACCTAACTTGAGTACAATCTAACTTGAACTCAAGTTAACCTAAACCTTAGGCTCAACCCACATTGAACCTAACTTAATCTAAAACCTTAGGTTCAACCCATATTGAACCAAACCTAAACATAACCTAACTTGAGTCCAACCTAACTTGAACTCAAGTTAACCTAAACTTTAGGTTCAACCCAGATTGAACTTAACTTAACCTAAAACCTTAGGTTCAACCCATATTGAACCTAACCTAAACTGAACTAAACTTGAGTTCAACCTAACTTAAACTCAAATCAAATTTTAACTTAACCCACATTGAACTAAAGTCAACTTTAAGTCTAGGTTCAACCTAACTAGAACCTAACTTAATACAAGTCAAACCTTAACTTAAGTTCAATCCATATTGAACTTAAGTCGACCTTAAGTCTAGGTTCAACCTGACTTGAACCTAACTTAACCTAAACTCAGAACTTAACTTAAGTTCAACCCATATTGAACTTAAGTCGACCTTAAGTCTAGGTTCAACTTGAATTGAACCTAACTTAACCTAAACTCAAAAACTAACTTAAGTCTAACCCATATTAGACTTAAGTCAAACCATACTTAGGTTCAACCTGACATGAACCTAAGTCTAATCCAAACCTAACTTAAGTCTAACCCACATTAGAATTAAGTCAAACCATACTTAGGTTCAACCCGACATGAACCTAAGTCTAACCCAAACCTAACTTAAGTCTAACCCATATTAGACTTAAGTTAAACCATACTTAGGTTCAACCCGACATGAACCTAAATCAAACTTAAACCTAACTTAAATCTAACCCACATCAGACTTAAGTCAAACCATACTTAGGTTCAACCCGACATGAACCTAAATCCAACTTAAACCTAAACTTAAGTCTAACCCACATTAGACTTAAGTCAAACCAAACTTACGTCCAACCCGACTTGAACCTAAGTCTAATACAAACCTAAGTTAAGTCTAACCCATATTAGACTTAAGCCAAACCATACTTAGGTTTAACCCGACATGAACCTAAGTCTAACCCAAACCTATCTTAAGTCTAACCCATATAAGACTTAAGTCAAACCATACTTAGGTTCAACCCGACATGAACCTAAATCAAACGTAAACCTAACTTAAGTCTAACCCATATTAGACTTAAGTCAAACCATACTTAGGTTCAACCCGACATGAACCTAAATCAAACTTAAACCTAACTTAAGTCTAACCCACATTAGACTTAAGTCAAACCATACTTAGGTTCAACCTGACATGAACCTAAGTCTAACCCAAACCTAACTTAAGTCTAACTCATATTAGACTTAAGTCAAACCACACTTAGGTTCGACCCGACATGAACCTAAGTCTAACCCAAACCTAACTTAAGTCTAACTCATATTAGACTTAAGTCAAACCATACTTAGGTTCAACCTGACATGAACCTAAGTCTAACCCAAACCTAACTTAATTCTAACCCATATCAGACTTAAGTCAAACCATACTTAGGTTCAACCTGACATAAACCTAAGTCTAACCCAAACCTAACTTGAGTCCAACCCATATTAAACTTAAGTCAATCCATAATTAGGTTCAACCTAACATGAACCTAAGTTTAACACAAACTAACTTAAGTCTAACCCACATTAGACTTAAGTCAAATCATACTTAGGTTCAACCGGACATGAACTTAAGTTTGACCTAAACCAAGACATAAACCTTAGGTTCAACCCGACATGAACCTAAGTTTAAACCTAAACCTAACTTAAGTATAACCCATATTAGACTTAAGACGAATCATATTTAGGTTCAACCCGACATGAAACTAAGTCTAAACCTAAACCTAACTTCAGTCTAACCCATATTAGACTTGAGTCAAACCATGCTTAGGTTCAACCCGACATGAACCTAAGCTAACCTAACCCTAACTTAAGTCTAACCCACATTAGACTTAAGTGAAACCGGACATGAACTCAAGTTAATCTAAACCAAACCTTTTAACTTAAGTTCAGACAGACATGAACTCAAGTTAATTAGATTCAATCAACATTAAATTTAACTTAGGTTCAACCAAACATGAACCCAAGTTAATTCAATCAACATTGAATCTAACTTTCAACCTTTTAACTTAAGTTCAGACTGACATGAACTCAAGTTAATCTAAACCAAACATTTTAACTTAAGTTCAGATAGACATGAACTCAAGTTAATTAGATTCAATCAACATTAAATTTAACTTAGGTTCAATCAGACTTGAACCCAAGTTAATTCAATCAATATTGAATCTAACTTTCAACCTTTTAACTTAAGTTCAGACAGATATGAACTCAAGTTAATCTAAACCAAACCTTTTAACTAAAGTTCAGACAGACATGAAGTCAAGATTTAATTTTAAACTTAAGTCAAGTCATAAATTCGACATTTCAAACATAGCCGACCTAAAATCGACATTCTAAACCAAAATCGATAAAATCGATATAAATTTGACATTTAATTGACAAAATCGACATAAATTTGACATTTCAAACAAAAATCGACATAACCGATATAACTTCGACATTTCAAATGAATATCAACATAATCGACATAAATTCGACATTTCAAATCAAAATCGACATAACCGACATAAATCTGATATTTCAAACCAAATTAAACAATCACCGACATTAAATGACATTAATCGACATTTCAAATCAAATTCAACATTAAATGACATTTCAAACCAAAATAAACAATCACTTACATTAAATGACATTAATCGACATTTCAAATCAAATTCAATAAACACCGACATTAAATGACATTAACCGACATTTCGAACCAAACTCAATAGAACTCAACATAAAATGATATAATTCGACATAAATCGACATGATCGAACTTAACACGACATGAACTGACATAGTTCTTAAGTTCGACCTGTATCGAATTTAACTTAACATAGGACATCATAATTCTTAAAGTTTGACCCACGTTGAACTTAACTCGACATAAAATTAAACTGAAATTGACATAAAATCCAAAATCAAATTCAAATATATATAAAATCCAAAATCCAACCCAAATCAATATTGAAGACAAATCAAAATTTAAACATAAATCTAAACCGACATCTCAACCACTTTTGGACATCAGACAACTCTGGATCAACAGACACTTTGACCATGTAATCTAAATATCTTGATATGATATTGTTTCTAACTCTATTTTCCTTGCAGGATGAAGACATGAAGTTTCGTTTAGATTTTCTTTGCATGTTATAGGGTGTGTTAACTCTGTTTTGCAGGACGTCGACGACGGAACATTGATGACAAAACCAGAACTTTTAGGATAGCCACAAAATGTAAACTTTCTACAAACAACAAAACAAAAATGACATGACAACAAAAACAACTGGACTATTAGGTTAGCCACAAAATCTGAAATAAAACGATAAAATCATTAACATTGACATCGACATGACATCAACATACAATGATATTTCTATACCACAACAAAATGATGACATGACATTAAACCAAAACAAGAAAATGATAAAATGACATGACAAAATAAAATTGAGATGGCCATAAAACCAAAACTTAAAATAAAAGGAAATCATAAACAAAATAACAAAAATAAATAAATAATGATATCTTCTTGACATCATAGAAGGTATCTCATGACGTAATAACGACATCTTCTTATAGGAGATAAAATATCTCATGACAAATCGAGATATTAATCACGACATCTTATGACATTACGACATCACACAACATAAAATGACATGACATTACGATATCACATTATGACATGACACAACATACAAACTACGACATCTCGACATATCACATGACATGAAACCAAAAGAACAAAACAAAACATAACAAAGCAATGACATACACCCAACATAAATAAAACTTTCTGATAGTATCGATTCTTCAGAAACGCACTGCTACAACAACACTTACACTTTTTCGAGGATAAATGTTAACCTTAATCGGGAGTTTTCCTAGGCAGTATTATTGCTCATGATATAATTAACTATAGGAGCTTGCTTCTATAGGAGATTAAAGAACTTAGGATAGGTATTTCACCTACAAGACCTCTCTGGTTACCCAAGATCTTCATATGATTTTCTCATATAAAAAACTTCAGTAGTTACACAATTTGAAGACTTGTTCTATGAGATTATCATTTGACATTATTTTCTCTCAATCTCTGTCATAATTAATCCTTCTCAAAATTCTCCAAAGACTTCTGACAATAATTCTAGGTAGGATAAGAATTTGGGCGATAAATAGAGAAAAAGATTGGCGACTCCTTGACATTGACATGATACATGAATTGATAGCGATGTAAGTCGAACGATAAAAAAAGATTTTCATCGCCATCAACCTGGTCACGGATTCCGGCGCCTAGGTGTCAGATCCCGGCGCTTAGGCACGACATTTACCTTCTAGAAGATACATTATATTTTGACGAATTTTGAAGAGGTACCTTAAGCAACCCCTGGTCAAATTCAGAGCTCTATAAATAGGAGCCCATTCTACAGAGAAAATCGGCCCCTTCTATCCCCTTAGCCCCTTTTAGCATCCTATAGTCCCCAAGCACCATATAGCCATCCAATCATTTTAGGGAGCCACCTTCTTTAGTATTTAATGAGTTTATTTTTAGTTTATTTTGAGTGTTAAGTGTGAGATTATTAGTGTTGTTACTGTTGAAGTCTTTCATCATTGCATTGGAGTCAGTAGGAGTCAACGGATCACTTGAAAGAACATTCCAGATAAGTATTTGTAACTTGGTTTAAAGTTTTATAAATATGTTTTATTGTGTGAATTCAATGTGTTCTGAGTAGTTAGTTTTCTTTCTCCTTTCAACTATGAAAAGATAATAAGATAATTAAATTTTGTTGGAGAATTTAACTTAAAATATTTATAAAAATTGTGATGATATTAATACCTGACCTTAGTTTACTTTTTAAACTGGCCATTTAAATTGTTAAAACCTGTTGAAGAATTTTGAGACCTATCCGGAGATGAGTTCTTAACTAGTAGATATCACATGAATTCTTGGGTAATCGAAGGCTTTATGCGGGTTATTCAATGTGAAGTGTAAATAAATAGGAAGATATGATTTATTGGGCGTAGAATTAATTAGTTTTTAGAGTGACAGACTAAATTCTAATAATTTAGTTTATAGAAATGGAACGGGTCACTGGTAGGGCCGACCATAGCCACCCTTGGACATCAGTAGTGTGGGCCTAGATTAACCCATTCTACTAATAAAACATCCTGAACCGATCTATAGATTAGTCAATATTCTTTATGTCTGGACCAAAGGGTAAAGAATAGGAATGCTTCTATTTGGCACAATACCATAATCTAAATTCGCCACAAATGATAATTATTCTAAAAATCATGGATTAGTTGAAAAGGAGAAAGTTGTTTTATTTATACATGCATTAATCTTTATTTTATTACTGTTTACTTGCTTTTAGTAGAAATTTTAGTAAAAACTTTTGTTTAAAATCTAAACTTTGAAAAGAAATAAAAATAATAATTACTTTTAATTTGAAAAATCTTAAAATATATCTTAATTTTCTCAAAATCTTCCCTGTGGGATCGATAACCAGGAGTCCACTAGAGCCCTGTATTACTTGAAATGATACGTATACTTGTGTTTGAAATTGTGACTTTTACAATAATTATTATAAAAATCTAAATATAAATTCATAAATTCTTACATAAGTGAAAGTCAAGTTACATCAAGTTTTTTATGTCGTTTGCCTGGGATTAAATCTTCTAGCAGTGGTATCAGATTCTTGCATCTGAAAGTATATATATAAAGCCCCATTAGGCAGTGTTCACACAACACATTAAAACTATTTCTAATAATTACTTCACTTTAATATCTTAACAAAGGAGAAAGATTCTTGCTTAAATATTTGAACTTGACTTTAGTAGTATTAGTAAATTGTTAGTAGAACTAATTTAGATATAAATTTCATATTATTGTCGGTCGCATATTAGTGACAAATAGGCAATTTCGATTTAGTTGTAATTCTGAATTGGTTTATATAATCCTAGTCCGTAGGCTTATATATATTCCATGTGGGATCAATAACCAGGACTCTACTAGAGCCCTGTATTACTTGAGCGATACGTATACGTGCGTTTGAAAGTAACCCTGAGATTAAAATTTTATAATATTAAATTGTTACTAAAAGAAAAATTACACTCCAAGTCAAGTTTTTGGCGCCCTTTCGGAGGATCTATATCTTCTAGTAGTGGTGTTGAATTCTTATATTTTTAAAAATATTTAAAAGTGATATCAAATCCTTGCATTTAAATTGGATACAACCGGCAGGTTGGTTCACTAGATAGAGGAGAGAAAATGATTTCTTAGCTAACGGGATTTGAGCATTTTTCAGTGTTGGAAACGAAAAAAAAAAGAAAATCATGGCGAGGACATAACAAACCGCTAGGGGAAGAAAAATATGATTCTTAGCCGACGAGATTTAGTACCATCCCGGGCCAAAACCAAAATAAGCCATGACGTTGACATGGTCCACAACGTCGGAGGACGAGAAAGGTGATTCTCAACCTTCAAGATTTAAGCATAAATCCCGAGCCAGAACCAAAACAAATCATGGCAGGGACCCAGTCCACACCGCCAGAAGACGGTACCATAATAGGTAACTCTAGCACTCTTACATAATGCAACATCGGCGAGAATGGAAATCCTCCACATAAGGAAGGACTAAAATAGAGGCTATTAAACATGAAAGAGCGTTGTAGCATATCGCCATCTGGCACTAATCCTTTCCTCGAGGGAAAAGTAACACGGATACGAGTTGCCACAACAAAAGTAGTACTACATGCACAACTACTTTTCAAAGTAGGGCATGTAGCAAATGTCCAATGGTGACGTGGTCTGCACAACGGGGACAATAGTAAAAATGACTCAAAACGGGGGCCGAAGGCACCTCCTAAACCTGAGTCAGAATAGGTATAGAAACCTGAGACAAGAAATGCTGCTAAATTTACAGCAATCTATTCCTAGTCCTCCTGACCTTCCTTTATAATCGAGGGACAGGTGGATCCTCAGGAGAAACCTAGAACAGAAAGAAAGTTGGGATAGATGTCACAACGACGACAGCAGTGACAAACCTTTTGCTAAAAGAAGACTCGCCTGCCTATGGCAAGGAGACACGTGAGAACATGGAGGGACAAATCTAGAAAAGACTGTCAGGTGCTGCGGCGCATCGCTTTCTAGCGACGACCTCTTTTTGCAAAAGAAGCGGGCGTAAAGCGAGCTACTATAGCAGGAACAGCTAAATATGTACGTCTCCCCTTTTAAGGGGGAGGACACAGAGGAAGATGCCTCAGATGGCGTAGGGACAACTCAATATGCACGTCTCCCCTTTTAAGAGGGAGAGCATAGAGCATAATGCCTGAGAGGCCATAGAAATGGCTCAATATGCATGTCTCTCCTTTTAAGTGGGAGGGCATATAGCAAATTCCTCAAAGGGCATAGAATCATATAAGGTAACCCCATAGGTGTGCTCAACAGAAACTGAAGGTAATTACACCCTCAGGAGCAAGAAAAACGCTCGGGGAGAGGGGGAAAGAGTTCTCCCTGGCAGCAACATCATGTCCTTCTTTTTGCTCTTCCACGTAGCGGGGCAAAAAGAGGCAATGATAAGAAACGAGGAAAGGTCAAGAAACCAATTACAAAACTACAACGACGTTGATGCATGCGATAATGCAGCAACCGAACTGTCGAGGGTGAAAGAAGGGACATAATGCATCGAGTTGCTACCCCTAGCAACTGACACATAGACTGAAAACCAAGATCTCACAAAAGGCTCAACTATGACTCAAATGAAGAGAACCAGGTCACAATAATATGAGCGAAACTCCAAGTATGGAGAGAGGCTATAACCCAAGAAAAAGAGAAGCTCCAAATATGGAGAGAGAAACTCTTCCTCAGTGGAGTCGCCAGATTTGTTTTTTCCATTTTTTTCTCTTTTTTATTTTAAAAGGAGTCGCCAGCTTGTCAATCGTCTTATACTTCCCTTATTTGAATAAATCTCCCTCCCGAATCAAATAAGTGATTCGAAGAGGAGAGGAACCGAATAAGAAGGGACATACGACAAAAACGACAAACAAGAGAAAAGAAAAACATGGAGAGTCTACGTGCGATAAACCTCGCAAGGATAAGTCAAGCATGTTCGCCCAAACAAGATCGGGCGAAGGCACCTTGAACCAATATCTGCGATAGAAGTATCTACGTAGACTACCCATAACCAGAGAGTCAGGTGTATGTACCTTTTCTTGGGTCAAGAGCACTCCTAGAGGAACGTATTTCTACTGGTTAATTACATCTTGGGGGATAACCAAGAATACTCTCGATAAATGAGTTTTACTTTATATTATCATAAACCTGGGGTATTGGTAATCAAAGGAGGTTATTCCGTGTGGGAAAGTCTCGACGCTTCAAAGCTCTCGCTAAGCCATTGGGCAGAGAGTGAGTCTCTCACATCCTAAATGGGGTAGCGGCTCATCAGCATACGGAACCCACTGAATAACCTAAATCATCTTGATAAGGGTATCCCAACACGTCAAAGCACATCTGGGTCATAAGGGCAGAGGACAAATCGTCATATCCCAAATGGGCAGCAAATCATCGATATCGGGTCGTCAAAGTGATATCAACGAAGTCAAGGAGCGAAGTGGCTCAATAGGGGTAGTCAAAGGGAGGAGTAATCCTAAAGGGGTAGAGGTAGTCAAGTCGGGGTACAACAGACCTGTCATCCCAAGCAGTAGGACACTAAGTCTACCCAGACATGAAGGTAGTCGACCCAACAAGTCCTGAGATCCACAGTCAGCAATCCAAGAATTGCACTATCCACGGGGACCTCGGTAGCCCTAAGGTCAAAGGAAGGAAACTCTATCCTATGATTATAAGCTGGAGCTCCAAGAGATGGGTCTTACACCTGCCAAAGTGACAAGGATGCCACAGGAAAGAAAGAGAAGTGAATGTTTAGCTATAAAGTTGTAAACACTCCAAACAAAAAGGGCTTACACCCCGTCTGGGTCGAGGAGCCTTCTAACACCCTAGGCGCACTAGACAACCACCTATAAAGGTATGCTGGGCCAGTCAAGTTGGAGAAGTGTCAGGACTCCTCCTCGGGACATGCAAATATGAATGAAGTTATCTAGAGCAGTCCTTATGTAATGTGGAGGCCCTGCTAGTATGACTTAGGTGATAGTCATGCAATGCAACCCATTTAAAATCCGGCCTGAAGGCCATACAAGAAAGTAAAAGTGCATATTTTAAAATCTTGAATATTTTAATCCTAAAATTCATTTATCTTGAATATTTTATTAGTAGTTTTAATATATAAAGCTTACAATTTTAGGGTCCTTAAAGAGCCTAAATGGTATCGTGAAATCCCATACCACATAAAGAAACAAGGAAAAACACATGCAGGCATGCAAATATGCAGTAAAAGCAAAAATAGAAAGCACTCCATAATAAAATAAAAGAGGTCAAAATGCTACTGGACCGACAACATATCCCAGGAAAGAGAAAAATGCAGCCGGACTCCGCATATACATGTCTGGTCCTAGTTCTATACATCAATATAAAAATGCAGAATTAAGATACGGGACACGAGCATCTGCTCCTAGTCCCCTTCAAGTGGTTTCCCGCATCAAAATGCCTCGAAACCCGTTCCCGTATCTTATTTCTGCTACAGGACTCTCCTAGACTCTAAAAGTATAAAAAAAAAAGAAAAAGACTCAATCCTGCATGAAAACAAGTGTTAACGGGAAAGCTCACATGCAAATAACGTATAATGAGACATGATTTATAAATGAGGGAGTTAAATAACACCTGCAATTAAATTGTTAGAAATCATTACTTGCTCCCCCCATAGCGGTACTTGTGTGTGTGTATAAATAAGCATGGCTCCCTGTAGAAAAACGCCCTAACACACTACCATATATATGCAGCATGCAGTCACCAACAAGTACAATGCAAAAGAAAGATGCCTGGCTAGGGCAACCAATCCAACAAAGAACAATAGCCAAACATCAAAAAGACTACCTAGCAACCTAACTCCTAGCCTAGCACACCATCTAACAAAAAGTACAAACCTAGTGCCTAAGTGCGGGGTGAGTCTGGGTATAGTACGACTTTGATGGGGTCGTCATAACGGACCCATCCTAAAGATCAGAAGGATCTAAAGGGCGTCACGAAGAGGGGTGACACAAGTTAGATCCAATGGATCCTTAGCACAGTCATATTTGTGCCGATCCCGATGACTTAACTCGCATTGC
This sequence comes from Papilionanthe hookeriana x Papilionanthe teres, assembly GCA_022702705.1. Lineage (NCBI taxonomy): Eukaryota > Viridiplantae > Streptophyta > Magnoliopsida > Asparagales > Orchidaceae > Papilionanthe > Papilionanthe hookeriana x Papilionanthe teres. The sequence goes on along the minus strand of CM040422.1, from coordinate 158,083,535 downwards.
TCATTGGGATCAACCCAGCAAGCAATGCTCGTTAAGGCATCGCGACCGACACATGGTCACTCTCCTAACGAGTAGGACAAGCCATCGAGGAATGGGTAAGCAAACAGTCATGCAAGAAGCCCACATTGTGACTGCTCGACTGAAGTACGGAACAATCACAACAGGCACCCAAAAAGGGCAAGCACACACATCATGCAAAATGCAAGAATGCTACATGCAAAGAGGATGCACCAAAGTGGTGAGGGTGAGTATACCATGAAGGCAGTGACTTAGAAAGAGCGGGCATGCCGTGAAGGCAGCGGCCCAAAGGATGGGTATGTCGAGAAGGCAGTGACCCGAAGGTGGGCATGCCATAGCGGCAGCGACCCGGAGGTGGGCATGCCGTAGCGGCAGCGGCCCGAGCAAATGTGTAACACAAAAAAGTGATAGTGCTTATGCAGGTAAACATACACAGGATATAATGCAACATGCAAGCATACCAACATGCACATGCATAAAAACATGCAATATGATGTAATAGGTGGTCACATGCAAAAGAATGCAACAAGGTGGGCCATGCACATGCAACACAACCCCAACGCTCGACGGCATGAACTCGTCCAAACGACCTCACATAGGAACCTAAGGTTGAAACTCTTGGATGTGTGGCATCGCCGCCTCCAATTTTAGCATGGCTACGTGGAGGGCTTCCCCCTCCGATTTCTCGTAGGGGAAACTCGCCACCGTTCATAGGGCGGACTAGCTACAAAGCTTTTCCTGCTCTACGAACGCCCCGATCTTATAGAACGGACTAGCTACAAAGCTTTTCCCGTCCTCTAAGATCAAATTGAACTAATCCCTCCAAGGGAGATTATGAGCGCCAAAACTGTGAGAATTTGGAATTCCGACCCAGAAGGACTAAGGCCTAAAGCTCACAACAGGGGATCGCTCAGCTAAGAATAGGACTAGCCAACGCACAGGATTCCTAACCTACGGCTCACTCTAGGTAAATCAATGATCCATCACATAGGCGGCTTGACCAGTCGAAACATGTCCGACACCTCCACCCCACGTGGGCGATCGAACACACGTGCCTAGACCGGACTAAGCCTATGGCCGGCTAAGGGATAAGGAAATCTCACCGCCGTGAAGGTTGAAGACGCGTTCTCATTATGCTGAAGGAGAGCCCACGTTTCTGGCAAACTGTCGGTGTTCGGTTCACGTGCCGACACGCCTCACAATATGTACCTTGTCGAGCATGTAGGGAACGAGAGGAAGACTCAATGAGGTATGCAAGTACCCAAAATAAATAATTTTAACGTAGAAAAATATGGCCGACATATATACCTTAGCGAGAAGTGTCGAACGGGCTTCCGCATGTCGTAGCATTGTCGTCGCCACTACGACGAGGCTTCCAGCATAAGGGAGGAAGCCGACAAGTAGAGGATGCAGACACATCACCAGGAAATCGAGGGAAGCTTAGCTAGCATCGCTGATGAAAGGAGGGCAACAATGCCGCTGGCAGGAAGACAGTGTGATAGTTTACAGGAGGAGAGCAACACTATAAATCATTCAGCCGAAATAAAGTGAAGGCTGGAAAAGAGGATCTTGAGCCAAGGGGATGCATCAACGAAGTGAAGGAGGCTCACCGCAGTTATTTGATGGGAAAGGAAACCAACGGGAAAGAATGCTTCGGCCGTAGAGAATTGATGGGAGCTAGTTGCCGACCTCTAGGGAGGCGGGTAGGAGGTTGCTGACGAGCACAAGTGGCTCGAGCATGCGGCTTGGCCGAGATGAGGAGAAAAGCAAAGGTTCCCGCATGAAAAATGTCAGGTAGGAGCTCCAGGAATGGGGAGGACGAAGGCGCCGATGTTCGTCGGCGAGCTACATCGGACGGCGAGCTTCGAGCGGCAACGGCGAGACAGGGAAAACCCTCGAGCCAGGTTCCGTTTCGCAAAAGGAGGGCTAGCGGCGGCTATGTTTCGCGACTCTAGGAGAGAGGGAGAGGGGAAGCGATGTTTTTATAAGATAATATAATTATATTATTATTATAATAATAATGATAATAATAATATTATTATTATAATTATCATCCGTGCATTTTTAGCCCATGTACGTTCTCAAAGCGAAGTAGATGTCCCTCTTAGCTAAAATTGACGTTCCGGACGCACTGGTGCTGTCTATTTCGTCATCCGGGGTCATTCGGGGCCTTTCAGGCATCTTTTTGAGCAATTGGGCCAAAAAAGAATAATTCGTATATTTTAAGCCCGTCCGTAGTGTCGTAGCTAAATAAACATCCTCTGTAGGTAAAATCGACGTCCCGAACTCAATCGTGTGTTCCACTTTGTCATCTGGAGTCTTTCGAGTGACTTTCTGACGATCGGGCTAAAAACGATAATTTGCACAATTTTTACCATGCCCGCGAAGCCGTAGCAAAATAGACATCCTTCCTAGGTAATATCGATGTTCCGGACACACTCGCATGGTCCGTTTCATCTTTCGAGGTCATCTAAACAAGCTCGCCGGTGGATGAGCCAATTTGAGCTGATTTCTCGCTCGACGCGTTGAGTAACACCTGTCGGCCCGACCAAAGCCATCCGACGTGTAAAATATCAACCGGCCTTCGCCTAAGAAAAAGCCAAAGTCTAACAAAATGACCCCGATTGCGTGCCCCTAAACACACACCGAAAGATCACAAATGGATGTCTGGAGCTACCGGTGACTTATTTGCATAAAGTACGACCCCGATGCGCTAGAGTGGATATCCCACACATGTGATATAAAAAAAATGATTCCAACACTAGACTCAACCAAATCGCATGGGGTTTGTTCTTAGAGCTTCATCTAGCCTAGATGAACCTATCCATACGGTTTATATGGTATGAAATACAGTGTACAATTGTGGAGAACAAAGAAAAATTCGGGAGGAAGAGTGAGTCCAACACTTTTGTCTGAGAGAGGAGGCCTCAATCAGATGGTTGCAGCAGCTTCGATTGGTCTCAACGAACCTCCAGATAGAGCCTTTTGCCCAGGTGAATTGTCTAGACCCAAACTCGGCCAAGCTTTATTTCAGGTGTTGATGGAAGTCTGGTGCAGAGGCCTTCTGTGATGGGGCTTTGATGAGGGATCCTCTTCTTTCACTGTTGTGAAGGTGTGGATGCAGTTAATTGTAATTTAGTGCACCATGGAGCTATGGAAAAATCTGTCCTGGTTTCCGGCCAAATTTCAGTGATGAAATTGCTCTCAGGCAGTGGGGATCAGTAGCTGAACACAGTGGGATCACTCTTAGGACCTCTCAGGGAAGCTCTGGAAGCAATTTGGTGGAGTTTCCTTGAGAAAATTTCAGCTCCTGGTTTTGGCCGTGAAGAGCCCTGTTTATGGCCATGGTAATTGGGTTGAGCTCAGGGGCTAGCAATGGGTGGATTCAACTGCCTAGGTGGAGGGCAGATGAACTCCAATGGCAATTCAGAGCTGGCTTTGCCATAGAGTGGAGTGTTGACCTCATTTTTGATGAGGTCTTCTCTTCTTCTCTTTAGTACTTAGGATCTAGCCTTAGGCTTTTCCTTTGACTATCCTAGAGGATTAGAATTGGGACCCACCACTTAGAAATTCAAACCACTTCTTAACTCCCTGCAAACTCCACAAACTTGATTGTATACCCCTAATCACCTAGAGGGTTGGAATCAAATGTGGAAGTTTAAAGGATGAGTTCCTATAGGACTCTTTGGCCTTAGGACTGCCCTGGGTGGCCTAGTCTGGTGAAGGGGCTAATTTACACACACACTACACCTATACACTACACTTTCACACACCTCCTAAAACCACACCCATACCCAACTTGATCTCCTGACTCATAAAGGTGATTCACATGGATGGTCCTTAACCCCTAAGCCCTTGGCTAAGAGGGTTAGGAACAACATAGTGGATGCCTCAAATGAGTCCCTTCATGGCTCATGTGGGCTTGATATGGCTTCATGGATCAACCAAAATGATTTCATTCCACTTACATTCACCCAAGCTTCAATTTTCCAAATTTTCAATTTTTGACCCCCGGGACCCTACACCCGCTTAGCCTACCCAAAACCCTTGAAATTACCCAAATTTTTCAAAATTCTCCAAAATCACCCAAATTCCTCAAAACCAATCCCAAACATTCCCACATCACTCAAATTGATCATTCATAGCCAAAAATACCAAAAATTCCAAAAATACCTCCCAATACCCTCCAAATACCCAAAATGCCCCTCTTAGCCAAAAAATCCAAAAATTCAGAAAATTCCCAGAAAATTCCAGAAAATCCCAAATATTCCCAATTTCATTTTGTTCAACTACACCATGGGCCAATTTTGTCAATTTACCCCACTTTTGTCAAAACCCCCAATTTGACTCATTTTTAACCCAAAGTGAACCCAATGTCAAACCAAACCTACCCAATTGACCCAAATTCTGGTCCAATTCAATTCTAGACTTCAATTCAACATCCCCAACACCAATCTAGACCAAATCCAAGCCCAATTTGATTGGCATTGGGATCCAATTTCACTTTTGGCCTTAAAGCCCAATTTGGACCCATGACCCAAACCTAACCCAAACTAACCCAATTCAATCCAATTAACTCCAAATCTTTTCTAAACCTTCCCTAACATCCCCACAAATAAAACACTAACATGATTTGCCCAAAATTTAGACCCAAACCCCACTCAAATTCAACCCAAAGCTAAAAGGCCCAATTTTGACCTAAACCTAAACCTAGCCCAAATAGGCCCAAACCCCAAAGTCAAAACCCAACCAAAGCCAAAACCTCTTTGAAACACTCCCATAAACATTTCCCAATATTTATTTTACATCAATTTCAACCCTAGCTCAACATTGGCCCAAGTTAGCCCAATTTGACCTATATTGACCCATTCACCAAGGAAGCCCAAATTCAACCCAATTCAAACCCAAATCACTCCCAACTTGCTTCAAATCACTCATGACACATCCATAAATCAAACCCAACATTTATTTGGCATGGCCCTTTGCAAAAATCTCCACCCAAAAGTCCATTTTAAAACTTAAAAGCCCACTTACATGAAACCTCCTAAAGCCCATCTCCACCAAAATCCAAAGGGCCAAAATCAATCCAAAACCCATATGACAATTGCTCTACACCATATTTTCAATTAAATCAATCCCTAAGTTTCAAAAACTCATCATGAAGCCATTCCAAATTAAGCCCCATACAAATTCCCATCAAAATACCAAAATTTTCTTAAATCCATTTCCATGAAATTGACTTAACTTTTCCCAAGCCAAAGATGAGCCATGAAGCCATGCATGAGCCACATGGAAGCCATGAGAACCTCTTTACATGTCACCATGCCATTTTGGGCAAAAGGAGGAGACTCTTTCCTTAATTCCTAAAGGTGATTAACCACTCCCATGATTCCCCTTAACCATGCTTATGCCTAATTGTGCTTGGATGGTGACTTGACCCTACCGATTATGCTCGAGCCAAATCACTTTCTCTTCAGCCTAAACCAAGCCTTGGGTGGTGCACCTAGCCCAAAGGGATGGGTTGACCAATTTGAGCCAAAATGAGCCTTCTCTCATACCATTCTAATCCAAGCCTTTTACACATGGCATTTGCCAATCGCCTACACTAAACCTCAGCCACGACCCACTCGAACAAGATGGTGACCGAGTGCTCGGCCGGCCGACCACCGGGTCGCCGGAAAACACCATGGCCGAGACCTTGGGAGGAGCCAAACTTTGGAATTCCACCTTGCTGAGCTGCCCCATGCCCAATGGCCACCATGGCTGTTCTTCCCATGCCCAGAGCAACTGATCCCAACCCTTGGCCATCCCTGTGAGGCTCTCCAGCCACCTCTATTTAAACACCACCCCTTCTCGGCCATGGGAGGTGCAAAAACCAAACCTTAAGGAAACTCTGCCAAAATCATTCCAGATCACTCTCCACACATAGAGCACTTGATCCCCACTGGATTCCAGCCCCAATTCCCTCCAGCTGAGCTCAATTTTGAGCTCAAACTTCGAGACAAAAACCAGGACACTTCTTCACGGTGGATCAATCCCCAAATCGATCGGTCCTACACCTTCACCGGACCAAGAGGAGAAGTTTCCCACCGAAAGCCCCATCTCCGAGGCCACTCCGATTGTCCCGGCCTCCAAGCTTTGTGATCGGCCGTGGTCACTTTCATAGCTAGACAATTCACCGGGCCAAGGGACTTCATCCGGAGCTTGCTTGGACCCAATCGAAGGTGACACAACTCTCGGATCGAAGCTTCACTTCTCCGAGCAAAGGTATGGACTCACTCTTCTTCCCGAGCTTACGAGAGATTCTCCATTTAATTTGAGTCAATTTAAATACATGTTTACCGTATGGATGTGTTCGTCTCCTCAAGACGAATCCATAGAGCATAAGAACACGAAAATCCGTTGAGAATCGAGTGAGAAATTAGGGTTAGAAGGTTGACGGTCACGGGTGCACACCAGTTGTAGACGATGACCATGAGCCGTCGGATCGAGCGTGTATCGAGTGGACGGTCTGGATTGAGTCGGACAGCGCGTTGGTACGTGACCCGCGGGGCCCCGGATCGGCCGAGTCGGATGGCGGCGCCGAATCAGAAGACGCCGCGTGGAGCTTCGGAGATACCTAGGTTGACGCAGCGCCGCGTGGATAAGTAGAAAATTAGGGTATTTTCTTATTTATTTGATTCCCTAAACTTCAAAAATGCATAACTTTGTGTAGAAAAATCAGAAAAATAAAATAAAAATACCCTCTTGCTCAGTGAACAGAGGAGAATAATGTGGAAAAGAAATCATTTAATTTCATCAAGTATTTTATTTTTAATGATTTATTTACTTTCTGCATTGTTTTAATTCTCCATGCATATAGGAAATTCACCATGGCATGAGACCATAGGGCTTTTGAAGCCTCTGAATTTGGGAACATCCTGAATTTTCCAAAGTCAGAGGCCATCCCTATGAGAAGTTATTGATTTTTCAAATTCATGTTACTGTTTTGAGTATTTTAAATCCAATAATTAGCATGTTGTGAAATAAATTCTAGGAAAATTTGGTGATGTTTCTTATGATCAGAGGACCCTAGGAAAAATAGGTTTTGAATTAATTCACTTGGAATAACCCTAATTGGCTTAAACACCCAAAATAGCCCTTTAATTAATTAGAGCTAATCATACATTAAATTGACTTGAAATCAATTCTCCACTGACCTTTAGGATCAGAGGAACCCACTATAAAAGTTTGAAGTCAATTGGACTTGGTTAGCCCTACTAAATGGGTTGATTAAGCTATTTAGCCAATTTAAACTTTAAAAATTCATAACTTTCAAAATACTTTTCAAAAATTCACCAAATTGGTTTTGGAGTCTCTCTGATATCAGGGAAATTTAAGAAAATTAAAATTTCAATTTTCTAAAAAAGTTGATTTTTTGTATTATTTTAATATTTTAATAATTAAAAAATAATAAAAATCACAAAAATAATAAAATTCACCAAAATGTCACATTTTGAATTTTAATCACTTAGGAACAAACCCCATATTTTTCTTAGGTCTCTATGATGAGATATTAAATTTTAAAGCCCTAGGGTAATTTTAAAATTAAAAAAAAATGTATTTTCTAGCATTTCCACTAAAATAATTCTAATAAATAAAAGAAAAATCAAAAAATTATAAAAATTGATTCTCTGATTTCCTTGATACCAGAGAGATTTTTGAAAAATATAAAATTCATTTTTCAACCTTTATTTTATTTTTAAATTAATTAATACTCCAAAACTCAAAATAATTATAATAAAAATAATATAGTTCAAAAAATCACCAAAATTGGTTCAAGTGGTCCTCTGGTCATTAGGAATGTCCCATAATTTTCTTAAGGATAGAAAATTTTCCTTGGTCATATTATTAAATTTTCCTTGGAAATCCCTATTTTCCATTAAAAATAATTACATAAATAAATTAAATACAGAAAAATCACATTTTCTCCTCTCATGTCTTTATTGACATATGAGTGAAGTCACATAAAAATTTCAATTTCATTTAAGCTCAATTTAGTGAGTTATGAAATTATTAAGCTTGAAGGGCAAAATGGTAATTAAAATTTTAACCCTTAATTAAAACTTTAGGCTTAATAAAATGAAAGAGCAATATATTTGATCTTAATCTGATTTGGATGATTGAAATTTAAATAATTAAAGAGTAGGAACCTATTAAACAATTCAAAAATAATTGAAATGAACTTTAATTAAAATAATTAATTAAATTTGGAAGAATAATAAATTTGGAATTATTAAAATAGGGATGTCATTAGGAAGAGATTTATTCTTTAATTTAAGAATCCCTAAATTAATCATCTCAATAATATTTAATTCCTAATTAAAATGATAATTTAAACTTAAGATTTAAAATGCTAAAAGACTTAATCATTAAATTAAATTAAAGTTAAATTATTTAAATCAAACCCTTTTAAAATAAAATATTAAATTAAAATTAAAAATAAAATCAAATTAAAACTTAAATTAAATTAAATTAAATTAAATTAAATTAAATTAAATTAAAACATATTAAATTAAATTAAATTAAAACACATTAAATTAAATTAAATCAAATTTAAATTAAATTAAATTAAATTAAATTAAATTAAATTAAATTAAATTAAATTAAATTAAATTAAATTAAATTAAATTAAATCAAATCAAATTAAATTAAATTAAATTAAATCATATTATATTAACTTGAATTAAATTAAATTAAATTAAACCACATTAAATTAAATTAAATTAAATTAAATTAAATTAAATTAAATTAAGTTAAATTAAATTAAGTTAAAAATAACATCACCTAAGACATAAAGAATTCAAAGATAAATCTAAAACAACTTGAACACTATTCCAAACTTAAACCCATTAATTGAAATTAAGTTAAATCAAAAATCATTTGAACATCCATTTGCCCTCGAAAGCTTTTGTTGTCATAACTCCTAAACGGAGCATTAAGTGAAGTGTTACTTCACTCATAGGATATTCAAATGTCCTAGTTCACTGAGTAAGATAACAACAAAACTTAAATTCCTGGACGATTAATTCATTTGTACAATTAAATTCTCTTGGACTTAAAAATAATCCTAGAAATATTGAAAAGATGTTTAAGACTCGTCTTAAGCACTTCCTCGATATGATAGGATATTTATAAGAACAATTGGACTTAATTGTTCTTTGATGAAGAAAATCGTCTTCAAACCAAAGCACAAGAACCTAGACGTCATAGAAGATGACTAGCTATAGGATTAGGAACTTGGTAGAAAACCATAACCCTTCCCTTAGCTTTACCTAGGAATCTGCTTTAAATGCTTAAATATTCTAATTGTGTTTTAAGTGCAGCTTGGGATGACGGGAAGACCCTCCAGGTACGCTTTTATTTTATTGTAATTTACCTTATTGCAATTTATTTAATCGCATCGCACTTAGTTTTTCTTGCATGATAAACAACTCGTTGCATGAAAACCCACACCTTTAGGATAGTCCCTAAAACCGAAACCAAAACTAAATTAAAAGTCATTACAAGATAAAATTCACCGCCACAACATTTCAAAATATAAGACAACTCAAAATTTAATCACAAACAAAACCACAAAACTACAACTACAACTAAATTAAAACGTATTGTTGGATGATCGGGAATACCTCGGATGATGTAACCTACGTGTTGCTAACGGGATTTCCTACGGTCTAAATGAAAGTGTGGAACTCATTCGAGTTGAGTTTAGCAAATTCATCCGGACTAAGTGAATCCGATAAAAATAACGATGCCGGAAGGATGGAACCGTGGGATCTTAACCGGTGTTTTTATAATCAACTTTAAGATTTGTTTTAGTTAAAACATAAAAAACACTTGGAAATTAAGACTTTCTCTAAACCAGAACACTTCTCTCATCTCCTGATTTATGATTGCTAAAACTAAACCTCTGCAACAACAAGGAGCTCGGAGCATGGTGGGTAGCACGGCCATCGTCATCAGCAAAACCTAAGTCTACTGCAGCAAACTTCCTTAGAATTAAATAACCAAGCCATAGGACTTCGAGGTAGTTTGCCTAGTGCAACATAAATCCTCAACCTTCTGTTAGGCATTTGCATTGTAAATTAAGCCCTAACCGGTCTTAGGACTCCGAGGTAGTCGTCCGATACGACATAAACCCTCACATCTTCGAGGCTATTTGTATTATTTTATCATACAAATATAAGTCCTAATTAATTAAAATTGGCAAGATCAAAACATTAAATAAATATTAGGACTTTCCTAAGTTCAAGCCAAACAATAGGATAGTCGGGAAATTACCGAAGTTCGCTTCGAATCTGTGATTTCTCCTACCTTTCTTCCTTTGAATTCCCATAATAAAATGTTCTAAATTTGATCCATTCCCTATTGAAATTCCAAAATTCAATCCCTTGAAGACTTAAACTTTGAAATTCTTGAGAGCAGAACTACTGATTATAATCGAGAGTTTTTTTAGGTGATTCCCGTCACTTAAGATGTAATTAACTATAGGGGCTTGCCCTTATAGGGAATTTTAAGAACCCAGGTAATATAAACCCTGTTTAATGTTTTTCATATTAAGCAGGGGAACTTGTCGGCTTATAAAGTTGGTTCGCAGACCAAACGGATGTCACAAATCTCCTAGTTTATTTAATCGAGCCCCATCATCAAGCAGTGTGTCTATTCTTCGGGATAGATACACGGTTTGTGGTGTGGCGCTCGTTTACGTAAACTATTTGGGATGTGAGATCGGTTTGATTTCATATCTTAAAACTTTTAAACTTAAAATTACTTTCAAAATCAAATGTTATCTTTTAAACTATATATATATTTAAATTAAATTTGAAATATGAAAATTCACCGACAATTTCTGTAGGCGACCTCTTTTCAAAACAAAACACTCAACCTAAAAATAAGCCGTACATGGAGTTTAAGTTTAATTTGAGAGGGTGTGGCTCTCAGTTTTTTGTTTTCCGACCACTAGGGTGGCTGACAGGGCCAGGGCTGGTGGCAAGGGGGTTCAGGTGAGCCAAGGGAGGATTAATGATGCTTTACCCCCAATCATAAGTGATGATGGTGAAGATATTTTGATTAAGGCCAAATTTGGGGTGAAATCCCCTAATTTAAGGGACCCTTGGTCCATGGCTCTACTAGGGTGGGCTAGGTGGGTCTAGATTGGTGATTAGGGGTCATTTGGTGGCTTTGGAAGAGTTGGTTTGGTCACATTTGGCTCAATTTGCATAAGTTAGGTCATGGGTTCAATTTTGGGTCACATTGATCAATGTTGGGCTAAGTTGGGTTTGGGCTTGGGTTAGACCCAAATGATTGAGCAATATTGTGTATATGATTTTAATGAAGTGTTTTGAAAAGGTTTGGAGTGATTTTGGATTGGTTTGGTAGATCAATTTGGCTTGGTTTGGGATTTTGGTCAATTTGGGGCAAGTTGGGTTAACTTGGGTTTAGGTTGGGCTAGAGTGGTGTCCAAGGCCAATTGAAGGTTCCAAATGGTCTATGGGGATGTCCTGAAGAGTTCCCAATATCAATTGGGTGGAAATTTTGGGAGTAGGGCAATCAATTTGGTGAGATTTAGTCATATGTTCAATTTGGGTTAAAATTGGGTAAGCTTAGTTCAAGTGGATTTGGGTGGGACTTGGGCTTAAATTGGGGGCAATTGATGATTCAATTCAATTTAGGGGAGTGTTATGAAGGGTTTAGAATTGAAATTGTGGAGAAATTGATTTGTTTTAGGTCAATTTGAGGGATTTGGGTCACTTAGGCAAAATTGGAGATTTTGGGTTTTAAGTGAAATTGAACTCAAATGTGGTTCAAATTGAGCTTGGATTTAGTTTAGATTGGTATTAGAGATGTTGAATTAAAGTTTGGAATTGAAATTGGGCAATATTGGGGTCAATTGGATAGACATTGAGTTTAATTTGGGCATTTTTTGGATAAATGGGTCAAATTGAGGCTTTTGGTTAAATTGAACTAAATTGGCTAAATTGGGTCATGTGGTAGTTAAGAGAAATGAAATTAGTAATATTTGGAAGTTTTTGGGAATTTATGGGAATTTTTGGAGTTTTATGGAATTTTGGGCTAAGAGGGTATTTTGGTCATTTTGGGGATTTTTGGGGAAATTTGGTAATTTTGGTTGATTTGAGTGTTAGGAAATATTTTGGAAAGATTTTTGGGGAATCATGGGTAATTTGGGTGATTTTGGAATTTTTGGGGTATTTTAGGGTTTTGGCGGTATTTTGGGTATTTTGGGTATTTGGGGGCTAAGGGGCTAGTAACTTGAAGTTTTGGGTAAATGGGATTGGTTGAAAGTGAGCAAGATGAAATTTTTTTAGGTTGAGCCATGGACCAAGGGTCACCCTCATTTGGTCCTCTATATGTTGGTACTAGCCAAATCCCGTCCTGAGGCTAGGAGCTTAGGAAAACCACTTACATGAGTTTTCAAAGAGTTAGATGATCAAAATGTGGTGTGCTTTGTTTAGGGTTGTGAGTGTGTAGTGTGAGTGTGGTGTAAGTTCCAGACCTCCCAGGGTAGATCATATGGCCTGACCACCTATAGGAGACCTCTTCTGGGCTTCCTTATGCTTGGTCTCTTCCTCCCAAAACTGGATGTTAGGCCTTAAGTATATGAAAACTCCCAGTGAAGTGAGAAAAGTTTGAATTTCTATGGGGAGGGGTGCCATGACTAGTCTTCTAAGAAAATCACCAGAAGAGTTTTATGGCTAGACCCTAGACTATTCTAAAGGAAGACTAGACATCAAAGAAAAGTGAGGTCAACACTAGTAAAAAGACCACTACAATATGAAAAGATAGAAATTAGCATTCAATTTCAAATTAACATGTCATACCCCAAACTCCCACTTGTTTCAAGCGTATGTTGCCTTTGATCGAAGTAAGAAAAATAGAAAACAAGTGTCTCTTGCCAAAAGTATGCCTCACATATCGAACTCTCCAGACTTGCTTTATTCTTAATAGTCATTTTTATTTTATTCAGAAATCTACACAGTTTAGTCCTTTTAGAAAAAAAAAAGAAGTTAATAATTAATTAAACTAAAGTCATACCTCTTAAAGGGATACATCCACATGTACTGCATTGGTCCCCAAATATAGCCTCATGACACAACTGAATGGACAGATGCTCTATTGAGTGAAAAATATGGGAGAAAATACTTGTTCGAGCTTGCACAGCAATAACAAAATACTTGCATCAAGACTTTGCAGAGAATGAACATCCAAAATGCCTGCGCATAACTCTCTAAAATTATATATTGTTTTCGATCAATGGATCGAGTACCGACTCTAGCAAAACATTGAATGCAATAGGTAATAAGCACTACATGAAAATTTGACAATCGTGACTATTCATGCCAAATATTTTCCCTATCCCAAAAATCAATACATCGGCCTATGTTAGACTTAAAACAACTTGAAAACTCCAAGAAATGCAAGCCCTCAAAGATTGCTTTTCATTGATCTGACGTAATACAATATGTAACTTTGGGCTTTTATTACTTTACTTGCATCTGTGTCTTACAGTTCTAACCCCTCCACTTGCAGTAATCTTTCGGATTCATTCTTGCTTTGACATTGTCATTTGTTTTTCCCTTGATATCAAGATTAATATTAAAAATGTTATCAAAAAAAATTTCTCAATGTGCATAACATCCAGATTATGCCAAATAAGATTGGTTTTCCAGTATGGAAGCTCCAAAAAAAAAAAAAAATACTCTGCTCTAGCCAACTGTGTAACGCCATAACTTGAAACACTACTTGTGGCGCTAATTCCGAAAAGAAGGACAAATTTTATCGTTTAGATCGGCTCGTCTCTTCCAAATAATGAAAGCACCTTTTAAAAGAATTTCCATACACAACCTACGACTTCAGACCAGAAAGGGTCTCTTGTCTCAAGCAACTTTGTGCCGTCTATGTTGCTTGACATGGACGGTTGTCTGACATGTCATTATAACAAAAATTATATATATATATATATATATATATATATATATATATATATATATATATATATATATATATATATAGCTTTACTTATTAATTAATACCATATATTAAAAAAAACTTATAAGAAAAAAATTAATTCACAAACTTAAGATATATACATTTTATATTTTACATTTTTAAATCGACATCAAAGTAAAGACGTGTCCAACATATATTTAAGCAAAAGGCTTAGTAGCTGACAAATTGCCTAAAATGCCAATGTTCTGGTAAATGTCCGACACTCCACATTATTTATTTAAAAGCGTCCAACCATGATTTATCGTCAAAACTAAAATATCAATATAATATATCATTAAGGCAAGAACCTTCAACAAGCACGACACTTTAAAAGAAAATAAAAGAATGCATTGCCTTACTGCGATTTAAAAACCAAATGTCAAAATTGTTGTAAGCTGAACATATCATTTTCTTAATTATTAATATTAATATTTATTAATCATTTAACATCATTTTTGACCATATCAATCATATTATTTCATTTTTAAAAGTAATTAGGAAAGGGGATATGTTTTATCTCATAAATTCATCGCTTGATTATTACTGAGTATGTCCGTGAGTACTACATTATTTGAGATAAATTTATATGGTGACATTATTTATATTTTATGGAATTACATACATACCGCACAATCCTTGTGTATTTACATATCTAACGCCTACAACTTTATATTCATATCACTCAAAATTCTAATGTCAATTCAAAAATTCAACCATAAATGTTATTTTAAACGCGAGATATAGCTTTTCATGTATAAATTTATGACATCAACATGTCATAAACAATAATATCAAAATTTTAGATGTTAGATATGTAAATATATAAGAACTGTGTGCTATGTATGTAAATTATCTTTATGTTTTTCTTTTTCTTTGAAATAAATTTGGATCGGAATATTGTGGTTTAAATCTAATTAGGATAGATTTTTTCAATCATTGGATTTGCATTAAATTAGGTATTATATACAATAATCACTCAACTTTATAATAAACCAATTTTAAATTAAATTTAATAACTAAAATTTCCACCAGAAATTTTTTCTTAATGCTCGCTTTAAAAATACTATTATCTTGCTGAAAAATTAAAAATAATACTAATAATAGTATCTTTAATGGCTATTCCACGTGGAACAATTTGAGACGTCACCTAATTTATCGCACTCATAACAATTTACTATTAATTTACTGCATCAGATTAAGTAGATCGGGTCTAACATTGATTAATATATTCAATATCAATACACAACTTCTAAATGAATTTCTCAAACAATGAAAGAACATATTGATAATCAAAATTCAAAAAAAAAAAACATTACAACTAAAAACATTAAAATCAACATATTCTGAGTAAATTTATTAACTTTGAATCATATTTATCTAAACTAAATCTCCCTCAAATTATATTGCTTATTTTGCTCCTCAAGTCCCTCCGTAA
Organism: Papilionanthe hookeriana x Papilionanthe teres; assembly: GCA_022702705.1. Classification (NCBI taxonomy): domain Eukaryota; kingdom Viridiplantae; phylum Streptophyta; class Magnoliopsida; order Asparagales; family Orchidaceae; genus Papilionanthe; species Papilionanthe hookeriana x Papilionanthe teres. Next base: position 158,068,036 of record CM040422.1, on the reverse strand, counting down.
CGGAGTGTGTACTCTCCGTACGACTACGTAAGATAATATGACGGCCCATCTCATTGTTACGCAACATCAACACCAATATTATCGTTTACAAATCTTTCGCCGCATCAAAATTTAAGTGCTATCCAGCTTAGAGCATTCCAACTTCTCCAAACCAACGCATGCATCTTCACAAAAATATCAGCCTGATTCTCCACCGCCCCATCCGACAACCATCGATAGATAATCTTGTCGCACGGTCGCTCTCACCGTCATCCTTTAAAATCTGCCGAAAACCATACTCAATCCTATCACTCACCACTGAGGTCTTTCGTCTGTTACGTGCCTTTAATTGGCTGGTGGCATAAATGCGGCCGTTACCGAGAATGATATCTATTATGCCTTTACTTGCTTCCATGAAAACTCTCCACTTTTGGCCGCTTCCATGCCTGCAAACGATAAACCTTTTGTCTATGATATATGGGTTTCGTTGAATATTTCAACAATGCAAGCCACTGCAATGTCTGCACTTACACCTCCGAAGAGACAACCACCTTACGAATTATTAATCGGGATATATTGCGACAGTAGGTTTGAGCATATGATAAGATATGGGTGGAAATATGAGTTCACGATTCAATACGGGGCTGAAGAGAAAAACATTTTTGTGGCTGCTTGATATAAATATCAGCCATCCATTGGAAGCGCAACAGAAAAGACATTTAGTTAAGAGCTGAAAATTAAGAGTGAGATTGAAGCATCGATTAATCATATTCTTCTCGTTATCACAAGCTCTAAACTTTGAAAAGCAAATGACATTATTCCCGCATCTCGATGTTTCAATCTTGTAGCGTGGAAGATGGTTGGAGATCGGAACGATAACGCCACAGAACAGACCGTGCGAAAGGAGATGAGATCGTGGCGATGATGAAGCTCTAGCTTATCTCGATTCGTAGCAATATGTCAATGGGGAGTCTGACCATGATGAAGAATCTCGAATGTTGATATTTCGAAAAAAGAAGAAGGAGGAGGCGAGGAGGAAGAGGAATCGTTCAATGTTGAGGTGGAGTTTTAAAATTTTGTTGCTTCGAAATGAATGACAGGTATTTAAGCCAGAATGACGAATTTATACATAAAGAGAAGGATACGTTTCTATCGTAAGCTTCTTAAAACGACTATTTATGGCAAGGATGAAATCAAATTATTTTTTCTTTCTAAATTTAGTTGAAATTGAATGAACCTGAATCATCCCAACGTGTTTTTTATATGATAATATTTCCTTTTTCTGATTTATATTTTATATAATCGAAAGGAAATAGTATTTATTTCCAAATCTACAACATATGTTGAGATATCTAATTATTTGATAAATAATCTATCAAAATATTATGATAGGCTTATGTTAAGATGTATAATTTAGAAAGATTTACATATGTGTACTTTAAGATTTTAATTTTAGTTATAGTAAATATGCATGATAAAAATAGTTATCTTGAGGATAATTTTATATATTTAATTTAAATAGATGAAATTTTAATTAAATGTATTATTTCAGGATAAAATAAATTTTTACTTGACATAGAAAATTATCTTATTGGAAAATTTCCAGCATCTAAGTTTACAAAATCAATAAAACAATGTTACTCTTTTCAAGAAAACCTGAAATTTAGGCCAAAATTGAGTAAGTTGTATCTAATTTTATTAATAAGTTAAATATTACACATGTTCATGTCTTAAAAAAATAATTTTATGTTTTCATGATGTGCAACCGTTATGCCTTATATATAGTTTATACAAATTAGCGACACCATATGCATAACAAGATAAGTATATGTAACATAAACTATGAAGCTGATGCTAAAAAGAAAATCTATTAAAGGCCAAGCCATATGAGAAATTTTAATAAATTATGTGACATACATAGGGAATGACATAAGCACCAAAAAGATGGGTAATTTTTAAGGACAAACAAGATTCCTGACCCAATAATTATACACCAGTGTAATTCAAGTGTTATCGAGGGGTTCTATGATAATTGTTATATTAAAGTGATTCTATCATCGACTATTAACGAGTTATATATATATATATATATATATATATATATATATATTAAAGAATTCCGTAGGTAATTCTATTCATCACAAAGCAAAAGTACAAAAGGGTAGGCGATTAGGTCCCTCTAGAAAACCCAAAAAATACATTACTCAACCCTAGGGTCCCAATCACGTAGTATACAACTCAAACAAGAATTCCTCCAAAAAGGTTGCATATATTCCCAAAAAGTTTACCAAAAAAGGAAAAGAGATCAGATTGAAGATTTAAGTTGCGTGTTGATTTGTAATTTGAGGCAAAGTAATCAGATATATATTTAAATGAATGCTTGATCCAGTGTATATTTGCTCAATATCCAGCTAGTATTCAACCAACTCATGTACATATCATTCAAATCAGAAACAAGAGCTCTCCTTGTGAAGACCAGAGTTGCCACACTTCATTGATCCAAATGTTTGATAGCTGTAGGATAAAGAATATGAAAGTAACTTGGCCAAGAAATTATATAGATTAGTAAATTATTGCAGTATTATATAAAAATTTTAATACCACACAAGAGCAGATAGCATGAAAGGAGTACTTCCCTAGTCCAGTTAGCTAATAATTTTCTTTAGTACACACAAATCCAGTGTAGGTGATTTAAACAATGTGGTTGATCATTTTAATCTTAACTCCATTAAAGTATGCATAGTCACCATCATCAAGCAAAATACCCCATGTAGTAGTAATGAAATATCTGTATTATTCTGCATAACAAAACCGCAAAAGACCATAACAAAATGGAAGTTGTTGATTCCTCCTCACACCCCCAAACTATAGTAATAAAGGAATGCATGCCCAAATAGTATAGAATGACAACAGACTGAAAATTCTGCAGCAGAACAGACAAACAAACCTCAAGCAAGAGAATAAGAACATCGGTAACCATCTCACCACAAAGGGAGTTGTTGAACCCAAGACAAAACCAATGAATTTCTTTAATGGAATTATAAAACAAAGCCTGACTTAAAAACAACTCACAATGAGTACAACTAACATATAACCAGCCAGACTATAAAACTACAAATGAAATCCTTGCTCCACAATTCCAAAGATTTACAATAGCTTAGAATCCAAAACAATTTATGAAGGAGAAACGTTAACTATTATGCCAAAACATGAATAACTATTATATGGTATTTCTAAGATATGATAAAATGAGAAAGAATTATGAAAGCGATACGGTATATCGAATGATTGCCGCGTGATAATTATAATTTCATTCTTTGCAAATAATCATGCTCATTGTTTATTAATATGTTGAAGTAATTTTCAATTGTCAAATAATGTCTTAATTTGATATTTATATATATGATTAATGATCTTTTTATCAATAAAAAAAGAAAAAACTATTGTTAGCTATATTTGTTCTTTTTTCTTATATTTTGATCTTTGTATTCAACATTTTTATCTCACCAAGATTTAAAGTTTACCAGACACATGAGTAGGTTGGATTGCAATAGGTTATCAAATTTTTCCTTCATTTCAATATTTTGATTTACAAATTTAAGTGTATCAAACAAAGTGAATAATTAATATTTTTATAATGTATAATAAAGATATATGGCATGAATTTATTATAGGTATTAATATAATGCTATCTATTACATGCATGCCCCATAATTCTTATTTAATATTACATATATATATACTCAATAAATGATTGGATCAAAATTTTAACATAACTACAAGAAGTATATATTAAAAATTATATAAACTATAACAAAAAAAATAATATAATAGTATTTTATTTTAACTCATTCTAGATAATACGAGCAGAAGGGTATTTTATGCATTTATTCACAGGCAATATTTTGAAAATTGAATTTTTCAAAAGAACCACTAGCTTTTAAATAGCATGTTTTTTACAATTTTTGAAATGAGAATTCATACAACCACAGTCGAAACAAACGTACCATAAGAGTGTTGTTCTATAGAATGCAAGTTTTATGACATTAGCTTCTTAGCATGAGAGAATTATGCATGGAGAGATTTGATTCAAATTGCATCTTTCATTAAGATTTGTAGTTAAAATATTTTTATAAACTCTTCAATCATTTTTAAGCTTATTTTTTTAATTGACTCAAACTTCTCCAATCTCCCACATACATATAGGGTGGTGATTTTGATTTTGAATGCCAATCGTTGAAAATTTGGGTCGATTTAAGCTAGATTTGATGTCAAAAACTCTAGTATATAATAAGACAAATCAAAATAGGACTTGAATTGAGTCAAACATAAACCTATTTTTACTGGCTATACATGTATATAAATATTATACATGCATAATTATCGAAATCAATGCAGACATGCAACCTCACAGTACTTCTGTTATGTGAATCTATACATATATATATACATACTTGTTTTTATGTTTATAGCACCCAGATCCTTGGTATCACATCAAAAATATCATTACACATCTAACAACTAAACTTGATTTTGGTAAAATTTAGCTTTTCTTGGTATTTTCATCACCAAATTGTGTTAAATTTAGATTTAGTAGGTCTGAAGGTTTATATGATGAGTAATATTTTAATTTTTATGTAATTTGCTAATTTTTGAGGTCATTTAGAATTATATTTTATTTAAAATAAGAAATTTCCGTTTCTTAGATCCATGTAGAAAGTACCAAAACTTCAAACTCAAGGAACCCTATTTTAAGAATAATCTAATATTTGTTCGGAGGTACTCAACTCAATTATAAATGGCAGAGTATCTTAAATCTAATATATATCAATACCCTATAGAGAAATTAGACTTACGTATTTAAGCTAATAGACATTTGTTCGTAATAAGTATGTTAGTTGTATCTAATTTTATTAACAAGTTAAATACATTACACATGTTCATTTGTTTAAAATACTTCTCATATTGAGCAAGTGTTTTGCCTTATACATAGTTCATACAAATTAGTGACACCATATGCATAACAAATTAAGTATATGCAACATAAATTATGATACTGATGCTAAAGAGAAAATATATGAAAGATGAAGCCATATGAGAAACTTTAATAAATTATGACGACTTACATAGGGAATGACATAAGCACCAAAAAGATAGGTATTCATATCAGTTTGTGAACAAAAATGCATTTTACATTTCGCGCAATCTCTGGAATTATTGCTCAACAAGGAGTTTTTAATAGTAGAAGTTGCAAATTTAAGATGACAAGCAGATCAAACATTCTACTGGTAGAATAAATATTACTGTAACTCATTCTTTAATGCATCACAAACATTCAAGAGTATTCTTTGCTTTTTATTAGTATTATTCCAGTCTGAGATTGGTTATTCTAAATAGCAATTTAGCTTAATAAGACTCTTTAATTAGTTTGTTCAAGTATGATTTACATACTTGTCACTAAGCACCATTGAATTTACATATCTAGCACTAAAACTTTAACTTTTTAAATATATGCCACCTTATATATGCATGAAAGACAATGCATTCACATTTTAAAAGTGAAAATAAACATATTTTCCATATGATATTACAGATTTGGGTAGTATAAATATAAGAAATTAGAGTGTAGGTGTTAAGATACAAAATACAGAGGATTTGGGTGGTATGTATGTAAATGCCCCTTTTTTCAATGCAAATAGGTCTACTTGTTCCACATACCTGAGAAGAACTGAATGCTTATTACCATACTATATCAGAGAGCAAAAATAAGATTGTTGTGTTCTAAGTTTACGATAGCTTGACCCCATACAAGAGATTTGTATATACGCAATAGAAAAAGTAAGAAATCTAAATGACAGGAAAAGTTTTTTTCAGAACAATCAAAGCATAGATGGAATCCTATTTTTCAAATCACCACTTCTCATAATCGAGAAGAGTGTCGCATCAATTGAAATCATCCACGGAGGTCCTCATAGGTGAATCAGATGGGAAGAAGTACACGGAGCTCCTCATAGGCAAATCAGAGAGGAAGAAGCTCGGTACATCCTCCATGGAGATATCAGTAAGAAAGGGACTTAGAGGAATGGTGTCCTGTACCTGCAGTGCTGTCTGATCTCGCTGGATTTGAGAAGAAACCATGGCTGCATTGGAGGAGGCTTCTCCTTCGAGGAAGCTTAACCTCTCTCTAATCTTTGTCAGTTTACAACTCATAGCCAACATTTCTTGTGAAGCCAGTGGAAGAGAAGGGAAAATCGTTGAATGGTTTTGGCTCTCGATCTCAGATCTATGAAATTGTACATAACGCTCTTTTATCCACCGAAATTCATCGGAGACCTGCTCCGGCCAGGATTGGACAGCGTTGTGTTCCTGCGAGAAGGAGGCAACGAGCACGTCGACGCCGCAGAGGACAAAGAGTTCAAAGGCCTTCTTCTTCAATCCTGTAATTCTCGCCATGTAACTTGCTCGGCGGGCTCGAGAGTTCTTTCGGTACTTCATCTCCAGCTTTGCTCGCCCCATTGGTCAGATCTCTTCGTCTCTACTTCACTGTTGCGCTTTCTTGAAACATAGCCAAATTTCAAATTGAGCAAGCGAAATAAGAATTCTCTTTATTATTCTAACTGTTGGGAGTAGCCGTAGATAATGACCAGCTTCAACGGTTTTAATTAATGAGAGTCGTTCTCCACTTACGAGTTCAGGCGTGCTAATTATAAGATTAATTTGAAGTGCACTTTCTTTGAAAGCTCCATCAAGTAAACTATTTTGAGAACGCGCTCTCCGTACTTAAGCCGAAACCAGCCTTTCCATGCGGTGAGGGAGATGGCTCAACACCTGATTGAAATTTTATTATTTTGTTTGAATAAAAACAAATTTAATATGAAATAATTTTTTTAAAGTTGGTGGTGACAATAAATGGCAAGCTGGCGGTGTTGAGGGCAGCGACGAGCAGTGGGCATGCAAGTAATTGCATTGGTGAGATCCCAACAATGGCGGCAATGGAGGCCTAATGACGATGGCGGCGTCAAGAGCACGCAGTGACTGATGGTAGGTAATGAGTGACAGCGTTATTTTATACAGCTACTATCTTACATGACAATATATGAAACGACATGTGTGCCTAATGTATTTCCTTCTCTTTATAAACTCATCAGCTTGTTCAACTGAATTGGGGCCACTATGTCTTACATCCATCGTGTATTGAGATTGACTTTAAAATAGTTATCTAATATGTGAATGTTCATTTGTGCTAAGAAGAATTCTTCTTGTAGGTGCAAAAATAAATAAATGGACAATCTAAATAAAAGATTTCTAAAGATTAAATGTAATAAATCCTCCTGTATAAATTTTGTTGAAGAATCTGTTGCCAAGAAAAACCGCAGGACAGCAAAATAGGAAAAAGAAATCCGCAAATAAGAAATGCAAACAAGAACACCAAGATTACGTGGTTCGGTCCATAAGACCTACATCCATGAGAAGGGATCAAGAAACAATTGACTAAGGTAATCTCGAAGATTACACCGCACAACAAACATGATGTTGTATAGGTAAAAGAAGACATCTTTTTTTTTTGTTTACTTTCATTATCATTATTTTATTTTATTTTTCGTAAATATTTTCAAGGCTGGAATTTAATGCACAACTATGTTGTATGTTGAATGGCTAGAAGAATGTATTTCAAAGGATTAGACACTTATGGTGTGAGTGCAACCAACGATGGGATGCTAAAGGTCATGCAATGATAACCTTGAAGAATAAGATGATGTATTATCGAATTGAGTTAATGGCCATGCAAGCTTCTCTACCTATACAAAAATAGAGTTTAAGTGTGCCCGAGATGAGCAAGAAGATTGAGGCATGAATAGAACTTTGTTTGAGAGCAAAAGTCTTTAATGGCCTTGAAGCCAAGAAGAAGGTGGATGAAATAGTAAAGAAATTTTTCTGCAAAAAGAGAAAGATACTACTTTGTTATAAATTAACTTGTCAGTTGAATCTATGACCTTAAATCCTATGAAAGACATCAAAAACAAATCTTTGACATATCAACCCTATAAATTCAATCATATGTTCCAATACATGCGTTCAAACAATTCAAATGTATTTATAACAATAGATTCCGAAAAGCCAAGAACTCGTAATTGTGATTTTGACTGGTGACCAATGGCCATCCAACACCATTGGCAAGAGGGTGGTGGCGATGGACAGCTGCAACGAGCAACGGGCAGTGGGCAGTCAACAATGGCGCTGGCAAGCATCCAACAATGGCGGCAATGAGATTCTGATGATGGCAATGGCGCTGGAGGGTCGGCGGCGACTGATAACAGACATTGAGTGACAATATCACTTTTATACAACTGTGTATTTGAAATTCATCCATATATAATAAATTCTAAATACATTAAAAAAAGAACTAGAAAGTGAATTCTAAATACATTAGAATTTTGTACTGTATTAACCACTTGAATTTTATGTTCCCTACAAAAAAGAATTCAATTAAATTCAAAATTTAACTCTTAATAGGTAAAAAATGCTCTTGATCCATTGGTCATCAATAGCTTGTTCAATAAAGAGGGTTGTCATTTTATGACAAATATAAAAAATTATTATTTTTTATAAATATTATAAATTAAGTTGTATGTTTAACCTTATAGAGAAAGCGAAATTCACCATGAGATGAATGTGAAGGGCAATATTGAAGGGAAGTTAATTTTATCTGTATCAATATCTAGGACAACCTGAACTCCATATTTGTTATGTTTTCAATGAAGATAATGTACTTCGAATGCAGTGAAAATTATATTTATAAACAGACATTTGCATACATACTAACACAATTCTTATCTATTTTATCTATTTATATTTACAGTCTATTTTTAATGTGTGATAACTTCAGGATATGATAAGTATTTTCTAAGTTCTCAAAGCTACAGACAAATTGACAAAGGATGTTTTGTGAATAAATTATAATTGAGCCAGTTTAACTGTGATCGAGGCTTCTTAACTTTGATTTATACGTGGACACGTTCAATTCCCGACAATCATCATGCCCAATCAAAGTACTCAAGAAGACCCTAAGAATTATTTTATTTTCAAAAATGATTCTTTTCGGAGTTGTTCCCTCGATTGTGGCTTTCGAAAGTCACAACAGATGATTATAGAGTAGTTCAATGAGGCAATCATTCACTCTTCATTCAGCTATTTCTACCATTGATTTGAATTGAGAATAAAGAAATGATTTTTTTTTTAGGGTTTCTTCGGGAACTTTTTCATCGTTGTAACTTTTAGAATACCTCCGCATTCAATTGTCACTTTTTTTTTCACAACTTGCCAATACAACCTATGTGACCAACTACAACATACGTGGCTCACAACTCCCACAACTCCATACTAAAACCTAAGTGGCCAACCGATGACTCTGAAAAAACCATCTACAACTTACATGACAACAACTATAACAACTTTCATCAATTGTCTCTACGACCAACTGACACTACAAACACCATCTACAATATTCATGGCAGACTATTTCATTCAAAACAATTGATTATAGCCTTTGTGGTACATTACATCTCTTATTATTGAATTATAGTTGTACATCAACATTATAACTCCATCTTGTTTAATTTTAGAGGAATGTGAGCTTATATACTTATAATTATATAGTAGATTATTTCAACCAAGTCAGACCCCATGATTTTTTACCTTTTTTAGAGTTTTCACAAAAATGAAAAAAGAAAAAAAAAACGTTTGTATGTGTTGGATATTTATCCTACGCTAGATTGCTAAATTATTATTTTATCAACGTGAATCTTAGACGCAATTACTCTATGGGAATACACTTGCCAACAAAGGAGTACACATCCATAATCCTTTGATGAAATTTGTGTCCAAATGTTTGTTGTATTTTATTTTGTTCCAGGAAGGTCTATATGCACACCACTCAATTCTTATATATTTTCATATCTAAATCCCAAACTTCATTTTTCTTATATATAAGCCACTTTTTCTATGCATGAAAAGATGAATTCAAATTTTAAGAGCCAAAATAATGATTTTTTTTTATGTGATATGGAAATCTTGGATGGTATAAATATAAAAGTGAAGTTGTTTATGATAATCCTTACTCCAACGCATTAAACAATGCCATCAATATTGAATTTAATTGTGTTGCGTCCATCTGCTGAAAATGTTGCCTTGCTGCTCCATTCTGTAGCGCCTGGTAATCTGTACGTCGTGGTTCTTTTCTTATTCTATTTGAAAGATTTATATACATGCCACACAATTTTTATATACGTACATAACCTGTATTGGTAACCTTTTTGATATTTCAAGGAAGGTTTAGACGCTACAAACGTGAAGCATGGGTATTAAGTATGTAGATGCATAAGAATTATATAAAGTGTAATTTTGATGTCTTGGCATTTAAATATAAAATTGAAGTCTTTTAGTTTCTCCATTGAAGCGATTCACATAATTTCAAATAATTTGAACATTCGATTTTTAAGGGACAGATGCAATTGCATGATAATATGAGTATATTTTAATACATAGCATACAATTCTTATGTATATACTTATTTGACACTTGAACAATTGAGTTGTAAGCCGAGATGTGTGGTGCTTTATATTCAAGCCACCTGCAAAAGTAAGATTTTTCATGGTGGTGGAGTGCTGACTTTTGCTATATATAATATACTGGCGTATTGTAGAACATTATGATTGATTTACAAATAAAAATTTTATTCGTTGAAGCAGATAAATTTAGGGATAATTACATGCCATTCACAAAATTAACGCTCCTATTATTTTTTTGTAACTACCAAACTTATGCATTAACCAATTACATGATTTGGGAATTTAATTAAAAGTGAAAAAAATGTGTTTATGTTTTACTGTAAATTTTGATATTTGAGATATTAGAGCTTAAGATCCCACTAAAATGTTAATTTTTAAAATTTATGAGAAATTTGACAAATGCAACCCTAAATTAATCCTTAAAATGTGAGATAATGGATCGGTTCCCCCAAATTCTCCCACGTTCTCCCATCTCTAGCCGCTAATCCGCTTTTTCCGTCAATGAATTCTAACAAAATGTGAGAATTTGATGAAAATGAAAAATGTGGGTTTGGGTTTTATAATAAATTTTAATACCTGAGTGAGAATTTGATTTGTATAACTGCCCTTTCCGCAATCGAACAGAAGAACCCCACACGAACGTTGAGTATTTCCGCATGGCCCTTCTTCCCTCTCCTTCTTTTCTTCCTCTGCTAAGCTTCTCTCCCACCCTATCTTGCTCGTCGAACGAAGTCCTTCAGAATCTTTTACTGATTGCTTGGGTGAATATTTTTCTGGTTGGATTCGAATCGGATTTCAAATGGTGCCTTCCGTAGGTGATGGAGTGACTAAAGGGTGGCGATAAGAGCTAGCCAGCGACGGGCAGATAACACCCAGACGCTCCCCTGCCAGACAGTCACGTTTTCACAACTTCTCTTTTCCGACGATGAACTGGAGCGGTCAACAATTCTATGCTGTGTGAACCCCATCTCGGGGGGCGGTGGTTCGGGCGATCGATCGGCTGATTCAGATACCCAAATAGAGCCCCGAGGAGAGAAGAAAGCTTCTTGTTCTCCTGTTAGTGCTCTTCCCATGTCGACTCATGCAGGCGGGTACAAGGAAAAGGAGGCGGAGCAGGAGAATGCTTCTTCTACCGCTGCAAGAGAAGCTGCTGCACCGGTGGCTCATCCATGGAATCTGAGGAAAAGAAGGGCTGCGTGTCAAGCTCCATTGGAGAACGGAAGGAACAAGTACAATTGCTCGTCACCTTCTAATACTCCATTGGGTAAATCCGTTATGCGAAGATCGGTGGTCAGTGAAAATGGCCGGCAAAATAAATTTTTTGTTTCGTTATCTCGACAGGAGATCGAAGAAGACTATTTAGTGTTGACAGGGAAGAAGCCCAATGGAAGACCTATAAAGATCCAGGGATATCCAGAGGACACTTGATGTAAGAAAAAATTTCATATTTTAAGCTGATAATTCTTATTTTTGATTCTTGTGGTGGTAATTTTGATTGTATTTGGATTACTTTCGATCTTTAATATTCAATTTATGTTCATCGTTGTAGGACTTATTTCCTGGCGTATCTGTCGGAGATTAATGCACACATGTATAAAGTAGGTCAATGAGTTGATTCTTCATTTATATTTTTCATAGTTCTACCAAAAAGTTTGAATCAACAAGAGTAAGAAATAATCCTCTATCCAGAAGATGCAGAAGGGGGTATGACATTCTGCAATTTTAGAGTGGAGGGGCTCTAAGGAATTCTGAGGTTCTGACTATCTACAGTTATTGCTATTCTGTAGGCTTCAGTTAGAATCATGCTTTAGTTTATATGTAAATTTCTTAATATTAATTTATGAGATTATAAATTGCAATTTTTTATTTTCTCTTACTTCTTACTTGCATTTCATTCGTTACTTTTGGACTCTCTTATTTTTCTTGACGAACCTATCCTGGAAAAAAGTTTATCAGCGTGTAGAATATTTGATAATTCGGAATGTTTGAGGATTTAATTATATAAAATGATTTCATATAGCACTTCAAGATGTGAAAGCTGACATTATAATCATTATGACAAAAAAAAGATGTCAACTTAAAAAATGTTGGCCTAGAAAACATTAAGCTTTTGCTTTATCATTTTTTTGTGATTCCTTAAAGTTGAAAACGCATTGGGCTAAAAAATTGATTGAATGCTGAAAGCAGAGAGATAATACCTATATGTTGTTTTGGATATTTAATCCCAATATCACCGACTCAGTTTTGTAACGGTCCCATCAAAGTGCTTTACGTTCACATTGTAATTTTAGCATTTATGCAAACAAAGGCATGGGATTTGGACTTTATGGTGTAAGGTATATATATATATATATATATATAAAAGAGGTGAACATAATAATTAGATTATTTTGTGTTTTTTTTTGAATTAATTTGAGCCGTTTGATCATATTTTAACATTGTTAACTTATGCTTGCTTTGTTGTTTCATATTATTTGCTGAATTTTTTCTTATGTAAATTCAGATGCTATAATTTCCTTTGTTTTAAAATGTATTTAGATTTTTGTTTTATAAATCTTGTAATCAAAATGTATAGGAATAAAAAATTTTCCAATTTCAAAAAATTATTTTCAATTTTCTGCATTTTAAAGTATATATCGGAGCTAGTTTAAGTAAAATTGACTCAATTCAAACTATTTCAAACTTTTCACGGAGCATAAAATTTCAATCATTTTCGAGCTATTTTAAGATTGAATAAATAATTCAAGCTAAATTCAAATAAACCGAACCATATACGAATATAAACTTCACAAAAAAAAAAAAAAAAAAAAAAATCAAACACCAACAGGTGCTTAGCTCGGTCATGTTTGACCAATTTACTTTCCTATCTCCTTCCAAATGCATGTAGCTGGTCCTCGACATTGGTCTGCGTTAAAACGGTGAGGTTCACTTAACACGTGGCGCTCTATCATTAGACTTCAGATGTAATATTTTTTCATAGATAAGGTATTTTTTTTTCACAGACACCTTCAAGTAGATTGAACTATAATACATGAGTTATTGACAATATTAATAGTATATTTGATGGATTTAATAGGTGAAATATATGACTAAGCAATAAACTGTTGAGCAGGCCGATATTTATTATCATATATATATATATATATATATATATATATATATATATATATATATATATATATATATATATTTCGAATTCAATTGCCAGATTTAAGAATAATAATAAAAAGGAGAGAGATGAAGAAGAGAATGATTATTCTCATCTCTCTCTCTAGCTCTTCTATCTCGTCTTAAAAATGATAAATTATTCCATGCGGAGTACGTACCTGAGCACTTGGGTGCGGATTTTTAGTGCTTGGAGGGTATGGATGGGTACTGGAGGGTATGGATGTGTATTGGATATTGGGTATTGGCTGTTAGGTGAGTATTGATGGGTATTGGAGAGTACTGGATGGGTATTAGAGGGTATTGGATGGGTATTAGCGGGAGATGCGTGCGGATGCGTACGTTCTCCGTATGGAATAATGGCTCCTTAAAAAGAGTCCTAAATGCAATAATGATCATATACATGCAATAATCTCCACGAGAGAGAGAGAGAGAGAGAGAGAGAGAGAGAGAGAGAGAGAGAGAGAGAGAGAGAGAGAGAGAGAGAGAGAGAGAGGAGAATTTAGTTCTGAATTTAGTTCTGATCCGGTAATAACTCTTGAGGGCCCATATATATATATATATATATATATATATATATATATATATATATATATATATATATATATATGTGATATATATATCTGTGTGTGTATGTGCACACGCGCGTGCACGGTGGCCTTTCTTGTTTAAGAGCTTGTAGTATGAGGAATAATTGAAAAAGATTTATTTCTATACTTATGTACATTATGGCATGGAATCTTCTTTTGTTATTTTGCTTCATTTATATTGGTTGTATTTTGCAAGTGTAGGAATTGATAAGCACCACACACAAACTCTATACGAAGTCCAGACTCGAGTTGCCTAATAAATGACCTACTTTTGTACCGAATATTATTTTGATTAATATTCTAAATAAGAAACATAGGTAACTTAATAATATTCTTTTCTGATAAGCATTCATTTAATTTGATTTAAGAAGAAAATCAAGAATACCATGTTTTGTAGAAATATATGAATATTATAACAATATCTATTAAAACCCCCAAAAGTATAATACAATATTTGATGTACGGTAAGTAGGCCAATGTCTTCATTGGTAATTAGAAGGTTTAGAAATTTAAGCCATGTACTATTGACATTGAACTGTTTTTGTAAATGTTCAAAATTAATTCGTAGTTCAAAGTTATTGAATTTTGTCTTCCCGCTTATTTATCATTTGATCAAAACTCGTATTGAAGAATAGTATGCTTTTTGGTTTTCTTTAGTTGAATCGATTCTATATTTTTAATTGTTTCTACTGTTTCTAGTTGCTTTTTGGCTTGATCTAAATATGCAAATTGTATGAGTTTTTTTTATTTTTCACAAGTATATATTATTAAGATCAATGACCTTGATAATTCATTAGCAGAAATAAAATTTTTCTCAAATTAGTTTATTTTCATGCAATGCAGAATTCAGTGACCAACTATCGAAGGCATTTCATATGCTAAGGCATGTACTTGATCCCTGCATAAATTGAAGTACAAAAAAAAAATTCCAATGAATTAAATTGCATCTTCATCATTGATATCTCATGAATTTTTAGTTAAAATAGGGCATATGGTTTAACTAAATAGATATGTTCTTAGATTGGTATTGATAGTGAGGCAAATGAATTAGATGGTTGCCCGCTTGTCAGTTGAACTTTGTTTAATATGCAGACCACTTATGATTTAGTTTAAAAATTGTAAACTAGATTGAAAAGTGACATCAAATATCCTACAATGAGAATAATTATAATAATCAGAATTGGGGCAAGGAAAGATACATTGCAATTAGCTTTGTCCAAAATATTTCTAATGATACTTTTATTTTGAACTTCCCATATTTTTTTCCAGTTGTTCTGAAATTGATCATTTCACATTGAAGGATTTGCACTGTCAATTCCAAGTGGGATATTTGCATTTCCCATGTATATTGGGTGATTACACATATAAGGAGTTTTTGATGTAATTTTCTCTTGGCGTCCAACTCTCGGGAAAACCTGGGTTTTTTAATTGTCTGGGGTCTTGGTGCCCAATTTTTTAGGAGCCGGGTTTGTGCAAAACTTTGAAATGAAGTCTTAGATCTTTAGAGGCTTGGAATTGATACTTCAGAAAGGTATTTTGGGTGTGTGGGCCCCCGGGGATTGCCCCGGTGCACCGATCTAGTCGGAAACTCTGATTTTTCCTGGGAGCGCCCGATGGAAGTTTTTTCGATTTTGGAAGCTATGGGAGACTCTATGTGATTGAAATATAGTTACATAACTTCAATATGAAGTATTTTGGTTGGCATTTACTGGATAAATCGGTGCCAACGATCATCATAAACCGTGGCACGGGTAGGTGTCCCGAACCCTAGCTTTCCCGTAGCATGCATAGGTGGACTCCATGACTTCCTATGGCAGTGAGAGGTTCCAGATGGATGTGTGGTGAATTTTGATCATCATATTAGGCACCAACCACACCTCACATCCCAGATGAGCCCCATGGAGGGATTTTTTTATTTGTATGGATGAATTGCCACCAATCCTAACTACTTACCCTAAATAAATGGCACAAGGTCCCGGGAGGGTTTCTTGAGATACCGGACGCTGCGAACGAGCCATATAGACTATATTGATTCATGAAGATGGACACATTACACTTATGGTATCAAAAAAATTGATGCCAACATGCATGATTGCACCGCCAGAGTCCTACCACCTTCCTACAGGCACTATCACCATTAAAGTATTGTTGTCTGATTGCCACCATCATTTTCAGACCACATTTACTTAGCATATACCCACCGTGACAACTACAACTGATTCAAACTTCAAGGAGTGCACATAAAAAATCAAAACTCCTCAAAACTACAAAATTTTGAAACTTCTAGAGTTATATTTTAAGATGACACAAGCAACATCACTCAAAAAATAGGACGACAACTGATGTGTCATTAACAATTTTTTATCATTTGGCACCAATCTGAGTGCATTTTTTAGTAATGAAGACTCTATATTCAAATTCTAGATCACCTAGAGTCCTAATTTTAGAAATTTTATAGTCAAATTGGTTATCTTGAAAAGACAAACTCGATGATGTCAAAGTTGGGCCAATCCATGACAAATTAAGCCCATATGAAGGCATTAAAACATATTTAGAACCTTTAAATCATTGATTGAATGGTTAAATGAATTATAAATTTGACATACTCATAGTAAAATTGAGCCTCTCGACAAGAAAAAGCCAGATGGGCTTAAGCTTGCTTAATTCTAAGGTATTAATGCCATTAAATTATTAAAAAAACTTATAATTAAGGGAGATCAATTTGGGTCGTCCAATCAAGTGGTACAAAATTCATTCATCAAAGAATCAAAATTTCCCTCCCCTAGAAGCCACAAATAAACACCCTCTCTTCACTTGATAGGAGAGGTGAAGGAGTTGAATTTCTATGATGTTCTAAACCAAAGACCCGATGATAACTTCGGGCCTCCATTGCCGCTAACCACAATTAACTAGCACATGCCAATTGTCGTCAACCACCACTAGATGCCCCTGCTCACAAACATTAGGGAACTCTATTTTCCAATGATGTATCTTAAATATTTTGAAATTAATTATGTTGTATTGGAGACCCAATGATAACTCCTTGCTTCCATAGTCGCTGATAACTTCTAACCCCTGCTTGTTAATGCAGTATCTCAAATATGAATGTAATGTATAGTGATGCATTAAAGATCTAGTAACACCCTACAACCTCCATTGGTAACAATGATCCTTACTTGAAGACCCAATAATAATCTTCGTCCTTCATAACCACTAACCATCATCGACCATCGTGATCGTCTACTGGCCGACTTCAACCACTGGCCACTAGCAACCATTGCTTATGATCTTTGTAGCCCGAATATGATGGTTATTATGTGTATTTGCATTTTCTTTTACACTATTTTAAAGAAAAATTTAGTGTTCAATATAAATGTGTATCCATGTTTTCTCTAAGAGAAGGGGTCCATAAGCAAATTACGACCCATATGGCTAACTAACGCCGCTACAACTTCTAAATGGTGCAGAAATAACCAGTTTGGGGAAACTTCATCTGAAGATCCAAACTTACATCTAGTTAGTTTTTCTATAATTATGTACTACATTTAAGTATGAAGACATGTCAAATTATTGTTAGACTTAGACTGTTTTTCTTTTATTTAAGAGATAAAGCTAAAATATGGTTGAACTCACTAATACCTGGATCTATCAGAACTTTGAGTGAATTAGGTCAAAAATTTCTAGTTAAGTATTTTCAACCATCTAAAACTGCTAAAACTGCATGGTTAATATGTCTAATCAATTTTAATTCCACCAAAACAGCCAACTTTGGCCTTCTATCCTTAAATTTCCCTAATTATCAAAATGCCTATGAAATCCTAAACTCCCCAAAATTGCCCAAACTCCCACTTCTTCACCAAAAAACATGTTAAACCACTTTGAATTATCCAAATTGCTCAAAGTCACCCCAAAGTCACCAAAATTGCTCAAAATACCCCCCTATACCACCCAAAATTACCAAAATACCCATAATGTCCAAAAAATTGCCAAAATCCCCTAATTCATTTTAAACTTCACCAAAACTGATCGTAACCACCTAATGTCCCTAATTGCACCAAAAAATTTCAAATCCACCAAAATTGACCAAAATTCCCAAAATCCTTAATTCACTCATAATTTCCACCAAATTCATTTCAAACTAACCCAGTTTCAAATCTAAACAAAATATCATCATATTCAAGCCCAATTTAAACCAAAACCAAACCCACATATAGCCAATTCCAAACCCAAATCAACTACTTCAAATTGACCCTGACTCCAAATTTCACCAAATTGAGCCATACGATCAATCCAATTCTACTAAATTTGTCTCCCAAATTCATCATAACATTTTTCAAGACCAACGTGAGCCTTCAATTGATTTAGATCCAATCTCAAATCAAGCCTAAATTGAAATCTAAGTCCAAACCCCAATTTTAAGCCTAATCCAAAATCCAATTCAAATCTCTTGAATTAACCAAGGCTTAATCATCTTAGCCATCCTTAAACCCCTGAGATGCTAATAACATCACCAAGTCAACTCCACTTTAAGCCATGGACCAATGGTTCCCCAAACCATGCAAACCCTAACCCTTCCCCCTATTTTGGTTAGCTAACTAACACATGCAACCAGCCTTCACAAGTCCCAAACTTATCACCATTAAACCTTCTTAGCTTCCTTGAGCCAACTAGCTACCTCCACTAGCATGGCTGGCCGCCCTAGTGGCAAGAAAACTGAAAAATGAGAGCTCCCCACCATGGGTTAAACATTAAATTGCATTCATCCAATGTGGCACACTCTCATTGGTCACTTGTACCGTTCTCCTCTCCACCTGACAGCCCGAGGCCTTCCCCTTGCCAGACTTATAAATAGCCCACCTCCACAGCCAAAAGGAGAGAGCTTGAAAATTTATGGGGAAACTCTGTCCAATTGTTTCTAGAGATTCCTACAGTGATCCTGAGTTCAATCCAACCATTTTTAGCCACTTATTCCCGCCACCAGAACTTAATTTCACTACTAAAATCTAGGGCATTTCTCAACCTCGGAATTAAACTCTTCAAACCTCAAATTGATCAAACCAAAAGCTTCCAACTACATCTTCCTTGTCAATCATAACCTAGAGCCTCTGTAACTAACTGTTGTTATTGTAACTACTGACTACAGTTTTTATGGCCAACTACAGTCTTTTTAGCAACAAACTATAATTTTTTGGCTAATTATTTCTATTATAGTCAAGTCCTACATTTGTTGTTGTCTAATTATGGCTACTGTAGCTAAACTACTATTGTATATATGTGATTATCAGTTTTGTAATTCCACCTCTATTTTTGCAGAGGATTGAGTCTATGTACTTACAATTCAATAGTCAGTTACTTTGACTAGGTTAGGCCCTTGTTTTTTTTTTTCCGTTTATAAGTTTTTTCCATACAAAAAAGCTTAATCTCATCCTATTACTTTTAAATTATCTATGTGTGTATGATTGAATTTCGTGCAATGACAAGATATTAAATTATCACTCTATCATTGTGAATCTTCTGACACAGAACAACTAAAATCATAATTCTATTATTAAATTTTATGGATTTAATTCCTTCTAATTATATTTTTAAACTGCACTATTCTTTTATGTCCATGTTAGTTGATGCATCATCAATTTTATCCATTTATTTAAAATAATTATAATTTTCTTCCTATCAATTTCTTAAGCATCTGTAAAATCACATTTCACTATTCTAACATTTAAAACAGTTAATAACAAACATATTAAGTTGCATGGGCAATAGATGATATTATATTTAACACCTCTTACAGTTGATGAATGCCTTAAACTCATGTTAAGAAAACGACACCTAATGCAATCCAATGCAATGGCCAAGCCATAATAATAAAGCAAAAAAATGGATAGCAATAGGCTTAAAATCACATGTCCCTTAAACCACAAATGGTCAAGCATCTAAATAAATACATTACAAAAAGTGATTTAACATCATGATTGAAAAAGAACTTAGTTTGAAACATCATAGTAAAAGATTTATAACCATCATATAAACAATAAAATTTGAGAAAGAAAGCTTTACGGATTTTAATATTTAAAATCGTGAATGATTTTTTTAATATTTAATTTTCTGATTTGCAAGTTTCTTAGCTTTAATGATTTTTTTCCAAACTCTAATTAAAATGCAGTTTTCATAAAACCACATAAGGGTTTTGATTTAAAACCTACATTAAATGCAAATTTATAATGAAACAATAAATTGAAAATAGAAAAAAAAAAAAAAAACATGAGAAAATTCTGAAAAACAGTAGATTGATTTATTCCATAATAATCTAGCATACACTATTCTGTCATTCGTTTGATTTTTATCATGTTAGTGTTGGTTATCAGGAAAACTCTAATGGGCTTTTAGGCTCTAAGTAGGATTTATTAAATCTTGTAACTCCCAATTTAGTAAATTATGAGGTGTTTAAATATTGAAAATTATTTAGTACGATGGATATTAGATATGTTAAATTCTTTAAAATTATTTGACAACTTATCATAGAATTTAAGGTTGTTAGTCAAAATATAAAGGTAATACTATATTGTATACTCAAAAATGGTCTGCACAAATTTTAAGGCAACCCAGTAGCTAGTCTTCTCTCTTCAGTCGACCGGCTCAGCTTACTTAATTGGCCGCCTCATTTCAGTCACCCGATCAACTCTTTCTTTGGGCCAACCTTTCTCTAACGAGCATCAGTTTGTCGGCCTCATAAAATATTCATTGGTAAATGTGAACAAAACATAAAATATTCATTCACTTTATACTGACAATATACAAGAAAATTATTAAATATATAAAGTGACAGATAAGGTTATAAAATAGACAAAAAGTGGAGGTGTAGAACCAAGACAAAGAAATATGACATGAAAGTCGGCATCAATCTCTAAATGATCCAATGAATGAAAAAAGGACTAAAATGCCCTTTGCTTCTCTCTTTCAAAGCAACATCAAATATGTAATTTTTATAAAATTTTTATCCCTCCTATCTTCTATAAACAGGAGGGCTTCATGATGAAAAAGAGACTAGGGGGCACCCTCACTTGTAACATCTAATTTTATAGAATAAAATGTGTCCACGAGCCTTGGAACACCCCATTTTCCCACAAGCCAGAAGATGGTGTAATTATGCATTTCGACGATGGTGTAACAATGTACGTCGAATATGGTGTAATAATGCAACTCAAAGATGACGTAACAATGCACCCCGGGTACGGTGTAACTCGCCGCAATAACTACTTACAACAATCATATAGAGTATGGTACATTCCCCAACCTCCTAAAGTTCTCTTCTCATAGCTTACACAGTCCCAACTCCAGCTTCTATGATCTACAAACATTATTACAACTCACTACTACATCCTATGTGACCAACTACGACCAACGTTGCTCACAGCTCATGCAGTTCCTTACTTCGGCCTCTATGGCATACGAATGTTATTGTAACTCACCATTACAACCTACACAACCTACTATGACCTAAGTGGTTCACAACTCATGAACCTTCGAATCTTGGCCTTATGGTCTACGAACATTATTGCAGCTTATCTGTACCACCTATGTGACCAAGTACGGCCTACATGATCTACAGCTCATACAGTTTCCAACTTTGGCATCTATGGTATGGATGTCATTGCAGCTCACCATTACTGTTTGTGTGACCAACTACGGTGTATGTGGTTTAAGGCTCATGCAATTCCTAACTCTAAGTTTTACGGCCTACATATATTATTGCAGCTCACCGTCACGACATATGTGACCAATTGTGGCTTACGGTGTCCACAAATTATGCAGCTTCTAACTCGGGCGTCTCTGGTCTTATGAACGTTATTATTGTTCCCTACGTGACTAATTATGACTTAATTGTCCACAGCTCATGCAGTTCCCAACTCCAGCCCCTATGACTTACGGATGCTATCACAACTTACCAATATGAGCTTATGTGACCAATTACATGCTACGTGGCTCACAACTCTTACTGACTCATACTTAGGACCTCGATGTGGCTATCGTTGCCTCAGAAACAACTATCTATAACCTACATGATAACTATTATAACAGCTTTTATCGATGGTCTCTACGACCAACTGACACTACAACCACCGTCTACAATATTTATAGCAGACCATTACAATCATAACAATCGGTATAGTCGTTGTAGCCCGTTTACATCTATTATCGTTAAACTATAGTTGTATATCAATATTATAATTCCATCTTCTTTAATTCTAGAGGAGTGAGAGCCAATATTTTTACAATTGTATAGTAGATTATTTCAACTAAGTCCTCCTACATACTTTTTTTTCAATTTGTATGTGTTGATATTTATCTTACGCTAGGTTGCTAAATTATTATTCTATCATCATGAATCTTATGGCATGCATTAATATAATTATAGTAAAAAAAATTAATTAAAGATGTTTTCCTTTAAGTATTCAAGCCAGCTGCATAAGTAAGATTTTTAAGGTAGAGTGCTGACTTTTGCTATATATGATATACTGACGTATTGTAGAATATTATGATAGATTTACAATTACAAATTTTATTCGTTGAAGCAGATAATTTTGGGATAATTACATGCTATTTACTAAATTATCACTTCTATTATTTTTTTGAACTACCAAACTTATGCATTTACCTGTTACATAATTTGGGAATTTGATTAAAAGTGAAAAAAAATGTGTTTATGTTTTGTAAAATTTGCAATCCCAAATTAATCGGTTTCCCAAATTAGTCGGTTCCCCCAATATTTTCACAACCATTAATCCGCTTTTTCCATCGGCGCTAATTTTTCCAAGTAAAATATGGCTTCTAACAAACTGCTAATCTAAAGCGGTATGCTCACTCTCGGCGTTGCCTTAGCTGCTTCCAATGCTCACATAATTCGCCCGTCCAATTTCTTGAAAAGAAATTCTGCTTTTATTAAGAACGATAATATTTAAAAGGATTGACAAAGCCATGCATATACATAATGCATATACATATCCAACTCCTAAATTTTAATTGTATATATACCGCCTATTATGCAGATAAAAAAAAATGTGAAATACATCTACACATGAAAACTCCGCGGTATGTATGTGGAAGCCCCAAAAAATTAACGTTTGGACCAAATAGACAGAATTAAAACAAATTAAAAGTATAGGAACACAAATTCACCATTATTTGGGATAGTTATATACAGACCATCAAAAATATCAATATTTACAAATACAACATTAAAGTGATTTTTTTTACTGCAAAATTTTATAATAAATTTTAATATTTGAGTTAGAATTAAGTTGTTTGTATAACTGCCCTTTCCGGAATTGAACAGGAGAATCCCATACGAACGTTGAGTATTTCCGCCTGGCCCTTCTTCCCTATCCTTCTTCTTCTTCCTCTGCTAAGCTTCTCTCCCACCCGATCTTGATCGACGAATGAAGCCCTTAAGAAGCCTTTACTGATTGCTTCCAAGAATAATTTTCTGGTTGGAGACGAATCGGTTTTCAAATGGTGCCTTGCGCAGGTAATGGAGTGACTGATGGGCGGTGGGAAGAGCTAGCCGGCGACGGGGAGATAACACTCAGACGCTCCCCTGCCAGACAGTCACGTTTGCACAACTTTTCTTTTCCGGCGATGAACTGGAGCGGTCAACGGTTTCTACGCTGTGTGAACCCCATCTTGGGGGCCGCTGGTTTGGGTGATCGATCGGCTGATTCAAATACCCAAATAGAGCCCCGAGGAGAGAGGAATGCTTCGTATTTTCCTGTTAGGGCTCTTCCCATGTCGTTTCAGGCAGGCGGGGACAAGGAAAAGGAGGCGGAGCAGGAGAATGCTTCTTCTACCGCTGCAGGAGAGGCTTCTGCACCGGAGGCTTATCCATGGAATCTGAGAAAAATAAGAGCTGCTTGTCAAGCTCCATTGGAGAATGGAAGGAACAAGTACCATCGCTCATCACCTTCTAATCCGCCATTGGGTAAATCCGTTATGCGAAGATCGGAGGTCGGCCAAAATGGCCGGCGGAAGAAATTTTCTGTTTCGTTGTCTCGACAGGAGATTGAAGATGATTTTTTGGTGTTCAAGGGGATGAAGCCCAATCGAAGACCTATAAAAAGACCCAGGGACATCCAGAGGATACTCAATGTAAGAAGAAATTTCATATTTTGAGGCGATAATTCTCATTTTTAGTTATGGTGGTGGCAATTTCGGTTATATTTGGATTTGGTTTGATCTCTAATATTGGATTTATGTCATCGTTGTAGGACTTATTTCCTGGCGTATGACTATCGGAGATTAATGCACGCATGTATAATGTAGATCAATGAGTTGATTTTTCATTTATTTTTTTCATTGTTCTACCAGAAAGGCTGAATCAACAAGAATAGGAAATAATCCTCTATCCAGAAGATGCAAAAGGGGGTATGGCATTCTGCATTTTTAGAGTGGAGGCTCTTAGGAATTCTAAAGTTTTGACTGTCTAAAGTTATTTATACTCTGAGCTTGAGTTAGAATCGTACTTTGGTTTACCTCATTCATATGTAAATTTCTTAATATGAATATATGATATTATTAATTGCAGTTTTATCTTCTCTTACTTTTTTACTTGCATTTCATTTGTTACTTTTGGACTCTCCTATTTTTCTTGATGGACATATCTTGGAAAAAAGTTTATCTATGTGTAGTGGTTTTGGTAATTCATAATGCTTGGGGATTTAGTTTATATAAGATGATTTCATACCGCACTTGAAAATGTAGAAACTGACATTATGATCGTCATGACAACAAAAAGATGTCAACTTAAAAAATATTGGCCTAGAAAACGTTAAGTCTTTGCTTTATGATTTTCTTGTGATTCCTTGAAGCTGAAAACGCATTAGACTAATAAATTGATTCAATGTTGAAAGCAGATAGATAGTAGCTATATTGTTTTGCATATTCAACCCCAATATCACCCACTCAGTTTTCTGACGGTCCTATCAAAGTGCTTTTACATTCACATTGTTATTCCAGCACATATGCAAACAAAGGCATGGGTTTTGGATTTTTTGTTGTAAGGTATATATGTGTGTGTGTGCACGCGCGTGCACGTGAGGTGGCATTTCCTGTTTAAGAGCTTGTAGTAGGAGGAATAATTGGAAACAAATTATTTCTATATATTTGCACATTATGGCAAGGAATCTTCTTTTGTTATTTTGGTTCAGTTATATTGATTGCATTTTGCAAGTATGAAGGAATTGATAAGCATCCATGCACATTAAGTTTTTCTATACGAATCTAGACTCGGACTGTCTAATAAATGACCTCCTTTTGTACCAAATATTATTTTGATTAATATTCTAAATAAGAAACATAGATAACTTAATAGCATTCTTTTCTGATAAGCATTTATTTAATTTGATTTGAGAAGAAAATCAAGAATACCATGTTTTGTAGAAATATATGAATATTATAACAATATTATAACAATATCCACACATATTAAGTTTTTATATACGAAGTCTAGATTTGGGCTGCCTAATAAATGACCTCATTTTGTACCGAATATTATTTTGATTAATATTCTAAATAAGAAACGTAGATAACTTAATAACGTTCTTTTATGATAAGCATTCATTTTATTTGATTTGAGAAGAAAATCAAGAATACTTTCTTTTGTAGGAATATATGAATATTACAATATTATCCATTAAAACACCCAAAAGTATAATATAATATTCGATGTACGGTAAGTAAGCCAATGTCTTTCTTGGTAATTAGAAGGTTAGAATTTTAAGCCATGTACTATTGACATTGAATTGTTTTTACTGTCATATTATGTTCACTTATTGTAAATGTTCGAAATTAGTTAGTAGTTCAAAGTTTTTGAATTATGTCTTCAAACTTATTTAGTATTTGATAAAACTCGTTTTGAAGAAAAGTATGATTCTTAGTCTTCTTTAGTTGAATTGATTCTATATTTTTAATTTTTTCTATTGTTTCTAGTTGCTTTTTGGTTTGATCTAAATATGCAAATTTTATGAGTTGTTCTGATCACAGTTGTATATTATTAAGATCAATGATCTCAATAATTCATTAGTAGAAATAATTTTTTCCATAAAATAGTTCGTTTTCTTGCAATGCACAGCTCAATGACCAACTATCGAAGGCATTTCCTGTCCTAAGGCATGTACTTAATCCCTGCATAAATGGAAGTAAAAAAAACTGCCAATGGATTAAATTGAATCTTCATCATTGATATCTCATGAATTTTCAGTTAAATTAAGACATATGGTCTGACTAAACAGATATGTTCTTAGAATGGTATTGATAGTGAGACAAATGAATTGGATGGTTGCCCGCTTGTCAGTTGAACTTTGCTTAATGTGCAGGCCACTTATGATTTAGTTTAAAAACTATTAACTAGATTGAGAAGTGACATCAATCATCCTACTACGAGAATAATAATAATAATCAGAATAGGGGAAAGGAAAGAAATGAATATGTACATTCTTTGTACATTGTAGTTAGCTTTCTCCAAAATGTTTCTAATGATACTTTTATTTTGAACTTTTCATATTTATTTTTTAGTTGTTCTGAAATTGATCATTTTACATTGAAGGGCTTACACTGTCATTTCCAAGAGGGATATTTGCATTTCCCATTTATATTGGGTGATTACTGACCCGACCCGCAATTACGCAGTAAATTAACTTCCAAAAGTTGTCCAAAAATTTGACCCGATTTATAAATAGCGACTAGTGTGTAAAATTTTAAATGATATAAAAATTGGTAAATATTTGACATTCTCGGGGTACTACGCAAGTATACGTATCGCTTCAAGTAATATAGAGTTTTCTTTAAAAACCCCAGTATCGATCCCACGAGGAAGTGAAGTAAGAGGTCTTTAGTCAAATTCTAGTCTACTACTAATAGTCCTTAGTTTAGAATGTCGATTAAAATTGTGTTTTATCTAGCAACTACTCCTAAATGCAAGTCTTAAATGCAAAGATAGTAACTATAACTAAGTGCAAATAATAATTCTAAATATAACCCTTTTTTGATGAGTTGGTTTGGAGAATTTTGAGATATTAAAAACTATTATTCTTATGTAATGAAATATATAATGTTTAGGAATGAGATGCATTAAATATTGTATGTGTCAAATAGGAGCAATCATATTCTTTACCCTTTGTTCCAGGCATAAAGAACATTGACTAATCTTATGCTTGGTTACTGAATCTGCGGCTAGGTTGGGAGGATACCGGCTCTCACTTCGGAGCTCCCACATTCCCCTCACCTGAGGCCTAACAATCTACACTTAAGCACCCAAACGATAGGACCGAATTGAGGATTTTAGCTTGTCAGTCTAAAATCTCCAATTCTACGCCCGATTAATATTATTTCCCTATTTATTTGCATTCAATCACCATGAACTTCACCATCCATGGAATTTGAATGTTGTTCGACTTTGTTGAGAATTACATATGCCCTTTTGGGAATTAATGCAATTACAACAAATTTTAACACTACAATGGGGCCTTATTGCAATGTAAGTGAAGTGCAAGTAAAAACCATCACATTTATAATTAAATTTACTTCCACCATGCATCAAAAAATTCTAAACATGATTTCTACTCATTACAAAAGAAAAGTAAAATGAATATAATGGCATAATCTTCTCATGTCACTATTTTCAAAGAAGAAGAAAGAGTAAGAGAGATGCGTCACAAAGCACAAATAAAACACAACAGAAACTTCATTTAACCAAAGCAAATCCACTAGGTAATTGTTTACAAAATTATAAGATAATGAAGAACAATACTTAGCTTTTTTCCCTTGAAAGAAAGACAAAGATCTCTCCCATAAAGTCTCCCGGCGATCCATGCAATGCTAGCGAAATCCCTTACAAATTCTCTCAAAATCTCATCTTCAATCTCTCCAAAAAGGTAGAAATCTACATTTTTACTCATAATCTAAGAATCCTAAACATTCCTCAAAGTTTTTTTTCACTTTTCTCCTCCAAAATTCTTCTTTTTTCTAACCTATATTCTCCATTTTAAAGAGTATGGACGAAGTTTGAAGAGTTTTCATAAGCACCCCTTCGAAAAAGCCTCCAAATACGTTGAATTTAGGCCAAAAACCACCAAAAGTCGGTCCAGAACCTTCCGGGCGCCGTCGGCGGGTTCGAGCTCGCTGTCGACGAGCTTTTTGGGCACTTTTCGGTGTTTTTTGGGAAATCTCGCCGTCGGCGAGATCGTGGCCGCCGTCGGCGAGATGATTGCTGCGCAGCTCCACCGTTTTGCTCCGTTTTAGCTCTGATTCACCTCGTTTCAGTTGCGTTGCGTTCGTAACAGATTGCCTTACAAAATAAGCATAAACCTTTCTTTAAAGTGTAATCTCATTCAAAAATATGCAAGAAGTGTAAAAGAGATTAAGCATCAAAAGTCTTATCGAAAGGTGTCAGGGCAAAATTTCATTTCTTGCTCGTTTTTGCTCCAAATTGCACCGTTTTTGTTTCCTTATGCTCCAATCACCATTTCTTGTACCTAAAACCAAAAAACATACAAAATACCTTTCTTTAAAATGTAATATCATAAAAAATGAGTAAAATTATATAACAAAAAGCGTATATATTTTAAGTGTGTCAAAATCCCCCGAACTTAACTGTTACTTGTCCTCAAGTAACACTTTTACTACATAAAAATGTAACTCAGGGCAATGGACTTTTCACCTGTAATACACTAAAATTTTTCATTCAAAAGAATATATTGGTTAGATTTTTAGAAATAAATTCAGTAACTCAGGTTAACGCTATAAGTATAAGAATATTTAACAATCAAGTCAAAGGGTTCTAGTCTTCTATTTATTTCAAGATAAACTATAATTTGTTACATTAAGAGTGCTTTGAAATATTATGTGAAAAAGAAGTTCATGCAAACTTCATCAGAATGTAGACCAATACTTTAAATATAAATTCAGAAATGAAA
Organism: Papilionanthe hookeriana x Papilionanthe teres; assembly: GCA_022702705.1. Taxonomy (NCBI): domain Eukaryota; kingdom Viridiplantae; phylum Streptophyta; class Magnoliopsida; order Asparagales; family Orchidaceae; genus Papilionanthe; species Papilionanthe hookeriana x Papilionanthe teres. Next base: position 158,038,768 of record CM040422.1, on the reverse strand, counting down.
TCAAGTTCTCCTTTTAGGGTGACTCAAGTGAAGCCAATTTTTGATTAAGCATCTCCTCAAGCTTCTCCTCATAAAGATTTTTTTTTTCATTTTTTTTCGGGATCATTTTTAATCTCTTTTTTTCACTCTCTTTTCTTTTTCTCTTTTTTTTTAAAGAGGAATACTATATCTGGAGAGCCTGTAATGATTTTGAACTTCACTCTCCTCTTTCTGAAGTTCAAACTTGAAACACATCCTTACTTTATAATTAGGTATGAGCTTTATTATTCATCATAAAGTCACAATTTCTTCTTAACACACAATACTTTAAGTCTCGTAACATTTCAAAAATACAGTTTTCTTTACTTTAAATAATTAACTATAATCAAATTCTTTCATACCAAATATCTTATCCTTATAAAATTAACTTTTATTACTAAAAACTTTCATCCAATCATTCCATAATATTCAACTAAAATAAAAAGTTTTAGTTATCTCAAGCGAGGTTCAATTTCTAGAAATTATGCTAATAATTTTTGAAAATATAATAATTGAGAACAAATAAGAGTTAATATTTTTCTTCCCCCAAACTTAAATTTTAAAATATTTTGCAATTAATTTCATAAAATATAGTAGGAAAAAAAAGTAAATGTTGAATCTACTTGCTACTACAACATCCTATCAAATTCATATACATACATAATCAGGATAGAAAGACTGTAGGAGAAAGTAAAGCTAACCTAATACATGATTGTAATAAAATTACACTAAAAGGAAGTATTTTCACTTTAAAATTTTACTTTTCTTCCTACCCCCAAACTTAATTTTTAACATATATAGCATTCAGTACAGAAAATATAAGCAGGAAGAAAACAATTTAGAAATTCTATCTACCACAAATGTCTATCAAAACCATTTACAAGTATTCATTAGGATAGAACAATATGCAGCAAAAAGTAAATCTAAACTAATTATGCCAGAATGAAATTAATTAAACCAAAGTCTAACTAGCGTAGCATGTATCAGCATGGGAATATAAAAATGTTCTTCAAGACCTAAATAAAGTTGTAACACAAACATAAACACACATATGATAAATGAGGTTAATTCTTCCATTAACTCATCACATCACATTGATTTAATTCCAAATTCTAACGGAATCACTACACTAGTAAATTAGGTACTTTAAAATGATTTCATAGATTATAATCCCAAGGATAAGATTACCCCTGATAAAGCTGGTTTCCGGACACCAATCTCGGGCATCATCTAATCCTTATAATTAAGCACCTCTAACGATTATAAAGATAGTGTAAGATCATCCTAATGGTATTCATCAAAACTCCTACCTAATGAAAATAAAGTTGCAGAAAGGAAGTAACAAATTAAGATAGAATTATCAATGTTCAAAATTCATGATTTCTCTTGTAACACTCAAGTCTGGGTGAGACCCAAGTCACAGTGGACTCATTAATCCAACTATTACAAGAGATCAAGTCTAGCCATAATAAGAAGTTAAGGAATCACCTCCCTCAAGACACAGACAGAGATCAGATCAAAGCACTAATAATCCAAACATCTACCAATCAAAAATCAAACTTACCAATCCATAATGACACATAAAGATCAAATCTATCCACTAATCCAAACACCATACAACACTAACAATCCTGACTGTCAAGCACACTAAATCAAACCGCACTGATAACTATGGGTTGCCTCTCATAAAGAGCTTGGTTTAACGTTATTAGCCCGACAAATGATTCCTCCTGGATCAAAATTCCAATTAAGTAATCCTCTATCAATCGCCTAATCATTTTCAGATCCAGGGATTCCTATAAAATCCTCAAATTTTAATTTTTCATTTAGCTCTTCATTTTCAGTTTGATTTATATCATAATTCGTCATATTTCTTTCTAGATCCAATATTCTTCTATTGATTTTTTCAATCTGCATATTAATATCATCCTTGAAATTTATAAGAAATGGATCTTTATATGATACTTCAAAATCTCCCAAATTTTAGATTAGATTCTCTCTAGATAATTCAGATTCTGCATCAAATTCTTCTACGTGACTCTTATGATTCAAGTTATCTTCCAATTCTTCCCCTTTATAATTATTTAATGATGGAGGATCTATCTTAGTTGAGGAAATAGGTTTTTCTAATTCTCTAGGAATTTCTTCCAATGGTCTTCCAATATCGTTATCCTCTTTTCTCAACTCAAAGTTCTTTTGAAATTTATCCTCAAATTCTCTTCTAAGTCCTAGTTCAATAATTTTATCATGTTCATCATTCAATTTAGATTTTTTTTGTGATTGAGTCGCATCTAAAGATATAAAGACTGATTGTGTAGATGAATTCCCTAAATAGATAGACTTTAAATTGTATGGGGTACATCCATCTTAAGTTCATAAGATTTTTCAACAAATGGAATTAAAAGTTTACTATTTTTAGTAGTGTCCATCATTTCACACCTCTCCTGAACATACATACAGTCTTCTTTAAATAATGTTTTCGAATTATCATGAAAATCTATTTCAATCTCATCTTTTAACTTACTCTCAAAACTTTCTTGGAAATAGTCTTTACTTAGATAATCAATTTCATCCATCCAAAATTAATCATCATCTTTTCTCTCAGCTGGATATTTCATAGTCTTTAATACATCAAAAGTGACTTCCTGGTCATTAATATTCATAGTGAACTTTCCTTTTTGCACATCTATCATAGCTTGTCCAGTAACAAGGAAAGGTCTCCCTAAAATAATTGGAATATTTTTATCTTCCTCCATATCTAATACAATAAAGTCCACAGGAAAGATAAACTTATCCACTTTAACAAGCACATCTTCTATAACTCCTTTTGGATAAATGATAGATCGATCATCTAACATAAGGGTTACAGTAGTGGGAGAAATGTCGATTAAACCTAACCTTCTAAATATAGATAGATGCATCACATTAATGCTCACTCCTAAATCACATAAAGCTTTTCCACATAATTTTTCTTCAATTGCACAGGGAATTGTAAAGCTACAAGGATCTTTAAGTTTCCGAGGAAAATTTTTCTGAAGTATGACACTGCACTCCTCACTTAGTGCAACTGTCTCATAATCCCCAAATTTCTTTTCTTGTATAATATATCCTTTATAAACTTTGCATAACTTGGCATCTGTTTCAAAGCTTCAGTGAAAGGAATATTTATCGTTAACTTCTTAAGTACTTTCATGAACTTTGAAAATTTTTTATCCAACTCATGCTGTCTAAGTCTTTGAGGAAATGGAGGGTGTGGTCCTTCCAAATTGATTTTTGTTAGAGATATTAATTTTTTCAAATCCTTAGAAACATGTTCTTCAGGTCTTTTAGTTCCCTTTGTTTCTCTCACAACATCTTTCTCTTTTCTAACCACATCCTCTATATCTCTTCCAATTTTTAATTGGACAGCTTCTATTTGTTCATTAGTGTTCTCTTTAGGGTTGATCTCATTGTTGCTAGGAAGTGTTCCTTGGGGTCTATTGCTAAGTGAATTAGCAATTTGTCCCAGTTTATTCTCTATGTTTCTAATCGCAGCATTTTGACTTCGCAACTGGTTTCCCATTTGCAATACCACTTCTTCCATAGACATCTTCTTATCCTCAAATTGTTGATCACTGTTAGAGTCCAGTGGATATGAAGGTCTATGCTTTGTGTTCCCCTGATTATTCCAACTTCCATTATGATTTGCATTATTATTTTCCCATTTTAGGTTTCCACAATTAGTAGTATAATTCCAGTTAAATTTAGGATGGTTCTCCCAATCTAGGTTGTAAAAGTTAGAATACAGGTTGTTTATGGTATTTAAAGCATCATATGATAAGTTAGAATCAATCATAGGCCCTAATGAACTTTCCTCACTTACAGGAGTAAATTGAGGTTGGTTCATTCCAAATTAGTCCAATTTCCTTGATATTGCAGGAATCTGAGATACAAGAATTGCAATCGCATCCGTATCATGAACACTAGCTACATTTTTATGATTTACCCTTGCAGAGGGCCATTGAAATTCATTTGTAGCTATTTTTTCAATTAATGCATACGCTTCATCAAATGATTTTGACATTAATGATCCACCAGCGACAACATCAATTATAGACCTAAGGGATCCTACTAACCCATTATAAAAAGTTTGAATGATTAACCAATCGGGTAAAGCATAGTGTGGACACTTTCTTAGGAGTTCCTTAAATCTTTCCCAGGCTTCATATATTGATTCCCCTTCATACTGACCAAATGAGATAATATCGTTTTTAAGTTTAGTAGTCCTTGAAGGTGGAAAATACTTAGCTAAGAATTTTTGACTTAACTCCTCCCAATTTTAAATAGAGCCAGGTGCTGATGAGTATAACCACATTTTAGCCTTATCTCTTAGTGAGAAAAGAAAAAGTCTTAGTCTGACATCATCGTCTGATATACCGTTATAACGAAATGTAGCACAAAGTTCTAGAAAATTTGATAAGTGTAAATAGAGATCCTCCGAAGGAGTTTCCCCAAACTGATTGTTCTGCACCAGTTGGATAATCTCAGGATTTATTTCAAACGAGTCAGCTTCTACGACATGATTTTGTATACTTAAGTGAATTTCATCTGTCGTAGGATTTACGTCCCTCAATGAAGTATGATGATTTTCTAAGTTATTATCTTGAAAGTTTTCCATCTCCATTTCTAATTTTTTGAGTCCTTTCTGTATTTTTATTTTTTTATTTTCTTCAAACTTGGGATCATAAGGCACAAGTCCTGCAGATTCTTTGTTTTGCATACGTAACACAACAAACAATATATTAACAATTAAACAAATAATAAATTAAATATATTTAACACAACAAAACATTTCACGAACACCTTATTTTTCATATAAACAAATTTTTTTATTTTTTTTTCACAATACTTTTTCATATAAAAACACTTTTCACTCAGAAATAGTTTTTACGGAACTACAGTTTTTCAAGTCTAAGCCTAATTACTTCAACGAAAATTCTCCTAAAGTTCTTACCGAAGCTTCCCCAGCAACGACGCCAAAAACTTGACCCGACCCGCAATTACACTGTAAATTAACTTCCAAAAGATGGCAAAAAATTTGACCCGATTTATAAATAGCGGGTAGTGTGCAAAATCTTAAATGATATGAAAATTGAAAAATATTTGACACACTAGGGGTACTACGCAAGTATACGTATCGCTTCAAGTAATATAGAGTTTTCTTTAAAAACCCAAGTATCGATCCCACGAGGAAGTGAAGTAAGAGGTCTTTAGTCAAATTCTAGTCTACTACTAATAGTTCTTAGTTTGGAATGTCGATTAAAATTGTGTTTTATCTAGCAACTACTCCTAAATGCAAGTCTTAAATGTAAAGATAGTAACTATAACTAAGTGCAAATAATAATTCTAAATATAACCCTTTTTGGATGAGTTGGTTTGGAGAATTTTGAGATATTAAAAACTACTATTCTTATATAATGAAATATATAATGTATACGAATGAGATGCATTAAATATTGTATGTGCCAAATAGGAGCAATCATATTCTTTACCCTTTGGTCCAGGCATAAAGAACATTGACTAATCCTATGCTTGTTTACTGAATCCGTGGCTAGGCTGAGAGGATACCGGCTCTCACTTCGGAGCTCCCACGTTCCTCTCGCCTGAGGGCTAACAATCTACACTTCAGCACCCAAACGATATGACCGAATTGAGGATTTTAGCCTGTCACTCTAAAATCTCCAATTCTACGCCCGATTAATATTATTTCCATATTTATTTGCATTCAATCCCCATGAACTTCATCATCCATGGAATTTGAATGTGGTTCGACTTTGTTGAAAATTACATATGGTCTTTTGGGACTTAATGCAATTACAACGAATTTTAACACTACAATGGGCCCTTATTGCAATGTAAGTGAAGTGCAAGTAAAAACCATCACATTTATAATTAAATTTACTACTACCATGCATCACAAAATCCTAAACATGATTTCTACTCATTACAAAAGAAAAATAAAATGAAAATAATGACATAATCTTCTCATGTCACTATTTTCAAAGAAGAAGAAAGAGTAAGAGAGATGTGTCACAAAGCACGAAGAAAACACAACAGAAACTTCATTTAACCAAAGCAAATCCACTAGGTAATTGTTTACGAAATTATAAGATAATGAAGAACAATACTTAGTTTTTTTCCCCTTGAAAGAAAGACGAAGATCTCTCCCATAAAGTCTCTTGGCGATCCATGCAATGCTAGCGAAATCCCTTACAAATTCTCTCAAAATCTCATCTCCAATCTCTCCAAAAAGGTACAAATCTACATTTCTACTCCTAATCTAAGAATCCTAAACATTCCTCAAAGTTTTTTTTTTCACTTTTCTCCTCTAAAATTATTCTTTTTTCTAACCTATATTCGCCATTTTAAAGAGTATGGACGAAGTTTGAAGAGATTCCATAAGCACCCCTTCGAAAAAGCGTCAAAATACGTCGAATTTAGGCAAAAAACAGCTAAAAATTGGTCCAGAACCTTCCGGGCGCCGTCGGCGGGTTCAAGCTCGCTGGCGACGAGTTTTTTGGGCACTTTTTTGTGTTTTCTGGAAAATCTCGTCGTCGGCGAGATCGTGGCCGCCGTCGGCGAGATGACTACTGCGCAGCTCCACCGTTTTGCTCCGTTTGGCTCCGTTTTAACTCCGATTCGCCCCGTTTCAGTTGCGTTGCGTTCATAACAGATATCCCTACAAAATAAACATAAAAATAACATTTCTTTAAAGTGTAATCTCATTCAAAAATATGCAAGAAGTGTAAAAGAGATTAAGCATCAAAAGACTTATCGAAAGGTGTCAGGGCAAAATTTCATTTCTTGCTCGTTTTTGCTTCAAATTGCACCTTTTTTGTTTCCTTTTGCTCCAATCATCATTTCTTGTACCAAAAACTAAAAAACATTCAAAATACATTCCTTTAAAGTGTAATATCATAAAAAATGAGTAAAATTATATAGCAAAAGGCGTATATATTTTAGGCGTGTCAATTACGCATAGAGGAAGGAGTTTTTGATGTAATTTTCTCTGGTGACATTTGTAGCTATTGATTTACTTGACATAAGTATTATTTTTTATTTGTACGTACACCGATGAGTTAGGATCGTAGCCGCTATAGGAATTTTCTTGTGAATGTAAAGATGCATTTTACATGAATTCTTCCTGAATTAATTTGAACTTGATGAGTGGTTAAATGATGCTATCAGTTTGAAAATGGCAATTTGCATTTGCAAAATAAGTTTTTTTATGAACTAAGAATTAAATTCTTGTTGAAGATTGTTGAAACTCTCATTGCCATTCTACTAAGTTTTTTCCAGCAAAGGCTTGATTAGATTATTTTTATTTTTTACGTTTTCTAGAGATTATCTTTATTGCTTAAAAAAATAAAATCTGCAGGTCTGTCATTTATAATTGTTCTACAGGAGCCTCTCATGATCCTTAGGGGAGCAAACAGTAGCCCCATTAGTCAACTAGTTTCAACTTGCCTTGAAAATTATTGGTTTCCCGAAATTCCACTAAATCATTTTGCTGTTAGTAAACTAATTGAATGTTGTCGAACCTCACAATTTAAACAAACTTTTTGTGAATTTCACTGTTATGGCTTAATTAAGTGGCCCAGTTGGATCTGTATATATGCCCATCTTGTACATGGAAAACAAGGATCTCCTCACCTTGCAAGAGCAAACTTTAAACATAGAAGGTTTTGTTAGTTATCTTTGGGCTATGAAGCAGGCAAAAACAAGTGTAAGTTTGTGCACAAGATATTCTATGTTAACACTAGAGTGACCAATTTTCAATTAAAATATAAATGATGAAATAACTTAACAATTTTAACACAGTGTATGTAAGTATCAATCATAATGATTATGAATCTACTCAACCAAATTACAAATTAGAATACCATTTACTTGAATATCTACAAAAGTTATATACACAAGGTATAATTGTGATGGCGATGTTATAGATGCGAGAGCAATGAACTAAACATAGTATTTAATATTTTTATACTTAAGCATATAAACATTCAGCATAACTAAGATATGAGAATCGGCACAAGTCACTAATTATGATCACTATATTCAATGTTGTTAAAAGCATGCTTTAGAATCATAATGAAGTGATTTGTTAGCTGTCCATCGCTTGCTAGTGATGCCCATGCACATTCACATGCTCTTTTATCACATCATATTGTTGTATGTTTGGCTCTGGTTCAAATTTCTTGATTTGGTTTAACATCGGTCTCGGCCATTAGGGCACGAATGCTTACTTGCCGTTGTTCATTCTTATAATTATTGAGTTATTATTAATTGGTTCTCTGTACTCTCATGGTTCTCTATTCTCTCCTGTTGGAGCCAATTGCTTTTATATGATTCTCCCTTATTCGCTTTCTCAAATGTGATTTTGTTAGATGTTTCTTTATTGATTTTTGTTATTGGTATCAGTGGCCATATTACTCTACCGCCGCAAACATTCCAGCATGCATCAATTCCTTCAAACTAATTATTTTTCAACTTGAGCAATTGTTTCTGTTTAATGTGGCTAGATTTAATACACCAATTGTGCTCCGCACTTTTTGCGTATTTCATGCTCTTTTTCTTTGTGTTCACTCCACACAATTCTTATGTATTTACATATCTAACAGCTCAACTTTATTTGTCCCAGTTAAGCACCCCAAAACTTGCATATCACATAAAAATATAACCATATTCACATCAAAGATTAATGTAATACTCCAGGTTTAGGTGTTAGATATGTAAATAGATAGGAATTAAGTGGTATGTATATCTCTTCCTTTTTTCTTAAAACTCAGTAGATTTTAGAGGAGGTTTCTTTTTCCTTAACTACGATCATTTTTTCTTTCTTTCTTCTATATCTATATATTATTCTAGAAAAAAAAAAGCTTCCTAATCTCCACCTTAGATGGAGCACAACACACAGCCATTGGAATAGCTAATATTTCATAAGAAAACATAAGATTCTCAAGTTCCACTAATGAGGTTGATTAACCCAATAGTTATTAGAAGTCATAAGAAATAAAAAATAAAAATAAAAAAATAAATAAATAAATAAATAAATAAATAAAACTATGACTTTTAAGTACAAATAGTACTCAATTGTATGGGTCTGTGATATCACTTGCCAAGATTTAAACTAAAAGCATATATGAGCATAAAATTTTATACCAAATAAAATACTCGGCTATAGATATATCACATTAAAGTTACAAAGTTCATTCATTTACAATTGAACTTGAGTAGCGTCCAATTAATTGGACAATGTTTTCAAATTTCTCAATCTCATCTGTAGATTTGTAAGCTTTGATATGTTTTAATAATCCTTGAGAAAGTGGTCTCAAAGAGAATTTTTTGACTTTTTATTTGTGGAACTTCTTGTCCTTCAAGTCTCCTTACTCTTTTAAGTTGCAGATGAGAATAATCATCATATCGCCGCCAAACAATCTCCCCACAAATGTCAGCATTGTTAGAAATATTGAGTTCAACATTGAGAGTAACAACATAACTAGCAAAATCTATCTTCAGGAAAAATAACAATAATTTTCTTCTCAAAAAAAAGTTGAAAGCTCCATCTATTAGCCTTAGCGGTCAAATATCATATAAAGGATGCAGAGAAAGCGTAGAGCACACTATATTTATTGAAAATCATATCTAATAACATCAATGAAATGTCTCCAATAAAATAATGAGATTGATTACAATTGCTGCCATACATAGAAGCATGCATCAAACATTAAAATTACCTATATGATGCTTCAAACAACACAAAATGGCCTACTTAAAAAATAATTTAATTTGCACACTTATATTTGAAATAGCAATTAAAGGTGTAGTTTCCTACTATGAGGTTCCAGGTTTTAATCGCCCATATTACCTTTTGGGTTCAACTTTCCCACATAACATAATTTATACATAACAGTGCTTTAAGAGATGCATACAGGAGACAACATCACTCCAGCAAAATAGTTTAACAAATTCATCAGGCAAAGCCGATACATAACTAAGCAAAGGATCAGCCGATTAAGCAATTAGCCTTCATCTTCTTTCTGCATTAGAATCCAGTGATGCTCTTCCTCGATATTAATATTTTACTCCCTCCTCTTCCTCCTCGACCCTCTTCTTCAACCCTCAACGCAGAGCCCTTGGAAATCTCTTTAACGTGATTGAAACCAGAGAAGCTCCTCCTCATTGGAAACAGCTCAGCTGCACGGCCTTTCTTCTCTTCCGTTCTACCCGCAGACACGCTGCCCACCTTCTTCAGCACGAGCTTCGGCGCCATTGGTGGAGGCGGAGTCATGGCTGCGTCAAAATTCAGAGCCATTGTAGGCGATGGCCTCCTGTTCTCCTTTCTGGAGGACCTGGAGCTATCAACAGAAAAGGAGAAAGATGTTCTCTTAAGCGGAAATGGAAACGGAGTTGATGAGCCCATGCCTGCCGTTTTCATCCTGATTTTCAAGTTCCTGAACTCGGAGTAGATGGAGTACATGGGGCCTCGACTGAAGGGGCGTAGAACCAGAGGGGGAGAGACATGGGGTGGCTCCACTGGCTCGAGAACAGGGAAGAGAAGGTGATGGGGGTGGTGGCTACGTTCCGTGGCTTTTGAAGAAGAGAATTCCGCCATGGATGGATGGAGAGGTCTCTGTTTCCTCCACTGTCTTGGGGCGATGCAACGGTCGAAATTTTTGCTTTAGAAAATCGATGAGTAGAGGCAGGACATGGAACGGCAAGGGAGAGAAAGAGGGGGGGATTTATTCGAATCTCCACTCCAAACGGTTATATTGTTGATCCTGTCCTTGTTGAAATTTTAGGTCTTGCTTTGAGTTGGATTTCATATAAATTTTATATAAATTAGAGTCGTATTAAAATAGATTTCACAGTTTGAATTCACATTTTAATGAAAATAGATAATTAAATACAAATCATTTGAAACATTGAAATTTGCTAATTAAGCACCCGAGTGATTTTTCCGGACTACCGAACTGATGTATTTATGCGTCCTATGATCAAATTATTGAGAATTTGATAAGAATATATCATATGGATTGGAATTTTACCATAAATTTTGATATTTGAGTGACAATTTGAAAATGGATGAAAAAAGGTGGTTGATTTGTTAATAGCAAGTTTCTTGGTGGTTCGTGTGACCACCCAATTTCTATCTATTTACATATCTAACACTCAAATTTTACTTTTTATATTTATGTCAACCAAATCTTTTATATCACAATAAAATACAATTATTTTGACTTTTTAAATGTTAAATAGACGTTTCAATGCATAAGGTAACACAAATATAAAAATTCAAATTTAACTGTTAGATATGTAAATACATAAGAATTGAGTGATATATAAGAAAATCTTTCTAGTATAAAAAGCAGTTAATGATACTAATTGTTTTCTTAATTGCAATGATAATTTCACAGTGCAAATATCCTCGTTCAAATCTAGAGATTTTATTTTGAAATTATTGGAATTGAATTTAACCATTTCACTTATATGGAAATTATTTTAAAATTTTAATTACGCTTGGAACGAAGACATAACTGCATAATGCAGTTAGTAGAGAATTCAAATCAAATATAACGTGCACGATTTTATACGATATGTATATATATTATGACATTTTTAAACAAAACAAAGATATAGGTTGGATCAGGTTTAGTTAAAACATGGCGAAATTGAACGTACATAGTTCTGCGCTCGTACTCCCAATAACCCCGCAATACCCCCATAATAACCTATGAATAACACTGAATTGGAACCCGCGAATGTTATTGTAGATTATTAGAATATTAGAATTAATATCCCAATAACCTGCCAATAACCCCCAATTACCCTGAAATGGAAGTTATTGATGCATTATAACGCACGCAACGCGTGTACGTTCTCCGTATGGAAACAATTTCTCCTGTGGGCATGACATGATTGAACCAACTTGAAACTGTCTTAGAAATATGAATCAGCAATGATAAGCAATCATAATGTCATCCATAAAAGATAAAATGTATCCAATAATATCGAATGTATGCACTTTGTAAGCCTATATTAGAAGTTAAAATTGTCTAGCAATGTTCAGCCATAGTACTTCACTATAGTGATTGATCAAAGAGCCGGCATTAAAAGAGAACTATCTGGTTGCCATATTATTAGCATTCAACATATGGCATCAACCTTTGGCTTTCATCAGTAAACAAGAGATTCAATGTCATACATCTAAAATTAAAACTCCCACAATCAATCTCAATCTCTCTTTCTCTCCCTCTCTCTCTCCCCCTCTCTTTCTCTCTCTCTCTCCCCCTCTCTTTCTCTCTCAAACACACACACAAGTTATATATTTTTTTTCTTTGGGAAAAAATGAGAGCCAGGCCTACTTTTATTAACAGAAAAATAAGTTGCAGTGAATATTAAATATAATCTTAATAATCTTAGTTTTACACAAAAACTTAATATTATCTAAGGAAGGAAGGCCTCCCTTATGCTTAGCATATTAATAACCTTCTAAGCAATCATATTTACATTCTTACTATTATCTTTATTGCATGAAAAATTTCTAATAAGAAAGAAATTTTCTTTCTAAAATTTTTTGGAAAAGTAGAAGAATGAAGCAAATAATAAAAATAATATTTACATTCTTACTATTATCTTATAAAGTTTTTTTTTTTTATTTTTTACAACCAACAAACTGTAAATGCAACTTATCTAAGAGTTTGCCACAATCCATAACCAAAAGTTCAGAGGGCTTAATAGTCCCCCCCCCCCCCCCCCCCACCCCAAAGTTATTTACTCGATTCAATTTATCCTTCTTTATGAAAGACATGATCATTCCTTTTTTAGAGTCAAGATATGGATAATGTCCACCTAATGTTATTTCATTTTCTCTATTTTTTAATTACTTGGTTGATTTAAGTAGGGCTCAACTTATTTGCATTAAACAATTTTGGATTTAACATCCTTTTGAGTGTAATAAAGATGAAATCATGGTTTGAATTAAGATTTTGACTGTGAAACATAATAATTGTCATAAATTAATACCTTAGAGCTAGAAATACGATAATTAAGTCAATTGAAATTAGTTTCAACATATGGATAAGAAAATAATATTTTTCATGCACGAGCACTTACACACCTAAAGAGAGGAAGAGAATCTTTTATGAGTACATAGGATGAATTTAGATGATCCAAAATAGATCGATTATGATGCAATTAAAATGTAAGGGATTCTTCAAAAGTTTTATTTGCACATTAACATTGATCAATTTATTATTCATAATATAATCAATAAAAGGTACAATTTAAAAATAAACATTTCATCATATTGTTTAAGAACACATTTTATTGAGAAATGTGTGCATGGACAAAAAAATGTACATATGTTTCATAAGAAAATGTTGTCATTATATGCCACCTAAAAACATATTTAGCCAATATGTTTATTGTTTAGTTTCACAACAAAATTTTTATTTTTGTGCGCTCTGAATATTTGAAATATCTCAGACTCTCATCAAGAGCTTAAGTGTTACGTTCCTGGTGAAATTTTGAAAGACAACCAGATGAGATAGTATATAAGACACTACCCAGAAATTTTACCCTCATTTTGAGATGACTTTAATATCTGGGTTTGAGGTTTTTCATAGACGCAAGCCCCTATGATTAATTACTTCTCTCGATAATGAGAAAGCCTTTTTTTATTAGGACTAGTCATTAGGCACTGAGTATTCAAACTTAAAATATAATAAGAGCATTTTTAAATTTTAAAATTTATAAAACTATCACCCTGATCTTACAAAGGATAATGGGGGAAAAGGTGATTAACCTGATCAAGATCCAATTGTCCCTTCATTCTGAGTTAGAATGGTCCTAAGTCCACTTAGTCAACAAAGGTAGTTATTACAACTTGATAGAAGGATCATTGTCATCAGTCGTGATTTATTTCATCACAAGGAATCTTGTACGGCTGGTGAGCTTATTTGTCTAAGGGGACTAATCTAAGTCTACATTAGTTTGTAGAGAGTTTTGTGTTCTATTATTGGGGCATACTATCATTTGGTAACATATGTGTTATAATTGTGACCATAATCTAATGGTGACATTTAACAGCAAACTAATTGGTCAGGGTGCACTAGGCGTAATCACTTCTTGTGGTGTGATTTGACAGCAAAAATCATGCGAACATAGAACTTGTATCACATCCTTACAGATACAAAGTTATTTTGAGCATGAATTTAGTGGTATCTTTGATATAACATCGACTCTTTATGAGCTCGAGTAATTAATATTAGAATTTTTAACCTCGTAACAGTTGTGATGAATAGATGGATTTTCCTTTAAATAGTAGGTGGTTTATTTCTTTTAAATATTTTACATTTCTAAAATCTAAGTCTTAAGTTTATATATGAATTCGTCAGTTAAGACATGCAATAAATATGCCTATTATCGAGGAAATTTATTACTGACATCATTTGAAATTACTCATGTCAACTCCAGTTCTTATTAGGAAGGGATCGGACTAGGGGCTCAGTCTTGTCAACTCTGGTCCCTAAAGAGGGAAAGATCGAACCGGCAAAAGTGTGACTTACGACATTTCCCTATAGGTAAGATGGCTCGCTCGAGAGCGTGCATAATTACATAGATTTGAATTCGAAATTTGAAATTAGATTTTTGTAAATCTTTGATATATATGCACACTGTTTAAAATAAATTGTATCTTAGCTAAAGCATGCAATTAATCCACAAAGAGTTCTCAGACACTGAAGTTTTGCTAGTGACACTTTGGAACACACGCATGTGTTTAAGCTTATTGGTTTGAATTAAATTTTAAATGGCTTAGCACATATTTTGAAGTAAGTTACATTTAAGCTTAAGTATATGCTTTCAGATCTCGTGATTTAGCCTGTTAGTCGGAACACATGCAGGGGTATTAAAGTTATTTAGACAGATTTTTAAGAAATTTATAATTATTTGCACATAAGCATTTTTATTGAGATTTATGCAAATATTTCTATGTTAAGCATCAAATTTGCCTTCTGTTTGGTGAAGTTATTGGGGTTCCAGATCTGCTGGTGTGAAGGTGAATTAAGGCTTTTAATATATATTTTATGTATTATACTTTATGCACCTGTGTAAAAATAATATCTCACATACAGAGAGAGCCCTTTTCATCGCATCAAAAATAAGGCAGAAATGCTTAAAAACATGTATGGGACCTGAAAAACCTATAAATTAAAATGCATAACATATATGCTTTGACAGCAAGTGCAGAGTGATTCACTAGCAAGCAAGTGATTACTGCATGCCAGGACTTGCAATTGTACGTTGGAGTGTCCTCCTTTCTTTGGATAAGATTCTGTTTGACAATGCAAGGAGTGCCTGAAGCACTGGCATGGAAGCGTGCGATATAGCTCGTCTTGGGTGAAGATACCAGTGGGTGTTGGCTGCAAATTGAAGAGCTGCAGGTATGGACTGAGTGTCAATATGAGACTGATATCTTGGAGTGGGCAGATCTGGGTAATATAGAGACAAATGGGTGCAGCATTCAAATGGGAAGAATAGAAAGGATTTTCCCAAGACGCGCGACAGAGAAAGGAGGATTCTGTTCGGCCATCTTAATTAGGAAACAATGGGATAGGTTTCTGCGTGATGTAGAGGAGGGAGTAGGTTGCGTCCTCACATAAAAATAGTAGTGAAAATTTTAAGTTTTGTTAGTTATGGTTTATATACCACATAAGAGACAGATGTTGAAGCGGAGTAAGACAGCGGACCAAAGTGTAGCAAAAGCATTTGTACAATCGGGGGAGTTTCGCTAAGCAGGTTGGGGTGCAGGGCAACGCTCTTACAATACAGTACAGAAATAATTTTGTAATTACATATTATACGTCAGGGTTATATATATATATATTGTATTTGTAACCTTAATAGAGATTTGTACTCTTTTTCGCAAAATCAAAAGGGGACTGCCACTTTGTTCCCGAGGACATATGCATATTGTCGAACCTTATTAAATCTCTGTGTTTTCTTCTTGATTTGTGTTGATTCTTGCATTTTCTTTACCCTAATTCTCCAACACGTTGAAGCCTTATGTGAACATTTCCACGAAAGAGCTTCTCAAATATACCTCAACCAACAAAAATCTCAATTTTTTCTTCTACTAAACCTGGGGCTTCTGTATTTGAACTTTAAAATGACAAGTTTTGTTCTAATTATCATCTATTCATGATTAATGATGTGATATTTGCACTTATTTCAGTTTGGATATGTTGTTCACACTCTAATTCTCAAACCAAAGTTGATATTGAACAATATTTTATACGGTACATATATTTTCAAAAAAATTTCAAATCATAGTATGATTCAAATTAGATTTGAACAAAATTTATAACATGGCTAGAGCATTATTGGAATAATCTTTTGAAAAGGATAAAATAAGTTTTGAATAAAATTCAAACATTATTTGAAAAGAATTTAAGCTAGATTCAATATTGTTCAAGTAAGGTTCTGAGCAAGATGCGAGCATGGTTCAAACTATCTTGTTTTGCCTTTTTTTATCCTAGATGAAATTAATTTATTTGAGTTATTTTATTATGTAGCTATAGAGAAACATTACATAGCTTAATCTATATTTAGATTTACGGGTGTGATATATAGAGTGATTTGACAACTTGAGCCTATAATCTCATTGCTAAAACTTAGATGTCTCTTTTTAGTTAATTTTATATATTTTTTTAAACAAATGGTTTGTAATTCATCAAATGTTGCTAATGATCACAAAATTTACCCCATTGTTCAAATTCGAAATAAGAAAATAATTATCGAAGTTGTTGAATAATATCTTATATGCCACACATACAAAATATCTATTGGAGCACTAAGTTTAATCACTGGTTCAATTTGGGTTTGGTTTTTTCTTTATTTTTTATTTTTATTTTTATTTTTGAGAAAAAAATTTAAGAAGAAAAGCAGTAGGCTAAAAAATAACTACTTAGATTTAAAAATTAGCATTAAAAATGCAAATGGGAGAAAGTATTCATGGAGTATTAAGAAGGATGATGCATAAGTTTGGTTCAATTTATATTATAGATGGTACCATAAATAAGTTAGGTTCATGTTATAGTATACAGATGGCGTCTTAATCGACTATGATATACATTATGTGATATATATTGAGATGGTTATCTAGGCTCAAGATTAGAAATCGATCGTTCTTTGGATATTCATGGGCTTGTTTGTCATGGGAGAGGACATTGAAGGAGAGCTACAAAATTATATGTTGTACTATGACGCCACTGATATTAAAAAATGCCCAACCTAGTATTCTGTTTTTTGATAAGTTATATCATTACAACATAGACTTATAAGCTATTCCATAGATGAAGAAGTGATATGGAGAGAATGACCGACTATATTGAATTGGAAGAGCGAAAAAATGCATTAAGACATAATTTTCCATTTTTTATGAATGAAAGTGTAAGTTGTATGCACAATATTATATTTGATATGCCATCAACAAATTTACCTCATTTGGCAGGAATCCCGATGCATGGTGCAGATCTTAAGCTTGAAATTGAGCCCAAATTAAGTTATTAAATCACTTTTGGAAGCCATCCGAACATAACTAGTTGGTATGGCAAATTCTGACATGCTTATAGTCAAATCGTGCGTCTTGTCAAGAAAAATCCAATGAGACCAAGATCACACAATTCTGATAAAGAGTGGTTGGATTCCTTCTTTATTTATAACACAGACACTATAAATAGAGTTTGCCTCTCTCATGAGAGGGGACCAAGTCCTCGGGCATGAAAAAGACTAGAGCCTGCAAATGAGAGAGCAGCAACCCTGGATCATGCACTGCCGATCTAAACAACTTCGCTCGCTGCTACCACATCCACCTAATTGCAGCCGGCGCTACCTTTATTCATTGCCTCTTCAGGCTGTCATTGCTTTGGTTGCCATCGCTTTGAGCTGCCACTGCTGACCCAGCCGCCTGTCCCCGCCACTTTCAGTTGCCGCCGCTTTCAGCCGCCGCCGCTTTGGGTCGACACTTCCTCTCCACCACTTTGGGTTGTCTCTTCCTTTAACCACAATAGTTGCCACTTCAGCCGCCACCAATTCCGGTCAGCATCACTTCTAGCTACTGCCGCCACCATCACCGACGATCCTCCCATTTTGGTCACCACCAAGTCCAGCCATCGCATCTTCTGCTCGTAATTGTCATCTACCACTGCAGATTCTAAATGCAAATGCTTTTGATTGTTGTCACTTCCAGTCACCGTCACTTTCGTTTATCGCCGCTTCGGCCAGATGTCGCCTCTGACCACTGCCTCCAGCCGTCACTGACTCCAAAAAACTTCAACCGCCGCCTCCTCTTCTACCATCTTCAGCCAATGCCGTCTCCTACCAACTTCAGTCACCACCGCATTTGGGCAACTTTGGCCGCCCCGTCACCTCTAGCCGCCACCGCCACCTCCAATCAACTTCGTCTGTCGCTACCGCCTCCGGCCGCTGCTAACTCCAAACAACTCCAGCTGCCACATGCTCCTTACAATGAAATCCCTTGTGAAGTTAATATATATACTTCGAAACCCCGATGTACATTACAAAGTAATAACTCACATCCCAGTTACGGTATCACGACGTCCCACGAAGACAGTGTAGCAATATAACACGAAGACGGTGACTTTCTCCACAATCTTAAAGCTCCTTCCATGTAGCTTTTGACTCTGTCCCCTACGACCTATGGAAATCATCACAACTCACCACTACACCCTACGTGACTAACTATGATCTACGTAGTCCACAACCCATACAACTTCTGACTTTAGCCCTGCGGTATACGCACATCTTCACAACTCACCACTGCGGCCTACATGACCAACTACGACCTATGCGGTTCATAACTCATGTAGCTCTCATCTCCGACTCACGTGGCCTACGAACATTGTGCAACTCACCACTACGGCCTACGTGATCAACTACGACCTATATGGTTCATAATTAATGCAAATCCCAACTTCGGCCCAATGGCATACGGACATCATCATAGCTCACCACAACAATGCATGTGACCAACTACATCCTACATGGTTCACAAGTATGCAGCTCCAGACTCCAACCCTTGCAACTTACAAATGTTATCACAGATCATTACTACAACCCATGTGAACAACTGCAACTTACGTGGCTCACAGCTTCTGGAGCTTTCAACTACAGCCTCCGTGGTTAAACAACGCTCCTAAAGTAACCATCTGCAACCCACATAACCAACTATTACAATGACTTTCAACTACAGTCCATATGACTCATAACGAACTACTACCTTTATAGCAATTGACTACAAAACTTGCAGTCTCCTATCAATGAGAATTACATTCATTACAACCAAACTACTGTTATTATCGAAAAACCACTGTTAAACATTTACAATGATCATCTTAGTAACTCCATCTTTTGTAATTCAGAAGAAGAGTGGACTTGTGTACTCACAACTAGGCTAGACCTCATAGTTTTTTCCCTTTTCAGGATTGTCCACGTAAAAATCAAAGTGTCCCAACTTGCTTATCTATCTTTTATTATCTAAGTGTGTTATGGAGTCTTTTATGTTAAGACAATAATTAATTAATCTACCGACTTGTACCTTTCAGCACACATCAATAGTTAATTACTATTTTATTTGATAACTTAATATAACAACGTAATTTTTAAGCTTTCATAACTTGGTGTTGTTTAACTTAAACTCATTTATTGGGATGCTGAATATTATTTACAAGAAAATTTTTTATCATAATTATTCTCAGCTTATTCCAAGTAGAATTTTGAACAAGATGGCCAACAAATCTTCTACAAGCAAGGGTGGCGGTCAAATTAAGGAAAAAACTAGCAGAAGAATAATGACCAACTTCCAAAGAGTTTAAGCAAAGTTTTATTAAAGAGCCAGAGAGAAACTATCTTCAACTAGAGAATAATTAATTGAGATTAGAGCAATAGTTAGATGCTGTTAGCAATTTTGATCACTAATTTATATACAAGAAGGTGAAGGAGAATAAGGATAAAAAACTGAGATATTCATTAGTATAGGTAGAGAAGATGACAGGAGAAAAAGTATTTGTGATAAGTGAAGCTAAGCAATTCCTTTCTATTATATGTTAAGGGAAGGATGTGGAAGAGATGGGCGATGGAAAGTCAATAGAGTATCTTTGACGCTGTATGGAGAATGCCCTTGTTCAAGTATTGTTTAAGCCTTGTTTTTTGACATATATTCAAATGCCTTTTGGGCAATGTTTAAATTTGCTTCGAAGTATATTTGAACTTTCTTGGAATCTTTTTCATATAAATTATAATTCAATTGTATTCAAATCATGCTTAAATCATATTCGAGCTATATTAAATCATGTTCGAATCAGGTTCAAACAATGAGTTCTAACCAATTTATTCATAGTCGGCTACAAATAAAGGCAAAAATATTATATCAGGAATCCGGATGCATCCGGAGTCCAATAGTAGGGCGTCACGTATCAAGTGGGTCCCACCACCATACACTCTGACCAATCAAAGTGTATGATCAATCAGAGTGTACGGCGGTGGCCCCCACATGACAGGTGGCACCCCACTATTGGACACTGCATGCAAATTGAAATAGAGGATATCTTGATCTCAAATGAACTTCAAACAAGTCTCTCTAAAATTTAAAAATTTTAAATTCATAAACATTTTAACATGAAAATAGAATTTTTAGAATTCAAATATGTCAACAAACCACTTCCCGCCATCATATTTATCAATTTATGTCTAGTGTGAAAACAAAATCGCCATCTTGAATGTATTTTTATTATTTAATAAACATAAGAAATTGTTCGTGAAAAAAAAAACACAACTTAACAAATTCATCTTTCTATTGGAAGATTTACTTAAATACCTCATAATTCCTATGTATTTAGATATGTAATCCTGTACATCAATTTTTGCATATATTTGTCTCCTTGCATACGCATAAAAATGTGTACTTCACTTGTTAATTGTTAGAATAGTGATATTTTCTATATGATTTGAAAATTTTGGGATACAAATGTAAAAAGTTTACTTGTTAGATATGTAAATACATAATTATTAGGCGGCATGTACATAAATGACCCCTTTCTCGTTTGGTCTATTTTTAAAAAATTAAAATAATCTCGAATAGTTGAAGCTACCTCGTCCAATTGATAAAATCAAATTTATATTTTATAAGGTTTTGATTGATTGTGATTTTATATTAACTTAAAGAGGGCATTTAGATACAAACCACACAATTGTTATCTTTAAATATCTAACACCTGAACTTTAATATTTACATGCATAACACATAAATTTTTAACATCATATCAAAAATGTCTCTTTACTAATTTTTTAAAAGTCAAAGGTGTTGTAAATGTAAATACCAAACATTAGATGTTAGATATGTAAATCTATAAGAATCGTGTGGAATGTATGTAAAATTAAAAGATGTTCAAAGCCCAAGAAAATGAGAAATGTAGAGGAAGAACAGAAAGAGCGCCAGGAGAGATAAGAACTCTACTCAATAAACTCTATTTTTTTTACATTGCAAAGATTGATACAACAGTGATATACATACAAACATAATGACATACATATAAATAGTTCAAAGAGTAAAATAGTCATTACAAGCATAGTACTATGCATGACATAAAGTGTTCTGTTTATGCAGGAAGTCCTAACAACCACAGAGACGTGACAGAACAAGCGGTGCGGAGGAGAACCATGAAGAGCATGGAAGAGGCGACTGAAGGAGAGCATTGACGGATACCAGGTGTCGTTTACCCCCCTTCAAGATGATGATCGAGAAGTAAGATAGTCAACTTGCGAGTGAGGTTTTGTTGCCTATTGATCGGAAGCACTTTGGTAAGAATATCTGCGAATTGATTTTCTGACATCACATGCTGTAAGTGGATATGCTTGAGTTGTAGATGATCTCTAAGTGGTAGTCTATTTCAATATGTTTGGTTCGTGAGTGAAAACTGGGTTGTGCGCCAAGGCTATTGCCGAATTGTTGTCAATGTATAAAATAGGTGGAGGAAGCATAGTGTTGGGGAGTTCTAGTAGAAGTCGTCTGGGCCAAATAATTTCAGTGGTGGTTATGGCCAAGGCTCTATATTCAGCTTCAGCAATGGATCGTGCAACAATAGGCTGTTTCTTTGCTGACCATGATATAAGATTTGGCCCAAGGTAAATACAAAACCGAGAGATGGTTATTCTGCCATTTGTATCGCTGGCCCAGTCGGCGTTTGGAAAAGCAGTTAGACACATGGGGCCAAAAACAAATGGAAGCCTATGACTAAGAGTTCCTTTCAAATAGCGTAACTGTTTCTTTAGCTTTTGAAAATGTAGAAGAGTTTGTTGATGCATGTGCTAAACTAGATAAATAACAGTGAAAGAGATTTCTGGACGAGTAACAGTCAATTACTGAAGCGAGCCAACAATTTGTCTGTATTGTTCCAGATCGAACATCGAAGTGGAAGGTGTGGATTGTTTGTGATGATTTGTTGGAAGTGGTTTTAAGACAGGTTAAGCATTAGACATTCTTGTTTATTAAAAAGCTCAGTTAAGTATTGTTTTTGATTCAGAAAATAATCTTGAGTTGTTTTATGAATGTGAAGCCCAAGAAAATAAAAAATTGGGCCTAATTGTTTGAGATTGAATCTATTACTTAGTGTGTTGACTAAGTTAGTGATGGAAGCAGTTGAATTTTCAGTGACTAAAATGTCATCAACCTAAACAAGTAAGTAAATGCAAGTTTGTTGTTGAGTATGAATTAACAGAGACAGATCTATAGTTCTTAAGTGTTGTGTGTAAAATAATTAACAAAATGTGGAATACTATTGACTTGGTTGGGCCCTTGTTTTTTTCCCTTTTCTAAGGTTTTTCTATATAAAAAAGCTTAGACTCCTCCTGTTACTTTGAAATTATCTATATGCATGTGTGATGGAACTTCGTGCAATGACAAGATGTTAAATTATCATTCTACCACTGTGAATCTTCTGACAAGTAACAACTATAATCATAATGTTATTATCAAATTTTATGGATTCAATTCATTCTAATTATATTTTTAAACTCCACTATTCTTTTATGTCTATGTTAGTTGATGCATCATCAATTTTATCCATCTATTTAAAATAATTATAATTTTCTTTCTATCAATTTCTTGAACATCTCTAAAATCACATTTCACCATTCTAACATATAAAACATGTTAATGACAGGCATATTAAGTTGCACACGCAATAGATGATATTATATTTAACATCTCTTAAAGATGATGAATGGTTTAAACTCATATTAAGAAAATGAAACCTAATGGTATCAAATACAATGGCCAAGCATTAATAATAAAAACAAACAGATGGATAGCAATAGGCTTAAAATCACAAGTCCATTCAACCAACAATGGTCAAGCATCTAAATAAATACATTACAAAAAATGATTTAAAATCAGGATTGAAATAAAACTTAGGTTGAGACATTATAATAAAAGATTTATAACCATCATATAAACAAGAAAATTTGATAAAGAAAGCTTTACGGATTTTAATATTTAAAATCATGAATGGTAAGTATGGCTTCTCATTTGCAAGTTTCTTAGCTTAAATGATTTTTTTTCCAAACTCTAATTAAAATGCATTTTTCATAAAACCTCATAAATTTTTTGCATAAAAACCTACATTAAATGCAAGTTTATAATGAAACAATAAACTGAAAATAGAAAAAAAAAAGCATGAGAAAAATTCTGAAAAAAAGTCGATTGATTTATTCCATAATAATCTGTCATATATTATTTTGGGCATTCACTTGACATTTATCCTCTTGGTTATCAGGAAAACTCTAAGGGGTTGTTAGGCTTTAAGTGGGATTTAGTAAATCTTGTAACTCCCAATTTAGTAAATCACGGGGTGTTTAAATATTGAAAATCATTAGTACGACGGATATTAGATATGCTAAATTCTATAAAATTATTTGACAACTTATCATAGGATTTAAGGTTGTTAATTGAAATTAAAATGTAATACTATATTGTATACTAAAAAATGGTCTGCACAAATTTTGAGGCAACCTAATAGTCTGTCAACTCACTTCAGTCGACCGGCTAATCTCTCTCGGTCGGTCAGCTCATTTTAATCAACCGAGCAACTCTCTCCTTCAGTCAACCTCTCTCCCAAGAGTATCAGTTGGACGACCTTATAAAATATTCATTGGTAAATGTGAACAAAACATAAAATATTCATCCAATTTATACTAAAAATATACAAGAAAAGTATAAAATATATAAACTATCAAATAAGTTTATAAAATAGACAAATAGTGTTGTAGAACCAAGACAAAGAAATAAGGACATGAAAGTCAGCATCAATCTCAAAACGATCCAACGATTGAAATAAGGGCTAAAATGCCCTTTTCTTCTCTCACTTAAAGCAAGGTCAAATATGTAATTTTTATATAATTTTTACCACTCCTATCTTTTATAAATAGGAGGGCTTCATGATGTAAAAGGGACTGGAGGGTACCCCTCACTTGTAACATATAATTCTATGGAATAAAATGCATCCACGAGCCCGGGGACACCCGATTTCCCCATGAGCCCAAAGTTGGTGGAACGATGCGTCTCGAAGATGCTGTAACATTGTACGTCGAATATGGTATAATGATGCAACTCAAAGATGGTGTAATAATGCACCTCGGGTATGACTAACTCCCTCGCAATAACTACTTACAACAGCTACTTAGAGTATGGTACATTCCCCAAAATCCTAAAGTTCTCTTCTTACAGCTTACGCAGCTCCCAACACCAGCCTCTATGACCAACGAACATTATTACAACTCATTACTACAACCTACGTGATCATCTACGACCTACGTTGTTCATAACTCATGCAATTCCTTACTTCGGCCTCTATGACATACGAATGTTATTGCAACTCATTATTAGAGCCTACAACACCTACTACGACCTAAGTTGTCCACAACTCATGAACCTCTGAACCTTGGTCGTATGGCCTACGAACATTATTGTAGCTCATCAGTACGACCTATGTGACCAACTACGACCTACATGGTCTGAAGCTTATTATTGTTCACCACTATGACTTACGTGACTAATTATGACCTAATTGTCCACAGCTCAGGCAGCTCCTAACCGCAGCCTCTATGACCTATGGATGCTATCATAGCTTACCAATACGACCTATGTGCCAAGTACATCCTACATGGCTCACAACTCCTACAGCTCCATATTAGGACCTTAGTGGTCAACTGATGCCTCTGAAACAACCATCTACAACCTGCATTACAACTACTTTCATCGATGGTCTTTACGACCAACTGACACTACAATGACCGTCTATAATATTCATGAGAGGATATTGCATTCATAACAACTGACTACAGCCTCTGTGGCCTGTTACGTTTCTTATGTTGAACTATAGTTGTATATCAACATTATAATTCCATCTTTTTTAATTCTAGAGGAGTGTGAGCTTACATACTTATAATTGTATAGTGGATTATTTCAACTAACTCAGACCCTATGATTTTTTACCTTTGTTAGAGTTTTCACAAAAAAAATAAATATATAAATAAATAACAAGGATTCTCCTCCTACGTACTTTTTTTTAAAAAATTTGTATGTGTGGATTAATTATCCTACGCTATGTTGCTACATTATTATTTTATCATCGTGAATCTCAAGACATGCATCAATATTATTCTACTAAAAAAAATAATTAAAGATGTTTTCATTGAGTACTCAAGCCACCAGTAGAAGTAAGATATTTCAAGGTGGTGAAGTGCTGACTTTTTTCTATATATGATATACTGGAGTATTGTAGAATATTATTATTGATTTCCAATTAGAAATTTTATTCATTGAAGAAGGTATATTTAGGGATAATTACATGCTATTTACAAAATTATCACTCTTATTATTTTTGTTGAACTACCAAAATTATGTACTTACCAGTTACCCCAAATTAATCTTTAAAATGTGAGACAATGGATCGGTTCCCCCAAATTCCCCAACGCTCTCCTTTTTCTAACCGTTAATCTTCTTTTTCCGTCACCGCAAATTTTTCCAAGTATGAGTTCTAACAAACTGCTAACCTAAAGCGGTGTGCTCACTCTCGGCGTTGTCTTTAATGCTTTGAATGCTCACATAATTTGCCCATCCAATTTCTACAAAAGAAATTCTGCTTTTATTAAGAACGAAAAAATTTAGAAGGATTGACAAAACTATGCTTATACTTAATGCATATACATATCCAACTCCTAAATTTTAATTGTATATAACATACATGCCACCTATTTTACATACAAAAACAAAATGTGAAATACATATACACATGAAAGTTCCGCAGTATGTATGTAAAAGCTCCAAAAATTTATCGTATGGCCCAAGTTAGATGAAATTAAAATAAATTAAAAGTATTGCAGCGGTAATTAGCATGAATCATCATTTTTTGGGATACTTATAAACAGATCATCAAAAATATTAATATTTACAAATACAGCATTTAAGTGATTTTTTTTTTACTGCAAAATTGATATCCATTGAGAATTTGATAAAAATGAAAAAAAAGGGTTAGGGTTTTATAATAAATTTTATATTTGAGTGAGAATTAAAAAGTTGATCTGGATAACTGCCCTTTCCAGAATTGAACAGGAGAACCCACACGAACGTGAGTATTTCCGCCCGCCTGGCCCTTCTTCCCTCTCCTTCTTCTTCTTCCTCTGCTAAGCTTCTCTCCCACACGATCTTGATCGTCGAACGAAGCCCTTAAGAAGTCTTTACTGATTGTTTCCACGAATAATTTTCTGGTTGGAGACGAATCGGTTTTCAAATGGTGCCTTGCGCAGGTAATGGAGTGACTGATGGGCGGCGGGAAGAGCTAGCCGGCGACGGGGAGATAACACCCAGACTCTCCCTTCCCAGACAGTCACGTTTTCACAACTTTTCTTTTCCGATGATGAACTGGAGCGATCAACGGATTCTACGCTGTGTGAACCCCATCTCGGGGGGCGGTGTTTCGGGTGATCGATCGGCTGATTCGGATACCCAAATAGCGCCCGGACGAGAGAGGAAAGCTTCGTATTCTCCTGTTAGTACTCTTCGTATGTCTTCTCACGCAGGCAGGGACAAGGAAAAGGAGGCCGAGCAGGAGAATGCTTCTTCTACCGCTGCAGCCGAGGCTGCTGTGCTGGTGGCTTGTCCATGGAATCTGAGGAAAAGAAGAGCTGCTTGTCAAACTCCATTGGAGAACGGAAGGAACAAGTACCATTGCTCATCACCTTCTAATCCGCCGTTGGGTAAATCCGTTATGCGAAGATCGGTGGTCGGCGAAAATGGCCGGCGGAAGAAATTTTCTGTTTCGTTATCTCGACAAGAGATCAAAGAGGACTTTTTGGTGTTAAAGGAGACGAAGCCCAATCGAAGACCTATGAAAAGACCCAGGGACATTCAGAATATACTCGATGTAAGAGTAAATTTCATATTTTGAGCCGATAATTCTCTTATTCTCGTGGTGGAAATTTCGGTTTTATTTGGATTAGTTTTGATCTCTAGTATTGGATTTATGTTCATCGTTGTAGGACTTATTTCCTGCCGTATGGCTGTCGGAGATTAATGCACGCATGTATAAAGTAGATCAATGAGTTGATTCTTCATTTATCCTTTTTCATAGTTTCACCAGAAAGGTTGAATCAGCAAGAATACGAAATAATCCTCTATCCAGAAGATGCAAAGGGGGTATGGCATTCTGCATTTTTGGAGTGGAGGCTCTTAGGAATTCTAAGGTTCCGACTGTCTAAAGTTATTACTACTCTGAGCTTGAGTTAGAATCGTAATTTAGTTTACCTTATTCATATGTAAATTTTTTAATATGAATATATGAGATTATTAATTGCAATTTTATCTTCTCTTACTTTTTTACTTGCATTTCATTTGTTACTTTTGGACTCTTATTTTCCTTGATGGACTTATCACAGAAAAAGTTCATCTGCGTGTAGAGCTTTTGATAATTCATAATGCTTGGGGATTTAGTTTATATAAGATAATTTCATACTGCACTTCATCATGCGGAAACTGACTTATAATCGTCATAACAACAAAAAAAATGTCAACTTAAAAAATGCTGGCCTAGAGACGTTAAGTCTTTGCTTTATGATTTTCTTGTGATTCCTTGAAGCTGAAAGCAGAATACATTACAGTGGCTGAAGCTGCTAAAGAAGTCTTATAGCTTACTGGGCTAGTAAAGGAACTAGGCGTTGAGTAAGGTGGAGTTCAGTTGCATTGTGATAGTCAGGGTGCTATTTATCTGATTAAAAACTAGGTGTATCATGCGAGGACCAAGCACATTGATGTCAGGTATCACAAGATCAAAGAATTGATTGCTTCTGGTGAGATACTGTTGCAGAAGGTTCATACTGATGAGAATGCAGATGATATGTTGACTAAACCAGTTACTATCAATAAGTTCTTGCATTGCTTGGACTTGTTGAACATTCACAGTTGCTAAAGAAGCATGGTGGCCCAACC
Organism: Papilionanthe hookeriana x Papilionanthe teres; assembly: GCA_022702705.1. Taxonomy (NCBI): domain Eukaryota; kingdom Viridiplantae; phylum Streptophyta; class Magnoliopsida; order Asparagales; family Orchidaceae; genus Papilionanthe; species Papilionanthe hookeriana x Papilionanthe teres. Next base: position 158,010,144 of record CM040422.1, on the reverse strand, counting down.
CACATTGGTGCATGAGAAACTCCCAGGTATTTTTTTTCTCCTAACGGGCTGGATATTCGCAAAGGTGGAGATTTGTTAGGTATTTCTCATATACCTAATAAGGAATAAATGTTGGAGCGGAGCGAGCAAATCAGGGAGTTTATTATGTGGGTTGGGGGTGCGGGAGCAATGCCCCACAGTTCAGTACAGGGGTAATTTGGTAATTACATATTGTACTTAAATATTTCATTTTCTGTTCTTTCTAGGGTTATAAATAGGCATTGATTGTAACCTTATGGCTTATGCCAAGTATCTTGTATTCTGTACTCTTTTTTGAATAGTGTAAAGAAAGTCGCCGCTCTGCTTCCGAGGACGTAGGCATCTTTGTCGAACCTCGTTAAATCTCTGTGTGTTATTTTGGATTTAGTCGATTTTTGCATTTCTTTGCCCTAAAATTCTCAACACATATGATTTTTTAATTGCTAATACTTTATTTAATAAAATATATTAACATATTATTTCTTATAAGAATGGTTTTAATAAAAGAAAATTATTTTCTTATAAGAAAAAGAGATTGTAGAGAGAGTAAAGATTGTAAGATCATTCAAACTGAAAATTTAAGCACTGAACATCGATTATTAGTTCTGGATTTTAAAATAAAAAGTAGTAAGATAAAGAATAAAAAAAACACATTATCTTGGAATTAGATGGGAGCACCTAAAAGACAAATGAAATTTTTTTTACAAGTAAACTTTATTATTTCAAGATTTGGGATGTTCGTAAAGATTTAACATTTATATGAGATAAAATAACAAATACTATTAAACTAGTAGGAAAAGTTCTAATAGGAGAATCAAAATAAAAATCTTTTATAAATAAGATGTGGAATTTATATACATACCACTCAATTCTTATGTATTTACGAGCATTTTGGAAGACCCCTATTTTTTAGGGGAACTGCTGCTTTCTTGAGTCCCTCGTAGAGAACTTTAGGGTGGATGTGCTTTTTTTTATCATCAACAGCTACCATATGTGCCCTTCAAGTGTGTTGATTCCAGCAATTTAGTTAAAGTTGATGTTTGTTTTTGTTTCTTTTCTATTGCAAAATGATCTGTATACTTACAAATAAATGATTAATGCTACACCCCTCAAAGAAAACTTTCTTGTATTAGTGCAGTTTTGATGGCCCGTGTATCTTTGGGTGGCTACTGCATCTATGTCGTGTTGACTAAGAGTTGGTTGGATCTTCATCAGAATGGAATTGAGGCAAATGTTTTCCTTCAACTTTTCAATGATTGCTTAGGTTATGATTGTGTTATGCAGTTATTAATGTAATTGTTCTTCCATCATGTTTTGAATTATACTCTATATTTTCTTCCCTAGTTTTTAAAGGCTATTTTTTTTAATTCAATAGAAGAAAGTGATACTTAATCCACTTGTGAAACCCTTAAGTATAATGAATCTGAACTCTTAAACAACGAGGCGCTTTACAGGTGTAACTATTGGACTTTCAACATAAACTCCATAGTTAAGTGTGCCGTGCGGGAGACTCCTGGGATAGGACAAAATCATAAACTATCAGGCCACAGCAGACAATATCTAAATCGTTGAGAGTTTGGGTTGTTACACCTCCCAGTTCTTATGTATTTACATCTAAAACACCTAAACTTCAATATTTATGTTAGCACTAAAGATTAAAAGTTAAGCTTCTACAATTTTGATTTTTATGAGACATAATTAATTACATTTATCTCTCTCTATGTATATACCAATTCCTATGTTTTTACATTTCTAACACTTAAAAGTTTGATAATTACATATATAATACTTGGCGTCATAAATTATGCGTGAGAAATTGTATTTCATCTTTAAAAAGTTGGAAGTAGTATTTTTTATTTAATATTAAAGATTTGGGTGCCATTAATGTAAAAGTGAAAGTTTTGGTATTAAGTATGTGAATACATAAGAATTGTATAGTATGTATGTAAATTATATTGATGTTGATGGAAATAAAATGCATCATTGAAAGAGATTATGCCCGCTATATGGGGATGTTGGATTGCTTTTTCTGGCTCTGCAGATCTACCCTCTTTTCTTGCAATGGCGATTGCACGAACTTATGAGGGCCTTTATGAGGTTAACAGTTGCTTGCTTGATGTTTTGTTTGTTCTCCATATTTTCTCCAGATTTCTGAATGGTTTCTGTCAGATTCAACTAAAGGAAGTGAAATAAAATTAAAATGGTGGATTACATGCATACCAAATAATTCGAGTATTGCCTGTTTAACACCTAATATGTAATATTTACATCTTTCAAAATGTTACAATGGCTTCACTTGTCTAACTTGGTTCATTAAACTCTAACAGTGGAATCCATCATTTTGCTTTCCGACAGAGATCCACTCTCTTCCCATGGAGTGCAAACATCAGAAACTCTGCTGCTTCTGCGAGTTAAAGGTGAAGTGCATAACAGCAGATCTGCTTCGATGATGTAGCTGTGTCCATCAGAGCCCACCAACTCCACATTTTCTTCTGCCTCCTCTCCTTTTCTCCAACAAGTTTTCCATTGCTCTATATTAAACTCGAGTAATTTTGCAGTCTACAGCCTGTTTTGTAGCCGGAGTTGAGCAGGATTTACCCAAATACTGCTAAACAGCAAAAATGGCATTTTAAAATTCCAGAAGACGGATTTAAGAGATTTAGAGAAGTTGAAGTTCACGAAGGCGGGTGAGAAGAATTGAACAAAGTTGAGGGTTACCTTCCTAATGGTTGAGGGTTAAAGCATAGCGAAAGGAGAAGAAATATTGGAATTTTGGAAGCCATTTTATGCTGCAATCGTGTTATTGCTTCCCAGTAACTCTATTCACGACAGTATAGGTAAGTTTTGGTCATGAAGGCATGGTGTTGGGTGAAAAATTGAGTGGGGGGAGGGACATTGGTGAGGGCTTCTTGAAGGAGAGGGAAGGGGAGGATAGATTTGTGGCTTTGTTTACATTTAGACTTTAAATTAAAAAGGAATTACTTGCAACCATATGAGCTACTAGGATCTCTTACAAATGTATAATTGATTGCATCTAAGTCGAAGTCTATCTTGGTTTTTTTGGGGGGGTATGTTGTTCCAAAACAAATTTAATGGATATATTTTTTCAAAAAAAAGAAAAACAATGGATATGTCTTGAATTTGAGCTATTACGAGGTATATGGAGTCAAATCTCTCTATCTCTCTCTCTCTCTCTTTATATATATATATATATATATATATATATATATATATATATATTAAAAGATTGGTTGATGAGAGGAACTGCCAACCAGCCTCTTGTGCTCACAATCCCGCTAGGTTTGGGATTGGACCCCATGAGCTAACCATTTCTAGTACAACCTTCATATAGCAGACAACTCGCCTGGAGGGGATTCGAACCCCTGACCCGAGGGGACTTACACTGATGAGCAAGTGCTCTACCAACAGGCCAAGGACACAGCTCATATATATGTATATGTATATAAAAGAATGTTCAAAACCTAATCTGTACATTCATACCTTGGGCTTAAATAAGGTATTGCAATGCTTGACAAATAAATCTTTTTCCCTTTTATTAATAGGACCCTAAATAAGGTCCAATTCTCTACACTCCCCTCGAGATGTGCAAAAGTTATCCACAGCTTATCTTGTCACTTACCTAATAAAATCTAATGAACTGAGTCCTTTAGTGAGGTAGCCGACAATTTGCTCTCTAGTTGCTACATGACTTAGCTTCAGTAGCCCATTATTCAGCTCATCCTTGATGAAGAATCCATCTATCTCATGTTTGGTTCTATCGTGTTGCACCGGGTTGTTGGCGATGCTGATTGCTGTCTTGTTTCCGTAACATAACTTCATTTGAGTTCTTTAGCCCATCTTAAGCTCGACCAACAAGGCTCAACTCCTAAGGCCATGGCCCTGTACTTTGCCTCTGCTGTTGACCTTGCTACTAGAGACATTTAATTGCTCTTCCAAGAGACCCAAGTTGCCCCCTACTAACATGCAGAATTCTGAGATGGAACTTTTGTCATTTGCACAGCTATATATATATATATATATATATATATATATATATATATATATATATTCATTTTAATTTTCTGATAGCCATTTATGTATATAGTATCTAATTATGAAGGGATGGCAAGGTTTTCTTGGACCTCATTTGTCTATCTTGTTTGGCAAGTCTCGATGGTTATCTTCAGTGGGCTCTAATACTCTTTTTGGTTTGGTTTGTAGTTTTGCCCTTTTTGATTGTTTTTTGAAATATTTTTTTTTTCCGGGTCTTTATTCTCTGGTTGGAGCTGACACATTTGGTATTTGTTGTCAAATCTACGGTTTGATGTATCTTAGTAATATTCGTTATGTTCTTCTGGATGCTGATGTGTTTCCTGCCATTCAAAGACCTTACTTATTTCGTCAGAAATCCAGGGCAATTTTTGATATGCTTTCTAATTTCTTTGTGGATTTTACGTCAGGTAAGACTTAAATTATTTCTTCTACTATAAAGGAACCTTCCCAATCTGAGATTATTTCTTCTTCTATAAAGGAACCTTCCCAATCTGTTTAGTCCTTTTTTCAATTTTCTCTATATTTGGTGAACCTTTTGAAGGTAGATTATACTACTTATTCTCTTTTATTGCTAGAGTTTTAGTTTTAATGAATATTTTTTAAAACGTTGATATCAAAGCATTGTTAGATACTGTGAAGAATGGATACTTTCAAAAATTGAGTTAAACAAAGCTTGCCTATTTTTTATCTCAGTGTAGGATGTTTGGTGATTTTAATGAAGATTGTTTTCCGCATCATCCATAAAAGGAATAATTTGGTGTGTGGCATCCTATTCCCAAGTCTCATAAATTTTTACCTATGCAAAAGTTCTTGTCTGCTTTTCTTTCCATCTTTCTTTCTACTTTCATTTAGTTCTGTCATTTTCTCTGATGTTAAATCCGACACCATTGAAGGATTTCTTTAGAGGGTGCTCAACATGAAGTACTCAGTTGTTCTGCTGCATTGGTGTGGGAGCAGCTTTGATGTAAAATCGAAGTTTAGGTGCTAATATGTAAGTGCATGGGAATTGCGTGGTATATATGTAAATCATCCAAAAAAAAGGATAATCTCAGATGGCAGAAATGCTTGAAGAAAGGGGGCAGAAAGGCTAGGAGAGATTCAATTCAAAAAAGCAAGCAGTTGCCTTTGCTTTCAGGCAGGCACAAATCAGAGATCAAAACCTTGCTCTCAATAAATGGCTTATGGAACTTATGAAATGATACACGATGTGATCGATGAGTTGGAATGCATGAATCGTATTGAATAGCTGACCATATTCAGGGAGTAAATAAAGTTGTGTTCTGTAATGAAATAGGATTATGCAGTAATTGAGGAAGTCATTAAATGAACATCAAACACTTGTTACTGCAGCTACGTAGTCATTTATTATATTGCGTAGTTTTACTAATTTATAGTATTAAATATTTATTGAGAATTTTTGCGTGCATATATATATATGATACTTTCTTTTTTTTTTCAAGTTATGGGAATGATCTTCGACGTTCTTGTTTGGTGCTATGTGGGCAATGATGTTATTAGCCTGTCATCGTTCCTCTGGATGGTACACTTGGGTGTCCTTACTTTGCCCAGCCCTTACCATCAGTGCCTAACCGGTGAGAGTGGCTTAGCTTCCTTAAGCGGGCCTTGGCTTTTGACTGACTCGTGATAACCTTTGTGACAGCCTATTTATATCTGAGCCCATTTACCTGGCCTTGCACCTATTTTCCTTTTTTTAACATTTCACATTTTTAAAATTGATCCTGACTTCAATAGCAGGAGGTGGTTGTGAAGAAACTTGGTATAATTTTCGCTGATGTTTTTATTATTTTCATATTTTAGAAAGCACAAACCAGGACAAGCAGCATGCATTGCAAATCTCTGCCTAAAATTGATCATAATGAGCATCACACTCATGTGCTATGAGTAAGCATCAAATGAGCATCACACTCATATTACCGATACTACTGTGTATAACATATATGGCCCTTGGTGGTATGGGTAGAACAACTCTCTTGCAACATGTCTAGGTAGATGAAATGGCACAGGAATTTTTTTTTTGTGTGTTTTTAATAACTTTGCTGTGAAAAGAATCATTTCAGGTATTTTGGAATCTCTTAAAAGGAACAATCTGATTTGGAGTCCTTTCATGCACTTCAAGCAATTCTTAAGTGTGATTCTTAAGTGGGAGATTTTGTCCAATAAATTCATACTCGTGAAAGCTTGGCAGTGAGATAATTGGGTCATTAGATGGTTGATGTTTAATGTGACCAAACCATTTTGTCTGCCATTGGAGCTACTCCAACCTCTTCACCCTTTTGCAGGATACACTCGATTCGCATTTTGTCTCCAAGTGTAAAGCCACTCATCCACCCGAGCATTCTCATCTTACAACACTTAATTTTATATTTCCCTTTTATAGGCCTACATTTTCCGCCATAAAACATTGCAGGTCTTGTGATCATCTCGTAAAATTTTCATTTATATTTAAGCGATGTTGTTCTTTTTCACAATAAGCCTAGTGCTTTCCTCCGTCTCGACCATCCAACTTGAATTCTACTCATCTATATCACCATCACTTTGAACGATAGATCCGAGATATCTAAAATGTTCGCCCTTTTAATGTTAGGCTGCAGGAAGGATTTAGTGTTAATAGGATTTCTTAAATCCGGATTTGTTCAATCCGCCCCGGATTTAACATGAATGGAAGGCAAAATTCGGACCTTAAATCTAAAATATAATAAATCCGTAAAATTTCATAAATCAATGAATGTTGTGTTTTTTTTTTTTTTTTGTGTTCGGATGGATTTAGTCAATCCTGGCCATAAATCCTATTAACGGGTAGCCACTACCTGATGTTCATAAAAGTGTAGGATCCATATTTATAGAGTGAATTAAAGATATTCGAGGATTTCTCTTTGGAGGAAAGGTGATAGGAGGGGATTTACCAGCTTGGTCAGAATGTCATCTTGGTCCTTCATAGATCAACCTTCTCATGCAGTGGGGATTTATCAGCTTGGATGGCCACTTTAAATCCCCAATTGTGACATATAAAAAAATTAAAGTGCCCCAACAGAGAAAGTATGAACTTTGTTCCACTTCTAGCCAGTTGAAACTTGGAACTTTTCATACACCTGTGTTTTGCGTCACCAGTCTAAGCTTGTTTGTCAATAATAAGTATTTAAGTGGGATTTCTAACACTGATCCTTTTCCTATTACTTATTTCCAGAATCATTTTTTTCAGGTTGTTTTTTCACATATTTGTTTGTATATTTTGGTGTACGAGGCGACTTCTCTTATCTGAAGTTGTTGGTAGCTCTACACCACGATTTGGAACAGTTGTTCACTAAATTCTACTATGTTTTTTGATTTGATTTCCCTCTTGCATGTGTTTAATTAATAATATATTAGTGCTAAGTAGGTTCTTTTCTTTTATCTCGCATAAAAAATATCATCATTTTAAATACATCTTTTCATGCATAGGTAAGGTTGTGAATATGTATGGAAATCTTCTTTTATTTATATTTTAAATCATGCTTCAACATAAAAAAATAATTTAGAATTGATAAACTATTGATCAACTTTACATTATCACTTCTAAGAATACAAAAATTTTTGGACAACATGCATAGCAGATTCCTATACATTTTCATATCTAACACCAAAACATTCATATTTATGTGCATACCCTCTCAAACCCTTGACATCACATTAAATACATCACAATTGTTGTTTTCTTTTTTTGAAGTGATGCCATGTTCCATGAATAGGTTTATGACGTCAATGTGTTATAAGTGTAAACATCAAACTTTGGGTGTTAGATATGTGAGCACATAAGAATTGTGCAGCATGTATGTAAATTTCCCAACATTTTCTTAGTTTGGCCTTCCTCTGCATTGTACTGCAGCTAACTTGTGTTTTGGTGCTATTTCAGAGAGACTGTGAAAGAAAAGCAGCTATGAGAAGTTGCTTCGATATCTTACCACACAAAAATGTAAAAAGATTGTGTTGGATATGTAAATACATAAGAATTAAGTTGGATATTTATGTATAACATTTATTGTGTTATAATGTTTGACGGTTATGCATATAATATTTTAACGAACATCAAAATATATGTTCACATGACATTGTGCACTTTACTTTAAAAGATTAATTTTAATTGTGATGATATACTTTAAGTGTAATATAATTAAATATTATAATTTAAGTGTTATATATGGTTATATAAATTGTAAGCTTTTATTGAAATGAGAAAAAAATTTGAGTGACTCCTTAGTTTGGTTTGAACCGAATTTTAAAATTTTGAAATTTTGTAGACTTGCTAATTGCTGTTTGGTAGATTTTTTAATAGGATTTATTATTATATTTATTAAATTCAGCCAAATATTGAGATACGGGGATTTGATGGATTTATGAATTTTAATTTTGCCTTCAATCTCGTCCAATTGCTCCAGTCCCAGACTTATTAAATTTTAGAATCCGATGAATTTATGAATTATTAAACTTTATAAAATATTATAACATATGTTAAATGTGATTATTATCTAGTTGGATGTAAATCTTGCTCTTGGTATATTTTTTTTAATGTTTTTAGATCATATTTTTATTAATGTTTTTAGTTTATGTTTTTAGTTTGGGAGGTTGTGGATAGGGAATTGAATGGTTAAATGAATTCTAAATCTGACAACTAGCCATTGTCAACTAGCCAACACCACCATCAAAGCATCACTACCCAATTGTCACTATCAAACCACCACTACCTGACCACTGCTGGTGAGTCGTTTCCACCGTCAAATTAACTCTACACAACCACCACGAGTCCTCTATTTCTCAGCCATCGTCAGCCACTCCCTACTTCTCGCTATTGTTGGACCTTGAAGAGTGAGGACATACTTTGCAGTGAAGTCCATGAAATAGAGGACTGGCGGTGGTCAGATGAAATCAACAAGAAAATAAAAAGTTACCTAAAATTTGCCAAAATCTAGTCCACGTGTCCATGATATTAACGCGCACGTATGCGCAATCAACACATACCTATGCATTTAGTGACTGTGCATGCCAAACAACCGCCTGCATGTGCATCCCTCTTGCAGCATGCACCCGTGCCAGCCTTCCCTGCTTACGTGGTCGTCTGAGCATGCACGCCGAACTATCACCAAAGCGAGCATGATGGCTTGCCACTCGAGCATGCACGCATGCTCGCTTGTGCCATGAGCATGCAACCACAACACGTTCACTTCCTCCAGACTATTACTACTTCGCCACTGTCGTTTGACCGCCACCACTGTCAGTTGACCGCTGTTTCTCGGCCAGCACCTTCACTACAACCAAACCATTGCAGCCAAACTACCTATGTCAAGCCTCTGTCACTGGACCACTATTTAGCAGTCCTCGGTGTTGGACCACTACTTCTAGGCCATTATCATTGTTATTGTTAGACCACCGTCGTTCGGTTGTCATCCCCAACTTCTACCGCTAGTGGTGATAGTTTGTTCATCACATTTGAACTTCCATGCCATCTTCATTATTTACGGCTCAAAGTTGATATCTTCAAATGAATATTAGAGATTTTTTTTGTGTCATGACCTCATCGAAATATCGAAGGAGCAGCACCAATTCACAATCCCTCCAAGACTAGCATCTAGTGTCGCAAAATTTATAAAAAAATGATGATATATTTTCAATAACTTTGACATTAACTACGAGGACAACTGTTATGTCCTCAAAAAATATTTTAATCGTGCATGAATCTCGAAGAATTTAAACTAATAAATATTCCATATTCAAATTCAAATTTATGGAGGGCCCAGAATCTAGTAAACTTAAACCCAAGTTAGCCCAATCTTGAACCCAAGTGACCAAAATTGACCATATGACCCAATGTCACCTAAATTGAACCAAATGGACCAAATTAGCTCCATGGGAGCCAACCCTAGGACCCCTAGGATTGGTCTGGGCTAACCCAACCCAAGCCTATTGAGCCATGTACCAAGGATCCCTCACTTAGGACCAATGGATTTTCCCCTTTTCGGCTAACCCATAACTCCCCTTAACGCTTAAGTAAGCAACCCAATTAATGGCACTGAACCCCTCTCTTACCTCTCATCAACCAGCCAGCCACCATCCTTGTCCTTAACAGCCGACCTAGGCTGCCGGAATATCTAAAACCGAGTGCCCCCATACGCCCTAAATACAAAAATTGAGCCTTGTCAGTGTGGCATCCCCTCATTCATCACTTGTGCCATGCTGTCTTCCACCTAAGCAGCTAATCCCATCCAGAGCCAAGCTCTAAGCTAAGCCCAATGACCATGGCTATAAAAGCCATTCTCCATGGCCAAGCAGGGGTGTTGAAAAATTTCCTAAGGAGACTGCCAAATTGCTCCTAAAGCTTCCCTAAGACTTCTTGAGTGTAAGTCCACCATCCTCCAGCCCTAATTCCCACCGTTCAGAGCTAATTTCCCCACTGAAATTTCTATTGAAACTAGAATAGTTGCAATTGCATCTCTCCACTGTCTAAAACCCCAAACCAGCTTGCTCTACACCATCACCAGAGTGAAAGAAGGAGTTTCCCTATAAAAGCCCCATCACAGAGAGCCTCTACACCAGACTTTGATCAACACCTGAAATCTGCCTTGGTCGAATTAGGTCCAAACATTTCACCAGGGCAAAAGACTTCATCTGGAGGTTCACTGGGACCAATCAAAGCTGCTACAACCATCTGATTGAGGCCTCCCCTCTCAGACAAAGGTATTGAACTTCACCTTCTTCTCGAGCCATTTTTGATCTTCCATGCATGTTGGGTTGATTTCAGGCTAGGTTAGTGATGCATGTGACTTATATTTTGCAAGAATTTATGAACTCGAATTTATATATTTATAATGATTTTGTTAAGTCCAAGCATTCAACGCAAGTATAAGTATCGCATCAAGTAATACAAGGCTCTAATGGAGTCCTGGTTATCGATCCCACAGGGAAAGTTTGAAGTATAAGAATGCGTTCACAATATATAATATGGCACTGAAATCCGATATTTAATTTTCAATTAAAGTTTACTACTTACTACTACTGACACTATGCAGAAAACAATATCAATTAAATAAACTACAATTACTTCTAACAACTTTAAGAACAAAGTTAACTAACAAACATACTAAACTAAGTATTTGAAAGGTTTTTGATATATGAGAAAAGTATCTTTCCTCTTGCGATGAGAATATGATGTGTGGATAGATATGGAATAAATATTTATGTTATTGTGCCAAATAGGAGCATAGATAATTCTTTACCCATAAAAGAGTACCCCCTCTTCTAAGCAAGAAAAGAACATTGACATATCCTAAGTTTAGTTACTAAATCTAAGACAAGGCTGGGAGGATACTAGCTCTCACTTCGGAGCTCCCACTCACCCTTCACCTGAAGGCTAACCTTTGATATTATTTACTTATCTTAGAACCAATTTGGGAATTTCAGCCAGTCACCCTGAAATCTCCGCATTGAAGTCCATCAAAACATATTTCCCTATTTATTTGCACTCAATTCTCATGAACTATGCAATTCATCCATAGAAATTGAATGGATCTTTCATTATTGTTGTAGGACATTAAATCTTTTCAAACTTAATGTTCAACAACATATTTTAACATTTCAATTGGCCACATTGAAAAGTAAATTAAGTTCGAAATGAAAAACCATCATAATCTCTTCATTACATTAAAAGCACATCAAATTCACATCAATCCATCATCACATCTCTATGCAAGAAAAAAAACAAGGGAGACTACTCAGAATTCATGGAGAAGATACAATAAAACATGGATTTTATATATAAAAGAAAAGTTATATAAACCACAAAAGAAAATACAACTTATCTCTTTCTCTTCCCCAATGCAATTCATTTAAAGTTCCTTTGAATCATCTTATCTCTTTTATTTGCAACACTTGATTCTCTCTTTAGAATGGAAAGGAAGAAGCAATCTCTCACTTTACTTCTTCTCCTTCACTCCTTAGAGAAGAATTCATCTCAAATCCTCACTCTACACTCACTTCTCCTAAACCCTAACACTTAACACTCACTAAAACTACTCTAGAAGACACAAGACACACATTTTCGTCCAAAAACAGTTACTTATAAGATAGGGACGAAATCCCAAGAGTTTCCATAGGCATCCCTTCAAAAAGTCGCCAAATCTCTTCAAATTTGAATTCCACCGACTTTGGACGCCAGCGGCGCCATATAGGGCGCCAACGACTCTCTATCGTGCCATTTAATTATGGAGTCTCTGGATTTGGGCGTCGGCGGCGCCAAAATAGCTTTTTCATGATTTTTCTCTTTTTTGCTTCTTTTTGCTCTGGATTCGTTCCTTTTTGCTTCTTTTCACTCCAATCAACTAAAATTATCATACCTGCAACAAATCATGAAAAATTCCTTTCTTTAAAGTGTAATATCACAAAAAATAAGTAAAATTATATAGCAAAAACCGTATATATTTTTGGTGCATCATTTAGCCGTATACATAGGTTTGTCTTGCTTAGATGAAGCTCTAGGAACAAACCCCATACGATTTGGTTGGGTCTAGCTTGAGTTCTTAACTCTAGAAGATGGAGGGCTCACTGGAAGAACCAGGTGAAGAAGATGACCCACAACCGTTCCATTGCGCGTGTATTAAATGGAGGGCTGATCGCGTTGGACATGAGATCTTAACATGAATCGCGGACGCATGGCAGTTGAGTCAGATGGTGGCATCGAATGGCTGAGCGACACATAACACTTCGGAGCTGTCGAGGTTGAGTTGGCGCCGCATGTTTAAGTGAGAAAATATGGATATTTTTGAATTATTTAAATCAGTGGAACTTCAAAAATCCATAACTTGGTGTAGAAAAATCAGGAAAATAAAAGAAAAATACCTGAGTGCTTAGTAAAGAGAGAAGAATAATGTGGAAGTGGTTTGAAATTTATTTGATGCATGTTTGATTTTTAATGAATTAAATACCATTTTGAATGTTTTGATTCTTCATGCACTTAGACATTTCACCATAGCTTGAAATTTTGGTATGTTGTTGCCTCTATCTTTGGGGGATCTTCCCTGATTTTTCCAAAGTTAGAGATGATCTCGACAGAGAGCTCTATTTTTTAAATTATCATGTCTATTTTAGTATAAAAATTGTAATAATTAAAATAATGATCAGAAAATACAAAGTAAACTTTGGTATGTTACTTATGACCAGAGGACCCTAGGAAAAATGAAAATTTGGTTTACTTCATTAAAAATAACCCTAACAGCTAAAACTCAAATAAAAACAAATTAAATTAAGTATAAATGGAAATAACCCAAGAATAACTCTCCACTATAATTTAAGGTCATGGGAACTCCCCATAAAAAATTTAAATCAATTGGCGTTAATTTAAATGCTTAAATGAATTTTCTAAGCTACATATCATTTTTGGCACTTATATAATTATAATAATTAAAATACACTTAAAAAATTTACCAAATTAAATTTGGGAGTTCTCTGTGATTAGAGGATTCCCCGAAAAATAAAATTGTAATTAACAAAACTTTTTCATTTTTAATCATTTTTTAAAATTTAAATAATTAAAAATTAACAAAAATCATAAAATTAATAAAATTATTGGAAATGTTCTAAATTGCCTCCTAATCATTTGGGAATAATTGGGGTAGTTTTCCTAACTTTATAAATGAAGATATTAAATTTTAAATGGTTAAAATCAAATTTTAAAGGCTAAAAATGGAAATTCCCTAATTTCTCACTAAAATAATACTAGTAATTCAAAGAAAAATCAGAAAAATATGAAATTCATTTCTCTAGGTTCCTTGACCTTATAGAGATTTAAGAAAAAATATAAAACTTAATTTTCCAATTAAATAATATTTTATATTTAATTAATACTCTACAAATTGAAATAATTATAATAATTAAATTAAATTTCAAAAATTATGAAATTTGGTCCAAATGGTTCTCTGGTCTATATAAACCTCTAATAATTTTCTCAAGGACAGAAACTTTGCTTTGATTAGGTTTTTAATTTCCCTTGAAAATCCTATTTTTGCATTAAAATAATTATATAAATTAAATTAAACTTGGAAAAATCAAATTTTCTCCTTTAATATTTTAATTGACTAATGCCTAGAGTAAAATGAAAATTTCAAAGTCATTTGAGTTAAACTTAATGAATTATGAGGTGATAAGGTCTTTAGGGGTAAAAGTGTAATCTTGAGGAATTTAGCCTTAATCAATATTTAGGCTTAATTAAATTGGGAAATGGGTAAGGAATGATCTTAATTATTATCATTGAATAATTGAAATATAAAGGGATAAATGGTAGAAGCCCATCTCATTTTTGTCACATTAAAAGATAAAGTTTATGATTTTATTAATGATTATAATTTTGATGAAAATTAAATTAAATGATCCTTAAGGTGAGGGGTTTGATTTTGGAAATTGATAGCTTATGATTTGGGACCCTTAATATAATGGTTAATGATAATTCAATATTTGATAATGATTGAAAATCATTTAACTCAGTATTTCCGAAACTGTAAATTTATCTATTAAACCTTAAGGGCTTAGTAGTGAGCTAGCCTTAATTGGAAATTAACTAATGAGGATTAGAAAAGGAAACACAATTAATTTTAAACACTTTTGAAACACTACAAGCCATCAAAATTGGTTAAATTCTCTCATAAAATAAATTATCTCTAAAGGCCTAACTTACATAATTCCTAAGTGAAATATTAAGTGGTATTTATCAGACCCTTTTGGGGTAATCAAAACATTAATTCACTAAGCATAAGGATATAAAACAGAGTCATTTAATAAATATGATAAGTTTAAAATGAACTCAAGAAAGCTCAAAAGGATTGTGAAATTTCTAGGTATCTCCTAGGCCCATCTCACAAATCTTCTGGACACGTTGTAGGACAACTGAACCTATCATATTTATTAAATGAAAAAATCTCTTAAATTGATAAATAGGACCCACCAAGTTATGGCATGGGATTTGGTAAGCTTGTGAAGAACCTATCTATAAGATTTACTTTCCTGCAAATTATAAATGTTTATTGAAAAAAATACTAAAGTTTCAGGTGGAGGATTGAGAAGGCTCGCCAGGTACACTTTTACAAGTTTACAATACTTTCTTTTGAGTACTTCCTTTACTTTACTTTTCTTGCTTATGAGCTTGCATGTTAACCAACAATGTTACCCTGCATGAAAACTAAAACTTTTAGGATGACCATAAAACCAAAACCAAAACTAAATTAAAACAAAACAAGATAAAATTCACCTTCACAACTGTCAAAATATAAAATAACTCAAAATTTAATCACAAACAAAATAAAAATCACAATTGCAACTATATTAAAATATCTCTATCGGATGATCGGGAATACCTCGGAGTATGCAATCTACAGTTGCTAACGGGATTTCCTATGGTTTAAATGAAAGTATGAAACTCATTAAGTTGAGTTTAGTAAATTCATCTGGACTAAGTGAATCCGAAGAAAATCATGGTGCCGGAAGGAGGGAACCGTGGGATCCTAACCGGTGTCGATATAATCAACTTTAATATTCCCCTAATTAAGATATTAAGACTCCTCAATTTAAATATTTCTAAAACATGATACTTCTCTTTCTTCTTTAATTGACACTTCTTTAAACTAAACCTGCTACGACGAGGAGCTTGGAGCATGCATAGTGGGTAGCACTACCATCTTCAACAACAAAACTCCTTAGAAATAAACAACAAGCAATAGGACTTCGAGATAGCTTGCTTGGTGCAGCATACACCCTGACTCTATCTCTTTAGGCTTTTGCACCCCGTGTAATATAAACCCTAACTCGTCTTAGGTTCTGAGATTATCATCGAGTATGGCATAATCAGTATTAAGTGAATGAAAACCCTAATTAATTAAAATTAGCAGGATGAAACACTGAATGACTATCTCAAATTGAAGCCAAATCATATGATAGTTCGGGAGAACACCAAGATCATTCTTGGATCAATGTCTTTCCCTTGGTCTCCTCCTCCTTTGGATTCCTACAATAACTGTTCTAAAACTCGAGCCATTCACCTATTGAATTTTCTACTATCACATTCTCTTGAAGAACCTAACCTTTTTGAGAGTTATGAATCTAAATGTTTCTTGATTTATATCAAGAATTTTCTTAGGTAACTTCAATCATCTAAGATGTAATTAACTATAGTGGCTTGCCCTTATAGAAAACTTAAAGGCCCCAGATTAATATAAACCTTATCTAATTCTTTTATATTAGATGGAGGAAATTGTCAGTTAACATAAATGGTTCGCAGACTAAACGAATATCATAGATTCTTTAGTTTATTTGATCAAACCTCGCCACCAAGCAATATACCCATTCTTCGGGATAGATACATGTCTTGCGGTGACGTGCTCGATTATTTAAACTATTAATCATATGAGATCAGTTTGATTTCATATTTTTCAAAATTAAAAATGATATTTTCTAAACTATATATATATATATCATAAACTAAATTAAATATTTTCAAAGCGTGTGTCGGGATACCTATCTCGACAGCCGACAATCTACCAACCTTTTGCAGTCGATAGTTGCTAGGGTTTTTTGGGTTTATTTCGGCGACCCAAGACATGTCTTTGCCTATGTGGGTCATTTTAGGTCTAATACTAGGTCAAAACCTTAAATCAACTCAACAGAGTGTTGAGAACTTGAGTTTGCCATAATGATGCCCAAAAGAGCACAACCGTAGTCTGGAGGTTATGTGCAAGTGAGGCGGGTGAGGCCTCACAAAAGTGAGGTCAACAAGCCATGCGAGATTTTTGTGTCGAGACCTTATAGACTGCTTGCTCTCATGGAGTATTTCTAGTGAGGAATGTGATGCCCAACCGCAATTACACAGTAATTTATATTCCTTAATATGCCATAAACTTGACCCAATTATATTAGTCGCTAGTGAGAACAAATATAATATGATAAAATTTAAAGAAATAGATTTCTCGCTAAAGGTATTATGCAAGTATACGCATCGTTCAAGTAATATAGGATTTTTTATAAAAACCCAATATCGATCACACGGGGAACTTCTAAACAAAGAAAAAGAAACTCGAGAATTTTGAGTTTAATAAAACTTTACTTAAAACTGTAGCAATCATCTAAAGTATTAATGACAAAATTAAGTTTACTAATTTCTATGCATGCAAATAAAAGTAAATAAAGTAATTTAGAGAATAAATAAATAAAAACTTTCTCCTTGCAATTAATTTATAATCAGTAAAGGATTTCAAATGATTAGAAATTTAAATGTGGTATTGCGAGAAATAGGAGCATACCTATTCTTTATCTTTTTCGAGCATAAAGAACATTGGCTAATCTAAAGTTGATGTCAGTATGTATAATAGTGTTGGATAGGTTCTAGTCTCTCACTCCTAAGATTACCCACTGTATCGTCTCTATAGGACATACCAGTGATCCTTATTTCCAATCTCTAGACCAAATTGATAAAAGAATCTAACTCGTCGCTCTAGAAACATCAATTCTATGCCAATTAAATCTTATCTCCCTATCTATTTTCACTCCCCCTCGCACGATTTCCGCTGCTCTTTCTAGTAAAATGTGATACTTACAAGTCAAGAAATCTTAGCCCTTTCAAATTTATAAATTTCCTCAACAAATTTTAACAATATAGTTGGCCAATTTCTAAAGTAAATGAAGTACCAGTAAAAAAATCATCACAGTTTTTTGGAATAAAAGAAACTCTAAGAAAAATTTAAATCAGTTTATTACTTTATATTACAAGGATAAAGAAAGAAAACTACTCACAATGCATGGGGATAACAAAAGAACACATATTTATAAAATTCAAATCCAAAGTACAAGACTTAAAGACAAAAATATAAATACTTATCTGGAGTGTTTCCCCAAGCACACCTTTTAAGTTTTCTAAGCTCTTTGACTCCAGAAAACACTTATAAGACCCCAAACTTCAGAAATCAAAGACTCACAAAGAAGACTACTCACACTCTTTACACACTCACACACTATGTGACTCTCTATATCTGACTCCCCTATCCTCTTGGAATTATTCCCTATTTATAAAGCTTTGAAAATGACCAAGAGTTGCTCAGGCATCTCTTCAAAATTCAACCTCATTAAATGGATCTTCTAGAATATAACTGTGGCGTCTAAGCGCTAGCCACATTTTGCATCTGGCGCCTAGGCGCCAGATCCTGTCGCCTAGGTGCCAGTTTGGCTGGTTTGACAATTTTCTTTAGTTAAGCCCATTTTGCTCCTTTTTGATGTATGTTTGCACCTTTTTACTCTTAAGCTCTTTTTCTTACACCTGAAACCAAAAAGACAAAAATACATTCATTAAAGCATAATATCCTAAAAAAATTGAGCATAAAATGTGCATAAAAATAAGAAAATTTTAAGTTATATCAATTCCCCCAAACTTAAACATTACTTGTCCTCAAGTAGCCCTTTTACTATAAAAAGTATAACATATGGAAGTAAGTTTTTACTTAAAGATTTCTATATTTTTTGTTTTATAAATGTAATAGTGAAACTTTAGAAAGATTTTTAATAGTTCAGGTTAAAACTAAAATGAATGAATATCTAGTAGTCAAGTCTAAGAGTTCTGAATTCCTATTCATATCAAGAATAATTGCAAATTTTGATATTAAGGATGCTTACAAGATTTACAAGAAAAAGAATCTCATGATAACTCTACTAGTAAGGATGCTCATACCTAAAAAATAAGTTTAGAATGTAAATAAGTTTATTTCCTTATGATGATTCAGGTGAAGCAAATTTTTACTTAGACATCTCCTCAAGCTTCTCCTCACATATTTTTCTTTTTTTCTTCCTTCTTTTTTGTTGATTTTGCTTTTCTTTTTATTTTAGGAACATTTTCAATCATTTCTTTTCTTTTCATGTCATGTGAAGATTACTATATCTGGATAGCCTTTAATGATTTTGAACTCCACCATTCTCTTCTTAAAGTTAAAAACTTCCCACATTTCCTTACTTATAAATGTGTATTAGCTTTGAAAAAGATTTTTCATAGAGTCACAATTTTTCCTTTTTAGGTATAAATCTAAGATTCTTAATATTTTCAAAAATACAATTTTCTTTACTTTAAATAGTAAAATCATAATCTTAAACTCTTATACTAAATATATTAATTCTAGAACTAGCCTTCATTATTAAAAACAATTATTAAGTCTTCTATGACATTTATAAAAAAAAAATATAGTTATCTAAACTTAACCTAACATACCACATGTTATGTTAAAATAATTTTTGAAAATATAGTTTACTTAGGACAAATAAGGTTTAGTTTAAAAAAATTTTTCTCCCTTACCCCAAACATAATTTTTTAATTAATTTAAATTGGTTCAGTTTATAATAAGCATGAAGAAAGGAAAAAAATTAAACATTTCTAAGTAGTAGAACAGTTCAGGTACAGTAAAAATAAATGGTGAGTAGTAGACAATTTAAAATAAAATAGGTAAATCATAAAAAAGCTTGCAAATGTAAATCTCTACTCAAACACATATCCAATACTAAATAAAAGAGTAGCAAAAAGTAGCAGTTATAAAAATAAAATTAACAGAATAACACCAAGCAATCCTACATAGTCATACAACAAAAGTTCAAGCATTGGAAATAATAAATAGATCTAAAACATAAAGAAGCCTAGTCATCTCCTTCAATATCATCATCATCATCAAAATCAAATGATATATCTTCATCCATAGATTTTGGACCTACATAGGGTGTAAATCGAGGGCAAGTAAGAAACTCTTGACTGATCTCCCTTCATGAATTTCATTAATGCCTCGTCATAATTTGCATCATAATCACTCTTTCTTCTAACATAATCTGCCATGTGATGAAATTTCTTTTCTATATCTTCCATTCGACAATGCATAAAAAACATATCACTCTGGTGATCCAAATATCTCTCACTCAATACATCCCAGAAACCAGATGGAGGCTCAGTAGCAGTGGAAGTAGAAGGTCTAGAAGTAGAAGGCCTAGAAGTAGTAGAAGGTGCATCATGAGCTATACCTCTAGGTCGTCCATACACATCTACATTGGCCTTCCTAATGGGCTTGAGTGGCTTTAACTGCTCCTCCTAATGTTCATACTTTACTCCAGAGTCTTTGAAAATAAAAAATATCAAAGAAGGAAAGCCAAGACCTAAAGTAGTACTAGTTCTAGCAGAAGAAGTAATATTGTAAAAAATAAGAGAGCCAACATCTATCAATATCATCTCTTGAATGCAGTAGTTTAAGATGGCTCTTTCTTTAGTTATCTCACTTATATGATTTAAAGGAAGGAGGAGAGCAAAGATAAAATAATGCCAGACCTTTGAACTAGCATTGAGCTTGGAAGAAGAAAAATTTACCTTTTGATCATTCTGAATCTTCCATGCTCCACATCCATCAGTCAAATATGCAATAATCTGATCTAACTCTTCCTCTGTTGGAGTAAACTCTGAGAAGAAACAATCAGTAACTGGTAGCAAACCATATAACACATTGATCCACTCAGTCGTGAACTCTACTCATTTTCCTCGAACAAAGACCTCGTCATCAGCTGCTTCAGTAAAATTTGCATAAAACTCATGTACCACAACAATGACGACAAAAGTAATAAAATAATAGAAGCTTTCCCATTATCGTGTAAAATTTGCATAAAACTCCTGTACCAAAACAATGACGACAAAAACAATAAAATAACATAAGAATTCTTATTATCGTGCAACAATAACATTTTATATAGCTCCTCTGGGTCTGTAGAAGCTTCGCTCAGTAATAAATTTTCTCGATGATGCAAACTTGTTGTAACTAATTTATGCATTAATATTGATGAATTTTGCACCGTCAAAAATCTCCTTTCCCTTTCCTCACTTTGTCTTAGGAGTCATCTAAAAAATTCTAACAAATTTTAAAATTAAGATAAACGGCTTCCTACAAGCTTTTTCAAACTAATAAAGCTTAAATTCATGGATTTTTCACGACACAATCATTTTTTTTTTTGCAAATTTCGTTCTCCACTCAATGTATGAAAAATCCATGGTGAAATCATAAAATAACTATGGATAAATGTAGATCTAATCTCGAGAAGATGAAATCCAGTGGTTTCGAGCTAAGAAACTTGAAGATCGGAGCTCTAAGAAGCACCCAAGGGCAAGTTTTCACGAAAAGAGAGGAAGACGATGAAGCTCGAGCGTAAAACATGGCGTGGGTTCGATTAAATCGTGAAATTTTTAGTGTCGGACCGCGGCTAGGCATTGGTTTCGGCACCTAGACACCAAGTTGTGCTGAATTCTGGCTCAGACACCAATTCTGGCGCCTAGGCGCCAAACCCGAAAAATATTTATTTTTTGTTATTAAGTTTAACACAGCAAGACTAAAACCTGTAACCAAAATTTTTGATCAATTTATCATCAAACTTCATATTTATAATTTTTCCAACATCATTTATCTTCCAATGATTTATAATCTAAAGTTGAGTCTACATTTCTAACACATGTTTTTCACAACACAAACATTCATAAATATCCATCAAGTGACAATAGAAAGACACTAAAACAGTTTAAAACACTAGAAATTATGAACACACAACAACACAATCAACTACTAGATTAAGTAGCACACATAAAACATCCATAACTGACCCACAATTTTATATTACGATATTTTAATTTAATTGTAACGACGCCAAAAAAACTTGACCCCGCTATATTATATGTATAGAATTGTAATTGTTTATGTTGTGGATGCTACGCAAGTATACGTATCGTATCAAGTAATACAGGGCTCTAGTGGAGTCTCGGTTATCGAACTCACGAGGAAAGAGAAAATTAAATAACAGCTAATTTTAAAATAATAATAATAATTATAATAATATACGAAAATTTGGAATTCTGAATTTAAGCGCAATAAAGTAAACTAAGTATTTCAATTAGGTAATTTAACTAAATAGAAAATTAATACGTATTGAAAGTGCATGAAATTAAACTAATTGCTAAATAAGTCTTAACTATTCAGAAAAAGTATCTTTCCCCTTGTTTAGAAATTTAAGTGATTGATGAATTTAAATAGATAATTTTAAGGTATTGTGACAAATAGGAGCATTCCTATTCTTTACTCTTTGGTCGAGTGTAAAGAATATTGACTAATCCTATGTTTGATTACTGAATCTGCGGCTGGGCGGGAGGATACATACTGCCACTTCGAGCTCCCACGTTCCCTCGCACGAGGGCTAACATCTACACTTCGGATCTCAAACAATAGGACCGAGATTGAATATTTTAGTACTGTCACACTAAAATGCTCGATTCTACGCCCAGTGATATTATTTTTCTATTTATTTGCACCCTCCTTCAAGGCTTTTGAATTCCCGAATATCGGATGTAATTTTTACTATAGTTGATAATCAACATATTTTAACAAATCAAATGGCCGGTTTGAAAGTAAATTAAGTTTTAAGTAAAAATTATCACAATTTATTAATATATATAAAAATACTTCTATTTTTAGTTCATCAAGTCACTTAATTTCATAACGAGGAGAAAGACTAATAAACTACTCGGAATGCATGTTGACTAAACTAAGCATGGATTTCATTTAAAGTTAAAAACAATAAATACAAATACTTATCTCGATTTATCCCATGCAGACTCCTAGCAGTTCCTTTGACTCTTCCTTCCAGTACAACAAGACTCACTAAAAACTCACTAACTCACTAAAGACTCACTTATAACACACAAAAACTGCACACAACTAATACACTTAGAAAAAAATTAACTTAGAACACACAAAAATATTACACTTAGAAGCTGAATTTCGGCTTCTATATATAGAGGTGAGCAAAGGACCAAGAGGTGTGTAAGCATCCCTTCAAAAAGTGTCCAGGTTCAATGTATCTGCGCCATTTGAACTAGCTCGTCGTCGGCGACGAACTACCTCGCTGTCGGCGAGGCTTCTAGAAGATCTTCAAACCGCGCTATCTCGCTGTCGGCGGGCTCGGGCTCGCTGTCAGTGAGACAGTTATAAATCCTTCAGAATTTTCTTCTCGTAACCTTGCCGTCGGCGGGTTAGATCTCGCCGTCGGCGACTCAGCACAAATTGCATTATTTTCTTCCTTTTTGCTCCAAATCCGCTCCTTTTTATGATTTTTGCTTTTATCACCTAAATTCTCCATTCCTGCAACAAAATAAAGAAAATACCCTTCTTTAAAGTGCAATTTCATCAAAAATAGGTATGTATTTCTTAATAAATTTTTCAGTGATCAAAATCCCCAAACTTACTTATTACTTGTCCTCAAGTAATTTTAGTACTACATAAAAATAATGAGTTACTATAATAAGATTTTTCAATTTAAATAACTATGAATTAGATTAATTAATATCATAATAAAGTTAAATAAAAGTAATTCATGTAATTTAATTAATCTTATAGAAATAAATTATTTAGTTATCGAGTCTAAGATTTCTAGCTTACTATTCATTTCGGGAATGACTATATTTAAAAGAATAACTACTTAAGATATTCATATGATAAGAAATTCAGAAAACACTTATTAGGTAAAATTCTAATCCATAAACATAAGTTTGGAAATATCTAAGTTTTTCCTTTAGGTTAATTCAAATGAAGCCGATTTTGATAAGGCATCTCCTCGAAGCTTCTCCTCATTTTTCTTTTTCTTTTTCTTTTTCTAATGAGGATTACTTGTATCTGGAGAGCACTTGTTAATAATTTTGAACTTCATTTTCATCTTCCTAAATTTTAAACTTAGGAATATTTCTTAGCTTATATATACTTCATAGTTTTTACTTCATTGATTTTCAATCTTTTCTTTTCACTTGAATACTTAAGAATTTTAATTTTTAGAATATAGTTTTCCTTACTAAAAATAGTTTACTATATTCTTATTCCCTTTAACCAAATATTTTATTCTATTTAATTAATTAAATTACTAGAAATATTTCATTTAACCTTTTATAATAATTAAATAAAATAATTCATATTAAATTAAATTGAAAAATTTGCTATAAAAATCATTTTAAAGTAATTTAAAAATAGAAATTGAGAACAAGTTAATAACTAAATTTGTATTTTACTCTCCCCCCAATCTTAAATTTTTATATCTATTCTAAATAATGAAAAAGAAGGAAAGTAAATAAATCATACCTTTGAAGTTTAGGTATTTCTTTTTTTCTTTGAAATTTTTGCAGGTTTTTTCATTTTTCATTGAACACTTGTCTTCGTTAGTATTCTCCATATATATATAACAATTTAAAGAAAACGCGAGGATAAAATCTAAGATAAGTATTAAACACAACAATTAAAATAACTCTACACTACACATATGAATTACTAACATATTAAAACAATTTAACTAACATATTAACAATTTTAAAAACTTAAAACAATACAAAATAAAATAAAAACATACTAAAGAAAACTAACATCCTAATTAACATAAAAACAAATGCAATTAACTAACACAAAAACAAAAACTAAACTACTATCACAATTCAAGCAAATTAATCTAACTAACATCCAATGTCTCAAAAAAAAAAGTACTTGAATATTACAAACATATAAAGTCCTCAAAATAACTTAACATCAAACAAATAAAACAAATAAAGTCCTAATCTTCAGCATTAAAGTCCCAAACTATATTATCATTCCCTCCTTGATCTGTAGGCTGCTGAGAAGACTGAGCAGGATGATACTGAGTATATCTGGGGCAATCTGGAAAGACAACATCTAAATCTCCACTTCTATAATGACGTTCAACTTCATAGTATGCAATTTCGTATTCCAAATGTCGTTGGAAGTACTCACTATCATAATCATGTCTCCTCTCCAGATTATCAATCCTTTGATCAAAATGATCAAATCTTCTTCCCATGGTCTCTCAAAACTGCTTAAAACTCCTCATATGCAGGGTTAATTCATTCATCAGATCTTGTAGGGTAGGGGTGGTAGGCTCAGGAGGTTCATAGCTAGTAGAGGGTATATCTCTACTTGGTCGAGTGAAATAACTTCTCACTCCCGATCTCCACTCTTCATGAGATTCATACTTCTTGATATTGGCAGTTGTGAGTGGTTTCATAGGTTCCACCCATTCTTCATCATCTCTAGCCTCAACTCCAGAGAGTTGGCAGTGTGCAAAAATTAATCCAGGGTGTCCCAATCCAGCTCCACTCTCATTTCGAGGAGTGGCCAGGATGTTTTGATAAATAACTCTCCCAATGTTGATGCTTCTATTTTTCTGAATACATAAATTCAGAATTGCTCTATCTCGTGTTACCTCACTGTGGTGATATGTGGGTAACAGAGTAGAACAAATAAAGTAATGCCAAGCTTTGAGGCTCGCATTTAATTTAGAAAGAGGAAAATTCACTCTTTCCTGCTGCTTGATTTTCCAAACTCCGGTTCCATCAGTGAGAAAGCTAATGACTTCCTCCAGTGGTCCTTCCATCGTTCCAAAAGTTTCATACTCGCTAAAGTGAGTGTCATGAACTTCATAGAATGCGTTAATTCTTGCAGCATTGAAATCTACAAAAAAACCTCGTACCTTTACTGGTGCATCTTCAGCGGCAGTCAAATTGGCATAAAATTCTTTAACCACTTCTACAGCTGCTCTATATTGAACGTAACGAAATTCTCCCGACCTCGTTCCTTAATAATCCGCTCTACTTCTCCTCCTGGATTTTTGAAAACCCGATCCGCAATGCACTTTCTTCCTTATATGTTTTCAAAATATTTAGCTTTGTGCTCGTGCATTGATGAATCGGTTTTCATCGAATTCTACTCGACGTTTTTGTCGTGGAGCCATACTAATCGATACTGTGAAAATCGTGAAAATTTTCACTAAACTTAAAAATAATACTAAGAAGGCTTCCTACAACATTTATAAGTAATTTAAATCAAATTCCATGGATTTCCACCGAATATTACTTTCACATTTTGATTTTTCCCAAAATTTGCAATGTGGTGAAAATATATGGTGAAAATCAAAAAATTTTGCAGAGGAGTGAAGCTCTTACCAAGGGAAGATGAAATCCGGTGTCAAAAAGTGTTGAAATCGCTTCAAATCCAAGATCTCTCAAGCCCTAGGTCGGTTTTTGCAAAAATGATAGGTTGGGGATGATGAATAGTGTTTTTGACCGGTCAAAATATATGTTTTTCCCGACCTCGCCGTCAGCGAGATATTTCTTGCCGTCGGCGAGCTAATATTTTTCGGAACCAAAAACTCTCGGAAAAATCTGCATGTCGGCGAGAAATTTTCATTGTCGGCGAGATCGATCTCGGCTGTCGGCGGGATTTTTCTCGCCGTCGGCGAGATTCCAAAAATTTTAAATTTACGAAATTCGTCACTCATTTTCGTCCTTGATTTGCCTTATATTATATTTCCGATCACATCATTTATTAATTTAATATGAAGATTAGCTACTTATACACAAACAAATTTACACAACACAACAAATTAACTTTAATATTGAAATCCATGAGATGTACAAACTAACATAATTTTAAACTCTATAATCAAACTTCAAACTTCAATCCTTACTACTAATCAGCATCGCAAACAAATCCACGACACACTAAATGCTGATACAAAACTATGACACATATCTCAATTAAGTTTGAGATATTCAAATCATCACTCCACACTTAATAAAATCTAAATCAAATCAAATAACATAAATACAAACATACTATGGAAATCTTTACTACTACTCTTCAAGGTCAAAATCTTCATCTTCTCTGATATTTCCGATATGACGATGATGCACAAATAAGTTATAGAAAGGCTTGAAGGGAAACTCCGAAGCAGATTCTTCAGTGATCCAACCCTTCTGTCTCAGTAAATGAAGAAAGCTAGCTTCCGGATGTCGAGAATGATCAAAGTGTTCCTTCATCCTCCAGTCAATGTGATCAAATAAATCAGACATATTATCGATTAAATCTATCACATTCTGCAGTTCTTTCTCCATTCCTTTAATTTTCTTCATAAGTAACTCCATTTTATCTAAAATAGGCCTTGCTATAGGATTATTATATGAAGCTCTATCAGAGATAAATGTAATGTCTTCATTATTGTCCAAAGTAGGGAACATATACGTGTTGGATCGAGCGGCTTCCAAGGTAACGGAACCTTTTCCCGAAGCTTCATAAGAAACACAGTACTGATTGCATAATGCAAAAATAGTAGATGGGTGTCCTAGTCCGTGAACTGACCCATGCACAATTAAACCCAATGTAGACTTAACAATTATTGATCCAACATCAATAGGTAATCCAATTTGAATGCAATAATTCATTATAGCGCATTCCTTCGAAACCTTGTTTACCGTCATAGTATGTAACAATTTAGATGAGATGAAAAAGTGCCAGTGCTTTGAGACAGGATTCAAAAGTGATGCGAGAGAAACTAACATACCCGTCTTCGCGCATTTCCCGATCTTCGGCTCATCGATCGGATATCGAAATATCTCATTCATATTATATCGAGAAGGCACAAAATTTGAATAGTGACATACGGGGTATTTTCTATAGAGAATAATTCATTTACTCTTGATGGAGTAAACGTCACCCATCTTCCTCGGACATAGACATTCCCATTGTTGATCGCATGTAAGTTAGAGTAGAACTCTTTCACAACTTGGAATAACAACGACGGACGTAGTGTAACAAAATACCTCCCGAGTGCCAGTCGTGCGATCATTTCTTCTATCTTCGTAGTGAAATTCTCTAATCCTCGATTGACAAATCCCCGTTCCTTGATAACTCTTTTCTTTACCAAAACCTTGTTGAATATCCGCTGCGCTTCCTCACTCACAAATTTCCTCCGGTTAAACACTCCAGAATTAGAGGAATCTAAGAATTTGGAGGTCATTATGGTGAATGGAATGAATTCTAGTGAAGAAGGCAGACTTAGAATGATTTAAGAATGGGTTTTCACAAAGGAATTGGTGTTGAAACCGTCCAAATCGGCATTCAAAGTATAAATAACTCATCTTTATAACTTCCTCGCTGTCGGCGAGAAGTTTCTCGCCGTCGGCGACTCAGTTATAAAAACTGCCTTTCAGGTTCTTGCTGTCGGAGGGACGTTTCTCGCTGTCAGCGAGCTCGATAAATAAACTGATATTTAATTTAGGCGCGAACCTCGCTATCGGCGAGTATCGACCTCGCCGTCGGCGAGATTCCAAAATAATGTCCAATTTCGCTCTAAATCGAATAATTTCTTTTCTCATCATAATGGTTCGAATATGTGATGATTCTTAATAATAATTGAGTAGTAAAGTTTCTATAATATAAACTAACTATTAAGATACAATAAAAATAGATAACTAATATGGGTTGCCTCCCATAAAGCGCTTGGTTTAACGTCGTCAGCCCGACCTAATTTTAATTATTAATCAGGTCGACTAAGCATTAAAACCTCTTTATAGTTAGGTCTTATACCTTAGAAATATGGTTTTAATCTATGTCCATTAACTTTAAATTTATGTCCAGGTTTTGGATCTTCGATTTCTATAGTTACGTATGAAAATATTTGAGTTATGGTGAAAGGTCCTAACCATCGAGACTTCAATTTTCCGGAAATAATTTTAATCTAGTATTATATAGCAAAACTTCCCGTCACTAGTTCAAAATTTCTCGATTAATCTTCGATCATGCCATAATTTCATCTTTTCTTTATAAATCCGATCATTATCATATGATTCATTTCTTAATTCTTCCAATTCATTTAATTGCGGCAATCTTTTCTCACTGAACTTCCTTCATATTATAATTAAATTCTTTAATCGCCCAATATGCTTTATGTTCTAATTCAATCTGGTAAGTGGCATGTTTTTCCATATATAAGCTCGTAAGGAGTCATTCCAATCGGAGTTTTATAAGCGATCCTATAAGCCCATAATGCGATTATACTAGTCTCATAGACCGGTCGATCTATTAGGATTTACGGACTTTTCTAAAATACGCTTAATCTCACGATTAGATACTTCGGCTAATCCGCTGGTACTCGTGGATGATAAGCGAGTGGATATCTTATGAGTAATATTGTATTTTTCTACTAGTTTATGAATGTATTTATTTCTAAAATGAGTTCCTTCGTCAGTGATAATCACTCTCGGCATTCCAAATCTAGTAAAAATATTTTTCATCAGAAATTTTGAAACACTCTTAGCATCACACCTAGGTAAAGCTTGTGCCTCAATCCATTTGGAAACATAATCAACGACTACTTAATATATATGAGTTTCCAAACGAAGGAATAAAAGGTCCCATAAAATCTAATCCCCAAACATAAAAAATTTCAACTTCTAATATAAAATTTAGAGGCATTTCGTTTCTTCTAGATATATTTCCTACTCTTTAGCATTTATCGCAAGTTTTAATATATACGTATACATCTCTAAATAGAGTAGGCCGAGTAAAATCCAGTTGTAGAATCTTATAAGCGGTTTATCGGTCCCAAAATGTCCTCCAAAATTAGAATCATGACATTTTTGAATAATTGAGTTCGATTTCTTCATAAGGTACACATCTTCTAATAATTAAATCCTTACATTGCTTATATAAATATGGTTCATCCCAAAAATAGGTTTTCGTATCATGGATGAATTTTTTACGTTGTTGCAAAGTTAGCATAGGTGGTAAAATATTACTAACTATATAGTTTACTATATCGGCATACCATGGTATTTTCCACTCATTGATATTATATAGTTGTTCATCGGGAAAAGCATGCATAATTTCATTTTCGATATCGGATAATTCATGATTTTCTAATCTTGATAAATGATCCGCAATTTGATTATCGGTTCCTTTCTTATTAACGATCTCAAAATCGAATTCTTGCATTAATAGCATCCATCTAATTAATCTTGGTTTGGAATCTTTCTTTTGCATTAAATATTTGATAGCGAGAATGATCGGTATGCACGATACATTTTGTTCCAATCGGATAAGGTCTAAATTTATTAAAACTATATACTACCGCTAATAATTCTCTTTACGTAAGCTGTATAATTTATTTCGGCATCATTAAGAGTTTTCTTAGCATAGTATATAACTTTAAAAATATTTTCATATCTTTGCCAAGAACTGCTCCTACAACATAATCACTAGCATCACACATAAGTTCAAATGGTTTCTCCCAGTTAGGTGAAACTATTATAGGTGTTGTAATTAATTTTTCTTTTAAGAGTTCAAAAGCATTCATGCATTCGATTGTAAATTTAAATTTCTTGTCCTTTTCGAGAAGTTGGCATAGAGGTTTAGTAATTTTTGAAAAATTTTTTATATAGCGTCTGTAGAATCCAGCATGTCCAAGAAAACTTCTTACCCCTTTTACCGTAGTTGGAGTGGTAATTTAGCTATAACTTGAATTTTCGCGAGGTCCACTTCCATGCCTTTTACGAAATTTTATGCCCTAATACGATGCCGCTGCTGACCATAAATTGACATTTCTCCCGATTTAGAACTAAATTTGTTTTCTCGCATACTTCAATACTTTTTCGAGATGAGTTAAGCATGTGTCGAATGATGTTCCAAATACGGAGAAATCATCCATAAATACTTCATTCCATTGTCGATTAACTTACTAAATATAGACATCATACATCTACGGAATGTTCTTTGGTGCATTACATAATCCAAAAGGCATTCTTCGAAAAGCGAAATTTCCATAAGGACTAGTAAATGTAGTTTTCTCTTGATCCTCGGGAGCAATTTGTATTTGATGATAACCGGTGTATCCATCTAGAAAACAAAAATACTTATGTCCGATTAGTCTATCTAACATACGGTCTAGAAATGGTAAAGGGAAGTGATCTTTCCTGGTGGCGGTATTTAATTTCCTATAATCAATACATATACGCCGACCAATAACTTGTCTTATAGGAATAAGTTCGTTATTTTCATTGGCGATGATTGTCACTCCTCCCTTCTTAGGAACACGGTGAATTGGGCTTACCGAGAATTCATCGAAATAGGATATATAATACCATTATCTAACCATTTTAAAATTTCTTTCTTAACTACTTCTTTCATTATCGGGTTTAATCTCCTTTGGGGATGCTGCTTTAGGTTTATGTTCATCATCTAAAATAATTCTATGCATACGGATTGAAGGACTAATTCCTTTAATATCTGCTAAAGTCCAACCAAAAGTTTTCTTATATTTTTTAAAGTTTCTAAAAGTTTTTGTTCTTGAAATTCGTTTTTATGCGGATGAAATAATAGCTGGTAAAGTTGAAGAATTACCTAAATAAGCATATTTCAAATGATCGGGTAATATTTTTAGCTCGAGTTCGGGAGGTTTAATAATTGATGGAACTATATTCTTGTCAGTGTTTTCAGTATTATCCAAAAATTCAAATCTTTCCTGAATGTAATCTAGTTCTTCATTATTATCTTCAATTAATTCAGTATTTTCTTTTTCTAATTTATCTTCGTAATATTCCTTAAAATTTTCTAGTTGTAAATGTTCAAGTATTTCCATCCGAAAACATTCATCATCTTTTTCTAGCGCAGGATATTTCATTGATTTTGCAATATTAAAGGTAACTTTTTGGTCATTTACTCTTATAGTTAATTCTCCTTTACGAACATCGATCATAGCTTTTCCGGTAGCTAAAAATGGTCTTCCTAAAATGATAGGAATTTCTTTATCTTCCTCCATATCTAAAATAATAAAATCAATCTGGGAAGATAAATTTATCCACTTTTACTAACACATCTTCAATAACTCCCTTAGGATAGGTAATCGAACGATCGAGTTAATTGAAGAGTTACTGAAGTAGGTGTAATTTTTCCTAATCCTAATCTCTTAAAAATTGATAGAGGCATTAGATTGATGCTTGCTCCTAAGTCGCACAAAGCTTTTCCATAAAATTTTTCTCCTATAGCGCGGGGTATAGTGAAACTACCAGGATCTTTCAATTTTTCGGAAAGCTTCTTCGAATAATAGCACTACACTCTTCACTAAGTGCGACTTGTTTCATTATCGGTGAATTTTCTTTTCTTATTTAGAATATCTTTCATAAATTTTACATAATTTGGCATACGATCTAAAGCTTCGATAAAAGGTATATTGATTGTTAATTTCTTTAATATTTCGAGGAATTTAGCAAATTGTTTATCTTTTTTATGTTGAGCTAGTCGTTGAGGAAATGGTGGTGGAGGTTTTTCAACAGAAATTTTCATAGGTATTAAAGGATGTTCCAAGTTTGAATATTGTTGAATTGTTTCCTTTTCAATTTCCACTTCCTCTTTTTGGCTTTTAAGTTCTTTTTGAAATTGAGGTTCTAATTCTTTTCCACTCCTTAGTTGTATTGCTTTAATTTGTTCTTTTCCTTGATCTTTAGGATTTATTTCCACATTACTAGGAAAAGTTCCAGGTATTCTATTATTTAGCGCGATAGTAATATGTCCAAGTTGAGTTTCGATATTTTTAATAGATGTTCCTTGAATTTGTAATTGATTTCCTTGAATTTGTAGTTGATTTCCTTGATTTTGTAGTTGATGACCCATATTCAAAATTAATTCATCCATAGATAATTTCTTATCTTTGAATTGAGGGTTATTGTTATTAAATCTAGGTGGGTAATTAGGTTTATAGTTTGGATTTGCTTGATTAGGTTGATTCATCCATTGTTGATTAGCTGTATTATTCCAATTAAAATTTGGATGAGTTTTCCAACCAGGATTATAATAGTTTGAATAAGGGTTATTAGTTCTATTGTTAATAGCATTTAAAGTTTCATAATTAGATTGAGATTCTATGATTTGTCCATATGAGTTTTCTTCTAAAGTAGGAGAGTAGTTCATTCCAAAATGATCTAATTTCTTAGATATAGCGACAATTTGAGAAGCTAACATAGATATTGCATCGTTTTCATGAATGCTGGCTATTTTTTTCGGATTAACTCTATCGATGAGCCATTGGAAATTATTTGTTGCCATTTCTTCGATTAGTGCATAAGCTTCATCAAATGGTTTAGACATTAATGAACCTCCGATGACGACATCGATGATTGATCTTAAAGATCCTACTTAATCCATTATAAAAGGTTTGAATAATCGGCCGATACGATAGCGCATGATGTGGGCATTTCCTAAGAAGTTCCTTAAATCTCTCCCAAGATTCATATATTGATTCTCCATCTATCGACAAAAGAAGTTATATCATTTCTAAACTTAGCGAGTTTTAGATGGTGGAAAATATTTGGATAGAAATTTTTGTGATAATTCTCCCCAAGTTTTAATAGATCCGAGTGCTTAACGAATTCGACCACATTTTAGCCTTATCCCTTAATGAAAAAGGAAAAAGTCTAAGTCTTATAGCATCGTCGGATACTCCTTGATATTTAAAAGTAGCACAAAGTTCTAGAAAACTAGCAAGATGTAAGTTAGGATCTTCGGTAGGTGAACCACTAAATTGATTGTTTTGTACCATTTGGATAATTGCGGGTTTAAGTTCAAATGAATTAGCGGCTACATCGGGGTTTTGAATAGTTAAATGAATTTCATCTGATGTAGGGTTGGCATAATCTCTTAATGGTCTTTGTTGGTTCATATTTTGAATTTCGGGAATATTCGCCATTTGTGATAAATTTATAATTTGTTTCTTTTGTTTTCTAATTCTTTTAATTGTACGCTCTAATTCAGAATCGTAAGGTATTAAATTTTCATTTCTAAATTTGCGCATACAATTTTAGAATAGATATTAAATTTATTTATTATGATTATTTTAAAATAGTCCGTTACTCTAGTAAATTTTTCTTACTTTCCCCGGCAACGGCGCCAAAAACTTGACCCACAATTTTATATTATGATATTTTAATTTAATTGTAACGACGCTAAAAAAACTTAACCCCGCTATATTATATGTATAGAATTGTAATTGTTTATGTTGTGGATGCTACGCAAGTATACGTATCGTATCGAAGTAATACGGGGCTCTAGTGGAGTCTGGTTATCGATCCCACGGGGAAAGAGAAAATTAAATAACAGCTAATTTTAAAATAATAATAATAATTATAATAATATACGAAAATTTGGAATTCTAAATTTAAGCGCAATAAAGTAAACTAAGTATTTCAATTAGGTAACTTAACTAAATAGAAAATTAATACGTATTGAAAGTGAAGGAAATTAAACTAATTGCTAAATAAGTCTTAACTATTCAGAAAAAAGTATCTTTCCCCTTGTTTAGAAATTTAAGTGATTGATGAATTTAAATAGATAATTTTAAGGTATTGTGACAAATAGGAGCATTCCTATTCTTTACCCTTTGGTCTAGTGTAAAGAATATTGACTAATCCTATGTTTGATTGCGAATCGCAGGCTAAGTTGGGAGGATACCGTTGCCACTCGGAGCTCCCACGTTCCCCTCGCACTGAGGGCTAACATCTACACTTCGGCTCTCGAACAATAGGACCGAATTGAATATTTTAGTACGTCACACTAAAATGCTCGATTCTACGCCCGATGATATTATTTCCCTATTTATTTGCGCCCTCCTTCCAAGGCTTTTGAATTCCCGAATATCGGATGTAATTTTTACTATAGTTGATAATCAACATATTTTAACAAATCAAATGGCCAGTTTGAAAGTAAATTAAGTTTTAAGTAAAAATTATCACAATTTATTAATATATATAAAAATACTTCTATTTTTAGTTCATCAAGTCACTTAATTTCATAACGGGGAGAAAGACTAATAAACTACTCGGAATGCATGTTGACTAAACTAAGCATGGATTTCATTTAAAGTTAAAAACAATAAATACAAATACTTATCTCGATTTATCCCTAAGCGAGACTCTAGTAGTTCCTTTGACTCTTCCTTCCGGTACTGACGAAGACTCACGAAAAACTCACTAACTCACTAAAGACTCACTAAAGGCTCACTTATAACACACAAAAACTGCACACAACTAATACACTTAGAAAAAATTAACTTAGAACACACAGAAATATTACACTTAGAAGCTGAATTTTAGCTTCTATATATAGAGGTGAGCAAAGGACCAAGAGGTGTGTAAGCATCCCTTTAAAAAGTGTCCAGGTTCAATGTATCTGCGCCATTTGAATTAGCTTGCCGTCGGCGACGAACTACCTCGCTGTCGGCGAGGCTTCTAGAAGATCTTCAAACCGCGCTATCTCGCTGTCGGCGGGCTCGGGCTCGCTGTCAGCGAGACAGTTATAAATCCTTCAGAATTTTCTTCTCGTAACCTCGCCGTCGGCGGGTTCGATCTCGCCGTCGGAGACTCAGCACAAATTGCATTATTTTCTTCCTTTTTGCTCCAAATCCGCTCCTTTTTATGATTTTTGCTTTTATCACCTAAATTCTCCATTCCTGCAACAAAATAAAGAAAATACCCTTCTTTAAAGTGCAATTTCATCAAAAATAGGTATGAATTTCTTAATAAATTTTTCAGTGTTGTTGATCCATCAAAAGAATCATCCGTCAAAAATCCATGTCCGAATAGTGAGGTATATGGTCAATAACATCACCTTCCAAGCCATCTCGTGCAAGGATGCCGGCCGGATGCACGTCGTGAGGTGTGATATTTCCCATGTAACTCACAGCCTCGTAAGGCCGGAGGTTCTCCCGCCCGGGTCTCGGTTGGAAATGGTAAGGTATTTTGCCGGCCGCCTCCATCCCCTTCCGAAAGCAATCGAGATTCGCTCCACCGGCACTCCCGGGTATGCACACGGCGAGACCGCTCCGTTACCCCGCAAGATCAAGGACGGAACCTACCGGCAAGCAGAATTTACCCGGCCCTCTCGAACTCACCCGGGCCCGCTATCCGGAGGTCGTATCCGAACATGATGTTACACTCATTCAAGAAAGAGACCATATAAAGGTCCGACGAAGTCGTGGTGATCAATATGCTGGGGTATGCAAATACCCTATTGTAGATGTTGATAATGCAGCTATTGGGCATGCAATCTCATTTAGTACCCTCCATGTTATCAATCTTTTTACCATTCTCTTGATAACTGATGGCATCGGATCTACTTCTGCCCATGACGGAGTATTCCCTGGGGTTTCCTTCCGTCTCTCAAAGAAAGTCAGAAAGCAAAGATCCGCATTGTATTGCAGATTCTTCCTTTCCCTGACATCCATCTCCCGGGGTTCCGAGTATGTGTTTTCCCTCGTGCGGCCTGTTCGGCCCATTCTCTTCGCATCCTGGATACAATCCACGATTTGCTGTTGTTCATACTCGAGAATACGCTTCTGTGTAGCTCGAGGCCTTTCATATGTTGATTCTTCTTCCTTTAATTCTCTCGAAGTATTCAAGTTTTTCAACATTCCGCATTCTCTCCACTTCGTATTCCGGAATGATCTCGCATGGCGAGGCCTTGTGACATATTGTGGGATATATGGTTCGATCCCTTCACGTTCCCTCGCATACTCGCTCCTCGTGATGATACCGCTGACATCCCCCGGCTGCTTCTGCAACAAGGTCATGCACCGCCGGTGGTTCTATCCCATGGCGTGGTAGCCTTCTTCTTCGATCTTCCTGAGATTTCCTCGGTTCTTTCTCGTTATTCTAGGAGCCGGCCTCCTTTCTTCAGTTCCCTGAACCGTGTCCTCAAGTGTATGTGGCCGGCATCAGCAATTGTCTCGTCGCGCTGGTCCAGCCTAGTTTTGTTAACATCTTACTGATACGGCGATTCTTATTCCTTCGTTGCGTGCTTCGTGAGAGTAGCCCTCCGAACTTCTTGAATTGCGGCGCTGCCAGCTTCTGACAAGCTCCGGTCACTTCGTAGCGACTACTGATCATTTTCAGCTCTCTTCTTGCTTGCTTTTCTTTTCTTGTTGTTGGATTGGTGGCTTGGGCCACCAACTTTCATCACTGTCTGTCCGGGCAGTTCTTCTCGGTTAACCGGGACCCGGGCCGCCTTCTCGCATCGTAGCCCGCCGGTGCGAAATCCGAGTCAATCTCGATTATCTATCTTTCACCCTTTTCATCGAGTGGCTTACGCCATTCTTAAAGTTCAAGACCAACCGCCCGTTCGACATTTCCCTGCGAAAAGACAAGGAAAAGGATCAAAGGGGTTGTACTAAGAACAAGAACATTAAGAAAATGTTTATTAAAGATACATTTTTTATTATTCTTATATTTTGAAATTTAATGAATGAAGTAAGATAAGATGAGGGAAGAGATTTCGATTTGAAAAAGGAAACAAGGAAAACTTAATTATCATGATTTTATTTATCTTAGCACGTTTTATTATTTTTTTTAGGTTCGACCCAATCATAAGTAATTACTTCGCCCGCGTGTTTCTGGTGGATGAAGAATTCATTCCTTCGAAACATCGTGTGCTGCATTTTCAAGTACCGCCTCGTTGATCGGAAGCATTTGTCGTTCTCCCGGCAATTCACTAGCCGGTAGGAACTCCCGAGTATACGCTTCAACCACAAAACGTCCTTCCTGCGGGGTTCAAATTTTCCTCCTATCTTCATGCGTGCAAGCACAGGTCTTCGAGAACGAACTAAGTCACCAACTTCAAAGTTCTCGCGATTTCGCTTTGTCATGGGCTTGAACCATTTTAGCTTGGTATAGTTCTAAATTCTCGTTGCGCCGCAAGTCTTTTCCCTTCCAAGCTTTCTAATTCTTCGAGTCGTAGTCCGGCGTTTTCTTCGTCGTAATCTTGTTTGCAACCGCAATTCCGAGTGAAGGAAGCCGAACCTCTAAAGGTAACACTCGCCTCGGACCCATACACTCGCAGCGTAAGGTGTAGCTTGAGTAGAGGCTCAAGGTTAACCGCAGCTCCATAAGGCTTCTAACCATTTCTCGTGCCAATTTCTCTTATTATCGTCCAAGGTTTTCTTTAAGATTTGAACGAGAGTTTTATTAAAAGCCTCAGCGAGACCGTCATTTCGGGGTAAATTGTCGGCATCGCGCCGATTCGTGTCTCCCGACAAAATTGTTGGATTTGTGTGCTTCCGAATGCCGACCCATTATCTGAGATGATCTCGCGCGGCACTCCGAAACGGTAGACAACTTGGTTCTTGAAAACCGTAGCACGTGTGCTTTCACTTCTCTAAGTGGAACTCGTCGACTTGGAAAAGTAATCAGAAGCCAAGAATGAAACGATGTCCTCTCGAAGATGGTGGTTCTATCTGACCACTCATATCTGTGCCCCAACAATCAAATGGCCACGACGCAATTGTCGGGTGTAGCACATTTGGAGGCCGGTGTACAACCACTCCGTGCACTCGCATCAACGACAAACTCTCTGGCGATTTTCATGCGCCACATCACTGAGGGCCGTAGTACCCTAGTCTTTTTAATTTTCATTTTCATCTTTGGACCCGACTCCGTGAGCGCCACAGAAGTCCTCAATGTACCCTTAACAATTTCACGGGCCTCGGACCCGCTTAGGCACCTTAGCCATTCGATCAAAAGACCCTCCGTATAATGTGTTGTTTATTAATGCGCAGACGTAGCTCCTTGATCCGATGGCCAGCGACCTATCGTCCGGCAGCTTCCTGCTTGCGTGGTGTATCATCAATGGCTGTCGCCAATCTTTCTGTGTTTTCTGTCACCGCTGCAAATCGATTCTTTTTCTTTTTCCGCCCGTGTATCATGTCTGCTGCCAAGTCGGATAGACCCACGTCCGTGAACCGACACTTCTCCACCGATCTATCTTGCAAAACAGGCAAATCTTTGCGAGACGGCTAAAGCATCTGCTAAAGCATTCCTTCTAGGAATTTTGTAGATTGTCACATTTGGAATATATTCCCCAACAAAATTTGATAAGTATTGGCATTGTTCGAGTTCACAGAATCAGATCGTCCGCGATTCGTTGAATGATTGAATCAGAATCCCCGTAGATGTTGATGTCTGTTATCCCCATTTGAATGGTTAATTCCAATCCCGTTATGAGGGCTTCGTATTCTGCTTCGTTGTTTGTACACGGTTCTATCAAGTGGTATATCTTAACATCCCCGCTCCGGCAGAAAGAGAAAGATTAGCTCCGATTCCCCGCTTACCGGCACTATCACTTGCGATTCTTCGTCTTTGTAAGTCAAGATGCTCCGTCGAAATATAATTCCCAACGTCATCGTCAAGGTCTTCTAAATTCATTATTTGTTCATCCGTCAGACGTTTACACAGAGGAGATTCGCCGTTAGCAAGCCATGAGGGAAACCAAGACTTTGTCCCTTTACGTGCACGCAGGCACGGTAGTTATATCGAATTGCAATAATACTTCATTGGACTATCCGGCAAGTCTGCCGGAAAGTGTTGGACGAGTCATCAAGTATTGCAATGGATTAAACTTCGAAATCAAGTTGACCTTATGAGAAAGCATGTAGTGCCTGGAGTTCGAGCGGCGAAGATCAGCACAAACAATGCTTTCAATTGCGGGATACCTTACTTCCGTCGGAAGTAAACGACGGCGAACAGTAAAGAGCATTTTCTTTACCCTCATCATTGACCTGGGCTAACAGGGCTCCGAGAGAGTCATCTAAAGCCGCGGTGTAAAGTATCACGTCGGGCTCACTTCCGAGATCGGGGGCTTTGAAGACAGGAGGTGTCATTAAATATTGTTTAATGCCTTCGAAGGCCTTCTACATTTCTTCCAAATAAATTTGAAGGCCTTTTAACTAGTGCCGAGAAAGGCTGACACCTACCTGACAGGCTTCGAGATAAAGCGTCGAAGATATGCCAAATTTTCCCTTGAAAAGATCGTAGTTGTTTCGTTTTATGCGGCATTTCTAAGATGGCTTTAATCTTCTCCGGTCGATTTCAATTCCACGATGTCGGACAACGAATCCTAAGAATTTCCCGGAGGTGACGCCGAAGGCTCATTTGTGGGATTCATCTAAGGTTAAATTGTCTTAATCGTTCGAAACAATTCTCAAATCATACAGGTTTTCTTTTATTTTGTTTTCATGACGACATCGTCCACGTAGCACTCGACTTGGATTGTGGATGAGATCATCAAAAATTCTTGTCATTGCTCTTTGGTAAGTTGTCTCATGCTCTTCGGCCCGAATGGCATCACCGTGTAGCAAAATACCCGATCGGCGTTCGGACGTTCAGCTTTTCATCTTCTCGGAGCCATTTTTATCCGTCGGGTCCCGAAGATCCATCCATGAATGAGAATATTTCATGTCGGCTACAATATCGATCATCGGGGCCTTCCGGAATCGGTAGAGGGAATTCATCTTTTGGACATGCCT
Organism: Papilionanthe hookeriana x Papilionanthe teres; assembly: GCA_022702705.1. Lineage (NCBI taxonomy): Eukaryota > Viridiplantae > Streptophyta > Magnoliopsida > Asparagales > Orchidaceae > Papilionanthe > Papilionanthe hookeriana x Papilionanthe teres. The sequence continues at coordinate 157,969,824 of CM040422.1, read as the reverse complement.
TGTTTAAATCTCCTCCTCAAGTCCACAAATTCTCGATCCGACCATTCTTCTTTCGGACTGCACCACATTGGCTGGGCCCAAGTCGGGGTATTGTTCTTCACGTACAAATTTAGCGTCTATTAGCTTTTTTAACTTCGGCTATGACTTGTTGTTCGATTTCTAGACGTGATTCTTCTAGGACCTTGTCTGACCGGAATGTAAGTAGGATCCACCTCAGCTTGCGGACCGCAACCTCCTCGGAGCTAATCCTCGCATTTCATCGTAGCTCCAAGTGAAAATGATTTCTTTAAATTCCATTAATAACTTGATTATTTTGAGTCTTCTTTGTTGAGTAAGGAGCTAACAAAGGTAGGTCTAGGCTCTTCGCTATACCCAAGTTAACTTCCATTAACTCATCTATTGTGGATTTAATTTCTCTGACTCGTGGAGCGTCTCCAATTTGTAAATCCGGTTCGGCTCCGTAGTTTCCATGCGCTTTTATTGGACTTGCAAGACAACCAAGCAAAATTCAGTATCGGCCAACCGACCCTGCCGTGCATCCGAGTCCATACTTTGAATCGGGAGGACGACCGGAGTTATTCCATAACTTTCAAAATGTCAGGATTGGCCTCTTGTCCATTGTCGAGGTAAGAAAACCACGTTGAATTAAATTTCAACACAGGGAGAGTACCACTTAAAGGTAATTCCATTAATTCTGATGAAGTGACATCTTCGAATTGTACATTATTTTCGCTGAGGAAGAAGCATCGCGGTAGAATTTGATTGGTTTTGCACCGTCACTACGTAATTTCTTGACTTCCATACCCTCGATCTTATTAGAATGGATCGGAGTTAGGTCATAGTATGTACGTAGTGGTTAATCTTCTCGTACATTGATTTGTATTCTTCGTTCTTTTCATCTTCGAGGAGATCTTGTATTGCGTTCTTTCGACTTATTGTTGCCGCTTCTTGCTTCGATTTCTTTTTCTTCTTCGAACTATCATCCCAATCAACATTGATGGTCGTTCTCCGTCCAATTGTCCTAGCGTCTCTACCACGGCCTCGTCCCCGGCCTGACCTCGGATGCGAGTTGTGGAGAAACCTTCACCATCTCGCCGAAGGGAGTGGTGAGTGACTGTTGGACTAGAACTTCGTGTTCTTTCGTTGTCCCGAACTTTCTTTGCTTTATTTGTTACGGTATCTCTCGAGAAGATTATTTTCTTTGGCTTTTTTTTTTTTTTTTTTTTTTTTTTTTTTTTTTTTTTTTTGCATAATAAGCCGCATCTTCATGGATCCCACCCTCATGTACGGAGAATGGTTGTAAGTCGCCTTTGATGCACCGTTCCCCTCCATCGTAATTTTGATGCACTCGATGCAGAGATGATGGTACCATCCTCGTTTTCATGCATCCATTATCGGCCCGCAGCGTCAACGACGTTTCTGAATCGATTATATGAAATTTCGCGGTTGTCTTTGCTAAGTCACTGGTTTTCATTATGCTATTGACCCGAGGGCTCTTTCTCCTCTCTCGGGCCGGGAACTTTAATAACATTTTGCTCGCCTCGCTCACGAGCATCAATTTCCAAGTATGCTATATGTTCGAAGACTCATTATATTGATTTGATGCCCGGATCCACCACTTGAGAGCATAAATTTCCTCAATTGTAACTGAAATGTACAATGCCGTTATGATCTCGTCGTCCTGCGTAGGTCATTGTCCGTGAAGGTAACACCCGTCGTTCCTTTAATGAACAAACCTCATCTGCGGAATTCCCACATTCGCGCTAAGCAAATTTCCGGATCAAGTAAGGCCTTTGATCAGAGCTTCCCTCATCTCCTTTGATAAGATGAGAGCATCGTAAATGCTCGCTCAAGGTGTAGTTTCGAGATGGGCTATACGTTGTAGTCCACTTTATTCCCATGCGTCTCGGGCTTCTTCTCCCCGAATTCGGTATTTTCCGCCGTGGTTGGTTCTTCGAACAACCACCGCTTCCTTTGTCTTCTTTTTGGACCCATTCTCGGAGGTAGAACTCTTCCACTTCTTAAGTTGACTTCGTAATTTCTTCGAATCTAGTGTTTGTTTGACCAGGCCCTCCTCAATCTAATGACCGGCTCTCCTGATTATCTTCAAAATCAAGGCTCTAACTCTATCGTAACCGGAGCTCCTCAAACTCACAGATAGAGCCGTTGCTTGTTGAGCTCTCGTAGCCTCCCTTGATGGATGCCTTCTTCGTCATTTTGATCGTCGAGATCTGTATGATTTGAGAATTGTTGTTGGTATCGAAATCTCGACGCCTTGATTTGTCGCTATTACGTAATCGTTAGAAATACCAAACGTAGCTAACGTCACATCACCCCACACATATGATCCCACCGAAGTGGAGCAGATAATCATACAAAATCAGAGGTTCGAGACTCGGACCGGAAACAACTATCCTTAGGATAAGCAACTCTCAGTCTAGCCTTAGGGACCTCGGTCCCCTCTTCTTCGTCAATTTTTCTTCTCTTCGATTGTCTCCGTCGAGGTGGTTCTTCTATCTAAGATAGTACCGGCTTAACGGGTCTCGAACTCGAATTGAAGCTCGCACCGAAGCGGTTCGGATGTTATCTAAAATCTCTTCAAGACCTTGTCCAGTGTACCATCCGTCATTGTCGTATGTTCATCGAATGACGTGACGGCCGAGAGGACATCGACGAACCTCCTTTCCGGGGTTCCTTCATGTACTCCTTCGGATTGTTATATTTCCTTTCCGAAGGTTGTCGTTGGACAACCCTTGAAGGTAATGCAAATTTCTCATCTTGTGCCCAAGAATTTTGCAGGGTCAAAAGTCGTGGGATCACTCCTTCGTTGACTCTCCGGTCTTTCGGGCTCGTACCGGAAACTGAGTTTTGCCGTTTGAACATCTTTCGGTACCGCTTCATTCTGAACGGATATTCTCTCGCTCGAAGCTCCCTCAATGTACGTTGCGGACGAGACGGTTGCTCATACCGTGGAGACGACCGATAGCCGGACCGGGGTTGCCGGTACTCTTGTTGCGGCGGCTACTGCTCTCGTGTATTCGTATCGGCTGTTTGCCTTTGTCAACCGCGCAATCAGATCCCGTACTTTCTCGTCTTCACCGGCTTCTGTTTGTCAGTCTGCCACTGCTTCGCCTCTTCTTGCAAGCTTCCGGCCTTGCTTAACAACTTCTCAAAAGTCTTAATGCCGTTGAATCCTCGAGGAGAAGTGCTATCGCCGCAATGCTTTTAAGCAAGATGCTGACCGCAGATGTTGTTCGCAGCGTATTCACACTCATGCTTAAATTCCTCCATCGAAGTATGTAATCCACTAGAGTTTCATTCGGCCTTTGTTTCTCTACCACTAAATCACCTATAGTGATGGTGTCACAGCTCCGCAAAATCGCTTAATGAAGAGACTCTCTAGCTCTGAGAATGTCTTCACGTAACCGTGCTGGTAATTCCGCATACTAGTCGACACACTCTACGTACTGCTAAACGGAACGTTCGAAAGAGCGCATCGCCCTCCCGCCCGCATTGCAACAATCGGCATGTAGGCAAAAACATGCCGTTCGGGGTCTCGTCTACGAAGGCGAAACAGAGGTGGCACGAAGCTCTCGGGTATTGACATCACACTTTTCCTGCAAGGCCCACCCGTCCGAATGGATGTCCCGTTCTTCGATTGTGCTAAGGCTTCTCGCACCCGCCGATCTACCAAGTTCTTGATATCCTTTCGTGATCATACTTTCGTGCCGTATCCTTTTTCACCGGTCATCCCCATCGACGGATGTAATCTCCTTTCCTCCGTCTACGATGAATGACTTATAAAGTTCTATGTGGTTGTACTTGACTTTGAGAGGAACAGGCCATGGCCATCTCTTCCATCCTCTTGCCATTCGAGCGATCGTGTCGTCCTTTTCCTCGAAGTCGTCTCTTCATCGCCCGGCTCCCCTTCGCAACAAGAGCACCTCGAGAAGCTGATGAAGCCTGCATCAACCGTTACATGTTGATTTCTCGCATATTCATTGTCCATGAATTCCGATGAGTCGATCTCATCTCCGAACTTTTCTTCTCTTTTGCCAACCGCTTCATGTCGGCTCTCAACTTTTCCATGGCATCTTGGGCCGGAGCTTCGTGTATCTTTGTGGTTGTCAGTGCGATGGCTGTCGGGTCCTTTTTTTACGAGTCCCCTTCATCGCAAGAGTACTTTTCTTCTGGGATTCCAGCCTCCCCGGCGAGACTTTCTCTCTCGGCCGCCGTTTCAATCTCAATCGCTTCGTAGTGGACGCCACACCATCCTTCTAGCGCGTGCTGTCTATGACCGCATGGTCTATATCTACCAAATGCCGGAAGGTGGTATCCTCCTGACCGTAATCCTCGATACTACGACAGCGGGCTAGCTCTTCATTCTCTTGCTTGGCTTTTCTATCATGACGGCGGGTTCTTACCCCGGGGCCCAAGACGGGATTCGACCGGCACCCGTCCTATCCTTCGTAGAATCTCCGACACGGGGCAGTTTTCCTTCTTGCTACCACCAAAGTCATAGCCGAGCAAACGGCGTAGTTCTGCTCTTTCTCGCGGCTATCGTTGTAGTATGCGGGCCGAGGTAATGTGGCAACAATCTTGCGAACATCTCCTCCTCATCCTCTCGCTACGAGAGGGATGGAACCTCGCTCCTCCCAAAAGTGGTATGTAGTCGCTGGTGTATATTCTCGGGTAGCGGTGTATATTCGGCAACTCGGAATTTCCTCAGATGGCAATCTCAAAGCAGCTCTCCGTTCTGCGATCCTTCTATTTCTATTTCTTCTTTTGGGTCTTTGTCACGATGTGACCTTCGAACCGGACCCGATTTCGAAGACAAGGTCTTACAGAAGATCCGTACCCTCCACGGTAAATGTGTGCCTACTTCATAGTTCTGGATTTCTTTCCCTTTGATTTGGCAGAAGCCTGGCAGGTGCAGAAACAATCTAGGACTGAAGGTAGTAAGAACAAATTCTCCCGCTTTATCAGCAGGATTCTCCTAGCTCAAGACCTTTGCAGTGGAGGAAACTTTGGTCGATTCCAAGGTTGAACTCAAGCATGGTTCCTCAGCTTCGTATACCTTGTTTGTTACAAAGAGGGAGACGTCGGGGTGACTCGACGTTCAGAGTTTTCGAATCCCCGTCCAACCGGATGACCCCATTGTCTAAGGCGCCATCCCCATGTATTGCCGAAGTCCAACACCGTTGGTGAAGGAGAAAATCAGTTTCATAGCTTCCATTTCTGCAAGGTAGACTCTGGTTGTCAGTCCCAAGTTATGCTTCTTTCTTCAGACGAAAAGAAAGGAATTAAAAAGGGTCCAAACTCATTCTTTGTTCTGCGATTATAAAAAGAATCATTTGTTAAAAGAATCACTTATTAGAGGGTTTGTTTATTTAGAACGGGATGTTCAAAGGTGTAGAAAAGGTAAGGAATCCCATTCGCAGTTGAGCGGGAAAGAAAGTCTTAAGCAAGACTTCTCGACTAAGGATCATTCCTAAACTAACACCTATTGGGGTGGGTCCACCCCCACCTCGAAATGAGGTAAAAGGATCTCGCAACCTCCTCCCCGTTTAGGGGTGTCTAAACAAGGGCTCCTAAATCCGAGAGAATGTTGGCTATACTCATTCAAGATAGAAATGAACATAGTATTCCACCGAAAGAAGGGTAGTTTGATCCACTTAAGGACATGAATGCACTACCGATTTTTGAAAGCGTACCATATTTGATTATAATGGAGAGAGGAATTTTCCTCACGGAAATGCTTTAAATCTGTCGGCATATTTTTAGGGTTGTATTGTATTTTAAAAGGGTCGCCAACGTGTTGTCGACGAATTTTAAATTTTAAATTTCCGATTTAAATATATATATAATTTAGAAAGTAGTATTCGACTTCGAAAATAATTTGAATTGGAAGTTTTAAGATATGAGATTAAACCGATCTCACATCCCAAATAGTTTATATAAATGAGCACCGCACCATAAACCGTGTATCTATCCCTAAGGATAGACACAATCGCTCGACTCGTGGGGCTCGATCGAATAAACTAGAAGATTTCCAGGCACATCCGTTCGTCCGCGAACCAATTTTATAAGCCGATAAAATTTCGCTTACTACGAAACATTAAAATGGTTTATATTACCCGGGTTCTTTAAAAATTCCCTATAAGGGCAAGCCCCTATAGTTAATTACATCTTAAGTGACGGGAATCACCTAAGAAAACCTCGATACACCAATACCCCGCTCTCAAGAATTTCAAAGTTTAAGGTTTTCAAAGATTGAATTTTGAATTTCAATGAATACATCAATTTGGAACATTTTTGTTTTGTGAATCCGAGAAGGAAGAAAGGTAGGAGTGAATCACTGATTCGGAAGTGAACTTCGGTAATTTCCCGACTATCCTATTGTTTGGCTTGAATTCGGAAAGTCCTCAATGTTTATTTAGTATTTCAATCTTGCCAATTTTAATTAATTAGGGCTTATATTTTAGAAGTGATAAATCAAACAAATAGCCTAGAAGATGTGAGGGTTTATTGTCGTATCTGGATTTAATTACCTCGGAATCCTAAGACCTAGTTAGGGCTTAATTTGCAATGCAAATGCCTAACGAAGAGTCGAGGATTTATGTCGCACTGTGCAAGCTACTCGAAAATCCTATGGCTTTGTTGTTTAATTCTAAGAAAGTTTTGTCAAGTAGGTTCAAGTTTTGTTGATGACGATGGCCGTGCTGCCCACCATGCTCCAAGCTCCTTGTTGTTGCAGAGGTTTAGTTTTAGAAATTATAAATCGGGAGATGAGAAAAGTGTTTTCGTTTTAGAGAAGTCTTAATTTCCAAGTGTTTTGTATTTTCGGATTAAAACAAATCTTAAAGTTGATTATAACGATACCGGTTAAGATCCCACGGTTCCATCCTTCCGGCATCATTATTTATCGGATTCACTTAGTCCTCGTATGAATTTGCTAAACTCAACCGAATGAGTTCCACTTTCATTTAGACCGGGCAACTCGTTAGCAACACGTAGGTTACATCATCCGAGGTATTCGATCATCCAACAGACGTTTTAATTTAGTTGCAATTGTAGTTTTGTGTTCTGTTTGTGATTAAATTTTGAGTTGTTTTATATTTTGAAATGTTAGAAGTGTGAATTTTATCTTGCAATGACTTTTAACTTAGTTTTCGTTTCAGCTTTAGGGGTTATCCTAAAGGTGCGGTTTTCATGCAATGCTTGTTTTATCATGCAAGAAAAGTAAAGTGCATTTCGCAATAAAGTAGATTGCAAGAAAGTAAATTGCAATAAAATAAAAGCGTACCCGGAGGGTCTTCCCGTCATCCCAAGCTACTTAAAACACAATTAGAATATTTAAGCAAGTTCCTAGTAAAGCTAAGGGAAAGGTTATGGTTTTCTACCAAAATTCCTAATCCTATAAATAGTCATCTCCTATGACGTCTAGGTTCTTTGTGTTTTTGTTTGAGGACGATTTTCTATCAAAGAACAATTAAGTCCAATTGTCTTAAATATCCTATCATATCGAGGAAGTGCTTAAGAAGAATCTTAAACATCTTTCAATATTTCTCATAGGATTTGCTTTAAGTCCAAATGAATTTAATTATATAAATGAATCGACGGCCCGAGGTTTTCAAGTTTTGTTAACTTGCTCTCGGTGAACTAGGACATTTGAATATCCTATGAGTGAGGTAACACTTCATTCGATGTTCCATTTGGTGAGTTATAATAATCAAAGCTTTCAAGGGTAAATTAGTATTTAAATGATTTGATTTAAGTTAAAGGGTTAAATTTGGAATAGTGTTCAAGTTGCTTTATATTTAATTTCTTTTATGTCTTTGTGGTGATGTTATATTTAATTCAATTTAATTTCCGATTAAGTTTTAATTTAATTTAATTTAATTTAATTTCCGATTGATGTTTAATTAATTTGATTTGATGTTTAATTAATTTGATTTGATTTAATTTAATTTAATTATTTAATTTAATTTAATTTAATTTAATTTAATTTAATTATTTAATTTAATTTAATTTAATTTTAATGTAATTTAATTTAATTGTTTAATTTAATTTAATTTAATTATATAATTTAATTTTAATTTAATTTAACTTAATTTAATTTAATTTAATTGTTTAATTTAATTTAATTTAATTATTTAATTTAATTTTAATTTAATTTAATTTAATCCAATTTAATTTACTTAATTTAATTTAATTTTTAATTTAGTTTTATCTTTAATTTTAATTGAAATTTTTAAAGAGTTTAATAATTTAATTTTACTAACGATTAAGTCTTTTAATATTTTGAATTTGAATTATCATTTTAATTAAGAGTTGAATATTAATGAGATGATTAATTTAGGGATTTTTAAATTAAAGAATAAATCTCTTCCTAATAAATATCCCTTATTTTAATAATTCCAATTCTTATTATTCTTCCAAATTTAATCTATTATTTAATTAAAGTTTAATCATTTAAAAATTGTTTAATGAGTTTCTACCCTTTAATTATTTAAATTTCAATCATCCAAACCAGATTAAGATCAAATATTTTACTTGTTGATTTTTTATTAAACCTAAAGTTTTAATTAAGGTTAAAAGTTTAATTACCATTTTACCCTTTAAGCTTAATAATTTCATAACTCACTAAATTGAACATAAATGAATTTGAAATTTTTATGTGACTTCACTCATATGTCAATAAAGACATGAGAGGAGAAAATGCGATTTTTCTGTATTTAATTTATTTATATAATTATTTTTATGTGAAAATAGTAGATTTTCAAGGAAAATTTGACAATACGACCAAAAGAAAGTTCCTCTCCTTAAGAAAATTAGGGGACATTCAATGACCAGAGAAGCTACTTGGACCAATTTTGGTGATTTTTTGAATTATATTATTTTTATTATAATTATTTTGAGTTTTGAGCAAGTTAATTAATTTAAAAATAAAATAAATGTTGAAAAATGGATTTTATATTTTTCAAAATCTCTCTAATATCAAGGAAACCAGAGAAACAAATTTTGCAATTTTCTGATTTTTTTATGATTTACTATAATTATTTTAGTGAAAATGCTAGAAAATACATTTTTAATTTTAAAATTACCTTAAAACTTTAAAATTCAATATCTCACTAAATTGACCTGTGAAAAAATGTGGGATTTGTTCCTATGATTAAAATTCAAAATTTGACATTTTGGTGAACTTTATTATTTTTGTGATTTTTATTATTTTTTAATTATTAAAAATATTAAAATATTATTAAAAATCAACTTTTTCTTAAAAATTGAAATTTTAATTTTCTGATTCCCTAATATCGCAGAGGCTCCAAACCAATTTGTGAATTTTTGAAAAGTATTTTAAAAGTTATGAATTTTTAAAGTTTAAAATGGCTAAGTAATAATTAACCCAATTAGTGGGGCTAACCAAGTCCAATTAACCTCAAATTTTTATGGTGAATTACTCGATCCTAAAGGTCGCCGGAGAATTGACATTTCAAGTCAATTTGATGCTTGGTTAACTCTAATTAATTAAAGACCTATTTTGCAAGTACAATTAGAGTTGTTCTGAGTGAGACTAACCTTGTCCCATTTTTCCTAGAGTTCTCCTGTCATAAGGAACATCACTAAATTTTTCTAGAATTTATTTCACAACATGTTAATTTCGAATTAAAATACCAAAACGCAACATGCATTTGAAAAATAAATAACTTTTCACAGAGATGCTTGACCTTGGAAAATTCAGGAATACCCCAAGTTCGAGGCTTCAAAGCCCTATGGTCTCATGCCATGGTGAATGTATATACATGCATGGAGAATTAAATGTATGCAGAGAGTAAATAAATTATAAAAAATAAAATACTGAAATTAAATGATTTCTTTTCCACATTATTCTCCTCTGTTCACTGAGCAAGAGGGTATTTTTATTTTATTTTTGTGATTTTTCTACACAAAGATGGATTTTTAAAGTTTCGATATTTAATAAATACATTAAATACCCTATTTATCTACTTATCCATGCGGCGCCGCCGAAACATCTACCCGAAGGGGTACGTGGCTCGCGCCGTGATTGGGCGCCGCCATCTGAGTCATCCGTCCCGGGCCCCGCGGTTCACGTAACATTCCCCGGTCCGGCGCACCAATCGTCCGCTCGATACACGCGCGATCCAACGGCTCGGTCATCGTCTACGACCAGCACCCGTGACCGTCAACCTCTAACCCTAATTTCTCACTCGATTCTCAACGGATTTTCGTGTTCTTATGCTCTATGGATTCATCTTGAAGAGACGAACACATCCATACGGTAAACATGCATTTAAATTGACTCAAATTAAAATGAGAATCTCTCGGAAGCTCGGGAAGAAGAGGGAGTCCATACCTTTGCTCGCAGAAGTGAAGCTTCGATCCGAGAGTTGTTACACCTTCGATTGGATCCTATTAAGCTCCAGATGAAGTCTCCTGGTCTGGTGACTTGTCTAGCTGGATTCCCGACCACGCCCGATCACAAGCGGAGGGCTTCGAACAACCGTGGTGGCCTGCAGATGGGCTTCGCTAGAACTTCTCCTCGTCCAAGGTAGACTCAATCAATTCGGGAATTGGCTCACTGTGAAGAAGTGTCCTGGCTTGCCAAAGTTTGAGCTCAAAATTGGGCTCGCCTAGAGGAATCGGGCTGAAATTCAGTGGGGATCAGTGCTCTTATGTGGAGAGTGATTCCTGAGTGATTTTAAGTGCAGTTTCCTTAAGGCTCTGCTCAAGACCTCCTTTGGCCGAGAGTGTGAGGGGTTTAAATAGGCATGGCCGGAGTGGCCTCCAGGGAGTTTAATGGTTGGGATCAGCTGCTCTGGTGAGGAGAAGAACAGCTTAAATGGCCATTTGGAGGAGGCAGCTCAAGAAGGTGGAATTCGTACCTCGTTCCTCCCAAGGCTCTCGGCATGGTGTTTTCCGGCGACCGGGTGGGCTGCCTCGCCGTGGGTCAGGTTACCCTCAAGCTCAGGTGGGTCAGGGCTGAGGCTTGTGCGCTCATTTGAGGTTTGACATGTGTAAAGGAGTTTGATTTAAATGGAATGGGAGAAGGCTCACTTTGGCTTTGGCTTGGGTCAACCCACCATTTTGGGCTTGGTGCACCCTTCCAAGCTCTGATTTTGAGCTGAGGGAATCATTTAGGTCAGCTTAGAAGGAGTGGTGAAGTCTCCATCCATGATGAGGTAAAGGATTTTAGGGATTTTGGATAATTTGGTGGAAATTTGGATGAAGCTTCATTTAGAATTATTTGATGGTTGGTTTAGGACTTAGGGATGATTTTAATTGAAAATATGATGAGGGGAAATGTCATATGGGCTTTGGAAGAATTTTTTGGGGTTTTGGATTTGGTGGAAGTGGGCTTTTAAAATGGTTTAAGGAATGGGCCCTTAAGTTTTGAAAATGAATTTATGGATGGGAATTTTGTAAAGAGGTTGGGCCAAATAATTGTTGGGTTTAGCTCATGGATGTGTCATGAGTGATTTGAAACAAATTGGGGGTGATTTGGATTTGAATTGGGTTGAATTTGGGTTCTTTTGGTGAATGGGCCAATATAGGTCTAAGTGGGCCAAGTTGGGCCAATGTTGAGCTAGGGTTGAAATTGATGTAAAATTAATGTTGAGAAATGTTTATGGGAGTGTTTCAAAGGAGTTTTGACTTTGGTTGGGTTTTGATTTTGGGGTTTGGGTTCATTTGGGTTAGGTTTGGGTTTAGGTCAAAAATAGGCCTTTTAGCTTTGGGTTGCGTTTGAGTGGGGTTTGGGTTCAAATTTTGGGCAAATCATGTTAGGGTTTTGTTTGTGGAAATGTTAAGGAAGATTTAGAAAATATTTGAGGTTAATTGGAGTTGAATTGGGTTAGTTTGGGCTAAGTTTGGGTCATGGGTCCAAATTTGGGCTTTAAGGCCCAAAGTGAAATTGGATCCAAATGTCAACCAAATTGGACTTGGATTTGGTCTAGATTGGTATTGGGGATATTGAATTGAAGTTTAGAATTGAATTGGACCAGAATTTGGGTCAATTGGATAGGTTTGGTTTAACATTGGGTTCACTTTGGGTTAAAATGGGTCAATTTGGGGTTTTGACAAAAGTAGGGTAAATTGACAAAATTGGCCCATGGTGTAGTTGGACAAAATGAAATTGGGAATATTTAGGATTTTCTGGAATTTTCTGGGAATTTTCTGAATTTTTGGATTTTTAGGCCAAGAAGGGTATTTTGGGTATTTGGAGGGTATTGGGGGGTATTTTTGGAATCTTTGGTATTTTTGGGTATGGATGATCAATTTGAGTGATGTGGAGATGTTTGGGATTGATTTTGGAAAATTTTGGGTAATTTGGAAATTTTGCAAAAATTTGGGTAATTTCGAGGTTTTGGGTAGGCTTAGTAGGTGTAAGGTCTCGGGGTCAAAAATTGAAAATTTGGGAAATTGAAGATTGGGTGAATTCAAGTGGGAAGAAATCATTTTGGTTGAGCCATGAAGCCATTTCAAGCTCATATGAGCCATGAAGGGACTCATTTGAGGCATTCACTATGTTGTTCCTAACCCTCTGAGCGAGGGCTTAGGGGTTAAGGACCATCCATGTGAATCACCCACATGAGTCGGGAGGTTAAGTTGGGTATGGGTGTGGTTTTAGGAAGTGTGTGGAAATGTAGTGTGTAAGTGTAGTGTAAGTCAGCCCCCCTCACCAGACCAGGCCACCCAGGGCAGTCCTAAGGCCAAAGAGTCCTATAGGAACTCATCTTTTAAACTTCCACATTTGATTTCAACCCTCTAGGTGATTAGGGGTCTATAGTCAAGTTTGTGGAGTTTGCAGGGAGTTTAGAAGTGGTTTGAATTTCTAAAAGGCGGGTCCCAATTCTAGTCCTCTAAGATAGTCAAAAGAAAAAGCCTAAGGCTAGATCCTAAGCACTAACAAGAAGAAGGGAAGACCTCATCAAAAATGAGGTCAACACCTTCCGAGCTCAATTTTGTTATTTGTGATATTAAGCCAATCCCTTCAAATCTTAAACTCATTCTTAATCTTAAAATCAAATCCAAGTTCTTTAAATCAATAATTAATCAATACAAAAATTTTAAACAAAACAAATACTTGAAGCAAAATAAAAATAATAATAATAAAGAATGTGCCCAATTCACAGAGCGACCTTTTGTTCGTAGTGTTTTGCACTATGATTCAAAGGTATTTGCCCTTGCTAACATTCATAATTTTTCCTTTCGACAGTGCAATATCGACCCCACGCTTACGTTCTCCTGCAACATGCCCACTACCCGTGAGATCTGCCTCGCTGCTCTGATGATTCAGTTTGGGACCAGCTTCTGTGAGTTTGAAGTCGTCCTAGGAAAAGTCTTGTTCGTCATTATGAAAGTTACTACCCCTGAAGTTCAATAGCCATCCGCTGAGTTCGACCTGAACTCCCACTAGTACTTCCCTTCCGTCAAGAAGACGAAAGTTACTCCTACCCCTGTCAAGTCTGTCATTTCCATCTCGAGAAGGACCATCACCCCTACCGGTACTAGTTTTGCCGTTACCAAACCTGCTTTCTAGTCTGCCAAAGGGAAGGAGATTCTGCGTGAAGAAAGTTCTGATGATGTTTTTCTTGCCCAGTCGTCACTTTTTCAGATTTTTTCTAGCTCTAGAGTTCCCCTACCTGTTAGGTCTCAAAGGTAGAACCTCAGCCACAAGATTCTCAAGGCCGCCAGGGCACAAGCTGCAAGTCTACCAGAGATTAGTGAGATCCCTCAGCAGGAGGAACTCAGTTTACCAGAGACCTCTCCTCTCCTTCGAGGGAGTAGGTCCACCCGTTGGTTGATACCATTGGAGATGAAAGCCTCCGCAAGATTGCTATTGTTTTACTGTCACCACATAGTCGTAACAAGGTGGGGGAGAGGCCCATACCCGTCACTCGAGTCTACACTGGGTTCCAGAAGTTAGCTGAGAAAGAAGGGTGTTCTGTTGCCAAGCTCCTCAAAAGAATGGGATGTGTAATATCCCCCAGAATAAAGAACGAGATTCTGAGAAAGGAAAGGCCCGATCGTCTAGTACGAAGATTGTATGAAGCCCGTATTCCCGCCAGACTCCGTTTAGGGAAACACATTGGTACCACTACCACCACTACAGATGCCACTACTACCACTCTGACACTCGCGGTGCGCAGATTGGTCAAGTCTCTGCTAGGTCCGAGAGCACCATTTGTCGATGATTGTAAGGAATTCCCGAAGAAGAAAAGCAAACGAGGATTGTTTTCCTCTGTGCATGGTCTAAACCCTAGGGAGTACAGTTTTCCTAACCACTCTGATGTCCCCACCGATACACTCCGTCTCAAGACGCTGAATCTTAAGAGAAAAGTGTGGTTACCAAAGATCGTTGCACCAGTGCACTCCAAAAAGTTTACCGATCATAATATGGGCCATGAGTCCGATATTCCCATTGTCACTACTACCATTGCTTCTGTCAGTTGCAGAGAGAGGTGTCAGTCAGGAAAGGCCTACAGATCTCAGCTTAATAAAAAGAAAGATGGTTGAAGATAAATTCTGAAAGCTCCGAGCAGAGATTTTAGAGTTAGCAAAATAACGAGGGTTGGATATTGATGATAAAGATTACTACCTGTCAGATTACATAGAGGAAGAGTTCATGGAAATCAATGTCGTCGAGACAAGGTCCACATCGTGTGCGCATGACGCTCCTAGTGAGGAGAACGCCGCAGATAAGCTTCAAAGGGCCATTATGACAAAAGATGAACAAATACTCTAATTGGAAAAGAAGATGAAAATGGCTGCAGCTATGACCGCCATGGACACAGTACACGGACAGTCACAGTCACGACCAGTAGCATCTCCAGAAGTTAATCAGCCCAAAATTATACATATTAAGGATAAAAGAAGAGAAGTCTTCTCCGCTAACGGAGAGGAACCGCCAAATAAGGATTCAACGCCGAGTCTACTAGAGAAGGACATTAAACAAATGGTCAAACAACAAGTTTGGGAGGCCTTAGTTCAGTTCAAAGGTGGACCTTACCCAGAGGAATTCAATGTCTTTCCTTATCCCAAAGGCTTCTTGCCCCCAAATTTCAAGATGTTCGATGGTACTGGTAACCCCCATCAGCATATAACACATTTCAGAGCCAGTTGTTGCAACACAGGAGGAAGTGAAGCTCTATTGTTTTGACAGTTCGTCAGCAACTTGTCAGGGATAGCCTTCGACTGGTATGCAAAAATACCCAACGAATCAATGAAGACATTCACGGAAATGGAGAACATGTTCGTGAAGAGATTCGACGACGCACAACACCATGTCACCATAGGAGATCTTGTAGTAGAGCGGCAAAAGCCCAATGAGTCTCTGGTTGACTACATTTTGAGGTGAAGGAATTTCAGTATGAAGTGTGAGCCTCAGCTGCAAGAGCAGCACACGATTAAGATACTAGTCAAGAGCATTCACGGTCCAGTGGCTTTCATGCTCAAGGTTTTGACCATTAAATTCTTTGAGAAGCTACTCAGTAAGGCGAGCAGTTTATAGGAAGAAGTCAAACACATGGAGCCTACAGAAAAGGTAGAGAAACCAGACAAGGCATATGAGAAGAAATCTAGTGTAGTGGCAACAATCGACAGAGGGAAACAACCAATAAGGATACAGATGGAGCAGCAGCCTCAGTACAGTCAGCCTCCTCAGCCTCAGTACAGTCAGCCCCTATCGCAAAATGTTCAGCCTCCACAATATTTTCAGCCTTAGCAGTATGGTCAGCCCCATCCACCGCAGTATAGTCAACAGTACAGTCAGTTTGGGCAACAGTCGTTCCAGCAGAGGCAGTGCAGAACAGAGGGAATACATGTTCCATCAATTTCAGATCAGTTGAGCAGGAATTATTCCTTCAAAGATGATGTCCTAGCCAAGATTTTCTGCAATTTTATGAAGAAACCTGAGTTCAAATTGTTCAAACCAAAGAAGTCAAAAGAAGTGAATAAGAAAGGTCATCCCAACTACTATCCGTACCACAGGCTACTTGGACATACCATAGAGGGATGTTTCGGCTTTAGGGATTGGCACGAGAAGAACTTTAAAGATGGAATGTAACAATACTGAAAGAACATTTAAAAGAACCTGCAAGAAGTTCTATAAAAATGATTTCGTCCGTGCCAATATACCCGTACACCGACAATGATGGATGAAACACAGTTTGGACCAGGTCATCCAAGAAGATAGTTGACCAGATTCAAAGCACTTCGGAGCAAGCCACTGCACAGAGTATACCGCCTATAAAGCCAAAGATGGAGATTTCACCAGAGATGATGTCACAATAGAAGACCAAAAAGGAGGAGATGGTAGACAAGACGAAGATTGATAGCGCGAAGGATAGGATAGGGGCTACCCCTGTTAGATTGGTTGTCTCAGATTTGGAGGAAAAATTCCTCAAACCACTAACTCTGTATAATTTTCTTTTATGACTCTCCGGGGTATCATGATTATAAGAGTGACGATTTTAGCTACATTTTGACTATCTCTAGTAATGATGTAACTAACTACAACCCTTCTAGATTCGATTTCGATTCCCAAAATGATTCTCAAATCATATTAAACCCTGACGAGTGCAAAGATAAAGATCAAGAAGACATTGACAACACGAGGTACATTAGTTCGAGAAGTGAGGAGCCAGTTCTCAAATGCGAAGGAACACCGATCTCCATCAACTTAGACCTCTCATATTCGAAATCAGTGCCAGAAGAGTCGGCTACAACGTCAGGAGAAACTCTGGATCCAAAGGAGGAAGAAATAATAGAAGTACATTTAAGAAGTGGAAAGATGCTACCGCCAAGAACAGCTCCAATAGGGAAAGGAAAACAGATAATTACTCAAGAAGAACTGCCTCCAACAACGGAAGAAGTACTAATTTGAAACAAGAAGGGAAACCCAAATAAAGTGGATTGCAATGTACTAGTTTATCTTAGGAAGTTTCCAACCAAATTAAGCATCTACAATGCTTTGATCCTGTCAAAGAAGATGAGGGAGAATTTGATCACTGCTTTACTTGATCCAGAAGTTTGCTTAGATCAATTAACTAGCACATCCTCGAGTGGAGTTTGTACTTTGAAAGAACAGTCTGGCGTATCCTTCACCGATAAAGACTTGCTACTTGGTACCGTCGACCACAGCCATCTGCTCTACATCTCAATCAATATTGACAAATACATGCTTTCCAGAGTTCTAGTAGATCTAGGAGCGTCGCTCAACATAATGAGTTTGCGGACGTTAGTATACTTGGACATCGAAGCACAGGAGCTCTCTATTGATAAGATGATGCTAAGAGGATTCAAACAGAAATGAGAGAGAGCGCTTGGATCTATAACGCTGCAGATGAAGGATGGAGACCTAGTAACAACCGCAAAATTCCATGTCATCGATGCAGATACTTCGTTCAATACCCTACTTGGTCGACCGTGGCTTCATGAATATAATATGGACCCGCCATCGCTTCACCAATGCATCATACAATAGTTCAAATCTCAAGTTTTATATAGAGCAATGGAAAACTAGTTTGAGAAAAGGAGAACTGTGGAGTTGGTGGGCTCAGATGGACACTGTTACATAATCAAAGCAGATCCGCTGTTCTGCACTTCACCTTTAACTCGCAGAAGCAGCAGTTTCTGACGTATGCACTCCGTTAGAAGAGAGTGGATCGCCTTCGGAAAGCAAAACAATGGATTCCACTGTCATCACTTATATATATGCAGATAAAGAGAGAAATTTTACTTTGTATGCCTCTTAATAACCGAATTTAGACAAATGAAGCTATTGCAACCTTTTGAAAGATGTAAATATTACATATTAGGTGTTAAAGAGGCAATACACGATTTAAGTGGTATGCATGTAATTCCCCATTACAATTTTGTTTCACTTCCTTTAGTTGAATCTGACAGAAACCTTTCAAAAATCCAGAGAAAAAATGGAGAACAAACAGAACATTAAGCAAGCAACTGTTAAACTCATAAAGGCCCTCAAAAGTTCGTGCCATCGTCATTGCAAGAAAAGAGGGTAGATCTACAGCTCCATATAGCGGGCATAATTTCTTTCAATGATGCATTTTATTTTCATTAACATCAATATAATTTACATACATGCTATACAATTCTCATGTATTCACATATTTAATACCAAAACTTTCACTTTTACATGAATAGCACCCAAATCTTTAATATTTAAAAAAAAAAATACTACTGCTAATTTTTTAAAAATGAATACAATTTCTCATGCATAATTTATGACACCAAGTATTATATGTAAGTATCAAACTTTTAAGTGTTAGAAATGTAAAAACATAGGAATTTGTATATACATATAGAGAGATAAATGTAATTAATTATGTCTCATAAAAATCAAAATTGTAGAAGCTTAACTTTTAATCTTTAGTGCTAACATAAATATTGAAGTTTAGGTGTTTTATATGTAAATACATAAGAGCTGGAAGGTGTAACAACCCAAACTCTCAGCGATTGAGTTATTGTCTCATGTGGCTTAATAGTTTTTTATTTTGTCCTATTAGTGTAACTTTCATGGAGGTCACCCATCTCAGGAGTCTCCCGCTCGGCACACTTAACTATGGAGTTTATATTGAAAGTCTAATAATTACACCTGAAAAGCACCTCCTTGTTTAAGTGTTCAGATTCATTATACTTGAGGGTTTTCACAAGTGGATTAAGTATCACTTTCTTCTATTGAATTAAAAAAAAAAAAGCCTTTAAAAACTAGGGAAGAAAATACAGAGTATAATTCAAAAAATGATGGAAGAACAATTACAGTAATAACTGCATAACACAATTATAACCTAAGCAAAAATCCAGAGAAAAAATGGAGAACAAACAGAACATTAAGCAAGCAACTGTTAAACTCATAAAGGCCCTCAAAAGTTCGTGCCATCGTCATTGCAAGAAAAGAGGGTAGATCTACAGCTCCATATAGCGGGCATAATTTCTTTCAATGATGCATTTTATTTTCATTAACATCAATATAATTTACATACATGCTATACAATTCTCATGTATTCACATATTTAATACCAAAACTTTCACTTTTACATGAATAGCACCCAAATCTTTAATATTTAAAAAAAAAAATACTACTGCTAATTTTTTAAAAATGAATACAATTTCTCATGCATAATTTATGACACCAAGTATTATATGTAAGTATCAAACTTTTAAGTGTTAGAAATGTAAAAACATAGGAATTTGTATATACATATAGAGAGATAAATGTAATTAATTATGTCTCATAAAAATCAAAATTGTAGAAGCTTAACTTTTAATCTTTAGTGCTAACATAAATATTGAAGTTTAGGTGTTTTATATGTAAATACATAAGAGCTGGAAGGTGTAACAACCCAAACTCTCAGCGATTGAGTTATTGTCTCATGTGGCTTAATAGTTTTTTATTTTGTCCTATTAGTGTAACTTTCATGGAGGTCACCCATCTCAGGAGTCTCCCGCTCGGCACACTTAACTATGGAGTTTATATTGAAAGTCTAATAATTACACCTGAAAAGCACCTCCTTGTTTAAGTGTTCAGATTCATTATACTTGAGGGTTTTCACAAGTGGATTAAGTATCACTTTCTTCTATTGAATTAAAAAAAAAAAAGCCTTTAAAAACTAGGGAAGAAAATACAGAGTATAATTCAAAAAATGATGGAAGAACAATTACAGTAATAACTGCATAACACAATTATAACCTAAGCAATCATTGAAAAGGTGAAGGAAAAGATTTGCCACAATTCCATTCTGAAGAAGATTCACCCAACTCTTAGTCAACACAACATAGATGCAGTGGCCACCAAAAGATACACGGGTCATCAAAACTGCACTAATACGAGAAAGTTTTCTTTGAGGGGAGTAGCATTAATCATTTATTTATATGTATACAGATCATTAAGCAATAGAAAAGAAACAAAGACAAACGTCAACTTCGACTAAATTGCTGGAATCGACACACTTTTAAGGGCTCATATAGTAGTTGTTGACGATGACAAAAAGCAAACCCACCAAAAATTTCTCTACGAGGGACTCAAAGAAGCAGTAGTTCCCCTAAAAAACAAGGGCCTTCCAAAATGCTCGTAAATATATAAGAATTGGATTGTATGGATATAAATTCCACATCTTATTTATAAAAACATTTCATTTTGATTCTCCTAGTAGAACTTTTGCTACTTGCCTAATAGTATTTGTTATTTTTATCCTATATAGAAGTTGCTTCTTTATGAACATCCCAAATCTTGAAATAATAAAGTTTACTCATAAAAAAATAATTTTATGTGTCTTTTAGGTGCCGCCATCTAATTTCAAGATTTTTTTTCACAACTCTTTATTTTAAAATTCAGAACTAATAATCGACGTTGGTTGCTTAAATTTTCACTTGGAATGATCTTACAATCTTTACTCTCTCTACAATCTCTTTCGTTTTTATAAGAAAATAATCAAATTGTGTTTTATTAAATCCATTATTCTAAGAAATAATATATTAATATCTTTTCTTAAATAAAGTATTAGCAATCACAAAATCATATGCTAAAGCAAAATCTAAAAAGATTCTACCTTTTTTCATTAATCACTCTAAAATTGTAGCTACTGTCAATATTTTTCAAATTTTCCACTTTTCTACCAACATAGCCATTTAGATCTCGTCAAATGAAAATTCTTTCTTCAAGAGCCGTCCTTTGTATAATTCTTTTAGGTCATTTCAGAATTTTTTTTTGAATCTATATCTAAACATACTTGAGGAGTATAAGCATTATTAATATTAAAATTTTCAATATCAACAACAATCGTTAGGACTATAATTTTATCACCAATCATATTAATTTGTACATTATTATCTTTCAAACTCTTACATATAATTACGCCTACACAATTTCTAAGGCGACTCCAACCTGAATGCCAAAGTTTAAAAACGAGTATATAAGATATTTATCTTCCTATGAACCATAATATCAACTAAATACATAAATTTAGCAGTGAGAGTGCCAATATTTCAGGTTCATATCCAAATATTAGTTTTATAGATTAATTATTTACCTGCATCCGTCCGTAACTTAAAAACCCTTGTTTATTTGACACTATATCTAAGCACCTATGTAGCGAGTCTTACACATTTTCCACTATGTTGAAGCCATACATCGCATAGTATCCAGGGCATGTCCTAGCATTTACACAGATTTAAGGCATTCATGTCATGATTTTTTGATCAATTTTATGATGGTTGTCGACTACCTAACACAACCCTCTATTTTATAATACTATTATTAATTAATTCAAACCAAAACCAAATAAACACAATCGAACAAAAGCATTCGTGCTCAACTCGTATATAGCTCAAAAAATTCATGTTCGATTCACTTGTTTAACGAACAAATTGAAAACGGGCTGCTTAGCGAGCCGAACATGAATTACTAGTGAATGAAGAGCTTTCTTGACGACCCTAATCACAATGCATTAATACAGACCAAATGAGTTCAGGTTATCCATAAATTGCAGCACAGATGCATTAATACAGACCATTTGAGTTCAGGGTATCTATAAGTTGCAGCATTAGTGAACTTAAAATTCAAAGCCTGCAAAAATAAAAGGAAACAAAGATAGATAACAACTTCTGAAAAATATGCAAACATCAATAAACTTTAAATCCCTAACTGGATGCTTGAAGGAATAACCTCTAGCAGCTCAAATGGAAAAGACACAAGACTACAGCGGTAACCAAAGGAAGCATGGATCTTCCAAGCTGCTCGATCGTCATTGCATGAGAAAAGCAGGTATCTTTAAAGCACCATGAACATATAAAAAATAACATTTCACATTAAATTTAATCATCATCGCCCAATCACATACCGGGATGGAGGCTGGGGAACGAGAGAGAGATACATGGAATTCGTTGAAAAAAAATTTCAGTACATTACCATAGTTGGAGATGGAGATTTAGTTTTGGGAGCATTTACATACCACCTAATTCTTAGTTATTTACATATCAAACACCTCAACTTTACTTTTTTACATTTATACCACTAAGCTTTCTTATCACATGAAAAATGCCGGGATTTTAAATTTTAAAATGTGAAATACGCCTTTCCATATATAGGTGATGTGGTATTTATGTAAAAATTGAAGTTTTGGTGTTGGAAATGTATTGTGTAGCCTTACGCGCCTGAAATTGCACAATATAAACTGAACCATTTTATAATTCAGACGTATGTCCTTGCATACATGTTTGCTGGCAGAAACATACTCAAAAATCCATTTTGGAATAACCTCTAGTAGTATACTTGCTAGTTTATAGAGATTAAGCAATCTTGAATTCTAAGTTGGATCCAATATCCATTTTTTAACATAAAGAACTTCTAATTGGAGATGTAACATTATTTTCAATAGGAAGTTATATTAAATGGGGGGTCCAAATTAAAAAAAATTAAAGTAACATTCCTCTACAGGTGCTTGCTAGTTTATGCCCCCAAATACAAGTGTGACCAAGTATAAGGTGCTTGGTGCCTGAACGCTCTAAGTCCACATGTATGCTTACTACTAGTGTATTGCGTTTGTGGATTACCTTTAGTTATTGATGTCAATCTTGTAAATTTTATTAGGACTTTCTCTTTTATCATGCATATTCTAGAACTAGGTTAAGGCTTGCAGGTATAGGACTAGCACGGAACCTGCTAAGGCTTGGTTAAACCAAGATGATCTGAGCTATAACATGGTGGAAAGGGATGTAATTGGAGTTTGAGAAGAACGCTTGGGCTACTTTAATTTTAGGAATACTGCAAGCTATATATGGCAGGTGAGGGGTGCCCACTTTCCTTTCTCTTTCAGGGGGTACCATGATAACTGACCACATTGACCTTTTATTTATTATTTGCCTGCTATATTTTTATTTGTACTTGCACGTGTATGTGTGATAAAAATGCATATTTTTCTTAGGTCTATTTATATGATTATTTGGCTAGTTTAACATAATTTTTTGTTAGGCTCTTAGGGTAATTTATTTTATAGTACTCTAATATCTTCAACTTACTTTTTCTATAATCATACTCGTAACAAGAATAACAAAAAACTTAATATAATTTTTGCATATCACACCTTAGGTTTTCCTTGGCATGCATACAAATATTAAGAAACTTAAAATGAAAGTTGTGTAAAAAACTAACTTAGGGAAATCATAAGTATATATGAGCATCATAATATTGCTTATCTTCCTTCCCTTTAGACTTTCAACAGTTACACGAAAGGGGAGATCTAATCTATGAGGATCACCACACTTAAGGAGAAAACTTTGCCTTTTGTACTCAACTTAGCCTTAAGACTTTCTAAATATGCATCATTTAGGATTGCATATCCTTTCATAGCTATCAAAAAATAGTAAGAACCACAATCATCAATAAATAATTATGAATAACAAAATTTTAATCGATCGTTCAAATCTGGTCGATCTAGCTAGTCATTTATCTTTCTCATTGATTCACTCGACTTGACATAATATCGAGTTAATAATAAAAAACTAAAAATGAAAAACTTAAAAATATTTATAATAGTTAGGAGCATAGGTCTGTTAAGACTGCTCCATCTTCAAGATCTAGTCATAAGACCCAACCCAATATTCTAATTAATAACCACATTTCACTCTTTATGCATATGTAACAGCAGTCATGATTGTAAAGCGCTTAAAATGTTAGTTGCCAGTTTTTTCCAAGCGAGTCGTATGACTTGAGGGAATCAGGCTAGGTTTCACTCCTTGTTGAGAGTGTGACCCATAAGTCCTAAGTTTTAGATTAGGTTCAAGTCTCTATCTTAATGGTATAACTAATCCTAGTTTAGATTTTGAGGTGAAACAACCAAACTTGTCATGAAACAAACCACTCTTAGGCTCTTCAATAGCTCGTTCTATCGAATATAAGTCTTAAAATTTTAAAATGTTATAAAACTCAAACCATAATTCGATTTCATTATTTAAAGAGTAAGATCCAAGCCCAAGATAGACTGGAGTAATCACTCGACCTCCCAGTATCTGGTGCTCCCTACTCCTCTATTGATTTCCGGTAAAAACTGTTCCAGTTCGAGTTAATCCCATTTGAAACTCTAAATAACAATCTTGAAATCTATCGTTATGATATGTAAAAATAAATAACCACTGTTTTAATAAAGAGTTATTCATTTTTAAGATTTATATAACTAGGGAAGCTTACCTCTCTAGGGATACCACACCCTAAAATTAAAATAAACCCTATTTTTTTTAGGATGGGGAAAAGACTTATGGATTAAAACCTCACGGAGTAGTGAAAAATCATGTCGAGGTTGGGATCATCGCAGGGTAGTACTCTCGTCTCTTTGGGTGAATACAATTCCTTGATGTTGAAGTTGATCACAACTGAAAAATATCAAAATTTTTGTGTGAGGTTCCCGTAAGGTAAACAACCAAACTTAATGGCACGCTGATCATAGCCTAATATAGATAGCCCTAAATCAACAAATTAGCCCTAAATCAACCAATTACTTGACATTAAAATTTTTGAGATTTTAAATGCAATGTTAAATGGTGTTTGAATATTGCATGCTTATAATCAAACCAAATGTCATGATAAGAGGTATTTAACTACTCAATCTTAAACTCATTAACGTATTTATATTTTGAATTAACACTCTATGATTAAAAAAAACTCAAAGAAAATAAGACAAGTTGTCGATAGAATGTTTTAAAATTTTGACAAAAATAACTTAAAATCACACTATTAAATTATGAATGAACATTTATTTATTACAAAATGGGAACATAAAGTTCTATCCGATAACTAATGATGTTGACTACCACTAATAATTATTTTTATCTAACTACCATCAATCAAACACCATTGCTTAATAAACATTGTTCAAACAGTTGCCTAATTTTCTGCCCCAACAACAGTCGCCTGCCCACTTTCTATTGACTGTTACTGTATGGATGTCATCTTCCAAACCATCTATTATTGTCGTTTAATCATATTCATTCAATTAATATTATTATTCTACACTGCTACTATCACTATCACTAGAGATTAAATAAATGCACTCAACTCTAATCTTAATTTTTCAAATTTTGAAGAAGTGTTGATATATATATATATATATATATATATATATATATATATATATATATATATATATATATATAATTGATGATTCTTCTGGTTGGACTTTATAATTTATTTATTTATTTTATTATTCAGGTAAAAATTTAGTGCCGTCTTTGCTATTTTTATTTGTGAGCTTGTGTGTGGCATCCGGTCAAAATTGAGATCTAAATATTTCAATATCAACGTAAAATTTCTGGCATAAAATAATAATATATTTGAACATTGTTAAGTTTGATTTTACAATTTTTTAGGAAAGTATTTTGATATTATTATAAAATAATTTTTGTATATTGTATTAATTTTAAACTAAATTTATAAAATTATAAGTCTTATTTTTTTAAAATTTGTATTGCCTTTTGCTTGATATACTGTTCATAAAAAAAAATAAATTTTAAACAAAATTTTGCATATTTTTTCAGAAGTTGTTATCCCATGTGTTATCCCATATAACCACTCCCAGCCGAGAGAAATGGCCGCCTAATGGGGATGCTTAACACGTCCAAGAGGGAGAAATGTACAATCAAGAAGAGTGGGGGGGGGAGAAAGCCGCAAACTAGCATGCGCAGAAAAAGCCGGTTGGTTTGCTAGCGGATGCCTACCCTCCGCCTAACTATAAATTTCTCAAGCTGCATCCGTCTCCTCCCGCACTCCTCCCTCATTCTCTAACCTCTCCTCATTTCTCCTCCTCTAATCTGCCATTTTGGTCTGTGTCGCGGCCAGAGTCTGTCACACTTTTTGTTTCTTTCGCGCCACCATCTCGGCTGTGGAATTCCTTCATGTCTGGTCTCCATAACTTTTATATCCCGTTTCTTGTGACTTGGGGTAGGATCCAGGTCCTCAGCTGTCTAAACATTAATCAAAAGGGTGAGATTATCACGTACAACCGTGAATTTGATCAAATCGAGTCCTCTGCAAATTCCCCTGGTCAGGTACGAATAGATGAAACTCATCTCAGCATTAGCGATAACCCCAGCTCCGAGGAAGGCAGGACCAAATTACCAATTCAACTCCGCGATGCCGCCGATGCAATGCTTCTGGTCCACCACCACCAACTCTACCTTTGTTATGAAAAAGCGTGTGTGGAAGTGGTCTATCCCTCTCATGTCTGACAATTTCAAGAAGCGAGAGCATTATTCTAAAATCACAATTTTCCTCTCACACAAAGAGATCAAGAAAGACATCTACACACTGACTAGATTGCCTCCTTGCTGACGCCCTAAGAAGCGACCGAGAGTCAGTAAAAACGAACTGATGTGAGTTCGTGGCTTTAGCCAAATTAAATGTCTAACCTTTGTTGTCTCATTATTTTCACTAACCTGATTCTTCAAATTTCCAGCACAACAACTCCTCCCTGGCTCGTTGTTACCATCTGTCACACCATCTACATATCGAGTGCTAGATTAGCCTAATGGCTTTAAATTTTCTCACCCACGTCATAAGAAACAGGATATCAAAGTTATGGAGACCAGACATGAACGAATTTCACAGCTGATATGGTGGCGCAAAGGTGTGACAGGCTCTTGCCACGACGAAGGAATCTTCTAAGCGGAGATTACCATTGTTCAGAAGCTATAGCTGATCAAAATGACATATTAGAGGAGGAGAACTGAGAAGTTAGAGAATGAGGGAGGAGGGCTATCACCGGGAACTCTCATCGAGCTGTTTCTTTATGACTCTCGAAACTTTTTGGGGCGTCATCAAGAGGCAATCCAGTCAGTGTGTAGATGTCTTCCTTGATCTCTTTGCGCGAGAGGGAAATTGTGATCTTAGGACAATACTCTCGCTTCTCGAAATTTTCAGACATGAGAAGGATGGACCTTTTCTACAGGCTCTTTCACAACCGAAGTGGAGGTGGTGGATGAGAAGCATTACAGCAAGGGATTATGCAAATCGGTAGCCTCCTGGCTCTCCGATTACACAGTTAAATTCATCTAGTCCATCGCACGCTAGATTTCTTTCAGGGTACATTGAGAGACCAAATCCTGCTCCATTCTAATTATTCATTCGGAATGAAAAGGATGAATTCGAGCATCTGAGAGCTCCATGCCCTATAATACTTTTTTTCTTCTTATGTTGATTCTTTACTGAGCGTTAATTTAGCTGATAAAATTGCTATTAGTTATTCCTTGAGAAAATTATTGAAAGTTCTTTTGAAAATTTTGAATGTATGAAAATATTAACTTGATTTTTTTCATTTACACGCATGTTTTCATTTTTTAAATTTATTTTTATATAAGGCCATTTTAATATGATATAAAAATTTTGATCGGAGAAATATAAAAAATAAAGTGTAGTTGATAAACATACAAGTTTATATGAATTGGGTGGTTTGTCTGTAAATACGTAATGGGTATTGCACTGATCGATGGCCCGCATTGGAATTTGCTCATGTTTTCCTGACTAAAATAAAAAAGCCATCGAACAATGGTTTTTTTTTTATTTTCTGTGTTTCTTTCTTTTTTTTTTTTTTTTTTTTTTTTGTCTTTTCTTTTAATTACCTTTGGTTTGTCATATTCCAGAACTACATAACTTTCTAATGAAAATTTAGAATAAAAAAAGAGATGAATCATCTGTATTTCTTTCTGAGTTAAATTTATATCTATTTTTTTGTTCTGCATATCTTGAAGTATTTACTCATTGGTTTGCTTTACTAACATTAATCAAATGATTATGGTGGTTCTTAAGTTGGTAATTTTTTTATTAACCGCCGCCTGCCCTAGCAGTAAATGATTACGGTGGTTCTTTACGATCGCAAGTTAGCGTGCTGACATTTTTTTTATTTTTTTTTTTTTGCTTATTTGCTCGGTCAATAAATTTGATGTGCCTAGAATCTCAAGATAATTTTCTAATAAAAAATATTTTTATTTTCAGTTAAAAAACATTAAGTATTCCGTTTCAGAGAAGTTACAAGCAAATAAACCGAACATAATGACATCAAAGTTGGTCCAATCTGACTCAAATCAATCCCTGATCGTTAAGCTATTTGTGGAAGTTTCTACTGCCCAATTGGAAAGATAAATGAATTCCAAATCTGACAAGCTTATAATCGAATCAAATTTCGCGACAACATAAATCAAGTAATCCCAAGCCACTCAATTTCGACATGGTTAAAGTATTAAAATGTTTATAAAATACTGTTCAATCGAAAGAACCACTTTGGGTTGTATGATACAGTGAACTTGATTCATTCATTATTTGCATGGACGTTCTCACAAACACTATAAATAATACCCTCCTTTCTTGAAGAGTGGAGCTAGGCTTTAAACCATAGTAAGCCCAGAGCTTGGAAAAGGAGCTGAATTCATGTGTTCTATACTGAAAGTCCAGCAAACGTCATTCGCTCCTACAATCTCCAACCACTACTTGTCGGTCATCATGTGCCCACTGCTTATTACAACGAAGTCCCTTGAGGAATCATGACCTGTGCTATAGAATCCCAACATATATTGCAGACTAATGAAACAACCTAGCGAGCAACGTACTCCGAAAGACGGTATAACAACACATCTCAAAGGAGGTGTAAAAATGCACCTTTAAGATAGTATGAAAATGCTCTAAAGATGATATAACATGCACCTCTCATATAGTGTAACAACACACCACAAAATGGTGTAACGATGCACCTCAAAGGCTGCCTTACAACACACCTCAAATACGATGTATCAAGCATCCTATATATAGTATAGCAATGCATTCCAAAGATGACGTAAGGATACACCTCGAAGTCGGTGTAACAAGGTGCTCAAATATGATGCAACTATGCGCCCCACATACGGTGCAACCGACACTTCTGAAGTAAGCATCTGTAACTCACATGACCAACAACTATCATGGTTTTCAATTATGGTTTCTATGACAAGCTGGAACTACAACCATAATCTACAATACTCACGGTGATTTAGCCTTTTTAACAATCGATTACGACCATTGTAGCCTGTTACCGCTATTATTGTTGAATTATTGTTGTACATCAACTTTATAATTTCATCATCTTTAAATTAAAAGAAGAATAGGTTTGTGTACTTACGATGTCATAGATGGATTATTTCAACCTGACTTAGCTCCGTGTTTTTTCTTATTTCTAAAATTTTTCACGTAAAAACATCTTGTGTTTTAATTAATCACTTTAAGTACCCAAGTGCATGCCAAATTTTTTTGTAAGATGTTGAATAATCACTTTACAACCATAAATTTTCCAGCACACATGAATTTGACATCAATTGTGAGAAGCGAAGTCCCATTCAGCATTGTCCTCAAGTCTGAGCTATCGAGCCCCTGCGTCGCTTCCCATTTGGCATTATCCTCAAGTTTGAGATATCGGGCCCCTACTTTATTTCCCAATGATATACATAATTAAACTGGTGAAGGAACTTCTTTTTCGTCTCTTGAAGATCTTTTTTTTTTTTTTTTTTTGCATTCTTCAATGTGGGGGCAACCATCGCTGCACTCTCGAAAGGTTGTTAAAGTTAATATTTAGGGCACGATTGTGGCGAGATAGTTATCCCCATCTTATTCATACAGAACATCTATGAAAACTCCTTACAAACTGGAGGTGATCTTCACTGTAGTCTCGAAAGGTTGTTAATGTTAACGTTCTAGGAACGACTGTGATATTATGTCTCATTCAAACATTAAGTATTGAGAACAGTTTCCAGATTGGGAGGCAACCATCATCGCAAAGAGCGCTAAAGTTCCTTTTCAACTAGATTAGGAAAATGATCTCTGTAAGATTTGATACATTGGTTGCTTTACAAACTTGTCTAAAAAAAGCCCCAATTGGGGAACAAAAAATTCAAAAGCAGGAACTAGCAATTTGCCAAATAATATTCTTGAGTATGGTTATAACAGTAATTCCGAGAAAAATCATACTCCATTTTGATGTCTCCCCCAATCTCGAGAAATGTGAACATTTTTTACGCCTAATTTTGGGCTTAATCAGTACTAGAGAGACTCGATTCGACCTCTTCCATCATATGTTACGGTTGTCAAGTAGGAGCTTCAACTGACAGTCTTAGATAGGTAAAAAATCATTAGTTAATTCTCATCAGCTTCTTTTGTTACCGAATATAGTTGCCAAGTGGATGCTCTTTGGCTAATAGTCTAGGAAATGTCAAACATTATTAGTTAAAGACAAGGACTCAACTCATGTCGCTAGAAGATGAGCCCAGGAAACAAGTCTCAATGGGAAGCTAATGGAGGATATCTTTCTCACTAGAAAGACCACCTAAGGGAAAGTGGCAGACAAGATCTTTACCCATACCCTTGGAAAATGAGCTCAAGAGGTAAGTCAAGTGATGCTGTCCCCCACCCGCTGCTCCCGCGTTCTGTCAAGTCTTTGTGCATCGACGTCGTTGATTATTGATTGTTGATGTCATGGACTTGTCAGTTTATTCACCATCTAATTGCCCTTTCTCTCTGAAGAACTCTCTCTTTAATCGTGTAGGTGATCAAGATGGATGAGAGATCGAAGGTCTAAGGCATACAATGAATATCTTTCTTGACAACCCTAATCACAGATGCATTAATACAGACCAATTGAGTTCAGGGTATCCATAACTTGCAGCATAGATGCATTAATACAGACCATTTGAGTTCAGGGTATCCATAAGTTGCAGCATTAGTGAACTTAAAATTCAAAACCAGGAAAAATAAAAGGAAAAGATAGATAACAACTTCTGAAAAAATATGCAAATATCTATCCACTTTAAAGTCCTAACTGGATGCTTGAAGGAACATGCACATGTCTTCTAACAAAGACACAAGGCCCCAGCGGCTACAAATGGAAGCCTGGATCTTCCAAGCTACTAGATCGTCATTGCATGATTTTAAATTTTAAAAAGTGAAATACACCTTTCCATATATAGGCGATGTGGTATTTATGTAAAAATTGAAGTTTAGGTGTTGGAAATGTATTGTGTAGCATTACTCACCTGAAATTGCAAAATATAGACTGAAACATTTAATAATTCAAAACGTCTGTCCCTGCATACATGTTCATTGGCAGAAACATGCTCAAAAATCCATTTTGGACAAAATAACAACTAATGAAAGGAATAACCTCTAGTATTCCAGGACTGCCTATCGAAATTCAAGCCCTTTAAATCGGATTCAAACCAAAATTTGAACATGATACAAACCTATATCATTAAAATGGCTCCACAAATCCAGCAACCACACAGCCCCTAAGCCTCCTTTGGATGCATTAAGTTGAAAAAAAAAATGGAAAATGAAAAAGTTGACTGGAGGCTTAGATTCACCTTAACCTCAATCTTTTCAAGCAACGCCATCTAAAACTGATGCACGGGATGCAACGGTTACCCAACGATTCTTGGCCCGTCCAAGCTGCTCCATGATGGATTTCATCTTGGAAATCATAATAATGAAACTTATGGAGAAAAGAACATTACGAATATGCAAATGAAATAACTGCAAATTTTACTTTGTATGCCTTTTAATAACCGAAGTTAGACAAATGCAGCCATTGTAACCTTTTGAAAGATGTAAATATTAAATATTAGGTATTAAACAGGCGATACACGAATTAAGTGGTGTATGCATGTTATCCTCTCATTTTAATTTTATTTCACTTCCTTTAGTTGAATCTGACAGAAACCTTTCAGAAATCTGGAGAAAATATGGAGAACACACAAATTATCAAGCAAGCAACTGTTAAACTCATAAAGGCCCTCATAAATCGCCAGAAAAAGCAATCCAACAGCCCCATGTAGTGGGAATAATCTCTTTCAATGATGTATTTTATTTTTATTAACATCAATATAATTTACGTACATACTATACAATTCTTATGTATTCACATATTTAATACCAAAAGAATGGCACCCAAATCTTTAACATTAAATAAAAAATACTACTACTAACTTTCAAAAAAATGAAATACAATTTCTCATGCATAATTTATGACGCCGAATATTATATATGTAATTATCAAACTTTTAATTTTTAGAAATCTAAAACATAGGAATTGGTATATACATAGAGAGTTAAGTATGTCTCATAAAAATCAAAATTGTAGAAGTTTAACTTTTAATCTTTAGTGCTAACATAAATATTAAAGTTTAGGTATTTTATATGTAAATACATAAGAACTGGGAAACCCGAACTCTCGTCTTTTGAGTCCTTGCTCGCTGTGGCCTAATAGTTTATGACTGTCCTATTAGTGTAACTTCACAGGAGGCCACTCATCCCAGGAGTCTCCCGCACGACACGCTTAAGTATGGAGTTGATGTTGAAAGTCCAATAGTTACACCTAAAAAGCATCTCGCCGTTTATGAGTTCAGATTCATTACTTAAGGGTTTTCACAAATGGATTAAGTATCACTTCCATCCATTGAATTTAAAAACTAGCGAAGAAAATACAGAATGTAATTCAAAACATGATGGAAGAATAATTACAGTAATAACTGCTTAACACAATTATAACCAAAGCAATAACTAAAAGGGATGAAAGAAGTTGAAAAACTCGAATGAAAACACTTGCCACTATTCCATTCTGAAGAAGATTCAACCAACTCTTAATCGACACGACATAGATGAAGTAGCCACCCAAAGATACACGGGCCATCCAAACTGCACTAATACAAGAAAGTTTTCTTTGAGGAGAGTAGCATTAATCATTTATTTATATGTATACAGATCATTATGCAATAGAAAAGAAACAAAGACAAACGTCAACTTTGACTAAATTGCTGGAATCAACACACTTGAAGGAATCATATAGTAGCTATTGACAATAACAAAAAGCACACCCACCAAAAAGTTCTCTACAAGGGACTCAAGGATGCAGTAATTCCCCTAAAAAACAAATATATAAGAATTGAATGGTATGTATATAAATTCCATATCTTTAATATAAAACCTATTCATTTTGATTCTCCTAGTGGAACTTTTGCTACTTGTCTAATATTATTTGTTATTTTATCCCATATAGAAGTTCATTCTTTATAGACATCCCAAATCTTGAAATAATAAAGTTTACTCGTAAAAAAATAATTTTATTTGTGTGTTTTAGGTGTCTCCATCTAATTCCAAGATAATTTTATTTATTATTTTTTATCTTACAACTCTTTATTTTAAAATTCACAACTAAAAATCGACGTTGAGTAACTTGGAATAATCTTACAATCTTTACTCTCTCTACAATCTATTTTTTTCAAAAAAATAATCAATTTGTGTTTTATTAAATTCATTCTTATAGGAAATAATATGTTAAATATTTTCTTAAATAAAGTATTAGCAATCATATGCTAAAGCAAAATCTAAAATGATTCTATATTTTTCATTAATTACTCCAAAATAGTAGTCACCATTAATATTTCTAAAATCTTTCACCACTCTACCAACATAGACATTTAGATCTCCACTAATAAAAATTCTTTCTTCAAGAGAGGTCATTTGTATTAATTCTTTTAGGTCAGTTTAGAATTTTTCTTTGAATCTATATCTAAACCTACTTGAGGAGTATAGCCACTATTAACATTAAAAATTTTAGTATCAAAAACAATATTTAGAACTAATTTTATCACCAATTTTATTAACTTTTACGATCCTATCTTTCAAACTCTTGCATATAATTACATAGATACCATTTCTAGGGCAACTCCCACCTGAATACCAAAGTTTAAAAATTAAGCTATCAATCTCCTTAGTCTTTTCTCCAATCCATTTAACTTCTCGAGTACATAAGATATTATTTCCTATGAACCATAATATCAATTAATTACATTAATTTAGCAATGCGAGTACTAATATTCCAGGATCATATCCAAATATTAGTTTTATAGATTAACTTATTTACTTGCATTCGTCCGTAACCTAGAAACTTGCTTATTTGAAATTACACCAAGTTACTTGTGTAGCGAGTCTTACACATTTTTCACTATATTCAAGCCATAAAGAGGGTAGTTTCTAGGGTTTGCCGTAGCATTTACACATATTTAAAGCATTCATGCCATGATTTTTTGATAAATTTTAAGATATTTATCGACTACCTAATACAACTCTCCACTTTATAATAATATTATTAATTATTTCAAGCCAAAACTAAATAAACACAATTGAAAAAAAGCATTCGAGCTCAACTCCTATATAACTAAAAAAATTCATGTTCGATTCACTTCCTTAACGAACGAATTGACAACAGGCTGCTTAGCAAGCCGAACATGAATTATTCATGAATGAAGAGCTTTCTTGACAACCCTAATTACAGATGCATTAATACAGACCAATTGAGTTCAGGGTATCCATAAATTGCAGCACAGATGCATTAATACATACCATTTGAATTCAGGATATCCATAAGTTGCAGCATTAGTGAACTTAAAAGTCAAAACCAGCAAACATAAAAGGAAACAAAGGTAGATAACAACTACTGAAAAAATATATGCAAACATCTATCCACTTCAAGCCCTAACTGGATGCTTGAAGGAACATGCACGTCTTCTACCAAAGACATAAGGCCACAGCGGTTACCAACGGAACCATGAATCTTCCAAGCTGCTCAATTGTCATTGCACGAGAAAAGCCTATCTTTAAAGCACCATGAACATATAAAAGATAACATTTCACATTAAATTTAATCATCGCCGCTCAATCACATACCGAGAGGGATGCTGGGGAGCGAGAGAGAGATGCATGAAATTCATTGAGAAAAAATTTCAGCATTCATTACCATAGTTGAAGATGAAGCTTTATTTTGGGAGCATTTACATAACACCTAATTCTTAGTTATTTACATATCAAATACCTAAACTTTACCTTTTACATTTATATCACTAAGCGTCATATCACATGAAAAATGCCACGATTTTAAAATTTAAACAGTGAAACACGCCTTTCCATATATAGACAATGTCGTATTTATGTAAAAATTGAAGTTTAGGTGTTGGAAATGTATTGTGTAGCCTTACTCGCCTGAAATTGCAGAATATAAACTGAACCATTTTACAATTCAAACGTTTGTCCCTGCATACATGTTCATTAGCAGAACATGCTCAAAATTCCATTTTGGACAAAATAACAACTAATGAAAGGAATAACCTCTAGTATTCGAGGACTGCCTATAGATATTCAAGCCCTCTAAATTGGATTCATACCCAAATTTGAACATGTTGCAAACCTATATCATTAAACATCGATTCTTGGGCCGTCCAAGCTGCTCTATGAAATTATGGAGAATAGAACATTAATAATATGCAAATGAAATTACTGCAAAGGCTATGTAGCATCACCCTTTCCGTTTCAGGATAAAAAATGAACAATTTTATAATTCATCTATCTCATCCTGGCAGATGGAGAAAACGACAGAGTGCAGCAAAATGGGCTAGGAGCGAAACACCATAAACTATCGAGTAAATGTGAGAGTGATGAAAATTTAGGTAAGGATAAACTCACCAGATTTTAAAATCATCAATTCAACATTCAGATTAGACGTTTTCTGACTTCAGCCTTTGTCACTAAAAACATCTCTTTGCTTGCAACATATTCTCATAAGTTCCTAGTGACCGTTGATAGGAAATTGCATGGAAAAATAGAAATGGTAATATATAGATAATTTAATGGGATGGGCTTGAAGAAAATGGAGGCATGGACAATTAAAAAGAGGATTATAACATTTTAGACAAATAAATTACCATGAAAACAGGATAGCAATTCCCAAGCAAGTAATCATTCTCAGTTGACCTGAAAACTACTTAGCTTTTGGTATCGTCGCCATATACTGGGCTTATTTCCTAAGCTTCAAGGAAAACTTCTGATTAGTTTGCGAAGGAGAAAAAGGAAAAAGAATAAGAATAATAATGATAATGATAATAAAGTATTTGAGACATAATTTTAGCAGTAGAAATACATCCTACAAAACACTCTCAAATGAAATCCTTCAATGCATGAAAGAAAATTATAGAAAGCTAAATGAAACTAGAAAAGAAAGGCTGAGTATGCAATTCTCCATAAAAATGGCACATAGAGTTTGTTTCAAGCGGGTACAACTGCCTGCAAATACCATTGTAAAATATTCATTAAATTTTCAAAAACAGCACATTTTCTTTTCCATAAAAATTAAGCCAAAAACCTTTTCAAGCTCACAAGTTCCAGACTTTCATAAAAAACAGATAAAAACTACAATCAAATAGAATTATGGTTCTGATTATTAACGAGTTTTCTTTAGGAAGTGAAGCAGCACTGAGAACTTTATACATAACATCAGAGCTCTGATCTCCATGAGTATATGTTCTCTACCTATGACACTAGTTGCGGCGATTACCTGCAGAAGCGTAGGTCCAAGTTGCTCTACCATTGCATGAGAAAAGCAGAGATCCCTAAAGCATCTTGCACAGAAATAAGATCCTCTTCTATGTTGAATTCAATCATCATAGCCTAATAAAACGTGCATGTGCACAAAGTGAGAGAGAGAGACTCATGGAATCATAGAGATGAAAATTTTCAATAAATTTTCACCATTCCCACATTATATTCATTTGGACAAATATGCACAAAAAATCTATTTTGGCCAAATAATTACAACAGAATTAAAACAAACTCTAGTAAGAAAACAGAGTAAAAAAAAAACCTCTAGTATTTGGAAGGTTGATGACAAGAAAGTGTTGTCACTCTAAATATCAAACTTTAAGTGTTGGACATGTCAATACATAGAAGCCGTATTAAAATATTTCAGAATTACACAAAAAATTTTGATTTTAGATAAATAAATATATAAAAATTCAATGCAAGTATATAAATCCCCATTCTTCATATTTTTGAATAGATGATTAGAATGTCCTAACTGTACATCAAAAAGATATCTGCATTGATCTTATAGAAATCTAAAGTTCTAGAAAAGAGGAATATGATGGAGACAGTTCCCCTGCAAAGAGATTGTGATAGGACAAGCCAAGTGAACAAGACCAAATCCGACCTAGCCAAAAAGCGAAAAAAAAAGCGATCCGTGTATAAACAATTCGACCGGAAATAAGACAGGAAGGCACCCGGGCCATAAATTGTAGAATAACCAGCTCAGTACAACAGACCATCACGCAATAGAGCTGGCCTAATGGGGAGCTAGTTCCACAAATTATCTTTGACCATCCAACAAAGATCCAAAGACTAATTACCAGAGAGAAGATAGTCAACACACTGGGTCAAATGGTCGAGCTAATGTAGTGGAGCCAAGTCAACTAAGTTTAGCCGACCAAACCAGAAGGCAAGAGGGTGATAAATTGTTGCTTGAAAAATACTAGAAAAACTCAATATGGACCAACTCTAAATAAGGGTAAAAATGTAATATTATTATTGTACTAAATCTCTATAAATAGACATAACATTTAACGAAGAGGTTTACACAATTTTACAGCTCATTTTAAAGATTATAGCTCTACTCTCTCTCTCTACATTTCTACTCTCCTCTCATGCTATATTCATTGGATGTAAAACACGAAAAAATAGACATAACAATTAACAAAGGGGTTTACGCAATTTTACAGCTCATTTTAGAGATTATAGCTCTACTCTCTCTCTACATTTCTACCCTCCTTTCATGCGCT
This sequence comes from Papilionanthe hookeriana x Papilionanthe teres, assembly GCA_022702705.1. Taxonomy (NCBI): domain Eukaryota; kingdom Viridiplantae; phylum Streptophyta; class Magnoliopsida; order Asparagales; family Orchidaceae; genus Papilionanthe; species Papilionanthe hookeriana x Papilionanthe teres. Next base: position 157,932,114 of record CM040422.1, on the reverse strand, counting down.
ATTCATTGAATGTAAAACACGAAAAAATTTGGATTCAACACCAACACATCTTTTCTGTAAGAAGATTGATTCTCACCATGAAAATTCTAAAAATTAACAAGAAAATAAAACCAAACATAACTCAAAAAACTAACACAAATGGGCACTAAAGCAAAATGAAATTATTGGGAGAGTGAAGCATTACACAGTTATTTACCATATTTGGATCATTCAACAACAAAAAAGAAACCAAGACAGACTTTAACTTTGATTAAATTACAATAACCTGTACACATATAGTTGCTTGCAGATATAGAAAAGTGGCAAAGAAATCGGCAATCAGAAGCACACATTAGCCTTTGTACAATAAAAAATAATATCCATCAACCAGTTTAGCATCCACCAACCAGTTTAAGAAGGACTCATGGAAGCAATAGTGTCCCCTCTAAAACAAGGGTCTTCCAAGCTGAACATAAATACATAAGAATTGAGTGGTATGTATGTAAACACCCCATCTTAATTTCATTTCACATCCACATTTTGGATTTGAAAAAAACATTTTAAGAAAATTAAATATGAAGCAGCACTGAAAACAACATGGAAGGGATATTACCATGGTAACTACTCAACGCAACATTCCCAACAAAATAATCATCATGAAGCGGCTATTACTTCAAGTTTTTATAAATGAATAATAATGTGCAAGAAAAAATAAAACATAAGAAGTTTTTGTTATAAATATTGGTTTAAATGTAAACACTTAGAGAATTGGAAAAAATATAAGACAGCCCGTATGGAGTCTAAGAGAATAATTTATGACAGGGGCTTATGGAGAAAAAGGGTTCATGCAACCAACCCCACTTAGTGCGACAAAGGCTCATTGTTGTTGTTGTAACATAGATTAGCCACTGCATAACAATGAGGAAACTATAAAATTATTGTTCATTTGACTATAGTTAGGGCTGTAAATGAACCAATGCACTCGATAAACAACTCGAACTCGTCTCGATGAGACTCAATCATGTTCATTTAATTTAGTAAATAAAAAAGCTTGACCAATTTTTAAAAGATTGGAGCTTAAATGAACTGAGCATGAATGTAGTCGAACTTATTCATTTATGCTAACAAACAAACTCATTTGTTTTCCAACAATTTAAGAAATGATATTAAGCTCCATGATAACAAGTTAAGAAAAGGACAAGTGCATACCACTATAAGAAAACCAACACAGACATTTGAATATGGGAGTTTGGTGCAAACGTAGAAGTATGATCATGTTAAAATATGAATCTCATATGATCATAGTTCATGAGTTACATTTTTCTTTTTAACAGTGTTTACAATCGATAAATTAGAATGTGCAATCAAATTTGTAAAATTATTTATTGAATTTATTTTATATGAAAATTTAGATACTTGTTTGAGTTTTATTTGTTTATTAGCTCATTTAATTACCCGTTCACTTTTCATAAACAAATCAAGTATACATCAACTTCAAACATTGAAGAATTTAAACAAGTTAAGCTTGAACAATAAATGAATGCTTGGCATAAGCTCAAGCTAAACATAAACAACTTATAATTATACCAAGTGTAAGTCCATAAACAATACAACATTGTAACAATTTCTATGCTCAAGACACAAAAATAACTTGCAAGTTTGCTACGATAAAATGTGAGGTCAATTAAACATTTAATTGTGTCGATGTAGTAGAGGGATTTCATTCGTGTGTTTCTGACAAAAGTTTCATTTTTAACGCTTTCTACCTGCTTTGTTGTTAAAAAAATGACATCCAACAAGTCTCCAGATAGAGGGTTTAGAAGAAATTTCTAGGCAAACCAAAACTTTCGGCCAGAGCTGGACCATACAATCTATGAAAGTCACGATCATGCTAAAGTTATTTACCAAGTTCATCAAGTATCTAAGAAATTAGCCTTCAAAAGATCACTGAAAATTAGCAAGTCCATCAACCTCATGAACGAAAACTTATTATTGCCATTTAACTACTTGACCAAGCAAAATCACATTTTGGGCGAAGGCATCAGTTGCTCACAGATGAATAGGCCATCCCAGTTGCTTTGAGGCCATTAAGGAGACTAACATAGCAGTACTTTAAGCCAGAGTTGGACAAATAAACATAGAAAACCTAGTCTCATGAGAGTGATGTATCATGTGAATCAAGGTATTCGAGTAATACACTACATACAGATCCATTGGAATTCGGGCCATTATCATTTGGTTGCTTGGAGAATAAAATTTGTTTTGGAGAAAGGAAGAAATAAAAAGTTCATGACCTCATATTTACCTTAATAGTTTCATCACAAAGCAGATCCACTAAAATTTATCTTTACCAAGACGGATTGCAGCTTGAGTTGCCCACGGATTGAAGGGCCATCCAAGCTGCACCAACGCCATCACAGGAAACAGACAGTAGCATTACACTCACTTGAGCATTCTTCAATGCATTCAGACCAAGCCATAGAGTGGACAGCCTTTCATGAAGGATCTCATCATGATAGCCCAATTGTGTGTGTGTGTGTGTTCGAGAGAAAGAGTGTGTGTTAGAGAGAGTAAGACAGAGCTAAGAAAAACAAAAGTGATCAAAAATGAAGGAGAAAAAGAACGACAAAAGATGGCTAGGAGAAAGAGACTCTCCATAAGCATCACTTGAAGCACATAACATTCTTCTAAAGGGTAGCATCATCTCAATCCTTGTGAAATCAGGTTTTAAGATGAATGGGCTTCAAATTCTAGGGTATTCCTTGGAAAGCAGAAGTGCTTATGTATTTATACACAGCTGAAGTTCAAAGCTCCAGCTTATCCTATGTCTGCATAAGTAAGAACAATTACATAGATAGCATTTGAAGCATTGCTCCTTCAAAACTAGCATGCTCTTGCATCTATTTTTTAAATTCTCGCCAAAATATCAAAATGACAGTACATAACATAAATATGTTGACAGACATGACTTACTGAGTATGAAATTTAATACATAGCGGAGGAGAAATGGATTATAGTGATACCTGAACTAGTTCAGAACTCAGCAGAAACGAAGGTGAAATTTTATTATCCACAGAATTAGGGGTTTCAACAAGATATGGGAAGCATTTAGGATCTCATACCGGATTGTGTAGTACAATACGGATCTTACGACCCAAAAGGATTCGATAGATATGCAACACAATTCTCAATTAGCACGAATCCTTTTGGTGTTACATATGTAAATACAAAAGAATTGTGTTGTATATTTGTAAATTCTCCTTTCTAAATTCATCTCAGTTTCTGCTCTTGAAACAGAAGAATCCTTTTAAGAAAATAATGGGAGAAAGTGAGTAGCATCATTCCAAACATTATAGAAGAGAAATTACCATAACTTCCATTCAACACAGTTAACTTGAAGAAACAAGACATGGGAGGAAAGAAAATAGAGAGTCGAACGCTAAGGTTCACCTTTGTTCCATCCCATCTGGTAGATGATACACCCATTTTTCAGTCACCATGACACAAATGCAGCGGTCTCCTGCATATCAATGGGCCGTCCAAGCTACTCCATCCGATTACAATATAATAGTGAAGCATTAATACCTCTGAACCACCATCAGATCCAATACAATTAGATCATCGATCATGGAGATTTAAGAATAATCGGATCAAATGAAAAGGGTTCAACTCAAGTAGGTTCTTGTAAATCCGTTGTAGGATATATCGATAAGGGTATTTAACTCAAGTAAGCCATCGTAAATCATCTGCATAATAAATCCATCTAAATAATCACAATGAAAGCAGACAATATCTCGAAGGGGTGAGAGCTCAAGACTTTGCATGATACTAACAATAATGAACTTAACAAATAGTTCAGCTTCCATGAAAAATCAATAAAATATCTTTTCACTACACAACTACAACATGACTCATCTCTCAAATCTGGTCAAGCATCTCAATTGAGTTTAACGTTTCTCCATCATAAATTTTCTTAAATAATAACACATACTGTAAAAATTGCACCAAAATAATTTTAATTAAAAACTAACTATATACTTTTCTAACATAAGCTCCCTTCAAGGGAAGGTATGGAGGTTCGTATATCGCGAAAAAAATTGAAGTTTGAACAATCCTACCCTTAGATTATACACAAGTTTTTTGCATTAGCTTCCCATAGTTGAAGTTTTGCAAGCTTTTTGCATTAGCTTCCCATGATTATAGAAAGAAGTGAAGCTGACAATTACCTTAACAATAAAACAAAATATCATTCATGAAACCTATCAACAACAATTTAGGAGAGAAAAGAACAATAATTTCATTGCCATGCAATTTACACACAACCCGTTTTCATGATTATTTAGTAATGGTAAACATAAAAATTAAAACAAGAGAAACACCACTCAATCACGACTACCCTCATAGCTGCTGCATTAAAGAAATTTCCAGCATCTAAGTTTGCAAAATCAATAAAACAATGTTACTCTTTTCAAGAAAACCTGAAATTTAGGCCAAAAATGAGTATGTTAGTTGTATCTAATTTTATTAATAAGTTAAATATTACACATGTTCATGTCTTAAAAAAATAAATTTATATTTTCATGATGTGCAACCGTTATGCTTTATATATAGTTCATACAAATTAGCGCCACCATATGCATAACAAGATAAGTATATGTAACATAAATTATAATACTGATGCTAAAAAGAAAATATATTAAAGGCCAAGCCATATGAGAAAGTTTAATAAATTATGTGACATACATAGGGAATGACATAAGCACCAAAAAGATAGGTAATTTTTAAGGACAAACAAGATTCCTGACTCAATAATTATACACCAGTGTAATTCAAGTGTTATCGAGGGGTTCTAAAATAATTGCCATATTAAAGTGATTCTATCATCGACTACTAACGAGTTATATATATATATATATATATATATATATATATATATATATATATATATATATATATTAAAGAATCCCGTAGGTAATTCTATTCATCACAAAGCAAAAGCACAAAAGGGTAGGCGATTAGGTCCCTCTAGAAAACCCAAAAAAATACATTACTCAACCCTAGGGTCCCAATCACGTAGTATATAACTCACACAAGAATTTTTCCAAAAAGGTTGCATATATACCCAAAAAATTTACCAAAAAAAGGAAAAGAGATCAGATTGAGATATTAGAGCTTAAGATCCCACTAAAATGTTAATTTTTAAAATTTATGAGAAATTAGACAAATGCCACCACAAATTAATCCTTAAAATGTGAGATAATGGATCGGTTTCCCCAAATTCTCTCACGTTCTCCCATCTCTAACCGCTAATCCGCTTTTTCCGTCAATGAATTCTAACAAAATGTGAGAATTTGATGAAAATGAAAAATGTGGGTTTGGGTTTTATAATAAATTTTAATACCTGAGTGAGAATTTGATTTGTATAACTGCCCTTTCCGCAATCGAACAGAAGAACCCCACACGAACGTTGATTATTTCCGCCTGGCCCTTCTTCCCTCTCCTTTTCTTCCTCTGCTAAGCTTCTTTCCCACCCAATCTTGCTCGTCGAACGAAGTCCTTCAGAATCTTTTACTGATTGCTTCGGTGAATATTTTTCTGGTTGGATTCGAATCGGTTTTCAAATGGTGCCTTCCGCAGGTGATGGAGTGACTAAAGGGCGGCGGCAAGAGCTAGCCAGTGACGGGCAGATAGTACCCAGACGCTCCCCTGCCAGACAGTCACGTTTTCACAACTTCTCTTTTTAGACGATGAACTGGAGCGGTCAACAGATTCTACGTTGTGTGAACCCCATCTCGGGGGCCGGTGGTTCAGGCGATCGATCGGCTGATTCGGATACCCAAATAGAGCCCCGAGGAGAGAGGAAAGCTTCTTGTTCTCCTGTTAGTGCTCTTCCCATGTCGACTTATGCAGGCGGGGACAAGGAAAAGGAGGCAGAGGAGGAGAATGCTTCTTCTACCGCTACAAGAGAAACTGCTGCACCGGTGGCTCGTCCATGGAATCTGAGGAAAAGAGGAGTTGCGTGTCAAGCTCCATTGGAGAACGCAAGCAACAAGTACCATTGCTCATCACCTTCTAATACTCCATTCGGTAAATCCGTTATGCGAAGATCAGTGGTCAGCGAAAATGGCCGGCGGAAGAAATTTTCTGTTTCATTATCTCGACAGGAGATCGAAGAAGACTATTTAGTGTTGACGGGGAAGAAGCCGAATGGAAGACCTATAAAAAGATCCAGGGACATCCAGAGGACACTTGATGTAAGAAAAAATTTCATATTTTGAGGGTGGTGGTAATTTTGATTGTATTTGGATTACTTTTGATCTCTAATATTCAATTTATGTTCATCGTTGTAGGACTTATTTCCTGGCGTATATCTGTCGGAGATTAATGCACGCATGTATAAAGTAGGTCAATGAGTTGATTCTTCATTTATCTTTTTCATAGTTCTACCAAAAAGTTTGAATCAACAAGAATAGGAAATAATCCTCTATCCAGAAGTTGCAGAAGGGGGTATGACATTCCGTAATTTTAGAGTAGAGGGGGCTCTTAGGAATTCTGAGGTTTCGACTATCTACAGTCATTGCTATTCTGTAGCTTCAGTTAGAATCATGCTTTAGTTTATATGTAAATTTCTTAATATTAATTTATGAGATTATAAATTGCAATTTTTTATTTTCTCGTCTTACTTGCATTTCATTCGTTACTTTTGGACTCTCTTATTTTTCTTGACGGACTTATCCTGAAAAAAGTCCATCAGCGTGTAGAATTTTTGATAATTTAGAATGTTTGAGGATTTAATTATATAAAATGATTTCATATAATGACTTCAAGATGTGAAAACTGACATTAGAAATTATTATGACAACAAAAAGATGTCAACTTAAAAAATGCTGGCCAAGAAAACATTAAGCCTTTGCTTTATCATTTTCTTGTGATTCCTTGAAGCTGAAAACGCATTAGGCGAAAAAATTGATTGAATGCTGAAAGCAGAGAGATAGTAGCTATATGTTGTTTTGGATATTTAATCTCAATATCACTGACTCGGTTTTCTGACGGTCCTATCAAAGTGATTTACGTTCACATTGTAATTCTAGCATTTATGCAAACAAAGGCATAGGTTTTGGACTTTTTGGTGTAAGGTATATATATATATAAAAGAGGTGAACATAATAATTAGATTATTTTGTGTTTTTTTTTCTGAATTAATTTGAGTCGCTTGATCATATTTTAACATTGTTAACTTATGCTTGCTTTGTTGTTTCATATTATTTACTGGATTTTTTCTTATGTAAATTCAGATGCTATAGTTTCCTCAACTTTAAAATGTATTTAGATTTTTGTTTTATAAATCTTGTAATCAAAATGTATAGAAATAAAAAGTTTTTCAATTTCAAAACATTATTTTCAATTTTCTGCATTTTAAAGTATATATCCAAGCTACTTTGAGTTAAACTGACTCAATTCAAGCTATTTCAAACTTCTCACAGAGCATAAATTTTCAATCATTTTCGAGCTATTTTAAGATTGAATAAATAATTCAAGTTAAATTCAAATAAACCGAACCATATACGGATATAAACTTCACAAAAAAAAAAAATCAAACACCAACAGGTGCTTAGCTCGGTCATGTTTGACCAATTTACTTTCCTATCTCCTTCAAAATGCATGTGGTTGGTCCTCGACACTGGTCAGCGTTAAAACGGTAGGATTCACTCAACACGTGGCGCTCTGTTATTAGACTCCAGATGTAATATTTTTTCATAGATAAGGTATTTCCTTTCTTTACAGACACATAATACATGAGTTATTGACAATACTTGACAATACTAATAGTATATTTGATGGATTTGATAGGTGAAATATATGACTAAGCAATAAATTGTTGAGCAGACCGATATTTATTGTCAAATATATATATATATATATATATATATATATATATATATATAGTTCGAATTCAATTATCAGATTTAAGAATAATAATAAAAAGGAGAGAAATGAGAAGTCCTAAAAGTAGTCCTAAATGTAATAATGATCATATACATGCAATAATCTTCACGAGAGAGAGAGAGAGAGAGATGAGAATTTTATTTCTGATCCTCTAATAACTCTTTGAGGGCCCATTCAGATATATATATATATATATATATATATATATATATATATATATATATATATATATATATATATATATATATATATATGTGTGTGTGTGTGTGTGCGCGCGCGCGCGCGCGCGTGCACGGTGGCCTTTCTTATTTAAGAGCTTATAGTATTGAGGAATAATTGGGAAAAGATTTATTTCTAAATTTTTGTACATTATGGCATGGAATCTTGTTTTGTTATTTTGCTTCATTTATATTGGTTGTATTTTGCAAGTATGAAGGAATTGATGAGCACCACACACAAACTCTATACGAAGTCCAGACTCGAGTTGCCTTATAAATGGCCTCCTTTTGTACCGAATATTATTTTAATTAATATTCTAAATAAGAAACATAGGTAACTTAATAATATTCTTTTCTGATAAGCATTCATTTAATTTGATTTGAGAAGAAAATCAAGAATACCATGTTTTGTAGAAATATATGAATATTATAACAATATCTATTAAAACCCCAAAAATATAATACAATATTTGATATACGGTAAGTAGGCCAATGTCTTTATTGGTAATTAGAAGATTTAGAAGTTTAAGCCATGTACTATTGACAATGAACTGTTTTTATTGTCATATTAAATTCAATTTTTGTAAATGTTCAAAATTAATTCGTAGTTCAAAGTTATTGAATTTTGTCTTCCAACTTATTTATCATTTGATCAAAACTCGTATTGAAAAATAGTATGATTCTTGGTTTTCTTTAGTTGAATCGATTCTACATTTTTAATTGTTTCTACTGTTTCTAGTTGTTTTTTGGCTTGATCTAAATATGCAAATTGTATGAGTTGTTCTGATTTCTCACAAGTTTATATTATTAAGATCAATGATCTCGATAATTCATTAGTAGAAATAAAATTTTCTCAAAATAGTTCATTTTCATGCAATGCAGAGTTCAGTGACCAACTATCGAAGGCATTTAATGTGCTAAGACATGTACTTTATCCCTGCATAAATGGAAGTAAAAAAAAAACTGCCAATGAATTAAATTGCATCTTCATCATTGACATCTCATGAATTTTCAGTTAAAATAGGGCATATGGTCTAACTAAACAGATATGTTCTTAGAATGGTATTGATAGTGAGGCAAATGAATGGATGGTTGCCCGCTTGTCAGTTGAACATTGCTTAATGAGCAGGCCACTTATGATTTAGTTAAAAAACTATTAACAAGATTTAAAAGTGACATCAACTATCCTACTATGAGAATAATAATAATAATAATCAGAATTGGGGCAAGGAAGATACATTGTAGTAGCTTTGTCCAAAATGTTTTTAATGATACTTTTAATCTGAACTTTTCAATTTTTTTTCCAGTTGTTCTGAAATTGACCATTTCACATTGAAGGGCTTGCACTATCATTTCCAGGAGGAATATTTGTATTTCCCATTTATATTGGGTGATTACACATAGAGGAAGGAGTTTTTGATGTAATTTTCTCTTGGCGCCTAGCTCTCGGGAAAGCCTAGGTTTTTTAATTGTCTGGGGTCTTGGTGCCCGGTTTATTCAACCCCTAGGAGCCGGGTTTGTGTAAAATTTTGAAATGATGTCTTAGATCTTTGGAGGCTTGGAATTGATGGTTCAGAAATGTATTTCGGGTGTATGGGTCCCCAGGGATGGCCCCAGTGCGTCGGTCTAACCGGAAACTCTGATTTTTGTCGGGAGCACTCGACGGAAGTTTGTTTCGATTTGGAAGCTATGGGAGACTCCATGTGATTGAAATATAGTCCATAACTTAAATATGAAGTATTTTGGTTGGCATTTATCGGATAAATTAGAGCCAACAATCATCCTAAACTGTGGCGCGGGTAGGTGTATGGAACCCTAGTTTTCCGTGGCGTGCATAGGTGGAATCCGTAACTTCCTATCGCCGTGAGAGGTTCCGGATGGATGTGTGATGAATTCTAATCATCATATTAGGAACCAACCACACCTCATGTCCCAGGTGAATTGCCACTGATCCTAACTACTTGCTCCAAATAAATTCCCCAAGGTCCCGGGTGGGTATCTTGAGCTATCGGACGCTACAGAAGAACCATAGACTATATTGAGTCATGAAGATGGACACATTACACTTATGATATCAAAAAAATTGATGCCAACATGCATGATTGCACCTCTAGAGTCTTGCCACCTTCATATGGTCGCTACCACCATTAAAGTATTGTTGTCTGATTGCCACCATCGTTTTCAGACTACATTTACTTAGTATATACCCACCGTGACAACTACAACTGATTCAAACTTCATGGAGTGCACATCAAAAATCAAACTTCTCAAAACGACAAATTTTTGAAACTTCTAGAGTTATATTCTAAGATGACACAAGCAACATCATTAAAAAAATAGGAGAACAACTGATGTGTCATCAACAAATTTTTATCATCTAGCACGAACCTGAGTGCATTTTTTTAGTAATGAAGACTCAATATTCAAATTCTAGATCACCTACAGTCCTAATTTTAAAAATTTTATAGTCAATTTGGTTATCTTGGCAAGACAAACTAGATGATGTCAAAGTTGGGCAAATCCATGTAAAATTAAGCCCATATCAAGCCATTAAAACATATTTGAAACCTTTAAATCATTAATTGAATGGTTCAATGAACTCTAAATTTGATATACTTACAGTAAAATTGAGCCTTTCAATAAGGAAAAGCCAAAGGGCCTAAGCTTTCTTAAGTCTAAGGTATTAAGGCCCTTAAATTATTAAAAAAACTTATAATTAAGGGAGATCAATATTGAGGTGGTTACAAAATTCATTCATCAAAGAATCAAAATTTCCCTCCCCTGGAAGCCACAAATAAACACCCTCTCGTCACTTGATAGGAGAGGAGAAGGAGTTGAATTTTTATGATGTTCTAAACCAAAGACCAGATGATAATTTCTAGCATCCATTGTCGCTAACCACAATTAACTAGCACATGCCAACTGTCGTCAACCACCACCAGATGCCCCTGATCACAAACATTTGGGGAACTCTATTTGCTAATAACATATCTTAAATATTTTGAAATTAATTACGTTGTATTGAGGACCCGACGATAACTCTTGCCTCCATAGTCGCTGATAACCCTTAACCCCTGCTTGTTAATGTAGTATCTCAAATATTAATGTAATGTATAACGATGCATTACAGATCTAGTAACAACCTACAGACTCCGTTGCTACTGATGGCCCTTACTTTAAGACCCGATAATAATCTTCGTCCTTCGTAACCACTAACCATCATTCACCATTATGATCGTCACTACCGGCCGCCGTCAACCACTGGCCACTGACAACCATTGCTTATGATCTTTGTAGCCAGAATATGATGGTTATTATGTGTATCTGCATTTTCTTTTACACTATTTAAAGAAAAATGCAGTGTTCAATATAAATTTGTATCCCTGTTCTTTCTAAGAGAAGGGGTCCATATGCAAATTACGACCCATATGGCTAACAAACGCCACTACAACTTCCAAATATAGCATTTGCGGGAACTGACAATAGTATAGTCATGGACTATGACCTCGGTGACCAAATGATACTATTGCAATCACTAATTATGGCTTTATGGCCAACTACCATTATTATAGTCGCCAAATAAAAACTTTGTGGCCAACTAAAACTATTATAGCTTCAAACTACGACATTTGTGACCAACATATGTTATTGCAGTCACCAACTACAGCCTCTAAGGACGGTGGATATTATTACAGCTTCAAAATACGACCTTTTTGACAATCACCGCCTACAGCTTCTGTAACCAGCTGTTGTTATTGTAACTACTGACTATAGCCTTTATGGCCAACTGCTACCTCTGTAGCAACTAGTTATGATCCTTTTGGAAAATTATTTCTATTATAGTCAAGAACTGTGTTTGTTGTAGTCTAATATGGCTATTTTAGTTAAACTACTATTGTACATCTGTGATTATCAGCTTTGTAATTTCATCTCTAATTTTGGAGAGGACTAGACATATGTACATATAATATAATAGTCAATTACTTTGACTTGGTTAGGCCCTTGGTTTTTTCCCTTTCTAAAGTTTTTCCATATAAAAAAGCTTAGTCTCCTCTTGTTACTTTTCAATCATCTATGTGTGATGGATTTTCATGCAATGAAAAAATGTTAAATTATCACTCTACTACTGTGAATCTTCTAATACGTAACAGCTATAATCATAAATCTGTTATTAAAATTTATGGATTTAATACCTTCTAATTATGTTTTTAAACTCTACTATTCTTTTATAGTAAATGTTAGTTGATGCGTCATCAATTTCATCCATATACTTAAAGTAATTATAATTATCTTCCTATCAATTTCTTGAACATTTGTAAAATTGCATTTCACCATTCAAACTTCTAAAAGAAGTTAATGATAGACATATTAAGTTGCATCCACAATAGACGATATTATATTTAACGTCTCTTAAAGTTGAGGAATGACTTAAACTCATCTTATGAAATACGACGCCTAATGTTATCAAATACAATGATCAATCCTTAGTAATAAAACAAAATAATGGATGGCAATGGGCTTAAAATCACATGTTCCCTTCAACCACAAAGGGTCAAGCAACTAAATAAATACAATACAATAAATGATTTAAAATAATGATTCAAATAAAACATAGTTTGAGACATTATAATGAGAGAAAACTTGATAAAGAAAGCTTTACGGATTTTCACATTTAAAATCATGAATGGTGATGCATAGCTTCTTAATTGTAAGGTTTCTTAGCTTCGATAATTTTTGTTTTCCCAAACTCTAATTAAAGTGTTGTTTTCTTAAAACCCCATAAGGGTTTTGATTTGAAACCTACATCAAATGCAGATTTATAATGAAACAATAACTGAAGATAGAAAAAAAAAATAAAAATAAAAATCATGAGAAAAATTCTTAAAAATAGTCAATTGTTTTATTCCACAATAATCTAGCATACACTATTTTGGGCGTTTTCTCGATATTTATCCTACTGGTTGTCAAGAAAACTTTAAGGGGCTGTAAGGCTCTATGTAGGATTTAGTAAATTTTGCCCATTTTAGTAAATCATGATGTGTTTAAATATTGAAAATTATTTTGTACGACAGATATTAGATGTGTTAAATTCTCTAAAATACTTTGACAACTTATCATAGGATTTAAGTTTGTTTAGTTGAAATACAAATGTAATATTATATTATATAGTGAAAAATGATCTGCATGGATTTTATGGCAACCGAGTGATCGGTCACCTCACTTTAGTCGACCGGCTGAGCTCTCTCTCTCTCGACCACCTCATTTCGGTCGGTCGACCAACTCTCTCCTTTGGCCAACCTTCCTCCAACGAGTACTACTTGGCCAGCGCCATAAAATATTCCTCGGTAAATGTGAGCAAAACACGAAATATTCATCCACTTTATACTGCCAATATATAAGAAAAGTATAAAAAATATAAACTGTCCAGTATGGTTATAAAATAGACAAAAAGTGGAGCTGCAAAACCAAGGCAAAGAAACATTGACATAAAAAGTCGGCATTGATCTCAAATTAATACAACAATCGAAATAAGAAGGACTAAAATGCCCTTTGCTTCACTCCTTCAAAACAAGGCCAAATATGTAACTTTAATATACTTTTTGCTCTTATCTTCTATGAGGTTTCTATGAGCCGGGGAACACTTCATATGCTAGGTAGCTCACTTATTATTTTATCACCGTGAATCTTAGGCTATGCATAAATATTATTTTAGTAAAAAAAATTATTAAAGATATCTTCATTCGAGTATTCAAGCCACCTGCAGAAGTAAGATTTTTCATGTTGGTGGACTGCTGACTTTTGCCATATATAATATATTGGCATATTACAAAATATTATGATTGATTTACAATTAGAAATGTTATTCGTTGAGGCAGATATATTTAGGGATAATTACATGCCATTCATCATATTATTTTTTAGAACTACCAAACTTATTCATATACATGATTCGGGAATTTGATAAAAAGTGAAAAAATGAGTTTATGTTTCTGATAAATTTTAATATTTGAGATATTGGATCTTAAATCCCACTAAAATGTTAATTTTTAAAATTTATGAGAAATTAGAGAAATGCAACCCCAAATTAATCTTTAAAATAAGATAATGGATCGGTTCTTTCTCTCATCTCTAACAGTTAATCCGCTTTTTACGTCAATGAATTCTAATAAAATGTCAGAATTTGATGAAAATGAAAAATATGGGTTTTATAATAAATTTTAATAGTTGAGTGAGAATTTGATTTGCATTAGTCTTAACTGCTCTTTCCGCAATCGAACAGAGGAACCCCACACGAACGTTGAGTATTTCCGCCTGGCCCTTCTTCCCTCTCCTTCTTCTTCTTCCTCTGCTAAGCTTCTCTCCCACCCGATCTTGATCGTCGAACGAAGCCCTTAAGAAGCCTTTACTGATTGCTTCCACGAATAATTTTCTGGTTGGAGACGAATCGGTTTTCAAATGGCGCCTTCTGCAGGTAATGGAGTGTCTGAAGGGCGGCGGGAAGAGCTAGCCGGCGACGGGGAGATAACACCCAGACGCTCCCCTGCCAGACAGTCACGCTTTCACAACTTTTCTTTTCCGACGATGAACTGGAGCGGTCAACGGATTCTACGCTATGTGAACCCCATCTCGGGGGGCGGTGTTTCGGGTGATCGATCGGCTGATTCGGATACCCAAATAGCGCCCGGACGAGAGAGGAAAGCTTCGCATTCTCCTGTTAGTACGCTTCGTATGTCTTCTCACGCAGGCGGGGACAAGGAAAAGGAGGCCGAGCAGGAGAATGCTTCTTCTACAGCTGCAGCAGGGCCTGCTGCGCCGGTGGCTTGTCCATGGAATCTGAGGAAAAGAAGAGCTGCGTGTCAAGCTCCATTGGAGAACGGAAGGAACAAATACCACTGCTCATCACCTTCTAATCCGCCATTAGGTAAATCCGTTATGCAAAGTTTGGTGGTCGGCAAAAATGCCCGGCGGAAAAAATTTTCTGTTCGGTTATCCCGACAGGAGGTGGAAGAGGACTTTTTGGTGTTCAAGGGTACGAAGCCCAATCAAAGACCTATAAAAAGACCCAGGTGCATCCAAAGGATACTCGATGTAAGAGGAAATTTCATATTTTTAGCCGATAATTCTCATTTTTGGTTATGGTGGTGGCAATTTCGGTTGTATTTTGATTAGTTTTGATCTCTAATTTTGAATTTATGTTCATCGTTGTAGGACTTATTTCCTGGCGTGTATCTGTCGGAGATTAATGCACGCATGTATAAGAGTAGATCAATGAGTTGATTCTTCATTTTTTCTTTTTCATAGTTCTACCATAAAGGTACAATCAACAAGAATAGGAAATAATCCTCTATCCAGAAGATGCAAAAGGGGGTATAGCATTCTGCATTTTTGGAGTGGAGGCTCTTAGGAATTCTAAGGCTCCGACTGTCTAAGGTTATTGCTATTCTGTAGCTTCAGTTATAATCGTACTTAAGTTTATATGTAAATTTCTTAATATTTATAGTACTTAGGAATTCTGTAGCTTTTACATTCACATTGTAATTCCAGCATTTATGCAAACGAAGGCATGGGATTTAGAGTTTTTGGTGTAAGTATATGTGTGTGTGTGTGTGTGTGTGTGTGTGTGTGTGTGTAATAATTGAAAAAAAAATTATTTCTATATATTTGCACATTATGACATGGAATCTTCTTTTGTTATTTTGGTTCATTTATATTGATTGCATTTTGCAAGTATGAAGGAATTGATAAGCATCCACGCACATTAAGTTTTTCTATACGAAGTCTAAACTCGGGCTGCCTAATAAATGGCCTCCTTTTGTACCAAATATTATTTTGAGCAATATTCTAAATAAGAACATAGATAACTTAATAGCGTTCTTTTCTGATAAACATTCATTTAATAATATCTATTAAAACTCCCAAAAGTATAATACAATATTCGATGTATGGTAAGTAGGCCATTATCTTTATTGGTAATTACAAGGTTTAGAATTCTAAGCCATGTATTATTGACATTGAATTGTTTTTATTGTCATATTAAGTTCAATTACTGTAAATGTTTGAAATTAATTAGTAATTCAAAGTTTTTGAATTATGTCTTCTAAGTTATTTAGTATTTGATCAAAACTCGTATTGAAGAATTGTATGGTTATTGGTTTTCTTTAGTTGAATCGATTCTATATTTTTTATTATTTCTATTGTTTCTAGTTGCTTTTTGGCTTGTTCTAAATATGCAAATTGTATGAGTTGTTCTCATTTTTCACAAGTGTATGTTATTAAGATCAATGATCTCGATAATTTATTAGTAGAAATAAAATTTTCCTCAAAATAGTTCATTTTCATGCAATGCACGGTTCGATGATCGACTTTCGAAGACATTTCATGTGCTAAGGTATGTACTAAATCCCTACATAAATGGAAGTAAAAACAAACCGCCAATGAATTAAATTGCATCTTCATCATTGATGTCTCATGAATTTTCGAGTTAAAGTAGAACATATGGTCTAACTAAACGGATATGTTCTTAGAATGGTATTGATAGTGAGACAAATGAATTGGATGGTTGCCCGCTTGTCAGTTGAACTTTGCTTAATGTGCAGACCACTTATGATTTAGTTTAAAAACTATTAACTAGATTGAGAAGTGACATCAACCATCCTACTACGAGAATAATAATAATAATTAGAATAGGGGAAAGGAAGAAAGGAATATGTACTTTCTTTGTACATTGTAGTTAGCTTTCTCCAAAATGTTTCTAATGATACTTTTATTTTAAACTTTTCATATTTATTTTTCAGTTGTTCTGAAATTGATCACTTTACATTGAAGGGCTTACACTGTCATTTCCAAGAGGGATATTTGCATTTCCCATTTATATTGGGTGATTACACATAGAGAAAGGAGTTTTTGATGTAATTTTCTCTGGTGACATTTGTAGCTATTGATTTAATTGACATAAGTACTATTTTTTATTTGTACGCACACTCGATGAGTTAGGATCGTAGCCACTATAGGAATTTTCTTGTGAATGTAAAGATGCATTTTACATGAATTCTTTCTAAATTAATTTGAACTTGATGAGTGGTTAAATGATGCTATCAGTTTGAAAATGGCAATTTGCATTTGCAAAATAAGTTTTTTTATGAACTAAGTTTTTTCTTGAAACTCTCATTGTTGAATTTAATTCTTGTACAATTATTGTTGCACAAGAATTAAATTCTTGTTGCAGATTGTTGAAACTCTCATTGCCGTGCTACTAAGTTTTTTCCAGCAAAGGCTTGATTAGATTATTTTTATTTTTTAGGTTTTCTAGAGATTATCTTTATTGCTTAAAAAAATAAAATCTGCAGGTCTGTCATTTATAATTGTTCTACAGGAGCCTCTCATGATCCTTAGGGGAGCAAACAATAGCCCCATTAGTCAACTTGTTTCAACCTGCCTTGAAAATTTATTGGTTTCCCGAAATTCCACTAAATTCATTCTGCTATTAGTAAACTAATTGAATGTTGTCGAACCTCACAATTTAAACAAACTTTTTGTGAATTTCACTGTTATGGCTTCATTAAGTGTCCTAGTTGGATCTGTATTTATGCCCATCTTGTACATGGAGAACAAGGATCTCCTCACCCTGCAAGAGCAAACTTTAAACATAGAAGGTTTTGTTAGTTATTTTTGGGCTATGAAGCAGGCAAAAACAAGTGTACGTTTGTGCACAAGATATTTTATGTTAACACTTGAGTGACCAATTTTCAATTAAAATATAAATGATGAAATAACTTAACAATATTAACACAGTGTATGTAACTATCAATCATAATGATTATGAATCTACTCAACCAAATTACAAAATAAAATACCATTTACTTGAATATCTACAAAAGTTATATACACAAGGTATAATTGTGATGGCGATGTTATAGATGCGAGAGCAATGAACTAAACACAGTATTTAATATTTTTATACATAAGCATATAAACATTCAGCATAAATAAGATATGAGAATCGGCACAAGTCACTAATTATGATCACTAGATTCAATGTTGTTAAAATCATGCTTTAGAAGCATAATGAAGTGATTTGTTAGCTGTCCATCACTTTGCTAGTGATGCCTATGCACATTCCCATGCTCTTTTATCACATCATATTGTTGTATGTTTGGCTCTGGTTCAAATTTCTTGATTTGGTTTAACATCGGTCTCGGCCATTACGGCACGAATGCTTACTTGCCGTTGTTGATTCTTATAATTATTGAGTTATTATTAATTGGTTCTATGTACTCTCACGGTTCTCTATTCTCTCCTATCGGAGCCAATTGCTTTTATATGGTTATCCCTTATTCGCTTTCTCAAATGTGACTTTGTTAGATGTTTCTTTACTGATTTTTGTTATTGGTGTCAGGCCATATTACTCTACCGCCGCAAACTTTCCAGCACGCATCAATTCCTTCAAACTAATTATTTTTAACTTGAGCAATTGTTTCTGTTTAATGTGGCTAGATTTAATGCACCAATTGTGCTCCACACTTTTTGCGTATTTCATGCTCTTTTTTTGTGTGCACGCCACACAATTCTTATGTATTTACATATCTAACAGCTTATCTTTATTTGTCCCATTTAAGCACCCCAAAACTTGTATATCACATAAAAATATAACCATATTCACATCAAAGGTTAATGTAAAACTCCAGGTTTAGGTGTTTGATATGTAAATAGATGGGAATTAAATGGTATGTATATCTCTTCATTTTTTCTTAAACTCAGTAGATTTTAGAGGAGGTTTCTTTTTCCTTAACTACGATCGTTTTCTTTCTTTCTTCTATATCTATATATTATTCTAAAAAAAAAAAGAAGGCTTCCCTATCTCCAGGTTGTATAACTCCAGGTTAATGTAAAACTCCAGGTTTATGTGTTAGATATGTAAATAGGATTTAAGTGGTATGTATACCTCTTCCTTTTTTCTTAAACTCGGTAGATTTTAGAGGAGGTTTATTTTTCCTTAACTACGATCGTTTTTCTTTCTTTCTTTCTTCTATGTCTATATATTATTCTAGAAAAAAAAAATGCTTCCCAATCTCCACCTTAGATGGAGCACAACACACAGCAATTGGAATAGCTAATATTTCATAAGAAAACATAAGATTCTCAAGTTCCACTAATGAGGTTGATTAACCCAATAGTTATTAGAAGCGGACTGATCTTTGTTCAGAACGTGGATCTCTTATTAATAATTCAATCTTGGGAAATGTACATTAGTAGCACACAGTTCTTATGCATTTACATATCCCACGCCTAAATTTCCATATTTACACACAGCATACTTTGGTGTTTTAAACTTATACATTAAAAATTTATCAAGAGAAGCATACAAAACAAGCCAAGTAATACAGCAATAGCATTGCTGAACAGAAGAGAGAGCAACTGTGCAATAGTTTTATCATCTCTCATACTCAACAGTTCCTCAGCAACAGTCATCTTCCTTAATTTTATTTTGTTTTTTTCAACAACTGGAGCTTTCTTTATTTGTTCAAACAATTGTCTTTTTTTCTCTCATAGATCTTTATCATCGACTTCTTCTTTGTTGGGTATCGCGTCGTCATTTCTCATATTATTGGTTGCCTTTCACATTGACTGCTTTCCTGCAAATGCAAAGGTATCATCTCCTTATCATTATGTTTCACATTGACTGCTTTCCTGCAAATGCAAAGGTATCATCTCCTTATCATTTCTCATATTACTGCAAGTTCCTTCAACAGCAGTCATGCCCTTCCCATTTACTGCTTTCCTGCAAATGCAAAACAATAATTAAAATAGATTATAGAATATAAAGTAAAATGAGAAATGTTAAAAACCTTACCTTGAAGTTATTCTTCTTGTTACGCTTCACAAGTGGACCTCGGCAGTTGCCCTTTTTATGATGCCTAGCCTTCTAAATACGCCACATCATTATAGGAAGATTTAGATACATACCACTCAATTCTTTTGTATTTACATATAAAACATCTAAACTTCATTTTTTTACATCAATGCCACCTTATCTATAAGAAAAGATATATTTCACTTTTAAAAAGTTAAAATAGTGGTACTTTTTTTTATTTCTATGTAGTTTGAGAATTGGGGATTATGTATGTGAATGCCCCATCATTACCATCACCAGCCAGGGATTCTCCATCTTGTCTCCACTCGCTCTTCTTTGGCCTACCTGAGATCAATTGAAAGTCCTCTTCTTCATCTGTCATGTTTCAAACACCAGGTATAAATGAATTATACCTTTATAAGCCTTCTCAAAGCATCCTTCCAACAGTAGGAATAGGGAAAGCTCTTTTTAATGTCATTACTACTAAGATTTAACTTTCATTACCCAGCTTCTCAATAGCCAGATAAATGACAAAGATTGTCCTTAATCAACAACTTTAAACTGTGTCATAAATAAATAGTGTCATAAATAAATAGGGGCATTTACATACATACCACCCACACACATAGTTCTTATATATTTACATCTCTAACAGCTAAGCATTCATATTTACATGCATAACCCTCACTTTTAGAAGTCATAAGAAATAAAAACAAAAGCTTCCTAATCTCCACTTTAGATGGAGCACAACACACAGCCATTGGAATAGCTAATATTTCATAAGAAAACATAAGATTCTCAAGTTCCACTAATGTGGTTGATTAACCCAATAGTTATTAGAAGTCATAAGAAATAAAAAATAATAAATAAATAAATAAATAAATAAAACTATAACTTTTAAGTACAAATAGTACTCAATTGTATGGGTCTGTGATATCACTTGTCAAGATTTAAACTAAAAGCATATATGAACATAAAATTTTATACCAAATAAAAATACTCTGCTATAGATATATCACATTAAGGTTACAAAGTTCATTCATTTACAATTGAACTTGAGTAGCATCCAATTAATTTGACAAGTTTTTCAAATTTTTCAATCTCATCTGTAAATTTGTAAGCTTTGATATGTTTTAATAATCCTTGAGAAAGTGGTCTCAAAGAGAATTTTTTGACTTTTTATTTGTGGAACTTCTTGTCCTTCAAGTCTCCTTACTCTTTTAAGTTGCAAATGAGAATAATCATCATATCGCCACCAAACAATCTCCCCACAAATCTCGGCATAGTAAGAAAAATTGAGTTCAACAATGAGAGTGACGACATGACTAGGAAAATCCATCTTCAGGAAAAATAACAATAATTTTCTTCTCAAAAAAAAGTTGAAAGTTCCATCTATTAGCCTTAGCGATCAAATACCATATAAAGGATGAAGAGAAAGCGTAGAGCACTCTATATTTATTGAAAATCATATCTAATAACATCAAAGTAGAGCACTCTATATTTATTGAAAATCATATCTAATAACATCAAAGAAATGTCTCCAATAAAATAATGAGAATGGTTACCAATTGCTGCCATACATAGAAGCATGCATCAAACATTAAAATGACCTATATGATGCTTCAAACAACACAAAATGGCCTACTTAAAAAAATAATTTAATTTGCACACTTATCTTTGAAATAGCAATTAAAGGTGTAGTTTCCTACTATGAGGTTCCAGGTTTTAATCGCCCATATTACCTTTTGGGTTCAACTTTCCCACATAACATGATTTATACATAACAGTGCTTTAAGAGATGCATACAGGAGACAACATCACTCCAGCAAAATAGTTTAACAAATTCATCAGGCAAAGCCGATACATAACTAAGCAAAGGATCAGCCGATTAAGCAATTAGCCTTCATCTACTTTCTGCATTAGAATCCAGTGATGCTCTTCCTCGATATTACTATTTTACTCCCTCCTCTTCCTCCTCGACCCTCTTCTTCAACCCTCAACGCAGAGCCCTTGGAAATCTCTTTAACCTGATTGAAACCAGAGAAGCTCCTCCTCATTGGAAACAGCTCAGCTGCACGGCCTTTCTTCTCTTCCGTTCTACCCGCAGACACGCTGCCCACCTTCTTCAGCACGAGCTTCGGCGCCATTGGTGGAGGTGGAGTCACGGCTGCGTCAAAATTCAGAGCCATTGTAGGCGATGGCTTCCTGTTCTCCTTTCTGGAGGACTTGGAGCGATCAACAGAAAAGGAGAAGGATGTTCTCTTAAGCGGAAATGGAAACGGAGTTGATGAGCCCATGCCTGCCGTTTTCATCCTGATTTTCAAGTCCCTGAGCTCGGAGTAGATGGAGTACATGGGGCCTCGGCTGAAGGGGCGTAGAACCAGAGGGGGAGAGACAGGGGGTGGCTCCACTGGCTCGAGAACAGGGAAGAGAAGGTGATGGGGGTGGGGGCTACGTTCCGTGGCTTTTGAAGAAGAGAATTCCGCCATGGATGGATGGATGGAGAGGTCTCTGTTTCCTCCACTGTCTTGGGGCGATGCAACGGTCGAAATTTTTGCTTTAGAAAATGGATGAGTAAAGGCAGGACATGGAACGGCAAGGGAGAGAAAGAGGGGGATTTATTCGAATCTCCACTCCAAACGGTTATATTGTTGATCGTGTCCTTGTTGAAATTTTAGGTCGAAAATATGTTTGCTTTGAGTTGGATTTCATATAAATTTTATATAAATTAGAGTCATATTAAAATAAATTTCACAGTTTGAATTCACATTTTAATCAAAAGAAATAATTAAATACAAATTATTTGAAACATTGATATTTGCTAATTAAGCACCCAGGTGATTTTCCGGACTACCGAACTTATGTATTTATGCGTCCTATGATCAAATTATTAAGAATTTGATAAGAAATATATCATATTGTTTGTAATTTTACCATAAATCTTGATATTTGAGTGACAAATTGAAAATGGATGAAAACAGGTGGTTGATTTGTAAATAGCAAGTTTCTTGTAGGTCTGTGTGACCACCCAATTTCCATGTATTTACATATCTAACACTCAAATTTTACTTTTTATATTTATTTCAACCAAATCTTTTATATCACAATAAATATCATAATTATGATTTTTTAAATGTTAAATACACCTTTAATGCATAAGCAACACAAATATAAAAAAAACTGAAATTGAAGTGTTAGATATGTAAATACATAAGAATTGAGTGATTTATAAGCAAAACAAAAATATACGGGTTTTATGCGGAGGGGAACGTATGCAGTTCTGTGTTTGTACTCTCAATAACCCCGCAATACTCTCATAATAACCTATGAATTACACCGAAATAGAACTCGCGAAGGTTATTGGGGGGTTATTGGTTTTTTAGAATTAACACCCAATAACTTGTCAATAACCTCCCAATAACTCCGAAATGAAAGTTATTGAGTGATTATTACGCACGCAACGCTGTGTACGTTCCCGGTATGGGATAATTTCTCCTGTGGGCATGAGATGATTTAACCAACTTGAACTGTCTTAGAACTATGAATCAGCAATAATAATCTCATCCGTAAAAGATAAAATGTATCCAATAATATCGAAATATGCACTTTGCAGGCCTATATTGGAAGTTAAAATCTTCTAACAATGTTCAGCCATAGTACTTGACTATAGTGATAGGTCAAAGAGCCAGCATTAAGAGAGAACTATCTTTGCCATATTATTAGCATTTATCACATGGCATCAACCTTGGCTTTGGTCACTAAACAAGAGATTCAGTATTAGGGCTGTAAACGAGCCAAGCTTGAGTGAGCTCAGGCTTGGCTCGTGTTCGGCTCGTTCGAAATTGGCTCGGCTCGAAATCGGCTCGTGTTCGAAATGGCTCGTGAAACAGTGTGTTCGTGTTCGGCTCAAATAATATTTTACTGTTCGTGTTCGGCTCGTGTTCGACTTCGAAATCGTTCCGTTAGAATAAAAAATTATTATAATAATTTTTTAAAAAAATATATATTAATAATTTTATTTAAAAATTTTTCAGAAAGCAAATTTCATACAAAAATTCAAGACATTTATTAACTAAAAAATTGATAATAACAATTAACGAATTGAATACAAAATTTTACACAATAAGAATATCAATATTATTTATAAAAAATTTACAAAATAAGAATCAATTTATTACAAATTTTATCATTTACAAACTCAGCAAGAGTACAAAATTACAAATAAAATTTCAAATTTCATAATTACAAAATTTTATACAAAATTTTACACAATAAGAGCTGCACTAATATCTTTTTAGGAGCTTTTTCGCAGCTGCACCTGCACTAATAATTTGAGATATGAGGTCTTTTTCCGAATCAGTAACTGTAACTCCTGTAAGGGGGGAATATACCACTTAAGTGAGATTTGAGTAAACTGTAAAAAAAACATTTACATACATACCACCCAATTCCTATGTAATATAAGCATATGAATAGTAGCTGCACTTATCTTTTTAGGAGCTTTTTTCAGGAGTTTTTTTTCAGAGTTCTGCACTAATAATTTAAAGCACTGTGGAGCTTTTTCCGAATCGTTTCTCCATAAGAGGGAATATAACACTTAAGTGAGATCGAGTAACCGTAAAAAAAAAACATTTACATACATACCACCCAATTCCTATGTAATATAAGCATATGAAAATTCAGGAGCTGCACTTATCTTTTTAGGAGCATTTTTCAGGAGCTGCACTAATAATTTGAGGCCGAGGAATAATTTGAGGCTGAAGAGCTTATTTCTGAATCTGTAACTACTGTAATGGGGAATAGACCACTTAAGTGAGAATCGAGTAAACTGTAAAAAAAAACATTTACATACATACCACCCAATTCCTATATAATATAAGCATATGAATATTCCGAAATTAAATAACATTTACAAACATACCACCCTATTCTTATGCATTGACAAAAACAGTGAAGCATATATTCCAATAAAACATTCAGCCAAGCAACTGCTTTCTAAAGCTCAACATAATAGAGCTCAGCTTTCCATAGGCTTATAACCATATGAGCAGAACATAGAGCTTAGCTTTCCAAAGCTCGAATACATTCCAGATAAAACATTCAGCATACGAAAGGCATTAGAGTAAAATAGAGTTCACTGAAAACCAATGACCATTACCACTGAAGTACTGATACAGTCACTAGAGTAAAATAGAAGTACAGATGCGACCACTAGAGTAGAAACAGACTTTCCAAAATAAGTACGGAAAAAATGAGAAAAGAAAACAACATTACCAACCAATGACTGCTGCACTATCGAGAGAAAACAGCCTCATCATCCTGCTTGTGATCATAAATAGTGATTAAGCCCTTATTAGTAAATATAAGAAAAATTTACATACATACCAGTATACCACTCAATTTTCGGGTATTGAAAAATGCTCAATATGAGCTTCAAGATTCACTAACTTTTAAGCCAGCTAATCAATTTCCATCATTCCACTTAATTCACATATTCTCATAAAAGTTATTTGTGCTCTTTAGGGAGTGAGAGAGGGAGAGAAATATAGTTGATGAAACAGTCTAACAAAGCATTTTAGGCAAGAAAAACTTCTTATCATTGCACCATGTTATTTATATCAATTGACTTCAACGTCAACTACCATAATTGCAATACTCATGAATGGATCAATCCTACTTCCATAAACTAAAGGAATAATATGAAAATCATACACAACCTTGATGCTATACTACAAGGTCGTCATTAAATTCAACCTTGATGTTATACTACATTAACACATATAACATCCTTTTCTCTTCACCAAAACACATATAGTAGATTCTAAAATTAAAGAAATAGATCCTAAAATTCTTTATTATGAATCAAATCAAGCATGCTCTTTACAGGAAGTAGTCATGCAAGTTGCAAACCATTGTATGTAAATCTTCTAAGAAAAGAGAATTTACATACATACAACCCAATTCCCATCTCACAGCTTTTACTTTTCTTATATGCAAATATAGTAAATATTAAGAAACATAATATCTACATGGCTGGCTATTCACATTTGATAAGGCTCTCATTACGCACCTCATGAGATTTAGACAGAATTACACAAGAAAGAAGATAAAGGCTCCCATTTAGTTTCAATTAGACTACTTGTATATGATATGATAGTCATGCCATGCTTTGCAATGGTGATGCTTCAAATCAGCCTCTTTGGCCAAAACTTGTACCCTTTTGTTCAGAAACATGTTAAGCCAACTTAAAGCCAAAAAAATTATGACCTAATTCAGGAAAAACACATGGTATTCTTCACAGAACCATCCATAAAAAATGAAAACCATATTGTATTATTAAGTTTTCACAAAGTCGTCCATAAAAAAAAGAAAAAAATATGATCTAAAGGCTAGGGCTGTAAACACAGCACATACGACTAAACATGTATGAATCGTCGCACAAATGCACAATAACGAAATAAATTTCATAACATCTGTCTTATAACGGATCTCATAACTCATTCATAAAAAAAATACATATATAAAAGCAATATGTGAGATCTCACTGCTAAAACCCTACAAAGCTAGGTTTCATTCAGAAAACCCAAATAAATCTAAAAGAAAATTAAGAAAATTTAAGATAAGAGGCGAACCTGAGGATATATAAGAAATATTAAAGAAAATATACTCAGAGAGGAGTCCTATGTAGCCAAACAAGCAATCGATGAGCCAAGCAAGAATATCGAGCAACCACGGAAGAGTACCGAGCAACCAAGCGGTCCAAGCTAAGAATACCGAGGAGAATAGAAGTAGATATTAGCAGAAGAACACAGATGACAAACCCTAAGCCGTCGCAACCAAGAAGAGTAGAAGACGAAGAGGAAGAGGAAAGGGAAAGGCGGCGAAACCGAAGCCGAGGGCGAGAAGCTTCGAGACTCGAGAGGCGAGCTGAATGGGTATTGGGTTGGGAAGGCGGCCGAATAGATATTAGGGTTTAATATTAGATATATTATATTATATAAGTTATATTATATTATTATTTAGGAATATATAATATTTAATAAGTAATATTAATATATTTTTAGAACAAATCTACTATATATTATATTATGATTCAATTTATAAAATATACTAATTTATTTATAAAAAATTATAATTAATTATAACTTATAATATTTAATTTTATGAATATTTATTATTTATTAATTTATTTATTTATTATTTTCGAGCCAATTCGAGCCGAACACGAGCGAACAAACGAGTTGTTCGTGTTCGGCTCGTTTACATTTCGAGCTTAAAAATTTGTTCGTGTTCGGCTCGTTAGAGCTAACGAACGAGCCGAACACGAGCTACTTAACGAGCCGAACACGAGCTGCTCGCGAACAACGAGCCAAATTGACAGCCCTATTCAGTATCATACAAATAGAATTAAAACTCCCATAAATAATCTCATTCTCTCTCTTCCCCCCCCCCCACCCCAACACATACACACACACAAGTTATATACTTCTTTTTTTTTTTTTGGGAAAAAATGAGAGCCAGGCCTAGTTTTATTAATAGAAAAAAAAATACAACCAATGACACATAGACACACAATACAACACACGAATCACAACAATATGGTTGACTCAAGAACAATACAAACATAACAAGACAAGAACAAAAACTGCTAAAATGAACAAAATTCTAATAATAGAAGTAGAGGTAGAAGTAGAATTTCAAATGCATCTTCAAGGATCAGATGGAAAGAACTAAGTCTATAAAGCACCGAGAAGAAGGAGAACATCAAATCATAGGCAACATCAAACAGCCCCATTGAAGAAAAATTTAGTAGAATCAACATCAGTTAACTTCACATAATAATATTACACCTTCATCTGAAGACTACAAAACAAAACAAAACAAAAAGAGAACAAATATATCCAATTTCAAAAAAAAAAAATGCTAAAGATGAAAGAAAAATGGCAAAATCATAATTCACACAACAACATAATGAAAAGATGGAAAAACCACCAAGAGCTCAAAACTTACCTGCAAACAATCTTAAAATTCCTTCAAGTATTGATGAATATCAAAATATTCAAAAGTATAGTTTACTTCTAACAAAAGTTGGAAATCAACACAGCTCAACTTACATAAAAATTTTAAGGATATATCAAATATAAATACTTATACATTTCGATCCAAAAAACCCAAACCAAAGACCACAAAACTGAAGTATCTATTCTAAACCAAGAAAGACGAAGAAGGAACAAACTAAATTAGATCAAAACAAAACAGAGGAATCCAAAACAGAAATTAAAAAAAAAAAAACAAAAAGAGATTAGAAAAAATAAAAGAGAAGCTTATCTAATCCTTCTAAGTAGAAAAATAATCAAAGTAAATCAGATTACAATAAAATAGAGGAATCCAAATCAATGATTTAAGATGATAAAGAGTTTTAACATAAGCAGGAATATCATACTTAAATTTCAATCTCCTACCTTTTATCTTAACAATCCAAATAATATTTCTAGAAGTCAAATCAAGAGAATTAGATAATTTTCTAAAAATCTTGTTATTTTCTTCCATCCATATATAATAAGCAGTGGAATGAATTGACAAAAGATACAAGTTTTTTGAAATTATGCAAAAAAATATTTTCAACATATAAGATAACTTGAAAAAATATTCTTGGAGTAATAAAAAATTCCCACTTAGAATACAAGTTTTAATCAAGGAATGAAAAAAAGAGCATTCAATGAAAATATGACAATGTGAATCTAATGCATTAGAGATAAAACATAATTAAGATTAATAAAGAAATTTCTATTATGAAGTAAATCACAGGTATTAAGACTAAAATGAAAATTTTTTCAAATATGATAGTCATATCTAACTTCATAACCCTTAAACTATATCTCTTTATGCTAATTAAAATGAGGAAAAGTCTTATACTGAAAAGATTAAGCTTGTTTATGCATATAAACATTTATGCATAAACATTAAATTTTCCGAATGCATGAAAATATTTCACTTATAGAAATATTATGTATAGTTGTTGACCTCAATTTTGTTGAGGTTTTTTCTTCCGCTTAGTGATTAGGATATAGTCATAGGACTTTCCTTGTGACTATCCTAGAAGACTAGAGATGGAACCCACCTACATAGAAATTCAAACCACTTCCTTGCTCTCTCTGCAACCCACTTGGATGATCATGAACCTCCAGCACTTGGAAGGTTGAGACCAACATGTGAGGATTCAAGGATGAGTCCACATAGGATTGTTGAACTTAGGACAACCCTGGGTGGTTAGGGTTTGGTCTTTCAGACACTCAAGCACATCACAATTCCCCATTTATCCCAAAACCCTAAATCACACCCATTAAACCAAACTCCTTCACTTTTTGAGAAACTCTCATGAATAGTCCCAAGACTATGGCCTTTGATTGAGATGGCTAGGACCAACATGTGAAGTTTCATGAAGGAGTTACCATTTATCAAGGCTTAGTTCCAAGGCGGTTAAGTGTGGTTAAGACCCATGACTAAATATCCCTAAACCCTAAACCCATCTAAAATACCAAATTTTGCCAAAATTTACCAAAATTACCAAAAATGCTCATAGAACCCTAAATTTCCAAAGTGGCCCATATCGTCAAATTCTCTCCAAAAATCATGACAACTCACTTCAAACTAGCCAAATTGATCAAAACACCACAATTTTCCAAAAATTCCCAAAATACCCCTAAATTTGCAAAAATAACCAAAATACCCTTCATTCCCAAAATTCTCAAAACCTCCCAAATAATTCCAAACCTCCCCTAAACCAATCCAAATCACCCAATGGGTTCAATTTGACTAAATTGACCAATTTTGATCAAAATCCCAATTTTACCCCTAAAGGCCCAAAATCCCCAAATTATTCCCAATTTCCATCAAAATTAATTTCAAACTTCCCTAATTCCAAATCTAAATTAAAATTCAACATGTTCAAATCCAATTAAAATTGATTAATTCCATGATCAATTCCAAAATATTAAAATCTATCGTGCAAGATTAGAAGTCCATTTGCATAAACAATTTAAAAAAACCCATGACATCAATTTTAAAAGCCAATTTGAGCCCACATGACAAAGGATCAATTCTTCATCATCTCATGGCAATTAAATCACCCCATCATGACATCATATGAAGCTACCAAGCATGTAAATGAAATTTTACCAAAAAAAGGCATGTAGACATTTTTCATTTAAAATTCATAAACTCTTAAATTCCATTTGCATGAACTTTCTCATGACTCCATACATGGCATAACATGCCTCATGGAGCCTTCCATAGGCATCATGAGGTCAAACTTACCAAATTTGGAAAGTGGAGGTGACCACTCCCTCTTCCCTTTCCCCTTGGATTGAACATTCTCATGCAAAGTCTAACCTTGGTTTTATGCCCCAATCTAGCCATTTAAGTTCACAAAACCTGCTCAAGGGTCTTAGGATCAACCCTAACCACCTTGGGACCATGTTTAGCCATGTGACCAAGAGGTTGAACCCAACCTAGCCCAACTTATCCAAGCCTCACTTCCTCCTTAGACCAAAGCCTTGGAGCCTCCTTGGAACCAAATTGGCTTGACCCCCCAACCTATCTAACTTCCTTGAGTTTGAAAGTGACCTTACCTTGGCCGGACAATCACGTCAGCCGCCGGAAAATGGCAAAACTGAGAAGCTCCAATTGGGGAAAACCCAAAATTAAGTCCCCCTGAGCTGGCTCACTGCTATTGGCCACTGGAACTCTTCTTCTCTCCACCTAAGCAGCCTCTCTGCCACCCTGGTTTGCCCTGTTGGCCACTATGGCCATGGCTATAAGTCATACCATCCCCACGACCAGAGTAGGAAGAGTGCTTAAAACTTAACTAAACTCTGCAAAAATTTCTTCAGACCCCCCTAGCAACCCAGAGAAGTTCATCCCCACTGTTTTTCAGCCCTCATTTTCACAATGGCAAGGAGTCGTCTGATCGTGCGTGTATCGGACGGACGAACCAAATTGCGTCAGACGAATGGATGGAACGATAAAGGTGAGACACATGGCTGCAGATTCAGAAGGCGGCGTCCAATGGCGCTGCTATGTGTGGAGCTTTGATGGGTCATAGGTTGTGTTGGTGATGAAACTTGAAAAATTCATAACGTGGTGTAGAAAAATCAAAAAAATAAAATAAAAAAACCCCTGTACTAAGTGAACATTGGAGAATCATGTGGACGCAAAAATCAAAATTATTTAACTTATATTTATTTTTAAATTAATTAAATACCTTAAACTTTCATTAAATCATATAAATTAACAATTAATCACTATAAAATGAAATTTTAAGGGTTTGTTCTCTTTGTGACTAGGAGTGTTCTTTGATTTTTCTAAAGTCAGAGAACACCCTTAACATGATAAATCCTAATTTCCATGGTTAAGTCACTCTTTTGATCAAAATAATTATATAAATTAAAATAAAATATAGGGTTTGCTTTTGTAGGATCATTGTGGTTAGAGGAGTGTAAGAAAAATAAAACTTAAGTTTAAATGTTTTAAAATACAATTTCTTAATTTAAGTCATTAAAGCTCATAAAAAATAAATAAATAAAAAATAGTTTAAAAAATCACAAAGAGCTAGAAACCAATTAACCTCCTTTTTAGAAAATAAGGGTATTAAAATATAAAATTGACTTGAATGATTCAAACGTTTCAGACATAAGTTATGAAGTAAATGACCCTTTAATCTAAAATCTCAAACCAATGGTAGAGTCATAGGTTAATCTTTTAATTAATTCTTCTTGATATGACTTTTCCCTAAATTACACATTTATGCCCAGTGTCTTAAGAGCTTTGTAGTGAGCTAAGTTTAATCTAAAGATACTTGAGGGTTAGTTAAAAGATAAACCATGATTAATCCCCTTCAAACACTACAAGGTCAAACTTGCCCATCCCATGGATTAATTGAGGTATAAAAAACTGGGCATCGCTCAAACCCAATGAAACTTGGCGTGATCATTCAACAACATAATAAATTCAAGTGAACTTGAAATGGTTCAAAAGATTCTTAAAAGTTATTTAGGGTTGCACCCTGAACACTTTATAATCTTTTAGATACTTTGAAAAACAATAGAACTTCTTATGCTTTGTTCCAGAAAAATATCCTTAAAACCTTTAGGGACCCACCAAGTTATGAATTGTGGTCTCTTTTAAACTTAAACCATTAAGGCTTCATTGCTACTTTGTAGTTGCTCTTACTTTTACTATGCAAGATATACATAATTATGAATGCTAACATTTCAGTGGGAGTAACGAGAAGATGACAGATACACATTTATAGTTTATTTATTGTTATCTTATTTCTGTAATTTACCATTGTTTTAATGTATTATGCATGCTTGGTTGAATCACTTTTCAAAAACCAAAACAACAATTTTCAAAATTAAGATAAAAGTTTTCAAAATTAAACTTAAACACTTTCAAAACAAACAACAAACAAGATAATACACCCATTTTGGATTACAGAATTCCTCAGATGAGGTAACCTACAGTTGCTAATAATATTTCCCCAGCTTAAATGAGCTTAACAATTTTTTTAGACCAAGTAAATTTGAAAGAAAATAGTGGTGCCGGAATTAGAGAACCGTGAGATCCTAACTGGTGCGCTCTAATTAAATTAAAATTCCCCTTAATGAAACACTTGATAACAATAACAAAACTAGAACATGGAAACATACACGATAAAATCTTTTGAGCCTTAGGCCTTAGGACTGCAACTTCAATGAGGAGCTTGGAACATACACCATGGGTAACACAAAGAGGACCTGTAGAAGGACATCTTCGAGGGAGCAAACCAAGTTTATGATATCAAAACTTTCCCTTAGTTTAAACAACAAGTTATAGAACTTCGAAGTGGTTCGTCTAGTATGACATAAATCCTCAAGTCTTCTTTTAGGCCTTCGTACAACCATGTTGTGCAACATAAGTCCTAACTCGTCTTAGGATTCAGAGGTCTTTGTTTGATACGACGTATATCCTGTTATCTTCTAGGCTATTTGTATGATCGGTGTCATGCAAATGTAAGCCCTAAATAATTAAAAATTGTCAGGATGAAACATCTAATAATAATCTCTTCGAAATTTAAACTAAACCATAGGGTAGTCCGGGAGTTCGCCAAAGTTCTTCTCAGGATCCATGACATCCCTTAGTTTTCTCCCTTTGGATTCTGAAAATAATTGTTCCTATTTGATCTCTCCCATTTGTTATTCCTTTGTCCAATCTTAAAAACCTAGGAAAAACCACTAATTTGAATCGACCCTATTTATTCTTCTATATTAAATAGGAAACTTGTCTGCCAACATAAAAAGATTCACAGACGAAAACGGATATCATAAATTCTATAGTTTATTTAATCGAGTCTAACTATCAAGTAATGCGTCTATTCCTCAGGATAAGTATATCACTTGCAGTGTTGTGCTCGACCATTTAAACTATTAAATATATGAGATCAGATCGATCTCGTATTTTCAAAATTAAAATGCTACTTTTCAAAATTATACGTATATTAAATTAAACTATATTTTCAATACTACGACAGGATTCCCATTCCGGTGGCCCGCAATTTTCTAATTTGGTGACCGACAATAACATTTATACAATGTAAAGGAATATTCTAATTATAACTAAAATTTTAATCATTATTTTAAATCACTTCATAAAATTTAGTTGTTTAGGGAAGTTAAACCAAGTGAAAGTAGAATTCCTAAACTTTAAAAAAAGAGAAATCCCATAAAGCCGTGGATCATAATAAAAATAAAGAAAACAAGACCAAGTGACTTTAAACTTGAGACAAACTCTGATTTTAAAATCTACTCAATATAAATCTTTCCAAAAAAAAATGAAACATTTGATCGATTGTAATTAAACCCAAATAGAACCAAAATACTTATTCAGCCAACTAACAAGATACGAATAAGTAATGAATATTCTCCTAATAATCTTAGTTTCACACATAAGTTAATATTATCCAAGGAAGGAAGGCCCCTTATGCTTAGCATATTAACAACCTTCCAAGCAATTAAATGTTCATTCTTACTATTATCATTATTGCATAAAAAATTTATATTAAGAAAGAAATTTTCTTTCTAAAATTTTTTGGAAAAATAGAAAACTGAAACAAATAATAAAATTATTTCCAAACAGTATAATTAATAGGTTGTAATCTCCTAGCCTCAAAAAGTTTTTTTTTTTCCAACCAGCAAACTGTAATTGCAACTTATTTAAGGTTTGTCACAATCCATAACCAAAAGTCCATAGAACTTAATAGTAACCCCACTCAGGTTATTTACTTGATTCAATTTATTCTTCTTTAGGAAGGACTTGATTGCTCTTTTTTTAGATTCAAAATATAGATAATGTTCACCTAATGTTATTTCCTCTTCTCTATTTTTCTATTACTTGGTAGTTTTTAGTAGAGTTCAGCTTATGCGTTAAACAATTTTGGATTTAACATATTTTCTAGTGCAATAAGATTAAATCATGGTTTGAAGGAACCTTGTAGGCCTGGGGTGAACATTTGTCTAAGGGGACTAATCTAAATTTACCTTAGTTTATAGAGGGTTTTTTTCTATTAAGTTGATTTGTAACTGAGAAGGGCATACTACCAGTGGGTAACATATGGCATAAAACCGTGATCATAATCTAATGATGACATTTAGCGGCAAACTAACGGTCAAAGGGCTCTAGTCGTAATCACCTTTTGTGGTGTCATTTGACAACAAAATCACGCGAACATAGAACTCGAGTCACATCCTTATTGATAAACCTCCACAACCACATGAATTTATAATGGAATATAAAGCCTTGAACCTAAAGTTTTGGCATGAAAGACATAATACTATAACATGGAGGTTTTGTACGAAGGACTGTTGACCTCACATTTGTAATGACTTCGTTTCTCTCTTTAGGAATATATGACTTAGCCTTAGGATTTCTTAATGACCTTCTTAGATTACTACAAATGGAATTCACCAATATAACATTTTAAACCAATTTTACATTTATTTATGGTTTTCTGAGGTTATGCCTTTGTTCAAATATTGTTCAAGCCTTGTTTTTTGACATATATTCAAATGCCTTTTGGGCATTGTTTAAATTTGCTTCGAAGTATATTTGAACTTTCTTGGAATCTTTTTCATATAAATTATAATTCAATTGCATTCAAATCATGCTTAAATCATATTCGAGCTATATTAAATTATGTTTGAATCAAGTTCAAACAATGAGTTCTAACCAGTTTTAATCATAGCCGGCTTCAAATAAAAACATAAATATTACATCAGGATTCCGGATGCATCCGGAGTCCAATGATGATATGCCACGTGTGTCGAGTGGGCCCTAACACCATACACTATTACCAATCAAAGTGTATGACGGTGGGCCCACTTGACATGTGGCGCCCCATCATTGAACACTAGACGCAAATTGAAATAGAGGACATTTTGATCTCAAATGAACTTCAAACATGTATCTGAAATTAAAAAATCTAAAATTCATAAACATTTTAACATGAAGATAGAATTTTTAGCATTCAATTATGTCGACAAACCACTTTCCGCCACCATAGTTATCAATTTATTTCTAGTCTGAAATCAAATTCGCCATCTTAGTATTTTTATTATTTAAAGAACATAATAAATTGTTTGTGGCAAAAAAATAAAAACCAATTTAACAAATTCATTTTATTTTCGGAAGATTTTACTGACAGCACTCATAATTCCTATGTATTTAGATATGTAACCCTGTACATCATTTTTTTTGCATATATTTGTCTCCATATATACGCATAAAAATGTGTTTTTCACTTTTTAATAGTTAGAATAGTGATATTTTTAATATGATTTGAAAATATTGGGATACAAATGTTAAAAAGTAAAAGTTCACTTGTTAGATATGTAAATACATAAATATTAGGCGGCATGTACATAAATGCCCCCTTTCTTATTCCTATGGTATATTTTTAAAAAAATTAAAATTATGTCGCACTGCTGCAGTTACCTCGTCCAATTGATGCTATCAAATTCATATTTTATAAGGTTATGATTGATTGTGATTTTATATTAACTTAAAGAGGGCATTTAGATACAAATAGGGCTGTCAAAAAAAGCTCGTTATTCAAGTACAGTTTGTGTTCGATTCGCTAAGAAGTTCGTGTTCGACTCGTTCGATAAACAAACAAGATGAACACGAACAATTTTTTTTCGTTCGGTTTGTTAAACGAACCAAATACGAACAGTGATGTGTTCGTTCGTGTTCAGTTTGTTATTGTTCGAAATATAAAATAATTTAAAATGAATATATATATATAAAATTAAGGTATTTTAAAAATAATTATAAAAATTTATCATATTTTAAATAATTAAGCTTCTATAAATTATAATATATTTATAGTATTAATTATATTAATATAAATATTATAATATTATAATTAATAGACTATACTATATATTAAAATAAAATTCTAAACAAAACCCTAAACACCTTCTTCGATTTGCTTCATTTTGAGGAAGTATGGATTACCTGATGTGTACGGAATACTTGATCAGTTTGCTTCATTTTGTGGAAGTATGCTATCAAAGCTAGGACTGTCAAAAAAGCTCGTTGCTCGCGAACAGTTCGTGTTCGGTTCGCCAGGAAGTTCGTGTTCGATTTGTTCGATAAGCAAACGAGACGAACACGAACAATTTTTTTTCGTTTGGTTTGTTAAACGAACCAAACACAAACAGTGATGCGTTCGAACATTTCGAACACGAACACTAGTTGTGTTCGTTTGTGTTCGGTTTGTTTACACCCCTAGATATAGACCGCGCAATTGTTATTTTTACATATCTAACACCTAAACTTTAATATTTACATACATAAAATATAAATTTTTAACATCATATCAAAAATATCTCTTTACTAATTTTTTTAAAGTCAAAGGTGTTATAAATGTAAATACCAAACTTTAGATGTTAGATATGTAAATCTATAAGAATCATGTGGAATGTATGTAAAATTAAAAGACCTTAAAAACCGAAGAAAATGAGAAAGAAAGACCAAGAAGAAGAAGAAGAGGAAGAACAGAAAGAGTGCCAGAAGAGATAAGAATTCTACTCAATAAACTCTATTTTTATTACATTAAAAAGATAAATACAATAGTGGTATATATTCAAACATAATGGCATACTTGTAAATAGTTGAAAGGGTAAAATAGTCATTACAGACATAATACTATGCGTGGTTATGTTAATCCACAGAGGCGTGATAAAACACGTGGAGTGGAGGAGAACCAAGAAGAGTATGGAAGAGGAGATTGAAGGAGAGCAACGAGAGAGACCAGATGTCGTTTAAAAGTAACTTTTGATAAGTTTAGTTTCAAGAGCAAAATATAAATTGTATGAATTGAATGTTTTATTACACTCGAGGAGTTATAACTAGGTGTCTAAATAAGTCGAGTCGAGCTCAAGTAATTTTTAATATGAGCTTGAGCTTGATTAATTAATTAAGTTCTAAGATTTTGAGCTGGCTCAAGAGCTTGTCTGAAAGAGAGAAATAATATTAGTGATATGCCTTCAAGAAATATTTAACATCCAACATAAATCTCAAGGAATGACACAAATCTCAAGATAAAAATTTTTAGCAAAGATCATTCAAACTTTGATTTAAAGTCATATAGAGCTCTGATTTGAGCAAAGTTATAGTCAAAGTGACTGACTCGACGAGATGGACCCAACGGTATAAGAATTGGCCCAATCCTAGTCAAATCAAACCCAGATCAAGCCAATAAACCACTTTCAAAAGCTTTTCGAGCATAATTGGAAGGTCAAACATGTGTCAAATATGGCATCCATCTAGTCCAATCAAGCGTCTAGGCGATTCAAATCCAACAAGCCTTAAGCCACTCAATTATATGACATCATTAAGGCAGTCAAATGTTCATTAAACATCATCGGTCCGTGGGGATCCCTCTCGACCATCCGATCAAGAGTTGTTTAGATTCCTGCCTTTTTTGCAATTTAGACTCTATAAATAGAGCCCCAAGCTTCTCATGAGAGGTGGGTTAGGCCCAGGTTAGAGAGAGAGCAACAGAGCCTTCTAAAGAGGGAGTTGCAGCCCAGCCTTCAGCATCACTGTCTCTGACGGGCATCGTTGCCCACTTGCCAATGCCATCTCAGGCCACTGCCGCCGCTGCCTTGGCCCACCCCGGCCGCCACTACCATGTCAAGCCATTACAACTCCTCTCGACCGCCTCCGTCTAAGGCCATCACCGCCTTGGGGTCATCGCCTTCTCCTAACCCTCGCAGTCTCAGGCCGTCGTCGCCTTCCGACAGTCACCAACTCTGCTATTGAGCCGCCACCGCCATCTTAGGCTACCATCGCAGGATGCTGTCATTGCCTGACAATCACTTTCTCTGTCCGTCATCCACCACTGCCTTTTAGTTGTCGTCATCATCCAATTGTTGTCGCCTTCAGACTGCAATCGTCTTAGGCTGCCACTATTTCTGATCAATACAACTTCCGGTGTCATCGTATCCAACTAGCTTTAGCCCCTACGGTCTATAGATGTCGTCACAGCTCGCCACTATGACCCACATAATTCACATCTTTTGCAGCCCTTAGCTCTAGACCTGTGGCCTTCAGACATCATCACAGCTCGCTGCTACAACTAACATGACTAGCTGCGGTCTACGTGGTTCACAGCTCATGCAGCTCACAACTCTGTCCCCTGTGGCAAACAGATGCCATCACAACTCACCAGTACGACCTACATGACCAACTATAGCCTACGTGCTTCATAGCTCGTTTAGATCCCGACTACAGCCCCGTGACCTATGAGCACCAACTAAGGCCGATTTGTTTCATTGCTCATGCAGCTCCCAACTCCGGCCAATACATACACCGTCACAGATCGCCACTACGGTCTACGTAACCAACTACGTCCTACATGGTTCATAGCTCGATTCGTTCCCAACTACAGTCCTAACGACCTATAGACTACGTGATTCATAGTTCGTATGACTTTTGACTCCGGCCTTTGCAACTCATGGACATCATTGCAACTCACCACTACATCCCATGTGACCAACGACAGCCTACGTAGCTCACAGCTCCTGCAACATCGCATCAGAACATCAATGGCCAACAAACGCTTCTGAGACAACAATTTGTAGCCCACATGACAAAATACTATCATGGATATCAACTACTTTGCATAAGAAAAATTGGTTCTATGACCACAATCTACAACATATACAACAAACTACTGTCATATAACTATGGCTCTTGCAACCTACTTTCATCAAGAACTACGCTCATTATAGTAGACTGCGGCTACTATCAACAAACCAATGTTGTACATTTACCGTAATTATATTAGTAAAACGTTTCATAATTCAAGAGAAGAGTGGTCCCATGTACTCAAAATTACATAGTGGATCATTTTAACTGGGAAAAACCTCGTGGTTTTTCCCTATTCTAAGGTTTTCCACATAAAAATTTCTTGTGTCGCTACTGATTTATTACTTCTATCTAAGTGTGTGTTGGATTTCAGTACCATGTTAAGATGATAATATTTTACTCTGCCACCATGAATTTTCTTAGTACGCGTCTGTTTGGCGTTTTCTATGGGAAACAAAGTCCCATTCGACATTATCTTCAAATTTGAGATGTCGTGCCTCTGGTTTGTTTATCGATGATACACATCGTTCAACTGCGAAGGAACCTCCACTAAAATTCTAAAGCATTCTTCAATGTGGAGTTTAACCTTCACTGCACTCTCGAAAGGTCGTTCAAGTCAATGTCTCGGGCACGATTGTGGTGAGGTAGTCTTCCTACATCTCATTGAAACATCAATTCTATGACAACTTCTTTTAGGTTGGGGGATATCTTTTGCAATCGGACACGAGTGTGATGGGGTAGTCATCCCACATTTCATTCGAACATCAAGTCTTCAAGAATGCTTCCAGAATAGAGGCAGAACGCCCCTCATCATGCTGGAGTTTTTCCTTCGTTCGATCAAGAAACAAATCCCTTCAAAGTGTGATACATGGGCTACTTTACTGGCTCATGTGGATAATGCCCCATTAGGGGACAACAAATTCAAAATCAGTAACTACAAGTCATTAGACATCATTTTTTAGTCTGCAACCATATTTCCAAGAAAAAAATACTGGTCTATTGCGACATGTTTCCCAGTTTCGAGAGATGCAGAGCATTTTTAACACCTCAATCTGGACTTAATTGATCCCAGGGTTTCGATTCAAACTCTTCCATCACAGGCTACAATCGTCAAGCAGAAGCTTCGACTGACAACCTCAGATAGATCAAAAATCCTTGGTGGATTTCCTTTGACCTCTTCCAAAACAGGTTACGGTCTTTAAGAAGAAGCATCGACCAACAACCTTGGATAGGCCTTACATTCTTAATGGATTCTTCATATGACTCTGGTCATTACAGGTTAACGATATCAAGTATCTCCGACTATACAACTTATGACAAGTCTTACATCCTCCTTGGATTACCACTGACTATTTCCATAACAGGTTGTGGTCATCGAGCAGGTGCCTCTAAGTAAGCAACCTAGGAAAAGTCAAATATTTCTTGCAACAATCCAAAAGTCAAGCAACCATGTCTCAAAAGAAAAAGCAAGAGCAAGATCAAAATTTTTATTGCATCAAACAAAAGAAAAAATATACATACAAATACAACATCACTGTGTCCAAATATCACACCAAGCAATTGAAATACTTCAAAAACCAACACACACTAATACAAAGGCTATATCAAGTCAGTTCATCTTCAAATTGTGCCTACATCGCTTCCTCAAAATTCTGATCCTTCTGCTGATCTTCAAGGAGACAAGATTCTCCTGATATCACCATCAAATCCACGAGGGAATGTCCCCCAGAAAGTGTGACATCAATATGAGAAACTCCTTCAGAATATGCAACAGCTGCATGGGAGTATTCTCTAGAAAGTGTGGCACCAATGTGGGAATCTCCTTTGGAGTGTGTGTCGATAAAACTCCAGTTTTTTTTGTCCCCACTAGAGTGCAAGGCAGGGTTCCCCACTTGTCACTATCATGGCATTCCGAAAGAATATCACAAATAAAGATCATGTAATTCCTACTAGGCAGGATTGTGGACAACTTTTGGGAAGACTTTCTCCCACTTCTTCACGTAAAAAGGTCGAAAAAAATAGACCCAAGAACATTTGCTGGGCAGGGATGGGAACAACTTTTTCCCCCTCTCATTTCTTCCTCTAGGAAATTTTAAATCACTTGCTAGGCAATAATGAGGACTCTACCTCCTTCCTTCTCTCCTTGGCCTATTATAGGTTGGAGAAAGATAGAAAAAAGAAAAAAAATATACTTTGAGGAAATCTAAATTTTTTAATAAAAATATTTTTCCTTTTAAAATAAGATTAAAAAGAAAAAAAATCCCTCCTAATTTCTACCTTAATTTTGACAAGTTAAATATATTTTAATTTCTTTCCGATTCAGCCTTTGAAATACATATACATTACATATTTATTTCATTCCCTACATATATAAACGTATATTTTCCGTTTCTGTTTAAAAAATATAGTTCATGTTAATTGAATGTATTACATGCATGTAAACCGATTTCACTCTTTACACATTTCCGAAATCTATATTACAGATTTGGTGCATCTAAAATGCACCATATATATATATATATATATATATATATATATATATATATATATATATATATATATATATATATATATATATATCATT
The DNA here is from genome assembly GCA_022702705.1 of Papilionanthe hookeriana x Papilionanthe teres. Lineage (NCBI taxonomy): Eukaryota > Viridiplantae > Streptophyta > Magnoliopsida > Asparagales > Orchidaceae > Papilionanthe > Papilionanthe hookeriana x Papilionanthe teres. Next base: position 157,890,344 of record CM040422.1, on the reverse strand, counting down.
ATCTGATAGAGCAACATCTTTGAAGATTATCGTAATTTCCTTTAGGTCACGTGTTCGAATCTTCTTCTCGCCAATTAGTCGGTACCGAGGGCGGTCCTCAGATTTTTAAGCATATAAGGGTGACTGAGGGCTCGAATAATAACCTCCAGCCTTTTTTTTTAATACATATATATATTAGTTATTTAAAAATCATGTAATTCTTATATCTTCACAAATCTAACGCAATAACTTCGGCTATTCACACACGTACCATTCAATTCTTTCCTTATATTTCAAAGCACGGCTTAATTTATATGTTTACGTGTATATGTACATGATACCTACATAAAAAAAGCAAAACTGTTTTAAAATATTTTTTTCAGATATATCAACGCGCGCATATATATATAAATGAAAATTTAAAGAAAATATAAAATGCTCCAGATATTGGTATTTTCATACGATAAAGTTAATCTTGCCCGAAAATAAGAGGGTAACTGATACACGTTTAACAAATTCTAACCTCCATCACAAATCTCGAGGTATGACACGGATGCCAAGATAAATTTTTTAGCAAAGGTTGGTCAAATTCTAATTCAAAGTCATCCAGAGCTCCCATTTGAGCGAACTTATTGTGAAAATGACTGGCACGACAAGATAGACCTAGTGGTAAAAAAATTGGCACAATTTGAGTCGAAACAATCCCACATCAAGCTAATAAACCACTTTCGAAAGCTTTTCGAACATAATTGGAAGATCAAAACGAGTGTCAAATACGCACGCTTCTAGTCAAATCGAGCGGCTAAGAGAGAAGAATCCAACGAGCATAAAATCACTCAATTCTGACATCAGTAAGGCAGTCAAATGTTTACCAAAAGCTGCTCGAGGGGATCTCTTCCGATTGATGGCGTCTGATCGTGAGGATCTTTCTCGACCGTCCAATCAAGTGTGTTTTAGATTCCTACTTTATTTATAATTTAGACTATATAAATAGAGCTCTAAGATTCTCATGAGAGGGGGCTAGGCCCAGAGCCAGAGAGAGCAGTAAAACTATCATAAAAGGGAGTAGCAACCCGGCCTCCTACATCGTCATATACAGCCGCCACCGCCTTTCGGCAAAAGTCGTCTCAGGTTGCTGTCACAGCCTTCCTCTAACCTCCATTACCATCTCAGGTCGTCGCTGTCACCTCTTGGCCGTTGTCATCTTAGTCGCCGCTGCCTTCTGGCAGTCGTAGCCTCCGCCCTTCGGTCGTCGTCATCTCAGGCTACCGTGACCTCCCGGTCGCTGCAGTCTCAGGCTGTCTTAGCTTTCAGGCACTAGCCGCCTTAACACTTTGGCTGCCACCACAACTACCATGTTCTCAGGCCGTCATTGTCGCCTTACGATCTCAGCAGCCTCCAACCGACCATCATCGTCTCAGGCCGCTGCCACTACCTTCCGATCTTCGTCACCTTCGAGCTGTAGCCGCCTTTATACCGCAACCGCCATAGGCCGCCACCGATTCCGATCATTGTCACATTCGGTTGTCATTGTATCCAACCAACTCTGGCCCCATGGCAGCTCGCCAATATGACCAACATGGTTCATATCTCCTGCAGCTCCCGACTCTGGCCCCACGGCCTACGGACGTCATCACAACTCGGTGCTACAGCTTACGTAACCAATTACGACTATCTGGTTTATAGCTTGTGCAGCTTTTGACTCCGACCTCATGTCTTACAGAAGTCATCACAGCTTACTACTACATCTTACATGACCAACTGCGGCCTACGTGGTTTATAGCTCGTGCAACTCCTAACTCCACCCTTTGCGGCCTATAGACGCTGTCACAACTCGTGCACTACATCTTATATGACCAATTACGACCTATGTGGTTCATAGCTCAATATGTTCCCTACTCCGGTCCCCACAATCTTCAGACGTTGACGTAACTCACAACTATGGCCTACATGACCAATTACGATCTACGTGATTCACAACTCGTACGGCTTCTGACTCCGGCTTTTGCAACCCGTGTACATCATTGCAGCTCACATTTACATCCCATGTGAGTAACTGTAGCCTACGTGACTCACAGCTCCTGCAACATCCTATCACAACAACAGTGGCCAACCGATTCTCACAAAGCAACCATCTGCAGCTCAAACGACTAATTACTATCATGGATTTCAACCATTTTCTGTACAACAAGCTGGTGCTACGACCACTATTTACAATATTTACAACAAACTACTGTCTTCATAACAACCGACTACGACATTTGCAATCTACCTTCATCGAGAACTACATTCATTGCAACTAAACTACAATTACTATTGACGAAAGACTATTGTACATGTACAGTATTTTTATTTGTAACTCTATCTTCCATAGTTTTAGACAGTGGACCTATGTACTTAAAATTACATAGTTGATCAAGACCTCATAGTTTTTTTCTTTTCCTAAGGTATTCCATGTAAAAATTTATAGTGTTACTACTGATTTCTTACTTCTACCTGAGTATGTGTTGGATTTCCGTACTATGCTAAGACGATAACTGTTTACCCTACCGCCGCAAATTTTCTAGTACACATCAATCAATTAAGCTGTTGTTATAATGAAATGATCACACATATAATGAATATTTTGAAGATAATAATAAATCACTTTATAATAAATATTATATATTATTAAAATAAATTTTTAATTTTAAATGTATTTTAAGTATTATTTTATTTCTTATTTTTTACCGGAGGAGGCTCAGGAGCTAATGAGTCGAGTTGGGTCTGATTTGAACTTGACTCATTGAGCTCAGTTCACTAGCTACTTATCGAGTTGAGCCAACACAAACTGACTAAACTAATTTAAATGCTAACCAAAGAGAAAAAGAAATTATTTAGACTACCAAAAAAAAAAAATATTTAGACTAACAAAAAAAAAAAGAAACTTATATTGATTTTATTTGAGGAAAATTATACTTTATTTACCAACAAAAGTCTAAGCCCTTTCCTATATTCTTTTAATAGATAAGAAAATCATGAGTGGGTCATAAAAACTGGACAAACAGCAAACAGCAAACAGCAGGCTATTAAAAGACGACGCGTGGAAGCTATGGAGAAGAATCTGTCAAACGCGCACTGTTAGCGTGTCAAAGCAAACAACTATAACACGTTCCGAGTCACGAGGGCAGACTAGCCCGCAGCACTACCGGAGACGGGACCTGCGTGTGAGAAGGCGGTCGTCGGTCGTTGCGCTTGAGCGAGTTGGATAATTACTCAGTCTACTACTAGTCTTTTTTAAAATTACATACAGACCACATATCTTTTTTATATATTTATATATCTAATATTTAAATTGAATATTTACATAGATAAAATTTAGAATTTAGATCATATTAAAAATTTTATTAATATTTATGTTTTTAAAGTAAAATACACCGTTTTCATATGATTTGGGATTGTAAATTGTTATTGTTTTTATTAAATTTTAGATAAATAAAAGCATAAAATTTTGTATTTTGTGTGTTACTGATTTTTTCAATAATGCAATAATTGATTTTTTTCTTTTCGCTTGATCGGCAGAAAAAAAAATAATACTATATAAGATAAATGTAATATAGGAATACTTTATTATTTTGAAATACTTTGAAGTTATTTGATTCATTGTAAAACAATGGGCAATTTCATTTTTTTTTTGTTTGGTTTAAAGTAAAATTAAAAGAATATATTTCAATATAAAAAATAATGGGATGGTGTTAGTGGTACGGCTGACTACTGAAGTGAAGATCATTACTGTGGGATAGAAGTAGTAAGTGAGGAAGTGTCCTGCCAATCTGTTGTGACCTTGGAAGAAGACTTTAGTCCCAGGTCTGCTTCCAAGGCTTCAACAAACTGGCATGACACTACCTTGCTTATTACTTATATCCCATGGTAACGATCTTCAATCGAATCATAGAAAAATATCCTTGATTTCAAAATATCAAAAGTGGCATCCATATCATTTACTCTCATAGTCAATTTTTCTTCATGGATATCAATCAAGGCTCTACTAGCGGCTACAAAGGGTTAGCCAACTATCAGGATTATCTCATTGTCCCCTTCCATATCTAATAACATGAAATTTGTAGGGAATATACATTCATTCATTTTCACTAATACATCCTCAATGATTCCAATATGGTAGGCTAAGGATCCGTCAGCTAACTGTAAGGTCAAATTTGTAGCATGGACCTTTGCTAATTTAAGTCTCATGAAAATGGACCCTGCCATCAGATTGATAGTGGCCTAAGTCACAAAGTGCCCTCCTTACAAGTTTCTCTCTTATGGAACATGGGATGGAGAAACTCCCTTGGTCCTTCATCTTTTGGGGCAACTTCCTCTACATAATAGCACTCACTCCTTAGTTAGAGGCACAGTCTCAAAATTTGTCAATACATCAAGTGTGTGAACTTTAGCGTGTCCTGCCAAATTATCAATACATCAAGAACTTTTCCAAGATCACCAAGCCCTTATTTCACTGGTTAGAAAAGGATGTGTCCTTTCATTTGATTAGACTTTCCTAGCCGCCTTTGAGACTTTAAGTTCCAAATTAGTCACAACACCTATGATTATCACACAATACTAGACTACGCCATTTGAGTTGATGTGTGATGTGTGTGATTATGTCGTAAAATCAGTGTTAGGTCAATGGGGAGACAAGTTTTTTCATGCCATCAACTATGCAGTGGAACCCTCAATGGTTCCCAAGTGAATTACACCACTATGTAACTATTGACCATAATATTCGCATTTGATAAATTAAGATCATATCTGATAGGAATACGAGACATTGTGTACACCAATAAAATTGGTATCAGGTACCTTGTAGCTAAGAAGAATGCCAAATCCCATTTGATATGATTGGTATTCTTACTAAAAAAATTGGTATGGAGATTGTTGATCAGAAAATTACAAAAAAATCAGGTAATCAATCATTTGTTTAGGCTTGAGCAGGACAATTCTGATGAATGCTTGATCTACTTAAAAGAGAGTTTTCTTGATGAGAAATTTCTCATAATTTCTGAGGACCACACTTAATGGTATGCTAACATAGAAAACTTCATTGTCAGCACGATCATTTCATATGGTCTGACCTACCACCAGAGAAAGAAGTTCATTTCTGAGGCCAAATTCTGCTATTTTGATTATTAGTGTAAGAACCAGATTCATAGGAGATGTGCTGCATCTGAAGAGGTCAATGATATTATTAGTTGTTTTCATGATTCAAAATCTGGAGGGCATTTTAGAGGACTTAGAACTGCAGCTAAGGTATTATAATCTGGATTTTATTGGCCTACCTTTTTTAGGGATGTGAATGAATATGTGAAAGACTGTGACAAAAGTCAACATGTTGGAAATATTTTAAAGAAATTTAAAATTTCCTTGAATATCACTTTGGAAGTTGAGATTTTTATTTTTGGGGAATAAACTTTATGGAATCCTTCATTCATTTATTAGGAAACACCTATATTTAGGTAGCAATAGACTATGTCTCCAAATTAATTGAAGTTGTGGCACTGCTTAGTTTTTAAGGGTAAAAGTGTTCTGAAATTTTTGAATAAATATATTTTTAGTCAATTTGGAACACATGGGTGATCATTAGTGATGGAGGCATCCATTTTTGTAACAAATAAATGAAGACATTAGTTGTCGAATTTAAAATTACACATGGTTTCTACTGTTTAACCTCCCCATAACAGTGGATTTCCCAAAGTTTCTAATAAGGAAATCAAGAGGACCTTTGAGAAAAAGGTTAAACCTAGTAGGAGAGATTGGTACTTTAGGCTTGATGAAGCATTGTGGGCTTGTAAAACCATTTTTAAGGTCCTCATAGGTTTTTCACCCTATAAATTTTTTGTTTGGAAAAATCTACCATCATCTAGTTAAAATGGAACACATGGCTTACTATGCAGGAATTCAATTATAACTTGAAGGATGTGGCCAAGAAAATATAATTAGAGTTGAATGAATTATAAAAATTAGACAAGAGGCCTATGAGAATACTAAGATCTATAAGGAGAAGATGAAGAAGTGGCATGATCAGTAGTTGATTAGGATTAAATTTTAACCTCAACAAGATGTTTTGTTGTATAATTCATGATTAAAATTATTTATTGGAAAATTAAAGTTTATGTGGTTATGACTATTCACTATAGTAAAGAGATATCAATTCAGGATCGTATATATTCAGGATATAAAAATAAAAAATGTTTTAAAGGGTAACAATAAGAGGTTGAAATTATACTTAGGATGTGATAAGAAAGGTCCAAAGATATTATGATATTGGAATTATCCTGATAGTAGATCTAACATCATCTGATCGAAGATGTTAAAATAAGCACTACCTTGGGAGGCAACCCAAACATTATCGTAATATTTGAGTTATTTTGCTTATGAATTGATTTGTCGTTGTCGTGAGTTTCTGTCTTCTTTTCATTGTTCATTTTTTTTGTTGTGTTTGGATCTCCCTAAAGTATTAAATCTATATCAGTGTGGTAGGATGTACAAAGATACATTTAAGTGAGTTTGAGGCTTGATGCACCCACATCACAGTCATAGCTCACTTGTGCCAGGCTACCCTGGAGTAATGCCTCGCGCTACAACTTGGACGTCCTCGCCTTAACATACCCCCACCCCATATTGTGTCCACAGAGCACCCACGCTCGACTCATTGCATCGCAATTGACCATAAATAGTGAATGCAAAAAAATGTACGTCCGCCTAGCGATGCACCCATGCCTAATCAGGAACACCCGTGCTTGATCCACCGTGCAACTGCTTGCCCTAGGCACTCCAGAGCACCCGTGTCTGGATCGCATTGCACCAGCATATGTTCTTAGTACACAAGCGTGCTTGCATGCATATTGTTGTTCACCCACAACTAACACTTAAATACATGAGATAGGGGGAGACTATTCATTCTTTTCTCCATCTTCTCCCTCGCTAAATTCTACTTTCTCTCTCTCGATCCATCAACAGGGAGCTTCCAGCCACAACGAAAAGCTGTCAAAAGCTTGGATCTGTGGTGCTCAACTTTAGTGAGGTAAAATTTGTATTTTTGGTGCTTGTTTGCTTTAGATTTGTGTTTCTTCTTATTACTTTGGTTCCTAATCTAATGGCTCTAAAAACTTGAAGGAAAGAAGGATGCAAGCTTTGATGTTAGGACGTTTGTGAGCCTTCATGCTTCAAATCGATATAATGATATCTTAACATCAAGGAAGCTCATTAACGAATGGGTTTCCACACAACCAAGAGGTCAGGTGGGATAGGTGATAGTGGAGTGACATTGGGAGTGGTGTGTTACACCATTTCCCTCGCATTAATCCTAGTTGTTCACGAGTTCTTTGCTAATGTGAAATAACCCTTTCCCTTTAACGATAAGGTCTTTGTGTGAGGAAATGTGTGGACTATGATAAAACCATCATCAACTCGCTGTTGAACCTCTTCGATATTTCACAGTGAGAGTTTACGAATTTCTTGGACCTTAATTGTGAGGAAATTATTAATTTTCTCAATGATGCCGATCCTAGTGGCATAGTGGGGAGGGGATAATTATCAATTTTCCTAGCTTGCTCATGTTTAAGGAGTCAAAGAACTGAAACTATTTCATTTGTGTCAGGATTATACCCACCACCAATCTTAACGAAGTCACCAAGGACCAAAATGCTCTAAATTTCTATGGTCAGAGGGGCATGGCGATCTACATCACCTCAGTTGTAGTGTTTTCTCTGGACCATATCATCAATGGTGGCATGATTATGGGCCTGGATCTTCCACACCTAGTCACCAGTTTGTGCGCCTTTGCTAATGTGCTTGGATATAAAGGAGAGGATCAGTTGTTTCTGCCAAAATCCATAGCCATGGAAATCATTTGGTCTTATTGGCAAACGTTGGCATGACGGAGGGGTAATATTTTTGGGGGAGAGAGTTCTTCACAACAAAGGAGACCCTACAGAGGCCTGCTAGGATGGTTGTGGAGATATCGAAGCCGGAGGACGAGCTGGCATATGATTTTATGGTGATGAGCAAGGAGGTACACGATTTATATGAATGGTCACACCACCATACTGAGCATAATCGGAGGCAGTGCTTGTGCGAACACCAGAACAATGCTGCGTAAGAGGTGATGTATAGTAGACATGGGTGGCCTTTTGGACGAACCTAGTGGTATATCGTGGCCTTTTGGACCGAACCCAGTGGTATACCCTATTCCACCACCATTTGAGATGTTTGAGTAAAGCATGTTGCTGATGGTGGAGGGCGATGACGATGAGGAGGGACATGACAGTTGAGTGAGGATGATTGATGAGTTATATTGTGGACTCTGATGATTATTATGGTTGCACATGGATATTTTGATGTTGAAGTTCTTGATTTGCTTCCATAATTTCATATGCTTATTTCAGATTCATGTTGATGAGAGTGTATTTACTTTTACTACCTGTTGCTTATTTCTACTGCATACATGTGATGTTCACCCCTATTTTTTTATTTATTTATCCTGTTGTTATGACCTAAAATGTTATGAGGTAGAGCATGATAAAAAACATGTTTAGGGGAGGGACTTTTATACTTGTGGCAACCTAAAAATAATTTTGTTATTATGATCAGTTAATTTTGAAATTATGTGGATCCTTGTTAATTGATAATGGAAGGTAAAAGTTTGTTAAGGTAACATTAAGTCAATCTAAGGTTGGACTAGGTGTGTTCGATAATGGCTAACAATAGAATTTAGTCACCTTTTTTGCCTAGCATAAACTTGTCAAAACATTTGAAAAAGTGTGCCTATAAAACCAATTAATTGATCCAAACTATTTTAATTATTAAATTTTTATTCAAAAAATAGAACTGATCCAGTTTTGACTTGATTTATAAGATCATCAGGATTCACATTTAGGGGTAATTAAATATTTTAACTTAGGGAGCATTTTAAAATCAGAATTCTTAAAACATACTTAACTAGATATATTAATTCTCTTGGAAAAAAGAAAAGTAGAAGAGAAAAGTAAAAGAAAATAGAGTAGAAAACCACTCAAAATTAAAAGTTGAAGGAAAATGAAAAAAATTGAAAAATGCATAGAAGAATAAGCTTGAGGTTAGGTACAGGAGTAATTTAGCTTTTGTTTTCTCATTTTCTCCCAAAATTAAATGAATTATTCACATCCTTGATGAGATTCCAAATTCCTATAAACTTAAGAAAAATGAAGGGATAGTTTATTGTTTGAACTAGAAGTAAGTACTTAAAAATACTTGGAGTAATTGAAAGAATTGTAATCACATCTGATTAAGTGGTTTGAGAAGAACAATGTTAAGAAAGAGGTGATTAAACAAACATAAAGGAAATTATTGATTCACAAAAGTTCCCACTAAAAGATGAAAATCACAAAATCTTAGTGTAATCTGACCCCACGACATTATAAAGCTAGGACACCCATAAGGTAAAGTAAAACTATATTTCTCCAAAACTTAGAGCCAAGTGATGGGATTAATTTTGAGAATGTAATAGGCGAGTTCGAGGGATTTAATGTGAATGAAATTTGTGATGAATAACTGACTTGCTAACCTTTTTTTGAAAATTGTATGATGTTATTATGCCTAAGAAAGTTATTTCTATTTATTTTGTGCAAGTTACAGGTTTGAGGCTGTTTAAGAAAGCAAAGAGGAAAAATTGGAGCAAATAATGTAAAAAGGTGAGCCAGCACACCTGTGCCGCCTTCACAGCGTGTCCGAGTCATAGCAGCGCACCTCCGCGCCAAAGGAAGAGGTTAAAGTGCCCATGCCAGCATCACGGTGCACTCGCGCCTTCCCTATCATGACCTTGCTCACCCATGCCAGCCTCGTGGCGCACCCGCGCCCATAATCAAATTTGGATAAATATTTCTTGCCTTTGTCGAGCTTCGCTAATATATATGTTTATAGGGATGACTCTAGGGCATCTTAGGTGACTCGAGGCTAGAGTTAGAGAGGTTTTAGAGTGAGAGAGAGTTCTCGCTTAGGGTTTTCTTCCATGCTTGAGGTTGAGGTCTTAAACACTATTTTTCTTCTCCATCATTCTCTTTTTTTCTTACTGTTCTTGAGAGGATATTATATGAGAAATGATCTTCTACTGTTGTGGAGAGGACAAGACATTATTGTAACTTTTACATTTGATTGTTTCTTGCAACCATGATTTGCACGGATGTCTTTTCCATGATTCTCTATGTTATGCTTGGCTAAATCTCTTTAATGTCTCTGTGATGTAGGTTTAGTAATTTTTTTGTGATTTTTTGACATGTTGTCCTTGTAATGTTTTTTGATCTTGCATGTCTTTATATTGTTGGTCAACTTTATAGATTTTATTTACTCTTAAGGTGACATATTTGGATGTTAAAATCTTACGTTATCTATTACTTATGCTCATTGCATAGTGGAACAAATATGTTAACCAATGAATCCTGGTAGAATTCGTATATTCTAGTTAAGGTTTTTCAACCTAGATAGAGGATGGGAAGAATCCTAACAAAACACCATGAAGTTAAGAGCAATTTAACTTCAGGGGTTTATGATTCTTTTTTTGACCTGGACATAGGTTTAGATAATAACTTATCTATGGTTGAAAACTATTACATAGGAAAATATTTAGGAAAATCACGTACTCACACGTCAAATCATAAAGGCATGAGCCTCATCTCTCATGAACACTAGGTTTCTTTTTTGCTTTTGGTTTTCTGCTTTTTTAGATCATAATTTATTTTTTTACTTCTTTTAAGACTAGGTTTATTAAGTTAGTAAACTAGAGTTTTTTTTTTCAGAATAATTGTTAGCTCTTTCTTCGCGGGATCAATACCTAAACTCTAATATCACATATTACTTGACATGATTGCCTCGCGACAACTTCTTGTCCATCGGCTATGAGAGCAGCAGTTACAGACGGTGGGGAGGACGGTGACGGGTGGCGTAGGGTGATGGTGTCAGGTGGCGTACAGTGGGTGACGAATGAGGACAACACTTTCATTGAGGTGTGAATTTGAAAATCGGTCAAATCGTACGAATTTCAAATATTAAATGGCGAACCAAGGCAAAATTCCAAATATATAGTTATTTTACATTGAATTTTAAATTCTTCTAAACAAAAAACTCAATTTCCAATTTTCTTGCATTAAGAAAGCAATGCATTGATAATGATACCCACCAAACAACCTTTAAGACACATCATCTATTAAAATGGACGTCATTTAGGTGGGCATCAGAATAGGGTTAAATGCATTATGAGTTGGGCCATTAAATAAGCACTTTTATGCATAAATATGTCGCATAACATTCACTTATATGAAAACCATCAAGTTCCTCAACAGACTAGCTCTCCTAAAACACCAATTAAATAAAAAATATTAATAAATATAACATTTATAAAGTTTCTTAATAAGTGATATTTTCAAAAATATTCATATAATGTTTATAATCAAACCGACCAGCTCGATGAAACAGACCCAATGATATCAAGATTAGTCTGATCCGAATCAAATTAAGCCCGGATCAAGTCATTAAACCACTTTTGAAAGCTTTTCAGACACATTAGAAGGTCAAATGGATGTCGACAGTAGCAAGCCCATACTCGAATCGAGCGTCTCAACAAGACGAATCCAACGAGCCCAAGATCACTCAATTCCAACATCATTAAGGCCATCAAATGCTCCTTAAACGCTGTCTGATCGAGGGAGCCCTCCGAGCCGTCCGATCAAAATGGGCCGCATTAATCGCACCTAGAACCCTCTAAATAGACCTCAACTCTCACATGAGAGGAGAGCCAAAAGAGAGAATCTGAACTCTTGAGAAGAAGAATCAGCTCTGCATCCTCGCCGACCGCCGTCGACCACCGCCGACCGCCGTCGACCACCGTCAATCATACACTGTCAGTCGACGTTGTAATCTACATCATACAATTACCCTTTCCCGTCTGTGGGACGAGGGATTTCTGTAAAATTCGATCAATAATGGATTTTCGCAACTGGGCCAGGCCCCGTGGTTTTTCCCTTTACGGGTTTTCCACGTAAAAATTTCTGGAGTCACTGCTTTCTTCATTTTCATCTGTGTGCGTGCTGAATTCTCGTACAACGCTAAGACGATAATCTGTTACTCTACCGCAGCAAATTTTCTAGCACGCATCAGTTTGGCGCCATCTGTGGGAAAGGTATCAATCCCACCACTGAAGTACTTCTTCAATTTCCTACATGGCAAACAGAAACGATACTCGAGACAACGGAGCAGCTCGCTCCAACACCCATCGTTCCAGGGAATTGTCACGTAGTCAAGGGCGATATGTTTCTTCATCTTCCCGTCCTGGAACACGCTATCCTGCCAACGAGGGGGTTTCAGGTCCTTCTATGGAAGAACGCATGCGAAGAATGGAGGAGTCCCAACTGCAAATCTTACAACTTTTACGTGGAACCCAACAACCGCCGATGAATGAAAATCGTTTACCATTGAATCAGCGTCCTACGAGAAACATGCCCGGAGGAAGTCTCACCGGACCCCCTCCCCAAGAAGGAACACTTCCCGTACCAGGTCGTAATGCTGAACTCTTAGACACTGCAAGTTCCACCCATCCATCTCATGCAGCTCACCTAGCACCGCCACATCTCGCTACCATTCCAAATGATGTTATCCGTAACGAATTACGTCGCCTCGTCCAAGAAGAGTTCCCCATTGAGAAAAAAGATCGCTTCCACAGTCTTCATAATATCAATGAATCTTCTCCCTTAACAAATGCAGTCCTCCAACACCCCATTCCAACTGGATTCAAGCTGCCGAACATTGACGCATATGAGGGGATAACTGATCCCTATGAACATATTGATCATTATAGAACCATCATGCACATTCAACGTGCCTCTGACGCGCTTCTATGTCAGGTGTTCCCTGCTACTCTTAAGGGACAAGCTCGGACCTGGTTTTACTCTCTGCCGGGGGGCACTGTAAACACCTTTAACGAGCTTGCCAGACTATTTGTGGAACAATTCATAGCAAATCGAAGGATCATCAAGGATTCATCTCATCTCTCAGGAATTCGTCAAAGTGAAGGAGAATCACTCAAAGACTACTTCCGCAGGTTTTCTACTGAAGCTCGTCAAATTCCAGGAGTAGATCCAGAGTTGCTTAGGGGAGTCTTTCTTGGGGGACTCCGCCCAGGACCCTTCTACTCATCACTCATGCGGGAGACAGTTCGTTCTTACGCTGACCTAGTTCACCGTGTTGAGGCCCAAATAACTGCAGATGAGGCCATCACCGCACATAAGGAGCAATTTGAGAAATTTGGGGGAAAGCGCAAAGGTAACTCCAGAGATAATAATCAATCTTCACAAAGAATAAAATCCGAACAACCAATGAATCGTGATCTCTTTCTCCAATCAGCGAGACAATGAACTGAATATCAGCCCAAGAAAGAGTATACACCACTCAACGCTTCGCGTGCTAACATCTTGATGGCCATTAAAGATGAGCAAAATATTAAGTGGCCTCACCCCCTAAAACCTAACTCGGGAATCAAGAACAATACCGTCATTTCCATCGAAGTCATGGCCACACCACCGAAGCATGTAAGCGGCTCAAGGAAGAGATTGAAAGGTTAATTAAGCAGGGATATCTTGGCAAATTTGTACAGAGTAAACCAGCTGGTACCGATAATGCTCCTACTGGGGGGCAACATACACAAAGACAGCAACATGGGGGTCACCCATTCGTAGGCGAAATTCAAACAATTGCTGGAGGCCCGTTGCTTACTGATCAAGTCCTTATCACTGTACCTGGTGAACCAGTGCAGAAGAAATTACGCCTCGACCCTATCACTTTTGATGATTCTGATTTGGAGGGAGTTCGAGTCCCTCATCAAGATCCTCTCGTCATTAGCGCAGGAATTGGCGAACCCTGCTATAACGTAAAAAGGATCCTGATCGACAATGGGAGCTCTGTCGATGTCTTATTCTATTCAACTTTCCTCAGTTTGGGATTAACAAGAGAAAGACTTCAACCTGCATCAGGACCATTATATGGTTTTGATAATCGACCAGTAAGGGTTGAGGGAACAATAAATCTTCCTGTTATCATGGGTGATTTTCCTCGACAGATAACTTGTTCTGTACAATTCATCGTTGTCAAATCAGAATCAGCATACAATGCCATCTTCGGAAGACCCCTGCAATCCATTTTTGGCATAGTGACTTCGTGCTACACTTGAAGCTCAAGTTTCCAACCCCGGCGAGGATAGGCGTCGTACGAGGAGATCAACGAGATAGCACAATCATGTTATCTCAGACAAGCTCAGCCACGCCCATCAGTAACACTTAGCATCGAAAACTTTGATCTTCGAGATGAAGAGGTATCTCAAAGAGCTTCTCCCGTAGAAGATTTGGTTCATATCCCGCTCTCTAATGAACACCCGTCAAAAACAGTGCAGCTTGGTTCCTTACTCTCTGATGAGCAAAGGTCAGAATATGTAACTCTCCTCCAGAGAAACCAAGACATTTTTGCATGGACCCCAGCTGACATGCCCGGAGTTGATCCTGAGATAATCATGCACTCTTTGAAGGTAGATCCAACTGTTAAACCGGTGATCCAAAAGAAACGCAATTTTGCCCCAGATCGCTTACAAGCTATTGAACAAGAAGTCAACAAGCTTCTTGAAGCAAAGTTCATACGGGAAGTACACCACCCTACATGGCTAGCCAATGTCGTCATGGTGAAAAAAGCTAGTGGTTCATGGAGAATGTGTGTCGACTATACGGACCTCAATAAAGCTTGTCCGAAGGATAGCTTTCCTCTCCCGCGCATAGATCAACTCGTTGACGCCACATCTGGGCACCAAATGCTTAGCTTTATGGATGCATACTCAGGGTACAATCAAATAAGGATGAACCCAGTAGACGAGGAGGCCACCTCTTTTCGAACAGATAAAGGCTTATACTGTTATCGGAGTTATGCCTTTCGGATTAAAAAACGGCTGGTGCAACTTATCAACGTCTCATGAACAAGGTCTTCGGAAATCTTCTTGGGCATACAATGGAGGTTTACGTTGATGACATGTTAGTAAAAAGCACGGAAGCATCTCAACACATTTCTCATCTGGAGGAGTGTTTTCAACTCCTTCGTCAATACGATTTGCGACTTAACCCAACTAAATGTGCTTTCGGGGTCACATCGGGGAAGTTTCTGGGATTCATGGTTACCCATCGTGGAATTGAAGCAAACCCAGAAAAAATCAAGGCGCTAAGAGAGATGGTGCCTCCGAGGAACATCAAAGAGGTGCAACGTTTGAATGGCCGCATAGCTGCTCTTTCCCGATTCCTAGCTCGTTCTGGGGACAGGTATCTTCCGTTCTTCAAGATACTTAGGGGCGCTCGAAACACTGGTTTTCAATGGACAGATGAATGTCAGATCGCTTTCGAACAACTTAAGGCATATCTGGCCTCGCCGCCCCTTCTCTCAAAACCCATCCAAGGGGAGATGTTGTATATCTACTTGGCTATTTCACCTCACGCAATAAGCTCTGTCCTTATCAAAAAGGAAAATTCAACCGAGAAACCAGTATACTACATCAGTAAGATTCTTTCCGATACAGAAAGTCTTTATCCAATGGCGGATAAGACTGCATTAGCCCTGGTATTCTCAGCAAGGAGACTTCGTCCGTATTTTCAGGCTCACACTATCGGCGTCTACACACAACTCCCTTTGAAAGGCTATACTACAAAAACCAGAAGCATCAGGAAGATTAGTAAAATGGTCAGTGGAATTGGGAGAATTTGACATTCATTACCTACCACGACCAAGCATCAAATCACGAGTGTTGGGCGATTTTGTGGTGGAATGTACAATGCCTACCTCCGTTGAACTACCTTTCTCTCCTCCACAATCACCCCGAGTGGACACTATACGTGGACGGAGCTTCCGGAAACTCAGGAGCTGGTGCAAGAATATTACTCATCTCCCCGAAGCAAGACATCTTGGAGTACGGACTTCGCCTAAAATTTCCGGCCACTAATAATGTTGCCGAATATGAAGCACTAGTTGCCGGATTAAAACTTGCCATAGACTGTGAAGTACAAAATATGATTATCTACACTGATTCTCAACTCATCGCATCCCAAGTAGAAGGAGAATTCGAGGCTCATAACTCACAACTGGTGCAGTATCTTAGTCTAGTTAAAACACTTCTCGCCCGAATTGACACATATCAGGTCATTCACATACTTCGGGAGCATAACACCCGCGCTGATGCCCTCTCCAAGCTTGCAACATCAACAACTGGAGATCTCTATAAAAGAAGGTGTATTGAGGAGATACATTTTCCCAGTATTCAGGGTCCGTGGTGTCGGCGAATTTTAATTTAATTTAAATAAATAATTTGAAAAAATAATATTTGATTTTGAAAATAATTTTAAATTTGAAGATTTTAAGATATGAGATTAAACCGATCTCACATCCCAAATAGTTTATATAAACGAGCACCGCACCACAAACCGTGTACACTATCCCTAAGGATAGACACACCGCTTAATGGTGGGGCTCGATTAAATAAACTAGAAGATTTGTGACATCCGTTTGGTCCGCGAACCAATTTTATAAGCCGACAAATTCCCCGCTTAATATGAAAGCATTAAACGGGGTTTATATTACTCGGGTTCTTTAAAATTCCCTATAAGGGCAAGCCCCTATAGTTAATTACATCTTAAGTGACGGGAATCACCTAAGAAAACTCTCGATAATAATCAATAATTCCGCTCTCAAGGATTTCAAAGTTTAAGTTCTCAAAGGATTGAAGTTTGGAATTTCAATAGGGAATGGATCAAATTTGGAACATTTTATTTTGGGAATTCAAAGGAAGAAAAGTAGGAGAAATTACAGATTCGAAGTGAACTTCGGTAATCTCCCGACTATCCTATTATTTGGCTTGGATTTAGGAAAGTCCTAATGTTTGTTTAAATGTTTTGATCTTGTCAATTTTAATTAATTAGGGCTTATATTTGTATGATAAAATCATACAAATAGCCTCGAAGATGTGAGGGTTTATGTCGTATCGGACGACTACCTCGGAATCCTAAAACCGGTTAGGGCTTAATTTGCAATGCAAGTGCCTAACGAAGGGTTGAGGATTTATGTTGCACTAGGCAAACTACCTCGATGTCCTATGGCTTTGTTATTTAATTCTAGGACGGTTTCATCGAAGTAGACTCGGGTTTTGCGATGACGATGGCCGTGCTCTGCCCACCATGCTCCGAGCTCCTCGTTGTTGCAGAGGTTTAGTTTTAGAAGTCATAAATCATGGGATGAGAAAAGTGTTTTGGTTTAGAGAAGTCTTAATTTCCAAGTGTTTTTGTGTTTTAATTAAAACAAATCTTAAAGTTGATTATAACGACACCGGTTAAGATCCGACGGTTCCATCCTTCCGGCATCATTATTTTTATCGGATTCACTTGGTCCAGATGAATTTGCTAAACTCAACTGAATGAGTTCCACACTTTCATTTAGACCGTGGGAAATCCCGTTAGCAACACGTAAGTTACGTCATCCGAGGTATTCCCGATCATCCAACGGGACGTTTTAATTTAATTGTAATTGTAGTTTTGTGTTACGTTTGTGATTAAATTTTGAGTTGTTTTATATTTTGAAATGTTGTGGCGGTGAATTTTATCTTGCAATGACTTTTAATTTAGTTTTGGTTTCGAGTTTTAGGGACTATCCTAAAGGTGTGGGTTTTCATGCAACGATTGTTTTATCATGCAAGAAAAGTAAAGTGCATTTGCAATAAAGTAAATTGCAAGAAAGTAAATTGCAAGAAAGTAAATTGCAATAAAATAAAAGCGTACCTGGAGGGTCTTCCCGTCATCCCAAGCTGCACTTAAAACACAATTAGAATATTTAAGCAAGTTCTTAGGTAAAGCTAAGGTAAGAGTTATGGTTTTCTACCAAATTCCTAATCCTATAGCTAGTCATCTCCTATGACGTCTAGGTTCTTTGTGTTTTGGTTTAAGGACGATTTTCTTCATCAAAGAACGATTAAGCCCAATTGTTCTTATAAATGTCCTATCATATTGAGGAAGTGCTTAAGAATAATCTTAAACATCTTTTCAATATTTCTAGGATTGTTTTAAGTCCAAATGGGTTTAATTATATAAATGAATTAATCGTCTGAGGATTTAAGTTTTGTTAACTTGCTCAGTGAACTAGGACATTTGAATATCCTATAAGTGAAGTAACATTTCATTTAATGTTCTGTTTAGGAGTTATAATAACCAAAGCTTTCGAGGGTAAATTGGTATTCAAATGGTTTGTGATTTAGTTTAATTTCAATTAAAGGGTTTAAATTTGGAATAGTGTTCAAGATGTTTTAGATTTATTTCTTTATGTCTTTGGTGATGTTATATTTAATTCAACTTAATTTAATTTAATTTAATTTAATTGAGTTTTAATTTAATTTAATTCAATTTAATTCAATTTAGTTTGATTTGATGTTACATTAAATTAATTTGATTTGATTTAATTTTAATTTAATTTGAATTAATTTAATTTTAATTTAATTTGATTTAATTTAATTTAATTTGATTTTATTTATTTTTTTTTAATTTGATTTAGTTTAATTTAATTTTATTTATTTATTTATTTAATTTAATTTAATTTAAGTTATTTAATTTAATTTAATTTGTTTATTTAATTTAATTTAATCTTTAATTTAATTTAATTTAATTCAACTTTTAATTTTAATTTAATTTAATTTAATTTAATTTAATTTAATTTAATTTAATTTACTTAATTTAATTTAATTTTTAATTTAATTTTATTTTTTAATTTTAATTGAAATTTTTAAAAGAGTTTAATAATTTAATTTTAGTTTAATGATTAAGTCTTTTAATGTTTTAAATTTGAATTATCATTTTAATTAAGAATTAAACATTAATGAAATGATTAATTTAGGGAAGTTTAAATTAAAGAATAAATCTCTTCCTAATAATATCCCTATTTTAATAATTCCAATTTTATTATTCTTCCAAATTTAATCAATTATTTAATTAAGGTTTAATCATTTTAAATTGCTTAATGGGTTTCTAGCCTTTAATTATTTAAATTTCAATCATCTAAATCAGATTAGGATCAAATATTTTACTTGTTAATTTTTTTATTAAACCTAAAGTTTTAATTAAGGATTAAAATTTAATTACCATTTTACCCTTTAAGCTTAATAATTTCATAACTCACTAAATTGAACTCAAATGAACTTGAAATTTTTATGTGACTTCACTCATATGTCAATAAAGACATGAGAGGAGAAAATGTGATTTTTCTGTATTTAATTTATTTATATAATTATGTTTGGTAGAAAATAGAGATTTTCAAGAAAAATTTAATAACATGACCAAGGGAAAGTTTCTGTCCTTAAAAAAATTAGGGGACATTCCTAATGACTAGAGGACCACTTGGACCAATTTTGGTGATTTTTTGAATTATATTATTTTTATTATAATTATTTTAAATTTTGGAGTATTAATTAATTTAAAAATAAAATAAATGTTGAAAAATGAATTTTATATTTTTTAAAAATCTCTCTGATATCAAGGAAATCAGAGAATCAAATTTTGCAATTTTATGATTTTTCTATGATTTATTACAATTATTTTAGTGAAAATGCTAGAAAATACATTTTTTTAATTTTAAAATTACCTTAGGGCTTTAAAATTTGATATCTCACTAAATAGACCTAAGAAAAATATGGGGTTTGTTCCTAAGTGATTAAAATTCAAAATGTGATATTTTGGTGAATTTTATTATTTTTGTGATTTTTATTATTTTTTAATTATTAAAATATTAAAATAATATTAAAAATCAACTTTTTTAGAAAATTGAAATTTTAATTTTCTTAAATTCCCCTGATATCAGAGAGGCTCCAAAACCAATTTGGTGAATTTTTAAAAAGTATTTTGAAAGTTATGAATTTTTAAAGTTTAAATTGACTAAATGGCTTAATCAACCCATTTAGTAGAGGCTAACCAAGTCCAATTGGCCTCAAATTTTTATGGTGGGTTCCTCTGATCCTAAAGGTCAGTGGAGAATTGATTTCAAGTCAATTTGATGTATGGTTAGCTTTAATTAATTAGAGACCTATTTTGGGTGTTTAAGCCAATTAGGGTTGTTTTAAATGAACTAACTCAAAACCTATTTTTCCTAGGGTTCTCCGGTCATAGGAACATCACCAAATTTTCCTAGAATTTATTTCACAACATGCTTTTTATTGGAATTAAAATACTCAAAACAGCAACATGAATTTGAAAAATCAATAACTTTTCATAGGGATGGCCTCCGACTTTGGAAAATTCGGGGAATGTTCCCAAATTCGGAGGCTTCAAAAGCCCTACGGTCTCATACCATGGTGAATTGTATACATGCATGGAGAATTAAAAGTATGCAGAGAGTAAATAAATTATAAAAAATAAAATACTTGATGAAATTAAATGATTTCTTTTCCACATTATTCTCCTCTCGTTCACCGAGCAAGAGGGTATTTTTATTTTATTTTTCTGATTTTTCTACACAAAGATATGAATTTTTGAAGTTTAGGGAATTAAATAAATAGAAAATACCCCTAATTTTCTATTTATCCACGCGGCGCCAACTCATCCTCGGCATCTCCGAAGGCACACGCGTTGCGCTCCCATTCGACGCCGCCATCTGACTCCGGCGCTTCCGGGCCCGCCGTATCGCTCCGTCTTCCGGTCCGACGCGATCCGAGCCGTCCGTCCGCGCGTGTATTAAATGGACGGCATCCGTTCATCGTCCCCAAGTGTCCTCACCCGAGAGCCGTCCACACTAAATCCCTAATATCTCACTCGATACTCAATGGATTTTCATGTTCTTATGCTCTATGGATTCATCTTGAGAAGACGAACACATCTATACGGTTATAATGCATTGAAATTAAAGCATTTGAAATGGAGAATCTCCAGAAGCTCGGGATGAAGAATTAGCTCATACCTTTGCTCAGAGAAGTGTGGCTTCGATCTGAGAGTTGTTGCACCTTCGATTGGATCCCGGCGAAGCTCCGGATGAAGTCTCCCGGTCCAGTGAATTGTCCAGGTGTGATTTCGACCAAGCCCGATCACAAAGCTTGGAGGCCGGAACAACTCGGGTGGCCTTGGAGATGGGGCTTTGCTTGGTAGACACCTTCCCTTGGTCCGGTGAAGGTGTAGAACCAATCAATTTGGGGATTGGCTCACCGTGGAGAAGTGTCCTGGTTTTGGGTGGAATTTCAACTCGAAATCGAGCTCGCGAGAGAAGAAATGGCAGGGGGATCTCACTCGGGGATCAAGTGCTCTGTGTATGGGGAGGAGTCTGGAACAATTTTGGCAGAGTTTCCTTAAGGTTTGTTTTCAGCACCTCTCATGGCCGAGAGGGGTGGTGTTTAAATAGGAGAGGGTGGAGGGCTTCCCAGGGAGAGTTAGGGCTTGGGACAGCTGCTCTTGGCAAGAGAAGAACAGCTCCAATGGCCACCTGGGGATGGGGCGGCTCAGCAGGTGAGAATTCCAAGTTGGGCTCACATGTGAGCTCTCGGCCATGGTGTTTTCCGGCGGCCCGGTGGCTGGCCGGCCAGGCATGGGTCACCCTCAAGGTCGGGTGGGTCGTGGCGGGACTTGGTGCAAGCAATTGGCAATTGCAATGTGTAAAGAGCTTGGATTGAAATGGAATGGGGGAAGACCATTTTGGGTTCAAATGAGTCAACCCATGGTTTTGGGCTAGGTTCACCACCCGAGGCCTGGTCTTGGGCTGAAAAAGATCACTTGGGTCGGCCAAGAGAGAATGGTGTGGTCTCCATCCATGATGAGGTGGCTAAGCATGGTTTAGTGTGTGACATGCTTAAGGTAAAAAAGGGTTTAAGGAGGATTAGGAAAGGGGCCCCTCCTTTTGCCATTAATGGCTTGATCACATGTCAAGCCTTCCATGGCTTCATGTGGCTTGTCCATGGCTTGCATGGCTCATCTTTGGCTTGGGAAAAGGTTTGGTCAATTTCATGAAAATGGATTTTAAGAATTTTTGGTAATTTGATGGAAATTTGTATGAAACTTGATTTGGAATAATTTGATGATGAATTTAGGACTTAGGTAATGGATTTAATTAAGTGGATGGCAAATGGAGATGTCATGTGGGCTTTAGGGTAGATTTTGGGCTTTTGAATTTGAAGGAAGTGGGCTCTTAGGAAAGTTTAAGGGGAAATGGGCTTTTGATTTTAGGATGGGCATTTGGGTAAAGATTTTGTGAAGAACTTTGTCAAATAAATGTCATAATTGGTTTAGGGATGTTCTATGAAGGGCTTGGAGTCAATTTGGTGTGATTTGGAGTTGAATTGGTTTGAATTTGGGTTTATTTGGTAAGTGGGCCTATGTAGGTCAAATTGGGCTAACTTGGGCCAAGTTGGGCTAATGTTGGGCTAGGGTTGAAATTGATGTAAAATCAATGTTGAGAAATGTTTATGGGAGTGTTTCAAAGAGGTTTTGGCTTTGGTTGGGCTTTGATTTTGGGGTTTGGGCTCATTCTGGGTTAGGTTTGGGTTTAGGTCAAAAATGGGCCTTTTAGCTTTGGGTTGAATTTGAGTGGGGTTTGGGTCTAAATTTTGGGCAAATCATGTTAGTGTTTTGTTTGTGGGAATGTTATGGAAGATTTAGAAAAGGTTTGGGGTTAATTGGAGTTGAATTGGGTGAGTTTGGGTTAGGTTTGGGTCATGGGTCCAAATTGGGCTTTAAGGCCAAAAGTGAAATTGGATCCAAATATCAATCAAATTGAACTTGGATTTGGCCTAGATTGGTGTTGGGAATGTTGAATTGAAGTTTAGAACTGAATTGGACCAAAATTTGGGTCAATTGGGTAGGTTTGGTTTAACATTGGGTTCACTTTGGGTTAAAATGGGTCAAATTGGGGGTTTTGACAAAAGTAGGGTAAATTGACAAAATTGGCCCATGGTGTAGTTGAACAAAATGAAATTGGGAATATTTGGGATTTTCTGGAATTTCCTGGGTATTTTCTGAATTTTTGGATTTTTGGGCCAAGAGGAGTATTTTGGGTATTTGGAGGGTATTGGGAGGTTTTCTTGGAATTTTTGGTATTTTTGGGTATGGATGATCAATTTGAGTAATGTGGAAATGTTTAAGATCAATTTTGAGGAATTTTGGGTGATTTAGGAAATTTTGAAAAATTTGGGTAATTTCGACGGTTTTGGGTAAGTTAAGCGGGTGTAGGGTCCCGGGGTCAAAAATTGAAAATTTGGGAAATTGAAGATCGGGTGGATGTAAGTGGAGTGAAATCATTTTGGTTGAGCCATGTAGCCATATCAAGCCCACATGAGCCATGAAGGGACCCATTTGAGGCATTCACTATGTTGTTCCTAACCTCTTGCGCGAGGGCTTAGGGGTTAAGGACCATCCATGTGAATCACCTACATGAGTCGAGAGGTCAAGTTAGGTATGGGTGTGTGAAAGTGTAGTGTATAGGTGTAGTGTGTGTGTAAGTCAGCCCCTTCACTGCACCGAGCCACCTGTGAGCGGTCCTAAGGCCGAAAGAGTCCTATAGGAACTCATCCTTTAAACTTCCACATTTGATTTCAACCCTCAGGAGATTAGGGGTCTATAGTCAAGTTTGTGGAGTTTGCGGGGAGTTAAGAAGTGGTTTGAATTTCTAAAAGGTGGGTCCCAATTCTAGTCCTCTAAGATAGTCAAAGGAAAAGCTTAAGGCTAGATCCTAAGCACTAAAGAGAAGAAGAGAAGACCTCATCAAAAATGAGGTCAACAAATGGACCCCCAATAGGTGTGGTGAGCTGACGGAGCACACCACGCGTATTGGCGTTGACCGAAACGATCAACAAAACCAACACAGATGTCCAAGTGATGAACTTTAGGACGAAGCAGAAGAGTTTCCGCTGGGGAGTAGCAAGCATATCTCTGAAACTGGAGATTCCTGAACTCTCGCTGGGGAAAGGAAAATGAGGTAAATTCCAAATCACATGATCTGGGGGAATTTCGATTTAGATTTCATTTTGTTTCGATTTAAGTTTTGATGTGTGAGCTTAGATTTTAGTTTGGAGTTTCAATTTAGATTGAAGTTTGTCAAAATTAATTTGAAGGGATTTGATTTGAAATGAAAATTGGAATTTTGAGGTTTTAGATGTAACATCTTCAACCCCAAAAGAAGATTGAATTGATTGGATTGAATCATTACAATGAGGAGAGATCTCAGAGCAATGCGATATTGGATGTAAAATCCTTAACCTCAAGAGTTTGATTTTGATGTATTTCATCGCAATAGGGAAAGAATCCTAAAGCAATGCAGTCTCGGATGTAAAATCCTCGACCCAAAAAGTTTGAATTTGATGTATTTCAGTGCAATAGGGAAAGAATCCTAAAGCGGTGCGATCTTGGATGTAAAATCCTCGACCCGAAGTTTAAATTTGATGTATTTCGATGCGATAGGGAAAGAATCCTAAAGCGATGCGGTCTCGGATGTAAAATCCTCGACCCAAAAGTTTGAATTTGATGTATTTCAGTGCTAATAGGAAAGAATCCTAAAGCGATGCGATCTTGGATGTAAAATCCTCGACCCAAAAGTTTGAATTTGATGTATTTCGAAGTGCAATAGGGAAAGAATCCTAAAGCGAGTGCGATCTTGGATGTAAAATCCTCGACCCGAAGTTTAAATTTGATGTATTTCAGGTGCGATAGGGAAAGAATCCTAAAGCAAGGTGCAGTCTTGGATGTAAAATCCTCGACCCAAAAGTTTGAATTTGATGTATTTCAGTGCAATAAGGAAAGACTCCTAAGCAAGACGATCTTGGATGTAAAATCCTCGACCCAAAAAGTTTGAATTTGATGTATTTCAAGTGCAATAGGGAAAGAATCCTAAAGCAAGGCGGTCTTGGATGTAAAATCCTCGACCCAAAAATTTGAATTTGATGTATTTCAGTGCAATAGGGAAAGACTCCTAAAGCAGTGCAGTCTTGGATGTAAAATCCTCTACCCAAAAGTTTGAATTTGATGTATTTCAGTGCAATAGGGAAAGAATCCTAAAGCAATGCAGTCTTGGATGTAAAATCCTCGACCCAAAAGTTTGAATTTGATGTATTTCAAAGTGCAATAGGGAAAGAATCCTAAAGCAAGTGCAGTCTTGGATGTAAAATCCTCGACCCAAAAGTTTGAATTTGATGTATTTCAGTGCAATAGGAAAAGACTCCTAAAGCAAATGCGAGCTTGGATGTAAAATCCTCGACCCAAAAGTTTGAATTTGATGTTGATCGGTAATTGATTTTGCAAAAATTTGTAGTGTTGATTTGAAGAGTGTGGAATTTTGGTTTTTCGAGAATTCCATGAAAGTTGTAAAAGGTTTTCATAGAAGGAAATATGTTAGGAGGGAGTATGTAGTTGTTACATATCCCATCCAAAAGAGTTGATCGAAAGTTGATGGTTTAGATTGGATACAATTCCTCGCCATCAGATTCGATCCGTGTCAATGGAATCAACCGCTTTTATCACGTACAAAGGGAGGAGTAGAACGGATTGGATTTCAGATTTGGGAGATTGAATTCGAATTTTCGATTGAGATTTGATTTGAGATCTGGAAGATCGAATTTGAGATTTGATAGAGATTTGAAATCTGGAAAGATTGAATTTGAAATTTGAAAGGATGAGTTTGAACTCGATTGAACTTTGATTTAAGATTTGATTTGAAATTTGGAAGATCAAATTTGAAATTTGATCGAGATTGGATTTGGAATTTGATTGAGAATCGATTTGAAATTTGGAAAGATCAAATTTGAAATTTGATCGAGAGTGGATTTGAAATTTGATTGAGAATCGATTTGTGATTTGATTTATCATTTATGTTGATTTCGTTTATCTTTTAATGATTCAAATTTTACTTTATTGTTTATTTAATGTTCATGTGAAATTGGTGTTCGTCATTTTAAATTTTTTTTTTAGAAAGTTTTCTTTTATTCTTCTTTTTATTTCTTTTCTCGTTCTTTGTTCGAAGTTCATTTAACTTTAATGGCGTTTCCCAATCAATTTGCACAAAAGAGGTGAAGGCCAAAAACGTGACATGGTCACTTTCATTCCAATCATGTAGAAGATACATCATACATTTTGATCTGGAATATATTTCATGCAATCCATGTAAACTCAAAACGGACTGTGTATGATCTTTGTTGATCCATCAAAAGAAGCATCTGTCAAAAATCCATGTCTGAATAGTGGGGTACATGGTTAATAACATCACCTTCCAAGCCATCCTTGGCAAGGATGCCGGCTGGATGTACATTAGAGGTGTGATATCTCCCATGTAACTCACAGCTCGTAAGGCCGGAGGCTCTCTAACTCAGGGTCTGGCTAGAAATGGTAAGGTGTCTTCCTGTCGTCCATTCTCCTGAAAGTAACTGAGATCCGCTTCACCGGTACTCCCGGTATGCAATGCTTAGTGATATCTCGCTCCGTTGCCCTTCGGCATCATGACGGAACCTACCGATAAAGGTATCTTCACCGGCCCTCGGAACTCACCCGGCCTCGCTATCCGGAGGTCGGATCCGAACATGATGTCACACTCGTTCGGGAAAGAGACCGTGCGGAAGGGTCCGACAAAGTCGTGGTGATCTATATGTGGGGGTATGCGATCACCTCGTTTGTAGATGTTGATAATGCAACTATTGGGTATGCAATCCGCTGGCGATACCCTCCATGTTATCAATCTCTTTACCATTCTCTTGATGACTAATGGCATCGGATCCACTTGCCCATGACGGAGTATTCCCGGTGGGTTTCCTTCCTGTCTTCAAAGAAGTTGTAGCGACATCCGCATTGTATTGTGATTCTTCCCTTCCCCGGCATCCATCTCCGGGTTCGAGTAGGTATTTTCCTTAGGCGGCCTCGCTCGGCCCATTCTTTTCAAATCCCGGATACAATCCACGATTTGCTGTTGTTCATACTCTGAGAATACGTCTGTATGTAGCTCGAGGCCCTCTAGTATATTGATCCTTCTACCTTTAATTCTCTCTTAGTATTCAAAGGTTTTCTTTTCAACATTTTGCATTCTCTCCAGCTCGTATTCCGGAATGATCTGCAGATGGCGAGGCCTTGTGACATATTGTGGGATATACGGCTCAATCCCTTCACGTTTTCCCGCATACCTCGGCTCCTCGTGGATGATGCCCGTCGGGACATCCCCGGGGTTGCTTCCGCAACAAGGTCATGCATCACCGGTGGTTCTATCCGGTGGCGTGGTAGCCTTCTTTCTTCGGATCTTCGTGAGATTTCCCCGGTCCTTTCGTTATCCTAGGAGCCGGCCTCCTTTCTTCGAGTTCCCGGTGAACCGGTGTCCTCGAAGTGTACGTACCGGCGAGTAGCAATCGTCTCGTCGCGCCGGTCCGCGCCTAGTTTTGTTAACATTTTACGGATACGGCGATTCTTATTTCTTCGTTGTGTCGCTGTGAGAGTAGCTCTCCGAACTTCTTGAATCTCTCGTGGGCGCGGCGCCGACAAGCTCGCCCTCCGCCGTAGCGACTACGGACTTCATTTTCTTGTCTTCTTCGGTGTTTGCTTTTCTTTTCTTGCTGCTTGGATTGGTGGCTTGGGCCACCCACTTTCATCACCTGTCTCGCCCGGCAGTTCTTCTCGGTTAACCGGGACCCGGCCACTTTCCTCGTATCGTAGGCTCGCCGGTGCGAAATCCGAGTCGATCTCGATTATCGCTCCATCTTTCACCCTCTTTTCATCGAGTGCAAGGCTTACGCCATTCTTAAAGTTCGAGACCAACCGCCCGTTCGACATTTCCCCGCGAAAAGACAAGGAAAAGGATCGAGGGCCGTACTAAGAACAAGAACATTAAGAAAATGTTTATTAAAGACATTTTTTTTTATTTCTCCTATATTTAAAATTTAACAGGAATGAAGCGGGATAAGATCAGGAAAGGGATTTTGATTTGGAAAAGAAAACAAGGAAAACTTTATTATCACGATTTTATTTATTTTAGCACATTTTATTATTTTTGGGTTCGGACCCAATCATCAGTAATTACTTCGCCTGTGTTTCTTAGGGATGAGGGATTCACTCCTTCGAAACATCAGGTAGCGTAATACTTTTTCAAGTATCGTCCGTTGATCGGAAGCATAT
The DNA here is from genome assembly GCA_022702705.1 of Papilionanthe hookeriana x Papilionanthe teres. Classification (NCBI taxonomy): domain Eukaryota; kingdom Viridiplantae; phylum Streptophyta; class Magnoliopsida; order Asparagales; family Orchidaceae; genus Papilionanthe; species Papilionanthe hookeriana x Papilionanthe teres. The sequence continues at coordinate 157,862,187 of CM040422.1, read as the reverse complement.
GTCGTTCTCCCTGGCAATTCACTAGCCTGGTAGGAACCTCCCGAGTATACCGCTTCAACCACAAACGGTCCTTCCCAAGTGGGTTCAAATTTTCCTCCTATCTCGCGGTGTGCAAGAATAGGTCTCTTGAGAACGAGAACTAAGTCACCAACTTTGAAGGTTCTTGGGCGGACCGGCTTGTCATGGGCTTGAACCATCTTAGCTTGGTATAGTTCTAAATTCCGTTGCGCCGCAAGTCTTTTCCCTTCCAAGCTTTCTAATTCTTCGAGTCGTAATTTGGCGTTTTCTTCGTCGTGATCTTGTTTGCAACTCGCAATTCCGAGTGAAGGAAGCCGAACCTCTAAAGGTAACACCGCCTCGGACCCATACACCGGAGCGTAAGGTGTAGCTTCGAGTAGGAGTTCGAAGGTTGTCCGGTAGGCCCATAAGGCTTCTAACAACTTCTCGTGCCAATTTCTCTTATTATCGTCCAAAGTTTTCTTCAAGATTTGAACGAGAGTTTTATTAAAAGCCTCAGCGAGGCCGTTTGCTCTTGGGTAGTAAATTGTTGAGTATCGCCAGTCGATTTCGTGTCTCCTGACAAAATTGTTGATTTGTGTGCTTCGAATGCCGACCCATTATCCGAGATGATCTCGCGCGGCACCCCGAAACGGTAGACAACTTGGTTCTTGAAAACCGTAGCACGTGGTGTGCTTTCACTTCTCTAAGTGGAACCGCTCTCGCCCACTTGGAAAAGTAATCTGTAGCCGCAAGAATGAAGCGATGTCCTTTTGAAGATGGTGGTTCTATCGGACCCACTATATCTGTGCCCCAACATTCAAATGGCCACGACGCAATTGTCGGCTGGAGCACATTTGGAGGTTGGTGTAGAACCACTCCGTGCACTTGGCATTGGTGACGCCTCTTGGCGATTTTCATGCGATCGGTCATCATCGAGGGCCGAGTAGTACCCTAGTCTTTTAATTTTCATTTTCATCTTCGGACCCGACCGGTGAGCGCCACAGAGTCCTGAATGTACCTCTTTAACAATTTCACGGGCCTCGGACCCGCTTAGGCACCTTAGCCACATTTGATCAAAAGACCTTCTGTACAATGTGTTATTTATTAATGCGTAAGACAGAGTTCTTTTCTTGATCTGATGGGCTAGCGACCTATCGTCTGGTAGCTTTCCTGTTTGCGTGTAATCTATTAATGGTCGTCGCCAATCTTCTCGTGTTTTCTCGTCACCGCTGCAATTGATTCTTTTTCTTTTCTCGATTTGTGTATTGTGTCTATGTCAAGCCGTGATAGGACCTGACGTCCGTGAACTGACACTTCCACCGATTCATCTTGCAAACAGGCAAATTCTTTTGCGAGACGGGCTAAAGCATTTTCTTTTCTGGGAATTTTGTAGATTGTCACATTTGGAATCTGTTCCAACAACTGTATGGCATACTGGAAGTATTGCTCGAGTCTTGGCTTTAGAATTCTGTACTGTCCGGCGATCCGTTGAATGATTAACTCGTGAATCCCCGTAGATGTTGATGTCCGTTATCCCCATTCGAATGGTTAACTCCGGTCCCGTTATGAGGGCTTCGTATTCTCGCTTCATTGTTTCGTACATGGTTCCGTTAAGTGGTAGGAGTATCTTAACATCCCCGCTCCGGCGTTATAAAGATTAGCCCGATTCCCGCCTTACGGGCACTATCACTTGCGATTCTTCGTCTTTGTGTGCTGAAGATGCTCCGTCGAAATATAATTCCCAACGTCGATCATCGTGGTCTTCTAGGTTCATTATTTGTTCATCTGGCAAATCGTCATTGAGAGGAGATTCGGCCGGCAAAGGGTGTGCTTGCGAGGAAGTCCGCTAAGACTTGTCCCTTTACGGCACGAAGAGGCACGAAAGTTATATCGAATTGCAATAATATCATCGACCATCCGGCAAGTCCGCCGGAAAGTGTCGGACGAGTCATCAAGTATTGCAATGGATTAAATTTCGAGATTGGGTCGACCTTATGAGAAAGCATGTAGTGCCCGAGCTTTTGAGCGGCGAAGATCGGGGCCAAACAATGCTTTTCAATTGCGGGATACCTTACTTCCGTCGGAAGTAAACGACGGCTTAAGTAGTAAAGAGCATTTTCTTTACCCTCATCATCGACTCGGGCTAACGAGGCTCCGAGAGAGTCGTCTAAAGCCGCGGTGTAAAGTATCAGCGGTCTACCCGAGACCGGGGCTGCTAATACAGGAGGTGTCATTAAATATTTTTTAATGTCCTCGAAGGCCTTCTGGCATTTCTCTTCCCAAATAAATTTGGCGTCCTTTTTAACTAGTGCCGAGAAAGGCCGACACCTACTCGACGAGTTCGAGATAAAGCGTCGAAGATATGCCGCCTTCCCTTGAAAGGATCGTAGTTGTTTTAAGGTTTTGGGAGGCGGCATTTCTAAGATAGCTTTAATCTTTTCCGGGTCGATTTCAATTCCACGATGTCGGACAACGAATCCTAAGAATTTCCCGAGGTGACGCCGAAGGCGCATTTTAAGGGATTCATCTTAAGGTTAAATTGTCTTAATCGTTCGAAAAAAATTCTCAAATCATACGAGTGGTTTTCCTTTACTTTGCTTTTGATGACCACATCGTCTACGTAGCATTCGACTTGATTGTGGATGAGATCATCAAAAATTCTTGTCATTGCTCTTTGGTAGGTTGCTCCCGCGTTCTTCAATCCGAATGGCATCACCGTGTAGAAAAATACTCCGATCGGCGTTCGAATGTCGTAAGCTTTTCATCTTCCGGAGCCATTTTTATCCGGTTGTATCCCGAAGATCCATCCATGAATGAGAATATCTCATGTGTCGAAGCAATGTCGATCATTAATTCCGGGATCGGTAGAGGGAATTCATCTTTTGGACATGCCTTATTTAAATCTCTCGAAGTCCACACGGATTCCGATCCGACCATTCTTCTTTCGATCGGTACCACATTGGCTAGCCATGTCGGGTATTGTTCTTCACGGACAAATTTAGCGTCTATTAGCTTTTTAACTTCAGCTATGACTTGTTGTTCAATTTCTAGACGCATTCTTCTGGGACCTTGTCTGACTGGGACAGAAGTAGGATCCACTCCTAGCTTATGGACTGCAACCTCCGGAGCTAATCCCGGCATCTCGTCGTAGCTCCAAGCAAAACGATCTTTAAATTCCATTAATAACTTGATTATTTCTTCGGAGTCTTTTTTATTGAGTAAGGAGCTAACAAAGGTAGGTCTAGGCTCTTCGCTAGTACCTAAGTTAACTTCCGTTAACTCATCTATTGTAGATTTGATTTCTTCTTCGAATTCTGGTGGAGCATCTCCAATTTGTAAATCTTCGAGTTCGTCTGTAGTTTCCATGCAGTTTTCATTGGACTTGCAAGTGACAACCAAGCAAAATTCAGTATCGTCAACTGATCCTACTGTGCCGAATCCGAGTCCATGCTTTGAATTGGGAGGACGACCGGAGTTATTCCATAATTTTTCAAAATGTTGTGATTGGCCTTTTGTCCATTGTCGAGGTAAGAAACCACGTTGAATTAAATTTTGAACACGAGGAGAGTACCACTCAAAAGATAATTCCATTAATTCCGATGAAGTGACATCTTCGAATTGTACATTATTTTCGGCTTTGGAGGAAGAAGCACCACGGTAGAATTTGATTGGCCTTGCACCGTCGTTACGTACTTCTTTGACCACCATACCCTCGATCTTATTAGAATGGATCGGGGTTAGGGTCATAGTATGTACGTAGTGGTTAATCTTCTCGTACATTGATTTGTATTCTTCGTTCTTCTCATCTTCGAGAGAGATCTTGAATTGCGGCTTCTTCTGACTTATTGTCGTCGCTTCTTGCTTGATTTATTTTTGTTCTTCGTAACTATCTTCCCAATCAACATTGATGGTCGGTTTCCTCCGTCCAATCGTCCTAACATCTCTACCACGACCTCGTCCCCGGCCCTCGACCTCGGATGCGAGTTGTGGAGAAACCTTCACCATCTCGCCGTAAGGGAGTGGTGAGTGACTGTTGGACTAGAACTTCAGGTTCTTCATCGTCCCGAACTTTCTTTGCTTCATTTTTTATGGTATCTCTGGAGAAGATTGTTTTCTTTGGCGGTGCATAATAAGCTGCATCTTCATGGATTCCAATTTCATGTACGGAGAATGGTTGCAAGTCACCTTTGATGCAATCGTTCCCCTCCATCGTAGTATTTGATGCACTGATGCAGAGATGATGGTACCATCCGGTTTTCATGTATCCATGGTCGGCCCAGCAGAGCGTTGAACGATGTTTCTGAATCAATTATGTGAAATTTTGCGGTTGTCTTTGCTAAGTCACCGGTCTTCATTAGTAGCGTTATTGACCCGAGGGCTCTTTCTCCTTTCTGGTTGAATCCTCTTAATAACATTTTGTCGGCCTCTAGCTCACGAGCACCAATTTCCAAGTATGCTAGTGTTCGAAGACTCATTATATTGATCGATGCTCCTGGATCCACCAATACTCTGGAGAGCGTAAACTTCCCAATTGTAATCGAAATGTACAATGGTCGGTTGTGATCCGTCGTCCCAAGTAGTAGGTCACCTGTCCTCGAAGGTAACGCCTCGTCGTTCTTTTAACGAGCAAACCTCATCTAAGGAATCTCCGGCCATTTGAGCTAAGCAAATTTCCGGATCCGGTAAGGCCTTGATCGAGCTTCTCTCATCTCCTTTGATAAGATGAGAGCGTCGTAAATGCTCGGCTTGGCCGGTAGTTTCCTAAGATGGGCTAACACGTTGTAGTCCACTTTATTTTCATGCGTCTCGGCTTCTTCTCGAATGGGTATTTCTTCTGCTGGGGTTGGTCCTTCTTGAGCAACCACCTGCTTTCCTTTGTCCTTCGGACCCATTCTTGGGGGTAGAACTCTTCCACTTCTTAAGTTGACTTCTGTAATTTCTTATGAATTTAGTGTTGAGTTTGCCGGTGTCTCCTCCTGAATCGGAATGACAGGCTCTTCCGGATTATCTTCGAATCCGAAGGCTCTAACTCTATCGTGACCGGAGCTCCTCGAAACTCACGCGATAGATCCGTTGCTTGTTGAACTCTCGTAGCCTCCTTGATGGATATCTTCTTCGTTATTTTGATTGTCGAGATCGTGTACGATTCGAGAATTGTCGTTGGTATCGAAATCGATGTCCGGATTGTCGCTAGTTACGTAATCGTTAGAAACAATCAAAACGTAGCCAACGCCATCACCCTTATCATTATATGATCCCACCGAAGTGAGCAGATAATCATACAAAATCGGAGGTTCGAGGGATTTCTCCCCGAATCGGAAACAACTATCCTAGGATAAGCGGCCCCTAGTCTAGCCTTAGGAGTCTCGGTCCTCTCTTCCTTGTCGATTTTCTTCTTCTCTTCAATCGCCTCCTGTTGAGGTGGTTCTTCTATCGCAAGTGATAGTACCGGCTTAACAGGTCTCGAACTCTGAATTGAAGCTCGCACCGAAGCGGTTCGGATGTCGTCTAAAATCTTCTTCGAATACCTCGTCCAGGGCGGTAGTCCATCCATCGTCGGCTGCATAGGGATCTATCGGAATGACGGGATCAGTTGAGATAACATTGACGGAACCTCCTTTCTGGGGTTCCTTCATGTATTCCTTCGGGATTGTTATATTTCCTTTCCGAAGGCTGTCGTTGAGCCAACTTTTAAAGGTAATGCAATCTTCTATCTTGTGCCCAAGCATCTGATGGTAGGGGCAAAAGTTGGGATCACCTTTCTTGTTGACTTCCTCTGGTCTTTTAGGCTCTGGCAGTGGAAATCTGGAGTCTTCATCGGACTACGGAACATTTTCGTCATCGCTTCATTATTGAACGGATATTCTCTCGCTCGAAGTTCCCTTAATGTACGTTGCGGACGAGACGGTTGTTCATACCGCGGAGACGACCGATAGCTGGATCGGGGTCGTCGGTAATTCGTTGTGGTTGCTCGCGGCCGTTCCGGTGGTATTTGCATCGGTTGCTTGCCTTTATCGACCGCCGCAACGATCCCGGATTTCTTTTCGAAGGTCTTTACCGGCTTCTGCTTGTCCGTCTTGTCGGCGAAACTTAATTGCTTCGCCTCTTCTTGCAAGCTTCCGGCCTTGCTTAACAACTTCTCTAAAGTATTAATAGTGAATCCTTTGAGGAGAAGTGCTATCGGGCCGTGAATGCTTTTAAGCAAGATGCCGACTGCATGCTGTTCTTGTAGTTGTGGTTCACACTTCATGCTTAAGTTCCTCCATCGAAGTATGTAATCCACCAAAGTTTCGTTCGGCCTTTGTTTCTCTACCACTAAATCACCTATAGTGATGTGGTGCCGAGCTCCGGCGAATCGCTCGATGAAGAGGTTCTCTAGTTCCGAGAACGTCTTCACCGAACCATTTGGCAATCCGCATACCGGTCGAAGGCGATTCCCGACGGACCGCCGACGAACCGCTCGGAAGAGTAATGCATCGCTCCCGCCGGCATTACAACAACCGGCACGAAAGTGTGCAACATGCTCGTCGGGGGTTCCCGGTTCCGTCGAAGGTCTTCGAACGGAGGTGGTACGAAGCCTTTCGGGTATCGGACAGCGTCAAATTCTTCTCGGGTAAGGTCTACCCGTCCGAATGGATGTCCCGTTCTTCGATTGTGCTAAGGCTTCTCGCACTCGCCGTTCCACCAAGTTCTTGATATCCTTTTCGGGGATCATACTTTGTGTTGTATCCTTTTTCACCTGATCATCCCCATTGACGGATGTAATCTCCTTTCCTCCGTCTACAATGTGAATGACCTCCGGGGTGTCTCTCTATGTGGTTGTACTTCGACTCCGGAGAGTGGCCGGAGCTACGGCCATCTCTTCCATCCTTTTCGCCATTCGAGCGATCGTGTCGTCTTTTTCCCGAAGCCGCCTTCTCATCGCTCCGGCTCCTCTCTTCTGCGCCTGCAGGAGCACCTTTCAAAGCCGATGAAGCTCGTGTCTCAACCATGTTGATTTCTCGCATATTCGTCGTCCATGAATTCCGATGAATCAATCTCATCTCCGAACTTTTCTTCTCTTTCTTTTGCCAACCGTCGGATATCGGTTCTCAACTTTTCCATGGCATCTTCTAGCGGGGCTTTCTCGTGTGTCTTTGCGGTTATCGTGCGATAGCCGCCGGTCCCCTTTTCACGAGTCCCCTTTATCGCAAGTAGCACTTTCTTCGCATTCCAGCCTCCCGGCGAGACTTTCTTTCTCGGGCCGTCGTTTCGGTCTTAATCGCCCGGCAGTGGGACGCCATAACATCCTTCTAGCAGCAGAAGGTCTAGGACCGGATGGTCCGTCGGCCAAATGTCGGAAGGTGGTATCCTCCCTAATCCGTAATCCCGAGACAACAACGGGCGGACTAGCCTTCATTCTTTTGCTTGGCTTTTCTGTCATGATGGCGGGTTCTACTCGAGGTCCAAGACGGGATTTGACCGGCACCCGCCCTATCCTTCGTAGAATCTCCGATACGGGGCAGTTTTCCTTCTTTGCTAACTTTTCTACCAAAGTTTGCAGTCGAGCAAACGGCGTAGTTCTAGTTCTTTTCTTGTGGCTATCGTTGTAATATGCGGGCCGAGGTAACGTGGCGACGAATCTTGCGAACATTCTCCTCGTCCTCTGCGGCGGAGAGGGGATGGAACCTGCTTCCTCCCAAAAGTGGTATGTAGTCAGGCAGTGGTGTATATTCTGGTAGCGGTGTATATTCTGGCAGCTCTGGAATTTCCTCCAGGAAAGCAATTTCAGCAGCTCTGGCTTCTCTGGCGATCCTTCTACTTCTGTTTCTTCTTTGGGTCCTTATTAGTGACGGAATCCTTGAACTGGACCCGATTTCGAAAACAGAAGGTCTTACAGGAAGATCTGTACCCTCCACGGTGACAGGTTTACCATAATTCTGGATTTCTTTCCCCTTTGATTTGGTAGAAGTCGGGGTAGGTGCAGAAACAACTAGACCAGTGGGGGTAGTAAGAACGAGTCCTCCCGCGGACGGCGAGTACTCCTCCTAGTCGGGATCCTTTGCAGGGAGGAAACTCTTGGGTCGACCTAAGGTTGAACTCGAGCGATGGCTCCTCAGCTTCAGATACCTTGTTCGTCAGTGCAAAGAGGGAGACGTCGGTGACCTTGACATTCGTGTTTTCAAATCCTTGTCCAAATCGGATGATCCCATTGTCGGGCAGCTCATCCTTATAGACAGCGAAGTCCAATCCATTGGTGAAGGAGAAAATCAGCTTCGGGGCTTCCATTTCTGCAGGGTAGATTCTGGTTGTCAGTCCCAAGTTATGCTTCTTTTCTTTTAGGACGAAAAGAAAGGAATTGAAAAGAGTCCGAACACATTCTTGTTCATGTATTTATAAGAAGGAATCATTTGTTAAAAGAATCACTTATTAGAGGGTTTATTTATTTAGAACGGAATGTTCAGAGGTGTAGAGAAGGTAAGGAATCCGATTCGAGTTGGAAAGGAAAAGAAAGTCTTAAGCAAGACTTCTCGACTCGAAGGATAACTCCTAAACTAACACCTATTGGGGTCCACCCCACCTCAAAAATGAGGTAAAAGGATCTCGGAACCTCTCTCGTTTATGGGTGTCTAAACAGTGGCTCCTAAATCCGAGAGAATGTTGGCTATACTTGTCCAAGGTAGAAATGAACATAGTATTCCAACGGAAAGAAGGGTAGTTTGATCCACAAGGGACATGGATACACTACCGATTTTTGAAAGCAGAATTATTTGATTAAAATGGAGAGAGGAATTTTTCCCCAGCGGAGTCGCCAGAAGTTGTCGGCGAATTTTAATTTAATTTAAATAAATAATTTGAAAAAATAATATTTGATTTTGAAAATAATTTTAAATTTGAAGATTTTAAGATATGAGATTAAACCGATCTCACATCCCAAATAGTTTATATAAACGAGCACCGCACCACAAACCGTGTACCTATCCCTAAGGATAGACACACTGCTTAATGGTTTGGCTCGATTAAATAAACTAGAAGATTTGTGACATCCGTTTGGTCTCGCGAACCAATTTTATAAGCCGACAAATTCCCTCGCTTAATATGAAAGCATTAAACGGGGTTTATATTACCTGGGTTCTTTAAAATTCCCTATAAGGGCAAGCCCCTATAGTTAATTACATCTTAAGTGACGGGAATCACCTAAGAAAACTCTCGATAATAATCAATAATTCTGCTCTCAAGGATTTCAAAGTTTAAGTTCTCAAAGGATTGAAGTTTGGAATTTCAATAGGGAATGTATCAAATTTGGAACATTTTATTTTGGGAATTCAAAGGAAGAAAAGTAAGAGAAATTACAGATTCGAAGTGAACTTCGGTAATCTCCCGACTATCCTATTGTTTGGCTTGGATTTAGGAAAGTCCTAATGTTTGTTTAAATGTTTTGATCTTGTCAATTTTAATTAATTAGGGCTTATATTTGTATGATAAAATCATACAAATAGCCTCGAAGATGTGAGGGTTTATGTCGTATCGGACGACTACCTCGGAATCCTAAAACCGGTTAGGGCTTAATTTGCAATGCAAGTGCCTAACGAAGGGTTGAGGATCTATGTTGCACTAGTGCAAACTACCTCGAAGTCCTATGGCTTTGTTATTTAATTCTAGGATGGTTTTACCGAAGTAGACTCGGGTTTTGTCGATGACGATGGCCGTGCCGCCCACCATGCTCCGAGCTCCTTGTTGTTGCAGAGGTTTAGTTTTAGAAGTCATAAATCGGGGATGAGAAAAGTGTTTTGGTTTAGAGAAGTCTTAATTTCCAAGTGTTTTTGTGTTTTAATTAAAACAAATCTTAAAGTTGATTATAACAACACGGCTAAGATCCGACGGTTCCATCCTTCCGACATCATTATTTTTATCGGATTCACTTGGTCCAGATGAATTTGCTAAACTCAACTGAATGAGTTCCTCACTTTCATTTAGACCGTGGGAAATCCCGTTAGCAACACGTAAGTTACGTCATCCGAGGTATTCCCGATCATCCAACAGGACGTTTTAATTTAATTGTAATTGTAGTTTTGTGTTCTGTTTGTGATTAAATTTTGAGTTGTTTTATATTTTGAAATGTTGTGGCGGTGAATTTTATCTTCGTAATGACTTTTAATTTAGTTTTGGTTTCAGCTTTAGGGACTATCCTAAAGGTGTGGGTTTTCATGCAACAGCTTGTTTTATCATGCAAGAAAAGTAAAGTGCATTTGCGATAAAGTAAATTGCAAGAAAGTAAATTGCAAGAAAGTAAATCGCAATAAAATAAAAGCGTACCTGGAGGGTCTTCCCGTCATCCCAAGCCGCACTTAAAACACAATTAGAATATTTAAGCAAGTTCCTAGGTAAAGCTAAGGTAAGAGTTATGGTTTTCTACCAAATTCCTAATCCTATAGCTTAGTCATCTCCTATGACGTCTAGGTTCTTTGTGTTTTGGTTTAAGGACGATTTTCTTCATCAAAGAACGATTAAGCCCAATTGTTCTTATAAATGTCCTATCATATTGAGGAAGTGCTTAAGAATAATCTTAAACATCTTTTCAATATTTCTAGGATTGTTTTAAGTCCAAATGGGTTTAATTATATAAATGAATTAATCGTCCAGGGATTCAAGTTTTGTTAACTTGCTCAGTGAACTAGGACATTTGAATATCCTATAAGTGAAGTAACATTTCATTTAATGTTCTGTTTAAGAGTTATAATAACCAAAGCTTTCGAGGGTAAATTGGTATTCAATTGGTTTGTGATTTAGTTTAATTTCAATTAAAGGGTTTAAATTTGGAATATTGTTCAAGTTGTTTTAGATTTATTTCTTTCTGTTTTAGATGATGTTATATTTAATTTAACTTAATTTAATTTAATTTAATTTAATTGAGTTTTAATTTAATTTAATTCAATTTAATTCAATTTAGTTTGATTTGATGTTACATTAAATTAATTTGATTTGATTTAATTTTAATTTAATTTGATTTAATTTAATTTTAATTTAATTTGATTTAATTTAATTTAATTTGATTTTATTTATTTTTTTTAATTTGATTTAGTTTAATTTAATTTAATTTATTTATTAATTTAATTTAATTTAATTTAAGTTATTTAATTTAATTTAATTTGTTTATTTAATTTAATTTAATCTTTAATTTAATTTAATTTAATTCAACTTTTAATTTTAATTTAATTTAATTTAATTTAATTTAATTTACTTAATTTAATTTAATTTTTAATTTAATTTTATTTTTTAATTTTAATTGAAATTTTTAAAAGTGTTTAATAATTTAATTTTAGTTTAATGATTAAGTCTTTTAATGTTTTAAATTTGAATTTACATTTTAATTAAGAATTAAACATTAATGAAATGATTAATTTAGGGAAGTTTAAATTAAAGAATAAATCTCTTCCTAATAATATCCCTATTTTAATAATTCCAATTTTATTATTCTTCCAAATTTAATCAATTATTTAATTAAGGTTTAATCATTTTAAATTGCTTAATGGGTTTCTAGCCTTTAATTATTTAAATTTCAATCATCTAAATCAGATTATGATCAAATATTTTACTTGTTAATTTTTTTATTAAACCTAAAGTTTTAATTAAGGATTAAAATTTAATTACCATTTTACCCTTTAAGCTTAATAATTTCATAACTCACTAAATTGAACTCAAATGAACTTGAAATTTTTATGTGACTTCACTCATATGTCAATAAAGACATGAGAGGAGAAAATGTGATTTTTCTGTATTTAATTTATTTATATAATTATTTTTGGTAGAAAATAGAGATTTTCAAGGAAAATTTAATAACATGACCAAGGGAAAGTTTCTGTCCTTAAGAAAATTAGGGGACATTCCTAATGACCAGAGGACCACTTGGACCAATTTTGGTGATTTTTTGAATTATATTATTTTTATTATAATTATTTTAAATTTTGGAGTATTAATTAATTTAAAAATAAAATAAATGTTGAAAAATGAATTTTATATTTTTCAAAAATCTCTCTGATATCAAGGAAGTCAGAGAATCAATTTTTACAATTTTATGATTTTTGTTTGATTTATTATAATTATTTTAGTGAAAATGCTAGAAAATACATTTTTTTAATTTTAAAATTTCCTTAGGGCTTTAAAATTTGATATCTCACTAAATAGACCTAAGAAAAACATGGGGTTTGTTCCTAAGTGATTAAAATTCAAAATGTGATATTTTGGTGAATTTTATTATTTTTGTGATTTTTATTATTTTTTAATTATTAAAATATTAAAATAATATTAAAAATCAACTTTTTTAGAAAATTGAAATTTTAATTTTCTTAAATTCCCCTGATATCAGAGAGGCTCCAAAACCAATTTGGTGAATTTTTAAAAAGTATTTTGAAAGTTATGAATTTTTAAAGTTTAAATTGACTAAATGGCTTAATCAACCCATTTAGTAGAGGCTAACCAAGTCCAATTGGCCTCAAATTTTTATGGTGGGTTCCTATGATCCTAAAGGTCAGTGGAGAATTGATTTCAAGTCAATTTGATGTATGGTTAGCTCTAATTAATTAGAGACCTATTTTAGGTGTTTAAGCCAATTAGGGTTGTTTTAAATGAACTAACTCAAAACCTATTTTTCCTAGGGTTCTCTGGTCATAGGGAACATCACCAAATTTTCCTAGAATTTATTTCACAACAAGCTTTTTATTGGAATTAAAATACTCAAAACAGCAACATGAATTTGAAAAATCAATAACTTTTCATAGGGATGGCTCTCGACTTTGGAAAATTCGGGGAATGTTCCCAAATTCGGAGGCTTCAAAAGCCCTACGGTCTCATGCCATGGTGAATTGTATACATGCATGGAGAATTAAAAGTATGCAGAGAGTAAATAAATTATAAAAAATAAAATACTTGATGAAACTAAATGATTTCTTTTCCACATTATTCTCCTCTCGTTCACTCGAGCAAGAGGGTATTTTTATTTTATTTTTCTCGATTTTTCTACACAAAGATATGAATTTTTGAAGTTTAGGGAATTAAATAAATAGAAAATACCCCTAATTTTCTATTTATCCACGCGGCGCCAACTCATCCTCGGCATCTCCGAAGGCACACGCGTCGCGCTCCCATTCGACGCCGCCATCTGACTCAGCGCTTCCGGGGCCCGCTGTATCGCTCCGTCTTCTGGTCCGACGCGATCTGAGCCGTCTGTCCGCGCGTGTATTAAATGGACGGCATCCGTTCATCGTCCCCAAGTGTCCTCACCCGAGAGCCGTCCACACTAAATCCCTAATATCTCACTCGATACTCAATGGATTTTCATGTTCTTATGCTCTATGGATTCGTCTCGAGAAGACGAACACATCTATACGGTTATAATGCATTGAAATTAAAGCATTTGAAATGGAGAATCTCCGGAAGCTCGGGATGAAGAATTAGCTCATACCTTTGCTCGGAGAAGTGTAGCTTCGATCCGAGAGTTGTTGCACCTTCGATTGGATCCCGCAAGCTCCGCGATGAAGTCTCCCGGTCCGTGAATTGTCCAGGTGTGATTTCGACCAAGCCCGATCACAAAGCTTGGAGGCCGGAACAACCGGGTGGCCTCGGAGATGGGGCTTTTGCTCGGTGGACATCTTCCTTGGTCCGGTGAAGGTGTAGAACCAATCAATTTGGGGATTGGCTCACCGTGGAGAAGTGTCCTGGTTTTGGGTGAAATTTCAACTCGAAATCGAGCTCGCAGAGAAGAAATGGCAGGGGGATCTCACCTGGGATCAAGTGCTCGTGTATGGGGAGGAGTCCGGAACAATTTTGGCAGCAGTTTCCTTAAGGTTTGTTTTCAGCACCTCTCATGGCCGAGAGGGGTGGTGTTTAAATAGGAGAGGGTGGAGGGCTTCCCGGGAGAGTTAGGGCTTGGGATCGACCGCTCTTGGCAAGAGAAGAACAACTCCAATGGCCACTGGGATGGGGCGACTCAGCAGGTGAGAATTCCAAGTTGGGCTCACATGTGAGCTCTCGGCCATGGTGTTTTCCGGCGGCTCGGTGGCCGGCCGGCCGTGCATGGGTCACCCTCAAGGTCAGGTGGGTCGGGGTCGGGACTTGGTGCAAGCAATTGGCAATTGCCATGTGTAAAGAGCTTGGATTGAAATGGAATGGGGGAAGACCATTTTGGGTTCAAATGAGTCAACCCATGGTTTTGGGCTAGGTTCACCACCCAAGGCCCGGTCTTGGGCCGAAAAAGATCACTTGGGTCGCCCAAGAGAGAATGGTGTGGTCTCCATCCATGATGAGGTGGCTAAGCATGGTTTAGTGTGTGACATGCTTAAGGTAAAAAAGGGTTTAAGGAGGATTAGGAAAGGGGCCCCTCCTTTTGCCATTAATGGCTTGATCACATGTCAAGCCTTCCATGGCTTCATGTGGCTTGTCCATGGCTTGCATGGCTCATCTTTGGCTTGGGAAAAGGTTTGGTCAATTTCATGAAAATGGATTTTAAGAATTTTTGGTAATTTGATGGAAATTTGTATTAAACTTGATTTGGAATAATTTGATGATGAATTTAGGACTTAGGTAATGGATTTAATTAAGTGGATGGCAAATGGAGATGTCATGTGGGCTTTAGGGTAGATTTTGGGCTTTTGAATTTGAAGGAAGTGGGCTCGTAGGAAAGTTTAAGGGGAAATGGGCTTTTGATTTTAGGATGGGCATTTGGGTAAAGATTTTGTGAAGAACTTTGTCAAATAAATGTCATAATTGGTTTAGGGATGTTCTATGAAGGGCTTGGAGTGAATTTGGTGTGATTTGGAGTTGAATTGGTTTGAATTTGGGTTTATTTGGTAAGTGGGCCTATGTAGGTCAAATTGGGCTAACTTGGGCCAAGTTGGGCTAATGTTGGGCTAGGGTTGAAATTGATGTAAAATCAATGTTGAGAAATGTTTATGGGAGTGTTTCAAAGAGGTTTTGGCTTTGGTTGGGCTTTGATTTTGGGGTTTGGGCTCATTTGGGTTAGGTTTGGGTTTAGGTCAAAAATGGGCCTTTTAGCTTTGGGTTGAATTTGAGTGGGGTTTGGGTCTAAATTTTGGGCAAATCATGTTAGTGTTTTGTTTGTGGGAATGTTAAGGAAGATTTAGAAAAGGTTTGGGGTTAATTGGAGTTGAATTGGGTGAGTTTGGGTTAGGTTTGGGTCATGGGTCCAAATCGGGCTTTAAGGCCAAAAGTGAAATTGGATCCAAATATCAATCAAATTGAACTTGGATTTGGCCTAGATTGGTGTTGGGAATGTTGAATTGAAGTTTAGAACTGAATTGGACCAAAATTTGGGTCAATTGGGTAGGTTTGGTTTAACATTGGGTTCACTTTGGGTTAAAATGGGTCAAATTGGGGGTTTTGACAAAAGTAGGGTAAATTGACAAAATTGGCCCATGGTGTAGTTGAACAAAATGAAATTGGGAATATTTGGGATTTTCTGGAATTTTCTGGGAATTTTCTGAATTTTTGGATTTTTGGGCCAAGAGGGGTATTTTGGGTATTTGGAGGGTATTGGGAGGTTTTCTTGGAATTTTTGGTATTTTTGGGTATGGATGATCAATTTGAGTAATGTGGAAATTTTTAAGATCAATTTTGAGGAATTTTGGGTGATTTAGGAAATTTTGAAAATTTTGGGTAATTTCAAGGGTTTTGGGTAGGCTAAGCGAGTGTAGGGTCCCGGGGGTCAAAAATTGAAAATTTGGGAAATTGAAGATTGGGTGGATGTAAGTGGAGTGAAATCATTTTGGTTGAGCCATGAAGCCATATCAAGCCCACATGAGCCATGAAGGGACTGTTGACCTCATTTTTGATGAGGTCTTCTCTTCTTCTCTTTAGTATTTAGGATCTACACTTGAGCTTTTCCTTTGACTATCTTAGAGGACTAGAATTGGGACCCACCTTTTAGAAATTCAAACCACTTCTTAACTCCCTGCAAACTCCACAAACTTGACTGTAGACCCCTAATCACCTAGAGGGTTGAAATCAATTGTGGAAGTTTAAAGGATGAGTTCCTATAGGACTCTTTGGCCTAGATCGCCCAGGCGGCCCGGTCCAGTGAAGGGGCCGACTTACACACACACTACATTTATACACTACACCTACACACTACACTTCCACATACCTCCTAAAATCACACCCATACCCAACTTGACCTCCTCGACTCATGTAGGTGATTCACATGGATGGTCCTTAACCCCTAAGCCCTCGCAAGAGGGTTAGGAACAACATAGTGAATGCGTCAAATGAGTCCCTTCATGGCTCATGTGGGCTTGATATGGCTTCATGGCTCAACCAAAATGATTTCACTCCACTCAAATTCACCCAATCTTCAATTTTCTAAATTTTCAATTTTTGACCCCCGGGACCCTACACCCGCTTAGCCTACCCAAAACCCTTGAAATTACCCAAATTTCTCAAAAATTTCCAAATTACCCAAAATTCTCCAAAATCAATCCCAAATATTTCTACACCACTCAAATTGATCATCCATACCCAAAAATACCAAAAATTCCAAAAATACCTCCCAATACCCTCCAAATACCCAAAATACCCCTTTTGACCTAAAAATCCAAAAATTCAGAAAATTCCCAGAAAATTTCAGAAAATCTCAAATATTCTCAATTTCATTTTGTCCAACTACACCATGGGCCAATTTTGTCAATTTACCCTACTTTTGTCAAAACCCCCAATTTGACCCATTTTAACCCTAAGTGAACCCAATGACATACCAAACCTACCCAATTGACCCCAATTTTACTCCAATTCAATTCTAAACTTCAATTCAATATCCTAAATACCAATCTAGACCAAATCCAAGTCCAATTTGATTGACATTTGGATCCAATCTCACTTTTGGTCTTAAAGCCCAATTTGGACCCATGACCCAAACCTAACCCAAACTCACCCAATTCAATTCCAATTAACCCCAAACCTTTTCTAAATCTTCCTTAACATTCCCACAAACAAAACACTAACATGATTTGCCCAAAATTTAGACCCAAACCCCACTCAAATTCAACCCAAGGCTAAAGGACCCATTTTTGACCTAAACCCAAACCTAACCCAAATGAGCCCAAACCCCAAAATCAAAGCCCAACCAAAGCCAAAACCTCTTTGAAACACCCCCATAAACATTTCTCAACATTGATTTTATATCAATTTCAACCCTAGCCCAACATTAGCCCAACTTGGCCCACTTGGACCTACATAGGCCCACTTACCAAATAAACCCAAATTCAAACCAATTCAACTCCAAATCACACCAAATTGATTCCAAGCCCTTCATAGAACATCCCTAAACCAATTATGACATTTATTTGACAAATTTATTCACAAAATTTTTATCCAAATGCCCATCCTAAAATCAAAAGCCCATCCTAAAATCAAAAGCCCATTTCCCTTAAACTTTCCTAAAAGCCCACTTCACCACATCCAAAGGCCCAAAATTTACCCTAAAGCCCACATGACATCTCCATTTGTCATCCACTTAATTAAATCCATTACCTAAGTCCTAAATTCACCATCAAATTATTCCAAATCAAGTTTCATACAAATTTCCATCAAATTACCAAAAATTCTTAAAACCCATTTTCATGAAATCGACCAAACCTTTTCCCAAGCCAAAGGTGAGCCATGCAAGCCATGGACAAGCCACATGAAGCCATGGAAGGCTTCGACATGTGATCTAGCCATTAATGGCAAAAGGAGGGGCCCCTTTCCTAATCCTCCTTAACCCCTTTTTTACCTTAAGCATGTCACACACTAAACCATGCTTAGCCACCTCATCATGGATGGAGACCACACCACTCTCCCTCGGCTGACCCAACCGATCCTCTCAGCCCAAAATCGGGCCATGGGGAGGTGCACCCAACCCAAATCAATGGGTTGACCAAATTAAGGCCAAAATGACCCCCTCTCCATTCCATTTTAATTCAAACACTTTACACATGTCCAAGCCCAATCGACTTCACCATTGCCAAGCCCCGACCTCCCCGGTCAAGATGGTGACCCATGCTCGCCGGCCACCCGCCCGGATCGCCGGAAAACACCACACCCGAGAGCATCATGTGAGCCCAAGCTTGGAATTCTCACCCGCCGAGTTGCCCCATGCCCAATGGCCACCATGGTCGTTCTTCTCCTCACCGCAGCAGCTCGATCCCATGCCTCAACTCCCCCGGAGGCCCTCCACCCTCTCCTATTTAAACTCCACCCCTCTCGGCCATGAGAAGAGCCGAGCACAAACCTTGTCGAAACTCGCCAAAATTGTTCCGCACCCTTCTCCACCCTGTAGAGCAGCTTGATCCCCGATGTCAATTTGCCCTAATCCCCACCGATAAAATCCAATTTCCCATATGAAATTCCACCCAAAACCAGGACACTTCTCCACAGTGAGCCAATTCCCAAATTGATTGGTTCTACACCTTCACTCGTACCGAGGAAGGTGTCCACCAGCAAAAGCCCCATCTCCAGGCCACCCAGCTGCTCTAGCCTCCAAGCTTTGTGGATCGGGCTTGGTCGAAATCACATCCGTACAATTCACCGCACTAGGAGACTTCATCCGGAGCTCGTCGGGATCCAATCGAAGGTGCAACAACTCTCAGATTGAAGCCACACTTCTCTGAGCAAAGGTATGAGCTAATTCTTTATCCCGAGCTTCTGGAGATTCTCCATTTCAAATGCCTTAATTTCAATGCATGTTAACCGTATAGATGTGTTCGTCTCTTCAAGACGAATCCATAAAGCATAAGAACATGAAAATCCATTGAGTATCGAGCGAGATCTTAGGGATTTAGTGTGGACGGCTCTCGAGCGAGGACGCTCGGGGACGATGAACGGAAGCCGTCCATTCAATACACGCGCGGACGAACGGCTCGGATGGCGTCGGACCGAGAGACGGTACGAGAACCGCGGGGCCCGGGCCGCCGACTCAGGTGGCGGCGTCGAATGGGAGCGCGACGCGTGTGCATTCGGAGCTGCCGAGGTTGACGCGGCGCCGCGTGGATAAATAGAAAATTAGGGTATTTTTTGATTTATTTAATTCCCTAAACTTCAAAAATTCATATCTCTGTGTAGGAAAATCAGAAAAATAAAATAAAAATAGCCTCTTGCTCAGTGAACAGAGGAGAATAATGTGGAAAAGAAATCATTTAATTTCACCAAGTATTTTATTTTTAATAATTTATTTACTCTCTGCATACTTTTAATTCCCCATGCATGTATACAATTCACCATGGCATGAGACCATAGGGCTTTTGAAGCCTCTGAATTTGGGAACATTCCCTGAATTTTCCAAAGTCAGAGGCCATACCTATGAAAAGTTATTGATTTTTCAAATTCATGTTGCTGTTTTGAGTATTTTAATTTCAATAAATAACATGTTGTGAAATAAATTCTAGGAAAATTTGGTGATGTTCCTTATGACCAGAGAACCTTAGGAAAAATAGGTTTTGAGTTGGTTCATTTAAAACAACCCTAATTGGCTTAAACACCCAAAATAGGTCTCTAATTAATTAGAGTTAACCATGCATCAAATTAACTTGAAATCAATTCTCCACTGACCTTTAGGATCAGATGAATCCACCATAAAAGTTTGAGGTCAATTGGACTTGGTTAGCCCCACTAATCGGGTCGATTAAGCCACTTAGTCATTTTAAACTTTAAAAATTCATAACTTTTAAAATACCTTTCAAAAATTCACCAAATTGATTTTGGAGCCTCTCTGATATCAGGGGAACCTAAGAAAATTAAAATTTCAATTTTCTAAAAAAGTTGATTTTTAATAATATTTTAATATTTTTAATAATTAAAAAATAATAAAAATCACAAAAATAATAAAATTCACCAAAATGTTAAATTTTGAATTTTAATCACATAGGGACAAATCCCACATTTTTCTTAGGTCTATTTAGTGAGATATTAAATTTTAAAGCCCTAGGGTAATTTAAAAATTAAAAAAATGTATTTTCTAGCATTTTCACTAAAATAATTATAATAAATCATAGAAAAATCAGAAAATTACAAAATTTGCTTCTCTGGTTTCCTTGATATCAGAGAGATTTTTGAAAAATATAAAATTCATTTTTCGACATTTATTTTATTTTTAAATTAATTAACACTTCAAAACTTAAAATAATTATAATAAAAGTAATATAATTCAAAAAATCACCAAAATTGGTCCAAGTGGTCCTCTGGTCATTAGGAATATCCCTTAATTTTCTTAAGGACAGAAACTTTCCCTTGGTCATGTTATTAAATTTTCCTTGAAAATCTCTATTTTCTACCAAAAATAATTATATAAATAAATTAAATACAGAAAAATCACATTTTCTCCTCTCATGTCTTTATTGACATATGAGTGAAGTCACATAAAAATTTCAAGTTCATTTGAGTTCAATTTAGTGAGTTATGAAATCATTAAGCTTAAAGGGTAAAATGGTAATTAAAATTTTAACCCTTAATTAAAACTTTAGGTTTAATAAAAATTTAACAAGTAAAATATTTGATCTTAATCTGATTTGGATGATTGAAATTTAAATAATTAAAGGGTAGAAACCCATTAAACAATTTTAAAATGATTAAACTTTAATTAAATAATTGATTAAATTTGGAAGAATAATAAAATTGGAATTATTAAAATAGGGATATTATTAGGAAGAGATTTATTCTTTAATTTAAAAATCCCTAAATTAATTATCTCATTAATATTCAATTCTTAATTAAAATGATAACTCAAATTTAAAATATTAAAAGACTTAATCATTAAACTAAAATTAAATTATTAAACTCTTTTAAAAAATAAATTCAATTAAAATAAAAAAATTAAATTAAATTAAAATTAAATTAAGTTAAATAAATTAAATTAAATTAAATAATTAAATTAAATTAAATCAAATTAAATTAAATTAAATAATTAAATTAAACTAAATTAAATTAAATTAATTAAATTAAATTGAATAATTAAATTAAATTAAATTAAATTAAATTAAATTAAATCAAATTAAATTAAAATTAAATCAAATCAAATTAAATTAATTTAACATCAAATCAAACTCAATTGAATTAAATTAAAATTAAAACTCAATTAAATTAAATTAAATTAAATTAAATATAACATCACCTAAAACAAAGAAATTAAATATAAAACAACTTGAACACTATTCCAAATTTAAACTCTTTAACTTAAACCAAATCATTTGAATACCAATTTACCCTTGAAAGTTTTAGTTATCATAACTCCTAAATAGAACATTAAATGAAATGTTACTGCACTTATAGGATATTCAAATGTCCTAGTTCACCGAGTAAGATAACAACGAAACTCGAATTCTCGGACGATTAATTCATTTGTATAATTAAACCCATTTCGACTTAAAACAATCCTAGAAATATTGAAAAGATGTTTAAGATTTGTCTTAAGCACTTCCTCAATATGATAGGACATTTATAAGAACAATTGAATTTAATTATTCTTTGATGAAGAAAATCGTCTTCAAACAAAAACACAAAGAACCTAGACGTCATAGGAAGTGACTAGCTATAGGATTAGGAATTTGGTAGAAAACTATAACCCCTCCCTTAGCTTTACCTAGGAACTTGCTTAAATATTCTAATTGTGTTTTAAGTGCAGCTTGGGATGACGGGAAGACCCTCCAGGTACGCTTTTATTTTATTGCAATTTACTTTCTTGCAATTTACATTATCGCAATTTATTTAACTCGCAATGCACTTTACTTTTCTTGCATGATAAAACAACTCGTTGCATGAAAACCCACACCTTTAGGATAGTACCCTAAAACCGAAACCAAAACTAAGTTAAAAGTCATTGCAAGATAAAATTCACCGCCACAACATTTCAAAATATAAAACAACTCAAAATTTAATCACAAACGAACACAAAACTACAATTACAACTAAATTAAAACGTCCCGTTGGATGATCTGGAATACCTCGGATGATGTAACCTACGTGTTGCTAACGGGATTTCCCACGGTCTAAATGAAAGTGTGGAACTCATTCAACTGAGTTTAGCAAATTCATCCGGACTAAGTGAATCCGATAAAAATAATGATGCCGAAGGATGGAACCGTGGGATCTTAACCGGTGTCGTTATAATCAACTTTAAGATTTGTTTTAATTAAAACGTAAAAAACACTTGGAAATTAAGATTTTCTCTAAACCAAAACACTTTTCTCATCCCCCGATTTATGACTTCTAAAACTAAACCTCTCGCAACAATAAGGAGCTCGGAGCATGGTGGGTGGCACGGCCATCGTCGTCAACAAAACTCGAACCTACTTCAAGAAACTTTCCTAGAATTAACTAACCAAGCCATAGGATTTCGAGGTAGTTTCGCTTAGTGCAACATAAATCCTCAACCTTTTGTTAGGCATTTGCCTTGCAAATTAAGCCCTAACCGGATTTAGGATTCCGAGGTAGTCGTCCGATACGACATAAACCCTCACATCTTCAAGTGCTATTTGTATGATTCTATCATATAAGTATAAGTCCTAATTAATTAAAATCGACAAGATCAAAACATTTAAAAATATTAGGACTTTCTTAAATCTAAGCCAAACAATAGGATAGTCGGGAAATTACCAAAGTTCACTTCGAATCTGTGATTTCTCCTACTTTTCTTCCTTTGGATTCACAAAACAAAATGTTCCAAACTTGATCCATTCCCTATCGAAATTCCAAAATTCAATCCTCGAAGACTTAAACTTTCAAATCCTCGAGAGCGAATTATTGATTATTATCGAGAGTTTTCTTAGGTGATTCCCGTCACTTAAGATGTAATTAACTATAGGGCTTGCCCTTATAGGGAATTTTGAAGAACCCGAGTAATATAAACCCCGTTTAATGTTTTCATATTAAACAGGGAATTTTGTCGGTTTATAAAATTGGTTCGCAGACCAAACGGATGTCACAAATCTTCTAGTTTATTTAATCGAGCCCCACCGTCAAGCAATGGTGTCTATCCTTAGGGATAGATACACGGCTTATGGTGCGGTGCTCGTTTATATAAACTATTTGGGACGTGAGATCGGTTTAATCTCATATCTTAAAACCTTCAAATTTAAAATTATTTTCAAAATCAAATACTACTTTTCAAATTATTTATTTTAATTAAATTAAAAATTCGTCGACGTATTTCGTTAGGCGACCCCTCTTCAAAATAAAACACACAACCTAAAAATATGCCGACAGATTTCTGGCGACTCCGCTGGGAAAATTCCTCTCTCCATTTTAATCAGATAATTCTGCTTTCAAAAATCGGAAGTGTATCCATGTCCCTTGTGGATCAAACTACCCTTCTTTCCGTTGGAATACTATGTTCATTTCTACCTCGGACAAGTATAGCCAACATTCTCTCGAATTTAGGAGCCACTCGTTTAGACACCCCTAAACGTAGAGGTTCCGAGATCCTTTTACCTCATTTTCGAGGTGGGGTGGACCCCCAATAGGTGTTAGTTTAGGAATGATCCTTCGAGTCGAGAAGTCTTGCTTAAGACTTTCTTTCCCTTTCCAACTCTGAATCGGATTCCTTACCTTCTCTACATTTTTGAACATTTCGTTCTAAATAAACAAACCCTTTAATAAGTGATTCTTTTAACTAATGATTCCCTCTTATAAATACATGAACAAGAATGAGTTCGGACTCTTTTCAATTCCTTTCTTCTCGTCCTAAAGAAAAGAAGCATAACTCGGGACCGACAACCGTAATCTACCTTGCGTAAATGGAAGCCCCGAAACCGATTTTCTCCTTCACCAACGGACTCGGACTTCGCCGTCTATAAGGCTGAGCCGCCCGACAATGGGATCATCCGATTTGGACAGGATTCGAAAACACGAACGTCAAGGTCACCGACGTCTCCTCTTCGCACCGACGAACAAGGTATCCGAAGCCGAGGAGTCACCGCTCGAGTTCAACCTTAGGTCGACCCAAGAGTTTCCTCCCCCGCAAAGGATCCCGACTAGGAGGAGTACCGCCGTCCGCAGAGGACCGTTCTTACTACCCCCACCGGTCTAGTTGTTTCCGCACCTACCCCGACTTCTCGCCAAATCAAAGGGGAAAGAAATCCGTAATTATGGTAAACTCCGTCACCGTGGAGGGTACGGATCTTCTCGTAAGACCTTCCGTTTTCGAAATCGGGTCCAGCTTCAAAGATTCCGTCACCGACAAAGACCCAAAGAAGAAACGAAGTAGAAGGATCGCCGGAGAAGCCGTAGCCGCCGAGATTGCTTTCCTGGAGGAAATTCCGTAGTTGCCGAATATACACCGCTACCGAATATACACCGCTACCGTAATATACACCACCGCCCGACTACATGCCACTTTTGGGAGGAAGCAGTTCCATCCCCTCTCCGCCGCAGAGGACGAGGAGAATGTTCGCAAGATTGTCGCCACATTACCTCGGCCCGCATACTACAACGATAGCCGCAAGAAAAGAATTAGGACTACGTCGTTTGCTCGACTGCAAACTTTGGTAGAAAAGTTAGCAAGGAAGGAAAACTGCCCCGTATCGGAAATTCTACGAAGGATAGGGCGGGTGCCGGTCAAATCCCGTCTCGGGCCCCGAGTAGAGCCCGCCGTCATGACGTAAAAGCCAAGCAAGAGAATGAAGGCTAGCTCGCCCGTCGTAGTCTCGTGATTACGGATTAGGGAGGATAACACCTTCCAAAGCATTCGGCCGACGCACCATCCGGTCCTGGACCTTCCGCCGCTGAAGGATGGTATGGCGTCCCACTACCGGGCGCTAAGATCGAAACAAGCAGCCCCGAGAAAGAGAGTCTCGCCGTGAGGCTTCGAATCGAAGAAAGTGCTACCGCGATAAAGGGGACTCGTGAATAAGGGACCCGGCAGCCTATCGCATGACAACCGCAAAGACACACGTAAAGCTCCGCTAGAAGATGTCATGGAAAAGTCGAGAACCGATATCCGACGGCTGGCAAAAGAAAGAGAAGAAAAGTTCGGAGATGAGATCGATTCATCGGAGTTCATGGACGACGAATATGCGTAAATCAACATGGTCGAGACACAAGCTTCATCGCCTTCGCAAGGTGCTCCTGCAGCCGCAGAAAGAGAGGAGCCAGAACTGATGAGAAGACAGCTTCAGGAAAAAGACGACACGATCGCTCAAATGGCGAAAAGGATGGAAGAGATGGCCGTAGCTCTAGCCACTCTCCAGAGTCAAGTAAAACCACATAGAGAAACACCCCCAGAGGTCATTCACATTGTAGACGGAGGAAAGGAGATTACATCCGTCAATGGGGATGACCAGCTAAAAAAGGATACGACACAAAGTATGATCCCCGAAAAGGATATCAAGAATTTGGTAGAACAAAGAAAGCGAGAAGCCTTAGCACAATCGAAGAACGGGACATCCATTCGGACGGGTAGACCTTACCCGTAAGAATTCGACGCCGTCCAATACCCGAAAGGCTTCGTACCACCTCTCGTTCAAGACATTCGATGGAACCGGAACCCCCGACAAGCATGTTGCACACTTTCGTGCCAGCTTGTTGCAATGCCGGCGGGAGCGATGCGCTACTCTTCCGACGCGCTCGTCGCCAGTCCGTCGTGAATCGCCTTCGACCGGTATGCAGAATTACCCAATGGTTCAGCTGAAGACATTCTCAGAGCTAGAGAGCCTCTTCATCAAGCGATTTGCCGGAGCTCAGCACCACATCACTATAGGTGATTTAGTGGTAGAGAAACAAAGGCCGAATGAAACTTTGGTGGATTACATACTTCGATGGAGAAACTTAAGCATGAAGTGTGAACCACAACTGCAAGAACAACATGCAGTCGGCATCTTGCTTAAAAGCATTCACGGCCCGATAGCACTTCTCCTCAAAGGATTCACTATTAAGACTTTTGAGAAGTTGTTAAGCAAGGCCGGAAGCTTTCAAGAAGAGACGAAGCAATTAAGTTTTTCCGATAAGACGGACAAGCAGAAGCCGGTGAAGACCTTCGAGAAGAAATCTGGGATCATTGCAGCAGTCGATAAAGGCAAGCAACCGATGCAAATACCACCGGAACGGCCGCAAGAACCACAACAGAATTACCAAGCAACCCCGGTCCAACTATCGGCCGTCTCCGCAAAGCATGAACAACCGCCTCGTCCGCAACGTACATTAAGGGAGCTTCGAGCGAGAATATCCGTTCAAAATGAAGCAATACCGAAAATGTTCCGTAGCCTAATGAAGACTCCGGATTTCCACCGCCGTAACCTAAAAGACCGGAGGAAGTCAACAAGAACGGTGATCCCAACTTTCGCCCCTACCACCGGATGCTTGGGCACAAGATAGAAGATTGCATTACCTTTAAAAGTTGGCTCAACGACAACCTTCGGAAAGGAAATATAACAATCCCGAAGGAGTACATGAAGGAACCCCGTAAAGGAGGTTCCGTCAATGTTATCTCAACCGATCCCGTCATTCCGATAGATCCCTATGCAACCGACGATGGATGGACTACCGCCTCGGACGAGGTCTTCGAAGAAGATTTT
This sequence comes from Papilionanthe hookeriana x Papilionanthe teres, assembly GCA_022702705.1. Taxonomy (NCBI): domain Eukaryota; kingdom Viridiplantae; phylum Streptophyta; class Magnoliopsida; order Asparagales; family Orchidaceae; genus Papilionanthe; species Papilionanthe hookeriana x Papilionanthe teres. The sequence continues at coordinate 157,835,659 of CM040422.1, read as the reverse complement.
AGACAACATCCGAACCGCTTCGTGCGGGCTTCAATTCGTAGTTCGAGACCCGTTAAACCGGTACTATCACTTGCGATAGAAGAACCACCTCGACAGGAGACGATCGAAGAAAAGAAGAAAATCGACGAAGAAGAGGGGACCGAGACTCCTAAGGCTGTACTAGGGGCCGCTTATCCTAGGATAGTTGTTTCCGATTCGGGGAGAAATCCCTCGAACCTCTCGATTTTGTATAATTATCTCGCTCACTTCGGTGGGATCATATAATGATAAGGGTGATGGCGTTGGCTACGTTTTGACCGTTTCTAACGATTACGTAACTAGCGACAATCCGGACATCGACTTCGATGCCAACAACAATTCTCAAATCATACACGATCTCGACGAGTAAAATAACGAAGAAGACATCCATCAAGGAGGCTACGAGAGTTCAACAAGCAACGGATCTATCTGTGAGTTTCGAGGAGCTCCAAGTGACGATAGAGTTAGAGCCTTCGCATTTTGAAGATAATCCGGAAGAACCCGTCATTCCGATTCGAGAGGAGACACCGACAAGTTCAACACTAGATTCGAAGAAATTACGAAGTCAACTTAAGAAGTGGAAGAGTTCTACCTCCAAGAATGGGTCCAAAGGACAAAGGAAAGCGTGTAGTCGTTCAAGAAGAACCAACCCCGGCAGAAGAAATACCCATTCGAGAAGAAGCCGAGACGCATGAGAACAAAGTGGACTACAACGTGCTAGCCCATCTTAGGAAACTACCGGCCAAACTGAGCATTTACGATGCTCTCATCTTATCAAAGGAGATGAGAGAAGCTCTATCAAGGCCTTACTTGATCCGTAAATTCGCTTAGCTCAAATGGCCGGAGATTCCTTAGACGAGGTTTGCTCGTTAAAGGAACAGCCGAGGCGTTACCTTCACGGACAATGACTTACTACTTGGGACATGCAGTATCACAACCGACCGTTGTACATTTCGCTTACAATCGGGAAGTTTACGCTCTCCGCAGTATTGGTGGATCCAGGAGCATCAATCAACATAATGAGTCTTCGAACACTAAGCATACTTGAAATTGATGCTCGCGAGCTCGAGGCGTACAAAATGTTATTAAGAGGATTCAACCGTAAAGGAGAAAGAGCCCTCGGGTCAATAACGCTACCGATGAAGACCGGTGACTTAGCAAAGACAAGCGCAAAATTTCATATAATCGATTCGAAACGTCGTTCAACGCTCTACCTGAGCCTACCATGGATACATGAAAACAGGATGGTACCATCATCTCGCACCAGAGTGCATCAAATACTACGATGGAGGGGAACAAGGCATCAAAGGCGACTTGCAACCATTCTCCGTACATGAGATTGGAATCCACGAAGACGCAGCCTATTATGCACCTCCGAAGAAAACAATTTTCTCCAGAGATACCATAACGAATGAAGCAAAGAAAGTTCAGGACAACGAAGAACCTGAGGTTCTAGTCCAACAGTCACTCACCACAACCTTACGGCGAGATGGTGAAGGTTTCTCCACAACTCACATCCGAGGTCGAGGCCGGGGACGAGGTCGTGGTAGAGACGTTAGGACAGTTGGACAGAGGAAACCAGCCATCAATGTTGATTGGAATGATAGTTCTGAAGAAGAAAAGGAAATCAAGCAAGAAGCAACAACAATAAGTCGAAAGAAGCCGCAATTCAAGATCTCCTCGAAGATGAAAAGAATGAAGAATATAAATCGATGTACGAGAAGATTAACCACTACGTACATACTATGACCCTAACCCCGATCCATTCTAACAAGATCGAGGGTATGGTGGTCAAAGAAGTACGTAACGACGGTGCAAGGCCAATCAAGTTCTACCGTGGTGCTTCTACCTCCAAAACCGAAAATAATGTACAATTCGAAGATGTCACTTCATCGAATTAATGGAATTACCTTTTGAGTGGTACTCTCTCTGTGTTCAAAATTTAATTCAACGTGGTTTCTTACCTCGACAATGGACAAAAGGACAATCACAACATTTTGAAAAATTATGGAATAACTCCGGTCGTCCACCCAATTCAAAGTTTGGACTCGGATTCGGCACAGTAGGGCTAGTTGACGATACTAAATTTTGCTTGGTTGTCACTTGCAAGTCCAATGAAAACAGCATGGAAACTACAGACGAACTCGAAGATTTACAAATTGGAGACGCTCCACCAGAATTCGAAGAAGAAATTAAATCCACAATAGATGAGTTAACGGAAGTTAACTTAGATACTAGCAAAGAGCCTAGACCTACCTTTGTTAGCTCCTTACACAATAAAGAAGACTCCGAAGAAATAATCAAATTGTTAATGGAATTTAAAGACTGTTTTGCTTGGAACTACGATGAGATGCTAGGATTAGCTCCGCAGGTCGCAGTCCACAAGCTAGGAGTGGATCCTACTTCGTCCCAGCCGACAAGGTCCTCGAAGAATGCGTCTAGAAATCGAACAACAAGTCATACCGAAGTTAAAAAGCTAATAGACGCTAAATTTGTCCGCGAAGAACAATACCCGACTTGGTTAGCCAATGTGGTGCCGACGTAAAGAAGAATGGTCGTATCAAAATTTGTGTGGACTTCGCAGATTTAAACAAGGCATGTCCAAAGGATGAATTCCCTCTACCGATCCTGGAATTAATGATCGACATTGCTTCAACACATGAAATATTCTCGTTCATGGATGGATCTTCAGGATACAACCAGATAAAAATGGCTCCAGAAGATGAAAAGCTTACAGCATTCAGAACGCCGATCGGAGTATTTTGCTACACAAGTTGATGCCATTCGGATCGAAGAACGCAGGAGCAACCTACCGGAGAGCAATGACAAGAATTTTTGATGATCTCATCCACAATCAAGTCGAATGCTACGTGGACGATGTGGTCATCAAAAGCAAAGTAAAGGAAAACCACCGTATGATTCGAGAATTGTTTTCGATCGATTAAGACAATTTAACCTTAAGATGAATCCCTTAAAATGCGCCTTCGGCGTCACCTCCGGAAATTCTTAGGGTTCGTTGTCCGACATCGTGGAATTGAAATCGACCCGGAAAAGATTAAAGCTATCTTAGAAATGCCGCCTCCCAAAACCTTAAAACAACTACGATCTTTTCAAGGGAAGTCGGCATATCTTCGACGCTTTATCTCAAACCCGTCAGTAGGTGTCAGCCTTTCTCGGCACTAGTTAAAAAGGACGCCAAATTTATTTGGGAAGGGAAATGCCGTAAGGCCTTCGAGGACATTAAACAATATTTAATGACACCTCCCGTCTTAGCAGCCTCGAGCCTCGTGTAGACCGCCGATACTTTACACCGCGGCTTTAGACGACTCTCTCGGAGCCCCGTTAGCCTGTGTCAATGATGAGGGTAAAGAAAATGCTCTTTACTACTTAAGCCGTCGTTTACTTCCGACGGAAGTAAGGTATCCCGCAATCGAAAAGCATTGTTTGGCCTCGATCTTCGCCGCTCAAAAGCTCGTGCACTACATGCTTTCTCATAAGGTCAACCGCGATCTCGAAGTTTAATCCATCGCAATACTTCGATGACTCGTCCAACACTTTCCGGCAGACTTGCCGATGGTCAATGATATTATTGCAATTCGATATAACTTTCGTGCCTCTTCGTGCCGTAAAGGGACAAGTCTTAGCAGACTTCCGCAAAGACACCCTTTGCCGCCGAATCTCCTCTCAATGACTATCCGCCGATGAACAAATAATGAACCTAGAAGACCTCGATGATCGACGTTGGGAATTGTATTTCGACGGAGCATCTTCAAGACACAAAGACGAAGAATCGCAAGTGATAGTGCCCGGTAAGGCGGGAATCGGCTAATCTTTATAACGCCGGAGCGGGGGATGTTAAGATACTCCTACCACTCGACGTAACCGTGTACAAACAATGAAGCGTAATACGAAGCCCTCATAACGGGACCGGAATTAGCTATTCAAATGGGGATAACGTACATCAACATCTACGGGATTCACAGCTTAATCATTCAACGGATCACGGACAAGACATAATTTTTAAACCAAGACTCGAACAATACTTTCAAGATGCCATACAATTGTTGGAACGTATTCCAAATGTGACAATCTACAAAATTCCTGTAAAAGAGAATGCTTTAGCAGATGCTTTAGCCCGTCTTGCAAAAGAATTCGCCCGTTTGCAAGATGAATCGTGGAAGTGTCAGCTCACGGACGTCGTGTCCTATCACAGACTCGACATAGACACAATACACAAATCAAAAAAAAAAAGAATCAGTTGCAAGCAGTGACGTAAAACACGTAAGATCAGGCGATGACTATCGATGGACTACCCGCAAACAGAAAGCTACCGGACGATAGGTCGCTAGCCCATCGTATCAAGAAAAGAACTCGTCCTACGCATTAATAAACAACACATTATACGAAGGTCTTTTCGATCAAATGTGGCTAAGGTGCCTAAGCGGGTCCGAGGCCCGTGAAATTATTAAGGAGGTGCATTCAGACTCCGTGGCGCTCACCACCGGGTCCGAAGATGAAAATGAAAATTAAAAGATTAGGATACTACCGGCCCTCGATGATGACCGACCGCATGAAAATCGCCAAGAGCCGTCACCAATGCCAAGTGCACGGAGTGGTTCTACACCAACCTCCAAATGTGCCGCACCCGACAACCGCGTCGCGGCCATTCGAATGTCGGGGCACGATATAGTGGGTCCGATAGAACCACCATCTTCAAAAGGACATCGCTTCATTCTTGCGGCTACGCATTACTTTTCCAAGCGGGCGTACGGCTCCACTTAGAGAAGTGAAAGCACACCACGTGCTGCGCTTTTCAAGAACCAAGTTGTCTACCGTTTCGGAGTGCCGCGCAGATCATCTCGTATACATGGTCAGCATTCAGAAGCACACAAATCAACAATTTTGTTAGGAGACAAGGAATCGACTGGCGATACTCAACAATTTACTAACCAAGAGCAAACAGTCTCGCTGAGGCTTTTAATAAAACTCTCGTTCAAATCTTAAAGAAAGCCTTGGACGATAATAAGAGAAATTGGCACGAGAAATTGTTAGAAGCCTTATGGGCCTACCGGACAACCTTCGTAACTCCAACTCAAGCTACACCTTACGCTCTAGTGTATGGGTCCGAGGCAAGTGTTACCTTTAGAGGTTCAGCCTTCCTTCACTCGTAATTGCAGCTTGCAAACAAGATCACGACGAAGAAAACGCCGCATTACGACTCGAAGAATTAGAAAGCTTGAAGGGAAAAGACTTGCAGCGCAACATGAATTTAGAACTATACCAAGCTAAGATGGTTCAAGCCCATGACAACCGGTCCGCCCAAGAACCTTCAAAGTTGGTGACTTAGTTCTCGTTCTCAAGAGACCTATTCTCGCACACCGCAAGATAGAGGAAAATTCGAACCCACTCGGGAAGGACCGTTTCGTGGTCGAAGCAAGATACTCGGGAGGTTCCTACCGCCTAGTGGATCGCCGTGGAGAACGACATATGCTTCCGATCAACGGACGATACTTCGAAAAAGTATTACGCTACCCGATGTTTCGAAGGAATGAATTCTTCATCCCTAAGAAACACGGGCGAAGTAATTACTTATGATCGGGTCCGAACCCAAAAAAAATAATAATAATAATAATAAAATGTGTTAAAATAAATAAAATCATGATAATAAAGTTTTCCTCGTTTTCCTTTCCAAATCAAAATCTCTTCCCCGATCTTATCCTACTTCATTCCCGTTAAATTTTAAATATAGGAGAAATAAAAAAATGTCTTTAATAAACATTTTCTTAATGTTCTTGTTCTTAAGCATGTCCCCGATCCTTTTCCTTGTCTTTTCGCAGGGAAATGTCGAACGGCGGTCTGGTCTTGAACTTTAAGAATGGCGTAAGCCTCGCACTCGATGAAAAGAGGGTGAAAGATGGAGCGATAATCGAGATCGACTCGGATTTCGCACCGCAGGCCTACAAGACGAGGAAAGTGACCGGGTCCCGCTAACCGAGAAGAACTACCCGGCAGACAAGGATGAAAGTGGGTGGCCCAAGCCACCAATCCAACAACAAGAAAAGAAAAGCAAACACCGAAGAAGATAAGAAAATGAAGTCCGTAGTCACTACAAATGGAGGGCAGTGCTTGTCGCCGCCGCACCTACGTAGATTCAAGAAGTGCGGAGAGCTACTCTCACGCACCACGCAACGAAGAAATAAGAATCGCCGTATCCGTAAGATGTTAACAAAACTAGCCGCGACCGGCCGCGACGAGACAATTGCTAATGCCAAGACACACATTTCAAGGACACCGGTTCACCAGAACTCGAAGAAAGGAGGCCACCTCCTAGGATAACGTAAAGAACTGTGGAAATCTCCGTAAGATCGAAGAAAGAAGGCTACCACGCCACCGGATAGAACCACCAATAATGCATGACCTTGTTGCAGTAGCAACCCCGGGGATGTCCCGACAAGCATCATCCCCGAGGAGCCGAGGTATGCAGGGGAACGTGAAGGGATTGAACCATATATCCCACAATATGTCACAAGGCCTCGCCATCTCAGCATCATTCCGGAATACGAGCCGGAGAGAATGCAAAATGTTGAAAAGAAAACCTTTCGAATACTTCGAGAGAATTAAAGGAAGAAGAATCAACATACTAGAGGGCATCGAGCTACATACCGACGTATTCTCCGAGTATGAACAACAAGAAATCGTGGATTGTATCCGGATCCGAAAAGAATGGGCCGAGCAGGCCGCCCGAGGGAAAACACATACTCGAACCCCGAGATGGATGCCGTGGAAAGGAAGAATCACAATACAATGCGGATGTCGCTACAACTTTGTCGAAGACAGAAGGGAAACCCACCGGGATACTCCGTCATGGGCAAGTAGATCCGATGCCATTAGTCATCGTGAGAATGGTAAAAAGATCGATAACATGGAGGGTATCGCGACAGATCGCATACCCAATAGCCGCATTATCAACATCTACAAACAAGGTGACCGCATACCCCCACATATAGATCACCACGACTTCGTCGACCTTTCGCATGCCTCTTTCGAACGAGTGTGACATCATGTTCGGATCTCGACCTCCGGATAGCAGGCCGGGTGAGTTCCGAGGGCCAGTAAAGATACCTTTACCGGTGGGTTCCGTCATGATACTGAAGGGCAACGGAGCAGATATCGCTAAGCATTGCATACCAGGAGTGCCAGTGGAGCGGATCTTAGTTACTTTCAGGAGAATGGACGACAGCAAGATACCTTACCATTTCCAACCGCACCCGTAGCTAGAGAACCTCCGCCTTACGAGCCGTGAGTTACATGGGAAATATCACACCTCCAACGTACATCCAATCGGCATCCTCGCCAAGGATGGCTTGGAAGGTGATGTTATTAACCATGTACCCCACTATTCGTACATGGATTTTTTGACAAATGCTTCTTTTGATGGACCAACAAAGATCATACACAAATCCGTTTCGAGTCTACATGGATTGTATGAAATGTATTCCGCATCGAGTCGTATGATGTATTTTCAACATGATTGGAATGAAAGTGACCATGTCACGTTTTTGGCCTTCACCTCTTTTGTGCAAATTGATCGGGAAACGCCATTAAATTTAAATGAACTTCGAACAAAGAACATAAAAGAAATAAAGAAAGAAGAATAAAAGAAAACTTTCCTAAAAAAAAATCTTAAAAAATGACAAACACCAAATTCACATGAACATTAAATAAACGATAAAATAAAATTTGAACCATTAAAAGATAAATGAAATCAACACAAATCTCAAATTCCATCCTTCCAAATTTCAAATCAAATTTCAAATTCAATCGTTCCAAATTCCGAATCAAATTTCAATCTTTTCAAATCACAAATCAAATTCTCAATCAAATTCCAAATCCACTCTCGATCAAATTTCAAATTTGATCTTTTCAAATCTCAAATCAAATTCTCAATCAAATTTCAAATCCAATCTCGATCAAATTTCAAATTTGATCTTCCAAATTTCAAATCAAATCTTAAATCAAATTTCAATCGAGTTCAAACTCATCCTTCCAAATCTCAAATTCAATCTTTCCGCATTCCAAATCCAACCTCAATCAAATTCAAATTCAATTTCTTCCAGCATCTCGAATCAAATATAAATCAAATTCAAACTTTTGGGTCGAGGATTTTACATCCAAGATCGCACTCGCTTTAGGATTCTTTCCTATCGCACCGAAGTACATCAAATTCAAACTTTTGGGTCGAGGATTTTACATCCAAGACCGCACCGCTTTAGGATTCTTTTCCTATTGCTTCGAAATACATCAAATTCAACCTTTTGGGTCGAGGATTTTACATCCAAGACCGCACTCGCTTAGGATTCTTTCCTATTGCACCGAAGTACATCAAATTCAAACTTTTGGGTCGAGGATTTTACATCCAAGACTACACTCGCTTTAGGATTCTTTCCTATTGCACCGAAGTACATCAAATTCAAACTTTTGGGTCGAGGATTTTACATCCAAGACTCGCACCGCTTTAGGATTCTTTTCCTATCGCACTCGAAATACATCAAATTCAAACTTTTGGGTCGAGGATTTTACATCCAAGACCGCACCGCTTTAGGATTCTTTTCCTATCGCACTCGAAATACATCAAATTCAACCTTTTGGGTCGAGGATTTTATATCCAAGACCGCACTCGCTTTAGGATTCTTTTCCTATCGCACCGAAGTACATCAAATTCAAACTTTTGGGTCGAGGATTTTACATCCAAGATCGCATCGCTTTAGGATTCTTTCCTATCGCACCGAAATACATCAAATTCAAAACTTTTGCGTCGAGGATTTTACATCCAAGACCGCACCGCTTTAGGATTCTTCCCTATCGCACCGAAATACATCAAATTCAAACCTTTGGGTCGAGGATTTTACATCCAAGATCGCACCGCTTTAGGATTCTTTCCCTATCGCACCGAAATACATCAAAATCAAACTCTCGAGGTTAAGGATTTTACATCCAACACCGCATTACTTCCGAGATCTTTTCTCATTGCAACGATTCAATCTAATCAATTCAATTTTCTTTCGAGGTTGAAGATGTTACATCTAAAACCTCGAATTCCAATTTTCATTTCAAATCAAATCCTTCAAATTAATTTCGACAAACTCCGATCTAAATTGAAACTCCAAATTGAAATCTAAACTCACACATCAAAACTTAAATTGAAACAAAATAAAATCTAAATCGAAATTCCCTGTGTCATGTGATTTGGAGTTCACCTCCTTTTCCTTTCCTCAGCCGAGAGTTTAGGAATCTCCGGTTTCGGAGATATACTTGCTCCCCCAGCCGAAAACTCCTCTATTTCATCCTAAGTTCGTCACTGGATGTTCGTGTTGGTTTTGTTGATCGCTTCGGTCAACACCAATACGCGCGGTGTGCTCCGTCACTCACCACACCTATCGGGGTCCATTTGTCGACCTCATTTTCGATGAGGTCTTCTCTTCTTCTCTTTAGTACTTAGGATCTAGCCTTCAGGCTTTTCCTTTCGACTATCTTAGAGGACTAGAATCAGGACCCACCTTTAGAAATTCAAACCACTTCTTAACTCCCCGCAAACTCCACAAACTCGACCGTAGACCCCTAATCACCTGTGAGGGTTGAAATCAAATGTGAAAGTTTAAAGGATGAGTTCCTATAGGACTCTTCGCCCTTAGATCGCCCCGGCGGCCTCGGTCCGGTGAAGGGGCCGACTTACACACACACTACATTTATACACTACACCTACACACTACACTTCCACATACCTCCTAAAACCACACCCATACCCAACTCGACCTCCTCGACTCATGTAGGTGATTCACATGGATGGTCCTTAACCCCTAAGCCCTCGTGCTAAGAGGTTAGGAACAACATGAGTGAATGCCTCAAATGAGTCCCTTCATGGCTCATGTGGGCTTGATATGGCTTCATGGCTCAACCAAAATGATTTCACTCCACTCAAATTCACCCAATCTTCAATTTTCCAAATTTTCAATTTTTAACTCCCGGGACCCTACACCCGCTTAGCCTACCCAAAACCCTTGAAATTACCCAAATTTCTCAAAAATTTCCAAATTACCCAAAATTCTCCAAAATCAATCCCAAATATTTCCACACCACTCAAATTGATCATCCATACCCAAAAATACCAAAAATTCCAAGAAAACCTCCCAATACCCTCCAAATACCCAAAATACCCCTTTTACCTAAAAATCCAAAAATTCAGAAAATTCCCAGAAAATTCCAGAAAATCCCAAATATTCCCAATTTCATTTTGTCCAACTAAACCATGGGCCAATTTTGTCAATTTACCCTACTTTTGTCAAAACCCCCAATCTGACCCATTTTAACCCTAAGTGAACCCAATGTCAAACCAAACCTACCCAATTGACCCCAATTTTGCTCCAATTCAATTCTAAACTTCAATTCAATATCCTAAATACCAATCTAGACCAAATCCAAGTCCAATTTGATTGACATTTGGATCCAATCTCACTTTTGGCCTTATAGCCCAATTTGGACCCATGACCCAACCTAACCCAAACTCACCCAATTCAATTCCAATTAACCCCAAACCTTTTCTAAATCTTCCTTAACATTCCCACAAACAAAACACTAACATGATTTGCCCAAAATTTAGACCCAAACCCCACTCAAATTCAACCCAAGGCTAAAGGACCCATTTTTGACCTAAACCCAAACCTAACCCAAATGAGCCCAAACCCCAAAATCAAAGCCCAACCAAAGCCAAAACCTCTTTGAAACACCCCCATAAACATTTCTCAACATTGATTTTATATCAATTTCAACCCTAGCCCAACATTAGCCCAACTTAGCCCACTTGGACCTACATAGGCCCACTTACCAAATAAACCCAAATTCAAACCAATTCAACTCCAAATCACACCAAATTGATTCCAAGCCCTTCATAGAACATCCCTAAACCAATTATGACATTTATTTGACAAAGTTCTTCACAAAATTTTTATCCAAATGCCCATCCTAAAATCAAAAGCCCATTTCCCTTAAACTTTCCTAAAAGCCCACTTCACCACATCCAAAGGCCCAAAATTTACCCTAAAGCCCACATGACATCTCCATTTGTCATCCACTTAATTAAATCCATTACCTAAGTCCTAAATTCACCATCAAATTATTCCAAATCAAGTTTCATACAAATTTCCATCAAATTACCAAAAATTCTTAAAACCCATTTTCATGAAATCGACCAAACCTTTTCCCAAGCCAAAGGTGAGCCATGCAAGCCATGGACAAGCCACATGAAGCCATGGAAGGCTTGACATGTGATCAAGCCATTAATGGCAAAAGGAGGGGCCCCTTTCCTAATCCTCCTTAACCCCTTTTTTACCTTAAGCATGTCACACACTAAACCATGCTTAGCCACCTCATCATGGATGGAGACCACACCACTCTCCTCGGCCGACCTAACCGATCCTCTCAGCCCAAAATCGAGCCATGGGGAGGTGCACCCAACCCAAATCAATGGGTCGACCAAATTAAGGCCAAAATGACCCCCTCTCCATTCCATTTTAATTCAAACACTTTACACATGTCCAAGCCCAATCGACTTCACCATTGCCAAGCCCCGACCTCCCCGGTCAAGATGGTGACCCATGCCTCACGGCCACCGCCCGGATCGCCGGAAAACACCACACCCGAGAGCATCATGTGAGCCCAAGCTTGGAATTCTCACCGCCGAGTTGCCCCATGCCCAATGGCCACCATGGTCGTTCTTCTCCTCACCGTAGCAGCTCGATCCCATGCCTCAACTCCCCCGGAGGCCCTCCACCCTCTCCTATTTAAACTCCACCCCTCTCGGCCATGAGAAGAGCCGAGCACAAACCTTGTCGAAACTCGCCAAAATTGTTCCGCACCCTTCTCCACCCTTAGAGCAGCTTGATCCCCGCTGTCAATTTGCCCTAATCCCCACCGATAAAATCCAATTTCCCAACCGAAATTCCACCCAAAACCAGGACACTTCTCCACAAGTGAGCCAATTCCCAAATTGATTGGTTCTACACCTTCACTCGTACCAAGGGAAGGTGTCCACCAAGAAAAGCCCCATCTCCAAAGCCACCCAGCTTGCTCCAACTCTCCAAGCTTTGTGATCGGGCTTGGTCGAAATCACATCCGTACAATTCACTGCACCGTGAGACTTCATCTCGGAGCTTGCCGGGATCCAATCGAAGGTGCAACAACTCTCGATCGAAGCCACACTTCTCCGAGCAAAGGTATGAGCTAATTCTTTATCCCGAGCTTCGGAGATTCTCCATTTCAAATGCCTTAATTTCAATGCATGTTAACCGTATAGATGTGTTCGTCTCTTCAAGACGAATCCATAGAGCATAAGAACATGAAAATCCATCGAGTATCGAGCGAGATCTTAGTGGATTTAGTGTGGACGGCTCTCGGCGAGGACGCTCGGGACGATGAACGGATGCCGTCCATTCAATACACGCGCGGACGAACGGCTCGATGGCGTCGGACCGAGAGACGGTACGAGAACCGCGGGGCCCGGCCGCCGACTCGTGTAGCGGCGTCGAATGGGAGCGCGACGCGTGTGCGTTCGGAGCCGCCGAGGCCGACGCGGCGCCGCGTGGATAAATAGAAAATTAGGGTATTTTTTGATTTATTTAATTCCCTAAACTTCAAAAATTCATATCTCGGTGTAGGAAAATCATAAAAATAAAATAAAAATACCCTCTCGCTCGAATGAATCGCAGGAGAATAATGTGGAAAAGAAATCATTTAATTTCACCAAGTATTTTATTTTTAATAATTTATTTACTCTCTCGCATACTTTTAATTCCCCATGCATGTATACAATTCACCATGGCATGAGACCATAGTGGCTTTGAAGCCTCTCGAATTTGGAAACATTCCCTGAATTTTTCAAAGTCGTAGGCCATCCCTATGAAAAGTTATTGATTTTTCAAATTCATGTTGCTGTTTTGAGTATTTTAATTTCAATAAATAGCATGTTGTGAAATAAATTCTAGGAAATTTTGGTGATGTTCCTTATGACCAGAGAACCTTAGGAAAAATAGGTTTTGAGTTGGTTCATTTAAAACAACCCTAATTGGCTTAAACACCCAAAATAGGTCTCTAATTAATTAGAGTTAACCATGCATCAAATTGACTTGAAATCAATTCTCCACTGACCTTTAGGATCAGAGAAATCCACCATAAAAGTTTGAGGTCAATTGGACTTGGTTAGCCCCACTAATTGGGTTGATTAAGCCACTTAGTCATTTTAAACTTTAAAAATTCATAACTTTTAAAATACCTTTCAAAAATTCACCAAATTAATTTTGGAGCCTCTCTGATATTAGGGGAACCTAAGAAAATTAAAATTTCAATTTTCTAAAAAAGTTGATTTTTAATAATATTTTAATATTTTTAATAATTAAAAAATAATAAAAATCACAAAAATAATAAAATTCACCAAAATGTCACATTTTGAATTTTAATCACATAGGGACAAATCCCACATTTTTCTTAGGTCTATTTAGTGAGATATTAAATTTTAAAGCCCTAGGGTAATTTTAAAATTAAAAAAATGTATTTTCTAGCATTTTCACTAAAATAATTATAATAAATCATAGAAAAATCAGAAAATTACAAAATTTGCTTCTCTGGTTTCCTTGATATCAGAGAGATTTTTGAAAAATATAAAATTCATTTTTGGACATTTATTTTATTTTTAAATTAATTAACACTTCAAAATTTAAAATAATTATAATAAAAATAATATAATTCAAAAAATCACCAAAATTGGTCCAAGTGGTCCTCTCGGTCATTAGAAATATTTCTTATTTTTCTTAAGGACAGAAACTTTCCCTTGGTCATGTTATTAAATTTTCCTTGAAAATCTCTATTTTCTACCAAAAATAATTATATAAATAAATTAAATGCAGTAAAAATCACATTTTCTCCTCTCATGTCTTTATTGGCATATGAGTGAAGTCACACAAAAATTTCAAGTTCATTTGAGTTCAATTTAGTGAGTTATGAAATCATTAAGCTTAAAGGGTAAAATGGTAATTAAAATTTTAACCCTTAATTAAAACTTTAGGTTTAATAAAAATTTAACAAGTAAAATATTTGATCTTAATCTGATTTGGATGATTGAAATTTAAATAATTAAAGGGTAGAAACCCATTAAACAATTTTAAAATGATTAAACTTTAATTAAATAATTGATTAAATTTGGAAGAATAATAAAATTGGAATTATTAAAATAGGGATATTATTAGGAAGAGATTTATTCTTTAATTTAAAAATCCCTAAATTAATTATCTCATTAATATTCAATTCTTAATTAAAATGATAACTCAAATTTAAAATATTAAAAGACTTAATCATTAAACTAAAATTAAATTATTAAACTCTTTTAAAAAATAAATTCAATTAAAATAAAAAAAATTAAATTAAATTAAAATTAAATTAAGTTAAATAAATTAAATTAAATTAAATAATTAAATTAAATTAAATCAAATTAAATTAAATTAAACAATTAAATTAAACTAAATTAAATTAAATTGAATAATTAAATTAAATTAAATTAAATTAAATTAAATCAAATTAAATTAAAATTAAATCAAATCAAATTAAATTAATTTAACATCAATTCAAACTCAATTGAATTAAATTAAAATTAAAACTCAATTAAATTAAATTAAATTAAATTAAATATAACATCACCTAAAACAGAAAGAAATTAAATATAAAACAACTTGAACACTATTCCAAATTTAAACTCTTTAACTTAAACCAAATCATTTCAATACCAATTTACCCTCGAAAGTTTTAGTTATCATAACTCCTAAATAGAACATTAAATGAAATGTTACTCGCACTTATAGGATATTCAAATGTCCTAGCTTCATCGAGTAAGATAACAACGAAACTTGAATCTCTGGACGATTAATTCATTTGTATAATTAAACCCATTTCGACTTAAAACAATCCTAGAAATATTGAAAAGATGTTTAAGATTTGTCTTAAGCACTTCCTCAATATGATAGGACATTTATAAGAACAATTGAATTTAATTATTCTTCGATGAAGAAAATCGTCTTCAAACAAAAACACAAAGAACCTAGACGTCATAGAAGCGACTAGCTATAGGATTAGGAATTTGGTAGAAAACTATAACCCCTCCCTTAGCTTTACCTAGGAACTTGCTTAAATATTCTAATTGTGTTTTAAGTGCAGCTTGGGATGACGGGAAGACCCTCCAGGTACGCTTTTATTTTATTGCAAATTACTTTCTTGCAATTTACATTATTGCAATTTATTTAACTGCAATGCACTTTACTTTTCTTGCATGATAAAACAACTGTTGCATGAAAACCCACACCTTTAGGATAGACCCTAAAACCGAAACCAAAACTAAGTTAAAAGTCATTGCAAGATAAAATTCACCGCCACAACATTTCAAAATATAAAACAACTCAAAATTTAATCACAAACAGTAACACAAAACTACAATTACAACTAAATTAAAACGTCCCGTTGGATGATCGGAATACCTCTGATGATGTAACCTACGTGTTGCTAACGGGATTTCCCACGGCCTAAATGAAAGTGTGGAACTCATTCAACTGAGTTTAGCAAATTCATCCGGACTAAGTGAATCCGATAAAAATAATGATGCCGGAAGGATGGAACCGTGGGATCTTAACCGGTGTCGTTATAATCAACTTTAAGATTTGTTTTAATTAAAACGTAAAAAACACTTGGAAATTAAGATTTTCTCTAAACTAAAACACTTTTCTCATCCCCTGATTTATGACATCTAAAACTAAACCTCTGCAACAATAAGGAGCTCGGAGCATGGTGGGTGGCACGGCCATCGTCGTCAACAAAACTTGAACCTACTTCAGCAAAACTTTCCTAGAATTAACTAACCAAGCCATAGGATTTCGAGGTAGTTTGCCTAGTGCAACATAAATCCTCAACCTTTTGTTAGGCATTTGCCTTGCAAATTAAGCCCTAACCGGATTTAGGATTCCGAGGTAGTCGTCTGATACGACATAAACCCTCACATCTTCAAGGCTATTTCGTATGATTCTATCATATAAGTATAAGTCCTAATTAATTAAAATCGACAAGATCAAAACATTTAAAAATATTAGGACTTTCTTAAATCTAAGCCAAACAATAGTGATAGTCGGAAATTACCAAAGTTCACTTCGAATCCGTGATTTCTCCTACTTTTCTTCCTTTGGATTCACAAAACAAAATGTTCCAAACTCGATCCATTCCCTATCGAAATTCCAAAATTCAATCCCTCAAGACTTAAACTTTGAAATCCTCGAGAGCAGAATTATTGATTATTATCGAGAGTTTTCTTAGGTGATTCCCGTCACTTAAGATGTAATTAACTATAGTGGGCTTGCCCTTATAGGAATTTTGAAGAACCTGTGTAATATAAACCCCGTTTAATGTTTTCATATTAAACAGGGGAATTTTATTCGGCTTATAAAATTGGTTCGCAGACCAAACGGATGTCACAAATCTTCTAGTTTATTTAATCGAGCCCCACCGTCGAGCAAGGTGTCTATCCTTAGGGATAGATACACGGCTTGTGGTGCGGTGCTCGTTTATATAAACTATTTGGGACGTGAGATCGGTTTAATCTCATATCTTAAAACCTTCAAATTTAAAATTATTTTCAAAATCAAATACTACTTTTCAAATTATTTATTTTAATTAAATTAAAAATTCGCCGACAGATTTCTGTTAGGCGACCCCTCTTCAAAATAAAACACACAACCTAAAAATATGCGGACAGGGACCCATTTGAGGCATTCACTATGTTGTTCCTAACCCTCTTAGCCAAGGGCTTAGGGGTTAAGGACCATCCATGTGAATCACCTACATGAGTCGGAGGTCAAGTTAGGTATGGGTGTGTGAAAGTGTAGTGTATAGGTGTAGTGTGTGTGTAAGTCGGCCCCTTCACTGCACCGAGCCACCTGTGGCGATCCTAAGGCCAAAGAGTCCTATAGGAACTCATCCTTTAAACTTCCACATTTGATTTCAACCCTCTAGGTGATTAGGGGTCTATAGTCAAGTTTGTGGAGTTTGCGGGGAGTTAAGATGTGGTTTGAATTTCTAAAAGGTGGATCCCAATTCTAGTCCTCTAAGATAGTCAAAGGAAAAGCCTAAGGCTAGATCCTAAGCACTAAAGAGAAGAAGAGAAGACCTCATCAAAAATGAGGTCAACACGTGGGTGATATTATCTATAGATGACCCAGGGGAGACATCATGGATGGACCCCATCATATCCTTCCTCCGAGACGGAACACTGCCAGATGATACTACTTCATCAATTCGTCTCCGACGCATGGCCGCCAACTTCATCCTCATAGGGGATGAGTTGTATAAGAAGGCGTTCGTAGGTCCATACCTTAAGTGTCTTCCACCATCTGAAGCTGATTACGCTCTACGAGAGGTTCATTCCGAATATGTGGGGAACATCTCGGAGGAAGGGCTCTTGTTTTCAAAATAATGAGACAAGGTTTCTATTGGCCCACGATTAAGCAAGATGCATTAGAATTTGTGCAAAAATGCAAGAGTTGTCAATTACACTCCAATCTAACGCATGCACCCCCAAGTAGAACTCACATCTTTTCCGAGTCCTCGGCCTTTCGCTCAATGGGGGATGGACATCATGGGACCATTTCCGATAGCTACTTGGACAACGTAAGTTCATCATCTTAGTCGTCGATTATTTCACCAAATGAGTAGAACCAGAGCCACTTGTTAAGATCACTGAAGTAAATGCCAAATAGTTTGTCTGGAAAAACATCATCTATCACTTCGGGCTTCTCGCAAAGATTATCATTGATAATGGAACTCAGTTCACTGGAAGGATCTTCACGGCATTCTGCAAGGATCTTCACATTCAGTTAGTGCATACTGCCGTGACGCATCCCCAAACGAATGGGCGGACAGAGGTAACAAATCGAACAAGTGCTAAAAGGGTTGAAGACTCGTCTCGAGAAGGCCGGAGGGCGATGGGTAGAAGAGTCGCACAATGTCCTCCGGGCCTATCGCACCACCACACGAACTACAACTAGGGAAACTCCATATAACTTGTGTTTTGGCACTGAGGCTGTCATCCCTGTTGATATCGGAGTTCCAAACCCACGAGTTAAAACTTTCGACTCGGATAGCAATGAAGAAAAGCTCCGACAACAGTTGGATCTTCTCCCAGAAATGCGTGATGTGGCCTACCTTAGAGCTGCTTCCTACCGCCAAAGAGTTGCTCGTCATTTCAACCGAAGGGTTAAGCCTCGACCTATCTCCATCGGTGATTTAGTCTTGCGTAGTATTGAAGCCGCTGGTCATGGTCCCCAACGCAACAAATTATCTCCTCTCTAGGAAGGCCCATATGTCGTGGTAGCCATGATCAAACCTGGAACCTTCAAACTCAAAGATTCATATGGGAGAATACTGCCCCGAACTTGGAATGCTGAAAACCTTCGCAAATACTATCAGTAACACACAAGTTTTATAATATGTTTGTTAGTAATGTATCTCAAACTTATTAAATACTCGATTTATTTTACAAAAGAGAATATCTTTAAAAAGTATAACGACTCATCCATGAGTCACTTTCTGCTCTAGACCCGAGAAGTGCACAACTTCGGTTGTATCTTGGTCAGAGCATGACCGATCCCAGGGGGATTTGGTTTGACCTCTTCCATAAGAGTTAACATCGCAGAGTTTGCACTCCGATAAACAACTCGGATAGGTTAACGATCCTTGGTGGACTACGGCTGATCCCTTCCACACGAGTTTATAAGCGAGCAATGCTCCAAAGAAACAACCTCAGATGGGTTAATAAATCCTTAGTGGACCTCCTTTGGCTCTGGTCATACAGGTTAACATCATCAAGTAAAACTCTGATCCATAGCCTCAACCAAGCCAAAAGTCCTCCTTGATTTATCCCCACAGTAACTCTCCCACATGTGAGAACTTCCAAGATATCTTTATCCACTGTGGAATACAAGGAAAACATATTTCAACAACATCGTACAACGGAAGAAAATGTACTCGAGGGGCAAATAGCTAACAGAATCGAACAATCAAACAAAATAACCAACATGCGTCACATACAACATTATTACAACAATTAGTAAGGTCCAACCAATGCGACAAAAGCAACACATTACAATCATGAAAGGAAGAATAGAGCACTAATCAACGTCAATATTCTCCTCTGCCCCCTCTTCATCATAGAAATGCACTTTCCTCAGTTCGCTCTCTACGTCTTCACCGTCAGAATCTAAGGAAGAATCCTTCGAAGCTTGGCTAGGAGTAAGCCCTTCCACTGTAATACCTGTCCGACGTTGCACCGCTCGACTCCCCTTCATAAAACCCCGGATGAATCCTTCCTCGGTGAACCACTTTTGATGCTCCTTCACCTCAACATCAAGCATCCGATCACGAGCCTCTTGAACACGATCTCGAATGATAGTCTTAAACTTTAACGAGTTCTTGAAGTCCTCAACCGCTTTACGCTGAATTTCTGAAGCATCAACTTCTTTCGTAGACTTCAAAAGTTGAATCTCCTCTTCTTGAGCTAACACAGTTGATTTAAGAGCTCTCACACTCTTATTACTTTCGCGAAGGCCGGCTCGTGCTTCCACCAACCCCTCTCGGGTTTTCTCTAGATCCCGAAGCCGCAATGAGAGGGAGGTTGCCATTGTTGAAAGTTACGTCCCGCACTCGTCAACTCGTGATTCCAGAGATGTAACTTTTTCAACCTCAGATTCATACCGACGCTTGTACTCGCCCTGGAAATATTTAATCTTAACAAACTCAGAATTCCAGTTTCTCAATGCCAGTGCCAACCCCTTATGAATTTCCATCATGTTATCCACCTAAAAGAAAAGAAATTTGGGTCAGATATATAAAATAATACGAAGTAGAAGATAAAAGAAACTTACCAAACTCTCGGCTTCAAGAGCCCAAGTACATTCATGAGATAAGACACTCTCGGGAATACGAATAGTTGAAGGACTTGGCGAGGGATCTCGCGATGCTTTAACTTTCTTTTGTTTTTGAGGCAATATTTCACGATCATCGCTCGTTGGAAGCTCGCTTTAAGGGTTCCGCAGAACCGGCTCGGAAGGTCATTTCTTAGACTTCTTTAATATCATAGCCATAGACCGTTCTGGTTGAAAAGAAAGTTTGACCTTGAATAATGATTCCTCACTCACAAATTCGTAAATGTATTGCGTCTCAAACAACAACTCCTTAAAATCATGAAATCCAACATCTGCAATATTCCATCTTCGGTAGTTTGAAGAGAGACAGACAAAGGTTGAAACTTTCCTTGCCTCTCACGGAGCCCCCAATCATTCTTCACAAAGAAAAATCTTACAGACCATTGTCGTATTGGTTCCTTTAAGCGAAAATCCAACGTCTTTTGCTTAAAAATTATACGACCATGTGTATCGCTAAAAAACCCGCACAGTCGTGCCAAAATTGCTGGAGTTAGCGTCGACCCACGACTCCTGAAGAAAACAATCAATCCAATAATTACTGTAACCACCCGACAAGACAACTGAGCAATGCAAACACCGAACGCTTTCATTATTTCAATAAACTCAGGTGCGGGTGGAAATCGAAGATCAGCTCTCAAGTCTGCCTCGTGAATAGCGATATATCCAGAAGGAGGAGAATACGCTCGATCATTTGAAGTTGGCAATTTTACCACCATATCGATCGGGAAGTAATATTTCTTTCGAAAAAAGATTAAGTCGTTATCCGTCAAAATTGATACGACATCCTCTGGGTTCTGACTTTTCCTCTGGTTCTCAGTAGAACGGGGTTCTCGAATTGTCATCATTTCCGCAATTTCTCACAGTACCAATATGCCACAACGTTTCATGGCAACGGTTCGTCGCGACGCTTCACAACAATGATATGTCGCGACGCTTCACGACAACGATTTGCCGCAACGCTTCACAGCAACAGTATGTCGCGACAGCACTTCGCCGCAAAAGTTTGCCGCAACGATTTGCCGCAACACTTCGCCGCAACGCTTCGTCGGTACACTTCTCCGCAACTCTTCGTCACAACGGATTGCCGCAACACTTCGCCGGGTCACCTCGCCGCAACACTTCGTCGGGACGCCTCTCCGCAACTTTGCACCGCAACACTTTCGTCGCAACTCTGCGCCGCAACTTTGCACCGCAACTCTGCACTGTAACTCTGCACCGCAACTCTTCACCGCAAGTCTTCACTGCAACTCTATGCCGCAAGTCTTCACCGCAAGTCTTCGCCGCAACTCTATGCCGCAACGCAGGATGTCTTTCTCCTTCTCTTCACTTGTGATTCTTTTCCTCATCCATGGGCTCTATTTATAGGCTTGGGATATGTTATAACATTAAAAACAAAAAACGGCAGCCCATTAAAACAAAAACAAAAAACGGCAGCCCATTAAAAAAAAAACAAAAAACGGCAGCCCATTAAAACAAAAACAAAAAACGGCAGCCCATTAAAAAAAAAAAAAAAGTTTCTGCAATATATATATATATATATATATATATATATATATATAGTTTATATGATTAGATATATATTAAATTATATAGCAGTTTTATATATAACAGAAATTAATTTGCTATATAAATATAACATGTTATATATTGTAACTTCTTAATTTTTAATGACTAGAATTTAAACATACTATAACTTTATGGGGTTATACTCTTACCTTTTAAATGACAACTTTTTGAAGTTAAAGAGATAATAATTTTAGCTTTTCTCTCACGCTTCGCTTCTCTATATTAGTTTTGCTGTTCAGATTCTGTTAAAAAATAAAAAATAATAATAAAAAAAAGGTTTTAAACTGCCTGGAGGAGGGATCGAACTCCCCCCTCGCAGCTCCAAGCAAAGGGACGCAGCCACTAGGCTGGGATGACTTTTTGCACAAAAAAAATTGTTTTGTATAATATTAATATAAAATTTCGAAGAATATTATATATATATATATATATAAATACACACACTCACACACGTTTGCTCCGGACTTTGATATTTTCGGACTACAAATATGAGGTTGCCCGAAAATAGGGGGGCAACTGATACGCCACAAATAAATTTCATCATCAGGCACGTATCTCGAAGCAGGACACGAATCTCAATGCAATCTTTTGAGCAAGAAACATTCAAATCATGATAAAAAATCATTCATAGCTTCAATTTCAGCAAACTTATAATCAAACCGACCAACTCGATGAAACAGACCCAATGATATCAAGATAAGTCTGATCAGAATCAAATTAAGCCCGGATCAAGTCATTAAACCACTTTTGAAAGCCTTTCAGACACATTAGAAGGTCAAATGGATGTCGACAGTAGCAAGCCCATACTCGAATCGAGCGTCTCAACAAGACGAATCCAACGAGCCCAAGATCACTCAATTCCAACATCATTAAGGCCATCAAATGCTCCTTAAACGCCGTCCGATCGAGGAGCCCTCCGAGCCGTCCGATCAAAATGGCCGCATTAATTGCACCTGAACCCTATAAATGACTCTCAACTCTCACATGAGAGGAGCCAAAAGAGAGAATCCGAACTCTCGAGAAGAAGAATCGCCTCGCATCCTCGTCGACCGCCGTCGACCACCGCCGACCGCCGTCGACCACCGTCAATCATACACTGTCAGTCAACGTTGTAATCTACATCATACAATTACCCTTTCCTTTCTGTGGGACGAGGGATTTCTGTAAAAGTCGATCAATAGTGGATTTTCTCAACTGAGCCAGGCCCCGTGGTTTTTCCCTTTACGGGTTTTCCACGTAAAAATTTCTGGAGTCACTGCTTTCTTCATTTTCATTTGTGTGCGTGCTGAATTCTCGTACAACGCTAAGACGATAATCTGTTACTCTACCGCCGCGAATTTTCTAGCATGCATCAGTTTGGCAACTGATACACCACAAATAAATTTCATCATCAGGCACGGATCTCGAAGCAGGACACGAATATCGATGCAATCTTTTGAGCAAGAAACATTCAAATCGTGATAAAAAATCATTCATAGCTTCAATTTCAGCAAACTTATAATCAAACCGACCGACTTCGATGAAACGGACCCAATGATATCAAGATTAGTCCGATCCGGATCAAATTAAGCCCGGATCAAGTCATTAAACCACTTTTGAAAGCTTTTCAGACACATTAGAAGGTCAAATGGATGTCGACAGTAGCAAGCCCATACTCGAATCGAGCGTCTCAACAAGACGAATCCAACGAGCCCAAGATCACTCAATTCCAACATCATTAAGGCCATCAAATGCTCCTTAAACGCTGTCTGATCAAGGGGAGCCCTCTGAGCCGTCCGATCAAAATGGCTGCATTAATTGCACCTAGAACCCTATAAATAGACCTCAACTCTCACATGAGAGGGAGAGCCAAAAGAGAGAATCTGAACTCTTGAGAAGAAGAATCAGCTCTGCATCCTCGCCGACCGCCGTCGACCACCGCCGACCGCCGTCGACCACCGCCGACCGCCGTCGACCACCGCCGACCGCCGTCGACCACCGTCAATCATACACTGTCAGTCGACGTTGTAATCTACATCATACAATTACCCTTTCCCGTCTGTGGGACGAGGGATTTCTGTAAAAGTCGATCAATAGTGGATTTTCGCAACTGGGCCAGGCCCCGTGGTTTTTCCCTTTACGGGTTTTCCACGTAAAAATTTCTGGAGTCACTGCTTTCTTCATTTTCATCTGTGTGCGTGCTGAATTCTCGTACAACGCTAAGACGATAATCTGTTACTCTACCGCCGCGAATTTTCTAGCACGCATCAAATGTAATATTACAGGTTCCTTAGACTACATTAAATGGAATACCTTCAATAACAAAGCATTTATTGTTCCTGAATATATGATTTAATATAATGAACTATGTTTTTCAAATTAGAATGTTGGACTTTCTAAGTTGAGGTTTCGATGAAGTAGGATCCAAGTTTGGATTTTTGGAAGACATAAGCTCACAATGATGGAACTTATAATTTGATGGTAGTGTGTCATGGAAAGGCTCAAACAAACAGATTTAAACATTTAGGGAAAAAGTTTTACTAAAAATATGGTGGTTGAAGAGTTTGGAAAAAACTAGTATTGAGTTTTGATTGATCAGATGAGTTTAAAAGTTGCAATCAAGAATGATTAGTTTGATTTGTTCGGGTTGCAAGGTTATGAAACATAGGGCCAAGTGGGAAGGATTTCTAGATGGAAGAGAGGTCCTAAACTCTATGAGAAATCCAAATAAGTGGACTAGCATAGAATTTAGGAATAACAGTCCCAGTCAGAATGTCCGTGACTTTTCAACAAGCTAGATACGTCGATAACCTTCAACTATAACCAACATAACCAGAAATCCTCCTTGAGCATCATGATCAGAGCATGTAGAGGGCTCCTTAATTTTAAGGAGGTTTGAAATGTCTTTGTCGGTAATTATGGGTTAATTCACACTAGGACGTTCCCTTTAATTTCAAAGAGTAAGGTTTTTTGTTTTATATGTCATAGTCCTTAGTACTAACTAGGGTACCTATCAGACTAACCTAAGTTTCTATACTTGTACTAATTTAGGATATATGTGTTATCCTCAGTTCTTGTGTCTAAGTTAGCTAACCTAGAGTTCATGTCGAATTTGCCTATTTTTAGTTCTCTTTTTTTTAATCTTGATATATTTTAGATTTTGTTTAGAGTTTGATATTTAGTTCGTGACTTGTTTTATCTCTTAGGTTTGTCATTTAAGTTGAAAATCAAGGTTTTTCCTAATTATTAAAGTTTTAAAATTATTTATTCTATGTTGGTGTTCTCCATTTAATGTTATCCTTAAAGTTCTGGGTTCCTTAATAAATAATTTTGGAGAGAACCAACCTGTGAGGGCTTCTACTCCTCCTTTTTCTTTCATATATCTTTTTTTAATCTTGTTTATTTTTAATGTACATAGAAGAAACTAAACATGGTACGAAACATGAAACATGAGTGGAACATGACTTATTAATGCACTACACACGAAATAGAAATATAACTTAGAGATTAACTTGGATTAGACTTTGGTCGGGGGTGACATAAGGTTAGCTAGTTTTCTAAATTTAGCTCAAAATTGAGGTTGGTTTGGTTAGATTGTATCCATATGGTTTTGACTAGGGCTAGACCTAAGCTAGTCCTTGGTTAGGCCTGGGTTGGTCAGGTTGACCTATGCTAGACTTTTTTTGGACCTGGGTTGGCTTGTTAGGCCTGGGTTAGCTTGGCTTGACCTGGATCAGACCTAAGTTAAGCTTGTGTTGAACTTGGGTTGGGCATAGGTTGGGTTGGAGCTGAGCTGAACATGGGTTGAACCTGGATTTGACTTGGGTGTTTAACTTTGGTTAACCTTGGTTGGACCTGGGTTGACTTAGGTTAGATTTGGGTTAACCAAAGTAAGACTTAGGTTAGACTTGGTTTGACTTGGTTTGGACCTGGGTTTACCCGGGTTAGACTTGGGTTCGACCTGTTTAGGACTAGGTTTGGGTCGGGTTGGACCCTGGTTGACATGGGTTAGACCTAATTTAACTTGGGTTTGACCTGGTTTGACCTGGTTTGACCTGGATTAGACATGGGTTAGACCTAGGTTGGTCTGGATTGGACCGAGGTTGAACTGGGTTAGATCTGGGTTGGCCTATGTTGGTCGTAGGTTCACTTGGGATGGACCTAGGTTAGACCTGGGTTAGACCTGCATTGGAACTGAGTTGGACCTAATTTGGACCTGGGTTGGACCCAAGTTGGACCTAGGTAGACCTGGTTCAGACCTGGATTGGATCTGGATTAGAGTTGGGTTAGCGTGGGTTAGACTTGGGTTAGACCAGTGTTGTACTTGATTTGAACTTTGGTTAGAACTGGGTTGACCTAGATTAAACCTAAGTTAGACGTGGACTGGGCCTCGATTCAGCTTGGGTTCAATCTAGGTTGGACCTAGGTTGGACCTAGGTTAGGGTTGGGACAAGTCGGGTTAAGGTTTAGGTCGAGTCAGGTTAGAGTTTGGGTTAAGTCAGGTTCGGGTTGGATCAGGTCAAGTTAGGCTGGGTTTGGTTCAGGAGCCTAACCCAAACCCAAGCCTAATCCAAGACCCTTTAATTGGGTTAGTTTGAACTTGAATCAACTTAGCTTAACTAAGCTTAATGTAAGAGACTAGACAAAATGTTAAAGGAGGAGAAGGACTTACCGGCGAGGAAGGCTGTGAGGGATCACAAGAGCAAGAGGAGGCAGAAGACATATCTCTCTGTTAATGCGTCAAAACTCTCTAGATTCTGGTCGAATGTCTCAATTTGGGTGAAAAGAGAACCAATTTATAAATGGTAGAAGCAGTGGGAGGAACAGTTGCTGCCCACAGGTCAGCTTCTGTGACCGTTAATTAAGGTGATGATCAACAATCATGATTTCTCCGGTGTTTGGTTCTCCTACGGATCACTAACAACAAAATGATGCATCAATTCATTGTCTGATATGAGGACAAAGGCCACAAATTGCTAGAATGGCTCGGGGGCACGACCATGCCAGTGTTAAGAGAGACTACGCCTGGTAACATCAGAATGTGACTATGCCTAAGTCGAGCATGACCACGTCTAGGAACTCTCGGGTGTGGCAATGCCTGAACTGACATGTTCATGCCAATCCAAGAAGATGTGCTTTCTTGGGTGTGTGCATTCGTGTGGGCGCACATAGGCCTGTGGCGGGCGTGCGTGCACGCACATGGGTGCACTTACACGAGTAGAGCTCGGGATGCGCGGGTGCGCGAGTATGCGATCCTAATTGAAAAAAAGCTTGATCAACCTTAATAGAGGAAAATTTAAGGAATTAAAAGTCAACATTGATCTTGGCTGCATCGTTTCAAAAATGAGTTAGTTGAAGTCAATGTGGGTCTGTCGGCATATTTTTAGGTTGTGTGTTTTATTTTGAAAAGGGGGGTCGCCTAACAGAAGCTGTCGGCGAATTTTTAATTTAATTAAAATAAATAATTTGAAAAGTAGTATTTGATTTTGAAAATAATTTTAAATTTGAAGGTTTTAAGATATGAGATTAAACCGATCTCACATCCCAAATAGTTTATATAAACGAGCACCGCGCCACAAACCGTGTATCTATCCCTAAGGATAGACACACTGCTTGACGGTGGGGCTCGATTAAATAAACTGAAGATTTATGACATCCGTTTGGTCCGCGAACCAATTTTATAAGCCGACAAAATTCCCCGCTTAATATGAAAACATTAAACGGGGTTTATATTACTCAGGTTCTTTAAAATTCCCTATAAGGGCAAGCCCCTATAGTTAATTACATCTTAAGTGATGGGAATCACCTAAGAAAACTCTCGATAATAATCAATAATTCTGCTCTCAAGGATTTCAAAGTTTAAGTTTTCAAGGGATTGAATTTTGAAATTTCAATAGGGAATGGATCAAACTTAGAACATTTTATTTTGTGAATCCAAAGGAAGAAAGGTAGGAGAAATCACAGATTCGAAGTAAACTTCGGTAATTTCCCGACTATCCTATTGTTTGGCTTAAATTTAGGAAAATCCTAATGTTTATTTAAATGTTTTGATTTTGTCAATTTTAATTAATTAGGACTTATATTTATATGATAGAATCATACAAATAGCCTTGAAGATGTGAGGGTTTATATCGTATCAGACGACTACCTCGGAATCCTAAGTCCGGTTAGGGCTTAATTTACATGACCTGATCATGCAAATGCCTAACAAAGGTTGAGGGTTTATGTTGCACTATGCAAACTACCTCGAAGTCCTATGGCTTGGTTATTTTAATTCTAAGAAAGTTTTGCTGGAAGTAGACTCGGGTTTTGCTTGATGACGATGGCCGTCTCTGCCCACCATGCTCCGAGCTCCTTGTTGTTGCAGAGGTTTAGTTTTAGAAATCATAAATCGAGGGATGAGAAAAGTGTTTTGGTTTAGAGAAAATCTTAATTTCCAAGTGTTTTCAATATTTTAATTAAAACAAATCTTAAAGTTGATTATAACGACACCTAGGTTAAGATCCCACGGTTCCATCCTTCCGGCATCATTATTTTTATCGGATTCACTTAGTCCAGATGAATTTGCTAAACTCAACTAAATGAGTTCCACACTTTCATTTAGACCGTGGGAAATCCCGTTAGCAACACGTAGGTTACATCATCCGAGGTATTCCTAATCATCCAACAGGACGTTTTAATTTAGTTGTAATTGTAGTTTTGTGTTCTGTTTGTGATTAAATTTTGAGTTGTTTTATATTTTGAAATATTGTGGTGGTGAATTTTATCTTGTAATGACTTTTAACTTAGTTTTGGTTTCAGTTTTAGGGACTATCCTAAAGGTGTGGGTTTTCATGCAACAGTTGTTTATCATGCAAGAAAAAGTAAGTGTGATGCAATTAAAGAAATTGCAATAATGTAAATTGCAATAAAATAAAAGCGCACCTGGAGGGTCTTCCCGTCATCCCAAGCTGCACTTAAAACACAGTTAGAATATTTAAGCAAGTTCCTAGGTAAAGCTAAGGGAAGGGTTATGGTTTTCTACCAAATTCCTAATCCTATAGCTAGTCATTTTCTATGACCTCTAGGTTCTTGTATTTTGGTTTGAGGACGATTTTCTTCATCAAAGAATAATTAAGTTCAATTGTTCTTATGAATATCCTACCATATTGAGGAAGTGCTTAAGAAGAATCTTAAACATCTTTTCAATATTTCTAGGATTATTTTAAGTCCAAGTGAATTCAGTTGCACAAATGAATTAATCGTCCGAGGTTTAGTTAAGTTTTGTTGTTATCTTACTCAGTGAACTAGGATGTTTGAATGTCCTATAAGTGAAGTAACATTTCATTTAATATTCTGTTTAGGAGTTATAACAACTAAAGCTTTCGAGGCAAATTGGTGTTCAAATGGTTTGTGATTTAGTTTAATTTCAATTAATGGGTTTAAATTTGGAATAGTGTTCAAGTTGCTTTATATTTAATTTCTTTCTCTTTTAGGTGATGTTATTTAATTCAATTTAATTTTAAATTTAATTTAATTTAATTTAATTTTAATTTAGTTTAATTCAATTTAATTCAATTTAGTTTGATTTGATATCAAATTAATTTAATTTGATTTGATTTAATTTCCTTTAATTTAATTTAATTTGATTTAATTTTAATTTAATTTAATTTAATTTAATTTGATTTAATTTTAATTTAATTTAATTTAATTTAATTTAATTTAATTTAATTTGTTAATTTAATTTAATTTAATTTAATCTTTAATTTAATTTAATTTAATTAATCTTTAATTTAATTTAATTTGATTTAATTTATTTTAATTCAATTTGATTTATTTAATTTAATTTAATTTTTAGTTTAATTTTATTTTTAACTTTAATTTGAGATTTTAAAAGAGTTTAATAATTTTAACTTTAGTTTAATGATTAAGTCTTTTGATATTTTAAATTTGAGTTATCATATTAATTAAGAATTGAATATTAATGGGATGATTAATTTAGGGATTTTTGAATTAAAGAATAAATCTCTTCCTAACAATATCCCTATTTTAATAATTCCAATTTTATTATTCTTCCCAAATTTAATCAATTATTTAATTAAGGTTTATTTCAATTATTTTAAATTGTTTAATGGGTTTCTACCCTTTGATTATTTAAATTTCAATCATCCAAATCGGATTAAGATCAAATATTTTACTTGTTAATTTTATTAAACCTAAAGTTTTAATTAAGGGTTAAAATTTTAATTACCATTTTGCCCTTTAAGCTTAATAATTTCATAACTCACTAAATTGAGCTTAAATGAACTTGAAATTTTTATGCGACTTCACTCATATGTCAATAAAGACATGAGAGGAGAAAATGTGATTTTTCTGTATTTAATTTATTTATATAATTATTTTTGGTAGAAAATAGGAATTTCCAAGGAAAGTTTAATAACATGACCAAGGGAAAGTTTCTATCCTTAAGAAAATTAGGGGGCATTCCTAATGACCAGAGAACCACTTGGACCAATTTTGGCGATTTTTTGAATTATATTATTTTTATTATAATTATTTTAAGTTTTGGAGTGTTAATTAATTTAAAAATAAAATAAAGGTTGAAAAATAAATTTTATATTTTTCAAAAATCTCTCTGATATCAAGGAAATCAGAGAATCAATTTTTACAATTTTCTTATTTTTCTTTGATTTATTATAATTATTTTAGTGAAAATGCTAGAAAATACATTTTTTAATTTTAAAGTTACCCTAGGGCTTTAAAATTTAATATCTCATTAAATAGACCTAAGAAAAATATGGGGTTTGTTCCTAAGTGATTAAAATTCAAAATGTGACATTTTGGTGAATTTTATTATTTTTATGATTTTTATTATTTTTTAATTATTAAAATATTAAAATAATATTAAAAATCAACTTTTTTAGAAAATTGGAATTTTAATTTTCTTAAATTCCCCTGATATCAGAGAAGCTCCAAAAACAATTTGGTGAATTTTTAAAAAGTATTTTGAAAGTTATGAATTTTTAAAGTTTAATTGACTAAATGGCTTAATCAACCCATTTAGTAGGGCTAACCAAGTCCAATTGGCCTCAAATTTTTATGGTGGGTTCCTCTAATCCTAAAGGTCAGTGGAGAATTGATTTGAAGTCAATTTGATGTATGATTAGCTCTAATTAATTAGGGATCTATTTTGGGTGTTTAAGTCAATTAGGGTCATTCCAAGTGAGTTAACTCAAAATATATTTTTCATAGGGTCCTCTGGTCCTAAGGAACATTATCAAATTTTCTTAGAATTTATTTCACAACATGATAATTATTGGAATTAAAATACCACAAACAGTGACATAAACTTGGAAAATACATAACTCTTTATAGAGATGGCCTATGATCTTGAAAAATTCGGGGAATGTTCCAAAGATCAAAGGCTTCAAAAGCCCTATGGTCTCATGCTATGATGAGTTGTATACATGCATGGAGAATTGAATGATTGAAAACACTATTTAATTAATTAAAAATAAAATATGCATCAAATAAATATAAAATCACTTCCACATTATTCTCCTCGTTTCAGTGAGCAAGAGGGTATTTTTATTTTATTTTTTTGAGTTTTCTATGAAAAGTTATGAGTTTTTGAAGTTTAGGTTCAAAAATAAATTAAAAAAAATGCATTTCCCACTCAAATGACACGTGTCGCGTCGCTACTGGCTGGTGTGGTTGCTCGTTCACGGATAAAGCTGCCGTCCAACTCCATCGGCGTCGTCCGTGGGATACATGCTCGATCGGACTGGCTGTCGCTCCTCTTTCTTTGTTCTATTCACTCAAAACCGTCCAACTTCAAACCTTGATATCTCCCTCGATTCTCAACGAAATTTAATGAATTTTTTTTTAAATGATCGTCTAATTGCGTAGCACACATCTATACAGTGATGATATACTTAAAACATGAGAGTAATACAGAAAATTAAAACATGCTCGGTTGGAGGAGAAAAAAATTGATACCTTTGTCCAAGAGGTGAGGCCTCAATTGGAAATGATTTGATTGAACTTAGGAATGCTTGGAGAAGCTTTGGGAACAATTTGGCATAGTCTCCCGAAGGTAAATCTTGCATCTCCTCCCCTTGGTCATGGAGGTGGGGTTTAAATAAGGAAGGTTATGGTGGAGCTTGGGTGGCCATGAGGGTTGGCTTGGTTCATTCACCAAGGTTTTTTTTGCTGAGAAAAACTCACATGATCGAGCTTGATCTTGGTGCAATCAATTGGGTTATGCCATGTGTAAAGTCAAGGATTTAAATGGCATGGGTGTAAGGAGCATTTTTGGTCCAATTTGGGTCAATTCATGGTTTTGGCTTGGTTCACTCACCAAGGCTTGATTTGGGCTGATGTGAGATCATTTGGGTCAGCCTCATATGTGTGGTGAAGTCCCCATCCAAGGTGAGGTGGCCAATTTTGGTTAAAGTGTATCATGAATGGGGTTAAAAAGGTTTAGTGAAGGCTTAGGAAAGGCCCCCTCTTCTTGCCATAAGTGGCATGGTGAGGTGGAAAGGGCTCCCCATAGCTTGCATATGGCTTATTCATGGCTCCATGACTTCATTTGGCTTGCTCATGGCTTGGGAAAAGGTTGGCTCACTTGCATGGAAAATGGGATTTGTCATGATGCTACAAATGGGTTGATTTCATGATGGTTTAAGACTTTGGTCAAATAGGATTATCAAAGGAATGATGAAGAAAAGGTTTCATGTGGGCTTGGTAATGGACTTTGGGCTTTTAAAATTTGGTAAATGTGGGCTTTTAAAATGGTTTAAGGGAATGGGCTTTTATGTTTCAAAATAGGCTTTTAGATAAAAAATTTTGCAAAGGGCCATGCCAAATAAATGTTGGGTTAAGGTTGAAATTGATGTAAAATTAATGTTGAAAAATGTTTTTGGGGGTGTTCCAAAGAGGTTTCAACTTTTTTTGGGTTTTGATTTAGGGGTTTGGGCCCATTTGGGTTAGGTTTGGGTGTAGGCCCATTTAGGGGATTTTGGGTTTGGGTTGAATTTGAATGAGGTTTGGGTCCAAATTTTGGGCAAATTATGTTAGTGTTTTGTTTGTGGGGATGTTAGAAAGATTTTAGAAAAGATTTGGGTTAAATTGAAGTTGAATTGGGCTAATTTGGGCTAAGTTTGAGTCATGGGTCAAAATTGGTCTTTAAGGTCAAAAGTGAAATTGGATTCAAATGTCAATCAAATTGGGCTTGAATTTGGTTCAGATTGACATTTGGGATGTTGAATTGAAGTTTAGAATTGAATTGGACCAAAATTGGGGTCAATTGGGTAGGTTTGGTTTGACATCGGGTTCACTTGGGTTTAAAATGAGTTAAATTGGGGGTTTTGGTAAAAGTGGGGTAAATTGACAAAATCAGCCTATGGTGTAGTTGAACAAAATGAAATTGGAAATATTTGGGATTTTCTGAAATTTTCTGGGAATTTTTAGAATTTTTTTGAATTTTTGGGTCAAGAGGGGCATTTTGGTAATTTGGAGGGTATTGGGGGTATTTTTGGAATTTTTTGTATTTTTTGCTGTAAATGATCAATTTGAGTGGTATGGAAATGTTTAAGATCAATTTTGAGGAATTTTGGGTGATTTAGGAATTTTGGAGATTTTGAAGTTATTCGAGACTTTTGGTAGGTTAGGAGGGTCCGGGTCCCGGGGGCCAAAAATTGAAATTTTGAAAAAATGAAGATTAATCAAATTTAAGTGACATGGAATCGTTTAGGTTGAGCCATGAAGCCATATTAAGCCCATATGAGCCATGAGATGACTCATTTTGTGTATTCATTATGTTGTTCCTAACCCTCTTAGCCAAGGGCTTAGGGGTTAAGGACCATCCATGTGAATCACCTTCATGAGTCGGGAGGTCAAGTTGGGTATGGGTGTGGTTTTAGGAGATGTGTGAAAGTGTAGTGTATAAGTGTAGTGTGTGTGTAAGTCGGCCCTCACTGGACTGAGGCCACCCGAGGCGGTCCTAAGGCCAAAGAGTCCTATAGGAACTCATCCTTTAAACTTCCACATTTGATTTCGACCCTCTAGGTGATTAGGGGCCTACAATCAAGTTTGTGGAGTTTGTAGGGAGTTAAGAAGTGGTTGAGTTTCTAAAGGGGTAGGTTCCATCTCTAGTCCTCTAAGATAGTCGAAAGGAAAAGCCTAAGGCTAGATCCTAAGTACTAAAGAGAGAAGAGAAGACCTCATCAAAAATGAGGTCAACAAATGGACCCCCAATAGGTGTGGTGTGCTGACGAAGCACACCGCGCGTATTGGCGTTGACCGAAGAGATCAACACAACCAACACAGAAGTCCAGGTGACAAACTTGGGACAGAGCAAAAGAATTTCCGCTGGGGAGTATCGGGTATGTTCCCAAAACTAGAGATACCTGAACTCTCGCTGGGGAAAAGAAAAGGAGGTGAGCTCCAAATTACAAGATTTTAAGAGATTGGATTTTAGATTCGTTTCATTTTTTTATTTCAAGTTTTAATTTTGAGTTTGAATTTCAATTTGAGTTTCAATTTTAGTTTTATGCGGAGAAAAGAGTAGGCTAAGGCCCACCCGAACGCATTTGTATGCTTCGAGAAGGAAGCGGGATCGAACCTATTCCATATGTGTATGCTCGAGAAGGATTAAGACCGAGTCTATCCCAAATGTGTATGCTGAGAAAGAATAGGACAAAGCCTATCCGAAATGCAAAGTGCTTTAATTTCAATTTCTTGCTGAGAGGATCAAATTTTGAGATCGCTGAGAAAGGAGTAGGACTGAACCTATTCCATATGTGTATGCTGAGAAGGATTAGGATTGAGCCTATCCCAAATGTGTATGCTGAGAAAGAATAGGACAAAGCCTATCCGAAATGCAGAGTGCTTTAATTTCAATTTCTTGTTGAGAGGATCAAATTTTGAGATTCTTGAGAAAGGAGTAAGACTGTGCCTATCCCGAGTACTGAGAATTGCTGAGAAGGGAGTAGGACGGAAGCCTATCTCGAGAGCCGAGAATTGCGAGAATGTCTCTGAGATGGGAGTATGGAGGAAGCCTATCCCGAGTGTTGAGAGCTGCAGAGAAGGGAATGAGGCGGAAGCCTATCCCGAATGTCGAGAATATGCTAAGAATTGCTCGAGATTGCCGAGGATTGCTAAGAATGCCGAGGATTGCCGAGAATATGCCGAGGATTCTCGAGATTCGTCGAGGATCGTCGAGAATGCCGAGGATTGCCGAGATTCGTCGAGGATTCTTCGGGGATTGCTGCGAATTCGTCGAGAATATGATGAGGATTCTCGAGATTCGTCGAGGATTCTCGAGATTGCTCGAGATTGTCGAGGATTCGTCGAGAATGCCGAGGATTGCCGAGAATGCCGAGAATGCTCGAGGATTGCTTGAGATTCGCCGAGGATTCGTTGAGAAGGGAGTAGGGCGGAAGCCTATCCCAAGTGCTGAGAACTGCTGAGATTCTGTGAATGCAGAGATATTGAAGAATTTTGCTGACTTATGCTGAGACTGAAGAATTTTATTGAAATTTATTTATGTAGAGATTGAGGGAAATTTTGCTAAGGTCCATGGGGAATTTTTGCTGAGATTCAGTTTATGCGGTGGTTGTGAAAAATTTTATTGATATTTGATTTATGCTTATGACTATGAAGAATTTTACCGAGATTTGGCTTATGTTGAGATTTGAGAAAGATTTTGCTGATATTTGGGAATGCGAGTTTTATGAATGCGTAGATCGAATATATTCGTCGAGATTTATGAATGCGAGAGATTGTGAAAACATATTGTAAAGTGCGAGAGAATGTTTGTAGAAGTTCATGTAAATGCTCGAATTTTATCGAAATGCTTATGCGGAGATTTTCGAAAATTCACAAGGTGCGAAGTTCTTTTGTTTTGTTCAAATGTTGACTTTTATTTTGTTTGATGCGAGTTTTATTTAGTTTCATTTGTTTTAAGATGCTGGACCCGAGTTTTAGATAAGTGAGGCATCAGTGCTTCGTAGGACAAGAATTTGTCTCTGAAACATCACGATGCACAGTACTTCTGAGGGTATCATCAACTGATTGAAATCAGATGTAGATAATAACTCACTCTTTAAGTTGCTATCGGAATTTATATTCTTTCAAGCACCTATAAAGATGTGTTATCTCTAAGGACGTCGCACTTTAGGAGGTCCGCAACTCCGTAGCTTTGTTCGTAGCAGCTTGTCATTTGATTTTGTCACCAATTTCGTAAAGGGTGTTCACACCGTATTCGAGAAATTACTATAACGTTCTTTGAACCGACGTTGAAGTTGTAGTTCTTTGAGCACTTGAAATTGTACAAGTTATCTTTGAGAGGTCGTTCGACGTTCTTTGAATTGACATTGAAGTTGTATTTTTGCCGTGCGCTGAAGGCTATGACTTCGGGGTTGAATTTCCGTTAATTGCTAATAACGTTGTCATTTCTTTAATTCTTTCTTTACGGGCTAAGCAAATCCCAAAATTTCCGTTCATGTGACTAGAATATTTTTCATCGTCCAAAGATATTTACGAGCCAATTAATGACCGACCAAAAGGCATAGAATCACTTGACTCTTTTCAAAGCATAATATCGGAGGAAACTTCTTAAGGTAGCCTTCCAAGTTTTATTAATCAGGGGAGAATTAAGACACCAATTTTTGATTATATGCTTGCCTCAAGCTTCTTCTCAGGGAGCATTTTTTTTTCTCATTTTTTTTCATTGAGGATTACTATATCTCGGTGGAGCACATGTTAAAGATTTTGAATGCCCGAATTGGGGCACCAATTTTTGATTTTGTGCTCACCTCAAGCTTCTCCTCCGATTTTTTTTTTTGGCTCCTTTTATTTTCACGAGAATTACTCGTATACGGCAAGTGCATATTTTTGTTAAAGATTTTGAATGTCGAAACTCCTCTAATTAATAATTCCAAAATGTTTCTTAACATGAATCCTGGGATATTACAACTTATTCGAAAGTCCGGACCCAACCACATGGCGGGAAATTAAAAGGCTCGTGATATCCCGAATCAATTATTCGTATTTCAACCACACTACTTCATTTTGAAATCAATTTAGGACCTAGTCCAAATTCCTTAAAGTAAACGACTCAGTTGTTAGAGCATTAATTTCATTCTTCCCTGAAACCATAGTCTTAGCAAAATATCCAAATTTAAGTTTTTCCAAATATAGAGCAATTCTGGACAAAAACAAACTCCTTTTCTTTCATTCATTGCAGTGGGAAGGATGGTACAGACCAATACTGATCGTGCTAATATCTTCATCCAGCGTCAAAAGTAGTACAATAGCAACCAAAAAGTGTCACGTCCGTTGTCAACTGCGTAGGAACCAATTGAAGCAAACAAATCGCCCGAAATCATATTGATAGAACTTATTTCAAGTTCATTTCAAATATTCATCGGGGATTGTTATGCTTCCATTCTTGAAGTTTTTCTCCGACCATTCTTTGAAGCCGATACATCCTTCGATGGTGTGCCCGAAGCATTCCGTGATATGGGCGATAGTTGGGATGATTCTTCTTGTTAACTTCCGTTGGTTTCTTTGCCTCGAGCAATTCGAACTCGGGCTTCTTAATCAAATTCTGGAACATCTGTGCTACTGATTCATCTTTGAAAGAATATACTCTGCTTAGTTTCTTGGCCGTAGATGGACCCTGTCTTCCATCCATCTGAAGCGACCACTCGTTGAGACGACTGCCGATAAGTACTTGTTGTCGAGGTCTGTTCAATCTGGATCCGCATTGGTCGCTTGCCTTTATCCACCACTGCCATTGTCTCAGACTCCTCAAATCTCTTGACCGGCTCTAGCTTTTCTGAATTTTCTGGAAAACCCAACTGTTTGGCTTCCTCTTGCAAACTTCCAGCTTTGCAAAGTAGTTTCTCAAACGTTTTGATTGTGAATCCTTTGAGGAGAAATGCAACTGGTCCATGGATGCTCTTTAAGAGAATTTCAACAGCATGTTGCTCTTGGAGCTGTGGCTCACACTTCAGGCTCAAATTTCTCCATAACAAAATGTAGTCTACCAATGTTTCGGTTGGCTTCGTCGCTCCACCACAAGATCACCGATGGTGATATGGTGTCTAGCTCCGACGAATCGCTTAACAAAGAGGTCTTCCAATTCTACGAACGTTCTCACCGAACCATTTAGCGGCTACGCGTACCGGTCGAATGCAACCCCCGAAAGGCTATTCACGAATCGACGACACAACAATGCATCGCTACTCCCCGCGTTGCGACAACTTGCTCGAAAGTGTGCAACATGCTTGTCGGGGTTTCCGGTACCATCAAAAATCTTGAGCCGAGGTGATACGAAACCTCCGGGATATTGGACAACGATCAAACTCTTCGGGGTATGGTCTACCCTTCGAATCGATGTTCGTTCTTTAGACTGAGCCAGGGCTTCTCTCACCTATTGTTCCACCATTTGCTTAATGTCCTTTTCTGGTACTGGACCCTAAACTGAATCCCTCTTCTGTTGTACATTGACGGTGAACTCCCTTCTTTCATCCATAACATTAATGATCTCTAGTTCGTTTGTTTCTGGAGGTGTTATTTGCGGTGATTGTGACTTTCCTTGAATTGTGGCCATAGCAGACCATCACTTCTTCTAGTTGCTTCTTCGAATGGTTGATATGTTCATCTCGTTGTTGAATGGCCCTTTTCCAATCCTCTCGCGGCGTTCTCTTCACCAAAAGGCGGAGTGTCGCTCGCGGATAATGTTGCTTGGGTCTCGACGACGTCGATTTCTACGAATTCACCTTCCATGGAATCTCGCTAGTTCGTAATCTTCCTCTTCAATGTTGTTTTTCCGATCTTTAGACGGT
Organism: Papilionanthe hookeriana x Papilionanthe teres; assembly: GCA_022702705.1. Taxonomy (NCBI): domain Eukaryota; kingdom Viridiplantae; phylum Streptophyta; class Magnoliopsida; order Asparagales; family Orchidaceae; genus Papilionanthe; species Papilionanthe hookeriana x Papilionanthe teres. The sequence goes on along the minus strand of CM040422.1, from coordinate 157,797,201 downwards.
TGTGCAATGTTAGCTCGAAGCTTTTCCACGACCTCCTCAATGGACTTTCCTTTGATGACTTTAAGGTCAACTGGAGATTTTCGAGAAACATCACTTATTTCCTCGAGCACCGGTGTCGTCGAGTTGAAGTCGATTGAATCATCCGAAATCATATTTACGTAACCTTTTTCGAGTTCTTTTAAATATTCTTCCGGGATCACCACCTTTCCACTTCGAAATTCTCCTCAAGCCAATCCTTAAAGCCGAAGCGGTTTTCTATAGTATGGCCGAGCAACCGGTGGTATGGGCGGTACATCGGGTGATCTTCCTTGCCGACCTCCTCCGGCTTTTTCGGCGCGAGTAGTCCGATTTCCGAACTTAGAAGTAAGTCATGGAATATTTTCGACATCGACTCTTCCTTGAACGGGTATACCTTGTTTAATCGTTGACTCATTTTGCTCTATCCGCAAGAGACGGTCTTCTTTACGTGCCTTTGTCGATTGTGTGGGCTTTGAATTGGACCCGATATTGAATCCGGAAAATGGTAGTTCATAAACGCCCGCTGACTTTTCCTCATGTAGAATCTCTTTTCCTTTAGTTAGCGGAGCGACTGGTATAGCGGTGGTGAATCCAGCAGTAAGAGCAGACACAACTCCTGGAGCAATCCTAACATTATTTGTAGCAGACCTTACAAGCAAAAGAAGAATTCATTCCAAACGACATCCTTTCCGGAGAGGAGAATTTCGTAACGAGCTTCAAGTTGAACACCACAACGAGCTTAACGAACTTGCTTATTTCGGACTTCATCACCGTGATGACCACATCACCGAACATTGCTACAATATTGTCGAACCCTTGTCCAAACTTAATGACTGCCAGATCAGGCAACTCGTCTCTATTGATAGTGAATTCTTCTCCGGTGGCGAAAGAGAAGATCAATTTCGGTGAAGACATTGTCCCTGTCATTTGAAGAATTCCCATAAGTCAGTGACGTCCCGTGTCTTGTAATTTCAGCGGTAATACTCAAGTTAACGCACTTGTCCTGTAAATCGGGCATCCTTTAAAATTTATTCATGTGAATTTTTTTATTTCAAAATTGTGCATTTTGTTTCATTATTGTGTATTCGATGTGTTTTGAAAAGTTTTATTTTGATTTTAAATTTTAACAAAATTTTATTTTGTTTAGAGTTTATTGGAAGGTTGTTAGAGTGGAATTTTAGTTTGACCTGTTTACAACAAGTCAAACCTAAAGAGGAATGAAGTATCTGACCCAGTCCGAGATTTAGAGGTGGTTGAATTTGCATTGAAATCACATCAATAGATCGCTCCTATTCTAACACACCTATTGGGGGTCCACCCCATTTTTGGGAGGCGGAAGGATTCCGGAACCTCTCTGTTTAGGGGTGTCTAAACAGTGGCTCCAGAATCCAAAAGGTGTTGACTATACCCGTTCAAGACAGAAATGAATGTGGTATGCCAACGGAAAGAATGGTAGTTTGGTCCACAAGGGGCATGGACTCACTACCGATTTATGAAAGCAAAACCATCTAATCAAAATGGAGAGAGGAACTAGTCCCCAGCGGAGTCGCCAGAAGTTGTCGGCATATTTTTAGGTTGTGTGTTTTATTTTGAAAAGGGGGTCGCTAACGTAAGTCAGTCGGTGAATTTTTAATTTAATTAAAATAAATAATTTGAAAAGTAGTATTTGATTTTGAAAATAATTTTAAATTTGAAGGTTTTAAGATATGAGATTAAACCGATCTCACATCCCAAATAGTTTATATAAACGAGCACCGCACCACAAACCGTGTATCCATCCCTAAGGATAGACACCGCTTGACGGTGGGGCTCGATTAAATAAACTAGAAGATTTATGACATCCGTTTGGTCTGCGAACCAATTTTATAAGCCGACAAAATTCCCCGCTTAATATGAAAACATTAAACGGGGTTTATATTACTCGGGTTCTTTAAAATTCCCTATAAGGGCAAGCCCCTATAGTTAATTACATCTTAAGTGATGGGAATCACCTAAGAAAACTCTCGATAATAATCGATAATTCTCGCTCTCAAGTATTTCAAAGTTTAAGTTTTCAAGGGATTGAATTTTGGAATTTCAATAGGGAATGGATCAAACTTGGAACATTTTGTTTTGTGAATCCAAAGGAAGAAAGGTAGGAGAAATCACAGATTCGAAGTAAACTTCGGTAATTTCCAAACTATCCTATTGTTTGGCTTAAATTTAAGAAAATCCTAATGTTTATTTAAATTTTTTGATTTTGTCAATTTTAATTAATTAGGACTTATATTTATATGATAGAATCATACAAATAGCCTTGAAGATGTGAGGGTTTATATCGTATCAGACGACTACCTCGGAATCCTAAGTCCGGTTAGGGCTTAATTTACATGACTCGATCATGCAAATGCCTAACAAAGGTTGAGGGTTTATGTTGCACTATCGCAAACTACCTCGAAGTCCTATGGCTTGGTTATTTTAATTCTAAGAAAGTTTCTTTGAAGTAGACTCGGGTTTTGCGATGACGATGGCCGTGCTTGCCTACTATGCTCCGAGCTCCTTGTTGTTGCAGAGGTTTAGTTTTAGAAATCATAAATTAGGGGATGAGAAAAGTGTTTTGGTTTAGAGAAAATCTTAATTTCCAAGTGTTTTCAATATTTTAATTAAAACAAATCTTAAAGTTGATTATAACGACACCGGTTAAGATCCCACGGTTCCATCCTTCCGGCATCATTATTTTTATCGGATTCACTTAGTCCAGATGAATTTGCTAAACTCAACTAAATGAGTTCCACACTTTCATTTAGACCGTGGGAAATCCCGTTAGCAACAAGTAGGTTACATCATCCGAGGTATTCCCGATCATCCAACAGGACGTTTTAATTTAATTGTAATTGTAGTTTTGTGTTCTGTTTGTGATTAAATTTTGAGTTGTTTTATATTTTGAAATATTGTGGCGGAGAATTTTATCTTGTAATGACTTTTAACTTAGTTTTGGTTTCGGTTTAGGGACTATCCTAAAGGTGTGGGTTTTCATGCAACGGTTGTTTATCATGCGAGAAAAGTAAGTGTGATGCAATTAAAGAAATTGCAATAATGTAAATTGCAATAAAATAAAAGCGCACCTGGAGGGTCTTCCCGTCATCCCAAGCTGCACTTAAAACACAGTTAGAATATTTAAGCAAGTTCCTAGGTAAAGCTAAGGGAAGGGTTATGGTTTTCTACCAAATTTCTAATCCTATAGCTTAGTCAGTTTCCTATGACGTCTAGGTTCTTGTATTTTGGTTTGAGGACGATTTTCTTCATCGAAGAATAATTAAGTTCAATTGTTCTTATGAATATCCTACCATATTGAGGAAGTGCTTAAGAAGAATCTTAAACATCTTTTCAATATTTCTAGGATTATTTTAAGTCCAAGTGAATTCAATTACACAAATGAATTAATCGTCGAAGGTTTAGTTAAGTTTTGTTGTTATCTTACTCGATGGACTAGGATGTTTGAATGTCCTATAAGTGAAGTAACATTTCATTTAATATTACGTTTAGGAGTTATAACAACTAAAGCTTTCGAGGGCAAATTGGTGTTCAAATGGTTTGTGATTTAGTTTAATTTCAATTAATGGGTTTAAATTTGGAATAGTGTTCAAGTTGCTTTATATTTAATTTCTTTCTGTTTTAGGTGATGTAATTTAATTCAATTTAATTTTAAATTTAATTTAATTTAATTTAATTTTAATTTAGTTTAATTCAATTTAATTCAATTTAGTTTGATTTGATATCGAATTAATTTAATTTGATTTGATTTAATTTCCTTTAATTTAATTTAATTTGATTTAATTTTAATTTAATTTAATTTAATTTAATTTAATTTAATTTAATTTGATTTTAATTTAATTTAATTTAATTTAATTTAATTTAATTTGTTAATTTAATTTAATTTAATTTAATATTTAATTTAATTTAATTTAATTAATCTTTAATTTAATTTAATTTGATTTAATTTATTTTAATTCAATTTGATTTATTTAATTTAATTTAATTTTTAGTTTAATTTTATTTTTAACTTTAATTTGAGATTTTAAAAGAGTTTAATAATTTTAACTTTAGTTTAATGATTAAGTCTTTTGATATTTTAAATTTGAGTTATCATTTTAATTAAGAATTGAATATTAATGGGATGATTAATTTAGGGATTTTTGAATTAAAGAATAAATCTCTTCCTAACAATATCCCTATTTTAATAATTCCAATTTTATTATTCTTCCCAAATTTAATCAATTATTTAATTAAGGTTTATTTCAATTATTTTAAATTGTTTAATGGGTTTCTACCCTTTGATTATTTAAATTTCAATCATCCAAATCAGATTAAGATCAAATATTTTACTTGTTAATTTTATTAAACCTAAAGTTTTAATTAAGGGTTAAAATTTTAATTACCATTTTGCCCTTTAAGCTTAATAATTTCATAACTCACTAAATTGAGCTCAAATGAACTTGAAATTTTTATGTGACTTCACTCATATGTCAATAAAGACATGAGAGGAGAAAATGTGATTTTTCTGTATTTAATATATTTATATAATTATTTTTGGTAGAAAATAGGAATTTCCAAGGAAAGTTTAATAACATGACCAAGGGAAAGTTTCTATCCTTAAGAAAATTAGGGGGTATTCCTAATGACCAGAGAACCACTTGGACCAATTTTGGTGATTTTTTGAATTATATTATTTTAATTATAATTATTTTAAGTTTTGGAGTGTTAATTAATTTAAAAATAAAATAAAGGTTGAAAAATAAATTTTATATTTTTCAAAAATCTCTCTGATATCAAGGAAGTCAGAGAATCAATTTTTACAATTTTCTTATTTTTGTTTGATTTATTATAATTATTTTAGTGAAAATGCTAGAAAATACATTTTTTAATTTTAAAGTTACCCTAGGGCTTTAAAATTTAATATCTCATTAAATAGACCTAAGAAAAATATGGGGTTTGTTCCTAAGTGATTAAAATTCAAAATGTGACATTTTGGTGAATTTTATTATTTTTATGATTTTTATTATTTTTTAATTATTAAAATATTAAAATAATATTAAAAATCAACTTTTTTAGAAAATTGGAATTTTAATTTTCTTAAATTCCCCTGATATCAGAGAGGCTCCAAAACCAATTTGATGAATTTTTAAAAATTATTTTGAAAGTTATGAATTTTTAAAGTTTAATTGACTAAATGGCTTAATCAACCCATTTAGTAGGGCTAACCAAGTCCAATTGGCCTCAAATTTTTATGGTGGGTTCCTCTGATCCTAAAGGTCAGTGGAGAATTGATTTCAAGTCAATTGGATGTATGATTAGCTCTAATTAATTAGGGATCTATTTTGGGTATTTAAGCCAATTAGGGTCATTCCAAGTGAGTTAACTCAAAATATATTTTTCATAGGGTCCTCTAGTCCTAAGGAACATTACCAAATTTTCTTAGAATTTATTTCACAACATGATAATTATTGGAATTAAAATACCACAAACAGTGACATAAACTTGGAAAATACATAACTCTTTATAGAGATGGCCTATGATCTTGAAAAATTCAGGGAATGTTCCAAAGATCAAAGGCTTCAAAGCCCTATGGTCTCATGCTATGATGAGTTGTATACATGCATGGAGAATTGAATGATTGAAAACACTATTTAATTAATTAAAAATAAAATATGCATCAAATAAATATAAAATCACTTCCAAATTATTCTCCTCGTTTCAGTGAGCAAGAATGTATTTTTATTTTATTTTTTTGAGTTTTCTATGAAAAGTTATGAGTTTTTGAAGTTTAGGTTCAAAAATAAATTAAAAAAATGCATTTCCCGCTCAAATGACACGTGTCGCGCTGCTATTGGCTGGTGTGGTTGCCTGTTCAAGGATAAAGCTGCCGTCCAACTCCATCAGCATCGTCCGTGGGATACATGCCTGATCGGACGGCTGCTGCTCCTCTTTATTTGTTCTATTCACTCAAAACCGTCCAACTTCAAACCTTGATATCTCCCTCAATTCTCAACGAAATTTAATGAATTTTTTTTTAAAATGATCGTCTAATTGCGTAGCACACATCTATACGGTGATGATATACTTAAAACATAAGAATAATATAGAAAATTAAAACATGCTCGGTTGGAGGAGAAAAAAATTGATACCTTTGTCCAAGAGGTGAGGCCTCAATTGGAAATGATTTGATTGAACTTAGGAATGCTTGGAGAAGCTTTGGCAACAATTTGGCATAGTCTCCCCAAGGTAAATCTTGCATCTCCTCCCCTTGGTCATGGAGGTGGGGTTTAAATAAGGAAGGTTATGGTGGAGCTTGGGTGGCCATGAGGGTTGGCTTGGTTCATTCACCAAGGTTTTTTTGCGAGAAAACTCACATGATTGAGCTTGATCTTGGTGCAATCAATTGGGTTATGCCATGTGTAAAGTCAAGGATTTAAATGGCATGGGTGTAAGGAGCATTTTTGGTCCAATTTGGGTCAATTCATGGTTTTGGCTTGGTTCACTTACCAAGGCTTGATTTGGGCTGATGTGAGATCATTTGGGTCTGCCTCATATGTGTGGTGAAGTCCCCATCCAAGGTGAGGTGGCCAATTTTGGTTAAAGTGTATCATGAATGGGGTTAAAAAGGTTTAGTGAAGGCTTAGGAAAGGCTCCCCTCTTCTTGCCATAAGTGGCATGGTGAGGTGGAAAGGGCTCCCCATAGCTTGCATATGGCTTATTCATGGCTCCATGACTTCATTTGGCTTGCTCATGGCTTGGGAAAAGGTCGGCTCACTTGCATGGAAAATGGGATTTGTCATGATGCTACAAATGGGTTGATTTCATGATGGTTTAAGACTTTGGTCAAATAGGATTATCAAAGGAATGATGAAGAAAAGGTTTCATGTGGGCTTGGTAATGGACTTTGGGCTTTTAAAATTTGGTAAATGTGGGCTTTTAAAATGGTTTAAGGGAATGGGCTTTTATGTTTCAAAATGGGCTTTTAGATAAAAAATTTTGCAAAGGGCCATGCCAAATAAATGTTGGGTTAAGGTTGAAATTGATGTAAAATTAATGTTGAAAAATGTTTTTGGGGGTGTTCCAAAGAGGTTGCAACTTTGTTTGGGTTTTGATTTTGGGGTTTGGGCCCATTTGGGTTAGGTTTGGGTGTAGGCCCATTTAGGGGATTTTGGGTTTGGGTTGAATTTGAATGAGGTTTGGGTCTAAATTTTGGGCAAATTATGTTAGTGTTTTGTTTGTGGGGATGTTAGGAAGATTTTAGAAAATATTTGGGTTAAATTGAAGTTGAATTGGGCTAATTTGGGCTAAGTTTGAGTCATGGGTCAAAATTGGTCTTTAAGGTCAAAAGTGAAATTGGATTCAAATTTCAATCAAATTGGGCTTGAATTTGGTCCAGATTGACATTTGGGATGTTGAATTGAAGTTTAGAATTGAATTGGACCAAAATTGGGGTCAATTGGGTAGGTTTGGTTTGACATCGGGTTCACTTGGGTTTAAAATGGGTTAAATTGGGGGTTTTGGTAAAAGTGGGGTAAATTGACAAAATCAGCCTATGGTGTAGTTGAACAAAATGAAATTGGGAATATATGGGATTTTCTGAAATTTTCTGGGAATTTTTAGAATTTTTTTGAATTTTTGGGTCAAGAGGGGCATTTTGGTAATTTGGAGGGTATTGGGGGTATTTTTGGAATTTTTTGTATTTTTTGCTGTAAATGATCAATTTGAGTGGTATGAAAATGTTTAAGATCAATTTTGAGGAATTTTGGGTGATTTAGGAATTTTGGAGATTTTGAGTTATTCGAGGCTTTTGGTAGGTTAGGAGGGTCCGGGTCCCGGGGGCCAAAAATTGAAATTTTGAAAAATGAAGATTAATCAAATTTAAGTGACATGGAATCGTTTAGGTTGAGCCATGAAGCCATATTAAGCCCATATGAGCCATGAGAGGACTCATTTTGTGTATTCATTATGTTGTTCCTAACCCTCTTGCTTGAGGGCTTAGGGGTTAAGGACCATCCATGTGAATCACCTTCATGAGTCGGGAGGTCAAGTTGGGTATGGGTGTGGTTTTAGGAGATGTGTGAAAGTGTAGTGTATAAGTGTAGTGTGTGTGTAAGTCGGCCCTCACTGGACAGGGCCGCCTAGAGGCGGTCCTAAGGCCGAAGAGTCCTATAGGAACTCATCCTTTAAACTTCCACATTTGACTTCGACCCTCTAGGTGATTAGAGGCATACAATCAAGTTTGTGGAGTTTGCGGGGAGTTAAGAAGTGGTTGAGTTTCTAAAGGGGTAGGTTCCATCTCTAGTCCTCTAAGATAGTCAAAGGAAAAGCCTAAGGCTAGATCCTAAGTACTAAAGAGAGAAGAGAAGACCTCATCAAAAATGAGGTCAACAGGGTCCTACCCAACAAAACTGTGGGCCTTAATACAAATTCAAATTAACCACAAACTGATCATTCCTAGCTCAATGTAAGCAGTTTTCAAGTGAGATGTGATTTGGTTTTGAATTTGAATGAAGGATTAACCGAAGTGAGGTAAAAAATTATGATATGTTATCAGTGAAGATGACTAGTGGTAGCCCATAGTTATAAATAAAATCTATCCATGTGAAATTTTGAAATGACCTCTGCAGCAATTTAAGTGAGCATCATGGCCTTGATTCACTTAGAGCAATAATCCACGGTGATAAGAAAGAACTTGTGTTGGTCACTTAACAGCAAAACTAGCCCAAAAATGTTTAGTCCTGAAATGGAAAAAGGCCAAGGGTTGGCAATCAACTGTAGTTGCAATGGTGAATACTTTTGGCATTGGTCGCATCACCTAGGATGTTCTTCTACATCTTTCGGATGTATCAGTCAGAATTAGTCTTGTCATTATACTCTGTGTACTAATTTGTTTGTTCCAGAATTTCTTCAAATACTCCCTAGAGTGTACCTCTCATATTATATCTTTCGTCTCTTTTTCTTTATGTACCTCAAGTATAGCGATGTGAAAAACCTTCAGAAAAGTTTTTTCTTATCAAGAGATATTGTGTGGCTTTGATTAGAACCTCCTTGGGTTTGCAAAATCTTATGATATCCTCCCGGTCTTGCAGTATTAGATGTAAAGATCAATCAACCTATTTAGTTCATCAGTCTCTAGTTATATCATTTATGGTTCTTCAATGGTCAACCAGACTACTCTTTGGGGCATTCTCTCTCCAAGCGGATGCACTTAGACAAGAGTTCAGCTACTTGGTTATCCTATTGATCAATGTGATCGCTTTTAAAATGTTCAAACTTCCAAATTTCCAGTTTTTCTATATTTAGGTATCATGCCATCATGTTGTCCCTAACTTCAAACTCTCTGTCTACTTGTTTCAAAACTGTTGACCTCATTTTTGATGAGGTCTTCTCTTCTTCTTTTTAGTGCTTAGGATCTAGCCTTAGGCCTTTCCTTTGACTATCTTAGAGGACTAGAATTGGGATCCACCTTCTAGAATTTCAAACCACTTCTAAACTCCCTTGAAACTCTACAAACTTGACTATAGACCCCTAATCACCTAGAGGGTTGAAATCAAATGTGGAAGTTTAAAGGATGAGTTCCTATGGAGATTATTTGGCCTTAGGAGCGCCCTACAGGTGGCTCGGTGCAGTGAAGGGGCTGACTTACACACACACTACACTTATACACTACACCTTCACACACCTATACCTGACTTGACCTCCTGACTCATGTAAGTGATTCACATGGATGGTCCTTAACCCCTAAGCCCTGCGCTAAGAGGGTTAGGAACAACATAGTGGATGCCTCAAATGAGTCCCTTCATGGCTCATGTGGGCTTGATATGGCTTCATGGCTCAACCAAAATGATTTTATTCTACTTATATTTACCCAATCTTTAATTTTCCAAATTTTCAATTTTTGACCCCCGGGACCCTACACCCGCCTAGCCTACCCAAAGCCCTTGAAATTACCCAAATTTTTCAAAATTTCCAAATCACCCAAAATTCCCCAAAATCAATCCCAGACATTTCCACATCAATCAAATTGATCATCCATACCCAAAAATACCAAAAATTCCAAAAATACCTCTCAATACCCTCCAAATACCCAAAATACCCCTCTTGACCCAAAAATCCAAAAATTCAGAAAATTCCCAGAAAATTCCAGAAAATTCCAAATTTTCCCAATTTCATTTTGTTCAACTACACCATGAGCCAATTTTGTCAATTTACCCTACTTTTGTCAAAACCCCCAATTTGACCCATTTTAACCCTAAGTGAACCCAATGTCAAACCAAACCTACCCAATTAACCCAAATTCTGGTCCAATTCAATTCTAAACTTCAATTCAACATTCCCAACACCAATCTAGACCAAATCCAAGTTCAATTTGATTGACATTTGGATCCAATTTCACTTTTAGCCTTAAAGCCTAATTTGGACCCATGACCCAAACCTAACCCAAACTCACCCAATTCAACTCCAATTAACCCCAAATCTTTTCTAAACCTTCCTTAACATCCCTAAAAACAAAACCCTAACATGATTTACCCAAAATTTAGACCCAAACCCCACTTAAATTCAACCCAAAACCAAAAAGCCCAATTTTGACCTAAACCCAAACCTAACCCAAATGAGCCCAAACCCCAAAATCAAAGCCCAACCAAAGTCAAAACCTCTTTGAAACACTCCCATAAACATTTCTCAATACTAATTTTACATCAATTTCAACCCTAGCCCAACATTGGCCCAACTTGGCCCACTTGGACCTATATTGGCCCATTCACCAAAGGAGCCCAAATTCAACCCAATTCAAACCCAAATCACCCCCAATTTGCTTCAAGTCACTCATGACACATCAATGAGCTAAACCCAACAATTATTTGTCCCAAGCTTTTACCAAAATTTCATCCCAAAATCCATTTTAAAATTCAAAAAGCCCACTTTCCTAAACCATTTTAAAACCCATCTAAAACCCTTTCAAAAAGCACAAAATCCACCCTAAAGCCCACATGACATCTCCATTTGCCATCCACTTAATTAAAGCTATTCCCTAAGTCCTAAATTCATCATCAAATCATTCCAAATCAAGTTTCATACAAATTTCCATCAAATTACCAAAAAATCCTAAAATCCATTTTCATGAAATTGACCCAATCTTTTCCCAAGCCAAATGGAGCCATGAAGCCATGCACAAGCCATATGCAAGCCATGGCAGCCACTTTACACATCACCATGTCATTTTTGGCAAAGGGAGGAAGTCCTTTAATGATTCCCTTAAGAGAGATTAAGCCTTTTCATGACTCTTCTAAACCTTGATTAAACATAAATGTACTTAGATGGTGACTTCTCCCCACTAAGCTAGTCGACTTACTCGATACCCTCAGCCCAAAATCAGGCCTTAGAGGGTGAACCAAACCTAAATCCATGACTTGGACCCATTTGGACCCAAAATTAGCTCCTCCCCCATTCCATCTAAATCAAACCCTTTACACATGGCCAATGCCGATTGATTGCACTAAGCCCGACCACGACTTCCCGACCAAGATGGTGACCAATGCACGGCCGGCCGGCCACCGAGTCGCCGGAAAACACCATGGCCGAGAGCTCGCATGTGAGCCCCACTTGAAATTCTCACTGTCGAGCTGCCCCATCCCCGGTGGCCATTGGAGTCGTTCTTCTCTTGCCGAGAGCGGTCGATCCCGAGCCCTAACTCTCCACAGGAGGCCCTCCACCCTCTCCTATTTAAACACCACCCCTCTCGGCCATGAGAGGTGCTTGAAACAAACCTTAAGGAAACTGCGCAAAAGCTGTTCCACACTCCTCCCCATACACGAGCACTTGATCCCCGCTGAAATCCCCCTGCCATTTCTTCTGCGCGAGCTCGATTTCGGAGTTGAAATCTGGGCCCAAAACCGGGCACTTCTCCACGGTGAGCCAATCCCCAAATTGATTGGTTCTACACCTTCACCGGACCAAGGGAAGGTGTCCACCGACAAAGCCCCATCTCCGGGCCACCCGGTTGCTCCAGGCCTCGAAGCTTTGTGATCGGGCTTGGTCGAAATCACACCTGAGACGATTCACGGACCGGGAGACTTCATCTGGAGCTTGCTGGGATCCAATCGAAGGTGCAACAACCCTCAGATCGAAGCCACACTTCTCTGAGCAAAGGTATGAGCTAATTGTTCATCCCGAGCTTCTAGAGATTCTCCATTTCAAATGCTTTAATTTCAATGCATGATCACCGTATAGATGTATTCGTCTCTTCGATACGAATCCATAGAGTATAAGAACACGAAAATCCATTGAGTATCGAGTGAGATCTTAGGGATTTAGTGTGGACGGCTCTCGGGTGAGGACACTTGGGGACGATGAACGGATGCCGTTCATTTAATACACGCGCGAACGGACGGCCAGGATCACGCCGGATCAGGAGACAGAACGAGAACCGCGGGGCCCGGGCTGCTGAGTTAGATGGCGGAGTCGAATGGGATCGCGCCACGCGGCGTTTCGGAGCTGCCGAGGTTGACGCGGCGCCGCGTGGATAAATAGAAAATTAGTGGTATTTTCGATTTATTTAATTCCCTAAACTTCAAAAATTCATAACTTTGTGTAGGAAAATCATAAAAATAAAATAAAAATACCCTCTTGCTCAGTGAACAGAGGAGAATAATGTGGAAAAGAAATTACTTAATTTCATCAAGTATTTTATTTTTAATAATTTATTTACTCTCTGCATATTTTTAATTCTCCATGCATGTATACAATTCACCATGGCATGAGACCAAAGGGCTTTTGAAGCCTCTGAATTTGGGAACATTCCCTGAATTTTCCAAAGTCAGAGGCCATCCCTATGAGAAGTTATTGATTTTTCAAACTTATGTTACTGTTTTGAGTATTTTAATTCCAATAAATAGCATGTTGTGAAATAAATCCTAGAAAAATTTGGTGATGTTCCTTATGACCAGAGGACCCTAGGAAAAATAGCTTTTGAGTTAGTTCATTTAAAATAACTCTAATTGGCTTAAACACTCAAAATAGGTCTCTAATTAATTAGAGCTAACCATACATCAAATTGACTTGAAATCAATTCTCCACTGACCTTTAGGATCAGAGGAACCCACCATAAAATTTTGAGGTCAATTGGACTTGGTTAGCCCTACTAAATGGGTTGATTAAGCCACTTAGTCATTTTAAACTTTAAAAATTCATAACTTTCAAAATATCTTTCAAAAATTCACCAAATTAGTTTTGGAGTCTCTCTGATGTTAGGGAATTTAAGAAAATTAAAATTTCAATTTTCTAAAAAAGTTGATTTTTAATATTATTTTAATATTTTTAATAATTAAAAAATAATAAAAATCACAAAATAATAAAATTCACTAAAATGTCACATTTTGAATTTTAATCACTTATGAACAAACCCCATATTTTTCTTAGGTCTATTTAGTAAGATATTAAATTTTAAAGCTCTAGGGTAATTTTAAAATTAAAATAATGTATTTTCTAGCATTTTCACTAAAATAATTATAATAAATCATAGAAAAATCGAGAAAATTGCAAAATGTGATTCTCCGATTTCCTTGATATCAGAGAGATTTTTTAAAAATATAAAATTCATTTTTCAACATTTATTTTATTTTTAAATTAATTAATACTCCAAAATTTAAAATAATTATAATAAAAATAATAAAATTCAAAAAATCACCAAATTGGTCCAAGTGGTCCTCTAGTCATTAGGAATGTCCCCTAATTTTCTTAAGGACAGAAGCTTTCCCTTGGTCATGTTATTAAATTTTCCTTGAAAATCTCTATTTTCTACCAAAAATAATTATATAAATAAATTAAATACAGAAAAATCACATTTTTTCCTCTCATGTCTTTATTGACATATGAGTGAAGTCACGTAAAAATTTCAAGTTCATTTGAGTTCAATTTAGTGAGTTATGAAATTATTAAGCTTAAAGGGCAAAATGGTAATTAAAATTTTAACCCTTAATTAAAACTTTAGGTTTAATAAAAAATTAACAAGTAAAATATTTGATCTTAATCTGATTTGGATGATTGAAATTTAAATAATTAAAGGGTAGAAACCCATTAAGCAATTTAAAATAATTAAACCTTAACTAAATAATTGATTAAATTTGGAAGAATAATAAAATTGGAATTTTTAAAATAGGGATATTATTAGGAAGAGATTTATTCTTTAATTTAAAAATCCCTAAATTAATTATCTCATTAAAATTCAATTCTTAATTAAAATGATAACTCAAATTCAAAACAATAAAAGACTTAATCATTAAACTAAAATTAAAATTATTAAACTCTTTTAAAAATTTCAATTAAAATTAAAAATAAAATTAAATTAAAAATTAAATTAAATTAAATAAATTAAATTAAATTAAATTAAATTGAATTAAATTAAATTAAATTAAATTAAAATTAAAAGTTGAATTAAATTAAAAGATTAAATTAAATTAAATTAAATAAACAAATTAAATTAAATTAAACTAAACTAAATAAATAAAATTAAATTAAAATTAAATTAAATTAAATTAAAGATTAAATTAAATTAAATTAAATTAAATTAAATTAAATCAAATCAAATTAAATTAAAATTAAATCAAATCAAATTAATTTAATGTAACATCGAATCAAACTAAATTAAATTAAATCGATTTAAATAAAATTAAAACTCAATTAAATTAAATTAAATTAAGTTGAATTAAATATAACATCACCAAAGACATAAAGAATTCAAAATAAATTTAAAGCAACTTGAACACTATTCCAAATTTAAACCCTTTAACTAAAGTTAAATGAAATCACAAACCATTTGAACACCAATTTGCCTCGAGAGCTTTGGTTATCATAACTCCTAAACGAATATTAAATGAAATGTTACTTCACTTATAGGACATTCAAACATCACTAGTTCACTGAGCAAGATAACAACAAAACTTGAAATTTTTGGACGATTAATTCATTTGTGTAATTGAATTCATTTGGACTTAAAGCAATCCTAGAAATATTGAAAAGATGTTTAAGATCCTTCTTAAACACTTTCTCAGTATGATAGGATGTTTATAAGAACAATTAAATTTAATTATTATTTGATGAAGAAAATCGTCTTCAAACCAAAACACAAGGAACCTAGACGTCATAGGAAATGACTAGCTATAGGATTAGGAATTTGGTAGAAAACCATAACCCTTACCTTAGCTTTACCTAGGAACTTGCTTAAATATTCTAATTATGTTTTAAGTGCAGCTTGGAATGACGGGAAGACCCTCAGTGTACACTTTTATTTTATTGCAATTTACTTTCTTGCAATTTACATTATTGCAATTTATTTAACTGCATTGCACTTACTTTTCTTGCATGACGGACAACCATTGCATGAAAACCCACACCTTTAGGATAGTCCCTAAAGCCGAAACCAAAACTAAGTTAAAATTTATTGCAAGATAAAATTCACCGCCACGACATTTCAAAATATAAAACAACTCAAAATTTAATCACAAACAGAACACAAAACTACAATTACAACTAAATTAAAACGTCCCGTTGGATGATCGGGAATACCTCGGATGATGTAACCTACGTGTTGCTAACGGGATTTCCCACGGTCTAAATGAAAGTGTGGAACTCATTCAGTTGAGTTTAGCAAATTCATCCGGACTAAGTGAATCCGATAAAAATAATGATGCCGGAAGGATGGAACCGTGGGATCTTAACCGGTGTCGTTATAATCAACTTTAAGATTTGTTTTAATTAAAACATAAAAAACACTTGGAAATTAAAATTTTCTCTAAACCAAAACACTTTCTTTATCCCCTGATTTATGATTTCTAAAACTAAACCTCTGCAACAACAAGGAGCTCAGAGCATAGTGGGCAGCACGGCCATCGTCGTCAGCAAAACTTGAATCTACATCAACAAAACTTTCCTAGAATTAAATAACAAAGCCATAGGACTTCGAGGTAGTTTGCCTAGTGCAACATAAATCCTCAATTCTTCGTTAGGCATTTGCATTGCAAATTAAGCCCTAACCGGTCTTAGGATTCCGAGGTAGTCGTTCGATACGACAATAAACCCTCATATCTTCGAGGCTATTTGTATGATTCTGTCATAAAAATATAAGCCCTAATTAATTAAAATTGGCAAGATTAAAACATTAAATAAACATTAGGACTTTCCTAAATCCAAGTCAAACAATAGGATAGTCGGGAGATTACCGAAGTTTACTTCGAATCCATAATTTCTCCTACCATTCTTCCTTTGAATTCCCAAAACAAAATCTTCCAAATTTGATCCATTCCCTATTGAAATTCCAAAATTCAATCCCTTGAAAACTTAAACTTTGAAATTCTTGAGAGCAGAATTATTGATTATTATCGAGAGTTTTCTTAGGTGATTCCCGTCACTTAAGATGTAATTAACTATAGGAGCTTGCCCTTATAGGGAATTTTAAAGAACCCAGGTAATATAAACCATGTTTAATGCTTTCATATTAAGCAGGGGAATTTGTCGGTTTATAAAATTGGTTCGCAAACCAAACGGATGTCACAAATCTTCTAGTTTATTTAATCGAGCCCCACCATTAAGCAGTGTGTCTATCCTTGGGGATAGATACACGGTTTGTGGTGCGGTGCTCGTTTATGTAAACTATTTGGGATGTGAGATCGGTTTGATTTCATATCTTAAAATCTTCAAATTTAAAATTATTTTCAAAATCAAATACTACTTTTCAAAATTATTTATTTAAATTAAATTAAAAATTCACCGACAATTTTTGTAGGCGACCTCTTTTCAAAAATAAAACACACGACCTAAAAATATGCATACAAAAACCAGCTACGATTTGGATTTCACTAGAAGATATTGGGCACCCATCTCATTGACAAAGCACATCCCGACAATTAAAGCTTCATATTTGACTTGATTCTTGGTGACTCCAAACCAAACTTCAATTGAGTAGTAGAGGTGCTCCCTAATCAAACTTGTCAAACAAAAATCGAGTCTCGTCCTTATCCGTCTTGAAGCTCAATTGATGTGCAGTATCCAGATCTCGTTTTTGATATGTGCTCCTTCGTTTAGTTTGCTTGGCTCAATAAAGTATGCTAGTAAATCAGCTATTGTCTGAGCTTTGATCGTAGTCTGGAGTACGTAGCAAAATTTTGAATTTGTCGAGCTCCACTGCACATTTAAGAAACTAACCATAATGCTCCGAGCGAATAAGAAGTGTTGATCAGTTATGACCCGAGTGGATTTCTTGGAAAGTATGACCAAAGTCTATGAGCATAAACAAAAGTAGAAAAAGATGGCTTTTCCATCATGGCGCACCCAAGTTCAATGCCTTGGAGGACTCAGTGGACATTGTAAGCTGGGAACTATTTCCTGAAATATTCTCCAAGTAATACTAAACTGATGGCTTCGGGTCTGACCCCCAAGTATAGAGTAAACTCTTCAAATCAATTTGGGGCTCTAGAGAAGTGGTGGAGATGCCAAGGACTCCTTCAATTTCTTGAATGTCTACTCACCTTCTTCCAACCATGCAAAGTTTTTATTTTCCTTAAAACATTGAAGAGTGTTGCACATTTGTTACCAGATTTGAAATAAACTTGCTCTGACATGCGATCCATTTAGCCATCTTCTGCACTTATGTGGTATTCCAAGGGGACGACATTTTAAGCAATGTTTGCTTGTTCTCAGGTTGGCCAGTATTTCCTCTAAAGTTAAGAGGTAGCCAAGAAATTTTCTTGTTGATGATATGAAAGTGTATTTGAGTTGATTTAATCTCATGTTGAATTTTCTAAGTGTTTTCATTTTTCTTTTTAGATCTTTTATGTGTTTTTCAACTACTTTGCTTTTGACCAACTCATCATCCACATACACTTCAATATTATTTTCTTTTTGGTTTTGAGATGATTACAATCATTAACCACTGGAAAGTAGTCCCATCATTTTTGAGCCTGAAGAACATTACATTATAATAGAGTACACCCTCACTCATTATAAAATATGCTTTTTCTATGTTCGTCAAGTGCATCTTTATTTGGTGATAGCCGAAGAAGGTATCCAGGAAGTTCATTACTAAGCAATTGACCATTGAGTTCACCGGTGCATCAATCATTGACATTGGGTAGCTATCTTTCAGACAATAAGTGTTCAAGTTAGTTAAGTTGACAGACATCCTCTGTTTATCATTAGATATTTTCACCATCACTACATTTGATATTTATGTTGGATATTGCACCTCTCTAATATATTTGGCCTTCATTAGTTTTTGCACATCCTCCCAGATCAGTTCAGCCAAGGTGACAGCTTAAGAACTCATCTTTTCTTTGATCAGTCGAGTAACAGTATTGACTTTTAGATGGTGGCATGATGTATCAACTGACATCCTTTGAATTTTAGTGGCTAACCAGGAGAAGACATCCTAGTGGTCTTAGAGGGACTTGATCATCATATCCTTCATCCTTGCATCAAAATTTTTACATATTAGAAAAAATTTACTCGATTGACTTGCAATTGACGAGATCTCAAGGGTTGTCTCTCTAGTCTCGAGACCCACTTTGAGTAGTCATTGACGATTGAGTGCCATCTACTCCACACTTCCAATCATCCTAAGATAGCAGGTATGGGACTTCTCATGGTTACCTAGATGATGAAGACCTTCCAAAAGCCCCAACGTTTACTACCACATGGTACATAAAAGTGAAAACCCTGATGTTAATGAATGGTGGTAGATTGAAGATGGCTTTGCAGGTGGCAGCAAATCAACCACCAAGAAATCCTCCATGATGAACAGTTTTTCATTCTCACCCTTGGTGATCGATAGGGCTATGATTCTCAAGGATTCTTTTCTTTCAATAGCATCTACTATCGGCTAGTAACTTCCTAAACTCATCTTGTCAAACAATGAATTGAAAATGATGTTCATTGAGCTCCATCGTCGACAAGGATGCTACCAATATCATAGTTGCTTATTAAAGTGATAGCGACTATAGTGTCATTATAAGGATTTCCATTGGGGGGAAAATTTTTGTCAGTGAAAGTAATAGAAGGATGTGAGATGGGCTTCAGAGCAAAGGTGGTTATGCACAACTCTCGTGACCAAAGCTTCTTCAAGCTGGCTCGGTGAGATGATTCTCCACCTCCTCTAAAGATGTTTGAAACTACACCAACGATGTGAATAACATGCGCTCTGACGGGCTCATCTGCAATATCATCTATTGGAGCGTTTTCCTATCATTTTGTTCTGATGCCACAAAATCAATTAGTTTTTCAACCCTAATCAACTCCTAGATAAGGTTCTAGAGGTTTTGGAAATCCTTTGTATCGTGGTTGTGATCCTGATAGTATGTGCAATACTTCTTTGGGCCTCGGAGGTAAACTCCGATCTTCATCATGGGTGTTATCTTAAAGTACTCCTTATTTTGAATGGCGTTCACTTCCTCAGCTATTGATTCCATTAATAGGTTTGTCTTTGGCATTCATGATGAGGCAGTAGGCACTCCTTGTATTGAGTCGGCCATCGACCAAGATATTAGACTTGACTCTCACAGTTGTAGGGTCGGTCAGCCACCTTGTGGTCCTTGGGTAATCGATTGTATTCATAACACTAGAAAGTGTAAGGGTGTTAATTGTCCCTCGCTCTCCACATGTCTTCCCTAGTGGGCCTCTTCTGTAGAAGATAGGTGGAAGATTATGCTTTGACAGAAGCAAAGATGGAATTAAATTCCACTGTCAATATGTGATTGTTGCCAAGCTCCAACAACTTAGATAAGGTCTTCAGTCGTTGCAAGCCTAAAGCATATCGACTGGATACTTAGTCTCCCTCCAATTGGCCCTCCTTAGTTGTACTTTTCTATCTTTTAGTCTATTGGATCTTCTTGCGATTCATGCTAGCTCATTACTAATGTAGATGTATCAGATAATTGTTACAACTCATGGCCTATCGACTCTCATGAATATGTAATTACAATCACTTTGTCATAAAACAATATAAAAATGAATCATCAAAACATCACATTAAGAAATTAATTTCATTGAAGAGGTGAGCTAAGCGAGAGGAGAGAAAATTGAAACTAAATATATAAGAAATTAGAATAACTTTTTTATTTTATTCTATATAATATTTTTTACAATGTTTGTGTTATATCTTATTTTCATAATGTTATGTAATTTCAAGAATTTTTGTTTTCTCATTTCATAGATGAACGTATACTTTTTGTTGGAAAATGTGTAGATTAACTCACTTGGAAATTACTACCTTATTTACCAAAATGAACGTAAGAATTCACAATAACATGATTATTATTTTAAATAAACTTTTTTATAATTCTTGTGTTATTTTTTATTATGTTCATATTGTTATATAATTGTGAGAGCTATTCTTTCTCAATCTTTTAGATTAACATATGCTTATGTCGGATAATGTGCAGTTAACTCACTTGGAAATTGCTAAAATAGTTCCTTAGCCTTTTGACACAACTTTTCTTGCCAAATTACTCAATTTTTTGATGAAATACATGTAGATATCCTCTGGTAAATTTCAGTTAGTCGAAATCATTTATGCTAAAGATTTTGTTCGACGGTGTAAATGCATTAAATTTTGATCAAGAGCCCCACAAAATGAGACCACTTCCTACTAGTCTTGCCAATAAAACAAAAAAGAAGTCCGAGTGAAGGTGCCAAGTAATCGCGTATATTACAAGGAGCGAATATGCTAAGATCTGCTAATAAAACAAAGTATAAATTCCCCACAAAATACTCTTCTCTTCTCTCCCACCTCTCTGCCTTCCCTACCTTCCTCTTGCATCCCACACCATTAACACCAAGCCAAAGCCAAAGCCAAAGACAATGAAGCCCCATCAACAAGAACAATCAAACAACCAAAACAACCATTACCAACTCCTCCAATCCCCCAAACTCTTCTTCAACTCCATCTCCTTCCTCCCCCAGATCCTCACTTTCTTCCTCATCTTCGGCTTCGGCATCACCTTCGGCATCATCTCCACCTCCTACCTCAAATCCTTCCCCTTCCCCCTCCAACCCACACAACTCCAATCCCCCGCCCTTCCCCCTTATGACCCCTCACCACCTCCACTCTCCCATCCACCTCCACCTCCTTCACCACCACCTCCGCCTCCTCCTCCGAGAGCTCGAAACGGTCTCAAAGGATTCATTGAGCCAAATGAAATCAGACATGACATGACAGACGAGGAGCTGCTATGGAGAGCTTCCATGACACCAAAAACCAGTTCTTTTCCTTTTAAACGAGTCCCCAAGATTGCATTTTTGTTCCTGACGAGGGGGCCTCTCCCCTTTGTTCCTCTGTGGGAGAAGTTCTTTGAGGGGCACGATGGCTTCTATTCAATCTACGTTCATGCCGATCCCTCCTACAACGAGTCCTTCCCGGTTGGCTCAGCCTTCCATGGCCGGCGAATTCCAAGCAAGGTTAGTCCCTTTCAAATTCTTCCTTTCACAGCTCGTCTTTTTATTCAACTGTTTTCTTTGAATAAAATTACATTAAGAATGTCTGACAAAATTTATATGATGACATGTAATCAAATAAATTATTTTTAAATTATTATTCAAATTAAAATAATTTCTTTTTTCTTTTTCAATTAAATATACATAGAATTTTTTTCTGACATAGTGAGGGAAATTATTTATTCTATATGAAAGAGATGCAATTACATAGGACTTAATGAAGGCCGGTGGCTTAATAATTCTTTTTGATGGCAACACCTCATTTTTAATATATATATATATATATATATATATATATATATATATATATATATATATATATATATATATATATATATATATATATATATATATATATATATATATATACTGCTGTGCTGCAGCCGTGGCCTCGATAGTTTGGGCGGGGTTCTGTAAGTCCACGAAGGTCGAGGGTTCTATCACTCTGCGTAGTGCGGACGGATCGGATAGACATGTGAGAAATTGATATTTGTAATTGGACCATAAAAGCTTGTAAATATTTATTTCCTACTATAATATATATATATATACTGCTATTATTAACTTCTAATGTAAAATATATATTTTTATGCATAAAATTTAAAAGCAAAGTGTTAAAAATGTAAATATCAAATTTTAGGTGTTAGATATGTAAATATATAAGATTTATGTTATATTTATGTAAATTTTCCTTCAATTCTAGTCGATTAGAAAAAGCAAGAAGCTACTTCCGGTGGGGTTTGAAGAGTCCAATTAGGCTGCAATTGGACCTAGTCTTTCTTTGGGGAGTTAAGAAGGGGAAGTACGCTGGAAAAATCATTGCCAATAATATTGTATTTTTATTTTAATATCATTTTAGAAGTAAAATGTAGCATATGTCAATATTTTAATTGAAAATTTTAAATATTCTATTTAACACTTAATCATCACATTACATATGTAATATTTTTTAATTTAAGGTTACATTTATTCTTATTAAAATTTAAAGTAATTATTATTATTGGCACATAATTAATAAATATTTATCATCTGGCATGAATTTTGATGTATGAATGTTCAACTTCACGTTAAAAATCATCCAGAATTCTGATTTCAGTAAGGTTACAGTCATACTAACTAGCTCGACGAGAGTAGCTTAATGACACCGGAAATCTGATCTGAGTCGGAACAAACTTTCAATTTTGCTAAAAAACATAAGAATTAAGTGTTAGACATAAATTTCTCATAAAATTATTTAAAGGTAACTTTTATTTTTGCTGAGTAACCCTTCAATTACAGGTAGTACAATGGGGAGCACTGAACATGATGGAAGCAGAACGCCGTCTTCTCGCAAACGCCCTTCTCGACTTCTCCAACGAACGCTTCATCCTCCTCTCCGAATCCTGCATCCCTCTCTTCAATTTCCCCACCGTCTACTCCTACCTCCTCAACTCCACCACCTCCTTCGTCGACTCCTACGACAACCCCGCCCCCAATTGCCGCGGCCGCTACAACCCCCACATGCGCCCAATCATTCCCGCCGCCTACTGGCGCAAGGGCTCTCAATGGTTCGAACTCGGCCGCAGGCTCGCCGTCCATGTCGTCGCTGACGACCGTTTTTTCCCCGTCTTCCGCCGCTTTTGTCATCCTTCCTGCTACGTCGACGAGCATTACTTGCCCACAATGATCACCATGAGCTTCGGGCAGCTGAATGCCAATCGGAGTCTTACGTGGGTCGATTGGTCGCACGGCGGGGCGCATCCGGCGAGATTTATTCGTCCGGCGGTGACGCCGGAGTTGTTGCGGTGGATGAGGGGCGGCTCCACTTGCGAGTATAATGGGATGAATACTACGGTGTGCTTTCTTTTTGCGAGGAAGTTTCATTCGAGTTCGTTGACTAGATTGTTGAGATTTGCTCCTAAGGTCATGGGTTTTGGCGGGAGGTAGTTTTATAAATGTATAATTTTTTTTTTTATGGTTTTTGTTATTGAATTTGTTGATTGTTTATTAATAATGTGAAGAAAAACTGCAGCTGATTTTCGCTGCCTGAGATGAAGAATTTATGAAACCAAGTATTGAATTTCTGTCCCATGCAGATGCATATAAATGGAATGTGGCAATTGCTTCTTAATATGCATTATAGCTGCAAAGTCATCCTTTTGAAGACTAGTCGGCTTGATAATTTCCTATTTTTAATTATTTTATATTTTTAGCTTTAATTTTTAATTTGAAATAAAACATATTGCTACGAAGATAATTTAGTCTTAGATTTGACTTATGTTAAGAAAGGTTGACGTAGACTTAGGAAGACTTGAGCTTATTGTATAAAAAATGATCTTAATTTATTAGAATTAAATGAAAATATGATACTAAATATGATGCAATGGAGAAAAAAGATTCATGTAGCCGACCCCACTTAGTGGGATTAAGGCTTTGTTGTTGTTGGTGTTGCTGCTGCTGCAAAAGAGATAATTTATTCTCTTAAAAAATCAAAATAACTCTTTTAACAATCTTGTGAATTAAAAAGGTGATTAACTTTTAAAAAAAGAAAGAAAGAAATAACGAAAATTCTAATAATAAGAATAAAAATAAAAATAATATGCTTAAGCGTCATGGATTCAAAGCCGTCTTATTTTAAAAACGACGGGTGTACCATGCCATTCATTGGGAAAAATATTAGGTTAGGACTCCAATGCATTATGAGTTCAATGGTGGGTGCAAACTACGTCTGGAATCCGGATGTAATATTTTTTCCATTCATTGATCAGAGAAGAGTAAAACATAACATCATTAATACGCATTAACGGGTCCTAATTAACTAAAAGTACCAAAGACTATTAGAGACTTTCCGGCTGATATTGATTCCGATTATGGTGGCTCACTAACTGAAAACCAGATCAAATGGCCCTCCAATCTTGATTTTATTTTTATTTTTAAAATTTTTAAAATAGGTTTATTTAGGATATTTTTCATATAATTTTATTTTTATTTTTAACAACAAACTTTTAAAGAATCCAAAGTTATCGAGTTCAAGCGCTGACCCTGCCAGAAGATTAAAAAAAAATCACATAATTTTAAGAGTTTTGAATTTTTTTCTTGACTAACTATTACGATTATCACCAACAATTACCCACCCGTTATCTCTCTTCATTGTCTGCCACCACTCCTGCCCTACTACTTGACAAATAACCAATGTCATTAAAAAATAAACCATTTACTTTAATATTAAATAAAAATTCAAGTATAATTTATCATATTAAATAGATTTTATTTTTTAATCAAGTTACAAACAAAATAAAATAAAAGTAAAATATATAACATCTAAGTAACCTCAAGTGCCCTCCAAGCCTTCTCCTTAAAGCATATCCCATTCCTCATTAGCGAAGAATTGCCAAAATGCTACTAGAGTAAAGTAGTAAAATAGTCCTAAACTACATGGGGCTATTTTTGTCCCAGAGCTTATAGATGTACCAATTGATCTCCGGACACTTTAATTTGAAGCAAAGTTAGTCTCTTTAGAGGACTATTAGAACCCTAATTTAAAGAGTTTGTGAATAAATTTGACACTTTTAGAAATTATGGGACTAAAACGATCCCATGTACATAGTTAAGGTCTATTTTTGCACTTTGCTCAATACAACTGTGCCAAGAGCTTAGGAGTAGTTTTTGCAATGAGTAGTTAAAGGGCTTCTCTTAAACACCTCTCTCCCACTCTCAATCTTCTCTCTTTAGGTTTCTATTCCATATTTGTATGTGGAATGATGCCTTTATAGATTTTCTTAAATGGTCTCTTCCCTAAAAGATTTGATTGCATCAAAGCTAATGATAGGTTATGACTTCCTTGAAATAGTTATTTACATATCGGACAATCCCTAAGCAATTAACAAGCTCTGTCGCGAGTTAATTGATATCCAACAATTGGGTGAAGCTCGAGTTGGAATTAGCTCAGAGTATAGTTGTCTATATGATGAGTATAGACGATAGTTCACACTCACTAAATAGAAGCAAATATATGCAAAATCACAAATACAAATTTTTGCTTCAATTCAATGCCAAAGTTTTCACTAGATTTATGGTGGACTTCTAAAATAATATTTTGCGATAAATTGTTCTTGCATTATGAAAAATTATTCGTGAAGAGTAATAAATCAATGTAATAGCGTTGTATAAAAATCTACACACATAAATAAAAGAAGTGCTAAAATAGGAACACTGGAAATTTTACATGAAAATTTTGAAAAGGAAAAAAATAGTAAGGCTTGGCTTAGTTAAAATAATTCACTAAATATTTCAAGGTACAAGGTTTTATTTTCTTTTTTATGTAGAAATGATGGTGTTACAATATTCTGACTTAATTATGAAGATCAGGAAACAACTGTCTAGGAATAATAATTGTGTTATAACAAGTACTAGTTGTGGTTGGCGATGATCTTTGATGCTAATTAGTTTTCCATTTTCGTTAAGAGTGTGGACTTAGTTATCAACTTCCTCCCCTCATGTTGTAAATTAAATCTTATTTATAGAATTATGAAAGAGATTATTTTTTAGTAAACTTATCCAAAATCACAAAACAATCCATTGGTTGGTTTGTGTTGATTCATTTAATCATGGATCGCTCTTTTAGTTTTTAAGTGTCTTAACAATCTAATTAAGTGATCTTGAGCTCATTGTATTTCTTTTATAAAGAGAATCGATTTGGTTGTTAGCATGCCAATTTTTATGATCATTTGTTATTTCATTATTGATTTGAATCTTCCAATCATAATTCAAGTGCTTGTCGATCGCCAAATGAAAATTTGTTGGTCGCTTTAAAATAATTCACTAATATTTCAAGGTACAAGGTTTTATTTTCTTTTTTATGTAGAAATGACGGGGTTACAATATTTTGACTTAATTATGAATATCAGGCAATAACTGTCTGGGAATAATAATTGTTTTATAATAAGTACTAGTCGTGGTTGGCGATGATCTCTGATGCTAGTTAGTTTTCCATTTTGGTTAAGAGTGTGGACTTAGTTATTAGCTTCCTCCCTTCTTATTGTATATTAAATCTTATTTATAGAGTTATGAAAGATATTATTTTTTAGTAAATTTATCCAAAATCACAAAACACTCCATTGGTTGGTATGTGTTGATTCATTTAATCATGGATCACTCTTTTAGCTTTTAAGTGTCTTAACAATCTAAGAATTGAGTGATCTTGAGCTCATTGTATTTCTCTTATAGAGAGACTCGATTTATTTGTTAACATGCCAATTTTTAAGATCATTTGCTATTTCATTATTAATTTGAAGTATCCAATCATACTTCAAGTACTTGTCGATATATATATATATATATATATATATATATATTTGAAAAGTAGTATTTTATTTTTGAAAATACGAGACCAAACCGATCTCATATATACAATAGTTTGAATAAACGAGCACTACACCACAAAGTCATGCATCTATCCTGAGGAACAGACACACTACTCAATAGTGAGGCTCGATTAAATAAACTGAAAAATTTATGACGTTCGTTTTGATCTGCAAAGCCTTCATGCCGACGGATAAGTTCCCTTATCTAATATAAAGGATTAGATAAGGTTTATATTAAACAGGGTTCTTAAAATTTTCTATAAGGGCAAGCCCTTATAGTTAATTACATGTTAGAAAACCGAAGTCACCTAAGAAAACTCTTGATTTATATCAGAGGTATTTGTCTTCATGAATTCAAAGTTTATGGTTTTCAAGGTTGGACGTAGGAAATTCAAATGGGAAAAATCAAATAAAAACAGTTATTGTATAATCTAAAGGAAGAAAGGTAGGGCGTGTCACAGATCCTTAGGAGAGCCTCGGTGTCTTCCTAAATTATCATATTATTTAGGCTTCAATTTTGGAAAGATATTATTAGATATTCCATCCCGCCAATTTTATTATTTAGAGCTTACACTTGCATGATCTTGATCATGCAACTAGCCTAGGAAGATATGAGGACTTACGTCGTACCGAATTATAAGCTCAGAGCCTAAGAAGAGTTAGGACTTATACTGCTCAAGATGACTATGCAGGAACATAAAGATGAGTTAAGGATTTACGTCGTGCTAAACGGACTACCTTGAAGTTTTATGACTTGTTTGATTCTAAAGAAAGATTTGTTAATGTAGACTTTTTTACTCTCTCGAAGATGTTCTTTTGCATGCCCTTATTGTGTTGCGCACGGTGTTTGCTCCGAGCTCCTCAGTGAAGCAGAAGTTTTAAGGTTTAAGGTTCAAAAGGTTTTACTGTGTATGTTTTCAATGTTTTGGTTTTATTGTTATTGTTGCTTAAGAGTTTTATTTGGGGGGAAATTTTAATTTAATTGGAGCGACACCGGTTAGGATTCCAAGGTTCCCTCATTCTGATATCACTAATTGGAGCGATACCGGTTAGGATCCCATGGTTCCCTCATTCTGATATCACTATTTTTATTCAAATTTACTTAGTCTGAATGAGCTTTTAGGCTCACTTAGACCAGAGAATTTTTGTTAGCCACCGTAGGCTACATCATCCAAGAGATCATTGTAAATCCAAAAGGAGTGTATTATGTTCGTTCACTAGGTTTAAAAGTGTATGTTTAATTTTGAAAAATGTATTTTTGTCATTTTGTTGTTTTAGTTTTGGTTTTGCATGTAAAGTAAATAAACACATGTAAGAAAATATAGTAAAGCAAATAAAAAAAGTATTGTAATGCATAAAATAAAATGTGTACCCGAGCTTGTTCTACCACTGCATGGTTAGTGTCATAAAGCATAATATAATTTGCAGAAAATATAAATAAATTGGAGGGAAATAGAGCAGTAAATCCTAATACATAGAAGTAGCAAAGCATGTCGTATCAAAAATACGAACAGGCAAAACAAAACCCGTAGTCACATATGGAAAATTATGTATAGATATAAGACATCGGTAAATGTGAGGGCTCAAAGCTGAACTGTGTGCTTCCTGACCTTGAATGAGAGTTATCAATCTGACCATCTACGGAGGGTAATCATATCCTCGATTCAAATGATTAATCGTGGACCTTTATAAGATTTCATAAAAAAATTTTAGTTTCTCAAGCAAAAGTTGTTGTTTAAGTTCTGTATAGAATTTATTTTAACAAGCAAAATAAATTTTTGTTTTATTTTTGTAAATTTTTGTTTTACTTTTGTAAATATTTTTGTTGGGACTACCGGCAACCTAGGAGCGTTAAGGAAAACAATCCCAATAAGAGTTGGTGAATAGTATCATTGGTCATTATCCTTTCCCCCCATTGAAGGTCCTCAAGTTAGGAGATACTATTCTAAAATTCTCACATTGTATCACTCGTTTAGCACACATTAGCATTATCGTCATCGTTTGAGACACTTAGACCTCAGACTTTTACCAGTCCGATGATTCATATATGACAAAAACAAATGTCCCCATTTTCTTACAAGAGTTTGAATACCTTATAGAAAACTCAAATCCTTGAGCTTTGGGTTATAAATGCAGGATAAGTAGTTTAGGACATTTCTATTAATTTAGGTGAATTAACGCGTCCCAAAGCATAACTTGTTGGGTCCATAAAGGTT
Organism: Papilionanthe hookeriana x Papilionanthe teres; assembly: GCA_022702705.1. Lineage (NCBI taxonomy): Eukaryota > Viridiplantae > Streptophyta > Magnoliopsida > Asparagales > Orchidaceae > Papilionanthe > Papilionanthe hookeriana x Papilionanthe teres. The sequence continues at coordinate 157,768,130 of CM040422.1, read as the reverse complement.
TTAAGAATGATTTTCTTCATCAAAGCATAATAAGTTCAATTATCCTTCAAAATATCCAAAGGATCATAAAAGCGTTCGGGGCATAACCCTAAACAACTTTTAAAATCCTTTGAATCGTTTCAAGTTCATTTGAATTTATTATGTTGTTGAATCATTCAACCACAGTTAAGTTGGGATTTAGTGATGATATTTTAACCTGCGATTAATGAACTTTAATGTTTAATTATCCCATGAGCAGGGTAACTAAGTATTTACTTGATGTTCGAATTAAAAGTTATGTGGGTCGATGCCCTTAAGGGAAATTTGAATTATTAAGTATCTTTACACTCTATTTTGGTTGGGCTTGTAGTGTTCTAAGGGTAATTGACACGCCTAAAATATATATATTTTTTGCTATATCATTTTACTCATTTTTGATGATATTACACTTTAAAGGAAGGTATTTTGTATGTTTTTTTGGTTCTAGGTACAAGAAATGGTGATTGGTGCAAAAGGAAACAAAAACAGTGCAATTTGGAGCAAAAACGAGCAAGAAATGAAATTCTGCCCTGACACTTTTCGATAAGTCTTTTGATGTTTAATCTCTTTTACACTTCTTGCATATTTTTAAATGAGATTATAATTTAAAGAAAGGTTATTTTATGCTTATTTTGTAGGGCTATCTGTTACAAACACAACACAACTAAAACGGGGCGAATCAGAGCTAAAACGGAGCCAAACGGAGCAAAATGGTGGAGTTGCGTCGAGCCTGCTCGCCGACGGCGGCCACGATCTCGCAAACGGCGAGATTTTTCAGAAAACACTGAAAAGTACCTGAAAAGCTCGCCAACAGCGAGCTCGCTAGACCGATTTTTGGCTGATTTTGGCCTAAATTAGACGTATTTGGAATCTTTTTCGAAGGGGTACTTATGGAAACTCTTCAAACTTCGTTCATACTATTTAAAATGGCGAATATAGGTTAGAAAGTGAGGAATTAAGAGAAGAAAAAGTGGAGAAAAAGCTGGATAATGTTTAGTAATCTTAGATTAAGAGTAAAAATGTAGATTTCTACCCTTTTGGAGAGATTGGAGAGGAGATTTTGAGAGAATTTTTAAGGGATTTCACTAGCATCGCATGGATCGCCGGGAGACTTTATGGGAGAGATCTTTGTCTTTCTTTCAAAGGGAAAAAGCTAAGTATTGTTCTTCATTACCTTATAATTTTGTAAACATTTATTTAGTGGATTTGCTTTGGTTAAATGAAGTTTCAGTTGTGTTTTCTTCGCGCTTCGCGACGTATCTCTCTTACATTTTCTTCTTCTTTGGAAATAGCGGTATTAGAATATTATGCCATTATTTTCCTTTTACTTTTCTTTTGTAATGAGTAGAAATCATGTTTAGGATTTTGTGATACATGGTAGAAGTAAATTTAATTATAAATGTGATGGTTTTTACTTGCACTTAATTTACATTGCAATTAAGGCTCGTTGTAATGTTAAAATTTATTGTGAAAACATACGATCCGAGAGGGTTATGCTTTATACAACTAAGTACGAACCACATTCAAATTCCATGGATGATGAAGTTCGTAGGGATTGAATGCAAATAAATAAGGAAATAATATTAATCGGGCGTAGAATTGGAGATTTTAGAGTGACAGGCTAAAATCCTCAATTTGGTCCTATCGTTTGGGTGCTGAAGTGCAGATTGTTAGCCCTCAGGCGAGGGGAACGTGAGAGCTTTGAAGTGAGAGCCGGTATCCTCCCGACCTAGCCGCATATTCGAGTAACCAAGTATAGGATTAGTCGATGTTCTTTATGCACGGACCAAAGGGTACGGAATATGATTGCTCATATTTGTCACATACGATATTAAATGCATCTCATTCGATACATTTTCTATTTCATTACATAAGAATAGTAGTTTTTAATATCTCAAATTTCTCCAAATCAACTCATCCAAAAGGGTTATCTTTAGAATTATTATTTGCATTTAGTTATAGTTCTTATTACATTTAACTCTTGTATTTAGGCGTAGTTGCTAGATAAAACACAATTTTAATCAACATTCCAAACTAAGGACTTATTAGTAGTAGACTAGAATTTGACTAAAGACCTCTTACTTCACTTATTTGTGAAATCGATATTGGGGTTTTTAAAGAAAGCTTCTATATTACTGAAGCGATACATATACTTGAGTAGTACCCTTAGTATGTAAAATATTTTCTATTTTTTATATCATTTAAGATTTTACACACTAGGCGTTATTTATAAATTGGGTCAAGTTTTTTGCCATATTTTGGAAGTTAATTTACTGCGTAATTGCGGGTCGGGTCAAGTTTTGGTGCCGTTGCCGGGGAAGCTTCGGTAAGAACTTTAGGAGAATTTTAGTTGAAGTAATTAGGCTTAGACTTGGAAAACTGTAGTGTCGTAAAAACTATTTTTGTGTGAAAAGTGTTTTTATATGAAAAAGTGTTGTGAAAAAAATAAAAAAAATTTGTTTATATGAAAAATAAGGTGTGCGTGAAAATGCTTTGTTGTGTTGAATATATTTTTTATTTAATTTATTTAATTGCTAATGTATTGTGTGTTATGTTACGTATGCGAAACAAAGGATCTGTAGGACTTGTGCTTTATGATCCCGAGTTTGAAGAAAATAAAAAAATAAAAATTCAGAAAGGACTCAAAAAACTAGAAGTGGAAATGGAAAACTTTCAAGATAATAAATTGGAAAATCATCATAAATTATTGAGGGATTGCATAAATCCTACGACAGATGAAATTCACTTAAGTATACAATACCCTGTCGTAGAAGCTGACTCATTTGAAATAAATTACGAGATTATCCAGTCGGTGCGGAACAATCGGTTTGGGGAACTCTTTCGGAGGATCCTTATTTACGCTTATCAAATTTTCTAGAACTTTGTGCTACATTTCATTATAACGATATGCCAGACGATGTTGTTAGACTAAGGCTTTTTCCTTTCTCACTAAGGGATAAGGCTAAAATATGGTTATACTCGTTAGCATATGATTCTATTAAAACTTGGGAGGAGTTAACTCAGAAATTCTTAGCTAAGTATTTTCCACCTTCAAGGACTACTCAACTTAGAAACGATATTATCTCATTTTGTCAATATGAAGGGGAATCAATATACGAAGCCTGGGAAAGATTTAAGGAACTTCTAAGAAAGTGTCCGCACCACGCTCTGCCCGATTGGTTAATCATTCAAACTTTTTATAATGGGTTAGTAGGATCCCTTAGGTCTATAATTGAAGCTTCAGCTGGTGGATCATTATTGTCAAAAACATTTGATGAAGTGTATGCATTAATTGAAAAAATGGCTACAAATGAATTTCAATGGCCCTCTACAAGGGTAAATCATAATTATGTAGCCAGTGTTCATGATACGGATTCGATTTCAATTCTTGCATCTCGGATTGCTTGCAATATCAAGAAAGTTGGACCAATTTGGAATGAACCAACCTTAATTTACTTACGTAAGTGAGGAAAGATCATTAGGGCATATAATTGATTCTAAATTATCATATGAGACTTTAAATACCATAAACAACACTGTACTCTAACTTTTACAACCAGAGTTGAGAGAACCATCGTAAATTTAAGCTGGAATCATACTTATTGATGGTGTAAGCCTAAAATGGGAAAATAATCATGCAAATCATAATGGAAGTTGGAATAATCAGGGGAACAAAAAATATAGACCTTTATATCCACTGGATTCTAATATTGATAAAAAATTTGAGGATAAGAAGATGTCTATGAAAGAAGTGGTATTGCAAATGGGAAACCAGTTGCAAAGTCAAAATACTGCGATTAGAAAGATAGAGAATCAGTCGGGACAAATTGCTAATTCACTTAGTAATAGACCCCAAGGAACACTTCCTAGCAACATTGAGATCAACCACTAAAGAGAACACTAATGAACAAATAGAAGTTGTCCAATTAAAATGTGGAAAAGAAATAGAGGATGTGGTTAGAAAAGAGAAAGATGTTGTGAGAGAAACAAAGGAAACTAAAAGACCTGAAGAACATGTTTCTAAGGATCTGGAAAAATTAATATCTCCAACTAAAATCAGATTAGAAAAACCACCACCTCCATTTCCTCGAAGACTTAGACAACATGAGTTGGATAAAAAATTTTCAAAGTTCATGAAAGTACTTAAGAAGTTAACAATAAATATTCCTTTCATCGAAGCTTTGGAACGGATGCCAAGTTATGTAAAGTTTATGAAGGATATATTAAATAAGAAAAGGAAATTTGGGGATTATGAGACAGTTGCACTAAGTGAGGAGTGCAGTGCCATACTACAGAAAAATTTTTCTCAGAAGCTTAAAGATCCTTGTAGCTTTATAATTCATTGTGCGATTGGAAAAAGATTATATGGAAAAGCTTTATGTGATTTAGGAGTAAGCATTAATTTGATGTCTCTATCTATATTTAGAATGTTATGTTTAGTCAATATTTCTCCCACTATCGTAACCCTTACGTTATCCGATCGATCTATCATTTATCCAAAAGGAGTTATAGAAGACATGCTTGTTAAAGTGGATAAATTTATCTTTCCTTTGGACTTTATTGTATTAGATATGGAGGAAGATAAATAAATTCCAATTATTTTAGGGAGACATTTCCTTGTTACTGGACAAGCTATGATAGATGTGCAAAAAGGAAAGTTGACTATGAATATTAATGACCGAGAAGTCACTTTTGATGTATTAAAGACTATGAAATATCCGAGTGAGAGAAAAGATGATGATTATTTTTGGATTGATGAAATTGATTATTTAAGTAAAGACCATTTCCAAGAAAGTTTTGAGAGTAAGTTAAAAGATGAAATTGAAATAGATTTTCATGATGAGTTAAAAACTTTATTTAAAAAGACTGTATGTATGTTCAGGAGAGGTGTGAAATGATGGACGATACCAAAAATAGTAAACTTTTAATTTCATTTGTTGAAAAATCTCATGAACTTAAGATGGATGTACCCCATATAATTTTAAAGCCTACCTATTTAGGGAATTCATCTACACAACCAGTTTTTATATCTTTAGATACGACTCAATCACAAGAAAAACTTGAATTAAATGATGAATAAGATAAAATTATTGAACTAGGATTTGGAAGAGAATTTGAGGATAAATTTCAAAAGAACTTTGAGTTGAGAAAAGAGGATAAGGATATTGGAAGACCATTAGAAGAAATTCCTAGGGAATTAGAAAAACCTATTTCCTCAACTAAGATAAATCCTCAATCATTTAATAATTATAAAGGGAGAGAATTGGAAGATAACTTGAATAATAAGAGTTACATAGAAGAATTTGATATAGAATCTAAATTATCTAGAGAGAATTTAATCTAAAATTTCAAAGATATTGAAGTATCTTATAAAGATCCATTTCTTATAAATTTCAAGGATGATATTAATATGCGGATTGAGAAAATTAATAGAATAATATTGGATCTAGAAAGAAATATGAGGAACAATGATATAAATCAAATCGAAAATGAAGAGCTAAATGAAAAATTAAAATTTGAGGATTTTATAGGAATCCCTGGATCTGAAAATGATTGGGCGATTGATCGAGGATTACTTAATTGAAATTTTGATCCAGGTGGAATCATTTGTCGGGCTAAAGATGTTAAACCAAGCGCTTTATGGGAGGCAACCCATAGTTATCAGCGTGCTTTGATTTAGTGTGCTTGAGAGTCATGATTGTTAGTGATCTATTGTATTTGCTTTATAGTGGATTGATCAGTTTGATTGATGATTGGTAGATGTTTGGATTATTAGTAGTTTGATTTGATCTTTGTTGTCGGCATATTTTTAGGTTGTGTGTTTTATTTTGAAAAGGGGGTCGCCTAACAGAAGTTGTCGGTGAATTTTTAATTTAATTTAAATAAATAATTTTGAAAAGTAGTATTTGATTTTGAAAATAATTTTAAATTTGAAGGTTTTAAGATATGAGATTAAGCCGATCTCACATCCCAAATAGTTTATATAAACGAGCACCGCACCACAAACCGTGTATCTATCCCTAAGGATAGACACACTGCTGACGGTGGGGCTCGATTAAATAAACTAGAAGATTTGTGACATCCGTTTGGTCCGCGAACCAATTTTATAAGCCGACAAATTCCCCTGCTTAATATGAAAGCATTAAACGAGGGTTTATATTACTCAGGTTCTTTTAAAATTCCTATAAGGCAAGCCCCTATAGTTAATTACATCTTAAGTGATGGGAATCACCTAAGAAAACTCTCGATAATAATCAATAATTCGCTCTCAAGGATTTCAAAGTTTAAGTTTTCGAGGATTGAATTTTAAAATTTCAATAGGGAATGGATCAAATTTGGAACATTTTGTTTTGGGAATCCAAAGGAAGAAAAGTAGGAGAAATCACAGATTCGAAGCGAACTTTGGTAATTTCCCGACTATCCTATTGTTTGGCTTGAGTTTAGGAAAGTCCTAATATTTATTTAAATGTTTTGATCTTGCCAATTTTAATTAATTAGGGCTTATATTTGTATGATAAAATCAAACAAATAACTTCGAAGATGTAAGGGTTTATTGTCGTACCGGACGACTACCTCGGAATCCTAAGACCGGTTAGGGCTTAATTTGCAATGCAAGTGCCTAACGAAGAGTTGAGGATTTATGTTGCACTAGGCGAACTACCTCGAAGTCCTATGGCTTTGTTATTTAATTCTAGGAAAGTTTCTGTGCAAGTAGACTCGGGTTTCTGTCGATGACGATGGTCGTGCTTGCCCACCATGCTCCGAGCTCCTTGTTGTTGCAGAGGTTCAATTTTAGAAGTCATAAATCAGGGGATGAGAAAAGTGTTTTGGTTTAGAGAAAATCTTAATTTCCAAGTGTTTTCAATACTTTAATTAAAACAAATCTTAAAGTTGATTATAAAGAAACCGGTTAAGATCACACGGTTCCATCCTTCCGGCATCATTATTTTTATCGGATTCACTTAGTCCAAATGAATTTGCTAAACTCAGCTGAATGAGTTCCACACTTTCATTTAGACCGTGGGAAATCCCGTTAGCAACACGTAGGTTACATAATCCGAGGTATTCCCGATCATCCAACAGGACGTTTTACTTTAATTGTAATTGTAGTTTTGTGTTACGTTTTGTGAGTAAATTTTGAGTTGTTTTATATTTTGAAATGTTGTGGCGGTGAATTTTATCTTGCAATGACTTTTAACTTAGTTTTGGTTTCGGTTTTAGGGACTATCCTAAAGGTGTGGGTTTTCATGCAACGGTTGTTTATCATGCAAGAAAAGTAAGTGCGATGCGATTAATGAAATTGCAATAATGTAAATTGCAAGAAAGTAAATTGCAATAAAATAAAAGCGTACCCGGAGGGTCTTCCCGTCATCCCAAGCTGCACTTAAAACACAATTAGAATATTTAAGCAAGTTCCTAGGTAAAGCTAAGGGAAGGGTTATGGTTTTCTACCAAATTCCTAATCCTATAGCTAGTCATTTCCTATGACGTCTAGGTTCCTTGTGTTTTGGTTTGAAGACAATTTTCTTCATCAAAGAACAATTAAATTCAATTGTTCTTATAAACATCCTATCATAGTGAGAAAGTGTTTAAGAAGAATCTTAAACATCTTTTCAATATTGCTAGAATTGTTTTAAGTCCAAATGGATTCAATTACACAAATGAATTAATCGTCCAAGAATCTCAAGTTTTGTTATCTTGCTCGATGAACTAGGACATTTGAATATCCTATAGGTGAAGTAACATTTCATTTAATATTCTGTTTAGGAGTTATGATAATTAAAGCTTTTGAGGGTAAATTGGTGTTCAAATGGTTTGTGATTTAGTTTAATTTCCATTAATGGGTTTAAATTTGGAATAGTGTTCAAGTTATTTTAGATTTATTTTGAATTCTTTATGTCTTTGGTGATGTTATATTTAATTCAACTTAATTTAATTTAATTTAATTTAATTGAGTTTTAATTTAATTTAATTCAATTTAATTCAATTTAGTTTGATTTGATGTTACATTAAATTAATTTGATTTGATTTAATTTTAATTTAATTTGATTTAATTTAATTTAATTTTAATTCATTTAATTTAATTTTTAATTTGGTTTAACTTAATTTAATTTGGTTTTATTTATTTATTTAATTTAATTTAATTCATTTAATTTAATTTAATTTGTTTATTTAATTTAATTTAATTTAATTTAATTTAATTTAATTTAATTCAACTTTTAATTTTAATTTAATTTAATTTAATTTAATCCAATTTAATTTACTTAATTTAATTTAATTTTTAATTTAATTTTATTTTTTAATTTTAATTGAAATTTTTAAATGAGTTTAATAATTTAATTTTAGTTTAATGATTAAGTCTTTTAATGTTTTGTATTTGAGTTATCATTTTAATTAATAATTGAATATTAATGAGATAATTAATTTAGGGATTTTTAAATTAAAGAATAAATCTCTTCCTAATAATATCCCTATTTTAATAATTCCAATTTTATTATTCTTCCAAATTTAATCAAATATTTAATTAAGGTTTAATCATTTTAAATTGCTTAATGGGTTTCTACCCTTTAATTATTTAAATTTCAATCATCCAAATCAGATTAGGATCAAATATTTTACTTGTTAATTTTTTATTAAACCTAAAGTTTTAATTAAGGATTAAAAATTTTAATTACCACTTTACCCTTTAAGCTTAATAATTTCATAACTCACTAAATTGAACTCAAATGAACTTGAAATTTTTATGTGACTTCATTCATATGTCAGTAAAGACATGAGAGGAGAAAATGTGATTTTTCTGTATTTAATTTATTTATATAATTATTTTTGGTAGAAAATAGAGATTTTCAAGGAAAATTTAATAACATGACAAAGGGAAAGTTTCTGTCCTTAAGAAAATTAGGGGACATTCCTAATGACAAGAGGACCACTTGGACCAATTTTGGTGATTTTTTGAATTATATTATTTTTATTATAATTATTTTAAGTTTTGGAGTGTTAATTAATTTAAAAATAAAATAAATGTTGAAAAATGAATTTTATATTTTTCAAAAATCTCTCTGATATCAAGAAAATCATAGAATCAAATTTTAAAATTTTCTGATTTTTCTATGATTTATTATAATTATTTTAGTGAAAATGCTAGAAAATACATTTTTTTAATTTTAAAATTACCCTAGAGCTTTAAAATTTAATATCTCACTAAATAGACCTAAGAAAAAATATGGGGTTTGTTCCTAAGTGATTAAAATTCAAAATATGACATTTTGGTGAATTTTATTATTTTTGTGATTTTTATTATTTTTTAATTATTAAAATATTAAAATAATATTAAAAAATCAACTTTTTTAGAAAATTAAAATTTTAATTTTCTTAAATTCCCTAATATCAGAGAGGCTCCAAAACCAATTTGGTGAATTTTTAAAAAGTATTTTGAAAGTTATGAATTTTTAAAGTTTAAATTGACTAAATGGCTTAATCAACCCATTTAGTAGGGCTAACCAAGTCCAATTGGCCTCAAAATTTTATGGTGGGTTCCCCTGATCCTAAAGGTCAGTGGAGATTTGATTTCAAGTCAATTTGATGTATGGTTAGCTCTAATTAATTAGGGATCTATTTTGGGTGTTTAAGCCAATTAGGGTCATTCCAAGTGAGTTAACTCAAAATATATTTTCATAGGGTCCTCTGGTCCTAAGGAATATTACCAAATTTTCTTAGAATTTATTTCACAACATGATAATTATTGGAATTAAAATACCACAAACAGTGACATAAACTTGGAAAATACATAACTCTTTATAGAGATGGCCTATGATCTTGAAAAATTCAGGGAATGTTCCCAAGATCAAAGGCTTCAAAGTCCTATGGTCTCATGCTATGATGAGTTGTATACATGCATGAAGAATTGAATGATTGAAAACACTATTTAATTAATTAAAAATAAAATATGCATCAAATAAATATAAAATCACTTCCACATTATTCTCCTCATTTCAGTGAGTAAGAGGGTATTTTTATTTTATTTTTTTGAGTTTTCTATGAAAAGTTATGAGTTTTTGAAGTTTAGGTTCAAAAATAAATAAAAAAAAATGCATTTCCCGCTCAAATGACACGTGTCGCGCTGCTACTGGCTGGCGTGGTTGCCTGTTCACGGATAAAGCTACCGTCCAACTCCATCAGCGCCGTCCGTGGGATACATGCCTGATCGGACGGCTGCTGCTCCTCTTTCTTTGTTCTATTCACTCAAAACCGTCCAACTTCAAACCTTGATATCTCCCTCGATTCTCAACGAAATTTAATGAATTTTTTTTAAAATGATCGTCTAATTGAGTAGCACACATCTATATGGTGATGATATACTTAAAACATGTGAATAAGAACAGAAAATTAAAACATGCTCGGTTGGAGGAGAAAAAAATTGATACCTTTATCCAAGAGGTGAGGCCTCAATTGGAAATGATTTGATTGAACTTAGAAATGCTTGGAGAAGCTTTGGGAACAATTTGGCATAGTCTCCCCAAGGTAAATCTTGCATCTCCTCCCCTTGGTCATGGAGGTGGGGTTTAAATAAGGAAGGTTATGGTGGAGCTTGGGTGGCCATGAGGGTTGGCTTGGTTCATTCACCAAGGTTTTTTTTGCTGAGAAAAACTCACATGATTGAGCTTAATCTTGGTGCAATCAATTGGGTTATGCCATGTGTTAAGTCAAGGATTTAAATGGCATGGGTGTAACATTTTTGGTCCAATTTGGGTCAATTCATGGTTTTGGCTTGGTTCACTCACCAAGGCTTGATTTGGGCTGATGTGAGATCATTTGGGTCAGCCTCATATGTGTGGTGAAGTCACCATCCATGAATATTTTGATTAAACATGGATTAAGGTGAAGCATTAAAAGAGTTAAAACCTTTTTATGGGGGCTTAAAAGAGGCTCCTCCTTTTGCCATTAGTAGCTTGATCACATGTCAAGCCTTCCATGGCTTCATGTGGCTTGTCCATGGCTTGCATGGCTCACCTTTGGCTTGGGAAAAGTGGAGTCAATTTCATGGAAATGGATTTAAGAAAAATTTTGGTATTTAGGGGTGATTTGGCATGAGGCTTGATTTGAAATTATTTGATGATGAATTTAGGACTTAGGTAATGGCTTTAATTAAGTGGATGGCAAATGGAGATGTCATGTGGGATTTAGGGTGGATTTTGGGCTTTTTAAAATGGTTTTAGATGGGCTTTTAAGATGGTTTAGGGAATGGGCTTTTGAATTTTAAAATGGATTTTGGGTTGAAATTTTGGTAAAGGCTTGGGCTAAATAATTGTTGGGTTTAGCTCATGGATGTGTCATGAGTGACTTGAAGCAAATTGGGGGTGATTTGGGTTTGAATTGGGTTGAATTTGGGCTCTTTTGGTGAATGGGCCAATATAGGTCCAAGTGGGCCAAGTTGGGCCAATGTTGGGCTAGGGTTGAAATTGATGTAAAATAAATGTTGAAAAATGTTTATGGGAGTGTTTCAAAGAGGTTTTGACTTTTGTTGGGCTTTGATTTTGGGGTTTGGGCTCATTTGGGTTAGGTTTGGGTTTAGGTCAAAATTGTGCCTTTTAGCTTTGGGTTGAATTTGAGTGTGATTTGGGTCCAAATTTTGGGCAAATCATGTTAGTGTTTTGCTTGTGGGGATGCTAAGGAGGATTTAGAAAAGATTTGGGGTTAATTGGAGTTGAATTGGGTGAGTTTGGGTTAGGTTTGGGTCATGGGTCAAAATTGGTCTTTAAGGTCAAAAGTGAAATCGGATTCAAATGTCAATAAAATTGGGCTTGAATTTGGTCCAGATTGACATTTGGGATGTTGAATTGAAGTTTAGAATTGAATTGGACCAAAATTGGGGTCGATCGGGTAGGTTTGGTTTGACATTGGGTTCACTTGGGTTTAAAATGGGTTAAATTGGGGGTTTTGGTAAAAGTGGGGTAAATTGACAAAATCATCCCATGGTGTAGTTGAACCAAATGAAATTGGGAATATTTGGGATTTTCTGAAATTTTCTGGGAATTTTTGGAATTGTTTTTGAATTTTTGGGTCAAGAGGGGCATTTTGGTAATTTGGAGGGTATTGGAGGTATTTTTGGAATTTTTTGTATTTTTTGCTGTAAATGATCAATTTGAGTGGTATGGAAATGTTTAAGATCAATTTTGAGAAATTTTGGGTGATTTAGGAATTTTGGAGATTTTGAAGTTATTCGGGGCTTTTGGTAGGTTAGGAGGGTCCGGGTCCGTGGGCCAAAAAGCGAAATTTTGAAAAAATGAAGATTAATCAAATTTAAGTGACATGGAATCGTTTAGGTTAAGCCATGAAGTCATATTAAGCCCATATGAGCCATGAGAGGACTCATTTTGTGTATTCATTATGTTGTTCCTAACCCTCTTAGCCAAGGGCTTAGGGGTTAAGGACCATCCATGTGAATCACCTTCATGAGTCAGGAGGTCAAGTTGGGTATGGGTGTGGTTTTAGGAGATGTGTGAAAGTGTAGTGTATAAGTGTAGTGTGTGTAAGTCAGCCCTCACCAGACCAGGCCACCCAGGGCAGTCCTAAGGCCAAAGAGTCCTATAGGAACTCATCCTTTAAACTTCCACATTTGACTTCAACCCTCTAGGTGATTAGGGGCATACAATCAAGTTTGTGGAGTTTGCGGGGAGTTAAGAAGTGGTTGAGTTTCTAAAGGGGTAGGTTCCATCTCTAGTCCTCTAAGATAGTCGAAGGAAAAGCCTGAGGCTAGATCCTAAGTACTAAAGAGAGAAGAGAAGACCTCATCAAAAATGAGGTCAACAAATGGACTCCCGATAGGTGTGGTGTGCTGACGGAGCACACCACGCGTATGGCGTTGACCGAAGAGATCAACACGACCAAAACGAAGTCCGGGTGACAAACTTGGGACGGAAGCAAAAGAATTTCCGCCGGGGAGTATCGGGTATGTTCCCAAAGCTGGAGATACCCGAACTCTCGGCTGGGGAAAAGAAAAGGAGGTGAGCTCCAAATCACAAGATTTTAAGAGATTGGATTTTAGATTCGTTTCATTTTTTTTATTTCAAGTTTTAATTTTGAGTTTGAATTTCGATTTGAGTTTCAATTTTAGTTTTATGCGAGAGAAAAGAGTAGAGTTAAGGCCCACCGAACGCATTTGTATGCTGAGAAGGAAGCGAGATCGAACCTATTCCATATGTGTATGCTGAGAAGGATTAAGACCGAGTCTATCCCAAATGTGTATGCTTGAGAAAGAATTGGACAAAGCCTATCCGAAATGCAAAGTGCTTTAATTTCAATTTCTTGCTGAGAGGATCAAATTTTGAGATTGCTCGAGAAAGGAGTAGGATCGTGCCTATCCCGAGTACTGAGAATTGTTGAGAAGGGAGTAGGGCGGAAGCCTATCCCGAGAGCTGAGAATTGCAGAGAATGTCTTCGAGATGGGAGTACGGCGGGAGCCTATCCCGAGTGTTGAGAACTGCAGAGAAGGGAATGAGGCGGAAGCCTATCCCGAATGTCGAGAATATGCTAAGAATTGTTGAGATTGCTGAGGATTGCTAAGAATGCCGAGGATTGCTAAGAATATGCCGAGGATTCGTCGAGATTGCTGAGGATTGCCGAGAATGCCGAGGATTGCTTGAGATTGTCGAGGATTCGTTGGGGATTGCTGCGAATTGCCGAGAATATGCTGAGGATTCGCTGAGATCGTCGAGGATTGCTGAGATCGTCGAGATCGTCGAGGATTGCTGAGGATTGCTGAGATTGCTAAGAATGCTGAGGATTGCTAAGAATATGCTGAGGATTGCTGAGAATTGCTGAGATTGCTGAGGATTGCTGAGATTGCTGAGGATTGCTGAGATTGCTGAGGATTGCTGAGAATTGCTGAGATTGCTGAGGATTGCTGAGAAGGGAGTAGGGCGGAAGCCTATCCCAAGTGCTGAGAACTGCTGAGATTCTGTGAATGCAGAGATATTGAAGAATTTTGCTGACTTATGCTGAGACTGAAGAATTTTATTGAAATTTATTTATGCAGAGATTGAGGGAAATTTTGCTGAGGTGTCGGCATATTTTTGGTTGTATTGTATTTTAAAAGGGGGGTCGCCTAACAGAAGTTGTCGGCGAATTTAAATTTTAAATTTGATTTAAATATATATATAATTTAGAAAGTAGTATTTGGCTTTGAAAATAATTTTTAAATTTGAAAGTTTTAAGATATGAGATTAAACCGATCTCACATCCCAAATAGTTTATATAAACGAGCACCGCACCACAAACCGTGTATCTATCCCTAAGGATAGACACCTGCTTGATGGTGGGGCTCGATCAAAATAAACTAGAAGTTTTGTGACATCCGTTTGGTCCGCGAACCAATTTTATAAGCCGACAAATTCCCTGCTTAATATGAAAGTATCAAACAGGGTTTATATTACACAGGTTCTTTAAAATTCCCTATAAGGGCAAGCCCCTATAGTTAATTACATCTTAAGTGACGGGAATCACCTAAGAAAACTCTCGATAATAATCAATAACTACGCTTTCAAGAATTTCAAAGTTTAAGGTTTTCGAAGATTGAATTTTGGAATTTCAATAGGAATGGATCAAATTTTGGAACATTTTGTTTTGTGAATCCAAAGGAAGAAAGGTAGGAGAAATCACCGATTCGAAGTGAACTTCGGTAATTTCCCGACTATCCTATCGTTTGGCTTGAGTTTAGGAAAGTCCTAATACTTATTTAAATGTTTTGATCTTGCCAATTTTAATTAATTAGGGCTTATATTTATATGATAAAATCAAACAAATAGCATCAGAAGATGTGAGGGTTTATTGTCGTATCGGACGACTACCTCGGAATCCTAAGACCGGTTAGGGCTTAATTTGCATAAAATGATTATGCAAGTGCCTAACGAAAAGGTTGAGGATTTATGTTGCACTAGGCAAACTACCTCGAAGTCCTATGGCTTGGTTATTTAATTCTAGGAAAGTTTTGCTGAAGTAGGTTCAAGTTTTGTTGATGACGATGGCCGTGCTGCCCACCATGCTCCAAGTTCCTTGTTGTTGCAGAGGTTTAGTTTTAGAAACCATAAATCAGGAGATGAGAAAAGTGTTTTGGTTTAGAGAAAATCTTAATTTCCAAGTGTTTTTTACGTTTTAATTAAAACAAATCTTAAAGTTGATTATAACGACACCGGTTAAGATCCCACGGTTCCATCCTTCCGGCATCATTATTTTTATCGGATTCACTTAGTCCGGATGAATTTGCTAAACTCAGCTGAATGAGTTCCACACTTTCATTTAGACCGTGGGAAATCCCGTTAGCAACACGTAGGTTACATCATCCGAGGTATTCCCGATCATCCAACGAGGACGTTTTAATTTAGTTGTAATTGTAGTTTTGTGTTTGTTTGTGATTAAATTTTGAGTTGTTTTATATTTTGAAATGTTGTGGCGGTGAATTTTATCTTGCAATGACTTTTAACTTAATTTGGTTTCAGTTTTAGGGATTATCCTAAAGGTGTGGGTTTTCATGCAACTGTTGTTTTATCATGCAAGAAAAATAAAGTACATTTGCAAGAAAGTAAATTTGCAGGATAGTAAGTTGCAAGAGAGCAAATTGCAATAAAAAATAAAAGCGTACCTGGAGGGTCTTCCCGTCATCCCAAGCTGCACTTAAAACACAATTAGAATATTTAAGCAAGTTCCTAGGTAAAGCTAAGGGAAGGGTTATGGTTTTCTACCAAATTCCTAATCCTATAGCTAGTCGCCTCCTATGACGTCTAGGTTCTTTGTGTTTTTGTTTGAGGACGATTTTCTTCATCAAAGGACAATTAAGTCTAATTGTTCTTATAAATATCCTATCATATTGAGGAAGTGCTTAAGAAGAATCTTAAACATCTTTTCAATATTTTCAGGATTGTTTTAAGTCCAAATGAATTTAATTATATAAATGAATCGATCGTCCGAGGTTTTCAAGTCTTGTTAACTTGCTCGAGTGAACTAGGACATTTGAATATCCTATGAGTGAGGTAACACTTCATTTGATGTTCCATTTAGGAGTTATAATAATCAAAGCTTTCGAGGGTAAATTAGTATTCAAATGATTTGATTTAAGTTAAAGGGTTTAAATTTGGAATAGTGTTCAAGTTGCTTTACATTTATTTTGAATTCTTTATGTCTTAGGTGATGTTATATTTAATTCAACTTAATTTAATTGAGTTTTAATTTAGTTTAACATAGTTCAATTTAATTTGATTTGGTGTTTAATTAATTTGATTTGATTTAATTTAATTTAATTATTTAATTTAATTTAATTTAATTTAATTGTTTAATTTAATTTAATTATTTAATTTAATTTAATTTAATTATTTAATTTAATTTAATTTAATTATTTAATTTAATTTAATTTAATTATTTAATTTAATTTAATTTAATTGTTTAATTAAATTAAATTTAATTATTAAATTTAATTTAATTTTAATTTAGTTTAATTTAATTTAATTTGTTTTAATTTAATTTAATTTAATTATTAAATTTAATTTAATTTTAATTTAATTTATCTTTAATTTACTTTATTTTTAATTTTAATTGAAATTTCAAAAGAGTTTAATAATTTAATTAAGTCTTTTAATATTTTAAATTTGAGTTATCATTTTAATTAAAAATTGAGTATTAATGATATAATTAGTTTAGGGATTTTTAAATTAAAAAATAAATCTCTTCCTAATAAATATCCCTTATTTTAATAATTCTAATTTATTATTCCTCCAAATTTAATCTATTATTTAATTAAAGTTTAATCATTTTAAAATTATTTAATGGGTTTCTACCCTTTAATTATTTAAATTTCAATCATCCAAATCGATTAAGATCAAATATTTTACTTGTTGATTTTTTATTAAACCTAAAGTTTTAATTAAAGGTTAAAAAGTTTAATTACCATTTTACCCTTTAAGCTTAATAATTTCATAACTCACTAAATTGAACCCAAATGAACTTGAAATTTTTATGTGACTTCACTCACATGTCAATAAAGACATGAGAGGAGAAAATGTGATTTTTCTCGTATTTAATTTATTTATGTAATTATTTTGATGGAAAATAGAGATTTTCGAGGAAAATTTAATAACATGACCAAGGGAAAGTTTCTGTCCTTAAGAAAATTAGGGGACATTCCTAATGACCAGAGAAGCACTTGGACCAATTTTGGTGATTTTTTGAATTATATTATTATTATAATTATTTTGAGTTTTGGAGTGTTAATTAATTTAAAAATAAAATAAATGTTGAAAAATGGATTTTATATTTTTCAAAAATCTCTCTGATATCAAGGAAACCAGAGAAACAAATTTTGCAATTTTCTGATTTTTTTTATGATTTATTATAATTATTTTAGTGAAAATGCTAGAAAATACATTTTTTTTTAATTTTAAAATTACCCTAGGGCTTTAAAATTCAATATCTCACTAAATAGACCTAGGAAAAATGTGGGATTTGCTCCTAAGTGATTAAAATTCAAAATGTGACATTTTGGTGAATTTTATTATTTTTGTGATTTTTATTATTTTTAATTATTAAAAATATTAAAATATTATTAAAAATCAACTTTTTCAGAAAATTGAAATTTTAATTTTCTTAGATTTCCCTGATATCAGAGAGGCTCCAAAACCAATTTGGTGAATTTTTGAAAAGTATTTTAAAAGTTATGAATTTTTAAAGTTTAAAATGGCTAAGTGACTTAATCAACCCAATTAGTGGGGCTAACCAAGTCCAATTGACCTCAAATTTTTATGGTGGATTCCTCTGATCCTAAAGGTCAGTGGAGAATTGATTTCAAGTCAATTTGATACCTGGTTAACTCTAATTAATTAAAGACCTATTTTGGGTGTTTAAGTCGATTAGGGTTGTTTTGAATGAACTATGCCAAAATCTATTTTTCCTAGGGTTCTCTGGTCATAAGGAACATCACCAAATTTTCCTAGAATTTATTTCACAACATGCTATTTACTGGAATTAAAATACTCAAAACAGTGACACTGAACTTGAAAAATCAAGAACTCTTCATAGGGATGGCCTCGACTTTGGAAAATTCGGGGAATGTTCCCAAATTCAGAGGCTTCAAAAGCCCTATGGTCTCATGCCATGGTGAATTGTATGCATGCATGGAGAATTAAAACAATGCAGAGAGTAAATAAATTATAAAAAATAAAATACTTGATGAAATTAAATGATTTCTTTTCCACATTATTCTCCTCCGTTCACTGAGCAAGAGGGTATTTTTATTTTATTTTTGTGATTTTTCTACACAAAGATATGGATTTTTAAAGTTTCGATATTTAATAAATACATTAAATACCCTATTTATCTACTTATCCACGCGGCGCCAGCGAAACATCGGCAGCTCCGAAGGGGTACGTGTCGCGCTGTGATTGGGCGCCGCCATCTGAGTCATCCGTCCCGGGCCCCGCGGTTCACGTAACATTCCCTAGTCCGGCGCAATCTGAATCGTCCGCTCGATACACGCGCGATCCAACGGCTCCTGGTCATCGTCTACGACTGGTGTGCACCCGTGACCGTCAACCTTCTAACCCTAATTTCTCACTCGATTCTCAACGGATTTTCGTGTTCTTATGCTCTATGGATTCGTCTTGAAGAGACGAACACATCCATACGGTAAACATGCATTTAAATTGACTCAAAGTAAAATGAGAATCTCTGGAAGCTCGGGAAGAAGAGGAGTCCATACCTTTGCTCGGAGAAGTGAAGCTTCGATGCGAGAGTTGTTGCACCTTCGATTGGATCCTAGTAAGCTCCGGATGAAGTCTCCGATCCGGTGACTTGTCCAGGTTGGACTTCGACCACGGCCGATCACAAAGCTTGGAGGCTGGAACAATCTGGGTGGCTCTAGAGATGGGGCTTTCGGTGGGGAACTTCTCCTCTTGGTCCGGTGAAGGTGTAGGACCAATCAATTTGGGAATTGGCTCACTGTGAAGAAGTGTCCTGGTTTTGGGCTAAAGTTTGAGCTCGAAATTGGGCTCGACTAGAGGGAATCGAGGGCTGGAATTCGGTGGGGATCGGGTGCTCCATGTATGGAGAGTGATGCGGAGTGATTTTGGCGAGTTTCCTTAAGGTTTCGTTTAGCACCTCCTTTGGCCGAGAGGGTGAGGGGTTTAAATAGGCATGGCTGGAGGCTCTCGGGGAGTTTAATGGTTGGGATCGATTTGCTGCGGTGAGGAGAAGAACAGCTGCAATGGCCATTTGGAGTGAGGCGGCTCGGCAAGGTGGAATTCCAAAATTTGGCTCCTCCCGAGGTTTCGGGCATGGTGTTTTCAGGCGGCGGGTGGCCGGCCGGCCGGGGTCGGGTCACCCTCGAAGCTCGAGTGGGTCGGGGCTGGAGGCTTGTGCGATCGATTGAGGTTTGACATGTGTAAAGGAGTTTGATTTAAATGGAATGGGAGAAGGCTCACTTTGGCTTGGTTTGGGTCAACCCACCATTTTGGGCTTGGTGCACCCTTCCAAGCTCTGATTTTGAGCTGAGGGAATCATTTAGGTCAGCTTAGAAGGAGTGGTGAAGTCTTCATCCATGATGAGGTGGCTAAACATGGTTTAGTGTGTGACATGATTAAGGTAAAAAAGGGTTAAAGGAGGTTTAAGAAAGAACCCCCTCTTCTTGCCATAAATGGACTAATGACAAGTCAAAGCCCTCATGGCTTCATGTGGCTTGAGAATGGCTTGTTCATGGCTTCATTTGGCTTGGGAAAAGGTTGATTTGTTTCATGAAAAGGGTTTTAGAAATTTTTGACATTTAGGGGTAATTTGACATGTGGCTTGATTTGGAATGGTTTAATTGATGATTTTGAAACTTAGGGGTGATTTTGATCAAATGGATGATGAGGGGAAGTGTCATGTGGGCTTTAGGATGATTTGGGCTTTTAAAATTTAATGAAGATGGGCTTTTAAGAAGGTTTAAGGGAAGTGGGCTTTTAAGTTTAAGGATGTGTTCATGGATGGGAATTTTTGTAGGAGTTTGGGCCAAATAGTTGTTGGTTTTGGTTTAGGGATGTTTCATGGATAATTTGAAATAGATTTAAGGTGGTTTGGGTTTGAATTGGGTTGAATTTGGGTTTATTTGGTAAATGGGCCAATGTAGGTCAAATTGGGCTAACTTGGGCCAATGTTGGGCTAGGGTTGAAATTGATGTAAAATAAATGTTGAGAAATGTTTATGGGAGTGTTTCAAAGAGGTTTTGGCTTTGGTTGGGTTTTGATTTTGAGGTTTGGGCCTATTTGGGTTATGTTTGGGTTTAGGTCAAAATTGGGCTTTTTGATTTTGGGTTGAATTTGAGTGGGGTTTGGGTCAAAATCTTGGGCAAATCATGTTAGGGTTTTGTTTGTGGGAATGTTAAGGAAGATTTAGAAAAGATTTGGGGGTTAATTGGAGTTGAATTGGGTTAGTTTGGGCTAAGTTTGGGTCATGGGTCCAAATTTGGGCTTTAAGGCCCAAAGTGAAATTGGATCCAAATGTCAATCAAATTGGGCTTGAATTTGGTCTAGATTGGTATTGGGGATGTTGAATTGAAGTTTAGAATTGAATTGGACCAAAATTGGGGTCAATTGGGTAGGTTTGGTTTGACATTGGGTTCACTTAGGGTTAAAATGGGTCGAATTGGGGGTTTTGACAAAAGTAGGGTAAATTGACAAAATTGGCCTATGGTGTAGTTGGACAAAATGAAATTGGGAATATTTAGGATTTTCTGGAATTTTTTTGGGAATTTTCTGAATTTTTGGATTTTTAGGCCAAGAAGGGTATTTTGGGTATTTGGAGGGTATTGGGGGGTATTTTTGGAATCTTTGGTATTTTTGGGTATGGATGATCAATTTGAGTGATTTGGAGATGTTTGGGATTGATTTTGGAAAATTTTGGGTAATTTGAAAATTTTGCAAAAATTTGGGTAATTTCAGGGTTTTGGGTAGGTTTAATAGGTGTAGGGTCTCGGGGGTCAAAAATTGAAAATTTAGGAAATTGGAGATTGGGTGAATTTAGGTGGAAAGAAATCATTTTGGTTGAGCCATGAAACCATTTCAAGCCCATATGAGCCATGAAAGGACTCATTTGAGGCATTCATTATGTTGTTCCTAACCCTCTTGCGAGGGCTTAGGGGTTAAGGACCATCCATGTGAATCACCCACATGAGTCGGGAGGTTAAGTTGGGTATGGGTGTGGTTTTAGGAAGTGTGTGGAAATGTAGTGTGTAAGTGTAGTGTAAGTCGGCCCCTCACTGCGACCAGGGCCACCTGGGGGCGATCCTAAGGCCGAAGAGTCCTATAGGAACTCATCCTTTAAACTTCCACATTTGATTTCAACCCTCTAGGTGATTAGGGGTCTATAGTCAAATTTGTGGAGTTTGCGGGGAGTTTAGAAGTGGTTTGAATTTCTAAAAGGCGGGTCCCAATTCTAGTCCTCTAAGATAGTCAAAAGAAAAAGCCTAAGGCTAGATCCTAAGCACTAAAAAGAAGAAGGGAAGACCTCATCAAAAATGAGGTCAACATGAGGTCCATGGGGAATTTTTGCTGAGATTCAGTTTATGCAGTGGTTGTGAAAATTTTTATTGATATTTGATTTATGCTATGACTATGAAGAATTTTACTGAGATTTGGCTTATGTTGAGATTTGAGAAAGATTTTGCTGATATTTGGGAATGCAGAGTTTTATGAATGCAGAGACTGAACATATTGCTGAGATTTATGAATGCAGAGATTGTGAAAACATATTGTAAAGTGCAGAGAATGTTTGTAGAAGTTCACGTAAATGCTGAATTTTATCAAAATGCTTATGCAGAGATTTTTGAAAATTCACAAGGTGCAGAGTTCTTTTGTTTTGTTCAAATGTTGACTTTTATTTTGATTGATGCAGAGTTTTATTTAGTTTCATTTGTTTTAAGAGCTGGACCCAGTTTTTGACAAGTGCGACATCAGTGCTTCGTAGGACAAGAATTTGTCTCTGATGCATCACGATGCGCAGTACTTCTGAGGGTACCATCAAGCTGATTGAAATCAATCGTAGATAATAACTCACTCTTTAAGTTGCTATCGGAATTTATATTCTTTCAAGCACCTATAAAGATGTGTTATCTCTTAGGACGTCACAGTTTAGGAGGCTGCAACTTCGTAGCTTTGTTCGTAGCAGTTGTCATTTGATTTTGTCACCGATTTTGTAAAGGGTGTTACACTGTCTTCGAGAAATTACTATGACGTTCTTTGAACTGACGTTGAAGTTGTATTTGCTGGGAGCTGAAGGATACGACTTCGGGGTTGAATTTACATTAACTGCTAATGTCGTTGTCATTTGTTTAATTCTTTCTTCCCGGGCTTAAGTAGATTTCAAAATTTATGTTCATGTGATTAAAATATTTTTTACCGTCCAAAGATATTTCTGAGCCGATTAATGACCATCCAAAAGACATAAAATCACTTGACTCTTTTCAAAGCATAATATCAGAGGAAACTTCTTAAGGTTGTATTTCAAGTTTTATTAATCAAGGGAGGATTAAGACACCAATTTTTGATTATATGCTTGCCTCAAGCTTCTTCTCAGGGAGCATTCTTTTTCTTTCTCATTTTTTTTATTGAGCTTTTCGCTCTCCTTTTTTATTGAGGATTACTATATCTGGTGGAGCACATGTTAAAAATTTTGAATGTCTTGATTGAGACACCAATTTTTGATTGTGTGCTCACCTCAAGCTTCTCCTCAGGAACTTTTTTTTTTCTCCTTTGTTTTCTGAGAATTACTGTATCTGGCAGTGCATATTTTTGTTAAAGATTTTGAATGTCGAAACTCCCCTAATTAATAATTCCAAAATGTTTCTTAACATGAATCCTGGGATATTATAACTTATTCGAAAGTCCGGACCCGACCACATGGCGGGAAATTAAAAGGCTCGTGATATCCCGAATCAATTACTCGTATTTCAACCACACTTACTTCATTTTGAAATCAATTTAGGACCCGATCCAAATTCCTTAAAGTAAACGACTCGATTATTAGAGCATTAATTTCATTCTTCCACGAAACCATAGTCTTAGCAAAATATCCAAATTTAAGCTTTCCAAACATTGAGCGATTACGGACAAAAACAAACTCCTTGTCATTCATTCAATGCGGTAAGAAGGAAGGTACATACCAATACGATCGTGCTAATATCTTCTTTCGGCGTCAAAAGTAATAGCAACCAAAAAGTGTCACGTCCGTTGTCGATTGCGTAGGAACCAATTGAAGCAAACAAATCGCTCGAAATCATATTGATATAACTTATTTCAAGTTCCTTTCAAATATTCATCGAGGATTGTTACGCTTCCATTCTTGAAGTTTTTCTCCGGCCATTCTTTGAAGCCGATACTGACCTTCAATGGTGTGCCCAAGCATTCCGTGATATGGGCAATAGTTGGGATGATTCTTCTTGTTAACTTCCGTCGGTTTCTTTGCCTCGGGCAATCCGAACTCGGGCTTCTTAATCAAATTCGGAACATCCGTACTCTTGATTCATCTTCGAAAGAATATACTCGCTTAGTTTCTTGGCCGTAGATGGACCCTGTCTTCCATCCATCCGAAGCGACCACTCGTTGAGACGACTGTTGATAAGCATCGTTGTCGAGGTCGTTCAATCTGGATCCGCATTGGTCGCTTGCCTTTATCCACCATTGCCATTGTCTCGGACTCTTCGAATCTCTTGACCGGCTCTAGCTTTTCGGAATTTTACGGAAAACCCAACTGTTTGGCTTCCTCTTGCAAACTTCCAGCTTTGCAAAGTAGTTTCTCGAACGTTTTGATTGTGAATCCTTTGAGGAGAAATGCAACTGGTCCATGGATGCTCTTTAAGAGAATTTCAATCGCATGTTGCTCCCGGAGCCGTGGCTCACACTTCGAGCTCAAATTTCTCCATCGCAAAATGTAGTCTACCAATGTTTCGGTTGGCTTCGTCGCTCCACCACAAGATCACCGATGGTGATATGGTGTCTCAGCTCCGATGAACCGCTTAACAAAGAGGTCTTCCAATTCTACGAACGTTCTCACCGAACCATTTAGCGGCTCCGCGTACCGGTCGAATGCAACCCCCGAAAGGCTATTCACAAATTGACGACACAACAATGCATCGCTACTCCCGCGTTGCGGCAACTTGCTCGAAAGTGTGCAACATGCTTGTCGGGGTTTCGATACTCATCAAAAATCTTGAAGCGAGGTGATACGAAACCTCCGGGATATTGAACGAGCATCAAACTCTCCGGGGTATGGTCTACCCTTCGAATCGATGTTCGTTCTTTAGACCGAGCCAGGGCTTCTCTCACCTGCTTGTTCCACCATTTGCTTAATGTCTTGTTCGGTGCTGGACCACGAGCCGAATCCCTCTTCGTTGTACATCGACGGTGAACTCCCTTCTTTCATCCGTAACATTAATGGTCTCTAGTTGGTTTGTTTTCGGAGGTGTTATTCGCGGTGATTGTGACTTTCCTTGAATTGTGGCCATAGCAGATCATCACTTCTTCTAGTTGCTTCTTCAAATGGTTGATATGTTCATCTCGTTGTTGAATGGCCCTTTACCAATCCTCTGCGGCATTCTCTTCACCAAAAGGCGGAGTGTCGCTCGCAGATAATGTTGATTGGGTCTCGACGACGTCGATTTCTGTAAATTCACCTTCCATGAAATCTGCTAGTTCGTAATCTTCCTCTTCAATGTTGTTTTTCTGATCTTTAGACGGTTGTGCAATGTTAGCTCAAAGCTTTTCCACGACCTCCTCAATTGACTTTCCTTTGATGACTTTAAGGTCAACTTGGAGATTTTCGAGAAACATCACTTATTTCCCCGAGCACTGGTGTCGTCGCGTAGAAGTCAATTGAATCATCTGAAATCATATTTATATAACCTTTTTCAGGTTCTTTTAAATATTCTTCCCGGATTACCACCTTTCCACTTCTGAAATTCTCCTCAAGCCAATCCTTGAAGCTGAAGCAGTCCTTAATGGTGTGTCCAACGAACCTGTGGTATGGGCAGTACCTTGGAAGTCCTTTCTTGTTGATCTCGTCGGGTTTCTTCGGCTCTGGTAGTTTGAATTTTGGCCTCTTGATTAGATTTTTGAAAATCTTTGCCACGGCATCATCCTTGAAGGAATAGTTTCTGTGTAACCGATCTGACGTTGTTGGAACCTTTCTTTCGCCTATCTGGTACAGTCTCATCTGGAACAACTGTTCTTCAGACCGTTGCAAGTGCTGTTGCGGCTGCTTGACTTTCACTAATTGGAGCGATACCGGTTAGGATCCCATGGTTCCCTCATTCCGATATCACTATTTTTATTCAAATTTACTTAGTCTGAATGAGCTTTTAGGCTCACTTAGACCGGAGAATTTTTGTTAGCAACCGTAGGCTACATCATCCAAGAGATCATTGTAAATCCAAAAGGAGTGTATTATGTTCGTTCACTAGGTTTAAAAGTGTATGTTTAATTTCGAAAAATGTATTTTTGTCATTTTGTTGTTTTAGTTTTGGTTTTGCATGTAAAGTAAATAAACACATGTAAGAAAATATAGTAAAGAAAATAAAAAAGTACTGTAATGCATAAAATAAAATGTGTACCCGAGCTTGTTCTACCACTGCATGGTTAGTGTCATAAAGCATAATATAATTTGCAGAAAATATAAATAAATTGGAGGGAAAGAGAGCAGTAAATCCTAATACATAGAAGTAGCAAAGCATGTCGTATCAAAAATACGAACAGGCAAAACAAAACCCGTAGTCACATATGGAAAATTATGTATAGATATAAGACATCGATAAATGTGAGGGCTCAAAGCTGAACTGTGTGCTTCCTGACCTTGAATGAGAGTTACCAATCTGACCATCTACGGAGGGTAATCATATCCTCGATTCAAATGATTAATCGTGGACCTTTATAAGATTTCATAAAAAAAATTTAGTTTCTCAAGCAAAAGTTGTTGTTTAAGTTCTGTATAGAATTTATTTTAACAAGCAAAATAAATTTTTGTTTTATTTTTGTAAATTTTTGTTTTACTTTTGTAAATATTTTTGTTAGGACTACCGGCAACCTAGGAGCGTTAAGGAAAACAATCCCAATAAGAGTTGGTGAATAGTATCATTGGTCATTATCCTTTCCCCCCATTGAAGGTCCTCGAGTTAGGAGATACTATTCTAAAATTCTCACATTGTATCACTCGTTTAGCACACATTAGCATTATCGTCATCGTTTAGACCTCAGACTTTTACCAGTCCGATGATTCATATATGACAAAAAAAATGTCCCCATTTTCTCACAAGAGTTTGAATACCTTATAGAAAACTCAAATCCTTGAGCTTTGGGTTATAAATGCAGGATAAGTAGTTTAGGACATTTCTATTAATTTAGGTGAATTAACGCGTCCCAAAGCATAACTTGTTGGGTCCATAAAAGTTTTAAGAATGATTTTCTTCATCAAAGCATAATAAGTTCAATTATCCTTCAAAATATCCAAAGGATCATAAAAGCGTTCGGGGCATAACCCTAAATAACTTTTAAAATCCTTTGAATCGTTTCAAGTTCATTTGAATTTATTATGTTGTTGAATCATTCAACCACAGTTAAGTTGGGATTTAGTGATGATATTTTAACCTGCGATTAATGAACTTTAATGTTTAATTATCCCATGAGCATTGTAACTAAGTATTCACTTGATGTTCGATTTAAAAGTTATGTGGGCTGATGCCCTTAAGGGAAATTTGAATTATTAAGTATCTTTACACTCTATTTTGGTTGGGCTTGTAGTGTTCTAAGGGTAATTGACACGCCTAAAATATATATATTTTTTGCTATATCATTTTACTCATTTTTGATGATATTACACTTTAAAGGAAGGTATTTTGTATGTTTTTTTGGTTCTAGGTACAAGAAATGGTGATTGGTGCAAAGGAAACAAAAACGAGTGCAATTTGGAGCAAAAACGAGCAAGAAATGAAATTCTGCCCTGACACTTTTCGATAAGTCTTTTGATGTTTAATCTCTTTTACACTTCCTGCATATTTTTAAATGAGATTACAATTTAAAGAAAGATTATTTTATGCTTATTTTGTAGGGCTATCTGTTACAAACACAACGCAACTAAAACGGGGCGAATCAGAGCTAAAACGGAGCCAAACGGAGCAAAATGGTGGAGTTGCGCCGAGCCTGCTCGCTGACGGCGGCCACGATCTCGTTAACGGCGAGATTTTTCAGAAAACACTGAAAAGTGCCAGAAAAGCTCGCCGACAGCGAGCTCGCTAGACCGATTTTTGGCTGATTTTGGCCTAAATTAGACGTATTTGGAATCTTTTTCGAAGGGGTACTTATGGAAACTCTTCAAACTTCGTTCATACTATTTAAAATGGCGAATATAGGTTAGAAAGTGAGGAATTAAGAGAAGAAAAAGTGGAGAAAAACTGGATAATGTTTAGTAATCTTAGATTAAGAGTAAAAATGTAGATTTCTACCCTTTTGGAGAGATTGGAGAGGAGATTTTGAGAGAATTTTTAAGGGATTTCACTAGCATTGCATGGATCGCCGGGAGACTTTATGGGAGAGATCTTTGTCTTTCTTTCAAAGGGAAAAAGCTAAGTATTGTTCTTCATTACCTTATAATTTTGTAAACATTTATTTAGTGGATTTGCTTTGGTTAAATGAAGTTTCCGTTGTGTTTTCTTCGCGCTCTGTGACGTATCTCTCTTACATTTTCTTCTTCTTTGGAAATAGCGGTATTAGAATATTATGCCATTATTTTCCTTTTACTTTTCTTTTGTAATGAGTAGAAATCATGTTTAGGATTTTGTGATACATGGTAGAAGTAAATTTAATTATAAATGTGATGGTTTTTACTTGCACTTAATTTACATTGCAATTAAGGCCTGTTGTAATGTTAAAATTTATTGTGAAAACATACGATCCGAGAGGGTTATGCTTTATACAACTAAGTACGAACCACATTCAAATTCCATGGATGATGAAGTTCATGGGGATTGAATGCAAATAAA
Organism: Papilionanthe hookeriana x Papilionanthe teres; assembly: GCA_022702705.1. Classification (NCBI taxonomy): domain Eukaryota; kingdom Viridiplantae; phylum Streptophyta; class Magnoliopsida; order Asparagales; family Orchidaceae; genus Papilionanthe; species Papilionanthe hookeriana x Papilionanthe teres. The sequence goes on along the minus strand of CM040422.1, from coordinate 157,740,070 downwards.
TAAGGAAATAATATTAATCGGGCGTAGAATTGGAGATTTTAGAGTGACAGGCTAAAATCCTCAATTTGGTCCTATCGTTTGGGTGCTGAAGTGCAGATTGTTAGCCCTCAGGCGAGGGGAACGTGAGAGCTTTGAAGTGAGAGCCGGTATCCTCCCAGCCTAGCCGCATATTCAGTAACCAAGTATAGGATTAGTCAATGTTCTTTATGCCTGGACCAAAGGGTACAGAATATGATTGCTCATATTTGTCACATACAATATTAAATGCATCTCATTCTGATACATTTTCTATTTCATTACATAAGAATAGTAGTTTTTAATATCTCAAATTTCTCCAAATCAACTCATCCAAAAAGGGTTATCTTTAGAATTATTATTTGCATTTAGTTATAGTTACTATTACATTTAACTCTTGTATTTAGGCGTAGTTGCTAGATAAAACACAATTTTAATCAACATTCCAAACTAAGGACTATTAGTAGTAGACTAGAATTTGACTAAAGACCTCTTACTTCACTTATTTGTGAAATCGATATTGGGGTTTTTAAAGAAAGCTCTATATTACTTGAAGCGATACATATACTTGAGTAGTACCCTTAGTATGTAAAATATTTTCTATTTTTTATATCATTTAAGATTTTACACACTAGGCGTTATTTATAAATTGGGTCAAGTTTTTTGCCATATTTTGGAAGTTAATTTACTGCGTAATTGCGGGTCGGGTCAAGTTTTTGGTGCCGTTGCCGGGGAAGCTTCGTTAAGAACTTTAGGAGAATTTTAGTTGAAGTAATTAGGCTTAGACTTGGAAAAATGTAGTGTCGTAAAAACTATTTTTGTGTGAAAAGTGTTTTTATATGAAAAAGTGTTGTGAAAAAAAAATAAAAAAAATTTGTTTATATGAAAAATAAGGTGTGCGTGAAAATGCTTTGTTGTGTTGAATATATTTTTTATTTAATTTATTTAATTGCTAATGTATTGTGTGTTATGTTACGTATGCGAAACAAAGGATCTGTAGGACTTGTGCCTTATGATCCCGAGTTTGAAGAAAATAAAAAAATAAAAATTCAGAAAGGACTCAAAAAACTAGAAGTGGAAATGGAAAACTTTCAATATAATAAATTGGAAAATCATCATAAATTATTGAGGGATTGCATAAATCCTACGACAGATGAAATTCACTTAAGTATACAATACCCTGTCGTAGAAGCTGACTCATTTGAAATAAATTCTGAGATTATCCAACTGGTGCAGAACAATCAGTTTGGGGGAACTCTTTCGGAGGATCCCTATTTACACTTATCAAATTTTCTAGAACTTTGTGCTACATTTCATTATAACGATATGCCAGACGATGTTGTTAGACTAAGGCTTTTTCCTTTCTCACTAAGGGATAAGGCTAAAATATGGTTATACTCGTTAGCATATGGTTCTATTAAAACTTGGGAGGAGTTAACTCAGAAATTCTTAGCTAAGTATTTTCCACCTTCAAGGACTACTCAACTTAGAAACGATATTATCTCATTTTGTCAATATGAAGGGGAATCAATATACGAAGCACAGGAAAGATTTAAGGAACTTCTAAGAAAGTGTACGCACCACGTCTGCCCGATTGGTTAATCATTCAAACTTTTTATAATGGGTTAGTAGGATCCCTTAGGTCTATAATTGAAGCTTCAGCTGGTGGATCATTATTGTCAAAAACATTTGATGAAGTGTATGCATTAATTGAAAAAATGGCTACAAATGAATTTCAATGGCCCTCTACAAGGGTAAATCATAATTATGTAGCCAGTGTTCATGATACGGATTCGATTTCAATTCTTGCATCTCAGATTGCTGCAATATCAAGAAAGTTGGACCAATTTGGAATGAACCAACCTTAATTTACTTCTGTAAGTGAGGAAAGATCATTAGGGCATATAATTGATTCTAAATTATCATATGAGACTTTAAATACCATAAACAACCTGTACTCTAACTTTTACAACCCAGGTTGAGAGAACCATCGTAAATTTAACTGGAATCATACTATTGATGGTGTAAGCCTAAAATGGGAAAATAATCATGCAAATCATAATGGAAGTTGGAATAATCAGGGGAACAAAAAATATAGACCTTTATATCCACTGGATTCTAATATTGATAAAAAATTTGAGGATAAGAAGATGTCTATGAAAGAAGTGGTATTGCAAATGGGAAACCAGTTGCAAAGTCAAAATACTGCGATTAGAAAGATAGAGAATCAACTGGGACAAATTGCTAATTCACTTAGTAATAGACCCCAAGGAACACTTCCTAGCAACATTGAGATCAACCCTAAAGAGAACACTAATGAACAAATAGAAGCTGTCCAATTAAAAAGTGGAAAAGAAATAGAGGATGTGGTTAGAAAAGAGAAAGATGTTGTGAGAGAAACAAAGGAAACTAAAAGACCTGAAGAACATGTTTCTAAGGATCTGGAAAAATTAATATCTCCAACTAAAATCAGATTAGAAAAACCACCACCTCCATTTCCTCAAAGACTTAGACAACATGAGTTGGATAAAAAATTTTCAAAGTTCATGAAAGTACTTAAGAAGTTAACAATAAATATTCCTTTCACTGAAGCTTTGGAACAGATGCCAAGTTATGTAAAGTTTATGAAGGATATATTAAATAAGAAAAGGAAATTTGGGGATTATGAGACAGTTGCACTAAGTGAGGAGTGCAGTGCCATACTACAGAAAAATTTTTCTCAGAAGCTTAAAGATCCTTGTAGCTTTATAATTCATTGTGCAATTGGAAAAAGATTATATGGAAAAGCTTTATGTGATTTAGGAGTAAGCATTAATTTGATGTCTCTATCTATATTTAGAATGTTATGTTTAGTCAATATTTCTCCCACTACTGTAACCCTTCTGTTATCTGATCGATCTATCATTTATCCAAAAGGAGTTATAGAAGACATGCTTGTTAAAGTGGATAAATTTATCTTTCCTTTGGACTTTATTGTATTAGATATGGAGGAAGATAAATAAATTCCAATTATTTTAGGGAGACATTTCCTTGTTACTGGACAAGCTATGATAGATGTGCAAAAAGGAAAGTTGATTATGAATATTAATGACCAGGAAGTCACTTTTGATGTATTAAAGACTATGAAATATCCAGCTGAGAGAAAAGATGATGATTATTTTTGGATTGATGAAATTGATTATTTAAGTAAAGACCATTTCCAAGAAAGTTTTGAGAGTAAGTTAAAAGATGAAATTGAAATAGATTTTCATGATGAGTTAAAAACTTTATTTAAAAAAGACTGTATGTATGTTCAGGAGAGGTGTGAAATGATGGACGATACCAAAAATAGTAAACTTTTAATTTCATTTGTTGAAAAATCTCATGAACTTAAGATGGATGTACCCCATATAATTTTAAAGCCTACCTATTTAGGGAATTCATCTACACAACCAGTTTTTATATCTTTAGATACGACTCAATCACAAGAAAAACTTGAATTAAATGATGAATAAGATAAAATTATTGAACTAGGATTTGGAAGAGAATTTGAGGATAAATTTCAAAAGAACTTTGAGTTGAGAAAAGAGGATAAGGATATTGGAAGACCATTAGAAGAAATTCCTAGGGAATTAGAAAAACCTATTTCCTCAACTAAGATAAATCCTCAATCATTTAATAATTATAAAGGGGAAGAATTGGAAGATAACTTGAATAATAAGAGTTACATAGAAGAATTTGATATAGAATCTAAATTATCTAGAGAGAATTTAATCTAAAATTTCAAAGATATTGAAGTATCTTATAAAGATCCATTTCTTATAAATTTCAAGGATGATATTAATATGCGGATTGAGAAAATTAATAGAATAATATTGGATCTAGAAAGAAATATGAGGAACAATGATATAAATCAAACTGAAAATGAAGAGCTAAATGAAAAATTAAAATTTGAGGATTTTATAGGAATCCCTGGATCTGAAAATGATTGGGCGATTGATCGAGGATTACTTAATTGAAATTTTGATCCAGGTGGAATCATTTGTCGGGCTAAAGATGTTAAACCAAGCGCTTTATGGGAGGCGACCCATAGTTATCGGCGTGCTTTGATTTAGTGTGCTTGAGAGTCATGATTGTTAGTGATCTATTGTATTTGCTTTATAGTGGATTGATCAGTTTGATTGATGATTGGTAGATGTTTGGATTATTAGTAGTTTGATTTGATCTTTGTTGTCGGCATATTTTTAGGTTGTGTGTTTTATTTTGAAAAGGGGGTCGCCTAACAGAAGTTTTCGGTGAATTTTTAATTTAATTTAAATAAATAATTTTGAAAAGTAGTATTTGATTTTGAAAATAATTTTAAATTTGAAGGTTTTAAGATATGAGATTAAACCGATCTCACATCCCAAATAGTTTATATAAACGAGCACCGCACCACAAACCGTGTATCTATCACTAAGGATAGACACACCGCTACGACGGTGGGGCTCGATTAAATAAACTAGAAAATTTGTGACATCCGTTTGGTCTCGCGAACCAATTTTATAAGCCGACAAATTCCCTCGCTTAATATGAAAGCATTAAACAGGGTTTATATTACTCAGGTTCTTTTAAAATTCCCTATAACGGCAAGCCCCTATAGTTAATTACATCTTAAGTGATGGGAATCACCTAAGAAAACTCTCGATAATAATCAATAATTCTGCTCTCAAGGATTTCAAAGTTTAAGTTTTCAAGGGATTGAATTTTGAAATTTCAATAGGGAATGAATCAAATTTGGAACATTTTGTTTTGGGAATCCAAAGGAAGAAAAGTAGGAGAAATCACGGATTCGAAGCGAACTTTGGTAATTTCCCGACTATCCTATTGTTTGGCTTGAGTTTAGGAAAGTCCTAATATTTATTTAAATGTTTTGATCTTGCCAATTTTAATTAATTAGGGCTTATATTTGTATGATAAAATCAAACAAATAGCCTCGAAGATGTAAGGGTTTATTGTCGTACCGGACGACTACCTCGGAATCCTAAGACCGGTTAGGGCTTAATTTGCAATGCAAGTGCCTAACGAAGAGTTGAGGATTTATGTTGCACTAGGCAAACTACCTCGAAGTCCTATGGCTTTGTTATTTAATTCTAGGAAAGTTTTCGTTGAAGTAGACTCGGGTTTTCGTCGATGACGATGGCCGTGCTGCCCACCATGCTCCGAGCTCCTTGTTGTTGCAGAGGTTCAATTTTAGAAGTCATAAATCAGGGGATGAGAAAAGTGTTTTGGTTTGAGAGAAAATCTTAATTTCCAAGTGTTTTCAATACTTTAATTAAAACAAATCTTAAAGTTGATTATAACGACACCGGTTAAGATCCCACGGTTCCATCCTTCCGGCATCATTATTTTTATCGGATTCACTTAGTCCAAATGAATTTGCTAAACTCAACTGAATGAGTTCCACACTTTCATTTAGACCGTGGGAAATCCCGTTAGCAACACGTAGGTTACATCATCCGAGGTATTCCCGATCATCCAACAGGACGTTTTACTTTAATTGTAATTGTAGTTTTGTGTTCTGTTTGTGATTAAATTTTGAGTTCTTTTATATTTTGAAATGTTGTGGCGGTGAATTTTATCTTGCAATGACTTTTAACTTAGTTTTGGTTTCAGTTTTAGGGACTATCCTAAAGGTGTGGGTTTTCATGCAACAGTTGTTTATCATGCAAGAAAAGTAAGTGCGATGCGATTAATGAAATTGCAATAATGTAAATTGCAAGAAAGTAAATTGCAATAAAATAAAAGCGTACCTCGAGGGTCTTCCCGTCATCCCAAGCTGAACTTAAAACACAATTAGAATATTTAAGCAAGTTCCTAGGTAAAGCTAAGGGAAGGGTTATGGTTTTCTACCAAATTCCTAATCCTATAGCTAGTCATTTCCTATGACGTCTAGGTTCCTTGTGTTTTGGTTTGAAGACAATTTTCTTCATCGAAGAACAATTAAATTCAATTGTTCTTATAAACATCCTATCATATTGAGAAAGTGTTTAAGAAGAATCTTAAACATCTTTTCAATATTGCTAGAATTGTTTTAAGTCCAAATGGATTCAATTACACTAAATGAATTAATCGTCCAAGAATCTCAAGTTTTGTTATCTTGCTCGATGAACTAGGACATTTGAATATCCTATAGGTGAAGTAACATTTCATTTAATATTACTGTTTAGGAGTTATGATAACTAAAGCTTTTGAGGGTAAATTGGTGTTCAAATGGTTTGTGATTTAGTTTAATTTCCATTAATGGGTTTAAATTTGGAATAGTGTTCAAGTTATTTTAGATTTATTTTGAATTCTTTATGTCTTTGGTGATGTTATATTTAATTCAACTTAATTTAATTTAATTTAATTGAGTTTTAATTTAATTTAATTCAATTTAATTCAATTTAGTTTGATTTGATGTTACATTAAATTAATTTGATTTGATTTAATTTTAATTTAATTTGATTTAATTTAATTTAATTTTAATTCATTTAATTTAATTTTTAATTTGGTTTAACTTAATTTAATTTGGTTTTATTAATTTAATTTAATTTAATTTAATTAATTTGTTTATTTAATTTAATTTTAATTTAATTTAATTTAATTTAATCCAATTTAATTTACTTAATTTAATTTAATTTTTAATTTAATTTTATTTTTAATTTTAATTGAAATTTTTAAAAGAGTTTAATAATTTAATTTTAGTTTAATGATTAAGTCTTTTAATGTTTTGAATTTGAGTTATCATTTTAATTAAGAATTGAATATTAATGAGATAATTAATTTAGGGATTTTTAAATTAGAGAATAAATCTCTTCCTAATAATATCCCTATTTTAATAATTCCGATTTTATTATTCTTCCAAATTTAATCAATTATTTAATTAAGGTTTAATCATTTTAAATTGCTTAATGGGTTTCTACCCTTTAATTATTTAAATTTCAATCATCCAAATCAGATTAGGATCAAATATTTTACTTGTTAATTTTTTATTAAACCTAAAGTTTTAATTAAGGATTAAAAATTTTAATTACCACTTTACCCTTTAAGCTTAATAATTTCATAACTCACTAAATTGAACTCAAATGAACTTGAAATTTTTATGTGACTTCACTCATATGTCAATAAAGACATGAGAGGAGAAAATGTGATTTTTCTGTATTTAATTTATTTATATAATTATTTTTGGTAGAAAATAGAGATTTCCAAGGAAAGTTTAATAACATGACCAAGGGAAAGTTTCTGTCCTTAAGAAAATTAGGGGACATTTCTAATGACCAGAGGACCACTTGGACCAATTTTGGTGATTTTTTGAATTATATTACTTTTATTATAATTATTTTAAGTTTTGGAGTGTTAATTAATTTAAAAATAAAATAAATGTTGAAAAATGAATTTTATATTTTTCAAAAATCTCTCTGATATCAAGGAAATCAGAGAATCAAATTTTACAATTTTCTGATTTTTCTATGATTTATTATAATCATTTTAGTGAAAATGCTAGAAAATACATTTTTTTAATTTTAAAATTTCCCTAGAGCTTTAAAATTTAATATCTCACTAAATAGACCTAAGAAAAAATATGGGGTTTGTTCCTAAGTGATTAAAATTCAAAATGTGATATTTTGGTGAATTTTATTATTTTTGTGATTTTTATTATTTTTTAATTATTAAAATATTAAAATAATATTTAAAAATCAACTTTTTTAGAAAATTAAAATTTTAATTTTCTTAAATTTCCTTAATATCAGAGAGGCTCCAAAACCAATTTGGTGAATTTTTAAAAAGTATTTTGAAAGTTATGAATTTTTAAAGTTTAAATTGACTAAATGGCTTAATCAACCCATTTAGTAGGGCTAACCAAGTCCAATTGACCTCAAATTGTTATGGTGGGTTCCTCTGATCCTAAAAGTCAGTGGAGAATTGATTTCAAGTCAATTTGATGTATGGTTAGCTCTAATTAATTAGGGATCTATTTTGGGTGTTTAAGCCAATTAGGGTCATTCCAAGTGAGTTAACTCAAAATATATTTTTCATAGGTTCCTCTGGTCCTAAGGAACATTACCAAATTTTCTTAGAATTTATTTCACAACATGATAATTATTGGAATTAAAACACGACAAACAGTGACATAAACTTGGAAAATACATAACTCTTTATAGAGATGGCCTATGATCTTGAAAAATTCAGGGAATGTTCCCAAGATCAAAGGCTTCAAAAGCCCTATGGTCTCATGCTATGATGAGTTGTATGCATGCATGGAGAATTAAATGATTGAAAACACTATTTAATTAATTAAAAATAAAATATGCATCAAATAAATATAAAATCACTTCCACATTATTCTCCTCGTTTCAGTGAGCAAGATGGTATTTTTATTTTATTTTTTTGAGTTTTATATGAAAAGTTATGAGTTTTTGAAGTTTAGGTTCAAAAATAAATAAAAAAAATGCATTTCCCGCTCAAATGACACGTGTCGCGCTGCTACTGGCCGGCGTGGTTGCCTGTTCACGGATAAAGCTGCCGTCCAACTCCATCGGCGCCGTCCGTGGGATACATGCCTGATCGGACGGCTGCTGCTCCTCTTTCTTTGTTCTATTCACTCAAAACCGTCCAACTTCAAACTTTGATATCTCCCTCGATTCTCAACGAAATTTAATGAATTTTTTTAAAAAATGATCGTCTAATTGAGTAGCACACATCTATATGGTGATGATATACTTAAAACATGTGAATAAGTACAGAAAGTTAAAACATGCTCGGTTGGAGGAGAAAAAAATTGATACCTTTGTCCAAGAGGTGAGGCCTCAATTGGAAATGATTTGATTGAACTTAGAAATGCTTGGAGAAGCTTTGGGAACAATTTGGCATAGTCTCCCCAAGGTAAATCTTGCATCTCCTCCCCTTGGTCATGGAGGTGGGGTTTAAATAAGGAAGGTTATGGTGGAGCTTGGGTGGCCATGAGGGTTGGCTTGGTTCATTCACCAAGGTTTTTTTTGCTGAGAAAAACTCACATGATTGAGCTTGATCTTGGTGCAATCAATTGGGTTATGCCATGTGTAAAGTCAAGGATTTAAATGGCATGGGTGTAAGGAGCATTTTTGGTCCAATTTGGGTCAATTCATGGTTTTGGCTTGGTTCACTCACCAAGGCTTGATTTGGGCTGATGTGAGATCATTTGGGTCAGCCTCATATGTGTGGTGAAGTCACCATCCATGAATATTTTGATTAAACATGGATTAAGGTGAAGCATTAAAAGGGTTAAAACCTTTTTAAGGGGGCTTAAAAGAGGCTCCTCCTTTTGCCATTAGTGGCTTGATCACATGTCAAGCCTTCCATGGCTTCATGTGGCTTGTCCATGGCTTGCATGGCTCACCTTTGGCTTGGGAAAAGTGGAGTCAATTTCATGGAAATGGATTTAAGAAAAATTTTGGTATTTAGGGGTGATTTGGCATGAGGCTTGATTTGGAATTATTTGATGATGAATTTAGGACTTAGGTAATGGCTTTAATTAAGTGGATGGCAAATGGAGATGTCATGTGGGCTTTAGGGTGGATTTTGGGCTTTTTAAAATGGTTTTAGATGGGCTTTTAAGATGGTTTAGGGAATGAGCTTTTGAATTTTAAAATGGATTTTGGGATGAAATTTTGGTAAAGTCTTGGGCTAAATAATTGTTGGGTTTAGCTCATGGATGTGTCATGAGTGACTTGAAGCAAATTGGGGGTGATTTGGGTTTGAATTGGGTTGAATTTGGGCTCTTTTGGTGAATGGGCCAATATAGGTCCAAGTGGGCCAAGTTGGGCCAATGTTGGGCTAGGGTTGAAATTGATGTAAAATCAATGTTGAAAAATGTTTATGGGAGTGTTTCAAAGAGGTTTTGACTTTTGTTGGGCTTTGATTTTGGGGTTTGGGCTCATTTGGGTTAGGTTTGGGTTTAGGTCAAAATTGGGTCTTTTAGCTTTGGGTTGAATTTGAGTGGGATTTGGGTCCAAATTTTGGGCAAATCATGTTAGTGTTTTGCTTGTGGGGATGCTAAGGAGGATTTAGAAAAGATTTGGGGTTAATTGGAGTTGAATTGGGTGAGTTTGGGTTAGGTTTGGGTCATGGGTCAAAATTGGTCTTTAAGGTCAAAAGTGAAATTGGATTCAAATGTCAATAAAATTGGGCTTGAATTTGGTCCAGATTGACATTTGGGATGTTTAATTGAAGTTTAGAATTGAATTGGACCAAAATTGGGGTCAATTGGGTAGGTTTGGTTTGACATTGGGTTCACTTGGGTTTAAAATGGGTTAAATTGGGGGTTTTGGTAAAAGTGGGGTAAATTGACAAAATCAGCTCATGGTGTAGTTGAACAAAATGAAATTGGGAATATTTGAGATTTTATGAAATTTTCTGGGAATTTTTGGAATTTTTTTTGAATTTTTGGGTTAAGAGGGGCATTTTAGTAATTTGGAGGGTATTGGGGGTATTTTTGGAATTTTTTGTATTTTTTGCTGTAAATGATCAATTTGAGTCTTATGGAAATGTTTAAGATCAATTTTGAGGAATTTTGGGTGATTTAGGAATTTTGGAGATTTTGAGCTATTCAGGGCTTTTGGTAGGTTAGGAGGGTCCGGGTCCGTGGGCCAAAACTGAAATTTTGAAAAATGAAGATTAATCAAATTTAAGTGACATGGAATCGTTTAGGTTGAGCCATGAAGCCATATTAAGCCCATATGAGCCATGAGAGGACTCATTTCGTGTATTCATTATGTTGTTCCTAACCCTCTTAGCCAAGGGCTTAGGGGTTAAGGACCATCCATGTGAATCACCTTCATGAGTCGGGAGGTCAAGTTGGGTATGGGTGTGGTTTTAGGAGATGTGTGAAAGTGTAGTGTATAAGTGTAGTGTGTGTGTAAGTCAGCCCTCACCAGACCAGGCCACCCAGGGCAGTCCTAAGGCCAAAGAGTCCTATAGGAACTTATCCTTTAAACTTCCACATTTGATTTCAACCCTCTAGGTGATTAGGGGCCTACAATCAAGTTTGTGGAGTTTGCAGGGAGTTAAGAAGTGGTTGAGTTTCTAAAGGGGTAGGTTCCATCTCTAGTCCTCTAAGATAGTCAAAGGAAAAGCCTAAGGCTAGATCCTAAGTACTAAAGAGAGAAGAGAAGACCTCATCAAAAATGAGGTCAACATTTGTGTGTCATGAGGGAGGTGATTCCTTAACTTCTTACTGTGGTCAGACTTTTATGTTCTCTTGTAGTAGTTGGATTGACGAGTTCACTACAACTCGGGTCTCACCCGAACTTGAGTTTTACAAGAGATACCATGAATTTAAATTGTAACATATCTATCTCAATTTTGATACTTCTTTTCTCTAACTTTACTTTCATTAGGTAGGAGTCATGAACCTATTTGATGAATACCATGTGGATGATCTTACACTATTTTTATAACTGTTAGAGATACTTAATTACATGGACTAGATGATACCTGGGATTGGAGTCCGGAAACCACTTTATCAGGGATAATCTTATCTTTGGGATTATAATCTATAAAATCATTTAAAAAATTACCTAATTTACTAGTGATTCCGTTAGAAATTGGAAGTAAATCAATGTGATGTGATGAGTTAAAGGATGAATTAACCTCATTTATCATATGTGTGTTTATGTTTGTATTAAAACTTTATTTAGGTATTGAAGAACATTTTTATATTCCCTTACTGATACCTACAATGCTAGTTAGACTTTGGTTTAGTTAATTTCATTCTGGCATGATTATTTTAGATTTATTTTCTGCTGCATATTGTTCTATCCTAATGAATACTTGTAAATGGTTTTGATAGACATTTGTGGTAGATAGAATTTCTAAATTGTTTTTCTTCCTGCTTATATTTTCTGTACTGAATGTTATATATGTTAAAAATTAAGTTTGGGGGTAGGAAGAAAAATAAAATTTTAATGTGAAAATACTTCATTTTAGTGTAATTTTATTACAAGCATGTTTTAGGTTAGTTTTACTTTCTCCTACAGTCTTACTATCCTGATTATGCATGTATATGAATTTGATAGGAAATTGTAGTAGCAAATAGATTTAACCTTTACTTTTTCTTCCTGCTACATTTTATGTTATTAATTGTAAAATATTTTTGAAATTTAAGTTTGGGGGGAAGAAAAATATTAACTCTTATTTGTTCTCAATTGTTATATTTTCAAAAATTATTAGCATAACTTATGGCAGTTGAACCTCGCTTGAGATAACTAAAAATTTTTATTTTAGTTAAATATTATGGAAGGATCGGATGAAAGTTTTTAGTAATAAAAGTTAATTTTATAAGGATAAGATATTTGATATAAAAGAATTCGATTATAGTTAACTATTTAAAGTAAAGAAAATTGTATTTTTAAAATGTTAAGAGACTTAAAGTATTGTGTGTTAAGAAGAGATTGTGATTTTATGATGAATAATAAGGCTCATACCTAATTATAAAGTAAGGATGTGTTTCAAGTTTGAACTTTAGAAAGAGGAGAGTGAAGTTCAAAATCATTACAGGCTCTCCAGATATAGTAATCCTCATTAAAAAAAAGAAAAAAAAAGAAGAGAAAAAGAAAAGAAAAGGAAAGAAGGATTGAAAAGCAATCCAAAAAAAAGAAAAGAAAAATAAAAAGAAAAAGGAAATAAAAATATTTATGAGGAGAAGCTTGAGGAGATGCCTAATAAAAAATTGGCTTCACTTGAGTCACCCTAAAGGGAGAACTTGATTTCATTTCTGAATTTATATTTAAAGTATCGACCTACATTCTGATGAAGTTTGCATGAACTTCTTTTTCACATAATCTTTTAAGGCACTCTTAATGTAACAAATTATGGTTTATCTTGAAATAAATAGAAGACTAGAACCCTTAGACTTGATTGTCTAATATTCTTATACTTGTAGTATTAACCTGAGTTACTGAATTTCTTTCTAAAAGTCTAACTAATATATTCTTTTGAATGAAAAATTTTAGTGTCTTACAGGTAAAAAGTACATTTCCTTGAGTTAATTTTTTATGTAGTGAAAGGGTTACTTGAGGACAAGTAACAATTAGGTTTGAGGGATTTTGACACGCCTAAAATATATACGCTTTTTGCTATAATATTTTACTCATTTTTGATGATATTACACTTTAAAGGAAGTTATTTTGTATGTTTTTTGGTTCTAGGTACAAGAAATGGTGATTGAAGCAAAAGAAAGAAAAAACGGTGCAATTTGGAGCACAAACGAGCAACAAATAAAATTCTACCTTGACACCTTTCGATAAGTCTTTTGATGCTTAATTTCTTTTACACTTGTTGCATATTTTTGAATGAGACTACACTTTAAAGAAAGGTTGTTTTTATGCTTATTTTGTAGGGCTATCTCTTATGAAAGCAACACAACTGAAACAAGGCAAATCGGAGCTAAAACGGAGCCAAACGGAGCAAAACGGTGGAGCTGCGCAGAGCCTGCTCGCCGACGGCGGCCACGATCTCGCCGACGGTGAGATTTTCCAGAAAACACCGAAAAGTGCCTGAAAAGCTTGCCGACAGCAAGCTCGAACCCGCTGATGGCGCCCGAAAGGTTCTAGACCAATTTTTGGCGGATTTTGGCCTAAATTCGACGTATTTGGACGCTTTTTTGAAGGGGTGCTTATGGAAACTCTTCAAAATTCGTCCATACTCTTTAAAATGGCGAATATAGGTTAGAAAAGTGAGGAATTAAGAGGAGAAAAAGTGGAGAAAAACTTGAGGAATGTTTAAGATTCTTAAATTAAGAGTAGAAATGTAGATTTCTACCCTTTTGGAGAGATTGGAGAGGAGATTTTGAGAGAATTTGTAAGGGATTTCGCTAGCATTTATAATTTTAGCATTGGCGAGGATATTAAGAAGTAGGAGAGATCTTCGTCTTTCTTTCAAAGGGAAAAAGCTAAGTATTGTTCTTAATTATCTTATAATTTTGTAAACATTTATTTAGTGGATTTGCTTTGGTTAAATAAAGTTTCCGTTGTGTTTTCTTCGCGCTTTGTGACGTATCTCTCTTACTTTTTCTTATTCTTTAGAAATAGAGGCATGAGAAGATTATGCCATTATTTTCCTTTTACTTTTCTTTTGTAATGAGTAGAAATCATGTTTAGGATTTTGTGATGCATGGTAGAAGTAAATTTAATTATAAATGTGATGGTTTTTACTTGCACTTAATTTACATTGCAATTAAGGCTTGTTGTAATGTTAAAATTTGTTGTGAAAACATACGATCCGAGAGGGTTATGCTTTCTACAACTAAGTACGAACCAAATTCAAATTCCATGGATGGTGAAGTTCATGGGGATTGAATGCAAATAAATAGGGAAATAATGTTAATCGGTCGTAGAATTGGAGATTTTAGAGTGACGGGCTAAAATCCTCAATTCGGTCCTATCATTTGGGTGCTGAAGTGTAGATTGTTATCCCTCAGGTGAGGGGAACGTGGGAGCTCCGAAGTGAGAGCCGGTATCCTTCCAGTCTAGCCGTAGATTCAGTAACCATGCATAGGATTAGTCAATGTTCTTTATGTCTGGACCAAAGAGTAAAGAATAGGATTGCTCCTATTTGTCACATACAATATTAAATGCATCTCGTTCCTATACATTATCTATTTCATTACATAAGAATAGTAGTTTTTAACATCTCAAAATTCTCCAAACCAACTCATCCAAAAAGGGTTATCTTTAGAATTATTATTTGCATTTATTTATAGTTACTATTACATTTAACTCTTGTATTTAGGCATAGTTGCTAGATAAAACACAATTTTAATCAACATTCCAAATTAAGGAGTATTAGTAGTAGACTAAAATTTGACTAAAAACCTCTTACTTCACTTCCTCGTGGGATCGATACTGGGGTTTTTAAAGAAAACTCTATATTACTTGAAGTGATACATATACTTGCGTAGTACCCCTAGTGTGTAAAAGATTTTCTAATTTTTATATCATTTAAGATTTTGCACACTAGCCGCTATTTATAAATTGGGTCAAGTTTTTTGCCATATTTTGAAAGTTAATTTACTGCGTAATTGCGGGTCGGGTCAGTAATCATAATTAGTTATATTTTCTTTTCTAAACTACATTAAATAATTTTAGATCAAGCCTAGTTCACTATTAAGCCCTTAAGATCTCATGGGTAAATCTGTGATAATTAACAATGATAAATTAAATGGACTTAATTCTGATCAAAGATTGTACTTGTCATTCAATCATCAATTAGGGGGCTTCAAACTAATGAGTTATTATCATCCTAAACCAAGCCCACTACATTAGGATCAACAAATTAAGTTAACTTCAAAATTATAATAATTTAAGAAACAATAATTTTGTTCTTGTTGTAGAAAGGTAATGGATTGGTTTCTACCTCTTAATCCGTTGTATTTCAAAAATATGAAAGAATTAATTAGGATTAACATTACCCATTTCCCCTTTGGTTTAGCCTAAATTTTTAGTTAGAGTACGAAATTCTATAATTACTATTTTGTCCTTAAAGTTTTCCACTTCATAATTCTTTAAATTTAACTCAAATGTTTTTAAAATTTCTTTGTTACCCTGCTCATGGGTCACTTAAAATATCGGAGAAGTAATTATATTTTTCTAATTCATATTTTAAGTTTTAAAATTATTTAAATTAGAAAATAGAGAATTTTTAAGTTAATTCATTCAATCAATCAACACATGTTATCCATTCTTAGGAAAATTTTAAGTGGTTTTCCTAGGTCAGAAGATCTCTAGGAATAATGTTTGTGAATTTTTGTGTTTTATTTTTAATTTTATAAATATTTGTTAATTTGGTGATTAATTAAATAGAAAATATTATTTAATTTTGAAACTTATTTTTTATATTTTTCTTTAGTCCCTTTGAGTTCAGAGAACTCAGAGAAATAAATTTTTTATTTTTTTATTTTTATTTCATTTATTGTAATTATTTCAATGCAAAACAAGGGAAAATACATTTTAGGCATTTAAAAATACATAACTATATTAGAAAAATTAGGAAAAATATTTTAAGTGGTCCCAAGTGATCAGGAAAGAATTTGTAATATTTTGGTGTGTTTTTGTATATTTGTGATTTTTGTCATTTTTTTATTTTTTTTAAATTCAGGAAAATAGTGAAAAATAAACTTTTTATCCAAAACTTGATTTAATTTTTCTTGGATGTCCCTGATCACAAGGATCACTCCAAACCACTTTTCATAATTTTCTACATTATATTTTATTTATTAGAGTTATTTTAATGCAAAAATCCCATTAACTTAGAAAAATAGAATTTGATATTAAATACAATTCAAATAGGTTTCAAATTTTTACAAAGGCTTAGCATACTCATTATCTTCAATGTGGATTACATTTTGTGATTTTTTGGATTATATTTTATTTTCTTAATTGTTTATGAATTTTAGTGATTTAAATACATTAAATTTTACCTTTACTTGTTCAAACTCCATTTATATTTTCCTAAGGTCCTCTTTCCACATTGAACCTACAACAATAAGTATTACATTTTATTTATTTATATTTTAATTTTTATAATTATTCTAATCAAAATAAAGGTGATTTTCATGGAATATTAGGGCTTTCAATGTTAGAGATGTTCTCTGACTTTAGAAAAATCAGAGAGCATCCCTAAGAACATGAGGAACAAGTCGTCCAAATTTCATACAATGGTGATTAATATTTAATTATTTTTAATTAAAATAGTCTCTAGAGTATTTAATTAATTAAAAATAAAATATGAAATAAATATTTTTTATTTTTAGTCATCATTATTCTTCTCTGTTCACTGAGCATATGATTATTTTTTAATTTATTTCTATGAATTTTGTACACCAACTTATGAATTTTCAAAGTTTTTGAACTATTTTAAGTCAAAAATGCCCTAATTTTCTTTTACTTATCCACGCGGCGTCCACGTCAACCTCATCAGCACCAAACCGCTACGCATCGTCTCGTGATTGGATGTGCTTTACATGTAGGCTTGCAACACAGCCCGCGGTTCATGTCTCGTAGCTTCATCCGACGCGATCAGATTCGTCCGTTCAATACTTAGATTCGTCCGTTCAATGCAGGGAGCTCAGTGGAGTTAATGGGGGTGAGCTTGGGGGCTTAGGAAAGTTGGTGGCAAATATCTCTTTGGTTTAGCCATTGTTTGGAGGAAATCCCCAAATTCAAGGAACCTTTGGTCTATGGCTCAACTAGGGTGGGCTAGGTGGTGAGCTTGAGGTCTTAGGGGTCTAATGGTGGTTGTAGTGATCAAGGTTGGGTTGGACCATAGAGCTTAGAACAATTTTAGGGTTTGGGTTCAAAATTAGGGCTTCTGCTTGGACTTGGGTTTGGATTTGGGTCAATTGAGGGCTTGAATTGTTTGCCTTTTATCATTTTGATTATTTAATTCTGGGTTAGGTCTTCATTTTTATGAGATATTTTATTGATTGATGGATACTACTCTTTGCCTTGTTTTTTATGACTCATTTTAGATAATGCTATGATGTATCATATCACTTTTGAAAAGAATTAACCATTCTTTGAAATTTATGCCTGATTTTCTCATTTACTCAGTTTAATTCATTAATTTTAGATGTATTTTCATCTTTTAAATTTATTAAACTTATTGATGTGTTTAATATGTTGTGGTAAATGAAACTTGTTTTGAGAATCTGGATTTCCATCTGCAGTGGTTCTTTAAATCAAAAATTTACTTTCTCTGAATCTGGATGGATTTTGATGTTATGATATGAGTTTGGCTGAGCTTTTTTCGTTTATCTTCTTTCTTTTGTTGATTCTATTTGGTTTTAATCTTTCTTGTTTTTGTTTCTTGTCGTTGGTGTTGGGTGTTGTGGTATTTTTCTGTCACTGCTTAGAATGACACCTTTTCTAGTTGGCGTTTTGTAGATAGATTTATTTTTGCTATTTGTAGGTATTCATTTGGTGGCTACTATTGGAGGTTTTGGCTTCAAATATTGTTGTTTGGAAGAGTGCCACTTTTTGTTAGTAGTCTTTCAAATGGACTTTTTTGAAGGGTGAAGAACTTTTGGCTGGTTGTTGTTCTCTATTTGACTATTGTTGGATTTTTAACTCCAATTTTTCTTAGGGTTGGAGGTTGTTAGATAAAGTTGTGCTGTGTTGTACTTTTTTATTTTCGAGTCTTTTAGTATTTGTTGTATTTAAGAACCTTCATGTTTTTATTGAATTGTGTTTGCCGCTTCTTCGATGGCAATGCCGGCAACTGGGGCTGTCTGCCCTTCCCTTTGTCTTCCTTTCTTTTCTTCTCTATCTCCCTCCACCAGCAACTCCATTCTCCATTCCCATTCTACGGATTCTGTTCGAACCCGAAGCCATCACTACAAACTCTCTTCTTCTTTCCAGCTGAAACGGATCCAACCCGAGTCCCTCGCCTTCGCGCTCGAGCAATCCACGGCGAAGGGATCTCTACGAGAAGGATTGCAAATTCATGCTCGCCTCCTTCGTCTCGGCCTGCTCACCTGCGATGACCCCTACGACGTCTTCCACCAACTCCTCCTCCTCCTTTATTCCTCTGCTGGGCGGCCCGACGCCGCCGCTGCGGTCCTCCGCCTTATCCCTTCGCATATACTCACAACTTTCTTCTTTAACAATGTCATACGCGACCTCGCAGCTTCCTTCCCGGAGCTAGCTGTTGACCTCTTTGTCTACATGCTCGTGGTCGGCCTATGTCCCAACGAGTTCACTTACCCATTCGTCCTACGCTCCTCAACTCTCCTCGGCCGCTTCTTTCTCGGCCGGCAGCTCCATGCTCAGGTACTGAAATACGGTCTTCTCAATCACAACGTCTACTGCGCCACCGCACTTCTTGATCTGTACGCTAAACTGGCTCCTCTATCTGATGCGCGCAAATTGTTCGATAGAATTCCCAACAAAAATGAAGCTACTTGGAATTCAATGATTGCAGTGCTTGTGGAAAACGAGTTGTTGGAGAGCGGATTGGAAATGTTGGAGATGATGGAAGATGATGGGTTTCAGGTTGGTGTTAGCAGCTGGAATTCATTTCTTGCTGGCTGTGTTCGTGCAGGGAACGTCGAGCTTGCTTGGGAGATTCTTGTAGAGATTGCCTCTACATCAGCAGTGAGTATGAATGCTGCCACATTTAACACCCTTCTGCCTGTAATTCCTGAAATTCTTTCTTTAAATTCGCTCAAGGAGCTGCATGGGTTTGCTCTGAGGAAACTAGACATAACAGAGATGACTCTAGTTGATAAAGATCGACTGTGGTCGGCATTAACAGCTGGATATAGTATACATGGATTGATGGACTATGCTTCTCGGCTCTTTGATAGTCTCAACTTGAAGAGTCCTCATCTGTGGATTTCCATTATTTCAGGTCTGTTCAAATGTAACCGAGCAGATGAAGCATTCTTTGTGTTCCGTGAGATGTCTTATCTCTGCGTTTATGACGCTCAAACACTTTCAAGAACATCCTTATCATTACTACTTTCAGAATGCACCCCAACGTCAAAAACAGGATTAGAGATCCATGGCTATGCAATAAGAAAATGCCTAGATTCGAGTACATCTGTAGGCAATGCCCTCATGGCCATGTATTCTAAGAAGGGTGACATGGACTTGACTCTCAAAATCTTTGAGAAAATCCTTGAAAAGGATGTAGTCTCATGGAACACAATGGCTGCAACCTATTCTGCAGCCCATGATGTTGATAAGGCATTCGAGTTCTTCCAATGCATGCTTGCTGAAGAAATTGAACCAGATGAATTCTCTTTCAGCTCCATCCTCAACAGCTGTGGCCATGCAACTCATCTTCTTCACACAGCAACATTGCATGGGAGAATGGTCAAGAGCGGTTTCTCTGAATCTTTCATGGTGGTTCAAAATTCACTCATGGATGCATATGGGAAATGTGGGTGCTCAGCAGACGTCAGGAAAGTTTTTGAAGGAATGGATTCTCGTGATATTATTTCCTGGAACACCATCATCTCCTGTTACGGTTTCAACAATCACCCTCAAGAAGCTTTAATGCTCTTCGAAGAGATGAAAGCTGAAGGTTTTCAGCCGAACAGAGTCACCTTCATTGCTCTCCTAACAGCATGTAGTCATGCAGGAAAGCTCAAAGAAGGTTTTCAGTTCTTCGAAACAATGACGAAGCAATATGGAATCATTCCTGATGTAAGCCACTATGCTTGTCTGGTGGATTGCATGGGAAGAATAGGCGAACTTCACAAGGCGTATGAATTCATTAAAAATATGCCTATTGAACCTGATGACTGTGTTTGGAGTGCGTTGCTTAGTAGTTGCAGGATTCATGGTGATTTGGATCTAGCAGAAGTAGCAGCTAGACATCTTATACAGTTGAAGCCACAACATGCCGGATATTGGGTTCTTCTATCTAACATATATGCTGATGCTTCCAGGTGGGATGATGTGGCTAAAGTGAGAGCAGCCATGAAAGAGGCGAGTGTGAAGAAGTTTCCTGGTTATAGCTGGATTGAAATTAGTCAGAGTGAGGTGCACCGGTTTCTTACTGCGGATAAATCCCATAAAATTAGTGGTGATATTTATCTTGCTCTTGAAGGACTGACCTTGCAGTTGAAAGATGAGGGTTATGTCCCCCGCATGGATTTGAAGTTTTCTTGGAAGGGCTCAGTTAATTGCTTGAATTCATAGTTTAGCGTGAAATCCTGATCCCAACACCTGAATCAAAACCGTCCTTCGAGCCTGTATCCCGATATTGAGGCAAGCTGGATTCGCTGTTGTGTCTCTGATTCTGTTGCCCAAGAACAAGAAAACTGTTCGTAGCTAGAATTGCGTGATCGGCTGTTAGGACGATGGGGACGATAGAGAGTCCTCTAGCCCGGTCCCGTCCTTGCGTCCTTGTCTTCCGATTTGACCGAGCTAGCGAATCTCAATATCTCCTATGGTTCGGCCCTGCAATCCCTTCCTTGCTTCACTTGATTCCGTAGATGCTGAACCGGCCTTGATGCGCCACCCGGACCCAATCCACGGCTTTGTCGATTGCTACTCTTTGACTCTTGCAATGAAAAGCCCCGGACTGGGGTTGAGTTTCATAAGGATAGAAGAAGCTTTTCCGGCTCTTAGGTATTTCCAGCTATAAATTATGTTTTAAAAATACTTAAATTTGTTAAATAATTATTTGTTGTATGTAATTAGACTAACTTTGATTTCAAACTTCATAAACCTCCTAAATCTCCATCAAAAATGATGATTTTAATTTTAAATTGTATTTTCATTTAAAGCAATCAAATAAGCCCTTAGTATATCCACTGCATCTGACAGGTATATAAATAGCTCGTGGAGAGGGAAATTGGATTGCCACATTAAAATTTTTATTGTTGTTATTTCAAAGAAAATCTCCAACCAAACCGAGATTTTAGTTGCTACAGTTCTTTTGTGGTCGTGGATCGCCAACCAAAATTAATTTAAGAATTCAGTGGTACACTGACAAGCCTTTTCTTCTTGGGAAGTTTACATGCATACCGTACAGTTCTTATTTATTTACATCGAAGAAGACTGAGTATAGTGAGAAATCTCTACCTCGAAGGAAAAAATAAGGAAAATACTGAAGCAGCTGATGTTGTGATCTTGGCATCTGTTAAACTTCAAACGTACCAGTTCTCACATTGGGTTTCGGTCATCAGAACAACTGGCTAATGGGTAGATGGAATACAGATCACAAATTCTTTTGTGAGCCATGATTATGGGTGATATTTTATATTTACCAATATGAGTGCGCAAGTGCTTACTTAGGCTAGGTTTTATGAAGACATTGGATGCATTTCTTTATGAAGACAGAGATTGAGCCCTCTAAGTTCAAGCGCCACCCTCGCCTTTCCTCTAGATTTGGAGGCAACGATAGATGATAATCACGACCATCACCCCCGAGCTCCAACCACCTTAATGATAATGGGAATCAAAACTTTGGGGCTGATCTGATGTGAATTTTTGGGTGGAATATCTTCTGCAATCAATTGTCTTTTGTTTTAAATTGAGTTTTGTAAATTAATTTTCATTCTTCTTGTTGCAACCAGAACTTGATGCTTTGTATGTATGGATACGGTGCACCTAATACTACATTGAGATTTCTTGATATTGTTGCCTTCTGTATTATAGGAATTTTAGGATCTGCATATCAAATCTCATCATAAAACTCATCGAGAGCGTTCTCTTTCAATCAAATTTTAAAGAGGCTGATAGCATTTCGTGGGCTCAAGTAAACTCAAAACTTGTGTGATGAGCTATTAATAAAATTTGTTAAAAGAAGAAATGCTCTAAGTGGAGGATGGCAATGAGCCCGAATCACTGACTCACTAGTTGAAGTTGTGTTAAGTTAACCATATCCTCTTTCCATCACAAAAAAATTTAGCTTCAGTGGCATAAGCAATCTCTGACCATCATTGTTGGGAAACCCTATCAATCGATCTACCAATGATAGAATAAATATTTTGTTTATTGAATCACATAAAATTTTAGTTTACTCTATCCATATATATCATATGAACAAAAGCAAAATAGAGAAATGAAGGATATTTTTTATGCATGTTTGAATTTGATCTCGAGTCGGGAACAAATGGAATTTTCTATCATTTTAGATGATGGGGCCTTTTATGATAGCGTAGAGATGATCAGTATAAGAAAAAGAAAAAAAAAATAATGAGTTTGGGATTCAATCTTCTTTCTATGAATGAGATAAAAATAGAAGAATTGAGAATAATATAGAGTTTCCCTTTTTTAGCACACAAATTTGAATTTTTAAAAAAGACTTCACAGATCTTTTTTTGGTAGTAGAATTTATAAAATACAATGGTTGTGTATGTATATATAGTCATAAGAGTAATCTTTAGGAAGTACATGTAAATATAATCACAATTAGAATGATCAGAATGAAATTAGGAGTTAATATATGCTCTAAAGTCATAGGCATCTTAAAAAAAAATCTCCTTTTTAAAAATTGAAACTAGGGGCACAAATAAAATCTAAAATTTTGAGAATTTTAGATTCTATTAGATCTATTGCATTGATATTATTAAGTTGAATTATTATCTATGCCGCCGCTCGAACTCAAACCAAGATGCACTAGCACTGTTTACTCAAAGCATCATGTCTATCAATTTAACCAAGGCGATGGCTTACTTTAAATAATAATAATAATAGAAAATTCATGCTAAATTGTTTATATTCAATAAAGTTCAAGAAACACTTAAGAAATATGCATTTCCATTCATATATTCATACAAAAATGTTCAATATCACTACTACTTAATTAATATCTTTATATTCGTAAGTTCATTTTTAATAATCAACTTTACCTGTACTAGAAACATTGCTTTTGTTCATCAAGAACACTTAGAACTAAAAAGTTCCATTTTCAGTTGGGGTATAAAATTCATATTTTTTTTCAAAAAATTTTGAGACCCGACGCCTTAGTGTAAAGTAGCATGAAATATTAAGATTCTTTCTTGTCTATCGTAATTGTGTTATATTATTTTGAAAACAAAAGTCATAGGAAAGAATAAAACATCTAATGAACTATATATTAAAAAAATATAATTTTCAATAAATATAAAAAATAAAATTAACAATACCATGTATTTTGAATAAGCGGACAGAAAGATTCTTATTTTTCATATTACTTTGCTCTAACTAATAATAACTAATAAGGAGAACCTAAATAAAATGGAATACACAATACATTGGAAGTTCTTTGAAACATATCAATTAAGATTTTTCCAAGACTTACTTTTGTTTCTTAAAAAAACTTTTGACTTTCTAGTGAAAATAGATTTAGCTAAAGAAAAACATTTTATTGTCTTTAAAGATCTTTTATTTCCGAAGATTTCTACGAATATTCTTTTTTGACATGTAAGTAATTTTTCTTGAAACTATCATTCAAACTATCATTCAAGCTATCATTCAAAAAGTAAATGACTACTTCTTTTATAGTTGTATGTGAAAAACATATTTTTTAGTTGAATGAGACTTAGGCTCCCTACGCGTTTCATCAAAAAAGTAAAAATTACAAAATCGGGAAAGAGGTTCTATCTAACACACCCATACAACTCACGTAAAAAATAAGAATCTAAGGTCCTCTTTCCGAAAAAAAGACAAAAAACAACACACACGACACACACAGACAACCCAAACAAACAAAACAAAACAAGACAAAACTATGCAAGATCCAAGGAGGCAAGCTCCAAAAGAGCATCCGGAACCATAGAAGCAATCTGAACACGAGAAAGAGATAAACCAAACTTTGCAGCCCAATGCGCAGCCCTGTTACCTTCTCGCTTGACATGCGACCATTTGACATGCAAATTCTGAGAAAGTAAAATAACCTTCTTCAAAGAAAGAGTCAGACTCGAATGATGACCCTCCTGCAAACAAATGCACTTCCAAAGCACAAGACAATCAGTTTCAATTTCAACATAATGCCAACCAAACTTCTTAGCCAACTGTAGACCGAAAATCACAACATCCATTTCTGCAAGAAAAGGAGATTCAGAAACAGCCCTAGTTGCAAACCAATATAAGATACAACCCAAAGTGTCACGATAAACACCACCAACACTGGAAGCAATATCAGTCCAACTCCCATCAGTATTTATCTTTATAAAAGGAACAATGGGCTTAGCCCACTTAACAACAATACAGTGATGTGAAGAAATGTTAAAAGGAATATTCAAAGCTTCCAACACTTTAAGCAAGAAAACAGATTGATCCTTTTTAAGAAGAACCAAACTTAAACACTTGTACAAATAACCCAAAATCAACTTAACAGTAGACACAACACTAGGAACCGTCACATTGAACTTTATGTCATTCCTGGAAATCCAAATGAACCACAAGATTATCACAGGAATACAAGGAAAAAACCTGCTACCAAACTTACGCCTATCAAAGAATAAATCATCAATAGTAGTAACAGTCAAAGGGGACCAATTGATATTCAAAGTAGCCACACCTCGTCCAAATCTCAATAGCAAAAGGACAAGTAATAAAGAGATGAGGAATAAATTCATCAAAAGCTTTACAACAAATACAGAACGAGACCAACTTTAAACCTTTAAGCTTCAAAATGTCATTAGTAGGAAGAATAGAGTGATAGAGTCGCCAAATAAAAAAAGACATAGAAGGTTTAATTCAGGGGTTCCACGCCCATTGAAGATTAAAACCCTGATAAGTAGCAAAGCAATTAGCAAAATGCTTAGCTAAGGACTCACCCAAATTGCCCTTAACCATAGGTTTATCCAGCTTATTAGGAAAAATCGGGATAGCAGAAATATAAGCAGCATCAATATGATTAACCATACAATTAAGTCTAGGTAAGCACCACCTATTCTCATACCAAAGATCTTTCATCTTTAAACGAACATCATTAGGACCCCCGTAAGAAGCAAGAGGCCCTTTCCCCATCCAATCATCATACCAAAAAGAGCATTCACCATGCCCAATATCCCAAAAAATGAGATCATTAATAGCATGAGATGCGTTAAGCATCATCTTCCAAATGAAAGAGTCACTCTTCTTAACAGAAACAGTAAAAGGATGAACATTAGAATAATACTTAGAATGCATAAAATCAGCCCAAAGAGAATTTTTAAGACCAAACATGTACCAAAGCTTTATTTGACAGATATTAATGGAATATGAAAGCCTCCGGAAACCTAAACCACCAGAATCAGTTGGCTTGCAAAGCTTCTCCCAACACTTCCAATGCAACTTCGTATGATTCTTTCCTTCCCAAAGGAAATTATTGAAAAAAAGCTCAAGCTGCTTACATAAAGTCTTAGGCATGCCCATAACTTGTAAAGAATAAAGAGGCAGTGAAGTGAGAATGCTCTTAAGAAGTGTAACACGACCTCCAAAAGAAAGAAAATTGTTTTCCCAAGAAAGAAGTTGTCATTTGATTTTATCAACAAGCTCATGAAAAAGCACCTTACGAGGTTTACCCTTAGAAAGATTAAAACCCAAATAGTGAATAGGCAAACAAGAGTGCACAAAACCAGTTAAAGCAGTAATCCACTGCTTATTAGTATGAGAAACCCGCTTAGCACAATAGAAAGAACACTTAGAAGTATTAAAAACCAAGCCAAAATTAGCTTGAAAATTCAAAACCAACTTCCAAATCCTCTTAATAGACCCTTTCTGCAAAACAAAGATGATTAATCAATAAACCTTTATGAGCATAATGCATGGAGGGATACTTAATAAACAAACCATTTAAACACCTTGAAAGATAATCAAAAGTAAATATAAAAATGCAAGGGGACAAGGGGTCACCCTGCTTAAGCCCTTTAGAAGAAGAAAAGAAACCACACTGATTACCATTAATAAGCAGGGAGTAGAAGTTATCACCTAGAATACTGTAGATAAGCTTACAAAAACCATCACTGAAACCAATAGCCTTAAAGATGGACATAATAAAGTCCCATCTTAAAGTATCAAAGGCTTTACAAATGTCCATTTTAAGAAGGATATTACCCCCTCTACTTTTCATATCCATATCTAAAAGGAGCTCTTGGACAATCAATGCATTGCCACAAATGTTTCTACCTTTAAGAAAAGCAGCCTGATTAGGACTAAGAATATCAGAAAGCATAGGCTGAAGTCTACCAACAAGAATTTTAGAAATAAGCTTGGACAAAACAGTATTAATACTGATAGGACGAAAAGCATCCCAGCTCGAAGCATTAGATTTTTTAGGTAGCAATACAATGTTAGAGGATTTGAAATAACAGGATAAATTAATACCTCTAAAGAAATCCTGAATGGTGAGAATAACATCACATTTAATAGTATTCCAACCATGTTTATAAAATTCCACAGTAAAACCGTCTGGATCGGCGGCTTTCCCATTAGCCATAGAATCAAGAACCCTTTTAATTTCATCTTCACTGGGAACACAAGTAAGCAAATGATTATGAATAATAGGCATATTAGAATAAACAGAGGTATCAATAGGCAGTAAAGAATCTCCAAAATTATTAAACATTTGAGAAAAATAAAAAACCCCACTAGCAGCAATATCATCACTATTATGAATAATAGTCCCATCATTGTTAATAATTTTCAAGATCTGATTAGTCTGATGACGATGTTTAATGCAAGCATGAAAAAATTTCGAATTACGATCACCAGACAAAAAATTGCATTTCACGGCTTTCTGCTCAAAAAAATGATCCTCCATGCTGTAAGCATCCTCTAATTGACTTTGGCCCTTCAATAAAGTAACCATATCAATAGTATCATTAGCAAAAGCCAACTCCAGCTCTTTCATATTAGCCTCTAAATTTTTAATATTCTGAGTAAGATGCCCAAAAACCTGCCAATTCCAACCTTTTAACACCTTAGCAAAATGCTTATGCTTAAGCCACAGCTTAAAACCAGCAGAACCCGAAACCGTAAGATTCCAATTATCAAGAAGCAATTGATTAAAGGAAGAATGCATTAACCACATATTGAAAAATCTGAATTGAGACTTGGACACATAAACCTCATCTTTGATGGTAAGAATAAGAGGGCATGATCAGAAGCCACAATAGACAAGTGCTTAACCAAATAAGAAGAAAATTGATTAAGCTAAATAGATTTGGCCATAAAACGATCCAATCTTTCAAAAGTTTGCCCTCTGTGCAAAGTAAAAGGATTATCCAAGCAGCCCAAATCAAACAAACCCTCATCCATAATCATATTATTAAAAGCATCAATCAACTTCAAGTTAGGATGATAGCCACCCTTCTTTTCAGAAACAGACGTTATCAAATTAAAATCCCCACCCAGAAGCCAAGCTTCTTGAAGTGGATTAATAACATGAAACAAATCCCATAGCTCAAGACGAGCAGATTTCGAGCAACCAGCATAAACAACTAAGAGAAAGAAAGAACCATAATCACAAGTAATATATAAATAAAGAAACTGAGAGTGATTCAAGATAACATCAATCTAGATAGAATCTTTCCAAAGAAACCAAATTTTATTATTGACATTAGCAAGAAGATTGTAATTGTCAAGCCTCCTTAAGTACTTAGCATTATTGATCTCAGCCACCATAGGCTTAAGAATACTAAAAAATTGTAATTTGTAAGAACGAATTAGATGCTTTAGATGATAGTAGCATTTAATTTAGCAATGTCACGCACATTCCAGACTAAAGTATTAACCTTCATGGGGAACAACATTACCCGAATTCAGATCAGATGAAGAAGAAGAGAAGTATCAATAACTTTGCCTTTAGACAGAGAAATGTTAGCTTCCGGATTAACATAGCTTAATTCACGGTTCCCCCGAAATTTTCTTTTCCGTGCAGACTTCTGAATTAACCATCCTTCCTCTAATTCAGTATGCGTGAGAGAATTCTGACTTTTAGATGAAGAGTTATTATATAAAACAAGCTGAGTGTCCAAATTCATAATATTCGTAGGGATATTCTTAAGTATTGGAATCTGAGAAGAGCCACAAGTTTGCGGCATTAAATCAAAACAGGGATTAGCAGCAAAAGAAGAATCAAGTTGCATATCATTGACCACATCTTGGCCATTATTAATAACATCAACATTCTCAGGAAAATGATTATTTTCAAGAGCTAAAGAATCCATCTGCATCGAGGTGCTAACTACTGGCAAAGAAGAAGGGCCTCCATCCTTAACAACATGAACAGGCAAAGAAACATCCTTGTTCCCAACATTTGAAACATGATGAAGATTTATATCTACAGGAACAGGTTTAGGCACAGCACGAGGTATATTAACCGATTTATTTTTCTTAAGCTCAGGATGGACATGAAAGCATTGGGAAAGAATATGACCAAAGATTTTACAATGTGTACAGTAATGGGGCACGAATTCAGATTCTAATTTTTGCCAATATCCTTCAAAATCATCTTCAAGCCAAAAGGAATCCGGTAAAGATAAAGTGACATCACGTTCTATCAAGATTCGGGCTAAACCAAGCCTCGAATCGTTAGTAGATGGTGTATCAATTTTTAAAGGATTACCAAAAATGTTCCCCACCGAATAAAGAACATGCTCATTAAAGAATTGAAGCCTTAATCCAGGTAGTCGAATCCAGATAAGAACTATAGGAGATTCCACAGCAGGATTAAATTTAGGAGTCCATTTCAAACGTTTTAGATAGAATTTATGAATAATCAAAATTTTCTTAGCAAATAAGGCCACGTAATTTTCTTCAAGATTCAATTTAATCATAGGATTGCGATGATCAATCAACCCTATCTTCCAACTTCCAACTAAATGCAAATTAGAAAAAAATTTTCGAATCACCTCTATTTTAGGATGGCCAACAGAGAACTTACCAATCAGCGTGAACCTTAAAGGTTCCAAAAGAAGCGCAGTGTCTGCCTTAGTAAAAACCAGTGCAGGCTTACCGTTCTTACGACTGGCCTTCTTCAAGAGACCATCCGAGCCGTCATCGACCATACGACAACGGAAATCGGCAGGGAAAACAAAATCTCCCTCAACATTAGGTTTACCCGCAGCAACATCGCGGTAAGAAAGGCCCATCACTCGAATACGAAAACTAGATTAAGGAAATCTAGTCACAAACTCTGAAGTAGGGTTGTCAAAACAGCTCGTTGTTCGCGAGCAGCTCGTGTTCGGCTCGTTAAGAAGCTCGTGTTTGGCTCGTTCTCTAGGTTAACAAGGTTTAACGAGCCGAACACAAACAAAGATTTGTTCGTTCGTGTTCGGCTCGTTTTGGCTCGAAATACTATCCCTCAAATATATATATATATATATATATATATATATATATATATATATATATATATATATGTATGTATATATATATGTATATGTATATATATGTATGTATATATATGTATATGTATATATATATGTATGTATACATATAAATATATATCTATGTATATATATATGTATGTATACATATAAATATATATCTATGTATATATATATGTATGTATACATATATATCTATGTATATATCTATATATATATATATGTATGTATACATATATATATATATATATATATATATATATATATATATATATATATATATATATATATATATATATATATATATGTATATATACATATAAATATATATCTATACACACGTATACATATACATATAAATATATATCTATACACACGTATACATATACATATACATACATACATATACATACATATACATATACATATACATACATACATATATATATACATACATATACATATACATATACATACATACATATATATATATATATATATATATATATATATTAATGAGTAGTATTTTTAAAAAAATTAAAAGATGTATAATCACTTAAAATTATTAATTAGGTAAATATAATAAAAAATATTAAATTAGATTCAAATGATGTTTTAATATAAACTATAATTCTTAAAGATTGACTCAACCCTTAACATCTTATGGTTACGTGATTAGGATTGTCAAAACGACTCTTTACTCGTGAACAGCTCGTGTTCGGCTCGTTAAGCAAACGAGCCGAACACGAAAACATTTTTTGGGCTCAAAATATAAACGAGCCGAACACGAGTTGAGCCTTGGCTCGCTCGTGTTCGGCTCGTTTACACCCCTACTCCGAAGAAAGACAACCTAGGAGGAAGAAAAGCTGAATCGCAGCGAGAGAAACAAGAAAGCTCCAAGAAAACCCATCAGTCGGCCTCCTACGTTAAAATATTGAGGGAGGAGGCGCCAGAAGCGGCGTCGGAATGGAGGGAAGCCACCGTCAAAGCCGACCGCGAAGAGGGCGCCGACTAGAAGAAGAGGTGATTTAATTTTTCATATTTATTGTTCTAAAAAGAATTAATTTTTCATATTTATTTTCTATACTTAGTTCCATAAATTCCAAAAATCCATCAATAATATCAGAACATCAATGATATCATAACATACAAATTAAAAAAAAAAGAATAAAATAAATAGGAAAATAAAAGATTCTATATTGATTCTATTTGATATAGAGAGTATTTTCATAATTGCATAATTTAATCATTATATGTGTATTTTTAATTTACTTTAAATTTGATAAAGTAATATGTAATGTATGTATAATGAATGTAATGTTAACATTTAATTTATAGTTATTTATATTAAATTTTTATTTTAATATTTATATTATTATATTTGTATTAATATTATTATATGTTAATGCATTCAATTATAGGTTATAATATGTTACAGTTATATATTTTTTTCTATTGCAATTATCGATTATTACATGATGATTCATTTACTTTTCATATCTATATAGATACAAACAAATATATCATCTCTAAAGTCAAAGACATAAAAGAGATATGAAATAAATGGAATTGGGATATAGATAGAATATAACGAAATAAAACCACATTGGGGCTCCTTGTGAAATGAGGCATGGAATAGAGATGCCAAGAAGAAGTTCCTAGAGTTTCAAAGAAAGCTTCAGATTCATATTGTTCATTGGTTGAGAACAGGAGTTGAACCTTATGAGGTCAACTTCCCTTCATTCTTCAATAGTTCGGTGGTAGAGCAGTTGGCTGCAACTGATCGACCATAGGTTCAAATACTATTTTGGGTGCTTTGATTCATTCTTCATTGTTTTATGAATAAAGGAATGAAATGATTAATTTTGACAATTAGAAGTAACTTGTTCTCTATCTTTGTATCTGTTGCATTTTATCTCATTGTATCATATTATATTCTACAATATTTGAGAATCACTCTCAATACTTTAGCATAGATAGGACCCTTATAAATAACCAATTAAGAATTCTCAACAGTACATCAAAGATGCAGTCATTGATTCTTCTGATAGGCTGCAATCACCACAAAGAAACATACTAATGGTGCAAAAAGTATTTTTGCAATGCTACTCATACTTGTACTTGCTCTTCTATTCTGCCCAAGCCTGGCTGAGGAAGATTTATGGCGAGTCAAACACAAACATAATGATTCTACCCTAGATTTTGAATATATTATTATATGTAAAAACATAATTCTTATTGATAAATAAAAAAAGGTCATGCCATTCCACTTCGAGAAAGGATCCTACTCAAGTTTAATATATTAGTGATCGCTATCCAGATCTTGACTTTGCAAACCATAAAGGGAAAGACCCTTCCCTATTGGACCATTTGTGGGTGAGGTGAGATTCGAACATCTAATACCGTGGTCATAACCACGGTCTCTAATTCTCTGAGCTACAAGCCCCATCCCCTCTACACTAGATCTTTTTCCCAAGAGTATTTTTAAAAAGGAACATTTCTTCTCTTCAATCATTTCGGGTAAAGGCAATGTGAAAGCTCCTTTCTCTCTTGAATAACAGTGCATTCTAAAGTGTGAAGTGAAAGAGAATGGATGTTATTAAATAAGATGATTTTTTATTTTATTTTGATGTTGTGAAATATGAAAAGATTGATGGGGTTCCTTTATGCTGAGCATCCCAGAGTATCGAACCACGAACAAAAGAAGAAATGAGAAAAATATTTTCTTTTGATTGTGAGGCCCCAATTCTTGACTGAAAGGAACGACAAAGGCGCCTTCCCTTCTACTATATCGGACGAAAGGGCAGAGCTTTTGGATTTCTCATGTTATCAAACAGTTGAACAACAAAAATAAATGAAAAGTGCCTGATCAAATTGATCAGGTCGCGCAAGAGCAAGTTTCAAATCTCTCAATTTGTTAGATGGCGATGTCTTCATTTGAAGAAGCCGCAAATGCCTCATTGACATCCATTTCCACCTTTTACCTTCACTCATCACGTCTCTACATTAACAATCAGCATTTTGGTCATGAAATATTATAAACAAATGAACATGTAGTCATCAATTAAATATTTACATAAGTATTCCAAAACAAGAATACAGCTTATAAGAATTCATCAGAGCTTGCTTTACTACTCAAACCTTAAAAAGTTTCTGTTTTGTGTGTTAAGGCCTTCACATATTTCATGCAAGCATCACATACTTATCTTGTCTTCTAAGCATAGTACACTCATACCCCAAAGCCTTCCCAATCTGCCTCTGCACGTGATTGGCCATATCAAACCTGCTACAATCACCTGTTCTAACTCTGCTTGTATCAACCTTCTCCAGAAATTCCAATTCATAACAAGCATGAGGATTCATGAGAAAATAAAAGGCATCCATCCACTTGTGGCCACTGACAGTGGTGGCATAGAACATGCTGACATGAAGATCAATGGCAACAGGCACAACAAGGTCGGTGAGCTCAGTAAACAGGGGGCTGAACCTCAATAGATACGGCTCCCTGCAAGTAGTTCCCTCCGCGCACACCACCAAATCCTCCCCTCGACTCAAAATTCTTTCCATTCTCTTCCTATCCTCTTCCAAATTTCTTGTCAACCAGATGATCTTGATGGGTGAAATGATAGCGGAGAATTGGCTGAGGCCATATGATACAGACGAGGCTTTTCTATTGAGAGCGAGGGAGACGACATTCGGATCGAGAAGAGTTTTGTGGTTGCAGATGTAAAGTTGACCTGCTTCAGATTTCGTTGTTGGTTGGTGGATTGAGTTTTGGGTCCGAGAGGATGAAGATGGTGCGGCCCCTCTTACCTTCCATTTAATACCGGTTGCTGCAAGAGGAATTGTACTGTAAAATAACAGAGCTGTTGCCATTGCAAGTCTGAGAACTGATAGCAGAATCCCAAATGGCAGCCACATGAATATGGCTATGGAGTTGATTGGATCTGGTCTGATGGCAAGCCTGCCGTCATGAAAGATCAATGGCTTTGGGTATTTCTCTCTTGGAACCTGCTTCTTGTTTCTCTTCTCAGCTTCTCCCACGAGGTATATTTCCTGATGATTGTTATATGGAAAATTAGTTCCTTGCAAAATGATTTATTAGATTTCATGCATAAGGTTGTATGAAGTTTTGGGGTTAGATATGTAAATACATAAGAAATTAATGGCATCTATGTAAATCTTACTAAAAATAAAATTACATCTCTAAATGATCCTCCTATTTTAGCTGTATTAGTTTTATATGAACCTAGAGAAATGTACAAACGTATTACAGAATTCTTATTTCTTTACATATTTAACACTTACAATTTGATATTTACATTACAAATTTTTTGCATTTTTTATTTTCAAAGATTTGAGTGATATGCATGCAAATATGAAAATTTTGGGGTTGGTTATGTAAATATGTAAAATTGTGTTTATGTATGCTCCGTTTATAGTTTCTTTCAAACAATGTTATTATCTAGTTTTTTGAAACTTCAAAGGTCTACTTGGACATTTTTTTTACGTGCTTTGTGTTTCAGATCATCATCATAGTTTTATTTGGTAAACTGTTTTCTTAATATTTTTTAGAAATTTCTATTGTGTGAATAAAATGAACATGCATTAAGAGATAATGCTTAACTCTTCTTTTGCAGTGCTAAGCGAATTTTATATTCATATGTGCCCCAAATTCATGTTACTTATATAGTTCCACATTTATATATTTGATAAGAGTTTATAACTACGGTTAATATTTTTATATTATGACATGAAGTAGAGTTTTTCAATAAAGAATGCCAAATAATGATATATTTGCGGTGGCTTTTAATGCATGTTGTTCGCTCTGTCAAGATGTGAAAAGAATATTGTGATTGAAAAACAACGCAAGACTTTCCTAAAGAAAAGAAAAGAATATAAAAATTAAGTTCCTCTTATCTATTTTATTCATTGACATTCATAAAAATTTTGGTGACATTCATAAAAATTTAGTTTCTTACCTTATGAAATTTAATTTTTAATTAGGGCATTTACATACATACTACCTAATTCCTATGTATTTACGCAACCCATCCTAGCATAGTGGATGAAAGATTTGTCTTTCAACCAAAATGTCTTATGTTCAAGGCGTTGTATATGCGGTGTGCTTGAGTTTCAGTGTGTGGAGAAAAAAACTTGAATTTGTATATATTTACATATATAATATCTTAACTTTGCTTTTTTAAATTTATATTATTCACATAAAAATGCCACCTTTTTAACTTGAAAAAAGTGAAAAACACATTTTCATCTATGAAGAAGTTGGCACCAATCTTAAAGAAATTAAATAGACTAGGAGGGAAGAGTACAGTGAATGCTAACTCATTGCAAGGAGATCATGAGGCCCACTTGATTGATCGAGCGAAGCCATACAAACCAAAAAAGGCCAAACTGACTAGACCACGAGACATATATAAAGAATACTGTATGATCCAAGCATAGGCAATTCAGTCATAAACAAGACAAAAAAAAAAACATACGAGTCAACCACTATAAAAAAGCAAACCAAGCATATCTTCCAGTAAAGAAGATATAAGGGAAGATCCAGTTCCAAAGTATTTCCAACCATCCCATGGATGCCCCAGAGGCTTCTCACCTAGGATCAAGGATTCACAGTCAGACTACATCAGTCAATCAACCCATGCAGACCAAGCTCGGCGATTTAAGCTAGAAAACAGCCGGATAATATGCTCATACATATAAAATACTAGAAATGATCTAGTACGGGCTCATTCCAACTTGGGGGAAAATGTAATATCATCATTATAGAGACATTAACAATATAGAGTGCACCAAAGAATTTGTTCCCCAACAAATCCATCAGTTGAGGGATCAGATGTTGGAGGTTAATCCTCTCAAGTGAACATTCAGAGCATCTACAGGAAAAATTTTAGGCTAATCATAATCTTGGAGGGAATAAAGGCAAAACCCGAAAAGGTTTAGACATTGGTCAACATGTCGTCTCCCCGAAACACCAAGGAGGCCCAAAAGTTGACCGACCGGATCGTAGGCTTGAGCTGATTCTTCTCAAAATCGGGTTATAAGCACCCTGCTTTCTACAAAACATTTATGCGAGTGAAGAATTGCAACTCGTCAGATGAATGTGAATAAGCAATATGAAAATTAAAAGACTCCCTAAAATCACCTCCACTCCAACAAAGCCCAAATGTTGAATGAAGAACTTTCCCTATACTTAGGAGTCAGACCTAAGTCCATTAGCTCAAGTTTAGTCTGAGAGTAGCAAGGGAGGAAGTTCTCGGTCTACTTTTTCAGTAGAGTCCTTTGAGAAGCCGAACTTATCTATCCAATTATGAGAAAATTAAAATTTTCTCTCATTATTTCTTCTTGCAAGCTCTGCTCGTACTTCCAAATGCATCCGGTCGGAATCATCAGCAACCATCCACTCAAACCAATCCTCAACAGATCATAAACACTCTGAACAGCTTCTCAAATGGGAGATAAAACTCGACCGATTTGGTTCATCCTATATGCCCCAAACCGTCATCTAGGCTCAAGCCATGGCCAATTTTCTGGCTGAATTTTTTAAGCCGAGTGAACCTGATAAAAAAGTGACGATTGATAGCCATACCTAGGCCTGCATATCGACAAAGCACCTAGTCAAATTAGGATGGGCCTCAATCTTACTCTAACAAATCCAACTGTAGATCATTTTTACCACTTAATAGAAGTGAGATTTAAAGTCACCAATGATCAAGTTGAGAATAAAGCTCTAAATAATGGGTTACGATTCACTTAAGAAATGGTTGCGCGATACCTTTTAGTAAAATCCAACTCACAGTTGATGGTCAGGCAAGGAAATGGGCAATTTGAAGCTAGACACGAGATGATGGCCATATACCTCTCGTATCCAAGTGCTTCCACTTGGGGGAAGGGACACCCATAGAAGCTTGTTCGGCTGACTATAGAGGAACCTAAGGTGATGGAACTGTGAACCAAAGGTTTAAATAGTTGGATAGATTCATACACTATTTCTAGAGATCGGGAATGTCCCAAAATAATTAACTGGCTCGAAGGTCAGTCATCTCGATGTACCTAAGATGCATCAAAGAAGATGAGGCAAAAGATTCATTTTAGAATTACATTCAAAAGAATGTGAAAGCCACTCAAGGGGAGAAGACTTTAGCACATTGAGTACAATAGTGAGCATATTTCTGGCCGACACTACAGAAGGATACTGAGGGAATCTCAAGGTGTGAACAATGTCAGAATCACACACCGCTACAACATTAGCCAACTCACAAAATACCTCCCATTGTCATTCAATGGTCTCTCATCGTCTGGGGACTCGATATTTTTTGGTCCTTTCCCTCGTTGCATGTCTAGCAAAAGTTCTTGCTCGTTGTTATAGATTACTTCTCAGAGTAGATTGAGGCTAAAGTGCTCACTAGGATCACCATAAAGATTGATTAGAATTTCATCTGGACTAATCTAAACTGTTGATATGGGCTACCACTCATAATCTTCACTGATAATAAAATGCAATTTGTCGTTCAAGGGATAAAGAACTTTTAATATAAACTTCAAGTTTACTTGCATCCACCATCCTAGAACAAATTGAAAACCCAAAATACCCTACAAAATCATCATTAATTTGCTAAAGAAAAAAGGTTGTCTAAGCTAAGAGAAACTGGGCTAGTGTTCTACTAGTGGTTCTTTGGGCAACTCAAACAATACCTTCCATGACGACTGAACAAATCTTGTTTATGCTATCAAATGGGATGGAGGTAGTGTATCATTTGAATATAATCATCACAGTTAGAAAGTGGCGGAAGCCTTCTCATTTATTGAAGCATACTTGGTCATGTGTTAGGAAGCTAATGTTGTAGGAGTGACACTCACACTTGAACTTGTAGAGGAGAAACGAGCCGACTCCGCCCTCATTCAAAAATAGTGAACAGACAGATGGCTCGTTACTACAACAAGCATATTGAGGAGAATAATTTTGTCTTCAGAGACTCCATGCTGGAAAAAATTGACCTAACCACACGAGGATAAGCCTTAGGGAAGCTCGACCAAATATGGACCGGCTCATTCATCATTAACAAGCGGGTCTCCCCTGGTGCATATAAGCTAAAGACCTACAAAGGAAGTAGGTTGCCTCAGATATAGAGTGGAAATGAATTGAAGATATTATTTCCATAAGAAAAATTTTATATCTCAATAAATGAAAATGAGTTGTCATTCCTACCCTTATATTTTTTTATCAATTTCATAAAAATGAATGAGTAAAGTTTTTTTTTTAATTGCTCATATGATCCCAAGACTGGCCGCCAACTTGGGAAACTTGGAAGTTCAAGCAAAGGATCATCAAGTCAAACTGATACTCAAGGAACTTGATCGACCCTCCAATGGTGGTTTGACACAAGCCAAACATTTGATTGGTAGATTGCATAAGATCTAATCCACAACGGTCATGCATCATAAAAACTCATGTCTCATACATAGGAACAGGTCAAACTCTGGCGGAAAGATTCCCTATCCACTAGCCAGAAGAGTCACGATGGGTAGCTATGAATCACCTCAGCAGTAAGTTTAAGTGGTTATCCCCATAAGACTGCAATAAGTTCAGCCTAATACGCTAGTATAAGGTATGTCATGTTCAAGGCGACAACCTAATAGAGCGACTAAGACATGAGTGATGTAAGACTTGAGCCTAATGATAACTCAGCGGACCGACTAAAGCATTTTTAACTGACCTACCATCAATCCTCAGACTCTGACACATATCACAACACAAATCATTCAATAAGAGGATACGCAAATAAATATAGTATAGGTAAAGTGCAAAAGCAAAGGTTTGACCAGCCAAAAAATTTCATTTCTCATCAACAAGTCACTTCCAAATATTCTAACATTCGTTTTACAAGTGTTAAACAAAAAAATCTCTAAGTAAAATTGCAGAAAAAAATGAGAGTGGTTATAAATTTGATGATCTACTATCTCCTTGATCACTCTCATACCCCCTCCTTTGAGTTGGATATCAGTGTGGAAAACTTTCCCATATAATTCCATTTAGGGGAAACTAGTTTAGCCTTTATTAGACGACCAATGCTAAAAGAGACCCCATCTCTGAACTTCTCTGTGAGAAGAGCCACCTGAGCTGGATGGGAGGAGAGCTTGGAAAAAAACTCATCATGAGTCTTCTTTACTAACATTCGATTTTTCTTGATTCAATTTTTCTCTTGAGTAGTCAAAATGGCTCTGACTAACTGAGCACCTCTACCTCAGCTTTCTTTAGCTTTTCTTCAGCCTCGACCAACTTTTGCTCAAACTCCAATCATTCTTGTTGCTTCTGATGAAGGATGGTTGAATAGAGATGAGAAGCTTCAAAGGACATTAAATGATATCTATCATACGTTTGACACGAGGATGCAAAGCTCTGCTTCAGAAGAGCCTATTCAAATATGGGAGACCATATCATGTCAGCTATCATGGAAGGGTATCGAGACACTACAGATGAGCTAGAATAATAGTCCCTTTGGTGGCTTATTAGTACAAACTTACCATCCAAGCTTATGCTCACCTTTTGTTCCTCATCTTGCATCGAGATCCATTTGAAAGAGGGTTCTTTATGTATCTTTAAAGACGACACAAAAGTTTATTCACTTCAGTCGGTCGCTAGGGCTTTCCCCTCACAGTAAAGTTCTTCCTTATAGCTGACTGACCTAGTCTGATCTAGCTCTACAACATGCTCCAATGACAGCTCTGTTGGAAGGTCTCCTTGACGAGATCCACTCAGGCCACTAGGAACAAGGTGGCTAGCCTCATCCCTCTTGAATAGCTTGATGAATGTTGGAGTGGCTGACCGAGGGGTGGTAGACATTTCTTCTTGTCTTCCCACCAAAGCCTTTCGCTCACGATGGCTCGACTCCACATAACTTGCCATCCTCTCAATTTTCTGCTACTACACACCCCGAAAGACCTACAATTGAGAGAGAACTTTTAGCTGGCGTCGAAACATTGGCATCTCAATAAGAATTAGGTCGTATGTTGTAGTTCTTTGAAAAATAAAAGCTGAAGTACAAATAGAATAAATAAGATCCGCACCTTTCAAGCTTTCAAATTCTCTAGCCATAACCACCTTAGGCATCAATTGATTCACAGCTTCGGTAGTTCGGGGAAAACAACAGTGTGATCATCTTCTTGACCTTTCGAGCAGCCATCATTGCCTCCCTCTCGGCCTCAGGGGTGTTAGAGACCTTCCAATCTTCCTCGGTCAACTCACCGAAGTCGTTTAGCTATAACATTCTATTGATAAGCGTCAACTCAAAGTATTG
Source organism: Papilionanthe hookeriana x Papilionanthe teres (assembly GCA_022702705.1). Classification (NCBI taxonomy): domain Eukaryota; kingdom Viridiplantae; phylum Streptophyta; class Magnoliopsida; order Asparagales; family Orchidaceae; genus Papilionanthe; species Papilionanthe hookeriana x Papilionanthe teres. The sequence continues at coordinate 157,699,948 of CM040422.1, read as the reverse complement.
GTGGACCGATAACTTTTATCCCTTGATTTTGTTGGCCTCCAATAATACCCTAGACGACGCTTTCCTTTTTTACTTTCAGTAAGGCTTCATTAGATGGGACCTTCCAGCTATACCACCTCTGTGAGGAGAAACATGGGCAGAAGCAGGACTTCCAGTCATTCACTTTACTTTCCAGCACTAGTAACCATAATTTATTGACCAAAGAAAATTGGATAAGCCTATCCAGACCAACCCGAAGTGAGAAGAAATAACTGGACATGTCAGTGGACCAGTAGATTCTCGGCTAACAACAGAGCATAACGAAGTTCATATTGATTACCATAGATTGGGTTTGATCAAGCTAGAACTATGTCATAGTTGACGAAGATGGAACACAACTCGAGATAGAGTGGTGGTCATAGACTAAATCAAAATTTATCTTTGTAGAACAGGAGGTCGACACCATACAAAGAGGTAGATCGATTAAACTTGTCGTTGAATTAGAGCTTGATGAGAGGGTCTAAGATGCAAGTCTCTCACTACAACTAAACTTTACCTTGGTTCATCCAAGACCAGTCGCTTAGAGAAACCGATCCAAAGTCTCGAGGAAAGTATCGCAGAGCCTTTGACCAAGAGCACATAGATATAAGATCAAGAGAAAGAAAGGATATGAAAAGACAAAGGAAGTGTGAACGTAGAACCCTATGTTCCTTATATATATAGGGAAACATAAGAAGTTTAACCGTTGCATAGGGATAAAAATGGAACCCAACAATTGTTTCCATAATGAACTGACAGTGAAATCATATTAACATAGAAAACAAGACAAAAAAATAATTTTATTCCAAAGAAGGCCCTTAAAATTATAATAAAACACCTATAAATTAGTTTGAGATAAAATATTTAATAAGAGGATCAATCGCTGCTTTGACTGATACATATCCCAGTTGAATTAACCTCCTATACAAGAACTTCCCTCCATACCTAAACTGAATTAGCTGATATGACTCGACTTGAGCCTAAAACATCAGGGTTTTCTTTCGGACACCCGACATCTCTAGACGAAGAGTCGTCGACATCTCTTCCATCCTCGCCACCTTCTTCACATGAGCTAATAGCTCATGCATCTCCCATCCCGCTAAATCCTTCATGACGAAGCAAAGGAGCTCTCGATTTTGTCCGGATGACGGGCTAGCAACCCAGGGGACATTCTGAATCAGTCAACTTTTTGTCTGCATCTTTTAGGGGGTGGGGGGGGGGGGGGAGCCAGGGCGATCAACCCCGCCACCCTCCCTCGAAATTTGGTCATCTTCATCTGGAGTCTAATTTGCTAAACCTGATGCCCCGATCAATGTCTCACATATGTTAATCAAAGCCATATCATCACCCGAGAATATCAAAATCAAGTCATATTCACTAAGGAGCAACATAAAACAAACAACACTTCATAAAAAGATAAAATCCCACAAATATGACTGAAGCCCTTCTTACTCAGGAGTCGATTCCACTGAGATAACATATATGATATAGCACCTTCACCAGCAAGCACTGAGGAAAGTGGCGCGAGGTCACTAAAAGCAATTTGAGCAAGATGGTCAAAAAGAGGGTCTTGTGCCCTAACAATAGGTTGGGCAGTCGGATCAAAGGCCGGATCGGTTGGCTGAATGCTTTTCCACTTAGTGTCGAGGACCGAATCAGACGATCCCACCTAGTTTAACAGTCAAAGTATAAACTACTTCTTTTTCACAACAACTTTCTTCTTTCTCTCACCTTCTAAGCAGTTCCGTCCTTTCGATTTTTCAAAGATGAAGATAATCACATCCTTGTTGGAAACATTACCGTAGCATTTCAACAAGTTCTCCATCGTAACGCCCGAAAGACGACCAACCCAAGTGAATAAAGACACGGAGTAAATTAGAAATTGAAGGAGCTTAATTATGCCCTATTTATAAGAATTAGACGCTAAATCAAGTGAATTCAATTATTGAATTATTAATGAAAGTTGAATACAAATTGAATATGATCTACTTTTACATTATATTCTCCTATTTTTATCGGAATGTTGCTTTCAAGAAGTAAAAGAATCGAGAAATAGAATATAGACATTAAAAAGTGTCAGTAATGAGCTGGCCCATTATTAGGAGATTATGAAACCTACATAAGCAATTGGGTGTAGAGATACAAACCAAGCCAACAATACCAAAATCGACCGGACCTCAAGGCCGACAAAAAGGTTATCAGATGATACAAGCACGGTCATTCTGCCAGAAAGAAGACAAAAGAGCATCCATGTCAACCACTACAAAAAAATTGATCTGATACAATAACATACCCTCCAGTAGAGTCGATCCAAGTGAAGACTTATTCCATAGTATCATAGAAACTTTAGAGGCTCCTCAATAGGGTTCAATGATTCCCAGCCATACTAGATCAACTGGTTAACCCATGCTTAAATTCTCTTATTTTTATTGTTTTTAACCTCATACATGTAAAATACCATAAATACCTTAGTACCGATCCTTTCCAAATAAAGACAAAAATATAATATCATCATTATATCAACTCTTCTATAAATATGGGAAATATTTGATAAATAGGACAAGATTGTTTACGGTTCATTTCTCTCTCTTTTGATCTCTCATTCTCTTTCTATTTACACTCTATTCCTGAGGCACGACTCACAATAGAACTTGGATTCAATAATATATATATAGGAATTGAGTGTTATGTATGTAAATCATCCTTTTAAATTTTACATCTCGGTCAATCGTGTAAATTCTCAATTTATATTTATAAATTCAAGATCACCAATGTGCGGCCCAATGGCAACAATTCTGCTAATTTTGGAAGAAAACTGGATCCTAAGGCGGTTTTGTATCAATTCGACCTGTTTGGGATTAGTTTTATTTATTTTACTTTATTTTATTTTATTTATATTTTAATTTGAATCAAAATGTTTGATAAATTAAAATAAAGACTTAATATTTTAAAAACGCTCACAAAATTTAAAATTATTTTGAATATTTTAAAAAAGATGTTGATTTATTTTTACGAATAAGAGATAAAAATATATAAAAATAAATTACGGGCTTGTTTAGGATAACTTTTATTATTATTATTATTATTTTATTTTTATTTTTAAGAATATGTTTGTTTTGTATTCTTTTGCATGTTTTTAATTTCTTGTATTAAATAATAAATTAATTTGTTTTTAAAAATACCCTAAATATTTAAAAGTTATTTTGAATTTTTGAAGATAACAAAAACATGTTATAAAATAAGAAATAAGTTTTATTTAAAGCAAAAATATATATAAAATAACATGAAAATATATAATTAAAAATTAAAATAAAAAATCATCTCAAACTGTCCTTAAATGGATATATTCTTAAAAATAAAGCGAAAACAGAATAGATAAAAAAAAAACAATGCTAAGATTTTACTCTTCTATTTATGGAAAGATTTACATAAGTATCACCCTATTTTTATGTATTTAATTATATAGCTAACTAAATTTTATTTTTTTTATGTTTATACCATCAAAATTTTTTATATCACATAAAAAATATTATCATCCTAACTTTTGAAAAGTGGACTATGCATTTTACATAGATAAAGTGGCATATATATAAAAATTAAAGCTTAGGTATTAGACATATAAATATATAGGAATTGAGTGATGTGTGTGGATATTCCTTATTTTTTCCCAAGTGTTTCTGATTAATTTTCCATTATATTAGTCTTATGTAGGGCTGCCAAAACGGTTCATTGTTCGCGAACAGCTCGTGTTCGGCTCGTTAAGAAGCTCGTGTTCGATTCATTTGCTAAGTTAATGATTCAAATACGAACACTTTTGTTGTGTTCGATACATAAATGAGCCGAACACGAATAAGATTTGTTTGTTCGCGTTCGAATTGACTACAAGGCTACAAAGATTTATAATCACTTAAGATTATTAAATAAAAAAACAGAATAAAAATATATTAAACTATATGTTAATGATGTTTTAATATAAACAATAAGATTTAAATCTTGTCCCAACTCTTAATATCTTATGGCTGCATGATTAGGGTTGTCAAAACGATTTTTTTTTCGAGAACAGCTCGTGTTCGGCTCGCTAAGCAAACGAGTCGAACACAAACACATTTTTTGTGTTCGAAAAATAAACGAGCCGAACACAAACAATGATATTTTATAACGAGACGAACACGAGCAGAGCCAGGGCTCGCTCGTGTTCGGCTCGTTTACTCCACTAGTCTTATGTGAAGCATAAATTTAAAAGAACTGATATTTATCTTTTCTATAAGTAAGAAAAACCTTAATTAGAATTTGGATATACTATGGGTTTTAAAACAAACTATATTATACTAGTTAAAGTTTTTCTTATAAATATGTTATGCTTTTTAAAATTATTAAATTATTTGACAATATTACAAAAATATTGATTGTTAAATATTGTACTTTGATTATATGTTATTAAAGACCAATGAGCTTGACAACCTCCTCCCACCTTTTGACATTTTAGGAAGAGTGTAACATGGAATCCTAATGTAACTTATTATATTATCATAAAAATTTATTCTAATAATAAGATATATAAGTTAACTATAGTTCATTTTAATTCTCACATATTTAAATTTTTTAATCACATCTCAAAAGTGATGTTAAAAGCTTATTTTATTATAGATGTTGACTATACTTTATATGCTAAAATTTCAAACTAAAGAGATAAACAGGGATTGATGGCTAACTCGATCAAGATTGTATGGTTTTATCAACTCGTATAGACGTATTGGAACCACTCTACAAATGTTAGATGACCTAGAGTTTTAGCACCCTTAGATTTAGTATGTAGCTATGATTTGCTACCTCTTATCAATTTTTTCGAGTAGAAGGATGTGGGGTAGTATGTGAAATAATACTTCCGCTTGGGATGAGAATCAAAAGTTATCTTAATTAAAAATAATAGAGAGGTGAAAAACATAACTAATAATGATTTGAAGGTGTAATAATGTGACTATCAAAGGTTCAATGCCAATCAAATGGATAGGGTTTCAAAGTCCCGAAGCATCCTGTGTATATTTAAAAGGTTGTGAGGCATAATTATGTCCAATTAAGAGGCATGTGCATCATTATTCAGTCAACTATATGACTGATAATTTATCTTACCCAAAAAATTACTGTGTTGCATATGTATTAGTGATCAGTTTTATTGTTGTATGATATCTTAAAATAACCCATGGTCAATATTAGACATTTGACTTTGGAGACATACTTCAGTAAGTGATTCATTTCTTTTAAGGGAATTGAATTACTTGAAAAACGCCTTTTTTATTTTTTTTATGAGTTGAGTTGAGAAGAGTTTTAAAGGCTAAGCTTGAGTTCTATGTTAGAGTTCATCAAGAATAAGAGAATTACCTTTAGCATGATCGGTTGAATTTTTATAATGTTAGATGTTAAGCTAACTCATGTAGGATAAAATAATAACTAACTAGCTTAAAATTAATTATAATTTGATATTTATGAACTTTAGATCATCTTTTTGAGTTTAGTAAGCAACATAACTTATATTTGAGAGGAATAACCGCAAAATCTGATAAATTCAAAGCTTATAAGAATTTGTTCCAATGCAAATATATGGTTTTATCATTCATATCTAAATTAGTAAATAAGCATTGAGTTGTGACTTACATTAATGTATGATAGTGCAGATATGAATCCTAAATCATTAAATTCAATAAAGAGCATTAAGAAAAACTTGTGAATCATATATTTAGCATAAATTTATCATAAAAGTATGCCTCGCATTAAGAGAAACACCACAATGTTGGATGATGTACCTTAAGAGAGATGTATTGTGTTGACCCATTACAGGATTATACTTGTATAGTAAGAATACCTAGTGATGAGGCATAAATCTACGAATAGTTCAGAATTTCAAATATAACTTAGAATTCTATGAGTGAGTACGAATAGATTTAAGGGTTATATTAAGCATTAATTGTCTTATGGCTTTGCTAGCTTTATGACAACTCTAACAAATCATTGGGTCTTACATTGCTAGGAAGGCTTGAGGCTAACAGCTTTATACATACCAAAGTAGCTTAATTGGAGAAGTGGCACCCTTATGGGGGAAGGCTAAATATAGAATAGAAAAATTACCATATGGGGTATAAATGGCCCAAAGTATGATTTGTTTTAGGATTTTTTACAATATAGTATGATGGAAAATGACAATATAATAAGACTCATAACTATAAATTTTCAGAAGCCCAAGAATTTAACTTGCATATTTGGGCTTTATGATTCTCAAGGAGGCTATGTGTGTGTGTGTGTTTATCTTATGGACTTCATACTCCTACTATGATGTTAAGAAATTTTACAACTCTAGAAAGCAACGAAACCCAGAAAGTTTAGATTATTTCATCAATTTCTTATATAAGGTCAATCATAAGAAAATATTTCCATTAAATACTTATATTAATTTCAAGTTTGGGTTGACAAGAATTAGATGATACTATTTAACTTATTGTATTTCATAGGACAACTAAGGCCTTCAATAACTCCAAGAATTTGGATTAAGTATCCCTTTATTACATGGGAGTCTCTTTTTTCTATCCTATTAGGAAGCTTAATTGATTGGTTCAATATTTTAAGTATTAGTTTAAAAATTGTAAAAATTTTATGCTTTGTTAATAAGGGAAATCTTATACTTTTAATATTTTTCCACGGAAGAGAAAAAAAATAAGAATTCAAATTATTTGGATATTGAGGGCATTTTTTATGAATTCTTTTATACAATTAAATATTATTAATACAAGTCTAATGCACATGCTAGTTCAAGGCATATGAATTTCATAGCTATAAAGTATTGATGTTCCTAAATTCAAAATAATTTCCCTACAATATATATATATATATATATATTAATTGTTGTTGTGGTTGAAAATTTAGAAGCTTGTCGATCATTATTTAAATATTTTTCTCATGAAAGATAAGTCATGTAAAGTTATATAACATATTAAGAGTGGTACAACTTCTTCAAGAATATTATCTTGTTAAATATCTTATCTTTAACATGGAAATTTGGAAAATTTACATGCATACCCCCCGAGACATTGCTATTTATAAATAATCAGTCATCTGATCTTTTTTTGTTTTTTTTTAAACTTCCCTAATTTATGTATCTATATGCTTCATAGTCAAACCACTGGAAGTTCAACATACATGAAAATTATCGGTCGAGGTTTTATTGTAAATTTTGATATCTCAGTAATGATCTGAAGAAAAAAAAAGAGCAAAAAGGATGATTATTTTGTAAATATCACACTTTCGGGCACATCTTATGTAAATACTCCGAAATTTTAATGCATCAACAATCAATCAATACTACGAACTCTTATGTTTTTTCTCAATTATCCTTTCTTTAACTTCACATCTAATTTGTCCTATTAACTATTCTAAACTATGTTTAGATTCTATTTCAAAACCAACCATCCATAATGAGATCACATCCTATGACACTAGCAGTCAAAGTTATATATCATGAGGAAAGATACGCCTATAAATATGAGTGAACCAGATATACTGTATTGACTCACGTACTTTTAATGCAATCATATATATATATATATATATATATAGAGAGAGAGAGAGAGAGAGAGAGAGAGAGAGAGAGAGAGAGACCTTGCAGTGAGAAAAGACAGGATGTCTGTCGTGCTTGGATGAGCTACAAAGCCCCATCACTCCACCACTACCAAGTTCTTTTCCAAAAACCAAATCCTTAAATGCCATATTCTCCTTCTCCATTCTTCCCACATCCTTCATCAAACCAGTATAAAATCCACCGAACTCCTTCAACTCTCTCCCAACCACAACTTCAACTCCCAAATAATCCCTTAAGAAGCACTCTACCATCACCCTCGGCATCTCAGTCACCCCCACCTTCCTCTTTGCCTTGCTCACCACTTCAAATTCTTCAAATCCCATGTCCTCCAACAAGAACTTTGGCAGCACCGTCCTTCCAACCCTGAATCTTTTCTTCTTCACTCCCAGAAAGCACACCATCACCATAACCCTGAGGCCAAACTCTTTGCTCATGAAGTAGATTATAGGGTATAGAAGAAGAAGAAGAAGGCCTCTAAGAAAGCCCCCTCCTTCTATGGCTACAAGCATGAAGTATGGAAACGTGGAAGAGGACCTTAACAGTCCCCCTTCCACTTCCAGAACTACAGTTTCTGCGCGTAGCTTCTCCATTGTTCTCTAATGGCTGCTCCCCGGATTTCCTTTTTTTTTTTTTTATAGGCCTTAGCAAAGCAAGAAAATATGTCCATTTCTCTACTTTATCTCTATTAGGTGATGGATCATTTTAACTTAACAAATATAATGAGGGATCTCAATCTATATTATAAATAAGACAATGAGCTTAGCGAAAACTGTACACTATTTGGTGGCTGTGGTTAATAAAGAAGTCATTAATCAAGCCATTAGGTCTTCTTTCATTTTCTGCGTCGGAGCAAAATCTTGACAATGGTGCCACAAAGATTTAGTAGAATGGTTTTAATTAAATACAATTAGTTGTTGCTTCATAAAAGTCATTTGAACTTGCACGGCATGTAACTTGAAACTAGGATCTTCAGGCATTCAGCCTTAATTAATAAAGTACACGTTGGCTTGTATTGTTCATATCAACAATTTATTTTTAACTTGACGAATCGAGTCGAATCTACAAAATCCATTGCTTTCTTTATACATTAATGATAATGATATATATATATACATATATGTGTGTGTGTGCACGCGCACGTGTGTGTGTGTTGAGAAATCTAGGGAAAGAAACAAGAATCGACACAAATTCAAAAGAACACACAGATTTAACGAGATTTGGCAAAAATGACTACGTTCTCGGGAGCGAGATGGCTAGGCTTTCCTTTAATCCAGAAAAAAGTACAAAATACGGAATACGTTCTCAGGTTACAAACAGACCTATTTATATAACTCTAGAGTACAACCTGTACCGTACCGCAGGGGCGCGCCCCCTCACCCTCAACCCACATAACGTAACTCTCCCGATTAGCCCGCTCCACTCCAACATATATCCCTTATTTGATATATGAGTCATACCATATATATATATATATATATATATATATATATATATATATATATATATATATATATATATATATATATATATATATATATATATAATTTGTTTGTAGTTCATTATGTTTGATTAAGTGCATTAATGGTCATACTGATATAAAGGACAAATTTTATGAATAGCATTTTTTTTAATTGAACGTTAAAAAAACGACAAATTAATATAACATGGTATGTGCCGCCCGGATGCAAAGTCTCATTTTCCATACGTATATATATTTTTAACAGATTTAGGTAATGAACTTACCTGCCTTGCTTGAAGGAAATCAAAGTAGAGGGAAGGAAAAGAAAAGAGCAGGGGGGAAAACGTGAGGGAAGAAGAAAGGACAAAATAGATAAACTTTGGCATCACAGGATTATAAGAAAATTATTAGATTTTTAAAAATTCTTAATTTTTCCGAAATTATTTGATAATTTAATTGTAACTTTCCCAATACAATTAGAAGAAGATAATAACTGACAGTTTAGACTTCTGATTAGCTGAGTGAGATATAAATTTATTTGATTAAAGTTTGTGAGTATAATATCTCAAAATTAATGGGCTTCTTACATACGTACCACCCAATTATTAAATATTTATATTTTACATTTTTTCTCCATTGTGTACTATTGAGTAAATTTACATGCAAATGTAATGTGGTATATTTGTAAAAATTGAAATTTAGGTCTTAGAAATGTGAATATATAGATATTGAGTGATATGTAAGTAAATATTTAAATTTGAATTTATTTCGCTGAAATTATCTTCTGAGCATGACCGAGGAATACACATATTAATTAATTCAAAATATTTAATTAATAATTTACAATTTTTAAGAATAACATTTCAAAAATGAAGACAGCCATAGAAAGAGAAGCGCAAAATGAGCTATTCTCCAAGCCATCGGGAGGCGGCACGTTTATTACGTCTGAACTCCGGACATAGAGATACGTCCGGAGTCCAATGAAATCACGCCGCGTTGCCGGGTTGCACAATCCACCGTCAAATCGTAGAATAACATGAGAGAATATTTCTCCCGTGTTATTCTGTATTATTCAGATGTTATGTGTTATTATAACACCGCTGTGAGTTCAAAACATCACGGAATAACACAGGACAATATTCTCTCGTGTTATCTTGTATTATTTTGTCATAATAACACATGAATAACACAGAATAACACAAGAAGAATATTCTCCCGTGTTATTTCGTAATTGCTAGAACATCTATCTCATAATAAAGAGTAATTATTTATATCGAGACGAATGCTAAACTGCAAATTCATTAGTTCAACTGATATTGTCTAGAAAATCCTACACAAACAAGAATCCCCAAAATTTAACAATTATGCAATTAAATATATTAAGATTAATTATTTTTTAGGTTGGGTATAGGGATTAGTTTCAACTTAATATTATATTAACTTGAAGAGATTTTGAAGAAAAAAAATGAATTTAATTGATTTTAAATTTGATAAAAACATTATCGAATGAAAGAAACAAAAATTAAGGAGGATGATTGAACTCTTCTTAGGTCTCGGCTACGATGGTAAAGAGGGCGAGGCTGAGAAGTTGTTAGAAGGAGGAGATAGATAAGGGAAAATTATTACATTTGTATTCCGGACATAGAGATGCGTCTGGAGTCCAATAAAATCGCGCCATATGTTGGTAATAAAAAAAAATCTTTGTGATATGGATAATACAGTAGAATATTCACTCATTGTTATTCTATGTTATTTAGGTGTTATTATAGTGATATTGATGTGTTATGGTGTTCTGGGAATATTTCGGGTATTATAATAACACAATAACACATCAATACCACCCCAAAAATAGCTGAATAACGTAAAATAACATAGGGGGAATATTCTACTGTGTTACGGACTGTTTTTTTTTTCTGTTACTCTACGGACCGTGATTTTATTATACTCCGGACGTATATGTGTTCATAGATAAGAGTTTTGGTTGTTTATTGACCCACTTTTTATATGTTTGCAAATTATGTTAATAGCAACGACACCAAAAACTTGATCCCGCTTTAATATATATTTTTGATTTTATGATGAAATGTTTAATGTGGATTCTATGCAAGTATACGTATCTTATCAAGTAATACAGGGCTCTAGTGGAGTCCTGGTTATCGATCCCACATGGAAGTTTTTAACGTAATCAGTATCGCTAAAATTTAAATGAATTACTTACTAATATAGTAAATGGAAATTTAAAGTAACTAAAGCAACTAAAGTAAACTAATGCTTGAAATAAAGTTGATTTAAATAATTCAGAAAAAGTATCATTCTCCTTGTTTTTAGAAAATTAAGTGAATGATGAATCTAATTATAATTTTTGAATCAGTATTGTGACAACAGGAGCATTCCTATTCTTTACCCTATGGTCCAGTGTGCAAAGAACATCGACTAATCCTATGTTTGATTACCGAATCATGGCTGAAGCTGGGAGGATATCGTCGCCACTTCGAGCTCTCATGTTCCCCTCACTCGAGGGCTAACATCTCGCACTTCACCTCTAAACAATATGACCAAATTGAATATTTTAGTCTGTCACACTAAAATGTCCAATTCTACGTCCGATATATAATATTTTCCTATTTATTTGCACCCTCCTTCCAAGGCTTTTGACTTCCCTGAATATTGGATGTAATTTTTACTATAGTTGATAATTCAACTTATTTTAACAAATCAATCGTCGGATTGAAAGTAAATTAAGTTTTAAGTAAAAATTATCACAACTTATTTTAATATATTAGGTACTTCTATTTAATTTCATCATTTCGCATAATTTTCATAAACAAGGAGAAAGACTAAGAAAACTATTTAGAATGCATGGGAATAAAACAAAACATGGATTTCATTTAAAGTTAACAACATTAAACAAAGGTACTTACCTTAATTTCCTCCCAAGCGTACTCTCAAGTCCTTTCGACTTTTCCTTCTAGTACAACACACTTCTAACTCACTAATTATACTCTAAAACTCTTAAATTAGCACTCAAACACAAATAGACTCAAGAAACACACTAATGACACACAACAGACACACTTAAGACACAAGAATTCGACCTCTATTTATAGAGGTAGGCAAAGGTTCAAGGGGTACTTAAGCACCTCTTCAAAAAGCGTCCAGGTTCAATGTATTTTTGCATTTTGAACTGTCTCACCGTCGGCGAGAAACGACCTCGTCGTCGACGGGCTTTTAGAAGGTCTTCAAACTGCGCGATCTCGTTGTTGGCGGGCTCGGGCTCGCTGTCGGCGAGGTAGTTGTAATTCCTTCAGAAGTTCTCCTTATGATCTCGCTGTCAGCGGCCTCGATCTCGTCGTCAGCGACTTAGTTCATTTTGCATGAATTTCTTCCTTTTTTATCCAAATTCGCTCCATTTCATGCTTTTTGCTTCCATTACTTATAAATCTTCGTTCCTGCAATAAAATAAAGAAAATACATTTCTTTAAAGTGCAATTTCATCAAAAATAAATATGAATTTCTTAATATATTTTTCTGGGATCAAAATCCCCCAAACTTAATTATTACTTGTCCTCGATAATTTTAATACTAAATAAAAATAATGATTTCTGTAATATAATTCTTCAATTCGTATATACTATGAATTAAATTTAAATAATATTATAGTAAAGTTGAATAGAAATATTTTTAAGTAATTAAATTAACTTTATAGATATAAGATTATCTAGTTATCGAGTCTAAGATTTCTAGTTTTATATTTATTTAAGGAATGACTATATTTAAAAGAGTAAATTACTTACTATATTTAGATGATAGGAAGTTCAAGAAAACATTATTTAGTAAAATACTAATATATATATATATATATATATATATATATAAGTTTAGAAATATAATTAAGTTCTACCCTTTTAGATTGAATCCATTGAAGCCAATTTTTGATATGACATCTCCTCAAGCTTCTCCTCACTTATATTTTTTTCTTTTCTTTTCTTCTTTCTTTTCTTTTCTTTTTTCTTTTTGGATTGATTTTCAATCCTTCTCTCTTTTTTTTCTTTTCTTTTTCAAGTGAGGATTACTGTATCTGGATAGCCTGTTAATAATTTTGAACTTCAACTTTTTCTTCTTAAATTTGAAACTTAAAATATTTCTTTGCTTATATGTATTTCATAGCCTTTACTTTATTAAGTTTCAATCTCTTCTTTTTCATCTAAATACTCAATAATTTCAATTTTAGAATATAGTTTTCCCTTACTTTAAAAAGTTTACTATATTCTTATTCCTTTTAACTAAATATCTTATTCTATTAATTAATTGAATTACTAAAATTATTTTTTTTAACTTTCTATAATAATTAAATAAAGTAATTCATGTTTATTGAATTGAGAAACTACTATAGAAAATCATTTGATAATAATTTTTGAAAATAGAAATTGAGAACAATTTAATAATTAAATTCGTATTTTTATCTTCCCCCAAACTTAAATTTTTCTATCTATACTAAATAGTGAAAAGGAAAAGTATATAGTAAAGGTCATCATACCTTTGAGCTTTAGGTATTTATTTTCTTTGAAATTTTTGCAGGCTTTTTCATTACTTACAGAACATGTACTGTTAGTATTCTTTCACATATAGTATTTAAAAGAAAGTGCAGGGATGAAATTTTGAAATAAGTATAAAACATAATAAATGAAAACTTAGGGTCTGTTTGGCGCAGCTGCAGATTATCCAGATTATCAGGATAAGCAGATTATCAGGATAATCTGCTGATCAGCAGCTGATCCGGATAATCTGTCTGTCTGTTTGGTTTGAGCGTTTGGAAAACAGCTGATTTGCAGCTGTCTGTGGATAAATGACTATTATGCCCCTGAAATGAATAAGTTGTTAAGCTGTTTTGTTTCTGCGGTTTTGAAACAGCTTTTTTGCAGCTGTTTCCAGAAAAATAACAAATTCTACTCCTCTAAGATTAATAAAATTTTATTAAGATATAAATTATTATTTTAGGTTGCATGTTTTCAACAAGAAATGAATGAGAAAGGTTAATAAATGGGGGCACTTACATACATGCCAACCAATTCCTTATATTTTCAAGAAGCCGGCAATTTCAGAACTGCAGAAAATGCAAAGTGCAGTTGACAAAAAAATGTTTCCCATAAATTACTTCATACCTCAGCAGGATTTCATGCTCTATTATGGAATAACCAACTCCAAACATTATAATTGCAGTGGTATAAGCAGTAAAGAACCCAAGTTTGAAACTTCCATAAAATTGCAAAGAAGAAGTTGAGATCATAAAAAGTAACAGATCTCCAAATAGTGCTTCTATTCGTCATACCCAGAAAAATATTATGATGCATTGTATGGCCAGGTTTCTATAAGTAAAACTTGAGTATATCATCACAGTTACACAAGCCTAAAAAATAGAAACTTGCTATGTGAAACCACAGCTGCTAAATTTGCATCCACAAAGTAGAGTTTTCCACAAGAAGAAAGCATAAATTCGTCCAACTAAAAATCTCTCGTAGCTTCACATTTTTGTCAAATAGACAACATAAGAACCATTTTTGAAATGATATTAAAAGACAAGGCTCTTCTTCACAAGCCAACTTGAACTACTACTTTCCATATTACATCTTTTGCTTGCTAATCCATCAACACTAATTTTATGCACCTATCTAGTAGGTGCATTTTCTCGCTCTTTAAATTTATTGTACATATTAAACCACTTGAGATAAAATCATGAGGGCATGGAAACTGGTTTTCTGCATGCAGACCTTCCAAGATCTCCTTGCCACATTAGCCTTTTGATCATTGTGTAAAAGCTAGGGCGCCCTCGGAAGCGACACGCTGTATGGCCTTAATACAGTGAAAAGTGTGCAAGGGCCACTACACTAATGCCCGGGTATAGTGTCAAATATTCAATACAACAAACAGAATATTAATACAGTGAAAAGTGTGCAAGGGCCACTACACTAATGCCCGGGTATAGTGTCAAATATTCAATACAACAAACAGAACATTTATATTATAGATTCCTTTCTCCTACTCTACAAAACATTAAATAATAATAGCATTATAGTTCCCTCATCATCATCTTCTTCTTCAATACCTCGGGTCACTTATGACTCTTATATTATGAATTAGGAAGATTTACATGCTTACCACTCGGATTCTAATGGGCTCATCTATCTAGCACTTAAACTTCCATTTATATGTATTTGCCACCTTATCTATGCAAGAGAAAGTATATTTTGCCTTTTAAGAATTTGAAGTGGTATACATGTGAAAGGCAAAAGTTTAATGTAAGTGCATATGAAGTTGGCAGTATGTATGTAAATGTTCCATAGACAAATCAATTGGAAGTTGTAGTCAAATTCAATTCCAAGCCTCTTAGGTTAAGAAACATCAACATATCAACATATATAATCGGTTTAGCATATCACAAGTTTCTCCAAACTTACTCTTCCCCAAAATAAAATTAAAAAAGGCATTCGGTGATCGGTCAGTATATGAATAAATGAGGATTTAACTTCTATAAGCTTATAAATATCTTCATGGTTTAATGGGAGTTCATTTCTGATAATCACTTCCAAGTATCACGAACGAAGAACCCGTGGAATTTTAAGAACCCGTGGAATTTTAAAATGTCATTTTTGCTGTTTAGCAGGATTTGGGTTAAATCTTGCTCAATTCCTGCTACAAAAGAGGCTGTAGGTTGCGGAATTACTCGAATTTTATATAGAGAAATAGAAAATATGTTTGAGAAAAGGAGAGGAGGCGGAAGAAATGTGGAGTTGGTTGGCTCGGATGGACAGCTATATCATCAAGCGGCATCCCCCGTTCTGCACTTCACCTTCAACTCGCAGAAGTGCAGTTTCTGACGTATGCACTCCATGAGAAGAGAGTGGCTCCCTGTCAGAAAGCAAAACGGGCTCGACGGCGTGTAAAGGGGGGAACGGGGTGCTGCGGGATCGGGGAGGGAGACGGATTACGCAGCGCTAGATCTTTGGATAGCGAGGAAGGAGCCGTGCTAGATCTCTGGAAAGCGAGGAAGGAGACGGATCGAGCCGCGCCCTAGGCTCTGGATATCGAGGGAAGAAGACGGATCGTGCTACGGCTCGCGAGGGCAAATATCGTCAAAAGAAGAAAGGAATCGCGGATCGCGGGTAGGACTCCGCGATCCGCGACTAATATAAAATAAGAATCACGATTTTAAATAATCTAATAAAAAGTGATATCCAAACACATCTATGGCATTTTGAAAACGCCACAGCTGCAAATAATCTCTCCCAAACGCACCCTTAATCTATTACTACACATATAATCAATTAACATACTTTAAAACATATTAAAACAATCTAAACAATATTAAAAGTTCATAACTTATACAAAACTTAAATAACACATTAAAGAAAGACTAACGTCCTATCTAAAAGAAAGTTACAAACCAATTTAACACACATAAGAGGTCTAATATTACAGCATAAGCAAACATACCAACATCCATAGTTCACAGAAAGTACAGAATAATTAAACACAGAATAATAAAGTTTCCAAAATAACAACAAATCTAAAAAAAACTAAACAAAGACTCTAATTTTCTACATCAAAATCTCAAACTATATCATCTCCCTGATCTCCAGGCTAAGAAGACTGAGCAGGCTGGTACTGTGTATAGCGGGGGCACTTAGGAAAGACAACATCTAAATCACCACTCATGTATCGACGTTCAGCCTCATAGTATGCAATTTCGTATTCTGAATGTCGCTGGAGATATTCGCTATCATAATCGTGTCTTCTTTCCAAACCTCCAATCCTTTGGTCTATATGCTCAAATCTTCTTTCCATATTTTCTCCCAATTGCTCAAAACTTTTTCTACTCAGAGTCAGCTCATTCATCAGATCTTGAAGGGTAGGAGTGGTGTGTTGAGGTGGATCATAACTAGTAATGGGTATATCTCTACTTGAAGAAGGTACATAATCCCTTGTCCCAGATCTCCATCCTTCGTGGGATTCATATTTCTTTATATTAGCCTGAGTAAGGGGTTTCATAGGTTCAACCCATTCCTCATTATCTCTTGCCTATACCCCAGATAATTGACAGAGTGCATAGATAAGACCAAGATGTCCTAGTCCTCCTCCACTTTCATTTCTAGAGGTGGCTAATATATTCTTATAAATGACACTTCCCACATTAATACTCTTTGGGTTCTGAATACAGAAATTCAGAACTGCTCTATCTCTTGTTACCTCACTATGGTGGTAGATATGTAACAAAGTAGAACAAATAAAATAATGCCAGGCTTTAGATGTTACATTTAACATAGAAAGAGGGAAGTTTACCCGTTCCCGCTGCTTTATCTTCCAGACTCCTTTCCCATCAGTGAGAAAGTCGATCACCTCTTCCAGTGGTCCTTCCATAGTTCCAAAAGTTTCATACTTGCTGGTGTAGGTGTCTCATACTTCATAATAAGCGTTTATTCTAGCAGCGTTGAATTCCACAAAAAATCCTCTAACCTTAACCGGTGCATCTTCAGCCTGTGTTAAATTTGCATAAAATTCTTTTACCACTTCTACAGCGGCTCTGTTGGTCACAAAACAGAAATTTTACCATCCTCGCTCCCTAATGATTCGCTCAACTTCTCCTCCTGGATTCTTGAAAACTCGATCTTGAATGCATTTTCTTGATTGGATATTGTGGAAATATCTTGATTGTGCCCTTACATTCACAAAACGAGTTTCATCGTAATCCAATCGTAGCTTTTGTCGTGGAGCCATTTTTCGATCTGTGAAATTTGCAAAAATTTTAACTAAACTCCAAAATATTACTAAGAAGGCTTCCTACAACATCTAAAATCCATTTAAATCAATTTCCATGAAATTCTTCCAAGTATTTTCTCCACATTTCGAATTTTTTCAAAATTCCCCAATGTAGAAGAAATCCATGGTGAAAATCAAAAATTTTTGCATAGGAGTGAAGCTCTTACCAAGGGAAGATGAAATCCGGTGTCAAAAAGTGTTGAAATCGCCTCAAATTCCAGATCTCTCAAGCCCTAGGTCGGTTTTTTTCGAAGTTTTGAGGAAGGGGATGATGAATATTGTCAGTTGACGGGTCAAATATTGGTCTTTTCGCGATCTCGCTGTCGGCGAGATTTTTCTCGCCGTCGGCGAGCTAATTAATTTGATAAGGCAAAAGTTTCGGGAAAAATCTACCTTTGGCGAGCTCGTTCTCGCTGTCAGCGGGTTTTTTCGCTGTCGGAGAGATAATTCTCGCCTTCGGCGAGATCCTAAAATTTTTAAATTTTTGAAATTCGTCAATCATTTTCAACCTCGATTCGCCCTTAATCAATCTTCTGATCACTTAATTTAATAATAGTATGAAAATTAGATACTTCTACTCACAAAAAGTTCACACAACACAAACAATATAACTTTATATATGAAATTCATGAGACTTACAAACTTCACACTAACAACTTAACAACATACTTAACTTAAATTTTCAAATTCATAATACTCAGCATCGTAATCCACACCACAACACTCTAAATGCGGAGACATAACAATTACAAATAATCTCATCAAATCTGAGATGATCAAAACAAAGTTTGACTCATAATAAAACCTAAATCCAAATCAACACATATATACACAAATATATGACATAAGATAGAAATCTTTCCTACTCATCAGTGTCTGAACTATCATCTTCTCTGATATTCCCGATGCGACGCAGGTGCACAAATAAATTGTAGAAAGGCCTGAAAGGGAATTCTGCAGTAAATTCTTCATCAATCCATCCTTTCTTTCTCAGTAAATGAATAAAACTAGCCTCCAGATGTCCAGTATGATCAAAGTGCTCCTTCATCCTCCAGTCAATGTGATCAAACATATCAGAGATATTGTCGATGGAATTCATCATGTTTTGTAGCTCTTTCTCCAATCCTTTAATCTTCTTCAGAATGAAATTAGTTTTATCAGTAAGAGGCCTTGCTAAAGGATTGTTCTGTGATGCTCTGTCAGAAATAATGGTAATCTCATCATTGTTATCTAAAGTTGGAAACATATCTGTAGGATCAAGTGGTTTCCATGGTAAAAGTACCTTTTCCCAAGCCTCATAAGAAAATTGGTACTGACTGCACAAAGCAAATATAGTCGATGGGTGTCCAAGTCCATGCACTGACCCATGCACAATCAATCCCAATGCAGACTTTACTATTATTGATCTAACATCGATAGGTAGTCCAATTTGAATACAGTAGTTTAATATAGCGCATTCCTTTGAAACTTTATTGACCCTCATAGTAGGCAATAATTTTGATGAGATAAAGAAATACCAATGCTTCGAGACAGGGTTAAGAAGTGATGCAGAAAAACTGACATACCCGTCCTCGCATAACTCCCAATCATCAGGTTCGTCAGTCAGGTATCGATAGATCTCGTTCATATTGTATCTTGAAGACACAAAGTTGGAATAATGACAGAAAGAGGGGTTCTCTATAGAAAATAATTCATTTACCCTTGAATGAGTAAATGTTACCCATCTTCCTCTGACGTAGACATTTCCATTGTTGATCGCATGTAGATTAGAGTAAAACTCTTTAACTACTGGAATAACTACAGCGGATGTCGTATAACAAAATACCTCCCAATGCCATTGTGCGATCATTTCTTCGATTTTTGTAGTGGAATTCTCTACTCCTATGTTGACAAATCTGCTTTCTTTAATAAGTCTTTTCTTCATCAAGCCTTTGTTGAAGATACGCTGCGCCTCCGAACTGACGAATTTTCTTCGGTTAAAAACTTCAGTTTTTGTGGTTTCTAAGAGTTTGGTGGCCATTTCGGATTGAAAGGATTGGTCTCTAGTCGTTTCTAAGGAAGAAAACAGTGTAAAATTGGAATTGGGATAATTTCCTACGAAGAAATGGCTTAGAACCGTCCAAAACCGCACGAAAATTCTTAAGAAACCAAAATTTCAACTGCCTCGCCGTCAGTGGGAAGTTTCTCGCCGTCGGCGAGCTAGTTATAAAACCGAATTAAGTCATGGCACACGATCTCACTGTCAGCGGGCTTGGGCTCGCTGTCGGCGAGATTCTCAAAAATCGTTCATTTTCGCTCTAGTCCAAATATTTTCTGATCTCATCATATAGGTTCGAATTTGTGATGATTCTAATTAAAAATTTGAGTAGTAAGATTTTTTTAATAATATAGACTCACTAATTTGTAGATAATTAAAAATAAAAGACTACTATGGGTTGCCTCCCATAAAGCGCTTGGTTTAACGTCATCAGCCCGACCTAATTTCAGTTAGTAATCAGGTTGACTAAGCATTAAAACCACTTTAAAATTTGGTTTTCTTCCTTTGAAATATGGTTTTAATCTATGTCTGTTTACCTTAAATCTATGTCCTATTTTTGGATCTTCAATTTCTATAGTTCCATATGAAAATATTTGAGTTATGGTGAAAGGTCCTAACCATCGAGATTTCAATTTCCTATGAAATAATTTCAATCTAGTATTATATAGTAGAACTTCTTGTCCTGGTTCAAAAATTCTCTAATTAATCTTCCGATCATGCCATAATTTCATCCTTTCTTTATAAATCCTATCGTTATCATATGATTCATTTCATAATTCTTCCTATTCATTTAATTGCAACAATCTTTTCTCACCAGCTTCTTTCATATTATAATTTAGTTCTTTAATCGCCTAATACGCTTTATGTTCTAATTCAACTGGTAAGTGGCAAGTTTTTCCATATATAAGCCTATAAGGAGTCATTCCAATCGGAGTTTTATAAGAAGACATGTATGCCCATTATGCAGTATCTAGTCTTATAGACCAATCCAATCTATTAGGGTTTACAGACTTTTCTAATATACGCTTAATCTCTCGATTAGAAACTTCAGCTAATCCACTAGTTTGTGGATGATAAGCAGTTGATATCTTATGCATAATATTATATTTTTCTACTAGTTTGTGAATATATTTGTTTCTAAATTGAGTTCTTCCGTCAGTGATAATCACTCTCGGCATTCCAAATCTAATAAAAATATTTTTCATTAAAAATTTTGAAACACTTTTAGCATCACACCTTGGTAAATCTTGTGCTTCGATCCATTTGGAAACATAATCAACAGCTACTAATATGTATGAGTTTCCAAATGAAGGAATAAAAGGTCCCATAAAATCTAATCCCCAAACATCAAAAATTTCAACTTCTAATATAAAATTCAGAGGTATTTCATTTCTTCTTGATATGTTTCCTACTCTTTGACATTTATCGAAGGTTTTTAAATATCTATATACATCTCTAAATAGAGTAGGCCAGCAGAATCCTGATTGTAGAATTTTATATGCAGTTTTATCTGTCCCAAAATATCCTCCAAAATCAGAGTCATGACATTTTTGAATGATTGGTTCAGTTTCTTCATAAGGCACACATCTTCTAATAATTAGATCCTTACATTGCTTATATAAGTATGGTTCATCCTAAAAGTATATTTTTGTATCATGAATGAATTTTTTCTGTTGTTGCAAAGTTAACATAGGTGGTAAAATATCACTTACAATATAATTTACTATATCAGCATACCAAGGTATTTTCCACTCATTTATATTATAAAGTTGTTCATCGTGAAAATCTGTCTAAAATTTTATTATCGGTATCGGATAATTCATGATTTTCTAATCTTGATAAATGATCGGCAATTCGATTATCGGTTCCCTTTTGTTAATGATCTCAAAATCAAATTCTTGCATTAATAATATCCATCTAATTAATCTTGGTTTAAAATCTTTCTTTTGCATTAAATACTTTATAGCAGAGTGATCAGTATGTACAATACATTTAGTTCCTATTAAATAATGTTGAAATTTATTAAAAGCATATACAACTGCTAATAATTCTCTTTCAGATGATCGTATAATTTATTTCAAGATCATTTAGAGTTTTACTAAAGCATAAGTATATAACTTTGAAAATCTTATCATATCTTTGCCCAAGAATCGCTCCTATAGCTTAATCACTAGCATCACACATAAGCTCAAATGTTTTCTCCCAATTAGGTTAAACTATTATAGGTGTTGTAATTAATTTATCTTTTACTAATTCGAAAGCATTCAGGCATTCAGTTGAAAATTCAAATTTCTCATCCTTTTCAAGAAGTTGGCATAGAGGTTTAGTAATTTTTGAAAAATCTTTAATATAACGTCTGTAGAATCCAGCATATCCAAGAAAACTTCTTACCCCTTTCACCGTAGTTGGAGGTGGTAATTTAGCTATAACTTGAATTTTTGCAGGGTCTACTTCCATGCCCTTTTCCGAAATTTTATGCCATAATACAATGCCGCCTGTAACCATAAATTGACATTTCACCCAATTAAGAACTAAATTAGTTTTCTCACATACTTCAAATACTTTTTCAAGATGATTTAAGCATGTGTCAAAGGTTGTTCCAAATACAGAGAAATCATCCATAAATACTTCTATTCCATTATCAATTAATTTACTAAATATAGACATCATACATCTCTGGAATGTTGCAGGTGCATTGCATAATCTAAAAGGCATCCTTCGAAAAGGAAAGTTCCATAATGACTAGTAAATGTAGTTTTTTCTTGATCCTCAGGAACAATTTGTATTTGATGATAACCGGTATATCCATCTAAGAAACAAAAATATTTATGTCCGGCTAATCTATCTAACATCTGATCTAGAAATGGTAAAGGGAAGTGATCTTTCCTAGTGGCTGTGTTTAATTTTCTATAATCAATACATATTCGCCATCTAGTAACTTGTCTTATAGGGATAAGATCATTATTTTCATTAGCTTTTACGGTCACTTCTCCTTTCTTAGGTACACAGTGAATTGGGCTTACCCAAGCACTGTCAGAAATGGGATATATAATACCCTTATCTAACCATTTTAAAATTTCTTTCTTGACTACTTCTTTCATTTTTGGGTTTAATCTCCTTTGAGGATCTGCTTTAGGCTTATGTTCATTATCTAAAATAATTCTGTGCATACAGATTGAAGGACTAATTCCTTTAATTTCTGTTAAAGTCCAACCAAAAATTTTTTTATATTTTTTTAAAGTATCTAAAAGTTTTTGTTCTTGAGATTCATTTAATTCAGATGAAATAATAACTGATAGAGTTGAAGAATTACCTAAGTAAGCATATTTCAAATGATTAGGTAACATTTTTAACTCAAGTTGAGGAGGTTTAATAATCGATGGAACTATATTTTTTTCAGTGTTTTCTATGTTATCCAAAAATTCAAATTTCTCTTGAATATAATCTAGTTCTTCATTTATATCAGCTTTTTCAATTAATTCAGTATTTTCTTTTTCTAACTTTTTTTCATAATATTCCTTAAAATGTTCTTTTTGTAAATGATCGAGTACTTCCATTCGAAAACACTCATCATCTTTTTCTAATGCAGGATATTTCATTGATTTAGCAATATTAAAAGTTACTTTTTGGTCATTTACTCTCATAGTTAATTCTCCTTTCTGAACATCAATCATAGCTTTCCCAGTGGCTAAAAATGGTCTTCCTAAAATGATAGGAATTTCTTTATCTTCTTCCATATCTAAGACAATAAAATCTACAGGGAAGATAAATTTACCCACTTTACTAATACATCTTCAATAACTCCCTTAGGATATGTAACAGAACGATCAGTTAACTGAAGAGTTACTGAGGTAGGTGAAATTTCTCCCAATCCTAATCTCTTGAAAATTGATAAAGACATTAGATTGATGCTTGCTCCTAAGTCACACAAAGCTTTTCCATAGAATTTTTCTCCAATAGCGCAGGGTATAGTGAAACTACCAGGATCTTTTAATTTTTCAGGAAGTTTTTTCTGAATAATAGCACTACACTCTTCACTAAGTGCGACCATTTCATTATCGGTAAATTTTCTTTTTTTATTTAGAATATCTTTCATGAATTTTACATAATTTGACATCTGTTCTAAAGCTTCTACAAAAGAAATATTTATTGTTAATTTCTTCAGAATTTCAAGGAATTTAGCAAACTGTTTATCTTTTTTATGTTGAATTAGTCGTTGAGGAAATGGTGGTGGAGGTTTTTCAACAGAAATTTTCATTGGTATTAAAGGATTTTCTATGTTTGGATCTTGTTGATTCTTTTCCTTTTCAATTTCCACTTCCTCTTTTTGACTTTCAAGTTCTTTTGTAATTTGAGGTTCTAATTCTTTTCCACTTCGTAATTGTATT
Source organism: Papilionanthe hookeriana x Papilionanthe teres (assembly GCA_022702705.1). NCBI lineage: Eukaryota > Viridiplantae > Streptophyta > Magnoliopsida > Asparagales > Orchidaceae > Papilionanthe > Papilionanthe hookeriana x Papilionanthe teres. The sequence goes on along the minus strand of CM040422.1, from coordinate 157,675,604 downwards.
GCTTTAATTTGTTCATTTCCTTTGTCTTTGGGATTTATTTCCACATTACTAGGAAATGTTCCAGGTATTCTATTATTAAGTGTTGTAGCTATATGTCCAAGTTGAGTTTCAATATTTTTAATAGATGTTCCTTGATTTTGTAATTGGTTACCTTGTATTTGTAATTGATTTCCTTGATTTTGTAAATGTTGACCCATATTTAATATTAATTCTTCTATTGATAATTTCTTATCTTTAAATTGTGGGTTATTATTATTAAATTCAGGTGGATAATTAGGTTTATAATTAGAATTTCCTTGATTAGAAGGAATTCATAATGATTGTGTTATGTTATTCATCCACGGTTGATTAGTTGTGTTATTATTCCAATTAAAATTAGGATGATTTTTCCATTCAGGATTATAATAATTCGCATAAGGATTATTGGATCTGTTATTAATTGCATTTATAGTTTCATATTGAGATTGAGATTCTGTAAGTTGTCCAAATGAATTTTCTTCTAATATAGTTGGAGATTAATTCATTCCAAAATGATCTAATTTTTTAGATACAACAGCGATTTGTGAAGCTAACATAGATATTGCATCATTTTCATGAATATTAGCTATCTTTTTCGGATTCATTCTATCTGCAGGCCATTGAAAATTATTGGTTGTCATTTCTTCGATTAGTGCATAGGCTTCATCAAATGGTTTTGACATTAATGATCCTCCAGTAGCATCATCGATGATTGATCTTAAAGATTCTACTAATCCATTATAGAAAGTTTGAATAATTAACCAATCTGGTAACACATGATGTGGACATTTCCTAAGAAGTTCTTTAAATCTCTCCCAAGCTTCATATATTGATTCTCCATCAAACTGACTAAAAGAAGTTATATTATTTCTAAGCTTAGCAGTTTTAGATGGTGGAAAATATTTGGATAGAAATTTTTGTGATAACTCTCCCAAGTTTTAATAGATCCAAGTCTTAATGAATTTAACCACATTTTAACCTTATCCCTTAAAGAAAAAGGAAAAAGTCTAAGTTAAATAGCATCGTTAGATACTCCTTCATATTTGAAAGTAGCACATAGTTCTAAAAAACTAGCAAGATGTAAATTAGGATCTTCAGTAGGTGAACCACTAAATTGATTGTTTTTGTACCATTTGGATAATTGCAGGTTTAAGTTCAAATGAATTAGCAGCTACATCAGGGTTTTGAATAGTTAAATGAATTTCAACTAATGTAGGGTTGGCATAATCTCTTAATGGTCTCTGTTGATTGATATTTTCATTTTCAGGAATATTTGTCATTTGTTTTAAATTTATAATTTCTCTTTTTTTGTTTTCTAATTCTTTTAATTGTACGCTCTAATTCTGAATCATAAGGTATTAAATTTTCTTTTCCAAATTTTCGCATACAATTTTACAAAATAAATTTTAAAATAGTCTGTTACTCTAGTAAAAATTTTTTTACTTCCCCGGCAACAGCGCCAAAAACTTGACCCACTTTTTATATGTTTGCAAATTATGTTAATAGCAACGACACCAAAAACTTGATCCCGTTTTAATATATATTTTTGATTTTATGATGGAATGTTTAATGTGTATTCTACGCAAGTATACGTATCTTATCAAGTAATACAAGGCTCTAGTGGAGTCCTGGTTATCTATCCCACAGGGAAGTTTTTAACATAATTGTATCAGCTAAAATTTAAAGGAATTACTTACTAATATAGTAAATGGAAATTTAAAGTAACAAAAGCAACTAAAGTAAACTAATGCTTAAAATAAAGTTGATTTAAATAATTCAGAAAAAGTATCTTTCTCCTTGTTTTTAGAAAATTAAGTGAATGATGAATCTAATTAGAATTTTTGAATTGTATTGTGACAAATAGGAGCATTCATATTCTTTACACTTTGGTCCAGGTTCAAAGAACATTGACTAATCCTATGTTTGATTATCGAATACGTGGTACAGTTTGGGAGGATGCTGGTTGTCACTTCATAGCTCCCACGTTCCCCTCACTCTGAGGGCTAACATCTACACTTCGACTCTCGAAACAATAGAACCAAATTGAATATTTTAGTCCGTCACACTAAAATGTCCAATTCTACGTCCGATATATAATATTTCCCTATTTATTTGCACCATCCTTCCAAGGCTTTTGACTTCCCTGAATATTAGATGTAATTGTTACTATAGTTGATAATTCAACATATTTTAACAAATCAATTGGCCAGATTGAAAGTAAATTAAGTTTTAAGTAAAAATTATCACAACTTATTTTAATATATTAGATACTTCTATTTAATTTCATCATTTCGCATAATTTTCATAAACAAGGAGAAAGACTAAGAAAAATATTCAGAATGCATGGGAATAAACAAAGCATGGATTTCATTTAAAGTTAACAACAATAAACAAAGGTATTTATCTTAATTTCCTCCCCAAGCAGACTCCTTAAAGTTCCTTCGACTTTTCCTTCTAGTACAACACACTTCTAACTCACTAATTATACTCTAAAACTCTTAAATTAACACTCAAACACAAATAGACTCAAGAAACACACTAATGACACACAACAGACACACTTAAGACTCAAGAATTCGGCCTGTATTTATAGAGGTAGGCAAAGGTTCAAGGGGTACTTAAGCACCTCTTCAAAAAGTGTCCAGGTTCAATGTATTTTTGCATTTTGAACTGTCTCGCCGTCGGCGAGAAACGACCTCGCCGTCGGCGAGAAACGACCTCGCCGTCGGTGGGCTTCTAAAAGGTCTTCAAACCGCGCGATCTCGCTGTCGGCGGGCTCGGGCTCGCTGTCGGCGAGGTAGTTGTAATTCCTTCAGAAGTTCTCCTTATGATCTCGCCGTCGGCGACCTCGATCTCGCCGTCGGCATTTTGCATGAATTTCTTCCTTTTTGATCCAAATTAGCTCCATTTCATGCTTTTTGCTTCCATCACTTATAAATCTTCGTTCCTACAATAAAATAAATAAAATATCTTTCTTTAAAGTGCAATTTCATCAAAAATAGATATGAATTTCTTAATATATTTTTTTGTGATCATTTATCTACGCCATGATCTTGTCGTTCCCTTCACGGCTAGCTCTAGTTGTGAGGGTTTGAAGAAGGAGAGAGACAGAGAGAACTTCAGCGGCTGTGAGGGAGGGGGTTGTCTTGATCATTTAGATAACAAAGTAAAAATCGTTTGTTATGTTCGTAAATACCCGTTTCGTTTTCCCTCAAATGATAGCACTTACATTATGATACAAGCAAACCGGCCAACCTTTGTCTGGTCACAATGGATGAATAAAAAGAAAACAAAAACACCAGAAGAAATCTCAGCCAATATTTATACATTTCCATCAAAATATATACGATTGGTGTAGAAATAATAATGCAGAGATAAAACCGGAGCCTTCGACGAGGATAAGCGACCAACTTGGACTAATGATTTGCGCATTAAAAAATAAGACAATAAGATTTGGCGCGCCAATCTTATGTATTTAAGGGCAACTTTTTCGTTTCAGGATAAACAGTTTATCCTGAAACGCGGCCCGGGGGTCAACTGTGGGGTTCGACCCGCGGCCTACGTGTAATGTAAAAAACCCAACTGCGGTAGGCAGCATTTTTAAAAATGCGCGAACTAAACGGTTAGACAGTATTTTCAAAAACAACGCCGCACTAATAAGTTCCCCCAAACGAAGACTAATATGTAACCCATAAACTTTCATATATATATATATATATATATATATATATATATATATATATATATATATATATATATATATATATATATATATATATATAACACATACCTTGGCCTGTTGTTGGTGGGCCATCGTAAGTCTCCTCGGCCGGGGTTTCGATCCCGCGTGCGCACGAGACTGCTCGAATTATAGACACGTATCGCAGTCTCTCATCGTAGGTAGAATGCGTATGCCAAATATCGATTTCCTTTGAAAAAGAAATAATAAAATAATATATATATATATATATATATATATATATATATATATATATATATAACACTTTGATGCCATATTTTATGCATGGCAAATTATACATCACTTTCCAAAAATAAATAATAGTGATAATATTCATGTATGTGAACGAAAATTTCATCTTTCTCTTACTCAGTATGAAATTATTTGTTATATATTTATATATACCACAATCTTGATAAATTAGGAATATTTTTACTAGATAAAAGATCATACAATTATATATCCTCTAATTACTTTACATATTAATTAGATTTCTTATAATTCAGCTTTCTATCATACAACCATTGATCACTGAAAATTTTATTAAGAAATTCATACCTATTTTTGATGAAATTGCACTTTAAAGAAAGGTATTTTCTTTATTTTATTGCAGGAATGAAGAATTTAGGTGATAAAAGAAAAATCATAAAAAAGGAGAGAATTTGGAGCGAAAAGGAAGAAAATAATGAAATTTGTGCCTGAGTCGCCGACGGTGAGATCGAGCCCGCCGACGGCGAGGCTACGAGGAGACATTTCGAAGGATTATAACCGTCTCGCCGACAACGAGCCCGAGCCCGCCGACGCCGAGCTAGCGTGGTTCGAAGATCTTCGAAGCCTCGCCGACAATGAGTAGTTCGTCGCCGACGGCGAGCTAGTTCAAATGGCGCGAGATACATTGAACCCGGACACTTTTCGAAGCGGATGCTTACATACCTCTCGAGTCATTTGCTCACCTCATATATAGAGGCCGAAATTAAGTGTTGTGTGTGTCTTTTAGTGTGTGTCTTTAAGGGTGTGTTCTAAGTTTGAGAGTCATTTTGAGTCTTTAGTAAGTATTTAGTGAGTCTTCATCGTGACTGGAAGGAAGAGTCAAAGGAATCATGAGGAGTCCGCTGGGATAAATCGAGATAAGTATTTGTATTTATTGTTTTTAACTTTAAATGAAATCCATGCTTAGTTTAGTTCCCATGCATTACGAGTAGTTTATTAGTCTTTCTCCTCGTTATGAAATTAAGTGACTTGATGAACTAAAAATAGTAGTATTTTTATATATTAATAAATTGTGATAATTTTTACTTAAAACTTAATTTACTTTCAAACTGGTGATTTGTTAAAATGTGTTGAATATCAACTATAGTAAAAATTACATCTGATATTCGGGGAATTCAAAAGCCTTGGAAGGAGGGTGCAAATAAATAGGAAATAATATCATTGGGCATAGAATCGAGCATTTTAGTGTTACGTGACTAAAATATTCAATTCGATCTTATTATTCGAGAGTCGAAGTGTAGATGTTAGCCTCGAGCGAGGGGAACATGGGAGCTCGAAGTGACAATCGGTATCCTCCCGACTCTAGCCGCGATTCGATAATCAAACATAGGATTAGTCAATATTCTTTACACCTGACCAAAGGGTAAAGAATAGGAATGCTCCTATTTGTCACAATACCTTAAAATTATCTATTTAAATTCATCAATCACTTAAATTTCTAAACGAGGGAAAGATACTTTTTCTGAATAGTTAAGACTTATTTAGCAATTAGTTTAATTTCCCGCACTTTCAATACGTATTAATTTTCTACTTAGTTAAGTTACTCGATTAGAATACTTAGTTTACTTTATTGCGCTTAAATTTAGAATTCCAAACTTTGGTATACTAGTTTTATTATTATTATTATTTTAAAATTAGCTCGTTATTTAATTTTCTCTTTCCCCGTGGGATCGATAACCGAGACTCCACTAGAGCCCCGTATTACTTCGATACGATACATATACTACGCGTAGCATCCACAACATAAACAATTACAAATTATATACATATAATATAGCGGGGTCAAGTTTTTGGCGCCGTTGCAATTAAATTAAAAATATCATAATATAAAATTGTGGGTCAAGTTTTTGGCGCTTTGCCGGGGAAGTAAGAAAAATTTACTGGAGTAATGGACTATTTTAGAATAATCATAATAAATTAATATCTATTCTAAAATTGTATGCGCAAATTTGGAAACGAAAATTTAATACCTTACGATTCTGAATTAGAGCGTACAATTAAAAGAATTAGAAAATAAAAGAAACAAATAATAAATTTAACACAAATGGTGAATATTCCTGAAATTCAAAATATGAACCAACAAAGACCATTAAGAGATTATGCCAACCCTACATCAGATGAAATTTATTTAACTATTCAAAACCCCGATGTAGTCGCTAATTCATTTGAACTTAAACCCGCAATTATCCAAATGGTACAAAACAATCAATTTAGTGGTTCACCTACTGAAGATCCTAACTTACATCTTGCTAGTTTTCTAGAACTTTGTGCTACTTTTAAATATCAAGGAGTATCTGACGATGCTATAAAACTTAGACTTTTTCATTTTTCATTAAGGGATAAGGCTAAAATGTGGTTGAATTCATTAGCACCTGGATCTATTAAAACTTGGGGAGAATTATCACAAAAATTTTTATCCAAATATTTTCCACCATCTAAAACTGCTAAGTTTAGAAATGATATAACTTCTTTTTGTCGGTTAGATGGAGAATCAATATATGAATCTTGGGAGAGATTTAAGGAACTTCTTAGGAAATGCCCACATCATGCGCTACCAGTATCAGGCCGATTATTCAAACCTTTTATAATGGATTAGTAGGATCTTTAAGATCAATCATCGATGCTCGTCGTCGGAGGTTCATTAATGTCTAAACCATTTGATGAAGCTTATGCACTAATCGAAGAAATGACAACAAATAATTTCTAATGGCCTGCTGATAGAGTAAATCCGAAAAAGATAGCCAGCATTCATGAAAACGATGCAATATCTATGTTAGCTTCTCAATTTGCTGCTATATCTAAGAAATTAGATCATTTTGGAATGAACTACTCTCCTACTTTATAAGAGAACTCATCTGGACAAATCATAGAATCTCAATCTAATTATGAAACTTTAAATGCTATTAATAATAGAACTAATAACCCTAATTCAAACTATTATAATCCTGGTTGGAAAACTCATCCAAATTTTAATTGGAATAACACATCTAATCGACAATGGATGAATCAACCTAATCAAGCAAATCCAAACTATAAACCCAATTACCCACCCGGATTTAATAACAATAACCTTCAATTCAAAGATAAGAAATTATCTATGGATGAATTAATTTTGAATATGGGTCATCAACTACAAAATCAAGGAAATCAACTACAAATTCAAGGAAATCAATTACAAATTCAAGGAACATCTATTAAAAATATCAAAACTCAACTTGGACATATTACTATCTACGCTAAATAATAGAATACCTGGAACTTTTCCTAGTAATGTGGAAATAAATCCTAAAGATCAAGGAAAAGAACAAATTAAAGCATTACAACTAAGGAGTGGAAAAGAATTAGAACCTCAAATTCAAAAAGAACTTAAAAACCAAAAAGAGGAAGTGGAAATTGAAAAGGAAACAATTCAACAAGATTCAAACTTAGAACATCCTTTAATACCTATGAAAATTTCGGTTGAAAAACCTCCACCACCATTTCTTCAACGACTAGCTCAACATAAAAAAGATAAACAATTTGCTAAATTCCTTGAAATATTAAAAAAATTGACAATCAATATACCTTTTGTCGAAGCTTTAGATCGGATGCCAAATTATGTAAAATTTATGAAAGATATTCTAAATAAGAAAAGAAAATTCACTCGATAATGAAACAAGTCGCACTTAGTGAAGAGTGTAGTGCTATTATTCGAAGAAGCTTCCTGAAAAATTAAAAGATCCCGGTAGTTTCACTATACCCCGCGCTATAGGAGAAAAATTTTATGGAAAAGCTTTGTGTGACTTAGGAGCAAGCATCAATCTAATGCCTCTATCGATTTTTAAGAGATTAGGATTAGGAAAAATTACACCTACTTTAGTAACCCTTCAATTAGCTCGATCGTTCGGTTACCTATCCTAAGGGAGTTATTGAAGATGTGTTAGTAAAAGTGGATAAATTTATCTTCCCAAGTAGATTTTATTGTTTTAGATATGGAGGAAGATAAAGAAATTCCTATCATTTTAGGAAGACCATTTTTAACTACTGGAAAAGCTATGATTGATGTTCGTAAAGGAGAATTAACTATGAGAGTAAATGACCAAAAAGTTACCTTTAATATTGCAAAATCAATGAAATATCCTATGCTAGAAAAAGATGATGAATGTTTTTGGATGGAAATACTTAAACATTTACAACAAGAACATTTTAAGGAATATTATGAAGATAAATTAGAAAAAGAAAATACTAAATTAATTGAAGATAATAATGAAGAACTAGATTATATTCAGGAAAGATTTGAATTTTTGGATATTACTGAAAACACTGACAAGAATATAGTTCCATCAATTATTAAACCTCCAGAACTTGAGCTAAAAATATTACCTGATCATTTGAAATATGCTTATTTAGGTAATTCTTCAACTTTACCAGTTATTATTTCATCTGCATTAAATGAATCTCAAGAACAAAAACTTTTAGAAACTTTAAAAAATATAAGAAAACTTTTGGTTGGACTTTAGCAGATATTAAAGGAATTAGTCCTTCAATCTGTATGCATAGAATTATTTTAGATGATGAACATAAACCTAAAGCAGATCCCTAAAGGAGATTAAACCCGATAATGAAAGAAGTAGTTAAGAAAGAAATTTTAAAATGGTTAGATAATGGTATCATATATCTGATATCCGATAGATGTTCGGTAAGCCCAATTCACCGTGTTCCTAAGAAAGAAGGAGTGATCGTCATCGCTAATGAAAATAACGATCTTATTCCTATAAGACAAGTTACTAGTTAGCGTATATGTATTGATTATAGGAAATTAAATACCGCCACCAGGAAAGATCACTTCCCTTTACCATTTCTAGACTCGTATGTTAGATAGATTAATCGGACATAAGTATTTTTGTTTTCTAGATGGATACACCTAGTTATCATCAAATAAAAATTGCTCTTGAGGATCAAGAGAAAACTACATTTACTAGTCCTTATGGAACTTTCGCTTTTCGAAGAATGCCTTTTGGATTATGTAATGCACCAAGAACATTCCGGAGATGTATGATGTCTATATTTAGTAAGTTAATTGACAATGGAATAGAAGTATTTATGGATGATTTCTCTGTATTTGGAACATCATTTGGCACATTCTTAACTCATCTTGAAAAAGTATTAGAAGTATGTGAGAAAACAAATTTAGTTCTAAATTTGGAGAAATGTCAATTTATGGTTGCAGGCGGCATTGTATTAGGGCATAAAATTTCGGAAAAAGGCATGGAAGTGGACCTTGCAAAAATTCAAGTTATAGCTAAATTACCACCTCCAACTACGGTAAAAGGGGTAAGAAGTTTTCTTGGACATGCTGGATTCTACAGACGCTATATAAAAGATTTTTCAAAAATTACTAAACCTCTATGCCAACTTCTCGAAAAGGACAAGAAATTTGAATTTACAATCGAATGCCTGAATGCTTTTGAACTTTTAAATGAAAAATTAATTACAGCACCTATAATAGTTTCACCTAACTGGGAGAAACTATTTGAGCTTATGTGTGATGCTAGTGATTATGCTCGTAGGAGCAGATTCTTGGGCAAAGATATGAAAAGATTTTTAAAGTTATATACTATGCTTAGTAAAACTCTAAATGATGCTGAAATAAATTATACAGTTACAGAAAGAGAATTATTAGCGGTAGTATATAGTTTTAATAAATTTAGACATTATCTGATTGGAACAAAATGTATCGTGCATACTGATCATTCTGCTATCAAATATTTAATGCAAAAGAAAGATTCCAAACCAAGATTAATTAGATGGATGCTATTAATGCAAGAATTCAATTTTGAGATCGTTAATAAGAAAGAAACTGATAATCAAATTGCGGATCATTTATCAAGATTAGAAAATCATGAATTATCTGATATTGAAAATGAAATTATAGACAGTTTTCCTGATGAACAACTATATAATATCAATGAATGAAAAATACCATGGTATGCTGATATAGTAAACTATATAGTTAGTAATATTTTACCACCTATGCTAACTTTGCAACAACAGAAAAAATTCATCCATGATATGAAAACCTATTTTTGGGATGAACCATATTTATATAAGCAATGTAAGGATTTAATTATTAGAAGATGTGTACCTTATGAAGAAACTGGACCAATTATTCAAAAATATCATGATTCTGATTTTAGAGGACATTTTGGGACTGATAAAACTGCTTATAAGATTCTACAATCTGGATTTTACTGGCCTACTCTATTTAGAGATGTATACAAATATATTAAAACTTGCGATAAATGCCAAAGAGTAGGAAATATATCTAGAAGAAACGAAATGCCTCTAAATTTTATATTAGAAGTTGAAATTTTTGATGTTTGGGGATTAGATTTTATGGGACATTTTATTCCTTCGTTTGGAAACTCATATATATTAGTAGTCGTTAATTATGTTTCCAAATGGATTGAGGCACAAGCTTTACCTACGTGTGATGCTAAGAGTGTTTCAAAATTTCGATGAAAAATATTTTTACTAGATTTGGAATGCCGAGAGTGATTATCACCGACGGAGGAACTCATTTTAGAAATAAATACATTCACAAACTAGTAGAAAAATACAATATTACTCATAAGATATTCACCGCTTATCATCCACGTACTAACGGATTAGCTGAAGTATCTAATCGTGAGATTAAACGTATTTTAGAAAAATCAGTAAACCCAAATAAGTTAGATTGGTCTATTAGATTAGACATCGCATTATGGGCTTATAGGATCGCTTATAAAACTCGATTGGAATGACTCCTTACGAGCTTATATATGGAAAAACATGCCACTTACCGATTGAATTAGAACATAAAGCATATTGGGCGATTAAAGAATTTAATTATAATATGAAGGAAGTCGAGTGAGAAGAGATTGCTACAATTAAATGAATTGGAAGAATTAAGAAATGAATCATATGATAATGATCAAATTTATAAAGAAAAGATGAAATTATGGCATGATCGGAAGATTAATCAGAGAAATTTTGAACCAGGACAGGAAGTTTTGCTATATAATACTAGATTGAAATTATTTCCTGGAAAATTGAAGTCTTGATGGTTAGGACCTTTCACCATAACTCAAATATTTTCATACGGAACTATAGAAATCGAAGATCCAAAAACTGGACATAAATTTAAAGTTAATGGACATAGATTAAAACCATATTTTGAAGGTATAAGACCTAACTATAAAGAGGTTTTAATGCTTAGTCGACCTGATTAATAATTGAAATTAGGTCGGGCTGACGACGTTAAACCAAGCGCTTTATGGGAGGCAACCCATATTAGTTATATATTTTTTTATTGTATCTTAATAGTTAGTTTATATTATTGAAATTTTACTACTCAATTATTATTAAGAATCATCACATATTCGAACCATTATGACGAGAAAAGAGATTATTCGATTTATAGCGAAATTGGACATTATTTTGGAATCTCGCCGACGGCGAGGTCGATACTCGCCGACGGCGAGGTCGATACTCGCCGACAGCGAGGTTCACGCCTAAATTAAATTCAGTTTATTTATCGATCTCGCTGACAGCGAGAAACGTCCCGCCGACAGCGAGAACATGGGAGGCAGTTTTTATAATTGAGTCGCCGACAGCGAGGAAGTTATAAAGATGAGTTATTTATACTCTGAATGCCGATTTAGACGGTTTCAACACCAATTCCTTAGTGAAAACTCATTCTTAAATCATTCTAAATCTGCCTTCTTCACTATAATTCCTTCCATTCACCATAATGGCCTCAAAATTCTTAGATTTCTCTAATTCTGGAGTGTTTAACCGGAGGAAATTTGTGAGTACGGAAGCGCAACGGATATTCAACAAGGTTTTGGTAAAGAAAAGAGTTATCAAGGAATGGGGATTTGTCAATCGAGGATTAGAGAATTCCACTACGAAGATAGAAGAAACGATCGCGCAGCGGCACTAGGAGGTATTTTTTTACACTACGTCTGCTGTTGTTATTCCAGTTGTGAAAGAGTTCTACTCTAACTTACATGCGATCAACAATGGGAATGTCTACGTCCGAGGAAGATGGGTGACGTTTACTCCATCAAGAGTAAATGAATTATTCTCTATAAAAAACACCCCTGTATGTCATTATTCAAATTTTGTGCCTTCTCGATATAATATGAATGAGATATTTCGATATCTGACTGATGAACCGGAAGATTGGGAAATACGTGAAGATGGGTATGTTAGTTTCTCTACATCACTTTTGAATCCTGTCTCAAAGCACTGGCACTTTTTCATCTCATCTAAATTGTTACCTACTATGAGGGTAAACAAGGTTTCGAAGGAATGCGCTATATTGAATTAGTGCATTCAAAATGGATTGCCTATTGATGTTGGATCAATAATTGTTAAGTCTGCATTGGGTTTAATTGTGCATGAGTCAGTTCACGGACTAGGACACCCATCTACTATTTTTGCATTATGCGATCGGTACTGAGTTTCTTATGAAGCTTGGGAAAAGGTTCTGTTACCTTGGAAGCCGCTTGATCCTACAGACATGTTCCCTACTTTGGACAATAATGATGATATTACATTTATCTCTGATAGAGCTTCACAGAATAAACCTATAGCAAGGCCTATTTCAGATAAAACGGAGTTACTTATGAAGAAAATTAAAGGAATGGAGAAAGAACTCGCAAAAAGTGAGAGATTTAATCGACAATATATCTGATTTATTTGATCACATTGATCGGAGGATGAAGGAACACTTTGATCATTCTGGACACCCGGAAGCTAGCTTTCTTCATTTACCGAGACGAAGGGTTGGATCACCGAAGAATCGCTCGGAATTTCCCTTCGGGCCTTTCTATAACTTATTTGTGCATCATCGTCATATCAGAAATATCAGAGAAGATGAAGATTCTGACCTTGAAGAGTAGTAGTAAAGATTTTTATAGTATGTTTGTATTTATGTTATTTGATTTGATTTAGATTTCATTATGTGTGGAGTGATGATTTGAATATCTCAAACTTAATTGAGATATGCGTCATAGTTTTGTATCAGCATTTAGTGTGTCGTGGATTGGTTTGCGATGCTCGATTAGTAGTAAGAATTGAAGTTTGAAGTTTGATTATAGAGTTTAAAATTATGTTAGTTTGTACATCTCATGGATTTCAATATTAAAGTTAATTTGTTGTGTTGTGTGAATTTGTTTGTGTATAAGTAGCTAATCTTCATATTAAATTAATAAATGATGTGATCGGAAATATAATATAAGGCAAATCAAGGACGAAAATGAGTGATGAATTTAAGAAATTTAAATTTTTGGAATCTCGCCGACGGCGAGAAAAATCCCGCCGACAGCGAGATCGATCTCGCTGACAGCGAAGAATTTCTCACCGACAGCGGATTTTTCCCGAGAGTTTTTGGTTCTGAAAAATATTAGCTCGCTGACAGTGAGGTCGGGAAAAACATATATTTTGACCGGTCAAAAACACTATTCATCATCCCCAACCTCTCATTTTCGCAAAAACCGACCTAGGACTTGAGAGATCTTGTATTTGAAGCGATTTTAACACTTTTTAACATCGGATTTCATTTTCCCTTGGTAAGAGCTTCACTCCTATGCAAAAATTTTTTATTTTCACCATTTATTTTAACCACATTGCAAATTTTGGGAAAAATCAAAATGTGGAAGAAATATTCGGTGGAAATCCATGGAATTTGATTTAAATTGCTTGTAAATGTTGTAGGAAGCCTTCTTAGTATTATTTTTAAGTTTAGTGAAAATTTTCACGATTTTCACAGATCGATCGTATGGCTCCACGACAAAAATGTCGAGTAGAATTCAACGAAAACCGATTCATCAATGCACGAGCACAGGCTAAATATTTTGAAAACATACAACGGAGAAAGTGCATTGCGGATTGGGTTTTCAAAAATCCGGAAGGAGAAGTAGAGCGGATTATTAAGGAACGAGGTTGGGAGAATTTCTGTTACGTTCAATATGTAGAGTACTGTAGAAGTGGTTAAAGAATTTTATGCCAATTTGATCGCCGCCGAAGATGCCAGTAAAGGTACGAGGTTTTTTTATAGATTTCAATGCTGCAAGAATTAATGCGTTCTATGAAGTTCATGACTCGCACTTTAGCGAGAATGAAACTTTTGGAATGATGGAAGGACCACTGGAGGAAGTCATTAGCTTTCTCACTGATGGGACCGGAGTTTGGAAAATTAAGCAGCGGGAAAGAGTGAATTTTCCTCTTTCTAAATTAAATGCAGCCTCCAAAGTCTGGCATTACTTTATTTGTTCTACTCTGTTACCCACATATCACCACAGTGAGGTAACACGAGATAGAGCACTTCGAATTTCGTATTCGAAAACGAAGCATCAACATCGGGAGAATTATTTATCAAAACATTCTAGCCACTCCTCGAAATGAGAGTGGAGCTGGATCGGGACATCCTCGGATTAATTTTTGCACTCGCCAACTCTCCGGAGTTGAGGCTAGAGATGATGAAGAATGGGTGGAACCTATGAAACCACTCACAACTGCCAATATCAAGAAGTATGAGTCTCATGAAGGGTGGAGATCAGGAGTGAGAAGTTATTTCACTCAGTCAAGTAGAGATATACCCTCTACTAGCTATGAACCTCCTGAGTCTACCACCCCTACCCTACAAGATCTGATGAATGAATTAACCCTGCATAGGAGGAGTTTTGAGTAGTTTGGAAAAACAATAGGGAGAAGATTTGATCATTTTGATCAAAGGATTGATAATCTGGAGAGGAGACATGATTATGATAGTGAGTACCTCCAGCGACATTCAGAATACGAAATTGCATACTATGAAGCCGAACGTCGTTATAGGAGTGGAGATTTAGATGTTGTCTTTCCAAATTGCCCTGTGTATACTCAGTATCATCCTGCTCAGTCTTCTCAGCCTACAGATCAAGGAGGGGATGAGAATATAGTTTGGGACTTTGATGCTGAAGATTATGACTTTATTTGTTTTATTTGTTTGGTGTTAAGTTATTTTGAGGACTTTATATGTTTGTAATATTTAGTACTTTATATTTTGAGACATTGGATGTTAGTTAGATTAATTTGCTTGAATTGTTATAATAGTGTAGATTTTGTTTTTGTGTTAGTTAATTGCATTTGTTTTTATGTTAAATAGGATGTTAGTTTTCTTTAGTATGTTTTTATTTTGTATTGTTTTAAGTTTTTAAAATTGTTAATATATTAGTTAAATTGTTTTAATATGTTAGTAATTCATACGTGTAGTATAGAGTTAATTTAATTGTTGTATTTAATATTTATCTCAGATTTTATCTCTGCATTTTCTTTAAATTGTTATATATATATGGAGAATACTAACAGTACAGGTTCAATGAAAAATGAAAAAGCCTGCAAAAATTTCAAAGAAAAAAAAATAAAGAAATACCTAAACTTCAAAGGTATGATTTATTTATTTTCCTTCTTTTTCATTATTTAGAGTAGATATAAAAATTTAAGTTTGGGGGGGGGAGTAAAATACAAATTTAGTTATTAAATTGTTCTCAATTTCTATTTTTAAATTATTATAAAATGATTTTTATAGCAAATTTTTCAATTTAATTTAATATGAATTATTTTATTTAATTATTATAAAAGGTTAAATGAAATACTTCTAGTGCTTTAATTGATGAAATAGAATAAAATATTTTGGTTAAAGGAAAAAGAATATAGTAAACTATTTTTAGTAAGAAAACTATATTCTAAATTTAAAATTCTTAAGTATTCAAGTGAAAAAGAAAAGATTGAAAATCAATGAAGTAAAAACTATGAAGTATATATAAGCTAAGAAATATTTCTAAGTTTCAAATTTAGGAAGATGAAAATGAAGTTCAAAATTATTAACGTGCTCTCCAGATACAATAATCCTCATTAGAAAAAGAAAAAGAAAAAGAAAAAAGAAAAAGAAAAAGAAAAAGAAAAAGAAAAGAAAAAGAAAAAGAAAAATGAGAAGAAGCTTGAGGAGATGTCTTATCAAAAATTGGCTTCATTTGAATTAACCTAAAGGGAAAAACTTAGATATTTCCAAACTTATGTTTATGGATTAGAATTTTACTTAATAGTATTTTCTTAAATTTCTTATCATATGAATATCTTAAGTAGTTATTCTTTTAAATATAGTCATTCCCGAAATGAATAAGTACGCTGTAAATCTTAGACTCGATAACTAAATAATTTATTTCTATAAGATTAATTAAATTACATGAATTATTTTTATTTAACTTTATTATGATATTAATTAATCTAATTCATAGTTATTTAAATTGAAAAATCTTATTATAAAACTCATTATTTTTATGTAGTACTAAAATTACTTCGAGGATTAAGTAATAAGTAAGTTTAGGGGATTTTGATCACTGAAAATTTTATTAAGAAATTCATACCTATTTTTGATGAAATTGCACTTTAAAGAAAGGTATTTTCTTTATTTTATTGCAGGAATGGAGAATTTAGGTGATAAAAGCAAAAATCATAAAAAAGGAGCGAATTTGGAGCAAAAAGGAAGAAAATAATGAAATTTGTGCTGAGTCGCCAACGGCGAGATCGAGCCCGCCGACGACGAGGCTACGAGGAGACATTTCTGAAGGAATTATTACTCGTCTCGCCGACGGCGAGCCCGAGCCCGCCGACGACGAGCTAGCGCGGTTTGAAGATCTTCTAGAAGCCTCGCCGACAGCGAGGTAGTTCGTCGCCGACGGCGAGCTAGTTCAAATGGCGCAGATACATTGAACCTGGACACTTTTTGAAGGGATGCTTACATACCTCTTGGTCCTTTGCTCACCTCTATATATAGAGGCCGAAATTAAGTGTTGTGTGTGTCTTTTAGTGTGTGTCTTTAAGGGTGTGTTCTAAGTTTGAGAGTCATTTTGAGTCTTTAGTGAGTATTTAGTGAGTCTTGCAGTACTGGAAGGAAGAGTCAAAGGAACTGCGAGGAGTCTGCTTGGGGATAAATCGAGATAAGTATTTGTATTTATTGTTTTTAACTTTAAATGAAATCCATGCTTAGTTTAGTTCCCATACATTCGAGTAGTTTATTAGTCTTTCTCCTCGTTATGAAATTAAGTGACTTGATGAACTAAAAATAGAAGTACTTTTATATATTAATAAATTGTGATAATTTTTACTTAAAACTTAATGTACTTTCAAACTGGCCATTTGATTTGTTAAAATGTGTTGAATATCAACTATAGTAAAAATTACATCTGATATTCTGGGAATTCAAAAGCCTTGGAAGAAGGGTGCAAATAAATAGGGAAATAATATCACTCGGCGTAGAATTGAGCATTTTAGTGTGACAGACTAAAATATTCAATTTGGTCCTATTGTTTGAGAGCTGAAGTGTAGATGTTAGCCCTCGAGCGAGGGAACGTGGGAGCTACGAAGTGGCGGTCGGTATCCTCCCGACTTAGCCGCGGATTCGTAATCAAACATAGGATTAGTCAATATTCTTTACACTTGGACCAAAGGGTAAAGAATAGGAATGCTCCTATTTGTCACAATACCTTAAAATTATCTATTTAAATTCATCAATCACTTAAATTTCTAAACAAGGGGAAAGATACTTTTTCTGAATAGTTAAGACTTATTTAGCAATTAGTTTAATTTCCTGCACTTTCAATACGTATTAATTTTCTACTTAGTTAAGTTACCTGATTAGAATACTTAGTTTACTTTATTGCGCTTAAATTTAGAATTCCAAACTTTGGTATACTAGTTTTATTATTATTATTATTTTAAAATTAGCTGTTATTTAATTTTCTCTTTCCCTGTGGGATCGATAATCAGGACTCCACTAGAGCCCTGTATTACTTGATATGATACGTATACTTGCGTAGCATCCACAACATAAACAATTACAAATTATATACATATAATATAGCGGGGTCAAGTTTTTGGCGCCGTTGCAATTAAATTAAAAATATCATAATATAAAATTGTGGGTCAACCATCATATATATTACTTTCCATCCACTGCCCCTCAAACTGGAGCATAAATATTTATCATGCCTAGCTTGTTATAAATTTAAGTTACCTTAGCTCCATTAAGGACTTCGTGAATATGTCTCCTACTTGGTCACTGGTCTTTACATGAGCTATAGAAATCAATTATTGTTGAATCTTTCCAAGAACGAAATAATAGTCTATCTTAATGTGCTTACTTCATTCATGGAAGACAGGGTTTGAGGCAATATGGATTGCAGCTTTGTTATCACACTAATGTTTTGTCAGAATTGTCATCATAAAACTCATTTCGACCAACAACTAGAAGACCTGCATCAATTCACTTGAAGCTTAGGTCATTACTCAATGCTCAATTCTACATTGGATCATGTCACAATATGTTATTTCTTACTCTTCCATGTGACCAAATTAACATCAACAAAGACACAACATCCAATAATGGATCTCTTATCAATCTTAGAGCTTTCCCAATCCGCATCAAAGAAACAATCAATATTTATGTGCCCATAATTTTGATATACCTTGTCCATGAGCTCCTCTGAGGTAACATAGTATCTGTTTCAAAGCTAACCAATGATGGAATGCAGGCGAAACACATTAATTGACTTATAGTGCTAAATGAATGAGCAATGTCAGGGTGAGTCACTATCAAGTAGTTTAGCTTTCCCATCGTTTAGGATCACTAAAAGGCTCTCCATTCTCGATAAGTTGTTGATTGGGAAGCATCAGAGTGTTGCATTCTTTCACTCATAATTTTCCAATTCTGCTACTAAATCCAAAACATACTTTCACTAAGATAGAAAAGATACCCTTCTTAGATAGAAAAGATACCCTTCTTGCTTTTTGATACCTCAATCACCTAGAAGTATTTCAATCAAGTCTGATCTTTAGTGTTAAACTAATTTTGAAGAAATGATTTAATGATGTAAGATCCTCTACACATTGCTTTCAAAAGTAATAATGTCATTGTTGACCTCATTTTTGATGAGGTCTTCTCTTCTTCCCTTTAGTACTTAGAATCTAGCCTTAGGCTTTTCCTTTGACTATCTTAGAGGACTAGAATTGGGACCCACCTTTTAGAAATTCAAACCACTTCTTAACTCCCTGCAAACTCCACAAACTTGACTGTAGACCCCTAATCACCTAGAGGGTTGAAATCAAATGTGGAAGTTTAAAGGATGAGTTCCTATAGGACTCTTTGGCCTTAGGACCGCCTACGGGTGGCCCGATGTCAGTGAAGGGGCCGACTTACACACACACTACACCTATACACTACACTTTCACACACCTATACCTAACCTCGACCTCCCGACTCATGTAGGTGATTCACATGGATGGTCCTTAACCCCTAAGCCCTCGGCTAAGAGGGTTAGGAACAACATAGTGGATGCCTCAAATGGGTCCCTTCATGGCTCATGTGGGCTTGATGTGGTTTCATGGCTCAACCAAAATGATTTCATCCCACTCAAATTTACCCAATCTTCAATTTTCCAAATTTTCAATTTTCCAAATTTTCAATTTTCCAAATTTTCAATTTTCCAAATTTTCAATTTTCCAAATTTTCAATTTTTGACCCCCGGGACCCTACACCCGCTTAGCCTACCCAAAACCCTTAAAATTACTCAAATTTCTCAAAAATTTCCAAATAACCCAAAATTCCCCAAAATCAATCCCAAACATTTCCACATCACTCAAATTGATCATCCATACCCAAAAATATCAAAAATTCCAAGAAAACCTCCCAATACCCTCCAAATACCCAAAATACCCCTCTTGACCCAAAAACCCAAAAAATTCAGCAAATTCCCAGAAAATTTCAGAAAATCCCAAATATTCCCAATTTCATTTTGTTCAACTACACCATGGGCTGATTTTGTCAATTTACCCCACTTGTACCAAAACCCCCAATTTAACCCATTTTAAACCCAAGTGAACCCAATGTCAAACCAAACCTACCCAATTGACTCCAATTTTGGTCCAATTCAATTCTAAACTTCAAATCAACATTCCCAACACCAATCTAGACCAAATCCAAGTCCAATTTGATTGACATTTGGATCCAATTTCACTTTTGGCCTTAAAGACCAATTTTGGACCCATGACCCAAACTTAACCCAAACTCACCCAATTCAACTCCAATTAACCCCAAATCTTTTCTAAATCTTCCTTAGCATCCTCACAAGCAAAACCCTAACATGATTTGCCCAAAATTTAGACCCAAACCCCACTCAAATTCAACCCAAAGCTAAAAGGCCCATTTTTGACCTAAACCCAAACCTAACCCAAATGAGCCCAAACCCCAAAATCAAAGCCCAACCAAAGTCAAAACCTCTTTGAAACACTCCCATAAACATTTCTCAACAATAATTTTACATCAATTTCTACCCTAGCCCAACATTGGCCCAACTTGGCCCACTTGGACCTATATTGGCCCATTCACCAAAGAACCCAAATTCAACCCAATTCAGACCCAAATCACTCCCAATTTGCTTCAAGTCACTCATGATACATCCATGAGCTAAACCCAACAATTATTTGGCCCAACCTCTTTACAAAATTTCATCCCAAAATCCATTTTAAAATTCAAAAGGCTCATTCCTTAAACCATTCTAAAAGCCCATCCTTCACCACATCCAAAGGCCCAAAATTGGTCCCAAAGCCCACATGATATTTCTCTACATCATCCATTCAATTAAAATCCTCCCTAAGTCATAAACCAATGATCAAATAATTCTAAATGAAGCTTCATCCAAATTTTCACCAAAATATCCAAAATTCTTAAAACCCATTTTTATGAAATTGACCAAACTTTTTCCAAGCCAAATGTGAGCCATTGAGCCATGCACAAGCCACATGGAAGCCATGGAGACCACTTTCCACCTCACCAAGCCATTAATGGCAAGAAGAGGGGATTCTTTCCTAATCCTTCATTAAGCCTTTTTACCTTAAGCATGTCACACTCTAAACCATGCTTTGCCACCTAATCCTTGATGGAGACTCCACCACACATGGGAGATTGACCCACCGACCTCCTCGGCCCAAAACCGGGTCTTGGGGAGGTGCACCCAACCCATTTGCATGGGTTGACCAAAATAAGCCAAAATGACCCCTTCCCCTTTCTACTTTGATTCAATCACTTTACACATGTCAAACCTCGATTGAATGCACCAAACCCCGACCCCGACCCACCCGAACAAGATGGTGACCAATGCCCGGCCGGCCGGCCACCGGGCCGCCGGAAAACACCATGGCCGAGAGCTCACATGTGAGCTAACCTAGGAATTCTCCCTCGTTGAGTTGCCCCATCCCCGAGTGGCCATTGGAGCCGTTCTTCTCTTGCCAAGAGCAGGCTGATCCCAAGCCCTAACTCTCCCCAGGAGGCCCTCCACCCTCTCCTATTTAAACACCACCCCTCTCGGCCATGAGAGGTGCTTGAAACAAACCTTAAGGAAACTCGCCAAAATTGTTCCGGACTCCTCCCCATACACGAGCACTTGATCCCCACCGAGATCCCCCCGTCATTTCTTCTCTCGTGAGCTCAATTTCGGAGTTGAAATCTAGGCCCAAAACCGAGACACTTCTCCACAAGTGAGCCAATCCCCAAATTGATTGGTTCTACACCTTCACCGGACCAAGGGAAGGTGTCCACCAGCAAAAGCCCCATCTCCAGAGCCACCCGAGTTGCTTCCAGCCTCCAAGCTTTGTGATCGGGCTTGGTCGAAATCCCACTCAGACAATTCACCGGACCAAGAGACTTCATCCGGAGCTTGCGGGATCCAATCGAAGGTGCAACAACCCTCGGATCGAAGCCACACTTCTGCGAGCAAAGGTATGAGCTAATTCTTCATCCCGAGCTTCTGGAGATTCTCCATTTCAAATGCTTTAATTTCAATGCATAATCACCGTATAGATGTGTTCGTCTTCTCAAGACGAATCCATAGAGCATAAGAACATGAAAATCCTTTGAGTATCGAGTGAGATCTTAGGGATTTAGTGTGGACGGCTCTCGGGTGAGGACGCTCGGGGACGATGAACGGATGTCGTCCATTCAATACACGCGCGGACGGACGGCTCGGATGGCGTCGGATCAGGAGACGGTACGAGAACCGCGGGGCCCGGGCTGCTGACTCAGATGGCGGCGTCGAATGGGAGCGCGACGCGTGTGCGTTCGGAGATGCCGAGGATGACGCGGCGCCGCGTGGATAAATAGAAAATTAGGGATTTTTCTGATTTATTTAATTCCCTAAACTTGGAAAATTCATAACTTTGTGTAGGAAAGTCATAAAAATAAAATAAAAATACCCTCTTGCTCAGTGAACAGAGGAGAATAATGTGGAAAAGAAATTATTTAATTTCATCAAGTATTTTATTTTTAATAATTTATTTACCCTCTGCATATTTTTAATTCTCCATGCATGTATACAATTCACCATGGCATGAGACCATAGGGCTTTTGAAGCCTCTGAATTTAGAAACATTCCCTGAATTTTCCAAAGTCAGAGGCTATCCCTATGAAAAGTTATTGATTTTTCAAATTCATGTTACTGTTTTGAGTATTTTAATTCCAATAAATAGCATGTTGTGAAATAAATTCTAGGAAAATTTGGTGATGTTCCATAGGACCAGAGGACCCTATGAAAAATATATTTTGAGTTAACTCACTTGGAATAACCCTAATTGGCTTAAACACCCAAAATGGATCTCTAATTAATTAGAGCTAACCATACATCAAATTGACTTGAAATCAATTCTCCACTGACCTCTAGGATCATAGGAACCCACCATAAAAATTTGAAGTCAATTGGACTTGGTTAGCCCTACTAATTGGGTTGATTAAGCCATTTAGTCAATTTAAACTTTAAAAATTCATAACTTTCAAAATACTTTTTAAAAATTCACCAAATTGGTTTTGGAGCCTCTCTGATATTAGGGAATTTAATAAAATTAAAATTTCAATTTTCTAAAAAGTTGATTTTTTAATATTATTTTAATATTTTAATAATTAAAAAATAATAAAAATCACAAAAATAATAAAATTCACCAAAATGTCACATTTTAAATTTTAATCATTTAAGAACTAACCCCATATTTTTCTTAGGTCTATTTAGTGAGATATTAAATTTTAAAGCTCTAGGGTAATTTTAAAATTAAAAAAATGTATTTTCTAGCATTTTCACTAAAATAATTATAATAAATCATAGAAAAATCAGAAAATTGTAAAATTTGATTCTATGATTTCCTTGATATCAGAGAGATTTTTGAAAAATATAAAATTCATTTTCAACATTTATTTTATTTTTAAATTAATTAACACTCCAAAACTTAAAATAATTATAATAAAAATAATATAATTCAAAAAATCACCAAAATTGGTCCAAGTGGTCCTCTAGTCATTAGGAATGTCCCCTAATTTTCTTATGGACAGAAACTTTCCCTTGGTCATGTTATTAAATTTTCCTTGGAAATCTCTATTTTCTAAAAAAAATAATTATATAAATAAATTAAATACAGAAAAATCACATTTTCTCCTCTCATGTCTTCATTGACATATGAGTGAAGTCACATAAAAATTTCAAGTTCATTTGAGTTCAATTTAGTGAGTTATGAAATTATTAAGCTTAAAGGGTAAAGTGGTAATTAAAATTTTTAATCCTTAATTAAAACTTTATGTTTAATAAAAAATTAATAAGTAAAATATTTGATCCTAATCTGATTTGGATGATTGAAATTTAAATAATTAAAGGGTAGAAACCCATTAAGCAATTTAAAATGATTAAACCTTAATTAAATAATTGATTAAATTTGGAAGAATAATAAAATTGGAATTATTAAAATAGGGATATTATTAGGAAGAGATTTATTCTTTAATTTAAAAATCCCTAAATTAATTATCTCATTAATATTCAATTCTTAATTAAAATGATAACTCAAATTTAAAACATTAAAAGACTTAATCATTAAACTAAAATTAAATTATTAAACTCTTTTAAAAATTTCAATTAAAATTAAAAAAATTAAATTAAATTAAAAATTAAATTAAATTAAGTAAATTAAATTGGATTAAATTAAATTAAATTAAATTAAAATTAAAAGTTGAATTAAATTAAATTAAATTAAATTAAATTAAATAAACAAATTAAATTAAATTAAATGAATTAAATTAAATTAAATTAAATTAATAAACCAAATTAAATTAAGTTAAACCAAATTAAAAATTAAATTAAATGAATTAAAATTAAATTAAATTAAATTAAATTAAATTAAATCAAATTAAATTAAAATTAAATCAAATCAAATTAATTTAATGTAACATCAAATCAAACTAAATTGAATTAAATTGAATTAAATTAAATTAAAGATTAAATTAAATTAAATTAAATTAAGTTGAATTAAATATAACATCACCAAAGACATAAAGAATTCAAAATAAATCTAAAGTAACTTGAACATTATTCCAAATTTAAACCCATTAATGGAAATTAAACTAAATCACAAACCATTTGAACACCAATTTACCCTCAAAAGCTTTAGTTATCATAACTCCTAAATAGAATATTAAATGAAATGTTACTTCACCTATAGGATATTCGAATGTCCTAGTTCATCTGAGCAAGATAACAAAACTTGAGATTCTTGGACGATTAATTCATTTGTGTAATTGAATCCATTTAGACTTAAAACAATTCTAGCAATATTGAAAAGATGTTTAAGATTCTTCTTAAACACTTTCTCGATATGATAGGATGTTTATAAGAACAATTGAATTTAATTGTTCTTTGATGAAGAAAATTGTCTTCGAACCAAAACACAAGGAACCTAGACGTCATAGGAAATGACTAGCTATAGGATTAGGAATTTGGTAGAAAACCATAACCATTCCCTTAGCTTTACCTAGGAACTTGCTTAAATATTCTAATTGTGTTTTAAGTGCAGCTTGGGATGACGGGACGACCCTGCAGGTACGCTTTTATTTTATTGCAATTTACTTTCTTGCAATTTACATTATTGTGATTTATTTAACTGCATCGCACTTACTTTTCTTGCATGATAAACAACTATTGCATGAAAACCCACACCTTTAGGATAGTCCCTAAAACTGAGACCAAAACTAAGTTAAAAGTCATTGCAAGATAAAATTCACCGCCACAACATTTCAAAATATAAAACAACTCAAAATTTAATCACAAACGAACACAAAACTACAATTACAATTAAATTAAAACGTCCTGTTGGATGATCGGGAATACCTCGGATGATGTAACCTACGTGTTGCTAACGGGATTTCCCACGGTCTAAATGAAAGTGTGGAACTCATTCGGTTGAGTTTAGCAAATTCATTTGGACTAAGTGAATCCGATAAAAATAATGATGCCGGAAGGATGGAACCGTGGGATCTTAACCGGTGTCGTTATAATCAACTTTAAGATTTGTTTTAATTAAAATATTGAAAACACTTGGAAATTAAGATTTTCTCTAAACCAAAACACTTTTCTCATCCCCCGATTTATGACTTCTAAAATTGAACCTCCGCAACAACAAGGAGCTCGGAGCATGGTGGGCGACACGGCCATCGTCATCGCAAAAACTCGAGTCTACTTCAGCAAAACTTTCCTAGAATTAAATAACAAAGCCATAGGACTTCGAGGTAGCTTGCCTAGTGCAACATAAATCCTCAACTCTTCGTTAGGCACTTGAATTGCAAATTAAGCCCTAACCGGTCTTAGGATTCCGAGGTAGTCGTCCGTACGACAATAAACCCTCACATCTTCGAGTCTATTTGTTTGATTTTATCATACAAATATAAGCCCTAATTAATTAAAATTGGCAAGATCAAAACATTTAAATAAATATTAGGACTTTCCTAAACTCAAGCCGAAACAATAGGATAGTCGGAAAATTACCGAAGTTCGCTTCGAATCCGCGATTTCTCCTACTTTTCTTCCTTTAGATTCCCAAAACAAAATGTTCCAAATTTGATCCATTCCCTATGGAAATTCCAAAATTCAATCCCTCGAGAACTTAAACTTTGAAATCCTTGAGAGCAGAATTATTGATTATTATCGAGAGTTTTCTTAGGTGATTCCCATCACTTAAGATGTAATTAACTATAGTGGCTTGCCCTTATAGGGAATTTTAAAGAACCCGAGTAATATAAACCTCGTTTAATGCTTTCATATTAAGCAGGGGAATTTGTCGGCTTATAAAATTGGCTCGCAGACCAAACGGATGTCACAAATCTTCTAGTTTATTTAATCGAGCCCCACCATCAAGCAGTGTGTCTATCCTTAGGGATAGATACTCGGTTTGTGGTGCGGTGCTCGTTTATATAAACTATTCGGGATGTGAGATCTGGTTTAATCTCATATCTTAAAATCTTCAAATTTAAAATTATTTTCAAAGTCAAATACTACTTTTCAAAATTATTTATTTAAATTAAATTAAAATTCGCCGATAACTTCTGTTAGGCGACCTCCTTTTAAAATAAAACACACAACCTAAAAATAAGCTAGACAGTCATCAATATATAACACAATTAAAATGTATAATGTGATCATTGTTATTTTTCTGCATCACAAACACTTCTACTATTGGCTAAATTTTCCAAAAAAAATCCCAACTTTACTTCAATCCATATATTACTTTCTCAGACTCCACTTGAGCAAAAAATCCAAGAATTTTCTTCATGTATACGTTTCCAAACCTGGAAGGATTCTTCACATTAAACTGTTGTAGAAGCTAATTATTCATTGTGACTAAGGAAAGAAATAGACAAACCAATTTCAACATAGCTATCAGAGAGAACATGTTTAAGTAGTCAATTCCATAAGTTTGAGCATAACCCTAATCAATAAACTAAGCTTTGAGACAAGTTACAGATCCATCAGAATGAAACTTAACTGTCAATATCCTTTTGCAACCAACAACCTTATTGTTAGATGTTAGTTCAACTTGTTCCCATGTTTCATTATCTGTTAAGGCATTCATTTCACCGAGCATCACTATTGACACCCATAATAGGGTAGGGCTTGTTGAAAAAATCTCAGGACCTCAACAAAGTCAAGAGACGCAATAAACGATCAAGACGTAAAATATAATTGGTTATAGTTAACGCAAGAGGAAATAGGTGATCACAGAAAAATATATTAAGAAATTCATATCTATTTTTGATGAAATTGCACTTTAAAGAAAGATATTTTCTTTATTTTACTGCAGGAACGAAGATTTATAAGAGATGGAAGCAAAAAGCATGAAATGGAGCGAATTTGGATCAAAAAGGAAGAAATTCATGCAAAATGAACTAAGTCGCCGACAGCAAGATCGAGGCCGCCGACGGCGAGATCATGAGGAGAACTTCTGAAGGAATTATAACTACCTCGCCGACAGAGAGCTCGAGCCCGCCAACAGCGAGATTGTGCGGTTTTGAAGACCTTCTAGAAGCCCCGCTGATGGCGAGGTCGTTTCTCGCCGACGGCGAGACAGTTCAAAATGCAAAATACATTGAACCTGGACGCTTTTTCAAGAAGTGTTTAAGCATCCCTTGGACTTTTGCCTACCTCTATAAATAGAGGTCGAATTCTAGTGTATGTATGTGTCATTGGTGTGTTCTCTTGAGTCTTCAGTTTGTCTATTTAGAGAGTCTATTTGTGTTTGAGTGCTAATTTAAGAGTTTAAGAGTATAATTAGTGAGTTAGAAGTGTGTTGTACTAGAAGGAAAAGTCAAAGGAACTTCAAGGAGTACGCATGGGAGAAAATTAAGATAAGTATCTTTGTTTATTGTTGTTAACTTTAAATGAAATCCATGCTTTGTTTTATTCCCATGCATTCTGAGTAGTTTTCCTAGTCTTTCTCCATGTTTATGAAAATTATGTGAAATGATGAAATTAAATAGAAGTACCTAATATATTAAAATAAGTTGTGATAATTTTTTAAAACTTAATTTACTTTCAATCTGACTAATTGATTTGTTAAAATATATTGAATTATCAACTATAGTAAAAATTACATCCAATATTCAGGTAAGTCAAAAGCCTTGGAAGGAGGGTGAAAATAAATAGGGAAATATTATTTATAGGATGTAGAATTAGACATTTTAGTGTGACAGACTAAAATATTCAATTTGGTCCTATTGTTTGAGAGTTGAAGTGTAGATGTTAGCCCTTGGGTGAGGGGAACGTGGGAGCTCTGAAGTGGGAGCCAGTATCCTCCTAGCACTACCGCAGATTCGATGAATCAAACATAGGATTAGTCAATGTTCTTTGCACCTGGACCAAAGGGTAAAGAATAGGAATGCTCCTATTTGTCACAATACAATTCAAAAATTCTAATTAGATTCATCATTCACTTAATTTTCTAAAAACAAGGAGAAGGATACTTTTTCTGAATTATTTAAACCAACTTTATTTCAAGCATTAGTTTACTTTAGTTGCTTTAGTTAATTTAAATTTCCGATTACTATATTAGTAAGTAATTCCTTTAAATTTTAGCTGATACAAATCTGTTAAAAACTTCCCTGTGGGATCGATAACCAGGACTCCACTAGAGCCCTGTATTACTTCGATACGTATACATGCGTAGAATCCACATTAAACATTCCATCATAAAATCATATATATATATATATATATATATATATATATTATTTAAAGCGGGATCAAGTTTTTGGTACCGTTGCTATTAACATAATTTGCAAACATATAAAAAGTGGGTCAAGTTTTTGGAGCTGTTGCCGGGGAAGTAAGGAAATTATTTACTAGAGTAACGAACTATTTTGTTTTATAAAATTGTAGGCGAAAATTTGGAAACGAAAATTTAATACCTTACGATTCAAAATTAGAGCGTACAATTAAAAGAATTAGAAAACAAAAAAGAGAAATTATAAATTTAAAACAAATGGCAAATATTCCCGAAAATGAAAATATCAATCAACAAGAGACCATTAAGAGATTATGTCAACCCTACATTAGATGAAATTCATTTAACTATTCAAAACCTCGATGTAGTCGCTAATTCATTTGAACTTAAACCCGCAATTATCCAAATGGTACAAAACAATCAATTTAGTGGTTCACCTACTCGAAGATCCTAATTTACTTCTTGCTAGTTTTTAGAACTATGTGCTACTTTCAAATATGAAGGAGCATCTAACGATGCTTATTAGACTTAGAATTTTTCCTTTTTCTTTAAGGGATAAGGCTAAAATGTGGTTAAATTCGTTAAGCACTGGATCTATTAAAACTTGGTGAGAGTTATCACAAAAGTTTCTATCCAAATATTTTCCACCATCTAAAACTGCTAAGCTTAGAAATGATATAACTTCTTTTAGTCAATTTGATGGAGAATCAATATATGAAGCTTGGGAGAGATTTAAAGAACTTCTTAGGAAATGCCCACATCATGCGTTACCGTATTGAGTTAATTATTCAAACTTTCTATAATGGATTAGTAGGATCTTTAAGATCAATCATCGATGCCGTCATCTTTGGAGGATCATTAATGTCAAAACCATTTGATGAAGCCTATGCACTAATCGAAGAAATGGCAACAAATAATTTTCAATGGCCTGCTGATAGAATGAATATGAAAAAGATAGCTAGTATTCATGAAAATGATGCAATATCTATGTTAGCTTCGCAAATCGCTGATGTATCTAAAAAATTAGAACATTTTGAAATGAATTATTCTCCAACTATATTAGAAGAAAATTCATCTGGACAACTTATAGAATCTCAATCTCAATATGAAACTATAAATGCAATTAATAACAGACCCAATAATCATTATGCAAATTATTATAATCCTGGATGGAAAAATCATCCTAATTTTAATTGGAATAATAACACAACTAATCAACCCTGGATAAATAACATAACACAACCATTAGGAATTCCTTCTAATCAAGGAAATTCTAATTATAAACCTAATTATCCACCAGGATTTAATAATAATAACCCACAATTTAAAGATAAGAAATTATCAATAGAAGAATTAATATTAAATATGGGTCAACATTTACAAAATCAAGGAAATCAATTACAAATACAAGGTAACCAATTACAAAATCAAGGAACAGCTATTAAAAATATTGAAACTCAACTTGGACATATCGCTACCGCACTTAATAATAGAATACCTGGAACATTTCCTAGTAATGTGAAATAAATCCCAAAGACAAGGGAAATAAACAAATTAAAGCAATACAATTACGAAGTGGAAAAGAATTAGAATCTCAAATTCCGAAAGAACTTGAAAGTCAAAAAGAGGATGTGGATATTGAAAAGGAAAAGAATCAACAAGATCCAAACTTAGAAAATCCTTTAATACCAATGAAAATTCTGTTGAAAAACCTCCACCACCATTTCCTCAATGACTAATTCAACATAAAAAAGATAAACAGTTTGCTAAATCCCTTGAAATTCTGAAGAAATTAACAATAAATATTTCTTTCGTAGAAGCTTTAGAACAGATGCCAAACTATGTAAAATTCATTAAAGATATTCTAAATAAAAAAAGAAAATTTATCGATAATGAAATGGTCGCACTTAGTGAAAAGTGTAGTGCTATTATTCAGAAAAAACTTCCTGAAAAATTAAAAAATCCTCGTAATTTCACTATACCTTGCGCTATTGGAGAAAAATTTTATGGAAATGCTTTGTGTGACTTAGGAGCAAGCATCAATCTAATGCCTCAATCAATTTTTAAGAGATTAGGATTGGGAGAAATTTCACCTACTTCAGTAACTCTTCGATTAGTGATCGTTCAGTTACATATCCTAAAGGAGTTATTGAAGATGTATTAGTAAAAGTGGATAAATTTATCTTCCCCTGTAGATTTTATTGTCTTAGATATGGAAGAAGATAAAGAAATTCCTATCATTTTAGGAAGACCATTTTTAGCCATCTGGAAAAGCTATGATTGATGTTCGAAAGGAGAATTAACTATGAGAGTAAATGACCAAAAAGTAACTTTTAAAATTGCTAAATCAATGAAATATCCCGCACTAGAAAAAGATGATGAGTGTTTTCGAATGGAAGTACTCGATCATTTACAAAAAGAACATTTTAAGGAAAATTATGAAGAAAAATTAGAAAAAGAAAATACTGAATTAATTGAAAAGTCGATATAAATGAAGAATTAGATTATATTCAAGAGAAATTTGAATTTTTGGATAACACGAAAACACTCGAAAAAAATATAGTTCCATCGATTATTAAACCTCTCGAACTTGAGTTAAAAATGTTACCTAATCATTTGAAATATGCTTACTTAGGTAATTCTTCAACTCTACCAGTTATTATTTCATCTGAATTAAATGAATCTCAAGAACAAAAACTTTTAGATACTTTAAAAAAATATAAGAAAATTTTTTGTTGGACTTTAGCAGATATTAAAGGAATTAGTCCTTCAATCTGTATGCACAGAATTATTTTAGATAATGAATATAAGCCTAAAGCAGATCCTCAAAGGAGATTAAACCCGATAATGAAAGTAGTCAAGAAAGAAATTTTAAATATCTTATTTCTAACAGTGCTTGGGTAAGCCCAATTCACTGTATACCTGAGAAAGGAGGAGTGACCGTAAAAGCTAATGAGAATAATGATCTTATCCCTATAATACAAGTTACTGGATGGAGAATATGTATTGATTATAGAAAATTAAACACAGCCACCAGGAAAGATCACTTTCCTTTACCATTTCTAGACAAGATGTTAGATAGATTAGCCGGACATAAATATTTTTGTTTCTTAAATGGATATACCGGTTATCATCAAATACAAATTGCTCCTGAGGATTAAGAGTAAACTACATTTACTAGTCCTTATGGAACTTTCGCTTTTCGAATGATGCCTTTTGGATTATGTAATGCACCTGCAACATTCCAGAGATGTATGATGTCTATATTTAGTAAATTAATTGATAATGGAATAGAAGTATTTATGGATGATTTCTCTGTACTTGGAACAACATTTGACACATGCTTAAATAATCTTGAAAAAGTATTTGAAGTATGTGAGAAAACTAATTTAGTTCTTAATTGGGAGAAATGTCAATTTATGGTTACGAGCGGCATTGTATTAGAGGCATAAAATTTCGGAAAAGGGCATGGAAGTAGACCCGCAAAAATTCGAGTTATAGCCTAAATTACCACCTCCAACTACAATGAAAGGGGTAAGAAGTTTTCTTGAACATGCTGGATTCTACAGACGTTATATTAAAGATTTTTCAAAAATTACTAAACCTCTATGCCAACTTCTTGAAAAGGACAAGAAATTTGAATTTACAACTGAATGCCTAAATGCTTTCGAATTATTAAAAGATAAATTAATTACAACACCTATAATAGTTTCACCTAATTGGAAGAAACCATTTAAGCTTATGTGTGATGCTAGTGATTATGCTATAGGAGCAGTTCTTGAGCAAAGATATGATAAGAATTTCAAAGTTATATACTACGCTAGTAAAACTCTAAATGATGCTAAAATAAATTATACAGTTATCGAAAGAAAATTATTAGCAGTTGTATATGCTTTTAATAAATTTCGACATTATCTAATAGGAACTAAATGTATTGTACATACTGATCACTCTGCTATAAAGTATTTAATGCAAAAGAAAGATTATAAACCAAGATTAATTAGATGGATATTATTAATGCAAGAATTTGATTTTGAGATCATTAACAAAAAGGAACCGATAATCAAATTGCGGATCATTTATCAAGATTAGAAAATCATGAATTATTTGATATCGATAATGAAATTTTAGACAGTTTTCTCGATGAACAACTTTATAATATAAATGAGTGGAAATTACCTTGGTATGCTTGATATAGTAAATTATATTGTAAGTGATATTTTACCACCTATGTTAACTTTACAACAACAGAAAAAATTCATTCATGATACTAAAACATACTTTTGGGATGAACAATACTTATATAAGCAATGTAAGGATCTAATTATTAGAAGATGTGTGCCTTATGAAGAAACTGAACCAATCATTCAAAAATGTCATGACTCTGATTTTGGAGGACATCTTGGGACAGATAAAACTGCGTATAAAATTCTACAATCAGGATTCTACTGGCCTAATCTATTTAGAGATGTATATATATATATAAAAACCTCTGATAAATGCCAAAGAGTATGAGACATATCAAGAAGAAATGAAATGCCTATGAATTTTATATTAGAAGTTGAAATTTTTTATGTTTGGGGATTATATTTCATGGGACATTTTATTCCTTCATTTAGAAACTCATATATATTAGTAGCTGTTGATTATGTTTCCAAATGGATTGAAGCACAAGCTTTACCTAGGTGTGATGCTAAAAGTGTTTCAAAATTTTTAATGAAAAATATTTTTACTAGATTTGGAATGCCGAGAGTGATTATCACTGATGGAGGAACTCATTTTAGAAACAAATATATTCACAAACTAGTAGAAAAATATAATATTTTGCATAAGATATCAACTGCTTATCATCCACAAACTAGTGGATTAGCTGAAGTTTCTAATCGAGAGATTAAACGTATATTAGAAAAATCTGTAAACCCTAATAGATTAGATTGGACTATAAGACTAGATACTACATTATGGGCATACAGGACTGCTTATAAAACTCCGATTGGAATGACTCCTTATAGGTTTATATATGGAAAAACTTGCCACTTACCAGTTGAATTAGAACATAAAGCATATTGGGCGATTAAAGAACTTAATTATAATATCGAAAGAAGTCTGGTGAGAAGAGATTGTTGCAATTAAATGAATTGGAAGAATTAAGGAATGAATCATATGATAACGATAGGATTTATAAAGAAAGGATGAAATTATGGCATGATCGGAAGATTAATCGGAGAAATTTTGAACCGAGACAGAAGTTCTACTATATAATACTAGATTGAAATTATTTCCTGGAAAATTGAAATCTCGATGGTTAGCACCTTTCACCATAACTCAAATATTTTCATATGGAACTATAGAAATTGAAGATCAAAAAACAGGACATAAATTTAAGGTAAACGGACATAGATTAAAACCATATTTCGAAGGAAGAAGACCAAATTTTAAAGTGGTTTTAATGCTTAGTCAACCTGATGACTAACTGAAATTAGGCCGCGCTGACGACGTTAAACCAAGCGCTTTATGGGAGGCAACCCATAGTAGTCTTTTATTTTTAATTATCTACAAATTAGTGAGTCTATATTATTAAAACAAATCTTACTACTCAAATTTTTAATTAGAATCATCACAAATTCGAACCTATATGTTGAGATCGAGAAAATATTTGAATCTAGAGTGAAAATGGGCGATTTTTAAGAATCTCGCAGAGCGACGCGCCGAGCTCGGCGACGGCGAGATCGTGTGTCATGATTTAATTCGGTTTTATAACTAGCTCACCGACGGAGAGAAACTTCCCGCTGACGGCGAGGCAGTTGAAATTTTGGTTTCTT
This sequence comes from Papilionanthe hookeriana x Papilionanthe teres, assembly GCA_022702705.1. NCBI lineage: Eukaryota > Viridiplantae > Streptophyta > Magnoliopsida > Asparagales > Orchidaceae > Papilionanthe > Papilionanthe hookeriana x Papilionanthe teres. Next base: position 157,641,113 of record CM040422.1, on the reverse strand, counting down.
AAGAATTTTCGTGCGGTTTTGGACGATTCTAAGAAATTTCTTTGTAGGAAATTATCCAAATTCCAATTTTACACTGTTTTCTTCCTTAGAAACGACTAGAGACCAATCCTTTCAATCCGAAATGGCCACCAAACTCTTAGAAACCACAAAAACTGAAGTTTTTAACCGAAGAAAATTCATCAGTTCGGAGGCGCAGCGTATCTTCAACAAAGGCTTGATGAAGAAAAGACTTATTAAAGAAAGGGGATTTGTCAACAGAGGAGTACAGAATTTCAACAAAAAAATTAAAGAAATGATCGCACAACGGCATTGGGAGGTATTTTGTTATACGACATCCGCTGTAGTTATTCCAGTAGTTAAAGAGTTTTACTCTAATCTACATGCGATCAACAATGGAAATGTCTACGTCAGAGGAAGATAACATTTACTCCTTCAAGGATAAATGAATTATTTTCTATAGAGAATACATCTGTCTGTCATTATTCCAACTTTGTGCCTTCAAGATACAATATGAACGAAATCTATAGATACCTGACCGACGAACCTGATGATTGGGAGTTACGCGAAGACGGGTATGTCGGTTTTTACGCATCACTTCTTAACCCCTGTCTCGAAGCATTGGCATTTCTTTATCTCATCAAAATTATTACCTACTATGAGGGTAAATAAAGTTTCAAAGGAATGCACTATATTAAACTATTGTATTCAAATTGGACTACCTATCGATGTTGGATCAATAATAGTAAAGTCTGCATCGGGATTGATTGTGCATGGGTTAGTTCATGGACTTGGACACCCATCGACTATATTTGCTTTGTGCAGACAGTACCAAGTTTCTTATGAGGCTTGGGAAAATGTACTTTTGCCATGGAAACCACTTGATCCTACGGATATGTTTCCAACTTTGGATAACAATGATGAGATTACCATTATTTCCGATGAGCATCACGGAACAATCCTTTAGCAAGGCCCTCTATCGATAAAATTAATTTCATTCTGTAGAAGATTAAAGGATTGGAGAAAAAGCTGCAAAATGTGATGAATTCCATCGACAATATCTCTGATATGTTTGATCACATTGACTGGAGGATGAAGGAGCACTTTGATCATACTGGACATCCGGAGGCCGATTTTATTCATTTATCGAGACAGAAAGGGTGGATTAATGAAGAATCTACTGTAAAATTCCCTTTCATGCCTTTCTACAATTTATTTGTGCACCTGCATCGCATCGGGAATATCAGAGAGGATGATAGTTCAGACACTGAGGAGTAGGAAAGATTTCTATCTTATGTCATATATTTGTGTATATATGTGTTGATATGGATTAGGTTTTATTATGAGTCGAACTTTAATTTGATCATCTCAGATTTAATGAGATTATATGTAATTGTTATGTCTCAGCATTTAGAGTGTTGTGGTGTGGATTGCGATGCTGACTATTATGAATTTGAACATTTAAGTTAAGTATGTTGTTAAGTTGTTAGTGTGAAGTTTGTAAGTCTCATGGATTTCATAAATAAAGTTATATTGTTTGTGTTGTGTGAACTTTTGTGAGTAGAAGTATCTAATCTTCATACTATTATTAAATTTAGTGATCGGAAGATTGATTAAGCGCAAATCGAGGTTGAAAATGATTGACAAATTTCAAAAATTTAAAAATTTTGGGATCTCACTGACGGCGAGAATTATCTCGCCGACAACGAGAAAACCCGCTGACAGCGAGAACGAGCTCGCTGACGGCGGATTTTTCTTGAAACTTTTGCCTTATCAAATTAATTAGCTCGCTGACGGCGAGAAAAATCTCGCCGATAGCGAGATCGCGAAAAGACCTATATTTGATCGATCAGCCGACACTATTCATCATCCCCTTCCTCAAAACTTCGAAAAACCGACCCAGGGCTTGAGAGATCTTGGATTTGAGGTGATTTCAACACTTTTTGACACCGGATTTCATCTTCCCTTGGTAAGAGCTTCACTCCTATGCAAAAATTTTTTATTTTCACCATGGATTTCTTCTACATTGGGAAATTTTGAAAAAATTCGAAATGTGGAGAAACTTGGAAGGATTTCATGGAAATTGATTTAAATGGATTTTAGATGTTGTTGGAAGCCTTCTTAGTAATATTTTGGAGTTTAGTTAAAATTTTTGCAAATTTCTCATATCAAAAAATGGCTCCACGACAAAAGCGACGATTGGATTACGATGAAACTCGTTTTGTGAATGCAAGGGCACAATTAAGATATTTACACAATATTCAATCAAGAAAATGCATTCAAGATCGAGTTTTCAAGAATCCAGGAGGAGAAGTTGAGCGAATCATTAGGGAGCGAGGATGGGATAATTTCTGTTTCGTGACCAACAGAGCCGCTGTAGAAGTGGTAAAAGAATTTTATGCAAATTTAACACAGGCTGAAGATGCACCGGTTAAGGTTAGAAGATTTTTTGTGGAATTCAACGCTGCTAGAATAAACGCTTATTACGAGGTAAGAGACACCTACACAAGCGAATATGAAACTTTTGGAACTATGAAAGAACCACTAGAAGAGGTGATCGACTTTCTCACTGATGGGAAAGGAGTATGGAAGATAAAGCAGCGGGAACGGGTAAACTTCCTTCTTTCTATGTTAAATGCAACATCTAAAGCCTGACACTATTTTATTTATTCTACTTTGTTACCTACCTAACACCATAGTGAGGTAACAAGAGAAAGAGCAGTTCTGAATTTCTGTATTCAGAACCAAAAGAGTATTAATGTGGGAAGTGTCATTTATAAGAATATATTAGCCACCTCTAGAAATGAAAGTGGAGGAGGACTAGGACATCCTGGTCTTATCTATGCACTCGCCAATTATCCGGGATAGAGGCAAGAGATAATGAGGAATGGGTTGAACCTATGAAACCCTTTACTCGAAGCTAATATAAAGAAATATGAATCCCACGAAGGATGGAGATGCGGGACAAGGGATTATGTACCTTCTTCAAGTAGAGATATACCCTCTACTAGTTATGATCCACCTCAGTACACCACTCCTACCCTTCAAGATCTGATGAATGAGCTGACTCTGAGTAGAAAAAGTTTTAAGCGATTTGGAGAAAATATGGAAAGAAGATTTGAGCATATAGACCAAAGGATTGGAGGCTTAGAAAGAAGACACGATTATAATAGCGAATATCTACAGCGACATTCAGAATACGAAATTGCATACTATGAGGCTGAACGTCGATATAGGAGTGGTGATTTAGATGTTGTCTTTCCCGAGTGCCCCCGCTATACACGATACCGACTGCTCGACCTTCTCGACGATGGAGATCAGGGAGATGATATAGTTTGGAATTTTGATGCAGAAAATTAGAGCCTTTGTTTAGTTTGTTTAGATTTGTTGTTATTGGAAACTTTATTATTCTGTGTGTAATTATTCTGTACTTTCTGTGGACTATGGATGTTATTATGTTTGATTATGTTGTGATATTAGACTTCTTATGTGTGTTAAATTAGTTTGTAATTTTTTTAAATAGGATGTTAGTCTTTTTTAATGTGTTGTTTAAGTTTTTTTTTTATATAAGTTATGAACTTTTAATATTGTTTAGATTGTTTTAATATGTTTTAAAGTAGGTTAATTGATTGTATGTGTAGTAATAGATTAAGTTTTCATTTGTTATGTTTTATACTTATTTCAAAATTTCATCCCTACACTTTCTTTTAAATATTATATATGTGGAAGAATACTAACAGTACAGGTTCTGTAAGTAATGAAAAAGCCTACAAAAATTTCAAAGAAAATAAATACCTAAAGCTCAAAAGGTATGATGAATTTTACTATATACTTTCCCTTTTCACTATTTAGTATAGATAGAAAAATTTAAGTTTGGGGGAAGATAAAAATACAAATTTAATTATTAAATTGTTCTCAATTTCTATTTTCAAAAATTATTATCAAATGATTTTCTATAATAGTTTTTAAATTCAATAAACATGAATTACTTTATTTAATTATTATAGAAAGTTAAATAAAATGTTTTTAGTAATTCAATTAATTAATAGAATAAGATATTTGATTAAAAGGAATAAGAATATAGTAAACTTTTTAAAGTAAGAAAAAACTATATTCTAAAATTGAAATTCTTAAGTATTTAGATGAAAAAGAAGAGATTGAAACTTAATGAAGTAAAGGCTATGAAATACATATAAGCAAAAAAAAAATATTTTAAGTTTCAAATTTAGGAAGAAAAAGTTGAAGTTCAAAATTATTAATGCAGTTATCCAGGATACGATAATCCTCACTTGAAAAAGAAAAAAAAAAGAGAAGGATTGAAAATCAGTCCAAAAAGAAAAAAAGAAAGAAAAAAGAAAAATATAAGTGAGGAGAAGCTTAAGGAGATGCCTTATCAAAAATTGGTTTCAATGGATTCAACCTAAAAGGTAGAACTTAATTATATTTCTAAACTTATATATATAGATTAGTATTTTACTAAATAGTATTTTCTTGAACTTCCTATCATCTGAATATCTTAAGTAATTTACTATTTTAAATATAGTCATTCCTGAAATAAATAGAAAGCTAGAAATCTTAGACACGATAACTAGATAATCTTATATCTATAAAGTTAATTTAATTACTTAGAAATATTTATATTCAACTTTACTTATAATATTATTCAAATTTAATTCATAGTATATCTGAATTGAAAAATTCTATTACAAGAAATCATTATTTTTATTTAGTATTAAAATTACTTGAGGACAAGTAATAATTAAGTTTGGGGGATTTTGATCACAGAAAAATATATTAAGAAATTCATATCTATTTTTGATGAAATTGCACTTTAAAGAAATGTATTTTCTTTATTTTACTGTAAGAACGAAGATTTATAAGAGATGGAAGTAAAAAAGCATGAAATGGAGTGAATTTGGATCAAAAAGGAAGAAATTCATGCAAAATGAACTAAGTCGCCGACGGCGAGATCGAGGCCGCCGACGGTGAGATCGAGGCCGCCGACGGCGAGATCATGAGGAGAACTTTTGAAGGATTTACAACTACCTCGCCGACAGCGAGCCCGAGCCAACCGACAGCGAGATTGCGCGGTTTGAAGACCTTCTAGAAGCCCCGCTGACGGCGAGGTCGTTTCTCGCTAACAGTGAGATAGTTCAAAATGCAAAATACATTGAACCTGGACGCTTTTTGAAGAAGTGTTTAAGCATCCCTTGGACCTTTGCCTACCTCTATAAATAGAAGCCAAATTCTAGTGCCTGTGTGTGTCATTGGTGTGTTCTCTTGAGTCTTCAGTTTGTCTATTTAGAGAGTCTATTTGTGTTTGAGTGCTAATTTAAGAGTTTTATAGTATAATTAGTGAGTTAGAAGTGTGCTGTACTAGAAGGAAAAATCAAAGGAACTTCGAGAGTACGTCTTGGGAGGAAATTAAGATAAGTATCTTTGTTTATTGTTGTTAACTTTAAATAAAATCCATGCTTTGTTTTATTCCCATGCATTCTGAGTAGTTTTCTTAGTCTTTCTCCTTGTTTATGAAAATTATGCGAAATGATGAAATTAAATAGAAGTACCTAATATATTAAAATAAGTTGTGATAATTTTTTAAAACTTAATTTACTTTCAATATGGCCAATTGATTTGTTAAAATATGTTGAATTATCAACTATAGTAAAAATTACATCCAATATTCAGGAAAGTCAAAAGCCTTGGAAGGAGGGTGCAAATAAATAGGGAAATATTATTTATCAGACGTAGAATTGGACATTTTAGTGTGACAGACTAAAATATTCAATTTGGTCCTATTGTTTGAGAGTCGAAGTGTAGATGTTAGCCCTCGAGTGAGGGGAATGTGGGAGCTACGAAGTGGCGACAAGTATCCTCCCAGCCTAGCCGTAGATTTAGTAATCAAACATAGGATTAGTCAATGTTCTTTGCACCTCGACCAAAGAGTAAAGAATAGAAATGCTCCTATTTGTCACAATACAATTCAAAATTTCTAATTAGATTCATCATTCACTTAATTTTCTAAAAACAAGGAGAATGATACTTTTTCTGAATTATTTAAATCAACTTTATTTCAAGCATTAGTTTACTTTAGTTGCTTTAGTTACTTTAAATTTCTGATTACTATATTAGTAAGTAATTCCTTTAAATTTTAGCTGATACAAATATGTTAAAAACTTCCTTGTGTGATCGATAACCAGAACTCCACTGGAGCCCTGTATTACTTGATATGTATACTTGTGTAGAATCCACATTAAACATTTCATCATAAAATCATATATATATATATATATATATTATTTAAAGCGGGATCAAGTTTTTGGTACCGTTGCTATTAACATAATTTGCAAACATATAAAAAGTGGGTCAATAGGCTAGGTGGATTGATATTTACCTCTTAGAAGAATAATGGATACATCAAGATTACTAGGAAGAGGGTCCATTGATAAAGATGATATCATTGTTGGAATAGGATCAAGGAAATGAGATTTTCTAGAGTAAAAATTAATGATTGGTGATGTGTCCTAAGGCACTGGTGGTGGAGGTGGAGCTGAAGCAGGATCTGAATTGATGACATAGTGTATTCACAACTCATCAGAATCTTAGGAGGATTTAGGCACCAATGAGTTACCAAAGAATGAGATTATTCATGAAATTTGATGTTAGCATAAATCATATACCTATATGAAAGAGGGGAATACATCAATACCATTTTTGCAACTGAGAGTGTCCTAGAAGACACACCTTAATGATTTAAAGTACAGTTTAGAAACCTGTGGATAAGTATAATACACAAAACAAGTACACGCAAATATATGTGGTTCAATGTGAAAGGGACATTTGGTTAGAAACAAAACTTCTTAGGGTATCTTGTTTTGTAAAAAGTAGAAGACATCCGTTTGATCAAAACATATGCAGTAAATACTGCATCAACCTAAAACTATTTAGACATATTAGGTTGAAAAAAAAGAGCTCTGGATATCTCAAGAATAGACTATTTTTTCGTTTCAGCTACTCCATTTTGTGATAGAGTATTACAACTGGTGAGCATCTCATTTTGTGTCATGTATGTCTGAAAAGTTGTAGAGAACTATTTTTAGCATTGTCACTTTTTAAAATCTTAACAGAAACATTGAATCTTGTTTTTATTTCAACACAAATGGATTTAAAATATGATAGTAAAACAATAAAGATTTCAAAAATTAAAGTCAAGCAATAACATAAGAGAATATTGAAATCCATATAATAAAATAAGACAAAAAATGAACCAACTCAAAATTATGACTAAATCTTTTTTTATTATTTTGGAGTAGAAGACAAATAATGGTGTTCAGCAAATTAGCACGATTCACAATCTTAAGAGGATAATTGTTGAAATTATGGGTTTAACTTTTTTAGCATTGGTAGTGATGGGTGCCCTAATCAATAAAGGATCTAATACAGAGTTTAAATTAAGGCGTTGATTATTAAAATGAATGTGATCTGGACGCATACGAAGCGTGAAGGCAACGTGGTGGCGGACTGGATTGCCAAATTTGGATCTTATTTGCACCAACCTTTGGTTTCTAATGTTATTCCTATGTTCTTAAATTCTATCATTATGTTAGATCGTTAATATTTTGTGTTTGTTTGTGTTTGTTTGTGGTTGAGTCGTGTGAGTTGTAAGTTTTCTTTTTTTGGAAAAAGGACCCAATTTTTTTTTTCTCTTTTTTGGGGATTGTAGGGTGTGTGCGTGGGGACCTTTTTCCCGGTTTTGTACTTTTTATTTTGATGAAATAAAATTGAGCTTATAGTGCTCTTTTATTAAAAAAAAAGTTAGAAAAGGCTATGAATCGAGATAGTTCGTTATTTAAAATGTCTAGGCACCCCCTCCCATCTGATTCTCGCGTTTATCACCAATCTTCTTCGTTATGAGATCCTAAAAAGCATAACAGTATGGAAAGAATAAGATAAAACAATTAAGAGCACTCATAACATTACTAATAGAGATAAAATTAAAAGAGAATTGAGATAAATAGAGGACATAAGTTAAATGAGATGTATGTGTAACATTAATGGTGTCAGAAGCAAGAACAATAGAGGTAGATCCAGGGCGACAAAAGAAAGATATTTATGAAATGTTAAAGGATTTTAAAATTACCTATCATGCGATATTTGGCACTAAAATTAATGACATGTTATGTGAAAGAGGAAAGAATACAAGTATCATTTTTATCGGAGTCAGTAAGGGCAATGACAAGGGAGATTTATTGGATGCTTCGTAAAATTGGGTGAGTCTATTGTATTACAGAAATTAAGATTTTCCAACTATAAGACGCTTCATTAGTAGTAACTATGTGAGTTGACCATGACCTTGAGCCTGTCTAATTCTTTTTGAGCAACTTCTGACACGTTCAGTTTGTATGACTAGGTTCATAACAATGGTAGCAAACCGCCTAAAGCATTGATTTCTAGGATTTGAAGTTCCACTTTCATAATTGCCCTTGAGACTAAAGCTTATTGATGTTTGTTTTTTTTTCTTATTTTATTATTATTTTTTATTTTTTATTTTTTTATTTTTTTATTTTTTTGTCTGCAAGAGCACTAGGTTGCTATACTGATGAAGCCTAAGGAATTGAAATAGTGCGCAGCAATCTAGAAAAAATTTCCCACAGAGTAGTAACCCTAAGATCAAATAGGATATGTGATACATCTTCATATTGAGAGTTGAGACCAGCTAGAAAACACATAATAACTATTTGTTCTCTTCGATTCTATTGAATACGAACATCGTTACCGAATGACCACGCTTAAAGTGAATGTGATACACGTTAAGTGATTAATCATGTTTTCAGCTCGATAAAACTCCTTACATACATTAAATAAATGAGAATAATTTTCTCTCTCAAAACAATACAAATGTCAAACCCTCCAGCACATCTTTACGACAGCCACATAGAATAATGTGTAGATTGATCAAATTCGATAAAATTCGATAAAATTCGATAAAATTCTGTATTTGTATTAAAAATTAAGCACAAGTCTCATCCATTTTAGAATAATTGGAATAAGACTCAATTGAGAGATTAACTCTCCCCAAAAAATATTTTTTAAGTAAAATTCTCACAATTTTATTTCAATAAAAATAATTATTATCGCTTAATTTTGCTTTCTGTAATTTATCCTCGATGAAACTAACCTTATCATAATATGTTATTATCCATGATTTTATCGTCATCATCTCCAAATATTCAAGGAGACTGGATTAGTACTAAGAACAAGCAGAATGGCGAGAAGACCTGGGAGAAACGATACCGAGACTTAGAAGACAAAGAAATAGTGGAACGTGACTAAGCCGACAAAAGCTGAACAAAGCAAATGACGAAATCAGCCTAACCAAATGAAGTTGACGAAGCAGATGATGCCGATCAGGATGAAGATGAAATAGACAAGACAAAGTTGACCAACTTAGATCATGTTGATCGACGCAAACATAGTGGACGAAGCAGACCGCAATTTCTTCAATGCCCTAATCTCATCGACGAAGACAGACCAGACGACACAAACAAAGCTAGCGGCCCTAATCGATGCCCTAATCTTATCAGATGACACCTAACAAAACTCGATCCCATGTGAAAGAATACATCAGTTTTCTCTTACTAAATGAAAACATGTCTCATATTTACGGAAAAAATTTGTGTCCGGCAAGTGTAAGCAGAGCTGCGTCCGGCAAGCCCTGTTACAAAGAGGTTACAGCAAGTTACAAGGAGGATATCTTCGTGTTTTATCTCATGTAACCTCTTTGTGACGTGCATATAATCTTCGTGTAACCTCCTTATATTCCATGTAATTTGTATGTAACATCCGTGTAACATTCTTATATTTGGAGGTTACAAGTAGGTTACAAGAAAGTTACACATATTTGACGATATCCCATTGACTGACGTATGCAGTGCTACGTACGCTTGCCGGACACAATTTTTTTCCTATATTTACACACTCAATCTTACAATTAAATCAGCTCTATGATACCTATTTATTAGATTTTTCTTAATCATCTTCCTAATATACATCTATCATATCCGTTAATTTTTATAGTAATGTAATATTAAAATTTTAAATGATATTCATATAAATATGAATTTTAGATATTACATATATAAATACACAAGAATAATATTGTATGTACCTTTTTTCCTCTAGCCATAACATTCATTCGGTATCACAACGAAAGATTTATTTGAGGCGGCAACAACCATTTCCTAAAGTAATCAAAATTATTATGAAATAGGCTGGTTTTTAAAACTTTTATTTTTAATGGTTATTCTAAATAAATAAATAAATAATATCTATTTAAAAGTCAAATAGCATTTTTTTAAAAAATCATCTCATAAATCTTGTTTTTAAAAGCAACTTTCCAGCCAAAAAATTCTTAGAGCGAAATATTGGAAAAAATATTACATCCGGCCTTCGAACTCGGTTTGCATCTAAACTCCAATAATGAGGTGCCTCTTATCAGGTGGACCCATCACAATACATTGACATTGGCCAATGTTCAAAACAGTGGGCTCACTTAACACGTGGCGCCCCACCATTGAACTCCGAATGCATCCAGAGTCTTGATGTAAATTTTTTTCAAAAAATAGAGGCCCAGCCAAGCAAAGGTAGAACAACAATCTAAAGGCAAAACTACCCCAAATAGACCATTAGTGTCGCATTCTTCCAGTTGTATAATCCAAATATCTATATAAACATAGCTGGCAAACCAAAAAATTATGCTCATTAGCTGAAAATCCTCGCATTTAATCTTAACAAGCAGAAAAAAACTATCTATTTACACTAATGCTAACATACTTCCATTCTAAAAGGCTACCGCTCTCAAACAGAAGAAAAGAAAAACACTCCCTCACCCTCAAATCTTAAGAGAACTTATCCTCCCTCTCCAATTCGGCAATTTCACCTTCTAGATTACTAAACTCCAGGAAATGAGTAGGCCTGTGATCCTCATGGTAATAATCTCGCGGCGCGCCGAGCTTGACGCCATACTTCATGCTCGCCGTATGCTTCACGCCCATGAAGTTATAGTTCCATGGACCATTGTCTGGAACCATGTAGTACCCCAAGAAACGATCGCTGAGGAGCATCTGTACCTTCTCATAGTGGGTAGGTAAGTAGCCGTGTGGGTTGCTTCCAGTATCCTTATTTGAACGCCCCCATTCATAACCAGTCGGTGTAAGTTTGTATGCGGTCAAAGAGCAGGAACCTGGCGTAAAGCTGCAGGTAAGAACGATGCATTTTTCACCATCCCATTGTTTGTTGTTCTCCAGAATCCGGGCATGGGATGTAACATCCTGTAAGCAATTGGGTAAATACAAAATAGTTAAAAAATGTTGGAAGATTTACATACTGTGCAAAGTGCCAAAATAGTCCCTGACCAATTACATGGGGTTACTTTAGTCCCAAAATTTATAAAAGTGGCAAATTAGTATTCAGAGTCTTTTAATATGGGCAGAAATAATCTTCCTGGAAGATTATTTACGCCCTTGTCACAAGAGACTCAGACTAAATTCACACTTCTATAGGCTATAGGACTTAAAATAGATCCGTAAAAAAGTTAGGGGACCATTTTGACGTTTTTCTCTTTAACATCTATATCAATCAATTCTTCATTTATTTACTTATCTAAAACCTAAACTTCAAATTTTAGGTACATGCCACCTTTAACTATATGCAAAAGGTGTATTTCACTTTTAAAATAGTGATATTTTTTATGTTATATGAAAGATTTGGGCGTATAACTGTAAAAAAGCACCATGGAATTGGATAGGATGTATGTAAAGGCAATTAACATAGAGGTTTGGAAGTAAATTAGGAAAAGCCTGATAAATCACCTGAGGAGATAGCTGGGGAAGCTCATTTGGCTGGGTATGCATCCATCCCAATGGTTCCAGATCGTTTAAGAATTCATGTTCAGGAAGAGCAGATGGGAGGTTCACATGCTGGTGACTTCCCCATTGTGGTGGCATTACAATACAACGGATTTCCTTCACTTGAGGATTATCTTGGGGGCTTAGACCGTACAGATATCCAGCAATTTGGGTTCTAAGATCAGCTATGCAGATAAATTTCTTCAATATGTTCTTAGGCATGATATACGTGTAACCAGTTTCCTGTTAATCAAAGCCAAAGAAAAATAAGTACAACGAGTGAGAAATGACTGGAATGAGTGAGGACAGTAATTACATGCATACCTTGATGTCATCCGAGTTAACATAAATATGATTGACACGCAGATACAGATTTGTGGCTGAAATAGCCCTCACTCTCCAATCGGTCTTGGATCCAAATGCAGCTTGTTCATAAGGACTAGTTGTCGTGACAATAAGTTCATCACCATGAACATTTGTTGTTCTGGTTGTTACTGCAGTCAATTGGCTTGCTTCTTTGGCCTGAAAATAGAAATATATATTAGAATGGCGTGGAATAAGAAACAAACAACTAGATGGAAGGCTAGATAATGTGTAGACAGCCTAGCCTGATCACCTGTTTTTCAATTTCAGCTATCTGCTGCCTCTGCTGTGATGGTGGAGTAATCTCAGCACCAAGTATAATATCGCGTATTTCAGACTGCGTCAGCGCTGAGGTGTTCACATTGTTCTTCTTTGCATAGTCGGAGAGAATTAGATCCCTCAGAGCAACTTCCACCTGCATTAACAACGTACTACTGTAAACTCAAAACCATTTTATTGGGAAGTGAGAGAGCGAGAGAAATATATACTTTCATCCACTGGTCATCGGTGAGTGATGGCCAAATATGGTGTGGTTCAGTAACTATAGTCTTGTCAGGCTTCAACAACATCTTCGCCTTCTCATTGTTGACATGAAGCGCGCGTAGTATGAGAATCAAGCGAGAGAAGGCAGTATATGAAGAAATGCTTTTAAGCCAATCATCGTAAATGTTGAAAAGAACCATTTGGGGTTCAGTGGCCTTTAGAATCAAGTCACCAAACTTCTCAATTTTCAAGCAAGCCTGGAAGGGTAGCTGCAGCTCACTTCCCTTGATCACTATGTTGGGAAAATCAAGCAAGTGGACCTCCAGTGGATCCAACATCCCCTTCCTTGTCACAATTATTTGCTTTGGCTGCTCTTCAACAGGTAAAGATCGCACGAGAGCAGCAACTTCCTCTGCTGTTTTCCACTTCGCAAGTTGACCAAGACGCTTCTGGCCAGCCCACACACTGGTGTGAATAACCTGGTTAAACCAAGATTAGTAATGTAATACAGGATACTAGATGGAACATTGTAGTGAAGTTTATCAAAGACAAAGCAGCAGACTTATATAACGATAGCATACCTTGAGAAATAGCTGGCCTGTTCTTGGGTTGAATATAAAGATTGCACCATTAATGGGCTTCGTGGTGAGATTTCCCTCAAAAGTTTTGTGGATTGTAACCCTATACACATTTGTATCATCAACAAACCAGATAATCTGGTTACTGAATATTTCACCATAGTTCTGTGATGAAAGGTATGGTTCTGTAGGTTCAGATGAATAAAGTTGTAGACCTTTCCTTATCCGCTCCCTCAAAACGTACAAGGCTGGGTTTGACTACACAACATCAAAAACAAGCATAGTAAGATGAAATAGTTGAAATTTTCATTTCCAAGGCCTGTGAAAATAGCAACGAAGCTCATGCAGTACATACCTTCATAATCTTATTCATTGCTTGAGCCAATAATGGCTTTGACCCTGGGAACCAATTGCCAAAAGCTGAGTGCAAGTTGTATGCCAAATCAAGCCCAATCATGACACCTAAAAAAAGCGAGAAAAGGTAGAGAATGGTCAACAGTCATTTAATTGGCACACAAGTTACAAGCAGGATAAAAACCAAACATGTAGAGCAAAAGGGCAAACCAGTCGGTGATGGATAAATTGACATGTTATCAGTGGTATAATCCATAAATTTTGCCCTCGTATACCGCTCTATATCATGTGAATCATAATCTCCCCACCTAAGCTGCACATCTATCCAATATTTTTGACTAGCCTTTTGATCAAAGACATCCTTGGACTCAGCAACCAAGCTAGGCTTAGACATTGGCCATTTATGAGCAGCAAACAACAGGATGTCAGCACATGAGCTGTTCATCTTGTAACTCTTCCTTGGATGTATTGTTTCTTTCTGCACTGTATCAATTTCTAAAGCATCCAACTCCTGATCCAGAACTTGGCAAAGATCCATAACAACACTCTCATGAATCTTTTGCCAAAGATGGGCACGAAAAATTTGAATCAAAGATATTTTTAAAGTTGGGATCTTTCCATGCATGAATATCCCAGTTAAATCAAGCTGCACCTGAAAGCCTACATAAACATTTGCTCTATTTATGGTAGGTGACCACCACAAGGTAAACCTACGGTTTGGAATTTGATTTAACCCCGACCGTTGCGCATTAGTTAATTTCTTGTACTTCATAGACTCTTCAAAACCTGAAGCCTTCTCCCAAAAGAGACCTTCCCAAGTTGGGAAACTGAAATATCAAACCAGAAAAAGATAGACTTGTGAACAAAAAAGACAAATATGCAACATGAAAAATATCAACAATTCAAATAAGACAATAAAGATATAGAAGTAAAAAATTTCATATAAACAGCCAACAAGAGGTTAAAGAATAAACATGCAAAGCAAACTTACTATGTGCCTTTAAATAATGTGTGCTCCAATATTCCCTCAACTCCTCCCAATGCTTGGATAACATCTGTTCTGTAGTTATTAAGATTCCACAGCTTGCCATCATGCCTTTGATGAGTCCACCAAAATGGGTTCTGCTTTAAGACTTGGTACTGTTTAAAATCAGTACGAACCCGCCAACCTTTGTCATATGCCAAGGTATGACGATCTTTCTGGAAGAGAGTGTTAATCCTTGGGATTCCCCTATCCCAAGAGTCCTGCAATAAGTAATGAATGTAAATGCCGAATGATAAGCATAGAAGTCTATAGCAAATTTATAGCCTAATCTTTGTTATGAGACCACACCTGGACATGATGACAATCCTAGTCAATATTATAAAAGAAATCTCAAAAAAAATGAGATGGAAAGAATCATATCCATACAACAAAGAAACTGCCATAAACACAACAGTTTTTCGAGACAGAAAAGAAGGTTACATTGAGTACCAGAGTGTAACTTTCTTATGTAACCTCCTTTTTCAAGCTGCAAGTAACCTAACTATTTGTCATCATGAGAGAGATTATATAACTACTAGTAAATTATATATGCTCATAATAAAAATACCTCAAGATCCTCAAGTGTCAGGCGCCTATTTTGTGACTGCGCTTCCTGTCTCTTTAACGCGTACTCAGCCCATACGCGTTGTGAATCAATGAACTCACTTTCCCAAGGCTAAAAAAATAAGAATGCAACTAGTGTCACAAGACAAAACCATTATAACGGGATGTACTGAAGAATTATGCACATACATATGGTGACATCAACTCCAATAGAATGAGTTTGACTCAACTCCAAATTAAAAACTTGAAAATAAAAGCTGATTCATATTTGAAATAGAAGCACTCTACTTGGAACTGTAACCGGTCCACTCAAAAGTGAATTTAAGTTTACTTAAAATCAGTTATTACTTATTTATCAAATGTTGTATAACTAAATATGATATAACTTTTTATCATATATATCATATATAGTATACATACAAATTCCTATCGCAATAAAATTGAGCAAGTCAATCAGCTCAAAATTGAAATCAAGTAATCTTTTTTTAGTCATGTTTTAGAGATCGGAAATAATTAAAAGTCAAATTGGTTAAAGTTAAATTTTGATTTTTTTTTAATGGGTACTTGCATGTGAATAAAGCAGTCAACCAAATAAATTTCAAATCAATTGAAATGAGCAGGAATCCGCTTGAAATAGAAACATAAAATTGAACTTTAAAACTTTTAATAATAAATATATAAACAAAACTCCAATCCAAGTAATAGACCTGTATGTAGCGGTAAAGGTTAGGAATAAGCTGGTCTTCTTCATGGCTCATACCACTCCGGAAATGAGTCACCCCCACATCTGTTTGCTGGCTATACCTAAGGTCGCTCTGAGGAATCAAAATATGCCCCATTGACAACATGCCAAGGCCCCCAATCTCCTTTGGTGTATAAAAAATTACAGGAGGAAATCTAAAAAAAAACAAAATTTATTTAGATTTTTAATATGCCATGAATGACAACCAAACAAAAGTTATAAATTAAGTTAACCACCTGCTGGGCATTTTTGAGTTCAATCCAATCTTTATACGTGTCTGGATTTTATTTTCACACTTGACCAGCAAATCTAAGAGTTCCTGAGTATGCACAGTTGCTTCACGGAAATATGTCATAAGCCCTGCAAAAAATTTTATAATGTAGATATAGCTCATTAATAGAAACAAAAAGTAAATAATATATTCGATGAATGCATATTTAGTAAATTTTACATACCAATAAGGGCAGTGTTCCATTTGTTGACTATCTTTGTAAAAGTTGTCGATCCAGAAGACATAAGAATCTGCCTCACACGATTCTCAAATACCTTCATGTGCTCATCATCAACTCTTAGGAAAGCTATTGCTGTTCTCTCCTTAGTTTGCTCATTCTGCAGGTTCCAAACTCCATCTTTGGTGTTACTGAATGCCTCTTGAGTCATTCTAATCTTTGGCAAGATGCGAACCTCAAAGCCACACCTAATAAAAAATAGGGATTTGGACACCCAAAAAAATCACAATACCATAAAAGCCATGAATTAAGTTTGAAAAATATGTTTAACAGACTGAACAAGCCTAGAATGATAATTCTGAAAAAAGACAAAAAAAAAAAGAAAAAGAAAATTGAAAAGGCATTACAGACATCAAAAACTTATAAACAATAATATGACCTGCACATAGCACACAAACTGAAACAAATATTACTTCCACAAAATAAACTAAGAGACTACAATGCACTCACATGCTGAAGAGCAAATTTGGATTGTCCTTGCTGTAAACAGATACAAAACTGTTCTCCCACTCCAGTGTCGTGAGGCTTCGAGGCAGACGATTCTTCATATCCCAGAAAACACTTCTGCCGAGGTTGACTGTAATGTAGAAAATTCATCTTCTTTATGCCCAAAAGAAAATCGACTTATAATACAATAGAGGAAACAAAAGAAAATAAAAAAAAATTAAATAAGAGGTAACAAATATCAGGTCAATTACCATCATGTTTCATAAGCCTCATTCTTGCATCTCTTGGCCAACATTTTTTATTATTATATCCAACCATATTTTCATTGTTAGGATCTGGATGTTCAGTCAGATAGCGCTGTATAAGGTCTCGTGCTTCTTCATGAGTGAACCGGAACAATATGTGAACTTTATCTATATACCGTGAATATAGACGAATGGGATGCCGAGTCTCAACTTTAACATCTGAGAAGGTAATGAATTCATTGGGCATCTGAGGAGGACCAGCAATTTCACTGGCTCTGGTTAGACCAAGAAGCAGGAGGTCGAGTACAAGTCCATAATATTGTACAACAAATGATGCAAACTGCAAGCCACGGATGAGGCCATAGGAGTTTGTATGGCTCATGTCCTTGTAAGACAAAACCACATTGTTCTTCGCAGTAACATAATCAGCAATATTGTGGTCAAGAACCAAGCGAAGAAGCCTGCAAATAAAGTATGTTGACGCAAATGCATGTATG
Source organism: Papilionanthe hookeriana x Papilionanthe teres (assembly GCA_022702705.1). Taxonomy (NCBI): domain Eukaryota; kingdom Viridiplantae; phylum Streptophyta; class Magnoliopsida; order Asparagales; family Orchidaceae; genus Papilionanthe; species Papilionanthe hookeriana x Papilionanthe teres. Next base: position 157,623,404 of record CM040422.1, on the reverse strand, counting down.
GATAGATGAATTTACAAAAACAGAAGGATTGATAAAAGCTACCTATTTAACATGGTCAAATCAATCTTCTCAAAGAATTTCTCAAATTTCGTCTGAAGCATAACAACACATTGTCCATCATTTGTGTCCCATATGCCCTGCAAATTGTTAATACCTTGACACCACTTGTACACAAGAAGTGGGGGTGGTTCTGAATCGGCAGGCTTAATCCAGTTTGGAAACAGATGTCTTTTGTCACCCTCATACCATAAATATTGATCAAGGTATGCATCCGTAATCTTTTCAAGAGGTTCAATTTCATAAACAGGGATGAGATAACTATACAGATCCATGAATTCAATGCCAACCTGAAATGAGATCCTATTAAATTTTGAATATAGAATAAAGCCAAAGTTAAAATACTATTTAGGTACCAGGTAGTATTTAGGTACCAGGTGAGCTTACCTCTTTAAAAGCACGCTGAGTAAGCAAGTGACGCTTAATCCTTGATAATGCTTCATGTGGATTATCATAGGCTTGTTCAATAAGACCCAATTCTTCCCTCTGAAGTTGATTTAATCTCACCGCCACACTGTAAGACTCTTTTAGCTTCTCCAAAGCCAGAATAAGCAGCTTAGTATCATGTTTGTAAGATAGTGGTGGAAATGGTATAGGAGAGAACTTCCTAGATTCCAACCAATGCACTGTTGTTGTGTATATAGCAACAGCTTCTTCAGGAGTTACATAAGGACCATCTTTCAAATAATTATGTTGTCTTTCCTGTGAATAAGTACAAAATCTATCAAAATGATGAAAACAACACCCATCATTGTCGACAGCATCATTAGCCTTATCCCAACTATTTGATAACTATTTGAGCAGGCATTTCATTAGTTTGACATATGTTTTATGAATGGATGTCAGCGTAACATAAACCACTTAACCAGCTGAATAGGTCGCCATCAAGGTAGACTAATGAAAGTAGAATAAGGGAGAACGGTGGATTGTAATTGCTATCAGGCCACATGAGCATAGCAAATATGCAGTAAAATACCAGTAAAACTAAATATGAAACAATGAACAATTAAGTACGAATAAGAAAATAATATTTCTTACCTGCTCAGCCTTCAACCATAAACGGGTCAATCTTCCCAGATTCTTGCGACAAACGGTCTTGTCAACTGTTGCACCTCTTCGAATACGTTCACGATTGTAGTGAGCAACATTCGTCCACCAATCAGCTTTGGATTTCACATAACGAAGAATCATGTTCTCAATGGGAACTGGAAGTCCAGGGACCTGTAAAAACGGTAATGTGAGAACCCTTGTGCAACAACATAAAAAATTAAACAATGTAATCATCATATTCAGATAGAGTTCAATTTAAAAATTGTAACATTCTCACTTTCCAGGGTATGTTGGCTTTCCAGCAACGCCATGCTTCACTAAGGTGTTGTAGGATTGTCCTAGCCTTGTTCTGCTTAATGCCCTCTGCAATACAACAAACATAAGGAAAAAAATATAACACAATCTACAAATTTCTTAGAACATAATCAGTATTAAGAGATAAAAAAAGATTCACGTGGAATCACAATGGCTTCATGATGCATGGATAATAAATTCCAGAACACAGCAATCTATAACATAACCGCATTATAATGGAATAACACAAAATCAGACGAAGTCACCATAAAGTACAGATGGCTCAAAAACTCACCAGGCATTGCATCCAAAACATCATGCATAACAGCAGCTCGCAGCTCCAAGTCAAAGTGGCTCTCAACACGCTGCTTCGTGACTGTCTTGGCAACTCCTTTGGAATGTCGACCTTCAAACTGACGCGCAAGCAAGTTACCTAGCCACCTCTCCAATAATGGCACTATACCACGCAGGAAAAACAGCCACACTCTCCACATTGGTGCCCAAAATCCACAACCAGGCCCTTTTCCAACAGGACCAGTATTGAAACGATAGTAAATCAAATGCTTCAAGTCCTTGCACATCCTAATCTGCCGCATCAATCGGTACTTGTAGCGGTACATACCAGTCAATTGACCAACATGTGAAAAAGTGTACTGCAAACCATCAGCCAACTGAAATGCATCAACATTTCCCAACCGAAACTGAACATTAGCATCCACAACAAGTTTGGTCAAGCGCAAAATTTCTCGACATAGATGAAAAGCATTTCCAAAACGTGACTTTTTTCGCTCCTTTGTGGTGAGAGTTTTAACAGGCTTCAAATTGAAATTGTAATCAAGGTGAAGATAGTTGAGATTTTTTCTATGAATCAGCAGATTTAACATATTATAACCCTGCTTGCAAACTTGTAGCCCTGCTTCGACCCAATCAAGCTCGGTGCTCTGGAAGAACTTGGTAGCTTGAAGAGACCGAAACAAGTGTTTCTTCTTCTGTGCTTTTGGAGGTCTGTGATGTAGCTCATTCAGTACATAGCATTTTAACAACTTTTGGTAACTCACACGAACTTTTACTGGATAGGATGGGGGACTGAAATCAGACAAACAAAGTTTTATAAGAATAATATGCATTAATGAAGCAAAGGTGCAGAAAGAATAGAAATAACAAAACTGAAACATACCAATGTTCCTTATACCATTCTGATACAAGAGGAATATCCTCGGCTCGTCTCATGCGACCAGATCTTGTGTTGAATGGACGAGGTGCAAACAAAAGTGAAATACCCGCAGCTGTAGTATCCGTATAAAGTTGGGTGTCCTGCAACAAAGGTTCCACATTTTCTGGAAGGAAGAAATCTTCCTCATCTTCATCATCAAGCACCTTTTTCTCTCTCCGATCAACTTTGTTGACAGAAGTTATGGGGTTTATTAAAGGGTCATAGTAGAATGCAGGTAAATCAGGATCCTCTGTTTTAATGTACATTACCATTGGAACATGGTAAACACAAAGCTTCACTTTTCTGGGCCTATTGTTGTAAAGATGAGGGAATGCTATTCTATATTCTGTCCTCAGTGGCTGACGAATAATTAGTTTATTTATGTCATTGAATTCATTCCAATCCTCATCCCCCTTTTCCATGTCACGATACAAAGGCTCAAATTTTGGACCGCCTACAGATAGAGAAAGAAGTAAAGCAAGATTTAGCCATATTATTAGGAGATAGAAATTCATCATGCAAATCTGAAGGAGAAACAGCAGGATAATTTGATTGAATTAAACAATACCTTAGACCATAGCTCAATACCATAATGGTAATGTAAGCTTCTCAGCATACAAGAACTAATTGTGTATATAATCTTAATTAGGAGTTCAGAGCAAACAAAGGCAAAAGGTCATGGCAAAGAGCAGTTTAGCTTCTTCCCTTCTGCCATTATTCACATGTGAACATTAATGTAAGAACAGCAATTATGGGTAATGGGACTATTTTCAGGTGTTTTTTTTTTATATTTTCATTTATGTGATTAGCCTAGTGTGCAATTAAGATAAAAAGGTACCTCCAAAGCATTATAACCTAGCTTTCATGGATGGTGAAAGCGTCTAATTCTTTCTTTCAATACTTTTTTATTTTCTATCCCTCTTTGCTTGTTTCGCATTTTGTTCTCCATTACAGGTTTTAGGAGAATTCAATAAGAAGGTTAGGGCTCAAACTCTGCTGCATAAATTGGAAGCTCCATGGAAATGGGTGATCTTTTAAGATTGTGTGGCTTCAGAAATAATATACACCGTCTATCACTTGAGTTTATTGGTAGAAGTTGTGGTATTCTCACTTATTTTCTAAGATTGATATGCCTAAAGTATCTGACAACATTTTGCATAGATTCAATAAATTTTCAAGCCCTGCTTCATCTAAGGCGTTGCAAATTTAATTTTAACATAAGATTAACTAAGAAAATTTAAGGTTTTTCATTGATTTTCCTTTATTCTCATTTAAATTTTATTTCTGAAACTAACTAATGTTGTTTCCCGATAACCAATGATTGCAAACCAATTTTTGCTTTGTATACTTGCTATTCAGAATGATAGTCTTTACGCCATTATTTTGCACTTACCACCACATAGGTAAACAACATCAATCTGGCTTTTTCCACCAAAAAATTTAAAAAAAACAAGAAAGTTTTAGCAAGTAATATACCAGGTATGCACATGTTCAATGCTTTCGCTGTGAAGAATGATTCCATGTCAAACAAGTAGAAGTAGTTCCGATCAATTAAATCAGAAAGCAATTGCCCTGCTAACCGATGAAGAGTCGCCATTATCGGAAGAGAGAGATGCCATCTCCTGTAACTAGGACCATTAATAAGCTTAGTTTTTACCAGAGGTTTGTGGTCATAGAACCAAGTATATACAGCAGAATCCTCTTCTTCATCTAATTCCAGTTGGATAGCCTCCAGTGGATCAACATCCAACAAGTTATCAGCATAATCTAATGGGGGCTCTTCATCATCAAATGGAGGAAATCTCATTCTTTTGAAATGCCTTCGGTCTCTTTTTTCTCTTCGCATCATGATCCACATTGAGCCCCACTGGTTAAGAATACGACACCAAAATTTATTCCAGGAATAAAAAGAATAAAAATGATAAAATAATAAGTAGTGGTGTTCTATCGTATTAAAGAACAGACCAAAAGATACATAGTATTGTGGACAATTCTATGAAGCACCATAAATGAAAGGCAAACAGAAAAAAGTTTTAAGCAGCCAATATCCCAACTCAAGTTGGCTATCAAAATTGTTAATTCACCATCAACCACTACGTTATCTTGATAGTAACAGCTTTCTTCTAAGTTCCAGACAATGTAGCCTAATTTGACCATAAGATATAGATTTGACCCCATGCCCTTCAAATATACAACGAAAAACTGACTAAATGAATGTAACGCATGTTCAAAGAATAGATAAATAGTGGCATACCTGTGCTAAATAGATCGGTTCAACAACCCATGGTATCTCATTGACAAATGTGATAGCACCGGTGATATGATAAAGTATTTTCACATTTCGTACCTAAATAAGAGATAAAAAGCATTAAAAGAAACAGTAAAATGAAAAGTGCGAGTCCAACACCTCCGTGGGTAGAAGAAGACCTGTTCCCAGGGCATAGGCATATTCTCCAGAAGTTTATAGACCGCATGAGGGACAAATTTTAAAGCACCGAGATAGACACGCTTATCATGCCGGAATTTTTTCGATGTCATGTCCCCATGATCTCTGTTTGGCATAACAGAGATAAATAACATTAGAAATTCATGTGATGCGATTTTATCCAATCCTATCCTAATAATGCAATCAAAATAATCTACAATAAACATTATAAAGGAGTAGCATTACAGTGTCCTGCATGCCAACGAAATCAAAAGTGAAGAAAAAAATTTACTAAAAACATGACAGTCAAATGCTTAAACAAATACTTCAAAACAATATGACTTCTTCAAGATTTATTAGCTCAAGCACACAACAGATTAAAGCAAAAAACTTTTTTCTTTAACTAAATTTGATAAGCTTATAACTTCTTTCGCATGCAAGCCTCAACTCATAGCTCTAAACAAGCTTGATACTTCCTTCGGTGTAGCTTTTCGCATATTAAATCATTTAAAAAATAGTTTCAGCTTACCTCGGAAACATGCATTACAAGTCCCATTCTACATTTACATCTTCATGAGCACACAGCCAAACTTATAAAGCAACTTCAATATGAGATCTTAATGATTTAATTTCATACAACACAGCAAAACTGCAGCATCAATACTGTCTCAACAAATGAAGAGTAAATCTCAAAATACAATCCAGGAAGCTATAAAGATGACTGATCAAGCCCAAAGTCAAGCCTAAATTCAAATCCAAAGTCAAGCCCAAATTTGGACCCAAAGTTTAAGTGAATAACGCATATCACACAACATGTGAACTATAAAATTGGACAGAAAGGAAGGCATCAAGTAGGGTATCTAAAATTCACATTTCCTCTCCATTAAAAAGAGGGATCGGTCAAGGTAAGCTTAAATATTTTATACATTAATATCAAGGAGGGATACTCATTTGACAGCTTTATCTCATCTGTGTTGCATCAAATAAGTAGGAAATCTAGGCTCTTTTCCATCTTAATTATCAAGCACTTTTCATTTCTATAAATAACACTATCTTTGTACTCACTTGATTCATTAAAGCACTAAAATTTCATTCTCCCTCTCCAAAATCCTACATCCTCTTTTTCTCACCCTATGGCCATATCCTTTTCTCTCCTTTTTTTGCCGCTCAATTTCTCTCCATAAACAATTAAGTTGTGGAGCCAAATTTTTAATCCATTAAAAAGATGCAGAACGCAAGCCTAATTACAATTTTTTTCTTTAATATGAGAGGGGATTATGCCTTATGTTGTTTAAGAAAAATTTAGGAATATTTTCCCCCAATAAAATCATGGCAAAGCAAGAGGACGTAATTAGATGAATAGGTATAAAATGCTTATGTAATTTCAGTCTTTGCCTATTTTTACCATTTTCTATTTTCCATTTTTTCTCTATCTGTAATTGCAGTCTTTGCCTATTTTTCAACACTATGAGTGGGATCCATTTGGGATGAACTCACATCAAATTTTCAAGAATGGGAAAGCCATCAAGTTCAAAGAAGAAAGCCATCAAAGCAAGAGGCCTAAGGTGAAAGCCAAGTGCAAGAGTAAGACATCATCAAACAAGGAGGATACCCTTCTGAGTATTCATAATCCTAGTCATCTGGTTTACTCTCTTTAATTAATCTCATTGTACATTCTTGCTCTTAGTTTTCACCATAGCCCACCTCTCTTTTTAATATCCTGGCCAGTCTAAGCATTAAATCACTCAAGATTTGAAATATTGCAGGGTTTCATCCAAATCCCAACATCTTGCCTGACCTAAATCATGATCATTACATAGAAATCACTATCGTTATGATGATTCCCTACTATTATAAACATAGAAAAGTCTCACGTTGTGCTGGTGTCAAAGGACTCTTTATTTTCAAATCATCGATGAATTTAGCCTAGAACTCCGCTTAAAGCCTAGACCCAAAAGCCACTAAACATGTTGGATGCTAGTCTCTTGATCGGTTTGACTCATAATTTAAGCAGCTAGCTCAAAGTTATAATTTAACAAATGCCTTTCACGGAGTTCATAAAATTCCATAGCAAGCAATACTATAAATGCAAGCTATCAGCAAGTTTAGGAGCGCTTATTCACCTAATTAATTTTGATGTTCTTCCCTTTTCAACTTCAAGCAAATAATGTGATAAGTTAATGTGATCAAGGCCCACAAGAAATGAATTCATTTTCAAATTAATTGGATTTATGTGGAGAAGCTCACCCTCAAGAAAGACCTCGGAATATAATTAAGGGGAAATAGTAAAATAAATCGAGCAAGAATGAAGGCAGAGAGAGAGAACCGAAGTATTGCAATAGCTTACGATAATTTAAGGGTCAGAAAAAAACCACCAAATCAGTAATCCAGAAAACACAGGAACAGAACCATCATCATATTAAGACCAGTTCACTTGCAACGAACTTTAATGTTTCAGCAAAGACTCATCTTCCCACTCTTCACCTCAATCTAATATCATCCACAAGTACCCAAGAAAAAATTATGATGACATCTATAAATGAAAGAGAACTGCCAAGAAAAACAGATCCAAATGAACAATTAAATGATTTGACTGGGAAAACTTCCTTTTTCCAAACGCCATGCTCATTTTCCAAAATAAAACCCGGTTTCAGCTCCGAATTCAAAATAATCATAGCCAAAAAGAGTTGAAAAGACCACCTGATGATCTTGCGAACGTGCTCTGGGGGCATATCCTCCTTCTGTGTCTCGACAAATCCGAACTTCCTCTTATCCCCATACCTCTTGGAGTTAAGTTGATCCCACTTCCTCGCCTTCTCCACCAGAAGGGCCTCCATCTCTGCCGGAGAAGGAGGTATGCTATAGGAGGGCTGAACCGCTGGTGGCGGTGGAGGTGGCGGCATGATCCCGCCTACAGTAGTCCCTGGCGGCGGAGGCGCCGGCATCGGGGTCGAAGAAGACGACGATGCCCCGATATTCCACATTTCACTACTAAATCTGCCGCTCTGATGAGATCCCTACGCTATTAATCTAGAATCCAGCGCTAGGGTTTTTGGTAGTGGACTGGCCTGGAATGGAATGGAGGGTTGGAGATACTGCCGGAAGAGGATGAGCTATAAAATGGATTAACATTTGGTATTAATATTAACCGAGAAAAACTAAAAATATTAATTTTACAAAAAAAAAAAAGAAGTATATAAGATTTGATGTATCGTTAAGAAAGCTCACAGCAGTCACAAAATATGAGAGTTCTACGGGTGTAAATAAAGTGGAGTTGAGCTAGTGAAACTTATTCATTTTTGGTTCATTTGATTTTTGTTGTTCTTATTCGGCTTTTATTTGAAATAGCTCGTTAAAAATTTATTTGTGTTCGGCTAACTTATTTATTCGAATTTAGCTGAGCTCAAAATGATAGTTTTTTAAAATTTAATAAATCGAATAATATAATTAAATTATAAAATTTGTTTTTTTTTATTTTAATGTTCTCTTAGGAGAATAAACTTAAAATAAATTTGCACAACAACGTGCTGCATGGCTAGCAATAAGGTGGTTTTAAGAAGACATCTGCTTTCTTCTTATCTTTTAAATAGAGTAGCTACGTTTTTATTTCAATATTTCGATGTGAGAGTAGAAGGAACGTGGGACTGTGTAGTTGTTGAATCCAAAAAATATCTTATAGATCACACCTAAGAAACGAATAGTTGGACAAATGAGAGAAATAGAAGAGAGAAAGAAAAGAGTGTACAATAACATAAGTTTTCTCCGAATAGATTCAGTAGTCTCATCTTAAGAAAATTATCCTCCTCCAAAGAAATCATGGCATCAAAACATGTTAAAACTAGTGCTAACAGTGCCACTAGCATCATCGGGGCACTGTTGTTACAACATTGGTGCTCCCAACCCATAAAAAATGTCCAAAACTTGAAAGCTCGACATTATAAGCCTAAAAATATAGCACTGCATCATATTGCCACATTGCAGTGCCCACATGCCACGAGTCAACGTTAATCATTTTTTAATGCATGTTAATGGTTTCAACACTAATTTTTGTTGAAATTGCAAAAAAGTTTACAAGTTGTTGTGGGAGTGTTGAGCCAAAGTTTTCATTTTTATAGTGTGTTTTTTTAGTGAAAAAGTATAAGGCATTAAATTAGAAGGATTTTGGCAGGGATAGAGAAGATTTCAAATGAAGATCAGACCAAGTGTTTTCTTCAACACCTTTTGTTCTATGTTTGGATTTTCATGCATTGTTATTCTTTATTTATAAACTGGGTTTGGAACTAGGTTCCAACCCTCTTGTATAATGTTTATGTGGAATGTATGGATATATCTAAGGATGTTATTTTCAATTGAGTATAGGACATTGATGTGTTAATTCTTTGTGCTTTCTTTTCACTCGATGATTAATTGGTCTATTAAAATATGTTGTGCTCTTTGAGTTTCAGAAGAAAATGTAGTGGGACAACTAAGTTGATACACACTTTTCTGGGAGAATAAGAATATTGCTTCTAGGATAGTTCAATCAATAGGAATAAATGGAATCTTAAAAGTTCATTATATGATTAAAGAACTAAATTGTAATATGAAATCTCAATACTTCTTATGGCCTTTGATGAGGCTAAAAAGTAGATTTGCTCCTGATTCATCTACAATAGGAACATATAGATTTGATTTTAAACATAAGCACAATTCTATTCAAGGGAGATTTTTATCCAAAAATATTAAAATAAAAAATTTATATATTAATTATGGTATGCATAGTATTTTAACCCCAACTTTTTAATTTGATTTATTTGGATAAAACAAGTAAACTCTTACGATAATACTTTTCTTAATCTATCAAGTAACCTAGTGCCATGTGAGATCGATACATAGACGTAATATATATATATATATATATATATATATATATATATATATATATATATATATATATATATATATATATTTTTTATTTATTTATTTATTTATTTATATCACTTGATGATAAAATGTATACTTGTGTGATAACATGCGTGCTTCACCACACTACGGATCAATAATCAAGGTTAAATATAATAGATTATTCATAAAACTCTTTTTTTCTAACCCTAAGGTGAGAAACTCTTCATTTGGTAAGAATTTGGATTCATTTATTCAAAATTACATAGCTTGTTGACTTTCTAATTAATATGGAGAAGGAAATAAGCAAAATTTATTACAAAATAAATACTTTGTTTTTGACAAAATTTATTCAAGTCAATTTTGGCTAGTGAATTGGTTCTATTCAAAGAAGCAATCTTCATCAACCTTACATCCTTCTATTAAGGGGATTATTTTTTAGGAGATATTTTGAGCATTTTAAAAACAATAAATTGGCTTATGGAGAGGGGATTCATAGATCAATATAACATGAAGATGGGAGATTTCTTAATTTTTAACACATTCATAATTGAAACCTTAAGAACTAACATACCAAGATTTCTTATTTAAGATATGAAATTGATGTGATGAGCATGATCCTTTAACTTAAGATAATGATTTGGCTTGGTCATCTAGTCATGTTTCTTTAGATATGCATTGGTGAACTTCTTTGGACCCTAATGAATATGCTTTGTAGAGTTAATAAAGAATTACTCTTTCACTAGGTCATGGGTAATGTTATTTATAGCTTCTATATGAATTAATATTTCCTCTAATATTAGAATGATTCTTACATTTAATTAATAGCTCGTGTGACCAACTTGCTATTATAGAGAATTCATTTGATATAATGGCTTCAATATCCAAGATGTGTAGTATATGGTGCACATATAAGTTTTAATCCCTATATTCTATAATATTGTAGCTTGTAAAATCTAATGCTTCATGATTCATTAATAAGTCACTATATCATAATATTAAAAGTATGACATAAACATATCATGAAGCAATTCAATAGAAAAAATTAATCTGAGCCATTCCCCATTGGGTTTTTATTATTATTAGCTCATCATTTTCCGACTGACACGGGGCTATTGAATGTCGTGTAGATTCAAAGGTTGGGGTTTTTGAATAATTAAGCATGACATCAAAAGTAGTAAACTACCTTGAAATGTAGAAGTGAAACTTTATGATGGGCTTGATTATTTAAATGAAGAAACCGTTGGATATGGCATTCGTCTATGGTTTAAACTAGATAGGTCTCTTCCCTATCTAATATGAATACTATATAGGGTTTTAAATTAGGTATGGGATCTTCTTTTTCCTACAGAGGCAAGCTCCTATAGTTTATTGCATCTTAAACACCTGAAGCTACTTAAGAAAACTCTTGATTAAGGCTTTGGTCTCGTCCTCATGAGGTTTAACTTTTTATTTTATGAAGAAAGATTTTAATGTTTCATCCTAATGTTTCTTTAGAATGTTAGGACTTTTACAGCATGACATATAATCATGCAGGAGGTTAAAGGTGAGGTTTTATGTCATAACTAGACGAAACACCTCTAAGTTCTATGATGAAGTTCACCGAGAGAAGTGAAACTTCAGGTCCCTAACTGAAAGGAAGGGAAAGCATGCAATGTAATGGAATTGCAACCTTACATGAAAAAGAGCTGCTTCTAAACCTCCTAATCGCATTCAATACCATGCATGACCGGTCTTGATGTAAAATAAAGTGGATTATTATTTATTAGGATTTGTAGGCCTTATGACTTCATTATAAATCAAACTAATGTGAACGTGGTTTTAAAATTTTAAATTTAAATCTTTTATGCCTCGCTACGCTCAAATGTTTAGTTTGAATTAGTGTTGAGCGCATTGAACCAGGGTGTGTACTAGGTTATGCAATTTCTTGATAACTAATGCATAGAATGTCTATTCAAAAAGCTAATTAATGTGAGTGTGGGCCGAACTCATGGCTCAAACCATCCCTTTGCATGCAATGAGTGATGGACTAAAGATAGGTAATAAAAGCAATATGTTATGCATAAGTCTACAGATCATGTTATTTTTCATATTCCTAAGCTGAAAACAAGTTCCAACTTAGTTTTACATGATGTCAATCGAGGATGTTATATGTGTGAATTATCTATGGTTGTGAATGCGGTGACTTACGTGGTTTAGTTTTGGTTATGAGTTTCTTTTTGAAATGTTGAGTTGAAGTTTTTTAGGTTGAAGATGAATGTTTAATCCTTAAGTGAGCCTATCGTTAATCCAGGCAAAAGGCAAAAATGTAAATGTTGGCCTATAATTTGGGCAAGCCTATCAAATGCACACATACAAAGTGGTTGTATGCATACCAACCCTAACTTATGTTAAGCTTGTCAACTGACATCAAATTACCATTGTTGGTTTAGTTGATGTTCATCATTCACTTTGTGTTCTATCTTTTTTTAGATAGTTTGGATGTTTATATTCAGTTGATCATAACACTGCTTAACACTAGAAAAGAAAACTCAAAGGAAAAATCCAATGTTACTACAACAACTTATTCATTTTTGTCAGGCCTGCAAAATAGAGCGAGCACACCCTTATAACTTGTAAAGTAAATCTAAGGCGACATTTTATATGTCATCCCTGTGAAACAAAGTTAGCATGCTTCATTCCAATTTTAATGTGTTTATTGTGATTGTTTATTATTTTTATTTGGGACAACCCAGTCAAGTTGTCAATGGCTTTTCGTCATCCCAGGGCAGTCGAGTTCCCTGATATATTGAGTCTGGAGAGTTGGTTAAGCCTACTCCGACCAAAAGATTCCTGTCAACAACCATGTGTTGTGTCGTCTAAGAGATCTTCGTAAATCCAGATAGTAGGGTTAAACTTTCTTTTCGGTGATACTTGTTCATTAGAGTTTCATTTAAGTTTTGGGTCTTTTTCATATTTTAGCGAGTTGAAAGTTTTATGTTGCTTAAGAATTCCTAGTTGATTAAATTTTGTGATTTATTTTTTGTTTTTGAAATATCCTGGTCTAGATCCCATGGTTACATCCTCCCGGGGTCAAAGGTTTGTGGTTTGATTAGTTACGAGTGACTAGAAGGTACTTTGTTAGCAATCATGTGTTGCCTCCTTTGAAGTTCCATCTCAAATCAGGTTGTATTTTATAGTTTACATTTTAAGTTTTAATAATTTTTAGGGTGTGTTTTATGTTTTCTTTTATGTTTATTTTGCAGTTCAGCCTGCGATGTCTCCGGAGCGTGTTAAGTGTGCTTTTATCCTCTTATAAGAAGTCATACACTCCTTAACTTAGGTTACTTGATTTTAAGTCAGTTAGGTTAGGTTGACCTGGGTTTAATTTAAGTTGGTTTGTGTTAACTGGAGTTTGGTCGGGTCAACCCTGGTTCGATTAAGTTAAGTTATGTTATCCTGAGTTAGGTCAAGTTGACCCTGGTCCGGTTAAGTTAATTTGGGTTAGCTCGTTTTAGGTCGGGTTGACCCTGGTTTGATTTAAGTTAACTTGGGTTTACATTGACCCTAGTTTGGTCTAAGTCAATTGGGGTTAGCCCCAGTTAGGTTGGATTGACCTTGCTATGGTTTAATTGATTTAGGTTAAGCCAGGTTAAGCCAAGTTCACCCAGGTTTGATTAAGTAAATTGGGTTAACCCGAGTTAGGTTGAGTTGACCCCAGTTTGGTTTAAGTTAATTTGGGTTAGTCGAGTTAGGTCATGCTCACCCTAGTTTGGTTTAATTTGATTTGGTTGAGTCAAATCTAAGTTAGGTTAGACTTAAATTAAGTTTAAAGTTGGATTAGGTTGAGTTAGGTCTAAGTTGGGTTAGACCAAAGTTGAATTTTAGGGTTTGGTTAAGTTAGGCTCAATTTAGGTTAGACTAAATTAAGTCTTAAATAAGTTAGGTTTAAGTTAGGTTAGTACTATGATAATTTAAAATTTGAGTTGAGTTGAATTAGGTCTAGGTTAGGCTAGACCTAGGTTAGATTTGGAATTCGAATTGAGTGGGTCTAGGTCTAAGTTGGGTTAGACCAATGTTAGGTTTGAAATTTGAGTTTAGAGTTGTCTAAGTTGGGCTATAACTAGGTTAAAGTTCAATTTAGTATGAATCGGGTCTAGATTACGCTAGACCTAAGTTATATTTGGAATCCAAATTGAGTTAGGTTAGGTCTAATTTGGGTTCAACCTAAATTGAATTTGAATTAAGTTAGGTCAAAATTAGATTGGACCATAATTAGGTTGAGGACATTAGTTGAGTGAGGTAATCTTACAATTAAATGGTCAATTTTGAGATTAATCCTCATTAATTAACTTAATGTTTTCATTAGGATGTGATCCTAAGATTTCCTAAGTTAATTTTCAAGTTTAATTTTTAATTACAAAACAATTTGGGCTAAAATGAAAATTTTGTAATTTTACAGATTTAACCTTGAGGTTTTGGTTTTATTTTTAAATTCTCAGAGGTGAAAATGATCATATTAATGCTTAGAATTGTTGCCCTAATTTTTCTTTTTTATTTTCATTTTAATTTACATATTTTTTATATTTATTTTATTTTTATAATTATTTTTCAAAATATTTATAATTTTGACTGGACATTTTGGTGTTAGGTAGGTCCTCTGACTTTTAAAAAAATCAAAGAATATCCTTGTGATAGAGATAATAATCTCTGAAAATTTCATATTTTTAAGTTTTATATTTAATTTTTTATAATTAAAATACTATCTATCGTATTTAATTAATTAAAAATTAAATATAATTTAATATTTTATTTTTATTATTTTCTCCTCTTTTTACTTAGTTTAGGAGTATCTTTATTTTATTTTTATGATTTTATTTGTTGTGTTATGAATTTTTAAACTTTAAAAGGATTTTTTATTTAAATAATTCAAATTATCCCAAATTTTTTACTTAACAATTTGGTGGCCATGTCAACCTCGTTCGCTCCTAATCTCAATGGGGTACTCCGCAATTCTCTGCCATTTCCACGTGTAGCTGAGGTGGCCTCGATCCACTGTGTCGCTCCGTGCATTCCGTTGCCTTGACTCAATCATCGCCGTCTATTTCGAATACACAGAAATTTACAACTTTTGTTCATCATCCTCACAAGATAGAAAACCGAGAACCATCTGCAATCAAACCTTATGATCTCACTCTACACTCAACCAATTTGTGTGGGTTTGATCATATAGCTTCATCTAAGTGAGATGAACCTATCAATATGGTTAAGTGGGCATGCATTATAGTTTTCTTCACAAAAGACCAAAAGAAGGGAAGCATTGTGAGTTCAAGCTATTACCTAATCCCAAGATGTGAGGCCTCTATTAGGCTTGATAGAGAGGATCACCTTAATGCCACGAAGCTCCTCCTTGCTTCAATTTGCTCTGTGGTTGGGCCAAAGTATGTGCTAGACCAAAAGGTGGCTCGAGTTGGTGTTGAACTAGGTTAGAGGGTGTGGGAAAACTCAATTTCGATTGGGAAGTGATATTGAGCCTCTATGAAGCTTTTGGAAGGTTTAATTGAGATTTTGGAGATGTCATGGATTTTAGTTGGGGAATTAGGGTAATAGGGATGATGGGAAGATTAAAAAATGGTGGGGGTGAACCACTATGATCTATGGGAGTATTTCTGGTGTTGAGAACCAGATGTTTAAGTGGAGGAATAGGGAGCTCAAAGTGTCTAGGAACCTCCCGGGCTAGCTCCTTTTATATCCAGGGGAGGCCATGGGGAGACCTCTAGCTTGCTTGGGAATCCCAGGTGGATTCTCAAAGGATAAGCAGAGGATGGACATAGGCTTTTTGGCAGATGTAAAGTGCTTTCTCTATTTTTCATGCCCTGAGCATGGTGGATCCAATAGAGGTGACAGTGGAATGAGGAAGAGCTTGGAGTGATGGTGGAACTTTTGGTGGGGTGTCTAGGACTAGAATTGGTCGAGTTTGACTCACCCTAGACCTGAGTTTGACTCCCCAAGGTTTGAAAATGGGTGAGTTGGACCTGGGTTTCAAGCGTTCACCTTGGCTAAATGTGCATGGTTTGTCCTTTTGTGTTTGTTTTGTGTTTAATTTTCTCTCAATTAATTCTTATTTTGGTTGTAGTATAATGGTAGGTTATTTGGGTCAAATGGTGTGGGCTCAAGTTATGAGCCTTAGGGTTTGGGCTAGGATTTACCATGTTGGCTTGGGCTTAAGCTTAGGCTTGGGATTTTGTGGTTAAGCCTAGCCTTGAGTCATTAGGGTTAGCCCAAAAGGATTAGGCTTAATAGTGTTTTACAATTAGCATAACTAAATCATTAGGTTAATTATGAAGATTGCCCCTTAATTTAACTTTGATTTTTAAATGCCTTTGGACTTAATATTTTTGAATTAATTTTGGTCTTATTTTGATGGGTTTATTTGTTCATTAACTAAAATGATAATTTGTGAATTTTAGTGATTCCAAATTTTAGAGTTAAGCAGAAGTATTTATGGTTTGTGTCAATTTTAGGGTAGATTGGTGTTGGGGAAAACATTAGGTGAGACCAAAATTTGACTTTTTTGCGACTCATCCCTCCCCTTTGGTTTGAACTTTCATGAAATGGGATTTCCAGGGCTTTTTAGGGTAATGTGGTTAAAGATAAAACCCTTCATTGTCCTAGGACTAGCTTCTTGTCCAATGGGCTTTCCTAGGTTAATGAGAATTCCAGTGGTAATCATTGGGTCATTAGGGGAACTCCTAGGGCTCTAAGCTCTATGGGAATTCAAATTGGGCTTCTACTGATTTTAACCCTCATAATCTCATCCAATAGTTCAGTATTTGGGTCTAACCTCTTCAAACCCTAAGTGAGTGTATAATTGGTTACAACTTCTATATGGGTGAGTTCCATCTCTATTCATCTAAGAATGTCACTAGGAAACTCTAAAGTTGAATCTTAGGCTTCTACAAAAAGAAAATAGAGCCTCACAAAAGTGAGGTCAGCATGAGTTTCTTAATTAATTAAGTTAAAATAAATACAACCCTAACACACAATGTACAATATTTTGTGAATAAATGCTTAGTATGAACAGGTATTAAGATATAATCACCTCTTTTATATTTTTATATGATATTTTTAGAATTTATGATGCTTTAATATTTAGTATTACTTAATTAGATTTATAATTTTTACTTTAACATATAAGTCATAAAATATTATACAAATATAAATGCATCAACTGCAAATGAATGATGAGGTAAATCTACTAAATTTGTTAGATGATGATTAAATTAAAATATGTTTTTAAAGCTACTCTATATGTTGTGTTATTATATGCAAATGTAGAGGTAAGCCAATGCAACATCTAAGAACCTAAATTTTTTTCTATTGATCCTCTTAATAATTGGTTTGTGGTTGTTTATTACTTTCAATTGCCAATCATTTTTTAGAGAATTTTATTCAAGTTACAGATGTTCTTCATAGGTTTCCAAAAAGTAAGGCACTAATAAAACATCTATGCCAACAAAATTGAAATAAGGTAATCCACAAGATATAATATTTAAAAAAAAAGGAATTTGCTCACATGAGAAGCATTATTAGTTTTAGAACTGAGAAAAAAAAGAGACATCTTATAAAATATATTGACAACCACAAAAATGCTATCATGCCTTGTGGTGTTTTGGGTTTGCCAAAAAAAAAGTCTATAAATAATTTTTCTTATGGTCAATATGATATTGGCAAAGTAAAGTAATTATCAAAACTTTGTTTTGTATATTAGACAATTTTATAAGTAAGGAGACAGACAATGATGTGCTAAAAATATATTTTCAATGAGGGTCAATAAAACCTAGATTAAATTAATTTGATTGCTTTATCTCTCTTGAAGTGTATAACTATACCCCCTAGTGTGTAACATTGTGATCAAGAAATCTAAAGGGAATATTTAGGAATGTAGCCTTTGTTGTCTTGATGAAGGAATCCATAAAAGATAGAAAAAGGTCTAGTGATAAAGGATGGCTTTCCCAAGTGGTCATATTACAATATTTGAAAATTACAACAAACAAAATACTCATCATTAAGACTAATAAGCCCAAACATGAAGACTTTAA
The DNA here is from genome assembly GCA_022702705.1 of Papilionanthe hookeriana x Papilionanthe teres. Classification (NCBI taxonomy): domain Eukaryota; kingdom Viridiplantae; phylum Streptophyta; class Magnoliopsida; order Asparagales; family Orchidaceae; genus Papilionanthe; species Papilionanthe hookeriana x Papilionanthe teres. The sequence goes on along the minus strand of CM040422.1, from coordinate 157,605,403 downwards.
TGATTAGAAAATTAAGTAATTCAAGAGATGGCATTACTAAATTTATTTTCAAATTTGGGCTTATGATGCAGAGTCAACATATTCTTTAAAAAAAAAACTCATTTGATATATTTATGGTTCAATTTTAACAAGTGTTGAAAGCTTAAGAGCATGATGGCGAATGAATGATGAATCTACTATATAATATATAGTGTTTATTGAATATTGATATAAATTTTTTTATTATGGCTGGCATAATAATACTTAGCATTGTTTATCTTCATACTAAAAAATTAACTAAATGAATATTCTAACTATGTACTAAATGTATGTCTCTTTAAAAAATATTACAATAAATCTCAAAAGATTTTAAAATTTCAGGTAACTTGAGAAAACTGAAGACATCATTAAAATTTTATAGATCATGATATTTAATGGTAATAAAAAACCAAGAAATATGTTATTTCTAAGAATATCATTAATAGAGGCCATAAGAATCTTACATTTTAACTTAGAGGTGTAAATGAGTTATTGAAATATAGAAATTAATTTGAGTTGAACATTAATGATGTGGATTGATAGGTAAATGGTTATAAACAAATAAGGATTAAAGTTTTGGTTTGTTTGGTAAATTTTGTTAACTAGAAAGTTAAGAATTTTCTTCATATGTTATTCTAATATGTGGATAACATCAGTTAATAAGGGGAATATTGTCTAATATTTGAAGAGGCTAAGTATTTTTCAAGGTCTTAAGAAAATTGTGGCAATATGGGGGTTTAAGTTTGGAGGGAGAGAAGGATGTATTAGGATCTACAAAGTTGAGTTATAATTTAATCACAAAAAAAATCTAAAAGCTAGCATTACAACAACACATTGGTGATAAAAAATTTTATAGAATATGGTTGGTATTTTTACCAAAAAATTAAAGTACGGAGAATATATGGTATGATAGAAAATAAGAGATAAGTATAAAAGGATGCACCAAATCTCTCCATAAAAATTTCATTCGATGACAATCAAGTTCTCTCCCTTATTAGTAATATCAATACAATTTGAAGGATTCAATTAAAACTTAAATTATTTTTCTTGAATTTAAATTTTGATCTAATTGAATTAGTTCAAAAAAATTTTAATATTAAAAATATTTGTTCCAAACACATATGACCCGCCCCTCAAAATTGAAGATAAAATAAAGAATACCATATTCAAGTAACTATCTAATGAGCCTCATTTCTTTTCTATCATTAACACTTTTCCATTTAATGTATTGTTACATAAACAAACATGTTATATTGAATTGAGAGGGCTATACACTCTGTGATTGTACGGGCGGTGAAATATTTATAAATTTGAGACTATCATATTGTGTAATATTTATAACTAATAAATAACTTACAATGGAAACAGTTATATAAGAGTACTTACATCTCTAAAAAAATGACAATTAGTTTACCTATCATCATGTTTGATAAACTATTTGGATAAAATATATCATATGTAATGAAATAAGAAGTGAAAGCTTGTTATGAGGCCCAAGCAAAAAGTATGTAGCAAGATTACTTATACTCTTCATAAATTATATAGTGGATTCATAGCTTAAAAATTAAGATTTATATATATATACAACACAATTTGGATGTATATACATATCCAAGAAGTAATGTTTGATATTTACATTTACAACACATAACCTATGCATGAGGAGGTGCATTTCACTTTCAAGAAGATAGTATTGGTGACTTTTTATGTGGCATTAAGGATTTGAGTGTTATGCATGTAAATATCAAAGTTTAGGTGTTAAATAGGTAAATAATTAGGACTGAAGTGGTATGAACATAAATGCCCCAAAATAAAAAGTAAGCTAAAATATAATCAATGTTATAATTTTACCATGTAAATACTTATAAAAAATAGTTTTAACAATATTATCACTACTTATGTCAACTATTAATGGTAAATATATACATAAATATTGTGTATATGAAATACTATAAAAAATTAAATATTTCATAATGGATAATTAGTCAAATAAATTAAGAAGTTTTAAGAACAAAACATCAACATCTTAATGTAGCTTAGGATGCTCAACCAAGTGAGTAAAAATGATAATGCATTTCTACGAGAGAGAAATAAGGTAGCATATGGAATAATGGCCTGTCACTTAACTCCCTAATATGTGTGTATAATATAAAATCAAATCAAATATAAGCATCCCAAATAGTAATAATATGTCAAATGTCATTTGAAAGTAAGCCTCCATAAGTATTTCACTAAGGTCAGAAAGGTCTGGCTAAGGATTTAAAATCATCACATATATATCTATTTTAGAAGCTAGTAGTACATCAAACTTTATTTTTAAAAAAAAATCTTATCAAGCATTACACCAGGAAATTAAATTATTAATTTGAGGCCACAATAAGTTTTCAAATCTTGGGTAGAAGTTTCATCAATGAGCTCATTAGAGAAGAGTTTGGGTAACACACTTTAATGTTATTGAGCATAATATGCATACAATTTTCAATAAGAAGTGGTAAAATAAAAAGAACATGACATAAATAACAAAGTAAAAACATCCAAGGTTGCTACAATATGTAATATGATCCATCAATACTTGAACAAAGTACATAAAATTTTTGGCTTACATTTTTAGTATTTTTGAGATGCTCTAGATCATCTTTATAACCAAGTGTAGTTCTATGAATCTATTGCTAGTTTAATAAAATTTATTTTAACAACTTATCAAGCATATAAGTTTTTTTATCTATATGATTAAACATAACAGTAATAATATAAGTTTTGATAAAAAACCATTTATATATTTCTAAGATGAGAAATAAAAAACCATTTTTATATGATAAGAGAAAAAATAAATTTGTAGTCCTTAAGCATTTATTAACAAATAATTTTCATAAGTGAAGATAAACATTCATAAAATTGCTTTATAAGAAGTAAGCAACAAGAAAATATAATTTTAATTTTGTTTTTCAAAATATAAAACCAATATATTTGTATGAGATTTTTTTTATTGGGTGATGAAATATGATTGGAGGGCTTGATTTGTTAGGGTTTATAAATCGCAAATATAATTAATTCATAAATTATTTCAAAATACTAATAGCAATTCAACATCATAGTGAAATTAACTTTATAAGAGATTCAAATTATTTTCTTAATTGAAATAATATGGCATAAATACTACATGATATATTATAAAAGGAGGGAATTACATGAGGAAATGCACCAAAACAACCCATGAAAATCCATCCAACGGATATAATTCATTAAATCTTTGATTATTTTTACTAAATACTTGAATTAGTTTGATTAATATAGTTTCAAATATAATGTTATAATCAAAATATCTCCTTCAAACTCAAATGGTGGGCTCCTCAAATTATAAGCATAATTTAAAACATAAACTTAAATTAATTGTCATGAAATTAAATCAAGATAGTTAATCTAATGATTGATCATAGATCAGTTCTGAAACCCTACATCAGAAGATCCAATAATAAGAGGGAGATGAGAAAAAACACCCATAAAGTGTTGATTTTTCTACTCGCCTTGATCCATAGGTCTTCTACAATGCGTCAAAAAGTCAGATATCTTGTAACTGAGATTGGTTCGTACAGAGCCTGATTCTCCATAGCTCAAGATCTCTACCCCTTTCATACTCCCTTATATACTGAGGTATCTTCAATATGTCAATTTGTTTTCCCACGAAGCAGGGGTATGACATCTCTTCAGGTATTATACATTCTGTAATATGATAACATGTTAATAAATAATGCAACGCACAAAAAATTAGAAAAAAGAGGAATAATTTCATGTGTAACACTATAGAAATAACACTCAAATGAATCTATTTACCAACTTTCATTCTATAAGTAATTAAATTCTTAATGATTTTTCTGCATAATAGGGAAATATATGAACTTCAAACTTCATTTTTAGCACCTAAATACTCGGTAACTCGAGCATGACCCATTAACTAAACAAAGAGATCCAATAATGGATTCAGATCAGATTCTACAGAATTAACAGTTCAATGGCACTTGTCTGTTCACCCAATACTTTGCAGCTCGTAGCTCAGTCAGAGGAAACTAAGAACTCACCAGATAACTAACTCGAACACAACTAGCACGATATCATGTACTGGAATGTACCTTTTTAGTATTAAATTATTTCCAATCATGTACTATAACAATTGACACCCCAAACTCTAAAAATAAGAGGTCAAAAGTTAAAATGCACATAACACACGCTCTCTCTCTCTCTCTTTCGCTCTCTCTGTCTCTCTCTCTCTATATATATATACTTGAATACTCTAGTCTAGGTGGTATGCCCACACAAACAAATATGGATCCAATAATTCTAAATTTTTGGAATAATACTTTTGTAAATAGGAAATATTACATGCTAAAGCATTTCTTCACCTTCATCTTTAAAGAAACTCCGGAATTTTGCGTACCCATTGGCAACAACATCAAGGTCATCAAGAGAGAAGTTGTATCTTTTCTCTAATGCCAAGTATAGAACCTGTATTTAAAAACAAAAACATGGATATAGCCTCATACTATACGTAAAGCAGATTGTGTATTTATGCATTTATTTTTATTCACCTTTTTAGAACCTCGAGACATCAGCTTCTCCAAAATGTTGAAAAGAGCCGAGGTAAGTTCATCGCTGTATATTACATCAGCAGCTAGAATAAGTGTTGCTCTCTCAACTTCGGCAACCTCTGATGAAGTCCAAGAGTATTTTGGCCTGAATCAGATGGGTTAGCACTTAAAAGTAAAGTAGGGAAAATAAATGGGTGGAAATTTGATGAACAATAATGATGCCTCCTAGTGAAAATCAACAGTAATGGATTTTATCGTATATTTTTCATTGGAAGATGCAGATCTCACTCTGGTAATACAATGATATTAGCATTTTAAAATGACAATAAATGAAGAAATAAGGGATGCGTGAAAAAAAAAGGCTTCTTTAAATGGCCAAAATTGTCATAAATAAGCATTGCATCTCATACAAATTACGTACATCCAAACCTACAATTCGTTTAAGCCCAATGCTCTAGCAATGAAGTGAGTAATTATGAGCGAGTAAGATGTGTTTGGACTAACATGATCATGAGCATTATTATTAGTGTAATTCAAACTGTTTGGCATCAGCTTTATAATCTTCACTATGAATTGATCCAATGAGAAGTTGAACTTATTTTATAAAAGTCATATTGTGCAGCTTCTATCTATATTGTAATTTTATCCTTTTTACTTTACAGTCATTCGAAACAAATTTTATCTAATCTCCTGTGTGCATTTTCTGCCTTTAATTGCAAATATCAATGCCACTCAAGTTTATTTTTCACAATCCTATCTTCAATAACACTCTCCCAACAACCTACTGATGCAATCATTTCTCAATCTAATCTTGTGAATTTTGCTATAAATCTTTTGAAACACTTTATTTCAATTATGTTCAGCTTAGATATTAGTAGCTTGTACTGCCCAACACTTAAATTCATACAAAATTGCCAACATAATGAAAAATTTAATAAAATCTACATTTAAATCTGCATAATATTCTTTTATCATATAGTACTTCACCATTATGAACACTCACTAATAAATACCTTCCCCTTTATAGTCTAATTCATATATATAATATTTTTAAACTACTTAAAACTATCATAACAATGCAAAAGTATCTCAACTATCAATTCTTCTTCATATAAATCATTATTATATGTTACTAATTTTGTACACATGTTTTAAATTTGTTACATGTTTCAAGCATGTCCTCCCTCACCTCTTTCTCTCTCTAGGTTGTGTACCCATTCCAAAAAAAATTTTAGAAACTTCATCTGAATCATTCTGTTGTATCCCCTTAAAACCAATTGGTATCAAAATGAATCGAACCATTGAGATTGCAACATGAAAGATAAGAAGCTTTTTTTTTTTTAACCTTTCTATCTCATATTTACTTAAGGTGATGGCAATGAAGTTTTTCTCTACATCACGACTCTCACCCTCTCTCACCAATTTTGTTCATGTCATAACAAGATGTTCTCAATTAATTTTAATTCCCGTAATTTTTTTTTTTTGCCTAACAATCAACCTTTCCATGAAAATATGACAAAAATAAATTCAAACCCTAAAACTCACCTGCCTAACCCTAATGCATCCATTGCATGCCTCCTTGACAAAAAAAATCCTTTCCCTCATTCAAAAGTGATATTCTTTTTTAAAATATCTCTTCAAAAGTCTCCCACATTCAAAATTTTAACCATATTTCTTTTCTCTCACTAAGCAAAAAAAAGAAATCATGGATCAATCCTTGACTGGCTACCTCTCCCACATTCTTTCAAAATTAGCTCTGCATAGTCTTCTCCATTCAAATTATAACTAAACTCGTAGAAAATCCTCCTACTAGATTAATCCTCTCACACATGCTTTGGTCAAAAATTACCTCACTCTATTTAACAACATTAAAATGATGTCCTCCCCCTTAGTTCCTCTCTCTCAAAACCCACATACATCTCACATAATTTGTAAATAATATCCTCTTCCATTCACGATCCGGACATCCCAATATGGATCTACATTATCATGATGATCATTACCATTGTGACTGACATCATATGCTTTAGTAGCATGAATATCATTTTTCCCATAAAAAAATTTATGATTCCTAGTCTTACTCTATATATATATAATATCAAAAATCATGCCCTGTATATTCTTACTACAATACAAAGCATTACAAACCATACTCTTCCTATCAAAGTACTATAGAAATATCATGAATCCATGGTTAACACATTTCCATTTAAGGATATCCAACAATTCATGGACGTCTTTTTATTTATAGCAATCCAGTACTCCATAGACAACAATTTCCATTACAACAATCCTTCAAAAACTACTTTATATCTATAAAGATCCATCAATATGTGGAGAACATTCTTTATTCAGAGAGATTTGATGAGAAAAAAATAATCCTTGTTTTCTATTTTAATTACTCAGTTAATTCTAAATTTCATAGTTAATAAATAGTTTCTAGATTTGTTTCTTTTCTAAATAGTTGTTTGTCCACCTTTTATACAAAGCTTCTCATCTTATTTTATAGAACATGTGAATAAAATTTGATTATAAAATTTCACATCGACACTCCTATTTTCTCATTATATTTTCAATATGGTATTAGAATCATTTAGATTCTATTTCTTTTAAAGCCAAAAGGTCCTTCAACAAAGTCTTTTCTATAAGTCGACAATTCAAGCGTTGAAAATCAATCTCGAAATGGAAAACTCATATCCAAAACCTGAATAATCCATGATGAAATACTTGATTGTAGTGGATTAAAAATACCAAAAGAGAACCAACAACAAAAAAAAATCACAGCAGCTCCCTCCTACCAATTCACTCATGTATGCAACAAACAAAAGAAAGCTAGCTAGTCTCCCTAAACAAGCTTATTTTGGATATCATCAAAGCAAGCTTGGTTATTCAAAATGATAAATTCTGATTTCCCTCGTTGCAACCAAGAAAGTATATATATCTATATATATATATATATATATATATGGGTAGTAGACTCGAAAAGTGTCACATCATATAACAGGAAAAAAAAAAAATCTTATACAATCATAATCCATGCCGTGAACTTCAGCGTTTGGATTACAAATGGGCCACTCCAAAAAGTGATCAAAATATGCCTTGCCAATCTCTAAGAAGAACCTATACTTAACTAAGCTTTGAGTCCCAAACCAAGACTACATCTTACTGTCAATCACCAAACTGACTCTAGAATTATATCGCTAATTCCTCATCAAATTTTTATCACTTTTTGAACAACTGAAAGAGGATAATTAGTCATTTAAAGATGTGTTCAGGGTTTATCTTGAGAATGATCCCTCAAGAAAGGCATGTGCTCATACATCGGGTTGTGTATTCCGAACACATGGGTTGGTATTCCAAAAACACTCCAAAAAAAGATGGTCATATTTGGCATTGGCATTCTAGCCTAATACCCAAACACATCTTATGAAATTTATTCTTCTTTATTCAACAACAAAAATTCAAAGGGCTTAGCGTTAATACATATCTTTTAATAAAAAAACTTTCCTCACCTTCATCACTGTGACAGCCCAAACTCTCACCTATGAAGGTATTGTCCGTTTTGGTGAAATGGCATCAAGATTTTGCCATGTTGGTGTAACTTCCCAAGAGATCACCCATCCTAGGAGTGCTCCCATGCAAGCAAGCTAAATTTTGGAGTTTCTAACAAAATTCCACCATTACACCAAAAAGAGGCTCAATGTTTACCAGTTCAGCTTCATTCCACTTAAGGGGTTTCACAATCTTCTCCACTTAAGTATATGACATCCTAGTCGGTGTTCTATAGCCAGAATCATCAATCGGACAGATAAAACTCTAGAGGTGACCCCTACATATTCAAGAGGTAGCTCCCACCATGTAGCACTGTCTCCTCCAGTGTTCAAGGGGTGGCTAACATGGCAAAGCACATTGTTCTATATGACACTTAGTTCCCATGTTTTGGTTAGTTTACTGCTCTGATACCATTTGTGATAGCCCGAACTCTCACCTATCTTGGTATTGTCTGCTCTGGGGAAATGGCCTCATGATTTTGTACCTCGTTAGTGTAACTTCTCAGGAGGTCATCCATCCTAGGAGTGTTCCCATGAAAGCACGCTTAAGTTTAGAGTTTCTAATGAAATTTCACCGCTACGCTAAAAAACACCTCGATGTTGAAGAGTTTATCTTCATTCTACTTGAGGGATTTCACGGTCACTCTATAACCATTTCTAATACTAATTAATGTTCAATCATACATATCTCAATAACTTCTACAAAACTTAGTAAATATTTTTATCTTAAAACTCATCGCATTAATTAACATCTTCTCAGAACATTTTCAAGCATTCTGGCAGGATGTTGATATGTTTTACTGAATACAGTAAAAATCCGAGCACGCTGTTTAGGGGCATGGAAATGGACAGGATGCATTTAATGTAATATATGGACCAAGTAATGTCAAATAAAAGTATAATGTTTAGCTATTATGGGGCAAAAATATTTTGAAAAAGCTATTAGCACAATTACTTCTGAACTGTTTCAGTTTGAGGAGGCCACGACTCCTTCCAGTTGAGTTCTCGTACAAGAATAGAAGCCTCTTTTAATTCAGAAAAGCTCGAACTAAGATGAACATTTTTTGCACAATTGTCGAGAATTTCATTTCCGTAATCTGGAGCATAACAATTGAAAATTTTTAATGGAAGTTAAAATCTATTTCATTTAATGCAATAGTATGTTAAAGCAGCCATCTTAAAATTTAATGCAAATGTTCTTCATAAAGGATCCAAAGTTCATTGCAATTTAATTAGAAATAAAAAAACAAAACAAACAATATCAAATAATAAATATCTGAATGCTTAAGTGGAAGTAAATAAAATAATACATATAAAGGAAGTTTGCTAAGCTGTAAGGACATAAGTGGAATGGGTTGAGGCATAATTTCCTGTTAATAAGATAAAGAAAAGCCTGCAAACCTGTTAAAAAGACTTTCCTAGCAATCCGTGAAAGAACTATGCCTGCCAAACCTGGATAAAAAAAGAAGGGGTATTTACATGCATAACACTCAATTCCTAAGTATTTACATATATAACAACTAAATTTATTAATTACATTTATATACCAAAATCTTTCAGATCACATAAAAAACATCACTATTTGAACTTTTAAAAAGTGGAACACATCTTTGCATGCATAGGTAAGGTGACATGTAAAAAATGAAGTTTGGGTGTTAGATACGTAAATACACAAGAATTAAGTGGTATTTATGTAAAAAAAGAAAAAAAAATATAACTCCATTAAGCCGCGGTTTGCAGAATGTACTGGAAGTGTGCAACTGAGAATATTTTACCAAAGTATGGTAATCAAAACAGTTTATTTGCATAAATTACCTGTTCCAGCACCAAGCTCCAGTGCAGTTATATAATCAAAGTCAGACGACATGAAGCTTCTATGCAAAAGAAAATCTGACAGTAAGAGTGCCGCTGTCCAAACCTGAAACAAGAAATTAGGTAGAAGGTGTAAAAGAAGATTATTCTGGATTAGAATAAGTTTAACTATTGAGTTTTGTGCCGTTACTTGTAATCCAACATTGGAAAGTGAAGATGTGATACAGTGTCGAATAGTTAATTTGCAGATAGAACCAGAAACTGCAAACAAATGAAAGATCAATCCTTTAAGCAAATAAATATATTATAAAGAATAGACCCTTCTATTGCAGCCTTCCTTTTATCATGTCAAATGTAAATTCTAGCATACTATCTACAAATTCTTTGATGGGAAATTTACATGCAAACCACACAATTATTATGTATTTACATATCTAACACCAAAAGTTCAACATTTACCCTTATAACACTTCGGTGTCATAAATCTCTGCATGAAAAGATGCATTTCACTTTTAAAAAGATAATGATGAAGGTATTTTGATGTGATGTTAAAGATTTGAATGATATTTAAACAGTTAAATACATGAGAATTGTGTAGTGTGTATGTAAATGCCCATGGCTACAGTTAAACTAGACAACAGAACAGCAGGTGCTATATGATTATTAGCCCAAAAAAAAAAAGTATGAACTACTTAGATTGAACACAGAATTTCGTTCTATAATAAGATCAAGGAGATTTCAATTGTTATCAACAATCTATCTATCACTAAGACTGTCATTTCGACAAGCCCGCCCTAACATAGACTGGACTCTGATAAGAACACAAAATAAAATGAACGTTGGGCCCTTAGGCCCTTTTAAATAACCGAGGTTAAACAAAACCAAATATGCATGCTCATATATTACATGGAGAGCCAGTCCAAGACCATTTATTTTTATCAAGGAAAATACTTAACAGTTATAAGAATAAATTTTGTAAAAGCTTTCTCAAATCAAACATTACAACTTTGTCTTTTGAATTTTCTCTAATGCATTTTTTTTCCTCCAAAAACATTCTATCTTATAAATATAAGATGCATTTTTACTTGTCTGATCTTTAAAAAGATAATTTGGAAAAACAAACCTGGTACTTCAAAATTTACAAATTTTCATAAGATTTCTAGTGTAACAATTTTTTTCGAAACCAATTCATAATAATAATAAGATTTTTTTTTTTTCTTTCTTAGCATTTATATGTGACAGGGAATATTTAAATGAACATCTTATATTTGAAAAATTTACATCTATAACTTTTTAGAGCATGTGATAAAAGTACCAATAAAACACCCCATGATTAGGATGTTTACATTTATATTTTCTCGGCCATTAACGCAACAATTTACAAAACACCCACATAAATTAAAACATTTGATCAATTATTGGCAATAGTTGAAACAACTTTGAATTCATCAATAGCAATAAATAAGGCATCCACCAAATAAGGTTCAAATTTGTTAAACGATGCTCGAGGCGTGACACTCCTGACACGAGCAGGACTGTCATGGTGTCCTTTGCCTCCAGATAGGGTTTCAATTGACTTCGTCTGTGTGAGCTACAAGCTCAGATTTCTGTTGCATGTCATTCCAGATCCACCTTTGATTGAGTTTCGTGTGGTCATATAGCTGGATTGAGAATGTTTCCTAGGTCATACGAGATTGCGCCACGACTAGGTTCTCACACGCACTTGCTCATGTGAGTTACGTGATAGCTATATCCTTAGCTACTGCAAAAGTGAGACTCCTTGATTTGCCAAAATCTTAGGCCTTATTTCATCTCTCACTGTTACACTCTGGGTCTCGAAGGCAGTGCACTCTGACAACAAAGGACGTGCTGAGGTACTATATAAACATATTTTGAATTCACAAAAAAAAAAAAATTATATGTAAATATATATCTAAAAATGAATTTCTTAAGCAACAGAAAAACTCAAATGCTGAATAGGCATAATGAGCCTAATGGATAGAGCTCACAAACCATGCACTTAATAGTCTGTTGCTGACCAGGCCAATCGTACTCGTTAGACATATCTTTGAAGGTGACAAACTACAAAACTTCTTGTTGTTCAGAAGGATCCCACGAGTACCACCAAAGCTTGACAAAATTCACATGAGTTCTTCCGATCGGGCTTGCTAAACTTAAGTATTCAAGCGAACTCCTACAACCGAACTCGCTCACATTTCCTAAGTTCTTCCAAGCTCGCATGTACTAATTGAATCCTCCTAGGAAGCTCATTGCTAGCTACTTGGAAGTATCACCGAGCTCAATGAAGAAAAGTGAACTCCAGTCCATCATCATATATGTATCCATTATTGGCTGCTTGACGCCCACACCTAGAACGTAATTTTTTTATTTTATTCCTTAGACTTCTGTGCGGGTGCATGGGCTCTATAATATATAAATAGGAAGCATTGGAAAGAAAAGAGGGAACCTGACTCTAGCTCTCTCCATCTCTTATCTCTCTAAAAAATCACTCAGCTTCTTCCCACTTCTTTCACGAGATCTTTCCTAGATTGTATGAGTTAAAGAATTACACGGGATCATATGCCCCAAATAAATTCAACAACAAATAATTGCATAATAATACAATATAAATTTCATTTCATCAAATTAATAAAAGTTACAATTATAGTTCAACGAGATAATAAAACATCTACTGAAAAATAACAACAACAACAAAGCCTTAATCCCACTATGTGGGGTCTGATACATGAATCTTTTTTCTCCATTGCGTCCTATTTAGTAACATATTTTCATTTAATTCTAATAAGATAAAATCATTTTTATACAATAAGCCAAAGTCTTCCTAGGTTTACCTTTGCCTTTCTTAACACGAGTCAAATCTAAAACATACTACTCTCCTAATCGAATCATCAGATGATCGACATTTAATGTGACCAAACCATCTAAGGCAACTCTCCCTAATTTTGTCCATCACTGGAGCTACACCAATCTTATATTCATTTCACATTTTGTCTCTAAGTGTAAAGCCACTCATCCACCTAATCATTCTCATCTTGACAACACTTAGTAATATGCTTCTCTTTTAAAGGCCAAAATTCAACACCATAGAGCATTACAGGTCTCACCACCATCTTATAAAATTTTCCTTTCAATCTAAGCGATACTTTTCTATCACACAATAGGCCCGAAGCATTCCTCCACTTCAACCAACTAACTTGAATGCTACTATTAACATCCCTATCTATATCACCATCGCTTTGAATAATATACCCAAGATATTTAAATCGATCACACCTTTTAATAATTTGATCACCCAACATTACACTGTCACTAGAGCTACAATTACTAAAATTACATTCCATGTATTCAATTTTAGTTCTACTCAATGAAGGCCTTTAGACTCCAATATAGACCTCCATAATTCAAGGTTTCCTTAGGCTTTTTCTCGTCTTATCCATGAGAAGGATATCATCAGCAAAAATCATACAGTGAGGTACATCCTCTTGTAAATGTCCAGTAAGCCATCCATAACTAAAGCAAAAAGACATGCACTAAAAGCCGATCCCTGATATAAACCAACAAAAATATAAAAATATTTAGTCAATCCTCCTTCAGTTCCAACACAAGTAACAGCTCTAGTATACATATATTTAATGACTTGAATATAAGTCATATCAATACATTTCTTCTCAAGGACTCTCCAAAGGATCTCTTGGAACCTTATCGTAAGTTTTTTCTAAATCAATAAAAATCAAATGTAGATCCTCCTTATGTTCTCTGTACTTCTCCATCAAACCTCTTAATAAATGTATAGCTTCCATAGTAGACCTGCCCAGCATAAATCCAAATTGATTATGAGAAACCTTGGTAACACGTCTTAATCTATGTTCAATTACCCTCAAACATAATTTTAAAGTATAACACATCAATTTAATTCCTCTATAATTTGCACACTCTTGTGCATCCCCTTTATTGTTAAAAATGGGGACCAAAATAGTCTCTCCACTCCTCAAGCTTCTTTTCATTTTTTAAAATAATATTAAAAAATTTAGTAAGCCAGGAAACTCCCAAATTTCTTAAATATTTTCATATTTCAATTCAAATATCATCAGGTCCTACAGACTTTTCACCCTTAGTTTTTTTTAAAGCCTCCTCAATTTTTTTACTAATGCAATGGTAAAAATGAAACATTTTATTATTATTAATGATATTACGATCACTAAGGTCGATCGTATTTTCAGAAACTTCATTAAAAAATTTATCAAAATAACACACCCACCTATATTGAATATCTTTTTCTAAGAGGAATGACTTTTTATTTTCATCTTTAAAACACTTTACTAGGGTTAAAATCTTTATTTTTCTTTTCTTTTTATTTGGCTAGCTTATACATATATTTTTCACCCTTCTTAGTATCTAATATATTTTAAAGATCATTAAAAACAGAATTTTTAGTGTTACAAATTGTTCTTTTAGACTCTCTGCAGACCGTTTTCTATTTTTCCAATTCTCTAAGTTTTTACATTTAAACCAATTTTTATAACATAACTTCTTATATTTTATATTTTCTTACACATTATTATTCTACCACCAACTATTTTTATTTATAAAAAATTTTATTTTGATTCTCCAAGTACATCTTTTGTCACTTGTTTAATAGTATTTGTTACTTTTTTCCATATAACATGTCATTCTTCATCGAACATCTCAAATTTTGAAATTTTGAATTTTACTTCATAAAAATAATTTTGTCTTTTAAGTACTCTCATCCAATTTTACGATGATGAATCACTAGTGTTAACATTTTACTAACTCATACATCTTAAAATCTATAACTAATAATCGATGTTAGGTACTTAAATCCTTACTTGGAATGACCTTCTGATTACTTACTGATATCGTTATCTTATTCTGCATAAGAAAATAATCAATTTGTGTTTTATTAGATCAATTCTTATAAGTAATAAGATGTTAATCCCTTTTCTTGAATAATGTATTAGTAATAACTAAATCATTCGCTAAAGAAAAATCTAATATGGTTCTACCTTGCTTCGTTAATCGTCTCCATAGTCAGCAATGCCATGCGAAATCTTCTACTACTTTATTGACATGTCCATTTAAATCACTCTAATAAAATTCTTTCTTGAAGAGTATCGAGTGTATTAAGTCTTCTAAGTCGTTTAAATTTATATTTGAAGTCATATCTGAAACTTACTTGAGGAGCATAAAACTTTTAATATTAAAAATTTTAAGTATCGATAATACTTTCTTAATTCTTTATGAATTCCATCTACAAGCGCTATTAATTTTTACAATATTATCTTTCAAACTCTTATCTATAATTACACCTTGACCATTTCTGTGTGATTCTTACCAGAATACCAAAGTTTAAAACCTAAGTTATCAATCGCCTTAGCTTTTTCTACAACCCATTTAGTTTCTTGAATACATAAGATATTTATCTTTCTATGAGTCATAATATCAACAAGGGGTGTAAACGAGCCGAACAGGAGCGAGCCTAAGCTCAGCCCGTTTATATTTCGAGCTCAAAAAGTGTGTTCGTGTTAGGCTTGTTTGCTTAGCGAGCCGAACATGAGCTGTTCACGAACAAAGAGTTGTTTTGATAACCCTAATCACGTAGCTATAAGATGTTAAGGGTTGGCGCAAGATTTAAAAATTGTTGTTTATATTAAAAAATAATTTGAATATAATTTAATAATTTTTATTCTAATTTATTAATTAAAACTTTTAATTAATTATAAATCTTTCTAGTCTTGTAGTCAATTAAATTTTTTAAAAATACTACTCATCAATCAATACATATATATATATATAATTGATGAGTAGTATTTCGAGCCAAAACTAGCCTAACACAAACCAACAAATTTTTGTTCGTTCGGCTCGTTAACTTAGCGAACGAGCCGAACATGAGCTATTCGCGAACAACGAGCCGTTTTGACAGCCCTAATATCAACTAATTCTATTAATTTACTATTGAGAGTACCTATATTCAAAGATCATATCCTAATACTAGTATTATGGACTAACATCTTTACCCCTATCCATTCGTAATGTGAGAACCCTTGCTTATTTGACATCTATTGAAAATAACATGAAAAAAAATTAACACAAGTGAAACTAACCAAAATCCAACTAGAAAACAAATAAAACAACGACATAGGAATACGCAAATAAAAAACTACCGTTGATAAATCTACTCAAGCGATGAGGATCCATAAAATGACATAGTAAAAGTAACTATAAAAAAATATTAACGAATTAGTTTGATGAATCAAACTCAATAAATAATTGATATCTATTAAAGCATAAATGACATGATATTAGAGATACAATATTAGCAACATAAATGAATGCTTGGATATGTATATGCTAGTAAAATAATCTGTCATTCAACGATCACAATACCAATAATATTGCAACAATAGACGTATGTCGGAGGTCCAAACAGTCTAGATTATAATTATTCTTATAATAAAAAATATGTATGATTTGGAATCATGCACTTCTATGCTAACATCTATATGTCACAACATTAAGTATACTAACATATATCACATGACCAATCAATCATTCACCTCTACATGATAATACTTGAATGTAAAGGTCAATAAATATGTAGTTCATACTTAAAGCTAAAATAAAAGCAATTAAAATAATTAAAAATCCTTATAAAGTTTAGCCAATCATAATCTTAAATGGATATTTATGCAATCTCCATTTTTTGAAAATTCTTAGGTTCCCATGGAAGTCCTCCCAAGCCTCTATAAAACTCAAGAAGGTTCTAAGAATTTTGAAATTTTGATAATTCTTGCAAAATTTAAACCCTGACAAGCTTAGATTAAATGGATTAAATGATGGAGATTCTCCTACATTAGGGGTGTGAGTCAAGCCGACATGAGCTGACTTGGGCTCGACTCGATAAGTTGCTCTTGAATCGAGCTCGATGAATTAACAAGTCAAACTCAGTTAACCCCGCTTGACTCATTAGCTTGTGAGCCGACTTATTTAAAAAAGTATTAATATAAATATACTCAAAATATATTAACTTTGAAGGCTTTATTTTAAAAGTATTAAAAATATTTAAAGAATAATATTTTGTATTTTATATTAAGTGATTTCTTATTATTTCTCTCCTATTTGCTTATTTTATTTGCCTTTTTATTATAACACTGCATTAAATTAATATTATTTCCTCTTTTACAGTAAACAAGGCGGCTCGAATTTGTAGACTTAAGCTCGACTTCAAAGTCGATAAAATTAATCAAGCTCAAGCTCAAGTCAAGGGCGGCTCAACTCAACTCGACTAATTAACATCTCTATCCTAGATTAGTTTAATATAAGTGAATGTATATGTAGTTAATTTAGAGTTCATACTAAATGTTTACATGTTGGTACTAACAGGAGTTCTTTCTCTAAAACCTAAAGAGAGTGGGAGTGCTAACTTTTAGGTAGGTGATTTTTATTTAGGGGCCTTTATATAAATACTACAAAATTCTTATGTATTTATATATCTAACACTTAAACATTCATATTTACATGCATATCACTCAAATCTTTAACATCATATCAAAAATACCATCTTCACTGTTTTTTAAAAGTGAAATACACCTTTTCATGCATAGGTTTTGAACCATACTTTGGGTGTAAATATCAAAATTTGGGTGTTATATATGTAAATACATAAGATTTGTGTGCATATAAATTTCCCTTTTATTTATTAAGAGATAAGCATATACTTGTTAAGAGTATTTCCTTTGGGATTTGTTAAATGCTTCATATGTATTTAAGAAATTTTTCAACTTGAATTATTCATTTGTAGCCATCCTGATAATTATACTGAGATGGTAAGTGATGAGTAGGTAGTTTAACCATGGCTATTGATGTCAAAACCAATATTTAAATAATGGATTATGTCACGTCATACTTAGTTTTACTAGTACATTCCTTTGTAGTTAAATCTTGTCCGTGCTATTTATAAAATTAGTTATTACTCCTTATCCATAACATAACATGCAAGTAAATTACATAAGCATGTAAATAGATGATGAAAATGTAAAGCCTGATTATTTTAAAAGAAACTAAGGAGATCAAATATTTATTATTTTGGAATGAATTTAATTATGTGTACTCCAATTTTGCTCATAAATTGAAGAACATGTAAAACCCAAATAATTAAATAGAAAATCATTGTAGCTCCATAATTCCATCATCAAATTAAATCCAACTTTTAACTAAATAAAAAAAAAAAAATTGTAAGAATCCTTCCTTGTGTTAACTAACAAAAAAAAAGAATGCCCAAAAATATTTTTGCAACTGCATTTTGGCATGTTATTCAAAAAATGATTTCTTATTTCTAGATGCTACAAGTTACAGACCAATCATCACCTCTCAGTTGTGTTAGATATTAATCTATCTATATAGTAGTATAAACTAAATTTAATATGAATTGGTCATTGTGTTGTCAAAACATTGAAGTAAAGGATTAAGATAATATCTTATAACACAACTGACGATGAATGAGGCAAAACCTCCCATTTCCCATCAATTATTTCTCAAATTTTCTTGCAGTTAAACTCCTATCCACCTAAGCTATCTGCTATCAACTTCTTAGCATTGTTCACCGCATTATCAATAAAGCTTATAGCTTGCTTTTTATCTACATCAATCAACCTTAAAATTTGAACCAATAACTTCAACGTTGTTATTGCACACTAATATTTAACAAAAATCTTTCATTAAAAATATTCTTCCTAATTTCTTTCCCTTCAGATTTCATTGCCCAAGCATAGTCAATCCATCATATGGATATGAACATAAACTTGAAGGTTGACTTGCTTCCAATATACTTTATAGAGTCAAGTCTAGTACGTCATAGAGTACCTTCTTAGAAAAAAATTTCATCAAAGAAAAAACTCATGAATGATTTTGAATGAACTTGCTGATCTTCTTTGCTTTGCTTAAGGCATTTCTCTGTAGAGACAATTTTTTAGGTTTTTCAAAAAATCAAACCTATGTAGCGTGCCACATTTGGTGTCTAATACATATGCCTCATATTCTCCACCAACTTATCTCCAGCCGCCGTATAATCACTAACATTATCTGTAACAGTTTCAACTAGTAGATGCTCTCTAATCTGCTTTATGAATCCAACAAAAAGCCCAAAAGGATACTCTAAATCATTAGTCTGATCTGATACTGTAATGTATATTTAAGAAAATAATGTCATAAGGATTGCAATCAAAATGTTAATAAAATTTCTATTTCTACTATAAGATCAATCATCAAACGTGCAGTCACTCCATACTATGTTGAAGTTCTCTTATCCTATTCCTCCTTTAGTATCCAAATTCTCAGCTCATACACAGATGTTGATTTTAAGCTTCAATCATAGGAACCTGTAGAATATATCATGTTGAAATAAGGAGACATTGCCACATTAAATGGAACGTAAGTTTCATTAAAAAATATTCCAATATCCATACATACACATCTAGAAGCCTCTATAGCATTTTTCAGAAGGCATGCAATGGGCAAACCTCATGCCATCGATCTCATCCTCTACATTCATTATGCATTCATCCAATGATCAATTTTGTAACTCTATTTGATATATTTAGGCTTGGTAACAAAAAGAAGACAAATATATTCTACAAGCCCCACAATCATAATATGATCCAAAATATACTCGATCATCTAAATATCATTACACTAAATGCTTCAACTTTATCGGCTTATTCATATATGCACAAATCTCCTTTGTTATCACCACTTCAGACAAATTGGCACACACTCTAACATTCTTATGAGCTGGAAAGGTACTCTTTTGACCATCTTGCATCTCCTTTAGCTACCATATCAGAGATAATACACTTCAAATATATATACATTTTGGCATTCCCTCCAACATTTACTTGCACATTATAATGAAAATTTTTTGATTAAAAATTTAAAGCAAGCAACAGTTCAAATAAAATGAATCTAAATAAATAAAGTAAACAAGGAACACTAAATAAAAAAATTTCGATATTTTCGTTCTTGATTACCAAGTTTCGATCTATCAAATAGTTTGGTATCGGCTCCTCTCATATTAGATAGATATTATGCTTTAGGGGTCCTCATAGTGGCAACTTTTGCACCACTTAGAAGAGTGGTACATATCTTTTTAGTTGTTATGCATGACCATCATGCTTAATGCAGATAAAGGACCAAATGCAAGTGCACAAAATCTATCGTAAAAAGGAAAGCATGACAAACAATGAATATGAAATGGATAGTAGCAAAGGCTACAATAATATGCATGCTAAAAACTTAAGTGATTTACCATACTTTCTTTGGATGAGAATTTTCCAAGAATATTGAACTTTAAATATAATATAACAATAAAATATTTGAAGTCAATGGTGATCTAGAAATTCTAACAATCGAAAAAAGTTATATTCAAAAGGTATTATATTTCAAAGTCATCTATGTAATAACATTCCTATTTTGCAACCACATATAGGTTTTGTTAAAACTAATTGAAACTAAAAAATGCTCAAAACTTCAGCCGCTCAACATTAATTAGAGAGGAATTTAAGCTCCATCTTTTTTGCAACTCAATTTTGAATTAGTACCTTTTGAACTCTGCATAATGGAAAATAGCTATTTTGTAGCTACTTATGGAATCCTTTTTCATGATTTTAAAAGAGAAGGTAGATATCATTGATGTGAATTAGAACATTTTTTACAAAGACAGAATTACCTCAGGAGAGAGTTTTCACATAATTCTCCAGCAAAAAAAAAAAACCATAATTGTGTTGGTGCAAGACTTATTGATATTTTGGGTGTAAGATCTGTAACACTAAAGGATGTTCATAAATACTAAGTATTGCATGTATAAATTTTCAAATTAAAATGGTAAATCAATCAGAAATGGACACAAAAGCTATTTGATAAATTAAAAATTGATTTTTGACCTAAGAAAGTGAAGAAAAATGGAATGGCCTAATTGGGAGCTTGTGATCTAAACTCGTAATATGATGTCTTCATTAGGCCTCCTAGAGAAAAGTAGAATATAATCACCATTACTAGACTTATCCTAACTATTTGGTGTCATTTTTATCATGAACTCCTCATCCATTCAATATTGTTAATTATGACATGAGATATTAAATGTTTATGAGTGGGTTCTTTTACAAAACTTCTGTTATCCAGATTAACTCTGATGGAGTAGCTTTTAACATCCTTTGTTCTCAAGTAAACAAGTATGTCTATTTTCAAATCACAACTACAATAATCATTTCACCACAAGATCATCTTAAAATTCTCGTTTACGCACACAACTAACTCTTCTTCGTTTAAACATACACGATAAATGATTGTTTATCTTAGGAACTTCGTCGGCAAAGGGACTGCAGCAATGAAAGCAAACAAAGTGTTAAGGCCTTACAAATTATTACTTGAAAGTTGAAACTCACAGGAGCTTTTGCATTTCCGTGATAGAACTAGATCACCGTCGTCATCCAATTTAAGAGATTGGCATTCGGTATTGCACTGTTTCTGATTCCTGTACTCCTCACATGACAGTGTCCAGTGAATCAAAGAAAAATCCAGAAATATTAAAAAAATTGAAAATAAAAGGGCACACAAATCAGCGTAGAAATAGAAACGTGAAGCGATTACCCCTTCCTCCGGGCAAGAACAAGATCGCCTTCATTATCCAAATTGGTAATCTTTTCCCCAATCAAGTCAGCTACAACAACAAAAAAAACTCCCAGATTGAGCCCAAATAAAGAAATATAATACCAAAAAAAAAAAAAGAGATTTGAAGCGATACAAGGGAGATTCAGGATTTGTGGTTTTACCCTTAGGGGGTAATGAAAAGCTGAAGTGGGTAACGTAGGAGCCTGAGAAGCGTGGGGGGCAACCGAGGTGGACCTCACTCATCACTTGTTCGCCACTCTCCCCTCCCATTTTCATTCTTTGACGCTCCACGGATTCTGTCCGGACTCCGGTCTGCAAGTAGAGGAGAATTACTTCCCGTGGAACGACCAGTAAAAAAAAAAAATCAGCTTATCTCTACAGTGTTATTTTACATTCTTATTTAAGTGTTATTGTATTGTGTTATTATAATATTGAAAATATTCTCAGAACACAATAATACATCAATATTATTATAATAACACCTAAATAATATGAAATAATACGGAAGAAATATTCTACTGTATTATCTAGATCACAAGAAATTTTTCATTTTTCTATCATCAACATGTGGCATAGTTTTATTAGACTCCAGACGTATCTCTACGTCAGGACTACAGACTAATAATTTTTCCCGTTCAATTACGAGAGAAAAAAAATTGAGTTAGAAAGATGACAAAATATAGGAAGTTACATACATATTAGTTTACATGCATACATATAGACTTCAATTTTATACACGTCACATATCCTATGAATTAAATATTTATTTCATTGTAAAGGTTAAAATGGTGAAATTTTTAATGTAACGCGAAAGATTTGACTGACATAAATATAAAAAAATAACGTATAAAGCTTATATATATAAATACATAAGAATTGGGTCTTATGTATTTAAATGCCCCAAAAATATATGGATTTTATGCTTTTACGGGTTTAGCAAATACTTTGGTGTTTCTCCTAAAAAAGTACTTCGGTGTTGGGAAAACTCCTTTATTTCTTTGAGATTTTTACATACATAGCATGCAAAATATTTTTATTTAAGTATTTCACATGTTACACTTTAATATTATGAAATTAGTATTTTTTATTTTTTCTCATTTTTGATAAGGTCTAGCTAATTCCTCTTTAGAAGTATAGGATCTAGCTATAAGACTTTTTTGATCGTCTATCTTAGAGGACTAGTGACGGGACCCGCCCCGATTAGAACTTTGAACCATCTCTTAGTTTTATTTAGGAGGCCTCACATAGATTGTCTCGAGCCATCCCCATTTGATTAAGTGGCTAGGGCTACCAGACATCACCATTTGGGTAAGTGGCTAGGAGCACAAGCTATCACTATTGGGTTGAGTGGCTAAGACAAACGTGTGGAGGCCTAAAGAAAACTTTTATATGATTGAAAGGTCTTAGGAAAACCCTTGATGGCTTGGATATGCACAAATTCAGACATTCAATATGTATAAACACCAAAATTCATATCACTCACACCTGTAAAGACTTTACAATTAATCAAAACTTAAATTAATTTTCGAAACGATCTATCATGAACTAAAATTTTAAGAAAACCAAATTTGATGCATTTTTTTAACCCGGTCATTGACAAAGTTGTCCGGATGACCTCGGATGACAAAATGTACCGCGCCGGCACGCCCAAAAAATTAATCTTACATAGGGAGGACACCCATTTCGAGGATTTCGTGTTTGTGCGGGTAATGTGAAAATCGATGTGTTAAAATTATAAAAAAAAAAAAGAAAAAAGGGGCTTTAAAAAGCCATGCGACAATCCTCCCTCCCCTGATTCGCGATTCTTCTAGCGTCGCGACTTCTCCCAGTCGTCAACCTCGTCTCCCAGAAACCCTAGCCCGAGCTTCCCTCATCGTCAACCTCGTCTCCCGGAAACCTTAACCGAGACCATCAGCTTCCTAACTTTCTTCCTAGAAGTCGGCTGCCACCTTTGTTTGCTCTTCTCTCTCTTGGTCGGCCACATTCCGACTTCTTCCTCCTCGTCAGCGACATCCACCCGCCCTACTGATCCACTTAAAAAATACCCATTTTTATGCCTCATTTATGATTCAATTCTTAAGGATATTATGCTTTAATGAAATGTATTTTTATGTTTTTGGATGTAGGTGATAAAAAAAAGAGTTTAAAAAGAAAAAGAAGAAAAAATGGAGCTAAAAGAGCAAATATATCGAAATTATAGGTCCAGCGCCTAGGCGCCAGAATCCGGCGCCTAAGCGCCAGTTCGATACAGAAACAGATAATATTTTTGACGACTTTGGGCAGTTATTTTGACTGTGTTAAGCGGTTATTAGACGCTTCAGAAGACTGGAAGTTACTCCTAATATATAGGACATGTGATACAATGCATTTGGACACAGGAAAACAATTTTAATCGCGAAGAGGTGCGATCCAAAGTGAAGAGGTTCGAAGACCTGGTCACGGACTGCGGCACCTAGGCGCCAGATCTCGGCGCCTAGGCGCGACAGTTACCTTCTAGAAGATACATTGTATTTGGACGAATTTTGAAGTGGTGCTTAGCGACCCACAGGTCGAATCGAGCTCATAAATAGGAGCCGTTCTACATAGAAAAGTGCACCTAATCAACCCAAAGCTCTCCACGCTTGAAAATAGTTTTAGGGAGCCACCTTCTTTAGTATTTAGTGAATTTATTTTGAGTGTTAAGTGTGAGTTTATTAGTGTTGTTGCTGTTGAAGTTTTTCATCATTGCATTGGAGTCAGTAGGAGTCAGCAGATCACTTAAAGGAATATTCCAGATAAGTATTTGTAACATGGTTCAAAGTTTTATAAATATATTTTGTTGTATGAATTCAATGTATTCTGAGTAGTTAGTTTTCTTTCTCCTTTCAACTATGAAAAGATAATAAGATAATTGAATTTTGTTGGAGAATTTAACATAAAATAGTTATAAAAATTATGATGATATTAATATCTGATCTTAATTTACTTTTTAAAATGGCCATTTAAATTGTTAAAACATGTTGAAGAATTTTGAGACCTATCTGGAAATGAGTTCTTAACTAGTAGATATCACATGAATCCTTGGGTAGTCGAAGGCTTTATGCGGGTTATTCAAGGTGAAGTGCAAATAAATAGGAAGATATGATTTATTGGGCGTAGAATTAATTATTTTTTAGAGTGACAGAAAAATTCTAATAATTTGATTTATAGAAAGGGAACGGGTCACTAGTAGGGCCGACCATAGCCACCCTTGGACATCTAGTAGTATGAGCCTAGATTAACTCATTCTACTAATAAAACACCCTGAACCGATCTATAGATTAGTCAATGTTCTTTATGCCCGGACCAAAGGGTAAAAAATAGGAATGCTTCTATTTGGCACAATACCATAATCTAAATTCTCCACAAATCATAATTATTCTTAAAATCTTGGATTAGTTGAAAAGGAGAAAGTTGTTTTATTTATACTTGCATTAATCTTTATTCAATTATTGCTTACTTACATTTAGTAAAAATTTTATTAAATTTAAAATCTAAATTTTGAAAAGAAATAAAACTAATAATTACTTTTAATTTGAAAATTCTAAAATATTTCTTAACTTTCTCAAAATCTTCCCTGTGGGATCGATAACCAAGACTCTAATAGAGCCCTGTATGAAACGATACGTATACTTGCATTTGAAATTGTGACTTTTACAATAATTAATATAAATATTTAAATATAAATTCATAAATTCTTACATAGGTAAAAGTTGTACGCGTCACATTACCTACCTCTTTGTCGGCATGGAGTTCACGACGAGACAGCCCACCTCACACGTAAAAAAAAGCAATTTTTTAGGCTTATCCACTTGCTGTTTCGCCTATTTGCTTCTGCGGTTTTGGAGGTGGGTCAGCGTCACATTTTTCTTTTGTTTTATTTTAATTTCTTTTCCTTACTTAATGGTTTATTTTAAGTGCTTATGTTTAATATGAGCGCACATATATAACTTCAGCAAATATATGAACCATTAAGCAAGATTGTAATTTGGCTGGTTTCGGGGTTGAAGGGTTGTGGTGATAAAGACATCTATGAATAAAGCAGAATAATATTGCATCTTACAGCATTATGACCTGACCCAAGGACCTGATGAGAATGTAGGATGATAATATTATTCACCGACATTAGACTAGCGATGACTTCTCAGGCTGCAAGTAGTCCTAGCCCGATAGTGTAATTGATTTGTGGACAATCCATTTTTTAAAAAATATATAAATATAATAACAAAACAAATAAATTCATTACAACATAAATACTTTTGATTGCTAAATTAAAAAAAAAAACCTATTTCGCCTATATGCATGATAAACCATGAACTTTGAATGATACAATGTGAATGTCCACTCATAGATTACCTGTACTGAGTTAAGAATTGCCCTTCTAAGACTATCTTGTTGGAAATTTTTAATTGAGGGCTTTATGTACGTGGATGACCATTGGTTGCCTATGGAGTCATTTAGGAGTGACAAATCTTAGCATGCCCCAAACTTGAATTCTTATGGTCTGCCTCGTTCTTTTTTATAATTCACATATTCTTTTAAATGTCATTTGATTCTTGTAATTACATATGCATACATTTTCGTTATACTAGTTAAATTCTCTGTAATACTTGTTTATTTTGCCTGTGATATTGACACCTTTCACAACAAAAGCAGATACGCCAGGTACACAGGCCTATTTTATATTTACTGTATTTTACTGTCTTTATTGCACATTTTACAGATTTTCTTTACTGCATCATTATACTATTTTTCATTACTGCACCCATATTTTTCTTCTATTCTTGTATTTACTCATAAAACCTTGTTGACCTCATTTTTGATGAGGTCTTTTGCTTCTCTCGTTAGTACTTAGGATCTAGCCTTAGGCTTTTCCTTTGACTAATCTTAGAGGACTAGAAGTGGAACCCACCCTTTAGAAGTTCAAACACCTCTTAACTCCCTGCAAACCCCATAAGCTTGATTGTAGACCCCTAATCACCTAGAGGGTTGAAATCAAATGTGGAGGTTTAAAGGATGAGTTCCCTATAAGACTTCTTGGCCTTAGGAATACCATGGGTGGCCTGTTCTGGTGAGGGTTGACTTGCACATACACTACACTCTCACACACATTCCAAGTCCTAAAACTAGACTCTCACTTATCTTGACTTCCTGACTCATGTAGGTAATTCATATGGATGGTCCTTAACCCTGAAGCCCCTGGCTAAGAGGGTTAGGAACAACATAGTGAATGCCTCAAATGAGTCCTCTCATGGCTCATATGGGTTTAATATGGCTTCATGGCTCAACCAAATTTGATCAATTTTACTCAAATTTGATCAATTTTCATTTTTCCAAAAATTTCAATTTTTGACCCTCGGGGCCCTACACTTACTAAACCTACCAAATGCCCTTGGAACTATCCAAAATTTACAAAATCACCTAAATTACCAAAAATTCCTCAAAATTAATCCTAAACATTTCCCCCCACTCAAATTGATCATCCATAGCTAAAAATACCAAAATTTCCAAAAATACCCCCTAAACCCCCCCAAAATTACCAAAATACCCTTTTACCCCAAAAATCCAAAAATTGAGAAAATTCCCACAAAATTCCAGAAAAAGCCAAATATTCCCAATTTCATTTAGTTCAACTACACCATGGGCCAATTTTTCCAATTTACTCCACTTTTATCAAAACCCCCAATTTGACTCATTTTTAACCCAAGTGAACCCAATGTCAAACCAAACCACCCCAATTGACCTCAATTCTGGTCCAATTCAATTCTAAACTTCAATTTAATATCCCCAACATCAATTTAGACCAAATCCAAGTCCAATTTGATTGACATTTGAGCCCAATTTCAATTTGAAGCCTAAGGTCCAATTTTGGCCCATGACCTAAACCTAGCTCAAACCTATCCAATTCAACTCCAATTGGCCCCAAATCTTTTCTAAAGCCTTCCTAACATCCCCATAAACAAAGCACTAACTTGATTTGCCCAAAATTTGAACTTAAACTCCACCCAAACCTAACCCAAAACTAAAATCCCTTAAATTGACCTAAGCCCAAACCTAACCCAGATGGGCCCAAATCCCAAAATTAGAGCCCAACCAAAGTTGAAAACTCTTTGTAACACTCCCATAAACATTTTTCAACATTAATGTTACACCAAATTCAACCTTATCCCAACCTTAGCCCAAGTCAGCCCAATTTGGCCCACCTTGGCCCCTTTACCAAAAAAGCCCAAATTCAACCCAATTATATTCCAAATCACACCAAATTGATTCCAAACTATTCATGAAACATCCCTAAACTAAACCCAACATTTATTTGGCATGGTATTTTACAAAATTCTTCATCCAAAAGCCCATCTTAAAATAGAAAGGCCCACCCATTTAAGCCTTTTAAAAAAGCCCATCCAAAATGATTTCAAAAAGCCCAAAATCCATTCCAAAGCCCACATGAGATTTCCTCTCATCATCCCTTTGATTTAAATCATTCCCTAAGTTTCAAACTCATCATCAAATTATTCAAAATTAAGCCTCATGCCAATCTCCCCTAAAGTCATCGAAAATACCGGCATCCTTTCTCATGCAAATGAGCTAACTTTTCCCTAAGCCAAATGGAGCCATGAAGCCATGCATAAGCCACATACAAGCCATGGAAGCCACTTTCCACCTCACCAAGCCATTAATGGCAAAAGAAAGGGGTTCTTTCTTAACCCTTTATTAAACCTTTTTAACCTCATTTATGCTACACTCTAAACCATGCTTAGCCACCTCACCATAGATGGAGACTTCACCACTCCAATTCAGCTGACCCAAATGATACCCTAAGCCCAAAACCAGGTCACCCAACCATTTGCATGAGTTGACCAAACCAAGCCTAAAATAGCCCTTTCCCCATACCATTTAAATCAAACCACTTTACACATGTCCAAAGCTAATTGAGTTCACCAAATCCTAGCCCTGACCCCACTGGTCAAGATGGTGACCTGTCCCTGGCTGGCCAGCCACCACAGCCGCCTGAAAACCCCATGGCCGAGAGCTCCATGTGAGCCAAAAAATTCAAAACACACCTGCTGAGCTGTCCCAACCCCAATGGCCACTGGAGCTCTTCTTCTCCTCCCCTGAGCAGCTGATCCCAGCCTTCAAACCCTCCTGGGAAGCCCTCTAGCCATTTCTATTTAAACACCACCACCTCTCGGCCAAATGAGGTGCTGAACCAAGCCTTACCAAAACTCTGCCAAAATCATTCCAGACCACTCTCCAGACATAGAGAACTTGATCCTCACCGAAAGCCGGCCCTACAAACCCTCTTTGTGAGCTCGATTTCGAGTTGAAAATCCACCCAAAAACGAGGACACTTCACCGCGGTGAGCCAATCTCCAAATTGATTGATCCTACACCTTCACCGGACCGAGAGGAGAAGTTCCCAAGCAAAAGCCCCCTCACCGGGCCGGCCATTGCTTCCACCCCTCCAAGCTTTGTGATAGGCCTTGGTCACTTTCATACCTAGACGATTCCCGCAGCCAGAGACTTCATCTGGAGCTTGCCTGGACTCAATCGAAGGTGACACAACTCTCAGATCGAAGCTTCACTTCTCTGAGCAAAGGTATGAACTCATTCTTTCTCCCGAGCTTCCAGCAATTCTCCATTTTGTTTGGGTTAATTTCATAGCCTATAAGCCGTATGGATGTGTTCGTCTCTTCAAGACGAATCCATAGAGTATAAGAACATGAAAATCCATTGAGAATCGAGTGAGATCTTAGGGTTTTAGTGTGGACGGTCACAGGTGCACACCAGTCATAGACGATGACCAGGAGCCGTTGGATTGTGCCTGTATAGAGCGGATGGTCGAGATCAAGTCGGACGGCGCAATGGTACATGAACCGCTGGACGCGTGGCTGCTGACTCAAGTGGCAGCGTCGAATGGGAGTGCGACACGTAGGGGCTTCGGAGCTGCCAAGGTTGACGCGGCGCCGCGTAGATAAGTAGGAAATTAGGGTATTTTTGAATTATTTAAATGCCCTGAACTTCAAAAATTCATATCTTTTCATAGAAAAATCACAAAAATAAAATAAAAAATACCCTCTTGCTTAGTGAACAAAGGAGAATAATGTGGAAAAGAAATCAAATTAATTGGATGAGCATTTTATTTTTAATAATTTATTTACTGTTTTCAGTATTTTGATTATACATTTGCATAGACAATTCACAATGGCATGAGACCATAGGGCTTTTGAAGCCTCTGATCTTGGGAACATTCCCTGAATTTTTCAAAGTCAGGGGTCATCTCTGTGAAAACTTATTGATTTTTTCAAGTTCATGTCACTGTTTTAGGTATTTTAATTCCAATAATTAGCATGTTATAAAATAAATTCTAAGAAAATTTGGTGATGTTTCTTAGAACCAGAGGACCCTATGAAAAATATATTTTGAGTTAATTCATTTATAATAACCGTAATTGGCCTAAACCCCTAAAATTGAATTTGATTTAATTAGGGTTATCCACACATCAAATTGACTTGAAAATAATTCTCCTTTACTCTTTAGGGTCAGGCAAACCTTACATAAAATTTTGAAATCAATTGGACTTGATTAACCCCACAAAATGGGTTGATTAAGCCTCATAAGCAAAATGGAACTTTAAAAATTCATAACTCCAAAAATACTTTTAAAAAATTCACAAAAATGATTTTAGAGCTTCTCGATATCGGGGAGTTCAGCGAAAATTAAAATTGGAATTTTCTAAAAAAGTTGATTTTTCACAATATTTTAATATTTTAATAATTAAAAAATAATAAAAATCACAAAAATATTAAAAATTATAAAAATGTCACATTTTGACTTCTAATCATTTAGGAACAAACCAAATATTTTTCCTAAGTCCGTAGGCTAAGATAATGAATTTTAAAGGCTTAATGTAATTTTTAATATTAAAAAATAAGTTTTTAACCTTTTTCACTAAAATAATTCTAATAAATCAAAGAAAAATCAGAAAATTAGAAAATTTGTTTCTCTAAACTCTTTGAGGTTAGAGAGATTTAAAAAAAATATAAAATCTATTTTTCAACTTTAATTTTATTTTATAATTAATTAATACTCTAAAACTCCAAATAATTATAATAAATAAAATATAATTCAAAAAATCAAAAAAATTAGTCCAAGTGGTCCTCTAGTCATTAGAAACATCCCATAATTTTCTTAAGGACAAAAACCTTTCCTTGGTCATGTTGTTGAATTTTCTTTGAAAACCCCTATTTTCTACTAAAAAAAATTATATAAATAAATTAAATTCAGAAAAATCATATTTTCTCCTCTAATGTCTTAATTGACATGTGAGTGAGGTGACATAAAAATTTCAAATTTATTTGAACTTAATTTAGTGAGTTATGAAATAAATAAGCCTAAAAGGGCAAAAAGGTAATTAAAATTTTGACCCTTAATTAAAACTTTAAGTTTAATCAAAATGGAGGGTAAAATATTTGATTTTAACTTTCTCTTAGATGATTGAAACTTAAGGAAATTAAGGGGTAGAAACACATTAAACACTTTGAAAATATCAAAATGAAACTTTAATTAATTAAATGATTTAAATCTTGGAAAGAATATATTTAAATTTGGATTATTAAAATAGGGATATTATTAAGAGGATATTTATTCTTTAATTTAAAAATCCCTAAATAAATCACTTTAACAATATTTAGTTCTTTATCAAAAATTAAAATAATAATCCAAATTAACAATTAAAACTAAAATTAAATTAAAATTAAATTAAATTAAATTAAAATTAAATTAAAATTAAATTAAATTAAATTAAATTAAAATTAAATTAAATTAAATTAAAATTAATATAAAATAAAATTAAATTAAATTAAAATTAAAATTAAAATTAAATAAAATCAAATTAAATTAAAATCAAATTGAATCAAATTAAATTAAAATCATTTAACAACAAACCTAAATGAAATCATTAAGAATTAAATCAAAATATATCAATAATTTCAACACATCTTTCTATCTAAGTAAATTTGAAACATGAATATCAATTTGAAATACTAAGATAATTGAAAATATAAAGATTTAAATCTAAAATAATTTGAACACTATTCCAAACTTGAAATTATTAATTAAAACCTCATAATTAAATTAAAACACATTAAACCATTAACTCAAACCTTAAATTAAGAATGATTAAAATCCTCGATAAACCAACTTGCCCCTAAAGGCTTTAAATATTATAACTCTTAAATAGAGTATTAAGTGAGATGTCACTTCATTCATCAGGTAATCAAATACCTAAGTTCACTGAGCAAGAAACAAAGTTTAATTAAACTCCTGGATGATTAATTCACATGTACAACTAAATTTACTTGGACTCAAAAACAATCCAGGAAATATTGAAAAGATGTTTAGGACTCGTCCTAAGCACTTCCTCGATATGACGGGATGTTTTAGAAGAACAACCGAATTTAATTGTTCTTTGATGAAGAAAATCATCCTTAAACCAAACCAACAACCTAGACGTCATAGGAGATGATTAGTTATAGAATTAGGAATTTGGTAGGCAATCAAAACCCTTCCCTTAGCATTACCTAGGTATCTGTTGAAATATTTAAATGCCTTAACATGTGTTTTAAGTACAGCTTGGGATGACGGGAAGACCCTTCAGGTACGCTTTGATTTTATTGCAATTTACTTTATTGCAATTTACTTACATGCAATGTACTTCACTTTTCTTGCATGATAAATAAAACTGTTACATGAAAACCAAAACTTTTAGGATAGTCCCTGAACTGAAACCAAAACTAAATTAAAAGTTATTGCAAGATAAATTCACCGCCACAACAATCCAAAATATAAAACAACTCAAAATTTAATCACAAACAGAACAACAAAACTACAATTACAACTAAATTAAAACGTCTCGTTGAATGATCGGGAATACCTCGGATAATGTAACCCACGTGTTGCTAAAGAGATTTCCCAGCGTCTAAATGAAAGTGTGGAACTCATTCGGTTGAGTTTAGCAAATTCATCGCGGACTAAGTGAATTCGATGAAAATAACGGTGCCGGGATGACGGAACCGTGGGATCTTAATCGGTTCTGTTTAAATAACTTTAAGATTTGTTTTAATTAAAATATTAAAAAAACACTTGGATTTTAAGATTTTCTATAAACCAAAACACTTCTCTCATCTCCTCATTTATGACTTATAAAACTAAACCTCTGCAACAACAAGGAGCTCGGAGCATGGTGGGCAGCTCGACCATCGTCATCAGCAAAACTTTCTTAGAATTAAATAACCAAGCCATAGGACTTCAAGGTAGTTTGCCTAGTGCAACATAAATCCTCAACTCTTCGTTAGGTATTTGCATGATCAATTCATGTAAATTAAGCCCTAACCGGTCTTAGGACTCTGAGGTAGTCTTTCGGTATGACATAAACCCTCACATTTTCGAGGCCATTTGTATGATCATATCATACGAATATTAGTCCTAATTAATTAAAATTGACAAGATTGAAACATTAAATAAAATCCTAAATTGAAGCCAAACAATAGGATAGTTTGAGAAGTTGCCAAGATTCTTCTTGGATCCTCAGCTCCTTCTACTTTTCTTTCTTTTGACTCCTGAAATAAATTGTTCTGAATTTGAGCTATCCCTATTGAAATTTCCAATACTCAAATCCTTTGAAAACCTTAACCTTTGAAATTATTGAGAGCAAAACCACTAATCATTATCGAGAGTTTTCTTAAATGATTCCCGTCATTTAAGATGTAATTAACTATAGGGGTTTGCCCTTATATGGAACTTTAAGAACCCAGGTAATATAAACCTCGCTTAATTCCTTTATATTAAGCAGGGGAACTTGTCGGCTTATAAAATTGGTTCGCGGACCAAACGGATGTCACAAATCTTCTAGTTTATTTAATCGAGCCCCATCATCAAGCAGTGTGTCTATTCTTCGGGATAGATACATGGTTTGTGATGTGGTGCTCGTTTATATAAACTATTTAGGATGTGAGATCAGTTTGATTTCATATCTTAAAATTTTCAAACTCAAAATTATTTTCAAAATCAAATACTACTTTCTAAATTATATATATATATATTTAAATTAAATTTAAAATTTAAAAAATTCACCGACAAACCTGTAGGACACAATAGGTTAGACAACAGTGTGACACCTGTTTAGGAGGTACCCTACTACAGGCCGTAACACAACAATTGCATGTTCACACATAAAACCTAACCCTAAATTGGAAGCTCCATGTCAAGGAGCTCGGAGTAGCCTTTTCAGGAAGCGGAGCGAGGAAGCAAGCAGACGGAGGGCGACGTTCATGACACCACAAGAAGCGGATAAACTCCAACATGACAAAATGTAAAACAGATTTACATCGACAAAATCCTTCCTTAGTTTAAACAACAACAAACTTATAGATTTTTGAGATATCCCCCTTAGTATGACATAAATCCTCACATTATCTTTATGCTTTTTATACAACCATATTGTGTATCATAAATTCTAACTCTTTTTAGGATTCTGAGGTTATTGTTCGATACGGCATAAATCCTCCTATCTTCCTAGGCTATTAGTACGATCATGTATCGTGCGAGTTTAAGCCTTAAATAATAAAATCAGCAGAATCAAGCATTGAATAAATTCACTTCTAAGACATAAAGTCAAACAATAGGATAGTTGGGAATTCATCGGGGCATGCCTCAAAATCCATGACATCCCCTACTTTTTTGCTCATTCATACTCCTAAAATAACTTTTCCTACTTATGTCATTCCCTTTTGACTTTCCTGTGTCCAACCTTGGAAACCTAAACTTTGAATTCTTGAAGACAGAGCCACTGAACTTAATCGAAAGTTTTCCTAAGTGACTCCGGTCAATTAAGATATAACTAACTATAAGGGTTTGTCTTTAGAGGGAACTAATAACCCAGGTAAAATAAACCTTACATAATCCTTATATTGGGTAAGGGAACTTGTCGATCAAACATAAAAGGTTTCATGGATCAAAAGAATGCCACAAACTCTTTAGTTCAGATGGTTAAGCCTACTGACAAGTGATATGCTTATCCTTCGGGATAATTTATTACTTGTGGTATCACACTCAACCATCTAAACTATCAAGCATGTGAGATCTATTTGGTCTCATTTATTTCAAAATCAAAATCACACACACACACACACATGCGTATATATATATATAAATTTAAACGATTCCATAATTTCCTGCTGATAAATTCTGGTGACTCCATTGAGGATTAGTTCTAATGTCTATCTTCGATTAGGTGGTTTTGTCTTCATACATCGGTAGTGTTTCCATGTTCCTCGTGGACTAGACAACATTTTTCCGTTGACATACCTCGCTCATTTCTTCCTTGGGTAGGTATAGTCAACTCATTTTTTGGTTTTGGAAAATACTATTTAATCATCCTTAAACAGGGAGGTTCTGGACTCTTCAAAATCTAAAGTGGGTTGGATCCCCAATAAGTGTGGTAGATTAGGAGCGATGAGCGAGGTCTTCGAAGCAGTTTCTCCATGAAATATGGCATCAATCTCATACTGTGTCCTATGCTTCACTTCCACCCATTCTTCTCTTGATTTTGAATAAGAACTCACCTTAAAAATATTTTTTTTTCTTCATCCAAGTTCTGAATTAAACTAAAATATGTCACAATCCAAAACAAGAAATAAAGTTCACATATGCATATTTCAATATAGTGCCCAGTTTACGAGACAAGTATGTTGATTTCAGTATTCATAGTGAAATACTCAAGGTATAGGACGCCACTAACATTTCAGCAATCTTCAACTGACTGATAGTGTCTTCAACAAAGTTGATCTTTTATGTTGCCACTGGAATGGAGTTGGCTATTAATAAGAACGAATTGCCTAACTTGTAGTTATCAAGTTTGGACAAAGATTTGACAATATTGATGCCAAGTTTGGTAATGTCATCATCACTTTTATGAAGTCTGAAACAAACAAGTTAGTCGAGTTTGTTGTGGATTTTAACTTGAAGTTTGCTAAAGAATTTCCCCTCTGAGGAAGGTGTTGGTTAAAAATAACTCTACTATTGGTGTAAAGTTTACCGCTGGAAACGTAAGGACTGCTCCCGGGACTGTTTCTACTTCTACCATCGGATTTACCGTCGCTGCACTGGTTACTGTGCTAACCAAAAGGAAGGAGATTTTGTATGAAGCAAATTTGGTTGATGCTTTTGTCCTGCCATTTTATGTCATCGAGATTAGGCCCAGCTCAAAGTCCAGACGACTAACCAAGGCACATAAAAGAAGATATAATCGAGAAATTTTTTAGAGCCAAGAAGGCGAAAGTTGCAGAGTTGGTTGCTTTCGAGACCATTCTCCAGCTGGATGAGACGAGGTTACCTGAAACCGCACCTTTACTCAGGAAGAGTCGGTTTCACTTGTTTTCCTTCACTTTCGGAAAGGATGTTATCTGCAGGATTGCTGCCACTTTACCGTCGCCATCTCTCTATAATGGTTAAGGTAAGAAGAAAAAAAATATCCAC
Source organism: Papilionanthe hookeriana x Papilionanthe teres (assembly GCA_022702705.1). Classification (NCBI taxonomy): domain Eukaryota; kingdom Viridiplantae; phylum Streptophyta; class Magnoliopsida; order Asparagales; family Orchidaceae; genus Papilionanthe; species Papilionanthe hookeriana x Papilionanthe teres. The sequence goes on along the minus strand of CM040422.1, from coordinate 157,569,183 downwards.
ATCTCTTACTTGAGTCCACGTAGCTTTTGAAAGATTGGTCTAGAAGGAATGTTGTTTCATTGTCGGGTTACTGAAAAGGTTGGAATGTCTCATGTCATCCCAAATGAAAATCATAATCCAAAAGAAATACAAGCCTACCGTTCCTACAAAAAGGAGAGTTGTCACTGCCACCATCACCGACACTGCTACCGTTTCCTCAAGACCTACAAAACATATATCATTCAAATCTCATCTTGGTCCGAGAATACCACCTGTCACTATATATGAAGAACCCCCAAAGACGAATAATGGTGAGGGATCACTCGCTGCTGTGTCTAGGCCACACACCGAGTGCCACACTTTGTTCCAACAGGCCAATGTTACTGGCGGGACATACTATCTCGAAGCATCAATAAAGGAGAAGTGGCGGAAACCTAGGGCTGTGAACTGATACTACAAAAAAATTTGTGGGGGAGGGGGCATCTTAGAAAGGATTGTAAATCCAATGCTTCGGCTGCCAGCAACACAGTTACACTAGCGCTCAATTTAAGAAATGATACTCATCGAGAATCTCTTACTCACCTTAAGAAAGTCAAAGGATCGAAATTACCTTGAAGAAACTCAGAGCCAAAATTACACAATTGTCTAAGGAATAGGAAATGAATGTGGATAATGAAGACCATGACCTGACATATTACTTGGAAGAAGAGTTCGCAGAAATCAATGTTATTGAGACTAGGACCACATCATCCTCATGTGATGCTCCTTTACCGACCGAGAAGAACTTTGTAGATGAATTTCAAAGGGCTATTCAACAACGTGATGAACAAATTAACCACTTTGACAAGAAAATTACTGCTATTGCCACTTTTCATGGATAGTCACAATCACTAAATATGGCTTCTCCCGAAGTAAATATGACGGATATCGTTCATATCACAGATAAAAAGAAAGAGCTCACTTCTGCCAACAAAGACGAACATCATAAGAGAGATTTAGTTCAGAGCACAATACCAGAAAAAGACATTAAAAAAATGGTTGAATAACATGTGAGAGGAGCCTTGGCTCAGTCAAAGGGAGAGGCATCGATCTTGAAAGGTAGAGTTTACGTAGAAGAGTTCAGCGATGTACAATATCCAAAGAGTTTTGTACCACCGTCGTTCAAGACATTTGATTGAACTGGAAACCTCTGATAACATGTTGCACACTTCCGAGGACATTGCCACAACGCAGGGGGAAGTTATGCGTTGTTGTATTGTCAATTTGTGAGCAATCTTTAGGGGATCGCTTTTGGCTGGTATGTCAAACTACCCAATGGCTCGATGAAACCATTTACAAAATTGGAAGACCTCTTTATTAGGCGGTTCGTTGGAGCTCAACACTATATCATCATCGGTGATCTTGTTGTGAAGCGACAAAATCCAACCGAAATATTGGTGGACTACATTTTGCAATGGAGAAATTTGAGCATTAAGTACGAACCATAGCTCAAGGAGAAGCACGCAGTCGAAATCCTTCTAAAGATCATACACGATCTAGTGGGTTTCTTACTTAAGAGATTCACCATCAAGATATTCGAGAAGCTACTAAACAAAGCTAAGAATCTTCAAAAAGAAGCTAAACAACTTAGTTTTTTGGAAAAGCTGAGAAGTTAAACTCATTAAAGACATATGAGAGGAAATCTGTGATAGTTGCAGTGGTTGGCAAGGGAAAGTAACCATTACAGATACAAGCCAAACAATCTCGACAGGCCTACCAACATGCTCGACAGAAGGGTCAGTAGTCGTTTTATACCAGATGGATGAAGGACAGAGCCCATCTGTGGCAAAGCGGTTGAAGAAAAAACATAATCTTTCAAAGATGAAGCAACAGGAAAGATGTTCCAAAATTTAATCGAGAAACCCGAGTTTGGATTACCAGAGCCAAGGATGCTAGGGAAGATGACAAGAGAGATCAACCCAATTATTCCCAAAATCACACTTGCTTGGGCATACCCTAGAGGGAATTACAGTTTCAAGGAGTGGATCGAGAAGAACTTCAAGAGTTAGAACATAGCGATCCCAGAAGAATATTTGAAAAGAATCTAAAAGAGCTTCTATCAATATGATTACAGTTGATCCATTCATTCCAACAGACTCCTATGCAACTGGCAACGGATGTAACATCTTCTAACTAATATTGTACTACTATTGTAGTTAAAAGGGATTTTAGTAGAAGCAATGTTTGTCTATCTCATCCCTCCCATCACAATAAAATAAAGAAAAGGAAAGAGCTCGTTGTTTTTTAGAATTACTTAATGTTTGGAAAGCATAGTTAACAAAATGTTCAAAGCTCATCAGCTAGACAATTAAGAAAGGAGTTATCCAAGACAAAATTCCAACACTTTGATAGGGCTTTAATTCCAGAGGAAAACAAAATTAACGCTCTAATAACTGAGCCCTTCACTTTAAAGTATTTGAGTAAATTTCAAAATGAAATAGCGTGCTTAAAATATGAGTAATCGACTTTGGATATCACAAGCCTGTTAATTTCTCTGTCATATGACTGGGTTTTGACTTTGATTGAACTGTAATATCTCAGAATTCATATAAAAGAATCATCGGGGAATTGTTAATTAAGGGAGTTTTGACATTCTTGTAAGAGTATTATAAAAACAAAAGTAAACAATTATGCATTAATTAATTGAGCTCCTCAGTTGTTAGACAGATATTTCCAACATTTGAGGTGGTGGGTTCTATTCCTTCCTTGAACATAAAAACATGTTTTTTTTTCTTTCATTCTCGGCATACAGAAGTTGAAATTTCGAGTGTTGGCACGAAGTTGGCCCTTGGAATTGGGAGCGCGGGGATGTGGAAGGACCAATTGAAAATATTCAATTTTCCTTTTTTAAAATTGAATGAGATTGTGGGAATTTAAGATGTGGAAGTATAAATGGTGGAATTTTTTTTCTTTTTAATTTTGTAGACAACTAACTTCTTTTATTTGTAATGAGGGAATTTGGAAGTTTAAAACGCAGGAATATGACAAAAAATTCAGTTTTCCCTAATTTTTTTTAATTGACTTGCTTTTAATGTTAGGCTTATTTCTAAGCCTATAAATAGTGCTTAAGAATGAGAAGAAAAATCAGAAGTGGGAGGATGAGGAGACGAAGAAGGAGAAAAAGAGGGAGAGTGGAGAGGAAATTTTCAAGATAAATGACCTGAAAGTTATCCCCGACCCTACATGCTGGATCTCTGGGATTTTCTTTCGTGTTGCGGTGAAGAAGAAAGTCATCCTCGTTCCGCTTAGTAAGCGAGTAACTAAATCTTCTTTCTTGTTACTACTATGCATTCCAGTGGAGATGAACAAGTGTTAGAGTTTTTCAGGTGCTCTTAGAGGAAGAGAGTTTCATGATTTTGCGGTGGCATTATCTGGAAATGCCCCTAAAGATAAGCAGAAGTACTGGAATTTTGGGAAGGCGATGCCGACGCCACTCGGAGATGAGTTGATTTGTTGTAGCTCTTGTGCAAGTATTTGTAGCCTTTCAATTACCTGATGTTGCACTTGTACACAGTGATGATGCGCCTGTTTGTACATTATTCTCCAGCTCGTTGCAATGAATATTTGGTTGTTGCTTCTCAAGTTTCTTTTGTCTTTCCCTGAGCCGGGTTTTCCTCTTCTGGGATGCTTTTACCTCACTTATGTGGTGTTATTACCCAACTTTTGGGTTGCATATTCGTACTGACCTTTTCTGGGGCTTAAGACTTTTGAGATTTTTTGGCTTCTCAAATATGTGGAAATATGTAATCAAAATTAGCAGGTGCCCTATATATATATAAAGCATCACGTGCATTTTTAATATTGTGCCTTCTGAGATTCACATCCCTTATGCATGTAGCTTCTGAGGCTTGTGCCTTCTCAATCATATGTCTTCTAAAAGCTTGAATTGAGTAGGTGCTTTCTGAGGCTCGTAGCCTTCTAAGGTCATTGATGTACTTATGGCTCTTGAGACTTGTATCCTTCTAAGGTCTTTGATATACATTTTCTCATGAGGATTTTAACCTTCTGAGATCTTTGACGTACATGTATCTTCCGAGGTTTGCAACCTTCTGAGATCTTTGATGTAACTATGTCTCATGAGGCTTGTAATCTTCTAAGATCTTTGATATACACGTCTTTTAAGATTTGTAGCCTTTAAAGGTCTTTGAAGCATTTTGTGACACGTAAGGCATGTATTCATTTGAGGTCTTTGATGTACATGTGCCTTATGAGGTTTGTAGCCTTCTAAGGTCTTTAAGTGGAGATCCTGTTAACCACTTGCTCTCTTAGTGTTTTTCTAGTGAGGACCCTGTTCACTACTAGCTCTCCATCAAAACTTGCCTTTTGGGCTCGTCTTTTAGGGCAATGGTATCTTCGAACGGTTTTCCCTCTAGGGCTTGACTTCCAGGGGTATCATATCTTCCCATAGAGTCTTTCCTCTTAGGCTTTGATCCCATATATTTATGCTTACATTTTATATATGAATTGATACTTCTCTTTAATGACATCTCTTTCTTTACAACGATGCAAAAGAATTGATGACAATGTAAATAAGAGTTTTAATTTATATTAATAATTGGGATACTACTCAAGTATATGTATCATTATCAAGTAATATAAGACTTTTTGATTAAGCCCCAAGATATCAAACTCACAAGGAAAATGTTAAATAGTTTTAACAAAGAAAATAGAAAAATATATTTTTTACTCTTTAAGAAAGATCTTACTCAAACTAAAGACAATATTCTAGAAAAGAAAGTTTAATTCTTTTGTTAATTTTTATAATTTGAAATGAAAGTAAACAACTACTTTAACTAGATTTTTGTAAAATGAAAGCAAATGCAAATAAAATATTTTTTCCTTATTATGAATTAGTAACAAGTCATGAAATTCTGTTGTGGAAGTATTTAAAGTACGTTGTGCCAAATATGAGCAATTATATTCTTTATCCTTACTAGAGATGCTATAAAGAACATAGGTTAATCTAGTGTTTTAGTAATCTTGAAGATGGGTTAGGCAGGAAAGATATTAGCTCTCACACTAGAGTTCTCTCTTCTCCCTCCACTTGGGGGCTAACATCACGTATCAAGACATAAAACAATAAATCGATTTGAGGGCTTTAGTTGTCACTTTAAAGTTCTCTAATTCTACGCCCATCAAAGTATATCTCCCTATTTATTTGCATTCAACCATATGTATTACATTCTCATCCATATAATCTCATGTGATTCTTTCCAATTGTTGACGAAGACAACACCATACTGGTTATTACATGTTCTCGCAACATATATTAACATCTTAATTGGTCAAATCAAGAAGTAAATGAAGTACAAGGTTTTGAATCATCACAACTTCTTCCAACATTGATTTCCTATACTTCACACAACATTCATTTACAACTTAATTACTTCATCATTCTAAGGAAAAATTTAAAGAAACCTACTCAGACTTCATGGAGAAAATACCATCACAACTTGGTTTAAAAGTAGAAATTATAGTGAAAACACAAGAAGTTTTAATTAAAAACTAAATGTAATAACAAATATATTGACTTATATGAAAATCCTCTCCACCAAACTCTTGAAATTTCTTTGAGAACTTTGTTTTTCCTTACAATACTCCTTAGAGGCTAGCGCCCAACTTTAAAGACTTCAATTCTCTCTTCTAATCCTGATACAAACTATTTTTAAGTAAGTAGAATGGTGAAGTGGTGTGGTGTGTTACTAGAAACTCTCATACACAATAAACATAAACAACACACTCTCCAATAGTAACCTTTTTTTATCTTCAAGTTCTCTTTTTATAATTTTCCAACAGGTGTCTTCATATCTCTTCAAATTGTATCCAGATTCAACGAATCCTCCAAGAGATGCTTCCATTCAAGGGTAATTTAAATTAATTTTGGCGCCAATAGAAAGTTACCCACGTTTGTACCAAGAGATGCCTCGAACACCCCTTCAAAATGGCGCCAAAAATTAAATAACTCCTAAGCGCCAGGTCTCGGTGCTTAGCTGAAAGTCTTCTAGCTTGTAAGTTCCAGATATGGGTGCATAGCTGCGGGCTCTTGAGCGTAAGCGCAGGTCCAGGCGCTTAGCCGCCATAGATCAATTTACATCTTTCTTCATTTTTGCTCCAAATTTGATCCTTTTCACTCATTTCATCACAATCATCCATTTAATCATACCTACAATAAAAATACACAAAATACATCCATTAAAGTGTAATTGTCGGCATATTTTTAGGTCGTGTTTTATTTTGAAGAGGGGTCGCCTAACAGAAATCTGTCGGCGAATTTTTAATTTAATTAAAATAAATAATTTGAAAAGTAGTATTTGATTTTGAAAATAATTTTTAAACTTGAAGGTTTTAAGATATGAGATTAAACCGACCTCACATCCCAAATAGTTTATATAAACGAGCACCGCACCATGAGCCAGTGTATCTACCCCTAAGGATAGACACATCGCTTGATGGTGGGGCTTGATTAAATAAACTAGAAGATTAGTGACATCCGTTTGGTACGCGAACCAATTTTATAAGCCGAACAAGTTTCCCCTGCTTAATATGAAAACATTAAACGGGGTTTATATTACACAGGTTCTTTAAAATTCCACTATAAGGGCAAGCCACTATAGTTAATTACATCTTAAGTGACGGGAATCACTAAGAAAACTCTCGATAATAATCGATGATTACGCTCTCAAGAATTTGAAAGTTTAAGGTTTTCGAAGATTGAATTTTGAAGTTTCGATAGGGAATGGATCAAATTTTTGGAACATTTTGTTTTGTGAATCCAAAGGAAGAAAGGTAGGAGAAATCGACTGATTCGAAGTGAACTTCGATAATTTCCCGACTATCCTATCGTTTGGCTTGAATTTAGGAAAGTCCTAATGTTTATTTAGTATTTCGATCTTGTCGATTTTAATTAATTAGGGCTTATATTTGTATGATAAAATCAAACAAATAGCACTAGAAAATGTGAGGGTTTATGTCGTATCGGACGACTACCTCGGAATCTAAGACCGGTTAGGGCTTAATTTGCAATGCAAATGCCTAACGAAGAGTTGAGGATTTATGTTGCACTAGGCGAGCTACCTCGAAATCCTATGGCTTTGTTGTTTCAATTCTAAGAAGAGTTTCGTTGAAGTAGACTCGGGTTTTTGCGATGACGATGGTCGTGCTGCCCACCATGCTCAGAGCTCCTTGTTGTTGCAGAGGTTTAGTTTTAGAAATCATAAATCGGGGGATGAGAGAAGTGTTTTGGTTTAGAGAAAATCTTAATTTCCGAGTGTTTTTTGTGTTTTAATTAAAACAAATCTTAAAGTTGATTATAACGACACGGTTAAGATCCCGCGGTTCCATCCTTCCGGCATCGTTATTTTTATCGGATTCACTTAGTCCGGATGAATTTGCTAAACTCAGTTGAATGAGTTCCACACTTTCATTTAGACTAGTGGGAAATCCCGTTAGCAACACGTAGGTTACATCATCAGAAGGTATTCCCGATCATCCAACAGGGACGTTTTAATTTAGTTGCAATTGTAGTTTTGTGTTACGTTTGTGATTAAATTTTGAGTTGTTTTATCTTTTGAAATGTTGTGGCGGTGAATTTTATCTTGCAATGACTTTTAACTTAGTTTTGGTTTTAGTTTTAGGGACTATCCTAAAGGTGTGGGTTTTCATGCAACGATTGTTTTATCATGCAAGAAAAGTAAGCTGCATTTGCAATAAAGTAAATTGCAAGAAAGTAAATTGCAATAAAATAAAAGCGTACACGGAGGGTCTTCCAGTCATCCGATTGCACTTAAAACACAATTAGAATATTTAAACGAGTTCCTAGGTAAAGCTAGGGAAAGGTTATGGTTTTCTACCAAATTCCTAATCCTATAGTTAGTCATCTCCTATGACGTCCAGGTTCTTTGGGTTTTGGTTTAAGGACGATTTTCTTCATCGAAGAATAATCAAATTCGATTGTTCTTAAAAATATCCTATCATATTGAGGAAGTGCTTAAGAAGGATCTTAAACATCTTTTCAATATTTCAGAATTATTTTAAGTCGAAATGAATTTAATTATATAAATGAATCGATCGTCCAGAGGTTTTCAAGTCTTGTTAACTTGCTCGATGAACTAGGACATTTGAATATCACTATGAGTAAAGTAACACTCCATTTAATGTTTCATTTAGGAGTTACTGATAATCGAAAGCTTTGAGGGTAAATTAGTATTCAAATGATTTGATTTAAGTTAAAGAGTTTAAATTTGGAATAGTGTTGAAGTTGTTTTATATTTAATTTCTTTTATGTCTTAGGTGATGTTATATTTAATTTAACTTAATTTAATTGAGTTTTAATTTAGTTTAACATAATTCAATTTAATTTGACTTGGTGTTTAATTAATTTGATTTGATTTAACTTTAATTTAATTATTTAATTTAATTTAATTTAATTTTAATTATTTAATTTAATTTAATTTAATTGTTTAATTTAATTTAATTTAATTTTAATTTAATTTAATTTAATTGTTTGATTTAATTTAATTTAATTTTAATTAATTTAATTTAATTGTTTAATTATTTAATTTAATTTAATTATTTAATTTAATTTAATTTTAATTAACTTAATTTAATTGTTTAATTTAATTTAATTTAATTATTAAATTTAATTTAATTTAATTTTTAAATTTAATCTTAATTTAATTTATCTTTAATTTACTTTATTTTTAATTTTAATTGAAATTAAGTCTTTTAATATTTTAAATTTGAGTTATCATTTTAATTAAAAATTGAGTATTAGTTGATATAATTAATTTAGGGATTTTTAAATTAAAGAATAAATCTCTTCCTAATAAAGATCCCTTATTTTAATAATTCCGATTTTATTATTCTTCAAATTTAATCTATTATTTAATTAAAGTTTGATCATTTTAAAATTATTTAATGGGTTTCTACCCTTTAATTATTTAAATTTCAATCATCCAAATCAGATTAGGATCAAATATTTTACTTGTTGATTTTTTATTAAACCTAAAGTTTTAATTAAGGATTAAAGATTTTAATTACCATTTTACCCTTTAAGCTTAATAATTTCATAACTCACTAAATTGAACTCAAATGAACTTGAAATTTTTATGTGACTTTACTCATATGTCAATAAAGACATGAGAGGAGAAAATGTGATTTTTCTGTATTTAATTTATTTATATAATTATTTTTGGTGAAAAATAGAGATTTTCGAGGAAAATTTGATAACATGACCAAGGGAAAAGTTTCTGTCCTTAAGAAAATTAGGGGACATTCCTAATGACCAGAGAAGCACTTGGACCAATTTTGGTGATTTTTTGAATTATATTATTATTTATTATAATTATTTTGAGTTTTGGAGTGTTAATTAATTTAAAAATAAGATAAATGTTGAAAAATGGATTTTATATTTTTCAAAAATCTCTCTGATATTAAGGAAACCAGAGAAACAAATTTTGCAATTTTCTGATTTTTCTATGATTTATAATAATTATTTTAGTGAAAATGCTAGAAAATACATTTTTTTAATTTTAAAATTACCCTAGGGCTTTAAAATTTAATATCTCACTAAATAGACTTAGGAAAAATGTGGGATTTGTTCCTAAGTGATTAAAATTCAAAATGTGACATTTTGGTGAATTTTATTATTTTTGTGATTTTTATTATTTTTTAATTATTAAAAATATTAAAATATTATTAAAAATCAACTTTTTTAGAAAATTGAAATTTTAATTTTCTTGGGTTCCCCTGATATCAGAGAGGCTCCAAAACCAATTTGGTGAATTTTAAAAAAAATATTTTAAAAGTTATGAATTTTTAAAGTTTAAAATGGCTAAGTGGCTTAATCGACCCGATTAGTGGGGCTAACCAAGTCCGATTGACTTCAAATTTTTATGGTGGATTCCTCTGATCCTAAAGGTCAGTGGAGAATTGATTTCAAGTCAATTTGATGCACTGGTTAACTCTAATTAATTAAAGACCTATTTTAGGTGTTTAAGCCGATTAGGGTTAATGCGAGTGAATTAACTCGAGTCTATTTTTCCTAGAGTTCTCCGGTCATAAGGAACATCACCAAATATTTCTAGAATTTATTTCACAACATGCTAATTTTTGGAATTAAAATACTCAAAACGGCAACATGCATTTGAAAAATAAATAACTTTTCACGAGAGATGGCCTCGACCTTGGAAAATTCGGGGAATGTTCCCGAGTTCGGAGGCTTAAAGCTCTATGGTCTCATGCCATGGTGAATTGTATACATGCATGGAGAATTAAATGTATGCGAGAGAGTAAATAAATTATAAAAAATAAAATACTTAATGAAATTAAATAATTTCTTTTCCACATTATTCTCCTACGTTCAGCTGAGCGAGAGGGTATTTTTATTTTATTTTTGTGATTTTTCTACACAAAGATATGGATTTTTGAAATTTAGGGAATTAAATAAATAAGAAAATACCCTAATTTTCTATTTATCCACGCGGCGCCGCGTCGACCTCGGCGACTCCGAAACGCCGCGTGTCGCGCTCCCGATTCGACGCCGCCATCCGAGTCGGCGGCCGGGCCCCGCGGTTCTCGTACCGTCTCTCGGTCCGACGCAATCCTGGCCGTCCGTGCGCGCGTGTATCGAATGGACGGCATCCGTTCATCGTCCCAAGTGTTCTCGCCCGATAGCCGTCCACACTAAATCCCTAATATCTCGCTCGATACTCGATGGATTTTTATGTTCTTATGCTCCATGGATTCGTCTTGAAGAGACGAACACATCTATACGGCTAACATGCATTGGAACTAAGGCATTTGAAATAGAGAATCTTCAAAAGCTCGGGATGAAGAGTTAGCTCATACCTTGGCTCGGAGAAGTGTGGCTTCGATGCGAGAGTTGTTGCACCTTCGATTGGGTCCTGTGAACTCCGGATGAAGTCTCTCGGTGCAGTGAATTGTCTAGCTATGAAAGTGACCACGGCCGATCACAAAGCTTGGAGGCTGGAGCAAGCTGGGTGGCTCTGGAGATGGGGCTTTCGGTGGGAAACTTCTCCTCTTGGTCCGGTGAAGGTGTAGGACCAGATCGATTTGAGGATTGGCTCGTCTGTGGCAAAGTGTCCCGGTTTTGGGTGGAATTTCGGTTGAGAAATTGGGCTCCGTTGGTGGGGATTAGGGCAAATTGACACTTGGGGATCAACTGCTCTCGGGATGGTGAAGGGTTTGAAACAATTTTGGCGAGTTTCGGCGAGGTTTGTGCTTGGCTCCCCTTTGGCCGAGAGGGTGAGGGGTTTAAATAGGAGAGGGTGGAAGGCCTCCCGGGGGAGTTAGGGCTTGGGATCGAGCTTGCTCGGTGAGGAGAAGATCGGCCATGGTGACCACTAGGGATGGGGCGGCTACGGCAAGTGAGAATTTCAATGTTGGCTCACATGTGAGCTCTCGGCCATGGTGTTTTCCGGCGGCTCGGTGGCCGGCCGGCCGAGCATGGGTCACCTCGGGGTCGGGTGGGTCGGGGTTGGAGGTTTGTGCGATCAATTGGCCATGGACATGTGTAAAGGCTTTGATCCAAAGTGGAATGGGGCATGGCTAGATTTGGACCTAAATGGGTCAACCCACCCATTTGGGCTAGGTGCACCACCCGAGGCCTGGTTTTGGGCTGAGGGAAAAGTGATTTGGCTCGGCATAATCGGTAGGGTCGAGTCACCATCCAAGCACGATTAGGCTTAAGCATGGTTTAGTGGAAACATGGAAGTGGTTAATCACCTTTAGGAATTAAGGAAAGAGCCTCCTCCTTTTGCCCAAAATGGCATGGTGACATGTAAAGAGGCTCTCATGGCTTGCATATGGCTTATGCATGGCTCCATGGCTCCATTTGGCTTGGGAAAAGTAAAGTCGATTTCATGGAAATGGATTTAAGGAAAATTTTGGTATTTAGGGGTGATTTGGCATGAGGCTTGATTTGGAATTATTTGATGATGAATTTAGGACTTAGGGATGATTTTAATTGAAAGTATGATGAGGGGAAATGTCATATGGGCCTTGGAAGAATTTTGGGCTTTTTTGAAAGGGTTTTAGATGGGCTTTTAAGATGGATTAGGAAAGTGGGCTCTTGAATTTTAAAATGGATTTTGGGATGAAATTTTGTAAAGAGGTTGGGCCAAATAATTATTGGGTTTAGCTCATGGATGTGTCATGAGTGACTTGAAGCAAATTTGGGGTAGTTTGGACTTGAATTGGGTTGGATTTGAATTCTTTTGGTGAATGGGCCGATGTAGGTCGAATTGGGCTAACTTGGGCCAATGTTGGGCTAGGGTTGAAATTGATGTAAAATAAATATTAAGAAATGTTTATGGGAGTGTTTCAAAGAGGTTTTGGCTTTGGTTGGGTTTTAATTTTGAGGTTTGGGCCTATTTGGGTTAGATTTGGGTTTAGGTCGAAATTGGGCTTTTTGATTTTGGGTTGAATTTGAGTGGGGTTTGGGTCAAAATCTTGGGCAAATCATGTTAGTGTTTTGTTTATGAGGATGTTAAGGAAGGTTTAGAAAAGATTTGGGGTTAATTGGAGTTGAATTGGGTTAGTTTGGGCTGAGTTTGGGTCATGGGTCCAATTTGGGCTTTAAGGCCCAAAGTGAAATTGGATCCAAATGTCAATCAAATTGGACTTGGATTTGGTCTAAATTGGTATTGGGAATGTTGAATTGAAGTTTAGAATTGAATTGGACCAAAATTGGGGTCAATTGGGTATGTTTGGTTTGACATTGGGTCCACTTTGGGTTAAAATGGGTCAATTTGGGGGTTTTGACAAAAGTAGGGTAAATTGACAAAATTGGCCCATGGTGTAGTTGGACAAAATGAAATTGGGAATATTTGGGATTTTCTGGAATTTTCTGGGAATTTTCTGAATTTTTGGATTTTTAGGCCAAGAAGGGTATTTTGGGTATTTGGAGGGTATTGGGGGGTTTTCTTGGAATTTTTGGTATTTTTGGGTATGGATGATCAATTTGAGTGATGTGGAGGTGTTTGGGATTGATTTTGGAAAATTTTAGGTAATTTGGAGATTTTGCGAAAATTTGGGTAATTCGAGGGTTTTGGGTAGGTTTAGTAGGTGTAGGGTCTAGGGGTCGAAAATTGAAAATTTGGGAAATTGAAGATTGGGTGAATTTGGGTGGGGTGAAATCATTTTGGTTGAGCCATGAAGCCATTTCAAGCCCATATGAGCCATGAAAGGACTCATTTGAGGCATTCGTTATGTTGTTCACTAACCCTCTTAGCCGAGGGCTTAGGGGTTAAGGACCATCCATGTGAATCACCTACATGAGTCGGGAGGTCGAGTTGGGTATGGGTGTGGTTTTAGGAAGTGTGTGGAAATGTAGTGTGTAAGTGTAGTGTATAAGTGTAATGTGTGTGTAAGTCGGCCCCTTCACTGGACCGGGCCGCCGGGGCGGTCCTAAGGCCGAAGAGTCCTATAGGAACTCATCCTTTAAACTTCCATATTTGATTTCGACCCTCCAGGTGATTAGGGGTCTATAGTCGAGTTTGTGGAGTTCGCGGGGAGTTTAGAAGTGGTTTGAATTTCTAAAAGGCGGGTCCCGATTCTAGTCCTCTAAGATAGTCGAAGGAAAAGCTTAAGGCTAGATCCTAGCACTAAAAGAAGAAGGGAAGACCTCATCGAAAATGAGGTCGACAAATGGACCCCGATAGGTGTGGTGAGTGACGGAGCACACCGCGCGTATTGGTGTTGACCGAGCGATCAACAAAACCAACACGGATGTCCGAGTGACGAACTTAGGACGAAGTAGAAGAGTTTCTGCTGGGGAGTGTCGAGTATATCTGCGGAACCGGAGATTTCTTGAACTCTCGGCTGGGGAAAGGAAAAGGAGGTAAATCCCAAATCACATGATGCGAGGGAATTTCGATTTAGATTTTATTTTGCTTCGATTTATGTTTTGATGTGTGAGTTTAAATTTTAGTTTGGAGTTTCGATTTAGATTGAAGTTTTGTCGAAATTAATTTGAGGGATTTGATTTGAAATGAAAATTAGGATTTTGAGGTTTTAGATGTAACATCTCCGACCTCGAAAGAAGATTGAATTGATTAGATTGAACCGTTGCAACGAGAAGATATCTCGGAGCAAAGTGGTGTTGGATGTAAAATCCTTAACCTCGAGAGTTTGATTTCGATTTGATGTATTTCATTGCGATAGGGAAAAGATCCTAAAGCGATGCGATCTTGGATGTAAAATCCTCGACCCAAAAGTTGAATTTTGATGTATTTCGGTGCGATAGGAAGAGAATCCTAAAGCGATGCGGTCTTGGATGTAAAATCCTCGACTCGAAAATTTGAATTTTGATGTATTTCGGTGCGATAGGAAGAGAATCCTAAAGCGGTGCGGTCTTGGATGTAAAATCCTCGACTCGAAAAGTTTGAATTTTGATGTATTTCGGTGCGATAGGAAGAGAATCCTAAAGCGGTGCGGTCTTGGATGTAAAATCCTCGACCCAAAAGTTTTGAATTTTGATGTATTTCGGTGCGATAGGAAGAGAATCCTAAAGCGGTACGATCTTGGATGTAAAATCCTCGACCCAAAAGTTTGAATTTTGATGTATTTCGGTGCGATAGGAAGAGAATCCTAAAGCGGTGCGAGTCTTGGATGTAAAATCCTCGACCCAAAAGTTTGAATTTTGATGTATTTCGGTGCGATAGGAAAAGGATCCTAAAGCGGTGCGGTCTTGGATGTAGAATCCTCGACCCAAAAGTTTGAATTTTGATGTATTTCGGTGCTGATAGGAAGAGAATCCTAAAGCGAGTGCGAGTCTTGGATGTAAAATCCTCGACCCAAAAGTTTGAATTTTGATGTATTTCGGTGCGATAGGAAAAGGATCCTAAAGCGATGCGGTCTTGGATGTAGAATCCTCGACCCAAAAGAGTTGAATTTGAATCGATGTATTTCGGTGCAATAAGAAAAGGATCCTAAAGCGGTGCGGTCTTGGATGTAAAATCCTCGACCCAAAAGTTTTGAGTTTTGATGTATTTCGGTGCGATAGGAAAAGGATCCTAAAGCGGTGCGATCTTGGATGTAAAATCCTCGACCCAAAAGTTTGAATTTTGGTGTATTTCGGTGCGATAGGAAAAGGATCCTAAAGCGGTGCGGTCTTGGATGTAAAATCCTCGACTCAAAAGAGTTTGAATTTGAATTTTTTGAATGAGATTTGATTTGAGATCTAGAAGATCGGATTTGAGATTTGATAGAGATTTAGAATGCGGAAAGATTGAATTTGAATTTGGAGGGATGAGTTTGAACTCGATTGAAATTTGATTTAAGATTTGATTTGAAATTTGAAAGATCAAGTTTGAAACTTGATCGAGATTGGATTTAGATTTTGATTGAGAATTTGATTTGGAATTTGTAAAGATGAAATTTGATTTGGAATTTGGAAGGATGGAATTTGATTTTGAAGTTTGGAAGGATGGAATTTGATTCGGAATTTGGAAAGATTGAATTTGAAATTTGATTGAGAATTTGCTTTGTGATTTGATTTATCATTCATGTTGATTTCGTTTATCTTTTAATGGTTCAAATTTTATTTTATTGTTTATTTAATGTTCATGTGAACTTAGTGTTTGTCATTTTTAGATTTTTTTTTAGAAAGTTTTCTTTTATTCTCTTTTTTTCTTTTACGTTTCTTTGTTCGAAGTTCATTTAACTTTAATGGCGTTTCCCGATCAATTTGCACAAAAGAGGTGAAGGCCAAAAACGTGACATGGTCACTTTCATTCCAATCATGTTGAAAATACGTCGTACAACTCGATCCGGAATATATTTCATACAATCCATGTAGACTCGAAACGGATTGTGTATGATCTTTGTTGATCCATCGAAAGAATCATCCGTCGAAAATCCATGTACGAATAGTGAGGTACATGGTCGATAACATCACCTTCCAAGCCATCCTTGGCGAGGATGCCGACTGGATGTACATTGGAGGTGTGATATTTCCCATGTAACTCACGGCTCGTAAGGCCGGAGGTTCTCTAGCTACGGATGCGGTTGGAAATGGTAAGGTATTTTCTTGTCGTCCATCCTCACGAAAGTAGCGAGATTCGCTCCACTGGCACCCCTGGTATGCGATGCTTTGCGATATACGCTCCGTTACCTTGCGGTATCATGACGGAACCCACCGGTAAAGGTATCTTTCTCGGCCCTCGGAACTTCACCGGGCTCGCTTATCCGGAGGTCGGATCCGAACATGATGTTACACTCATTCGAAAGAGACCGTGCGAAAGGTCGACGAAGTCGTGATGATCAATATGTGGGGGTATGCGGTCACTCTGTTTGTAGATGTTGATAATGCGGCTATTGGGTATGCAATCTGTCGGCAATACCCTCCATGTTATCAATCTTTTTACCATTCTCTTGATAGCTGATGGCATCGGATCTACTTGCCCATGACGGAGTATTCCGGGTGGGTTTCCCTTCCTGTCTTCAGTGAGAGTTGTAGCGGCATCCGCATTGTATTGTGATTCTTCCTTTCCACGGCATCCATCTCCGGGGTTCGAGTATGTGTTTTCCCTCGGGCGGCTCGCTCGGCCCATTCTTTTCGGATCCGGATACGGTCCACGATTCTGTCGTTGTTCATACTGCGAGAATACGTCGGTGTGTAGCTCGAGGCCTTCAGTATGTTGATTCTTCTTCCTTTAATTCTCTCGAAGTATTCGAAAGTTTTCTTTTCAACATTCTGCATCCTCTCCGGCTCGTATTCGGAATGATCTGCGGATGGCGAGGCCTTGTGACGTATTGTGGGATATATGGTTCAATCCCTTCACGTTCCCACGCATACCTCGGCTCCTCGGGGATGATGCACATCGGGACATCCCCGGGGTTGCTCTGCAACAAGGTCATGCACTGCTGGTGGTTCTATCCGGTGGCGTGGTAGCCTTCTTTCTTCGATCTTCCGGAGATTTCCACGGTTCTTTCTGTTATTCTAGGAGCTGGCCTCCTTTTTCGAGTTCTGGTGAACCGGTGTCCTTGAAATGTATGTGTCGGCATTAGCAGTGTCTCATGCGTCGGTCCGCGGCTAGTTTTGTTAACATTTTACGGATGCGGCGATTCTTATTTCTTCGTTGCGTGGCCGTGAGAGTAGCCCTCCGAACTTCTTGCATCTCTGCGGGCGCGGCGGCGACAAGCTCGCCCTCCATTGTAGTGACTACGGACTTCATTTTCTTGTCTTCTTCGGTGTTTGCTTTTCTTTTCTTGTTGTTGGATTGGTGGCTTGGGCCACCCACTTTCATCACTTGTCTGCCGGGTAGTTCTTCTCGGTTAGCTGGGACCCGAGTCACTTTCCTCGTCTCGTAGGCTCGTGGTGCGAAATGCGAGTCGATCTCGATTATCGCTCCATCTTTCACCCTCTTTTCATCGAGTGCGAGGCTTACGCCATTCTTAAAGTTCAAGACCAACCGCCCGTTCGACATTTCCCTGCGAAAAGACAAGGAAAAGGATCGAGGTGCATACTTAAGAACAAGAACATTAAGAAAATGTTTATTAAAGATACATTTTTTCATTATTCTTATATTTTGAAATTTAACGGGAATGAAGTAGGATAAGATCCGGAAAGAGATCTTGATTTGAAAAAGGAAACAAGGAAAACTTAATTATCATGATTTTATTTATCTTAGCACATTTTATTATTTTTGGGTTCGGACCCGATCACAAGTAATTACTTCACCCGTGTTTCTTAGGGATGAAGAATTCATTCCTTCGAAACATCGAGTAGCGTAATATTTTTTCGAGTATCGTCCGTTGATTGGAAGCATATGTCGTTCTCCCCGGCGATTCACTAGTGCGGTAGGAACCTCCCGAGTATCTTGCTTCGACCACGAAACGGTCCTTCCCGAGTGGGTTCAAATTTTCCTCCCATCTTGCGGTGTGCGAGAATAGGTCTCTTGAGAACGAGAACTAAGTCACCGACTTTGAAGGTTCTTGGGCGGACCGGTTTGTCATGGGTTTGAACCATCTTAGCTTGATATAGTTCTAAATGCGTTTGCGCTGCAAGTCTTTTCCCTTCCAAGCTTTCTAATTCTTCGAGTCGTAATCCGGCGTTTTCTTCGTCGTGATCTTGTTTGCGATTGCAATTCCGAGTGAAGGAAAGCTGAACCTCTAAAGGTAACCACTTGCCTCGGACCCATACACCGGAGCGTAAGGTGTAGCTTGAGTAGGGGTTACGAAGGTTGTCCGGTAGGCCATAAGGCTTCTAACAATTTCTCGTGCCAATTTCTCTTATTATCGTCCGGGGTTTTCTTTAAGATTTGAACGAGAGTTTTATTAAAAGCCTCGGCGAGACCGTTTGCTCTTGGGTAGTAAATTGTCGAGTATCGCCGGTCGATTCCGTGTCTCCCGACAAAATTGTTGATTTGTGTGCTTCGAATGCGGCCGATTATCCGAGATGATCTGCGCGGCACTCCGAAACGGTAGACAACTTGGTTCTTGAAAAGCCGTAGCACGTGGTGTGCTTTCACTTCTCTAAGTGGAGCTGCCTGCACGCTTGGAAAAGTAATGCGTAGCTGCAAGAATGAAACGATGTCCTTTTGAAGATGGTGGTTCTATCGGACCCACTATATACGTGCCCCGACATTCGAATGGCCGCGACGCGATTGTCGGGTGTAGCACATTTGGAGGTTGATGTAGAACCACTCCGTGCACTTGGCATTGGTGACGGCTCTTGGCGATTTTCATGCGGTCGGTCATCATCGAGGGCCGGTAGTACCACTAGTCTTTTAATTTTCATTTTCATCTTTGGACCCGTCAGTGAGCGCCGCGAGTCTCGAATGCACCTCTTTAACGATTTCACGGGCCTCGGACCGCTTAGGCACCTTAGCCGCATTTGATCAAAAGACCTTACGTATAATGTGTTGTTTATTAATGCGTAGGACGAGTTCTTTTCTTGATACGATGGGCCGGCGACTATCGTCCGGTAGCTTTCCTGTTTGCGGGTAGTCTCATCGATGGTGTCGCCATGATCTTACGTGTTTTTACGTCACTTCTGCTAATCGATTCTTTTTCTTTTCTTGATTTGTGTACTGTGTCTATGTCAGCTGTGATAGGACTCGACGTCCGTGAGTCGACACTTCCATCGATTCATCTTGCAAACAGGCAAATTCTTTTGCGAGACGAGCTAAAGCATCTGCTTAAAGCATTCTCTTTTCTAGGAATTTTGTAGATTGTCACATTTGGAATCCGTTCCAACAATTTGTATAGCATCTTGGAAGTCTTGTTCGAGTCTTGGTTTAAAAATTCTGTATTGTCCGGCGATCCGTTGAATGATTAACTGTGAATCCCCGTAGATGTTGATGTACGTTATCCCATTTGAATGGTTAATTCCAATCCCGTTATGAGGGCTTCGTATTCCGCTTCGTTGTTTGTACACGGTTACGTCAGTGGTAGGAGTATCTTAACATCCCCGCTCCGGTGTTATAAAGATTAGCCCGATTCTGCCTTCACGAGCACTTATCACTTGCGATTCTTCGTCTTTGTGTCTTGAAGATGCTCCGTCGAAATACAATTCCCAACGTCGATCATCGGGGTCTTCTAGGCTCATTATTTGTTCATCCGGCGGATCGTCGTTGAGAGGAGATTCGGCCGGCGAAGGGTGTCTTTGCGAGGAAGTCTGCTAAGACTTGTCCCTTTACGGCACGCGAGGCACGAAAGTTATATCGAATTGCGATAATATCATTGACCATCCGGCAAGTCTGCCGGAAAGTGTTGGACGGGTCATCGAAGTATTGCGATGGATTAAACTTCGAGATCGAGTTGACCTTATGAGAAAGCATGTAATGCTCGAGCTTTTGAGCGGCGAAGATCGGGGCCAAACAATGCTTTTCAATTGCGGGATACCTTACCTCCGTCGGAAGTAAACGACGGCTTAAGTAGTAAAGAGCATTTTCTTTACCCTCATCATTGACACTGAGCTAACGGGGCTCGAGGAGTCGTCTAGAGCCGCGGTGTAAAGTATCGCTGATGCTACTCGAGGCCAGAGGCTGCTAAGACGGGAGGTGTCATTAAATATTGTTTAATGTCTTCGAAGGCCTTCGGCATTTCTCTTCCCAAATAAATTTGGCGTCCTTTTTAACTAGTGCCGAGAAAGGTGACACCTACTGACGAGTTTGAGATAAAGCGTCGAAGATATGCCGACTTCCCTTGAAAAGATCGTAGTTGTTTTAAGGTTTTGGGAGGCGGCATTTCTAAGATGGCTTTAATCTTCTCCGGGTCGATTTCAATTCCACGATGTCGGACAACGAATCCTAAGAATTTCCGGAGGTGACGCCGAAGGCGCATTTTAAGGGATTCATCTTAAGGTTAAATTGTCTTAATCGTTCGAAAACAATTCTCAAATCATACGGGTGGTTTTCCTTTACTTTGCTTTTGATGACGACATCGTCCACGTAGCACTCGACTTGATTGTGGATGAGATCATCAAAAATTCTTGTCATTGCTCTTTGGTAAGTTGCTCCTGCGTTCTTCGATCCGAATGGCATCACCGTGTAACAAAATACTCCGATCGGCGTTCGAATCGTCGTAAGCTTTTCATCTTCGGAGCCATTTTTATCCGGTTGTATCCTGAAGATCCATCCATGAATGAGAATATTTCATGTGTCGAAGCAATATCGATCATCGGTTCTGGAATCGGTAGAGGGAATTCATCTTTTGGACATGCCTTGTTTAAATCTGCGAAGTCCACACAAATTCCGATACGACCATTCTTCTTTCGGTCGGCACCACATTGGCTAACCGAGTCGGGTATTGTTCTTCACGGACAAATTTAGCGTCTATTAGCTTTTTAACTTGGTATAACTTGTTGTTCGATTTCTAAACGCATTCTTCGGGACCTTGTCTAGCTGGAACGAAGTAGGATCCACTCCTAGCTTATGGATTGCACGACCTCTGGGGCTAATCACGGCATTTCATCGTAGCATCCAAGCAAAACGGTCTTTAAATTCCATTAATAACTTGATTATTTCTTCGGAGTCTTCTTTATTGAGTAAGGAGCTAACAAAGGTAGGTCTAGGCTCTTCACTTAGTACCCGAGTTAACTTCCGTTAACTCATCTATTGTGGATTTAATTTCCTCTTCGAATTACGGTGGAGCGTCTCCGATTTGTAAATCTTCGAGTTCGTCCGTAGTTTCCATGCGGTTTTCATTGGATTTGCGAGTGACAACCAAGCAAAATTCGGTATCGTCAGTCGACCCTGTCGTGCCGAATCCGAGTCCATACTTTGAATTGGGAGGACGGCGGAGTTATTCCATAACTTTTCAAAATGTTGTGATTGGCCTTTTGTCCATTGTCGAGGTAAGAAACCACGTTGAATTAAATTTTGAACACGGGGAGAGTACCACTCAAAAGGTAATTCCATTAATTCGATGAAGTGACATCTTCGAATTGTACATTATTTTCGGTTTTGGAGGAAGAAGCACCACGGTAGAATTTGATCGGCTTTGCACCGTCACTACGTACCTCTTTGACCTCCATACCCTCGATCTTATTAGAATGGATCGGAGTTAGGGTCATAGTATGTACGTAGTGGTTAATCTTCTCGTACATTGATTTGTATTCTTCGTTCTTTTCATCTTCGAGGGAGATCTTGTATTGCGGCTTCTTTCGACTTATTGTTGCTCGCTTCTTGCTTGATTTCTTTTCCTCTTCGAACTATCTTCCCAATCGACATTGATGGTCGGCTTCTTCGTCCGATTGTCCTAGTGTCTCTACCACGGCCTCGTCCCCGGCCTCGACCTCGGATGCGAGTTGTGGAGAAACCTTCACCATCTCGCCGGAAGGGAGTGGTGAGTGATCGTTGGACTAGAACTTCGGGTTCTTCGTTGTCCCGAACTTTCTTTGCTTCATTTGTTATGGTATCTCCGGAGAAGATTGTTTTCTTTGGCGGTGCATAATAAGTCGCATCTTCATGGACTCCAATCTCATGTACGGAGAATGGTTGTAAGTCTCCTTTGATGCACTTGTTCCCCTCCATCGTAATATTTGATGCACCGATGCGAGAGATGATGGTACCATCCTCGTTTTCATGTATCCATGGTCGGCCCGATAGAGCGTTGAACGACGTTTCGAATCGATTATATGAAATTTTGCGGTTGTCTTTGCTAAATCACCGGTCTTCATCGGTAGCGTTATTGACCCGAGGGCTCTTTCTCCTTTCCGGTTGAATCCTCTTAATAACATTTTGTCGGCCTCGAGCTCGCGAGCATCAATTTCCAAGTATGCTTAGTGTTCGAAGACTCATTATATTGATTGATGCTCCTGGATCCACCAATACTGCGGAGAGCGTAAACTTCCCGATTGTAAGCTGAAATGTACAACGGTCGGTTGTGATCTCGTCGTCCCAAGTAGTAGGTCATTGTACGTGAAGGTAACACCTCGCTGTTCCTTTAACGAGCAAACCTCATCCAAGGAATCTCCGGCCATTTGAGCTAAGCAAATTTCCGGATCAAGTAAGGCCTTGATCAGAGCTTCTCTCATCTCCTTTGATAAGATGAGAGCATCGTAGATGCTCAGTTTGGCCGGAGTTTCCTAAGATGGGCTAGCACGTTGTAGTCCACTTTGTTCTCCTGTGTCTCGGCTTCTTCTCGAATGGGTATGTCTTCTGTCAGGGTTGGTTCTTCTTGAACAACCACCGCTTTCCTTTGTCTTTTGGACCCATTCTTGGAGGTAGAACTTTTCCACTTCTTAGGTTGACTTCGTAATTTCTTCGAATCTAGTATTGAGTTTGTCGGTGTCTCCTCTCGAATCGGAATGACGGGCTCTTCCGGATTATCTTCAAAATCCGAAGGCTCTAACTCTATCGTAGCCGGAGCTCCTCGAAACTCGCGAGATAGATCCGTTGCTTGTTGAACTCTCGTAGCCTCCTTGATGGATGCCTTCTTCGTCATTTTGATCGTCGAGATCTTGTATGATTTGAGAATTGTTGTTGGTATCGAAATCGACGCCCGGATTGTCGCTAGTTACGTAATCGTTAGAAACGATCAAAACGTAGCCAATACCATCACCCTTATCATTATATGATCCCACCGAAGTGAGCGGATAATCATACGAAATCGAGAGGTTCGAGGGATTTCTCCCCGAATCGGAAACAACTATCCTAGGATAAGCGGCCCCAGTACAGCCTTAGGAGTCTCGGTCCCTCTTCTTCGTCGATTTTCTTCTTCTCTTCGATTGTCTCCTGTCGAGGTGGTTCCTCCATCGCAAGTGATAGTACCGGCTTAACGGGTCTCGAACTCCGAATTGAAGCTCGCACCGAAGCGGTTCGGATGTTGTCTAAAATCTTCTTCGAAGATCTCGTCGAGCGGTAGTCCATCCATCGTCGGTTGCATAGGGATCTATCGGAATGACGGGATCGGTTGAGATAACATTGACGGAACCTCCTTTCCGGGGTTCCTTCATGTACTCCTTCGGGATTGTTATATTTCCTTTCCGAAGGTTGTCGTTGAGCCGACTTTTGAAGGTAATGCGGTCTTACATCTTGTGCCCAAGCATCCGATGGTAGGGGCGAAAGTTGGGATCACCTTTCTTGTTGACTTCCTCCGGTCTTTTGGGCTCTGGCGGTCGGAAATCTGGAGTTTTCATTAAGCTACGGAACATCTTTGGTACTTGCTTCATTTTTGAACGGATATTCTCCGCTCGAAGCTCCCTCGATGTACGTTGCGGACGAGACGGTTGTTCATCTTGCGGAGACGACCGATAGTTTGGACCGGGGTTCTTGGTAATTTTGTTGTGGTTCTTTGCGGCCGTTACGGTGGTATTTGCATCGGTTGTTTGCCTTTGTCAGCTCGCCGCAACGACCCCGGATTTCTTTTCGAAAGTCTTCACCGGCTTACGCTTGTCAGTCTTGTCGGCAAAACTTAATTGCTTCGCCTCTTCTTGCAAGCTTCCGGCCTTGCTTAACAACTTCTCAAAAGTCTTAATAGTGAATCCCTCGAGGAGAAGTGCTTATCGGGCCGTGAATGCTTTTAAGCGAGATGCCGATCGCATGTTGTTCTTGCGGTTGTGGTTCACACTTCATGCTTAAGTTTCTCCATCGAAGTATGTAATCCACCAAAGTTTCATTCGGCCTTTGTTTCTCTACCACTAAATCACCTATAGTGATGTGGTGCTCGAGCTCCGGCAAATCGCTTAATGAAGAGGCTCTCTAGCTCCGAGAATGTCTTTACGGATCCGTTGGGTAATTCCGCATACCGGTCGAAGGCGATCCACGACGGATCGCTAACGAAGCTGTCGGAAGAGTAGCGCATCGCTCCCGCCGGCATTGCAACAAGCGGCACGAAAGTGTGCAACATGCTCGTCGGGGGTTCCGGTTCCGTCGAAGGTCTTAAACGAGAGGTGGTACGAAGCCCTTTGGGTATTGGACGGCGTCGAATTCTTCGGGTAAGGTCTACCCGTCCGAATAGATGTCCCGTTCTTCGATTGTGCTGGGGCTTCTCGCACTCGTCTGTTCTACCAAGTTCTTGATATCCTTTTCGGGGATCATACTTTGTGTTGTATCCTTTTTCAGCTGGTCATCCCCATTGACGGATGTAATTTCCTTCCCTCCGTCTACGATGTGAATGACTTACGGGGGTGTCTCTCATGTGGTTGTACTTGACTTTGGAGAGTGGCTGAAGCTATGGCCATCTCTTCCATCCTCTTGGCCATTTGAGCGATCGTGTCGTCCTTTTCTCGAAGTCGTCTCTTCATTAGTTCCGGCTCCTCTCTTTCGCGAGTCGCAGGAGCACCTTGAGAAGATGATGAAGCTCGTGTCTCAACCATGTTGATTTCTGCATATTCGTTGTCCATGAATTCCGATGAGTCGATCTCATCTCCGAACTTTTCTTCTCTTTCTTTTGCCAACCGTCGGATATCGGTTCTCAACTTTTCCATGGCATCTTCTAGCGGAGCTTTCTGTGTATCTTTGTGGTTGTCGTGCGATGGTTGCCGGGTCCTTTTTCACGAGTCCCCTTCATCGCGGTAGCACTTTCTTCGCATTCCGGCCTCCTGGCGAGACTTTCTCTCTCGAGACCGTTGTTTCGGTCTCAGTCGCCCCGTAGTGGGACGCCACACCATCCTTCTAGCAGCGAAGGTCTATGACCGGATGGTGCTATCGGCCAAATGCTTGGAAGGTGGTATCCTCCCTAATCCGTAACCACGATACTACGACGGGCGGGCTAGCCTTCATTCTCTTGCTTGGCTTTTCTATCATGACGGCGGGTTCTACTCGAGGCCCAAGACGGGATTTGGCCGGCACCCGTCCTATCCTTCGTAGAATTTCCGACACGGGGCGGCTTTTCCTTCCTTGCTAGCTTTTCTACCAAAGTTTGCGGTCGAGCGAAACGGCGTAGTTCCGGTTCTTTTCTTGCGGCTATCGTTGTAGTATGCGGGTCCGTGGTAATGTGGCGGCAATCTTTCGAACATTCTCTTCATCCTCCGCGGCGGAGAGGGGATGGAACCTGCTTCCTCCCAAAAGTGGTATGTAGTCGGGCGGTGGTGTATATTCCGGTAACGGTGTATATTCGGCAACTCGGAATTTCCTCGGGAAGGCGATCTCGGCGGCTACGGCTTCCACGGCGATCCTTCTATTTCTATTTCTTCTTTGGGTCTTCGTCGGCGACGGAATCTTCGAGCTCGGACCCGATTTCGAAGATAGAAGGTCTTACAGGAAGATCCGTACCCTCCACGGTAACGGAGTTTACCATAGTTCGGATTTCTTTCCCTTTGATTTGGCGAAGTCGGGGTAGGTGCGGAAACAACTAGACCGGTGGGGGTAGTGAGAACGGTCCTCTGCGGACGGCGGTACTCCTCCTAGTCGGGACCCTTTGCGGGGAGGAAACTCTTGGATCGACCTAAGGTTGAACTCGAGCGAGTGGTTCCTCGGCTTTAGATACCTTGTTCGTCGGTGCGAAGAGGGAGACGTCGGTGACCTTGACGTTTGTGTTTTCAAATCCTCGTCCGAATCGGATGACCCCATTGTCGGGCGGTTCATCCTTATAGACGGCGAAGTCCGATCCGTTGGTGAAGGAGAAAATCGGTTTCGGGGCTTCCATTTCTGCGAGGTAGATTCGGTTGTCGATCCCAAGTTATGCTTCTTTTCTTCAGGACGAAAAGAAAGGAATTGAAAAGAGTCCGAACTCATTCTTTGTTCATGTATTTATAAAAAGAATCATTTGTTAAAAGAATCATTTATTAGAGGGTTTGTTTATTTAGAACGGAATGTTCAAAGGTGTAGAGAAGGTAAGGAATCTGATTCAGAAAGGAAAAGAAAGTCTTAAGCAAGACTTCCCGACTCGAAGGATCATTCCTAAACTAACACCTATTGGGGGTCCACCCCACCTCAGAAATGAGGTAAAAGGATCTCGGAACCTCTCTGTTTAGGGGTGTCTAAACAGTGGCTCCTAAATCCGAGAGAATGTTGGCTATACTTGTTCAAGATAGAAATGAACATAGTATTCCAACGGAAAGAGGGGTAGTTTGTTCCATTAGGGACATGGATACACTACCGATTTTTGAAAGCAGAATTATTTGATTATAATGGAGAGAGGAATCTTCCCCAGCGGAGTCGCCAGAAATCCTGTCGGCATATTTTTAGGTCGTGTTTTATTTTGAAGAGGGGTCGCCTAACAAAATCGTCGGCGAATTTTTAATTTAATTAAAATAAATAATTTGAAAAGTAGTATTTGATTTTGAAAATAATTTTTAAACTTGAAGGTTTTAAGATATGAGATTAAACCGACCTCACATCCCAAATAGTTTATATAAACGAGCACCGCACCACAAACCGTGTATCTACCCCTAAGGATAGACACACTGCTTGATGGTGGGGCTTGATTAAATAAACTAGAAGATTAGTGACATCCGTTTGGTCTGCGAACCAATTTTATAAGCCGACAAGTTTCCCCTGCTTAATATGAAAACATTAAACGGGGTTTATATTACTCAGGTTCTTTAAAATTCCCTATAAGGGCAAGCCCCTATAGTTAATTACATCTTAAGTGACGGGAATCACCTAAGAAAACTCTCGATAATAATCAATGATTACTGCTCTCAAGAATTTCAAAGTTTAAGGTTTTCGAAGATTGAATTTTGAAGTTTCGATAGGGAATGGATCAAATTTTTGGAACATTTTGTTTTGTGAATCCAAAGGAAGAAAGGTAGGAGAAATCAACGATTCGAAGTGAACTTCGATAATTTCCCGACTATCCTATCGTTTGGCTTGAATTTAGGAAAGTCCTAATGTTTATTTAGTATTTCAATCTTGTCAATTTTAATTAATTAGGGCTTATATTTGTATGATAAAATCAAACAAATAGCTCAGAAAATGTGAGGGTTTATGTCGTATCGGACGACTACCTCGGAATCCTAAGACCGGTTAGGGCTTAATTTGCAATGCAAATGCCTAACGAAGAGTTGAGGATTTATGTTGCACTAGGTGAAGCTACCTCGAAATCCTATGGCTTTGTTGTTTCAATTCTAAGAAGAGTTTTGTTGAAGTAGACTCGGGTTTTGCGATGACGATGGTCGTGCCTGCCCACCATGCTCAGAGCTCCTTGTTGTTGCAGAGGTTTAGTTTTAGAAATCATAAATCGGGGGATGAGAGAAGTGTTTTGGTTTAGAGAAAATCTTAATTTCCAAGTGTTTTTTGTGTTTTAATTAAAACAAATCTTAAAGTTGATTATAACGACACCGGTTAAGATCCCGCGGTTCCATCCTTCCGGCATCGTTATTTTTATCGGATTCACTTAGTCCGGATGAATTTGCTAAACTCAACTGAATGAGTTCCACACTTTCATTTAGACCGTGGGAAATCCCGTTAGCAACACGTAGGTTACATCATCCGAGGTATTCCCGATCATCCAACGGGACGTTTTAATTTAGTTGCGATTGTAGTTTTGTGTTACGTTTGTGATTAAATTTTGAGTTGTTTTATCTTTTGAAATGTTGTGGCGGTGAATTTTATCTTGCAATGACTTTTAACTTAGTTTTGGTTTTAGTTTTAGGGACTATCCTAAAGGTGTGGGTTTTCATGCAACGGTTGTTTTATCATGCAAGAAAAGTAAACTGCATTTGCAATAAAGTAAATTGCAAGAAAGTAAATTGCAATAAAATAAAAGCGTACTCGGAGGGTCTTCCCGTCATCCCAAGCTGCACTTAAAACACAATTAGAATATTTAAACAAGTTCCTAGGTAAAGCTAGGGAAAGGTTATGGTTTTCTACCAAATTCCTAATCCTATGCTAGTCATCTCCTATGACGTCTAGGTTCTTTGGGTTTTGGTTTAAGGACGATTTTCTTCATCGAAGAATAATCAAATTCGATTGTTCTTAAAAATATCCTATCATATTGAGGAAGTGCTTAAGAAGGATCTTAAACATCTTTTCAATATTTCTAGAATTATTTTAAGTCCAAATGAATTTAATTATATAAATGAATCGATCGTCCGAGGTTTTCAAGTCTTGTTAACTTGCTCGGTGAACTAGGACATTTGAATATCCTATGAGTAAAGTAACACTCCATTTAATGTTTCATTTAGGAGTTACAATAATCAAAGCTTTCGAGGGTAAATTAGTATTCAAATGATTTGATTTAAGTTAAAGAGTTTAAATTTGGAATAGTGTTCGAGTTGTTTTATATTTAATTTCTTTTATGTCTTAGGTGATGTTATATTTAATTTAACTTAATTTAATTGAGTTTTAATTTAGTTTAACATAATTCAATTTAATTTGACTTGGTGTTTAATTAATTTGATTTGATTTAACTTTAATTTAATTATTTAATTTAATTTAATTTAATTTTAATTATTTAATTTAATTTAATTTAATTGTTTAATTTAATTTAATTTAATTTTAATTTAATTTAATTTAATTGTTTGATTTAATTTAATTTAATTTTAATTAATTTAATTTAATTGTTTAATTATTTAATTTAATTTAATTATTTAATTTAATTTAATTTTAATTAACTTAATTTAATTGTTTAATTTAATTTAATTTAATTATTAAATTTAATTTAATTTAATTTTTAAATTTAATCTTAATTTAATTTATCTTTAATTTACTTTATTTTTAATTTTAATTGAAATTAAGTCTTTTAATATTTTAAATTTGAGTTATCATTTTAATTAAAAATTGAGTATTAGTTGATATAATTAATTTAGGGATTTTTTAAATTAAAGAATAAATCTCTTCCTAATAAAGATCCCTTATTTTAATAATTCCAATTTTATTATTCTTCCAAATTTAATCTATTATTTAATTAAAGTTTGATCATTTTAAAATTATTTAATGGGTTTCTACCCTTTAATTATTTAAATTTCAATCATCCAAATCAGATTAGGATCAAATATTTTACTTGTTGATTTTTTATTAAACCTAAAGTTTTAATTAAGGATTAAAGATTTTAATTACCATTTTACCCTTTAAGCTTAATAATTTCATAACTCACTAAATTGAACTCAAATGAACTTGAAATTTTTATGTGACTTTACTCATATGTCAATAAAGACATGAGAGGAGAAAATGTGATTTTTCTGTATTTAATTTATTTATATAATTATTTTTGGTGAAAAATAGAGATTTTCAAGGAAAATTTGATAACATGACCAAGGGAAAAGTTTCTGTCCTTAAGAAAATTAGGGGACATTCCTAATGACCAGAGAAGCACTTGGACCAATTTTGGTGATTTTTTGAATTATATTATTATTTATTATAATTATTTTGAGTTTTGGAGTGTTAATTAATTTAAAAATAAGATAAATGTTGAAAAATGGATTTTATATTTTTCAAAAATCTCTCTGATATTAAGGAAACCAGAGAAACAAATTTTGCAATTTTCTGATTTTTCTATGATTTATAATAATTATTTTAGTGAAAATGCTAGAAAATACATTTTTTTAATTTTAAAATTACCCTAGGGCTTTAAAATTTAATATCTCACTAAATAGACTTAGGAAAAATGTGGGATTTGTTCCTAAGTGATTAAAATTCAAAATGTGACATTTTGGTGAATTTTATTATTTTTGTGATTTTTATTATTTTTTAATTATTAAAAATATTAAAATATTATTAAAAATCAACTTTTTTAGAAAATTGAAATTTTAATTTTCTTGGGTTCCCCTGATATCAGAGAGGCTCCAAAACCAATTTGGTGAATTTTAAAAAAATATTTTAAAAGTTATGAATTTTTAAAGTTTAAAATGGCTAAGTGGCTTAATCAACCCGATTAGTGGGGCTAACCAAGTCCAATTGACTTCAAATTTTTATGGTGGATTCCTCTGATCCTAAAGGTCAGTGGAGAATTGATTTCAAGTCAATTTGATGCCTGGTTAACTCTAATTAATTAAAGACCTATTTTAGGTGTTTAAGCCAATTAGGGTTAATCCGAGTGAATTAACTCAAGTCCTATTTTTCCTAGAGTTCTGCGGTCATAAGGAACATCACCAAATATTTCTAGAATTTATTTCACAACATGCTAATTTTTGGAATTAAAATACTCAAAACAACAACATGCATTTGAAAAATAAATAACTTTTCACGAGAGATGGCCTCCGACCTTGGAAAATTCGGGGAATGTTCCCGAGTTCGGAGGCTTCAAGCTCTCTATGGTCTCATGCCATGGTGAATTGTATACATGCATGGAGAATTAAATGTATGCGAGAGAGTAAATAAATTATAAAAAATAAAATACTTAATGAAATTAAATAATTTCTTTTCCACATTATTCTCCTCCGTTCACTCGAGCGAGAGGGTATTTTTATTTTATTTTTGTGATTTTTCTACACAAAGATATGGATTTTTGAAATTTAGGGAATTAAATAAATAAGAAAATACCCTAATTTTCTATTTATCCACGCGGCGCCGCGTCGACCTCGGCGGCTCCGAAACGCCGCGTGTCGCGCTCCCATTCGACGCCGCCATCCGAGTCGGCGGCCGGGCCCCGCGGTTCTCGTACCGTCTCCCGGTCCGACGCAATCCTGGCCGTCCGTGCGCGCGTGTATCGAATGGACGGCATCCGTTCATCGTCCCCGAGTGTTCTCGCCCGATAGCCGTCCACACTAAATCCCTAATATCTCACTCGATACTCAATGGATTTTTATGTTCTTATGCTTCTATGGATTCGTCTTGAAGAGACGAACACATCTATACGGCTAACATGCATTGGAACTAAGGCATTTGAAATAGAGAATCTTCAAAAGCTCGGGATGAAGAGTTAGCTCATACCTTGGCTCAGAGAAGTGTGGCTTCAATCTGAGAGTTGTTGCACCTTCGATTGGGTCCTAGCAAACTCCAGATGAAGTCTCCTGGTCCAGTGAATCGTCTAGCTATGAAAGTGACCACGGCCGATCACAAAGCTTGGAGGCCTGGAGCAACTAGGTGGCTCTGGAGATGGGGCTTTCGGTGGGAAACTTCTCCTCTTGGTCCGGTGAAGGTGTAGGACCGATCGATTTGAGGATTGGCTCACTGTGGCAAAGTGTCCCGGTTTTGGGTGGAATTTCGGTTGAGAAATTGGGCTCTGTTGGTGGGGATTAGGGCAAATTGACACCGGGGATCAAGCTGCTCTCGGGATGGTGAAGGGTTTGAAACAATTTTGGCGAGTTTCGGCAAGGTTTGTGCTTGGCTCCCCTTTGGCCGAGAGGGTGAGGGGTTTAAATAGGAGAGGGTGGAAGGCCTCCGGGGGAGTTAGGGCTTGGGATCGAGCTGCTCCGGTGAGGAGAAGATCGGCCGTGGTGACCACTAGGGATGAGGCGACTCGGCAAGTGAGAATTTCAATGTTGGCTCACATGTGAGCTCTCGGCCATGGTGTTTTCCGGCGGCTCGGTGGCCGGCCGGCCAGGCATGGGTCACCCTCAGGGTCAGGTGGGTCAGGGTTGGAGGTTTGTGCAATCAATTGGCCATGGACATGTGTAAAGGCTTTGATCCAAAGTGGAATGGGGCATGGCTAGATTTGGACCTAAATGGGTCAACCCACCCATTTGGGCTAGGTGCACCACCCAAGGCTCGGTTTTGGCCGAGGGAAAAGTGATTTGGCTCAGCATAATCGGTAGGGTCAAGTCACCATCCAAGCACAATTAGGCTTAAGCATGGTTTAGTGGAAACATGGAAGTGGTTAATCACCTTTAGGAATTAAGGAAAGAGCCTCCTCCTTTTGCCCAAAATGGCATGGTGACATGTAAAGAGGCTCTCATGGCTTGCATATGGCTTATGCATGGCTCCATGGCTCCATTTGGCTTGGGAAAAGTAAAGTCGATTTCATGGAAATGGATTTAAGGAAAATTTTGGTATTTAGGGGTGATTTGGCATGAGGCTTGATTTGGAATTATTTGATGATGAATTTAGGACTTAGGGATGATTTTAATTGAAAGTATGATGAGGGGAAATGTCATATGGGCCTTGGAAGAATTTTGGGCTTTTTTTGAAAGGGTTTTAGATGGGCTTTTAAGATGGATTAGGAAAGTGGGCTCTTGAATTTTAAAATGGATTTTGGGATGAAATTTTGTAAAGAGGTTGGGCCAAATAATTATTGGGTTTAGCTCATGGATGTGTCATGAGTGACTTGAAGCAAATTTGGGGTAGTTTGGACTTGAATTGGGTTGGATTTGAATTCTTTTGGTGAATGGGCCGATGTAGGTCGAATTGGGCTAACTTGGGCCAATGTTGGGCTAGGGTTGAAATTGATGTAAAATAAATATTAAGAAATGTTTATGGGAGTGTTTCAAAGAGGTTTTGGCTTTGGTTGGGTTTTAATTTTGAGGTTTGGGCCTATTTGGGTTAGATTTGGGTTTAGGTCGAAATTGGGCTTTTTGATTTTGGGTTGAATTTGAGTGGGGTTTGGGTCAAAATCTTGGGCAAATCATGTTAGTGTTTTGTTTATGAGGATGTTAAGGAAGGTTTAGAAAAGATTTGGGGTTAATTGGAGTTGAATTGGGTTAGTTTGGGCTGAGTTTGGGTCATGGGTCCAAATTTGGGCTTTAAGGCCCAAAGTGAAATTGGATCCAAATGTCAATCAAATTGGACTTGGATTTGGTCTAAATTGGTATTGGGAATGTTGAATTGAAGTTTAGAATTGAATTGGACCAAAATTGGGGTCAATTGGGTATGTTTGGTTTGACATTGGGTCCACTTTGGGTTAAAATGGGTCGATTTGGGGGTTTTGACAAAAGTAGGGTAAATTGACAAAATTGGCCCATGGTGTAGTTGGACAAAATGAAATTGGGAATATTTGGGATTTTCTGGAATTTTCTGGGAATTTTCTGAATTTTTGGATTTTTAGGCCAAGAAGGGTATTTTGGGTATTTGGAGGGTATTGGGGGGTTTTCTTGGAATTTTTGGTATTTTTGGGTATGGATGATCAATTTGAGTGATGTGGAGGTGTTTGGGATTGATTTTGGAAAATTTTAGGTAATTTGGAGATTTTGCGAAAATTTGGGTAATTCGAGGTTTTGGGTAGGTTTAGTAGGTGTAGGGTCCGGGGGTCAAAAATTGAAAATTTGGGAAATTGAAGATTGGGTGAATTTGGGTGGGGTGAAATCATTTTGGTTGAGCCATGAAGCCATTTCAAGCCCATATGAGCCATGAAAGGACTCATTTGAGGCATTCGTTATGTTGTTCCTAACCTCTTAGCGAGGGCTTAGGGGTTAAGGACCATCCATGTGAATCACCTACATGAGTCGGGAGGTCAAGTTGGGTATGGGTGTGGTTTTAGGAAGTGTGTGGAAATGTAGTGTGTAAGTGTAGTGTATAAGTGTAATGTGTGTGTAAGTCGGCCCCTTCACTGCACTGAGGCCACCAGGGCGAGTCCTAAGGCCAAAGAGTCCATAGGAACTCATCCTTTAAACTTCCATATTTGATTTCAACCCTCTAGGTGATTAGGGGTCTATAGTCGAGTTTGTGGAGTTCGCGGGGAGTTTAGAAGTGGTTTGAATTTCTAAAAGGCGGGTCCCAATTCTAGTCCTCTAAGATAGTCAAAGGAAAAGCCTAAGGCTAGATCCTAAGCACTAAAAAGAAGAAGGGAAGACCTCATCAAAAATGAGGTCAACAGTAATATCATAAAAAATATGTATAAAAATATATAAAAATACTATATATTTTTGGTGTATCAAGCTCCACTTCCAAGGGTCCCGTATCATCCTATCGAGCCTTGCCACTTGGGCTCGACTTCTAGGGGCATGGTAATTCCCATCTATTTTTGCCTCTTGGGCTCGATTTCTAGGGGTAAGGATGAGGACCTCGTCTGCCTCTTGCCCACAAGTGGACTTTCTACACAAAAAATCTTTCGTGGGAGAATAAGAAAATTTTATTATAATGATAGTTTAAGGCAACATGGAAATTTTGTTAGAATAAACTTAAGAGTTTATATGCCAGTCTTTTACTCGAATAACATAATTTAGAGTAAGTACTTATCATTTGATAACCTCGATGATTTTCTTCTGGCTCCCATCAGCTCATTTTTGTAAGTAGTGACCCAAGTGATCTTGGTTAATCAGAAGTTTAAGTCCTTGCTTCAATTGAAAATATTTTTCTATTAAATGCTCTTTCATTTGGTAGAAATGACAATATTGAGATTGGTCTCCACCATCTAGATTTTTTAGTGGTCTTAGCCACTTGATGACCTTTTCATCATTGATGTCCATTAAGATGTTGACATGTGATATGTTGAGTGGCGTGTATTTCTTTTTCTGATCATAGCTCAAAATTCCTCTGTGGTTTGAACTTCTTTTGCTGTGAGATTTGATTGCTATCCCCAGCTTTATTCTTGCACTTGCCCCTCAATCACCCTAATTATTCCTTGTGTGCAGTGATGGCCTCGTCTGTAGAGATTTGAGCTTCGATACGATAGATAAAATAGACATAAGAGAAGACTATCTCGCGCATAAGTGATGAGTAAAAGGGTCATGGGCGGATCTCTCCAAGTAAGACTCCTATTAGTAACTCTGGATCCACTCCCATAATCTGATGGGCTTCAGTGGAGAACTTGCAAAAGTATCCCTTGAGGGATTCCCCCTCATTTTAATGGACTTATGATAAGCGGGATGAGTCTTTGATGATCATTCTATTTATTATGAATTGTATTACTAATAGTATGACAAGCTCATTGAAGGTGTTGATGGTGCCCGGGGAGGGAGTATAATCATGTGCAAGCTTAACCCTTGAGAGTCACAGTGAACACTTGATAGAGAAGTGCATCAGAGGCATGATGAACGTGCATGATAATTCAATAAAGGTCGACATGGTCGCGTGGGTCAGTTACCCCATCGTAGGCATTGATTTTTTGGAGTTTGAAACCCAATGCGATAGAGTGTCGAAGAATAGTGTCTGCCAACAGAAAGGATTCTTAGAAGTTTAAATGAGCGGGGAAGTGTTCCCTTTTATCTAAAGGGAAATCTCCCAAATTAAACGTCATAGCTCATCATGGATGATATCAGTAAAAGTGACAGTAAGTTTGGGTGGTGTCAGGTGAGCTGCATGAGACATATGAGCCAAACTTGTAATGTAGAGAAGATCGACATCCAGTCTCAATAGAGGAATGGTTTTTTCATTAGGAGAAAAACTAGTTGTGGGGTATTTCTTATTGAATGTTGAATTGGTGGTGAGTATGCTCCATTGGGTTACAATTATCGCTCCCCACGTAAGAAATGAAGGATCTCATGTTGAGACTCCATCCCACGTACTCAGTCTTCCATAAAATGACCTAACAAACCTTAGTCAGCGACAAAATGCTTTCCAGAGTAGGAAGATGCAGCGGTCTGATACTCTTAGCTCCTCAACTATCTTCTGGAATGATTGGTGTTGGAGCGGAATGTTCCATCATTGAGTGTTGTGCGTAGTGGCCACACAACAATTCTTGCAAGTATTTTAGTAGTGAGAATACCTGTTCCTACAGGCAGTGCCAAACTGATGCATTCTAGAAAAATCACTGCTGTAGAGTAATGAATTATCATCTCTGTATTGCACGAGAATTCAATACACACTCAAATAAAAGAAACGACTAGCAGAGACACCGGAAGCTTTTATGTGGAAAACCCATAAAAGGGAAACCTTGGGGTTTGGGCTTGTTGAAGAAATCCACTATATACCAGTGATTATAGGTACTGTAGCTCGTCCCACAGGCAAGAAAATAGTTGAACACTCTTTGGAGTTACAATAATCGTGCATGGATGAACTTGTTGTAAGAAGTGGACGACAACCAATGGTGATAAACGACGATCTGCAAGTGGTGGTTGACATAGTTCAGTAGTGGTCGGCGGCGGTCGACAGGTGTTGGTCGACAACAGTCGGTAGGTGGTGGTTAATGGTGGTCGGTGGTGGTCGACGGCGGTAGGAGTTGTGCTAAAATTCAGCTCTTTCTCAAAACTTCAAGCCCTCGTCTTCAAGCCTCCCAAGTGCAATTATTGTAAGAATATGAACTACTTTAATCGGACTATCCGGAGAGCTTCCTTTGATATATGGCATTTAATGGATATTTAACTGTTTTAATGATTTCATAATTGAGCAATCTTAGGCTTGTTGGATTTGTCTCATCAAGACGCTCGATTCGACTATAAGCTCGCCATATTTGGCATCCGTTTGATCTTCCAAATATGTCCGGAAAACTTTCAAAAACTGTTTTATGTTTTGATTGGGGCTTGATTTGAATCAGAATGGACCAACTGTGGTATCATTGGGTCCGTCTCATTGAGCCGGCCAGCTTAACTATAAGTTTTCTGAAAACATAGCACTGAAAGACTTTTAATCAAAGTTTGAATATTTCTTGCTCAAAAGATTGCATCGAGATCCATGTCATACATTCAAATTCATGCTGAATATTAGATATTTGTTGATGATGTATCAAGCTCATTCATTTATAAGCTCATTTATTTTTGAAAGTGCAACAAATAGCTCATTTATAAGCTCAATAAAGCACTTTCGATTTGAAAATAAATAGCTCAACAATGCTATTCATTATTTTATTCAATATATCTTATTTAGTTAAAAAATAAATAATATCATAAAACTAATTCTAATTTGCTCAATAAAGATTACTTGAATAAAAATTAAGTTGCTTGATAATTTACTCATTAAACTGCTCCATAATTACTCGATTTTCATCATATGAGAAGAACACGAACCAAACTCAATCAGAAATTAACTTTGAACATAAACACAACTAGATTAGAGGTCCACCTCGCGAGCTCGAGCTCAAATTTTATAAACAAATTTAGTCTTGAACACAATCTCAAAAGCTCAAATTGAGCTCGAACTTGACTCAAGCTAACTTCATAAACATGCTTGAGCTTGAACACAGCCCTGGCCGACTAGGTTTGATTCTTTTGCAGCCCTACTACCAGTCTGTCCGCTCGACTATCCGCTCGACTAGAGAGAATTTATCTAGTCATCAACTAATTTAAGTGTGTCAGGCAAAGTCGTCTATAACAATTTCAAAGTTGATTTCTTTAAGTCAGCAAGATTGACTTAGCCAATTTGCCCAACGATGGAATAATAGCTCATATTAAAAGCCGATTAACCTGATCAGATATTTAGGTTATTAATTAAGCTATTTTTTGTACAAAATGTTGTGCTATGAATTAAGCTATCTTTTCTAAATTAAAAGTATAAAATTTAGTCAACATAAAAAAAGAAACAACAATAAATATATGAAATTCTAAGATTGATATATCCATCTTGTAATATTCTTGTAATATTGATTAACTAACAAGAATAAAGATCTCATCCATCCAAATCAATATTTTAAATTACTATAAATGAGATATTACAAATCAAAATACTCTCCTAAAGCTAGTAAATATATCCTTTCGCTCCGTAGGAATATATTTTTCCTTTCGAAATAATCATCATAATCTTCCCAATAGGACAACTGGCTGTAGGTTTTCTCATAAAAATTACGCCAATCTCTTCTCCAAACTTGCAACTATGCTATTTATATAACACATAAGATTTGCCTCACAAAGTTTAGAATTACAAATTCATACTAATAAAATCAAATTTAAGAGCCTCATCAAAAATACAATCCCACCTACCTTAAGTACTTCAACCTGCCTCAGAAGACTAATCACCATTCTAAGCATTTACTAAACCCTAAATTTCCTTCTGAGGCTTTTCAGGTTCCTCCTTCTCTGGATCTTCTTCTTCTTCCTCTTTTTTCTCTCCCTCTTCCTCTTCCTCCTCATCTTCCTGTGGAGGATCAGCTGGCAAAGGAGTGGGGAGTGGAGTCTTCATCGGGCTGAATTTTGGAAATATATCTGGTCTACGTCCAGGCTTTGGTCTCTCCCATTCCTGCAAAAACGAAGATAGATTTGAATCATGCTCCATTTAGTTTTACTGATTATAGAAGATGATGGATGGGGGGCAGCTCCTTAGATATGAAAAAATGGCATGTAACTATGTATAATATAAAAAATTAACCTTGGAAACTTTGGAAGATTAACATTTATACCACTCAATTCTTAAGCATTTACATATCTAACAATTAAAGTTCAATTTTTACATACATGCCACTTTAGATGTGCATGAAAAGATGTAATTTACCTTTTAAAAAGTGAAAATGGTGATATAAAAGATTTGGGCGGTATAAATGTAAAAAGTAAAATTTATGTGTTATATAAATACATAAGCCCTTGACTATAAAAGATGTTTATCCCATTTTTCAAATGTATTCAAAATATTTCTAAGTATGTTAATTTTAATCCAACCTTTCCTAACAACTCTCATATTAATTTTATTTACACAGTTCATTGGTAAAATTTTTGTTATTCTTTGTAAATGCCCAAATACCATAATTCTAACGTTTAATAGCTTAAAAAAGTGTAGGTCATGGCTACACACTACTGAATTTTGTAGAGAAGGGGCATGACTCGTTGACATTTTAAATGCGCATGGGCATGCTTTAGCCTCTAAGCATAAGGTTCTATAAACATAAAGAACATATAAATTTTTCCTAATGATTGAATGTTCATTAGCCGCTAGACTAAAATGTTTAGATACCTTGAAACGCCAAAAAATGGTGGGTTTCACATACATACCACTCAATTCCGATGTATTTACGCATCTAAAACCGAAATTTCAATTTTTAGATGCATGCCACCTTATCTATGCATAAAAAGGTGTATTTCACTTGATATGAAGGATTTAGGTGGTAAAAGCAAAGTTCAAGTGTTAGATATGTAAAGACATAGGAATTGGATGATATTATTTAAATGCCACTCCCTCAGAAAATAAAAGTTGATCACACCATAATGCACCAAAAAGTTTCAACTCACATGAGACAACAACTAAGAAAAACAAAAAAATGCAATGGGGGAGACGACTGCAAGAGAAATAAACATAATTTTCTCATCATTACTAACAATAAGTCATGATATGTTCCACAAAATATTTAGTCGATTACCTAACACAACTCTCTACCTTTTCGCATCTGGGGCTGGGAAAGTATTATATGATGATCCAGTTTGGAGAGCAAATGCTTTAGATTCAACTATGTTAAGAAAGATAAAGGTAGACCTAAAAAAATTTGGGTATATTGTATAATAAATGATCTTAATTTATTAGAATTAAATGAAAACACTCAATAGTACACAATGAAAAAAAATGATTCATATAGCCGACCCCCACTTAAGTGGGAAAAAGGCTTGTAGTAGCTGTTGTTGTACTAACAACAAGTCACCATACAGCAAATATCAAATTATTAATTG
Source organism: Papilionanthe hookeriana x Papilionanthe teres (assembly GCA_022702705.1). Taxonomy (NCBI): domain Eukaryota; kingdom Viridiplantae; phylum Streptophyta; class Magnoliopsida; order Asparagales; family Orchidaceae; genus Papilionanthe; species Papilionanthe hookeriana x Papilionanthe teres. The sequence continues at coordinate 157,529,474 of CM040422.1, read as the reverse complement.
ATTTCAAGAAACTGAAAAAGAATATTTCATCAAAACATAACACTCATGCTTAACTAATGCTCTTCAAATGATCACCTTTTAGCTCTTAAGAGGGCTTCCATCATGTATAAGATGGCACAAGAGATTTCTGCCGGTTACCTATGCGTCAGAAAAGTATATTTCTACCGTAGCCCAATGAATTAAAGAAAAGGGCATTTGCATACATACCACCCAATTCCTATATATTTACATATACAACACCTAAACTTCACTTTTTACATTTATACCACTCAAAGCTTTCATATCATATCAAAAAATACCACGATCTTACCTTTTAAAAGGTGAAATACACCTTTTCATGGATAAGTAAGGAGGTATGTACGTAACCATTGAATTTTAGGTGTTAGATGAGTAAATACATTGAAATTGAGTGGTATGTATGTAAATCTTCCTTGAAGAAAAGAAGTACATTATAAGTTATAATGCAGATTTCAATAGATTGGCGATTAATGTGGCACAATTCCCAAGTTATTCGTGGAGGAAGAAGAGAAATGCAAGTAGCACATTTAGTTGGCAATTTGAAATACTAAGGGTGCATCATGTAATTACACGCAAGAAGAATGATGTGAGGACATTAGCAACTCTGTAAACAGAGATAATCAAATTCAAATAGCAGCACACGGGAAAGGAGCTTTTCACAGCATCCACTCTGCTCACATAAGAATCAAAGTTCACCTTCATTGAATAAATAAAGCAGCAATCTTGTTATTGGCTCAGGTCTCGATCATCATGGCGCTTGTGCAAAGCCATCAGTTCTTCTACATCTGCCATTAGCCCGTGCTGTTGATGTGGATTGAGTAGCCTTATAAGACTGAATTATTGACTTAATTCGATATATTTTCTCATCAACATTAAGTTTAGTCCACCATTTGAGCAAACATTATCTGAATATTTTCTTAAGATTGTAGTCCAAGCTCAAACCCAAAGAATTTGACAATCTATAAAAAAATAAACTAAATTTTCTTGAAATAATTTCTTCGGATCAACGCTTCTTTTTTTAGAAGAAGCTTCAACCCATTCAGTATAACAATCTTTTAATGTTTCGGGAAGAACGTCAAGATTCATCCTGAAATATCACCATCATCTGTAGAACGAAGCTAATAGTCTATTTAGTTATAATTATGAACTAAGAATGTTTTTGTAAATGGATTATAAAAAATAAAGCTTTCATCATTACTTGTACATAATTCCAGTAATTAATAGCAATTTTATGTTGTAAATTTGTAGTTAAGTAAATAAGTCTTTCTTAGAATAAAGTTAGACCTCAATCCTTGGAATGAAGTTAGACACTAGTCTTTATGATGAATAATTTTTGAACAATGCATTACTGTAAAAAAATAGTACGTGTTGCATCATCTTTAGTATGCACAAAGGTGACACACTTTAGCTGAATTAAAATTTTTTCATAAGTTTCTCTTGTAAAAGATTCTAAAGGAAATGTCTTAGTTCTTTTTTTAAATAAGATTTTTATATTATTTATGTGAAAATATTCAGGATTGATGTCAATGATATTTACTACTTTAAGGGAAAGCGTAGCTTAGTAGATGATGACTCTCCTTTTCCTATATTAGAGGCAAGGACAACAGCTTTTTCATAATGATATTCATCCAGGTCAATTGAAATGCGAGTAGTGGTTGAATTAGTAATATGATTTTCTCTCCCTAGCAAAAGGAAGTGCCACCTCTAAGTCCGTGACTCAGTGCTCTTATTATTATTATTGTTATTATTATTATTATTATTATTATTATACCAGAGAAGTGGGGTTTATTTCATCATCGTTCAAGTTAGTAGGCCTGTGTTCTCGGGTTTCCATATTATATACCGTTACAATAGAAGAATCGTTCAAATGGGTTATTTCCTCAAGACTACTGAGTTTAGTCAACATAATATAGAATTTAATGCCCTTCAAACACATAAGCAGGACTTACACCTAAATGCGACAAAAAACTTGAGAATTCTGAAAAAAGAGAAATAAGTGCATACAGAATAACATGACTACCAGAAGTATTCTTGCATAATAACATTACTACAATCTAAAGATTTATAAGAGCACTGAAGCTCTAACCTCACTATTATCATAATATTGTTACTTCAGAAATTTGTGCAGAATATTATTAGACAAACTTATTGATTAGAACTCTCTATTGCTCTCTATATAGATTTGTATTTGAATTCTAATACAAATTCTTCTATTCTTATTAGAGCCTCCTCCATGAGGCATAGTCAATTAACTAAAAATGCTGAAATGATAGCATACGCTCTTAATGAGAAAGACTTAGATAGATGTTCATTCCTAAAGTAGATACTTCATTTATCTGCAGAATAGGAACATTTGATTTCAAAGGAAAAACATCTATTAAGACTGTAAAACAATTGATTACAATAGATCGGGTTGTTAAAATTATTTATCTATTAACATATGAAGACTTGCATAGATATATGCTAGATTTCAATTATATTCATATCGGTCTCATTCAAATTACATTCAAACCACTCATCTTAAAATGTTTAAATGCATCACTACTTCTTTTCTGAGAAATGATAGATGTCGTAACCGGGGTTCAATCTTTCCTGGGTGTCATTGAAACTAGTTTGTACCACGGGCAAGTTTATTTCAATAGTTTTCCGAATTTAAGTTTATCTTTGATAGATGTCAACCTCATTGAAGCTATCAAACTTCAATTCCAGTTACATGGTTATGATTTCCTCCCAAATCAGAAACAATAGTTTTGGTATTTAGAATTCACTTTCGAATCCTAATACTTCAAACTCTAATATTAGAAAGGCAGTTCAACCAATTGAAAGAACCACTTTAATTTAAACCAACCACTTGGCCTCCCATGATGCCACAAATAGAACTATTAAATGAAACGATGAAACCTTCCCAGAGTCATGGACTATTCAATCAGCTTCAACTTCAAAGCCAATTATAAATTAAAATATTGATCAGATAATCCAACCATCTGATGGAGATATGAAAATTAGATTAAATCCTAAAAGATTGATAACAATTCCTAGAATATTGATCCCATCTGAAAATTATGTTAGCTCGTCTTCTTCTCATGAAGAAGAATCAACAGAAGCTCTTCAGACGAATAGAAATCTAAATGTTCATTCAGTGAGAGAAAATCGTTCTCCTAGTCTCACTCCTGAGATGAGTTTACTTTTTAATGAATTACACCCCAGAGAGTAATGTGAGGGCTATTCTCCTTCGAGAATATCAAATTTGATATAAAAACATTAGACAGTGGTATTGAAAGAATACTGCTGAAGCATTTCATCTTAAAATATGTGAAGTATATTTAGAAGACATGCTTAGAAGAAATAAATAAGGGAAATGTATAATTTAATTTGTTCCTTCGTTCACTCAGCATTATACTAATCAACCTCAACTCGCAATGATTAGTAAAAAATATTAAAATGAATAAGAGGTAATTGAGTCAGTATATCCTCCCTATAAGGCTAACATTAGTAATGATAACTTGAAAGCCTTGAGATCACAGCCTTCGAAAGAATCAACACTAATGCACCAACAATAAAAAGAAATTTATTACTACGGTACAATAATCAAATTTTACTAACTGTACTATACAAACAATTATTGAGCATTTATTTCGGATTGAACATAAATTAAATCAACTTTTGAAAAAAATCAGGGCGTCAAAGGTCAATTCCTGAAAAAGGTATAATCTTAGAAAAAGGGAAAATCTACTATCTCTATAATAAGGCAGCCTAGCATTCAACCTCACCTAAACTTGATCTCAATATAGAACCAAGTAATAAAGATCTAGAAAACTTCCTTTCCAAATGGAAAGAAAGATCTCTAATAATTATGGAAGAAAATTCAGAAAATTCAGAAACTGAAGATGAACTCTCTAACAATCAGGCTAATGACTTAGCTGAAGTTTTTCAAAACCTTCAAACTAATAATTATTTGTAAATTAATAAAATAAATTATTCAAAAAAGCCTCTTGAAAAACATTATTAGACTTATCCTCCTCCCATGGATGTTAACTCTAGTGAAACTTCTAATGGACATCAAAAGACATACAATGTCGTTGGTCTATATACTTGGAACATAGATGGCTTTAGTAATCATAAAATCCGTAAAAAAATTCACCAAATGATGGCCTATGCTACCATGGAACAAGCCAGGCGATATGTCTCTCCCCTGACAGATACGAAGATTGTCAGTGGATTCACAGGTATACTTAAGAGTTAGTGGGATAACCTTTTGACTGGTAATTAGAAAGAAGATACTCTGAGCGAAAAAAGTATAGAAGATCTCTCAAAACCAAATGAAGAAGCAGTTTTTACTTCAATCACTGCAATTTTTGAACAATTCCCTAAAAATGTATCAGCCAAAGGAGAAAGAACCAAGTCTCTTCTCCAAAAGTTAAGATGTCCTTCTCTCACTTTAGATAAAACAAATATGCCCTCTTAACTAGAGTTATGATGTTATCTGATGCCAATTTATTTCATTGGAAACAAAAATTTATAGAATGATTACCAAATCTATTTGCAAAAAAGGTAAAAAGAAACCTTTGAAACCCACAAATAGGTGATATTCCCGTATGATATATGTACATATGATAATCTCATAACAACATGTGTTAAAACTAGTCTCGAGCTTTGTGCTGATATTAAACTTAATAATTTGCTCAAAAGAAAATAGCTAACTGTGAGAAAACAATTACGAAAGTTCTGTGAACAATTTGCTTGTACATTCCCATAATTGTTCCCTCTCAAAAAGAAAGGAGAATTATTTCTAAGAAAAATAAACGAGAAAAGAAATAGTGCTCTAAAAAGATAAACTCGCTTCTAAAGATTAAAAAAAGAAGATAAAAAATAAATATTATAAGAATGGACAATTAGGTCACTATTCCAATTGCTGCACTATCAAGAAAAAACTTAATGAGCTTAAAATCGATGAAACTATATGTCAAACTGATGAAGATTTTATTATCCGACTCAAAATCCTCTTCATCTGAGGAAGTAATTTATGAATCTTCATTCTCAATCAAAGTTGTTCTATTGTTCGTCAAGGTTGAAACAATTCAAATTATTATAAAATATTGTTGAATGTCATGATTCTTTACCTTGATAGATCAACAAAAGGAATAAATTATAAAAATTCTTCCACAAATTAAAGCTATTCCTACTAGAAATAAAATTAAATTTTCAAAAAAAGAGAATAGTGCAAATATAGGCAACAATTTTCCTATATACTCTTTAAATGAAATATATAAGAAGGTTGTTCAAAAATAAGTCACTATTAATGATCTTAAAGATGAAATTAATCACTTAAAAAATAAAATTAAGATCGTTAAGAATGACAAAAAAAATAATGAAAGAAAAATGGATATTGAAACAAAATAATATTAACAAGAAAAAATGAATGAAATGTTCCTTCAGAATAATTTCTTCAATCAATTCAGAAAGCTATGATGCATAAATGTTGTGCCTCTATTACAATAATTATTAATAAAAAAATATATTTTATCCAACTTAACAACACTTATTTATAATGGTGTTGATATGAATTATATTCAAGCACACATTCCTTCTAAATATTTTGAAAAAACAGCTCAACGGTTAACCTCTGCTAATGCTGACTGAATCCAGATTAAATATAAAATTTCAAATGCAACATCTGTAAATCATATATTTATATTATTACTCAACTTTTAAATGTTAAAAATCTTATTTAACAAATCATATTGGACATTCTTTTTTGTGACAAATGATGTTGATTTAAAAAATTGATCAAAATGGATTTTTGATAAATTTCTTATTATTACTGACCCTTAAGAAATGATTATTAATGAAATAAATAATATTAAAAATAAATCTTTACATATTAATTATTTAAAAGAATTTTTTTGAAAAAAATGTAAAAACTCAACTTAATTATCAAAATATTCCATTGAACTATTAGAAGATTTCCAACAAAATATTTGAGAATATCCCATTGCCTTTTATAATAAAAAAATTTATAGCGTTGCCTTGTCATATATTGAAGGGTTTAATGAAATGGATATATCAACGAAAGCAAAACCTTGTAAAATAAATGATTCTTATCTTGCATTATACAAGTCACAAATATGTGATCTATTTTCAAAAAGGTTTATAAGAAACTCTTATTTTTCTTGATCATGTACTGCATTTTATGTCATGAATGCAAGAAAAAAATAAAGAGGAAAAGCTAGGCTAGTAATCAATTATAAGCCGCTAAATAAAGTCCTCAAAGGATTAGATATCATATCCCTAATAAAAGTGACTTGCTTAATAGATTATATAAAGCTCATATCTTCTCCAAATTTGATCTGAAATCTGGCTAGTGACAGATTCAAATCAAAGAAAAATAAAAATATAAAGTAACATTTACAGTACCATTTGGGCATTTTGAATGAAATATCATATCATTTGGTCAGAAAAATAGCTCTTCTGAATTTCAGCATATTATGAATGATATATTCAAAGATCACTTTGAATACAACACTATTTATATTAATGACATCCTGGTGTTTTCCAAAACTCCTTAAAAACACTTTAAGCATTTTAAAATTTTAAATGGATAATTCAGCAGCTGTTTTAATCATTTCTGCCCCAAGAATTAAATTATGTCAGACTGAAATAAACTTTTTGAGACACAATATATCTAAGATTTCTTTATTCCTATAAATAGAAGTATTGAATTCGTTGATAAATTTTCGAATCAAATTATAGAAAAAAATTAGCTACAACGATTTCATGGAGCTTTTAACTGTGTAGCCAATTTCTATAAAAATGTAGCAGTTGATGCTGCCCTCTTCTTTGACAGATTAAAAAAAATCCTCCTCCGTGGACAGATATCAATACTTTCATAATCCAAAAAGTTAAGCAGAGTTAAAAAACTTCCATGTTTAACTCTTGCTAATCCCGATTTATTTAAAATGTCGAAATTGATAGCTCTAACTTAGGTTACCGTGACATCTTAAATAAATTAATTCCTCCAAAAAAAGAAAAACTAATTTGTTTTACTAATTTGTTGATATTGTTTTATTTAAATAACAATCATTCTTTCATTAATTTTTTTTATCATTATTATTAATCTTAGTTTCATTTTTTTAACTGATTAAGTTCAGCTTTAAAATCATTAATAATGACTTCTATTTATTTTTCAGCAACTTTCTTATATATTTCTTTTAAAGAGTATATAGAAAACTTATTGCTTATATTTACACTATTCTCTTTTTTCTGATTATTAGTTAAAAAAATACCCCACTAATCCTTAAGTATACTTGTGAATCCACTGACAATCATCCTAGCTGCCAGTGGAGAGGCATATCGCTTGGTTTGTGTCATAGTAGCGTAAACTATTATTTGGTAAATTTCTTCAAGGATTTGATAATCACTAAAGCTGTCTACTTTCCAAGCAAATAACCCAGTAGCATCGTATGTCCTTTGATGTCTATTAAGAGTTTCAACAAATTTAACATTCATGGGAGGAAAATATATATAAAAATATTTTTCAAGAGGCTTTTTTGGATAATTAATTTTATTAATTTCCAAATAATCATTAATCCAAAGGTTTTGAAAAATTTCAACTAAGTCACTAACCCGATCGTTAGAGAGTTAATCTTCGATGGATGTTTTCTCCATAGTTGTCAGAGATCTTTCTTTCCATTTTGAAAAAATGTTTTCTAGATCTTTATTACTTGTTCCTATATTGAGATCAAGTTTAGGTGAAAGTTGAATGTTAAGATGTTCGATTATAGAAAGAGCAGATGATTCCGGAACTAATCAAACTCACGATAACAGAAACAATTTTTATTAAGAAAATGATTAGGGTTACAAACATGACTCAATATTGAAATAAAAAGTGCTACAAACACTAAAATCCCCGGCTAGGGCCGGAAGAGAAGATCCTAGGGCAGTAGCACAGGGCGTCGGGGATGTGGTTGGATGAGATTAAGGTCGTCAGTGGATAGGAGAAGGGGAAACGGTCGGTTGATTTAAGATGTCACTAAAACCTATGTTAGAGACATTAATTTCAAATATTTTAAATAAATTGAGACTAGCAAGAGTTAAACATGGAAGGTTTTTTACTCTTTGTTTAAAACTTTTTGACTGTATACTATGGATATCTGTCCATGGAGGAAGACTTTTCTTAGAAGATAGCATCAAGAATTTGATTAATCCAGGTTGTTGAACTAAGGGCTCCAAGATATACATACTTCGATAGGCTATATAGTTAAAGGCTCCAAAATATCTCTGAACCTGATTTTTATTAAGAACTTGATCCAGAACTTTATCAGCGAATTCAATACTTGTATTAATAGGAATTATAGAGGTATTACAATACCAAAAGAAAAGCCCAAATCACAAAAACAACTTTTATTAATAGAGAAATAGAATTATAATACACACAAACTGAAAATAACATCACTAAAATATGAAAAGTCACAAAAAAACACCTCGAAAGTGTAGCCCAAGGACGGTGAAGGTTGGCTAGGTGGATCAGGATGGCTGGCGGGGGTGGCGACATCAAATTTGGCTGCAGAACATTGGGTTGCGGGGCTGGACAGCCGGTTTGGAGGGGTTGGACAGCAGGTCTGGGGCTGTAAGGTGGGTTGGAGGCAGTTGGGGAAGGGTCTGAGTGGTGGAGCTGTCGTGGAAGTAGGATAGCAGGGAAACGGAAGTATGGTAAGATAAATGCCTCGGCGGGGTCGAGATACAGCCGAAGCAACACCCAAACCAATGGAGATAATCACCACCTTGGACAAGGGACAGCCAGAGCATTGCCTTAACGTCGGATACAACCCTCAAGAGGAAAACACTCAAACAAAACTGGATTCGGATTTCATAAAACAACCCCTAACTCAAAGCACAATATCTCTTATTTATAAAAAGACGTAAGATATATTAGGAAACACTAAAATAAGAAAGAGAATAAATTCAGAATTCAGATTTGAGAAAATGATTTAAATTAGGAAGGAGAATAAAAATCAGATTTTAGTTTTTAGGAATTTAAATTAGTAAGAAAAATAAAAATCAAATTTCAGTTTTATGAAATGTTTTAAATTAGAAAAAACGTAGAAAGAAAAGTAAGAAAATTAGGAAAGGAAAAAAAATGAAAGAAGGTTAAAAAGAAAGGAAGGAACAAGGAGAAAACCCTCATGTTATTCTCTCGGGGTTGGGAGAGCTTCGACTTCATTCGTTGAAGTTTCTGGATCCTCATGGTACGGCGGTAAATCCTCAGGTACCAAATGATACCAGAGGTAACCCAAACCACAACAAAAACACAAATATTCTTTCTGAATTTGAAACATATTACACACACGATACGGGAAAAACAGGAAATAGACGACAAACAAACATGACAACACAAATAATAAAAGGTATATGTGGGGAACGACGAGGACGGAGGCTGCTGGTGGCTGATGAAAGAGGGTTGCGGCTGTAGGGAGGTGGCGGGAGGGATGGGCAGCTGCTGAAACAGCAAAACTTGGGCGACAGTCCAAACAGCATCAGGTCGTTGTTTGGGGCTATTGGATAACAGGAAAACAACAGAGCAAAGGCGTTGTGTGCTACAGTAGCGAAGGTGGAGGGGTGGGACAGTGAGGGCAGTGAGAACGAGGGAAGATAAGGCGATGGGGGTGATTGGAACTGCAGGAAACAGTAGCTCCTTGCTGTTCTGGGCGGTGATGCAAGGGTGGAGGCTTGAAACAACAATCCCTTGTTTTGCATAACGTCAGCAAGATAAGACGATGGGGAGCGAAGCGAGAAGCACTGGGAAGGCTAGATGAAGAATAATCACCACCTCAGAAGAGGTATACAGCCAGAGCACCACCCAATCCCTCAGATACAGCACTTGAAGAAAACAACTCTAGAAGAAACCTGAATTCAGATATCAAAACAACACCGCTTACTGCAAGCACATCGTCCCCTATTTATAAAAAGGCTAGAATTATTATAGGTAATGAAAATAAGAAAGAAAAATAAAATATAATCAAGTTTCTGATTTTAGGAAAGTATTTAAAACAAAAAAGGATTTAAAATAAGAAAGAAGAATAAAATATAATCAAGATTTCAAATTTTTTGAAAAGGATTTAAAATAAGGAATGCTTTAAAATAATAAAGGTGAATAAAATAGAATCAGAATTTTAGATTTTAGGAAAGGATTTAAAATAGGAAAATGCAAGGAATGAAATAAATGAAAGGGAGGAAATGAGAGGAAAATGAGGGAAATGAAAGGAGGGAAGAGGAAGGAGGAAAAAAAAGGAAGGGTACGCAAGGGCAGCAGCCCCCCTTAAGGATCGGCCCCCATAGCCCCACGTCAGGCCTCCATAGCCCCACGTCAGTCCCCTGGTTGTGTATTCTGATTTCGCATGCCCAAATTCATGACACTTATAGCATTTTCCGGCTGTGAAAAACTTGCAGATTGGTTCCACTGGATAGTGGGCAGGTGGTGCTGCGGTCTCACCATTTCAAAATCTAGGAGCTGTAACTTTTGGTGACAGTAAGTTGGTAGGAATTGGTGCTATCCCGCTTCATCTTTACATCTTCTCGTTCTTTTTTTTACCATCCAGATCACGGTAGAGGGTAACCTCCTGTTGGATTTTCTCTTTAATATCCTGAAGTTTCCGCTGAAGAAGGAGGAGCTCTTGTTGTATCTCGTCTCGGGTAGGCTCAGGCATATATCTATCACATTAGTGGCATAACTAATGTTTAGAGTTGGGAGGTGAAAGTTGGTGCATGAGACTAATTGACGGTGTATAAAATTTGATTTGGGATTGCTGATTTTGAAATCAACAAAGAGAATTTATGGATTGGTTTGGAATGGGTGGTTCAGGGTATAATAGAAAGTTTTTCGGTAGGGGGTAAGACCGACACTATGAAATGCTAAGATAGTACTAGGATTGAGCTAGGTTTGATATTAAATTATATTGGAGAAAAAAGCCCAAACCACAAAAACAACTTTTATTAATGGGACAATAGGATTACAACACACACAAACTGAAATAACATCACTAAAACATGAACAGACACAAATAAACACCTAGAAAGTGTAGCTCAAGGGCGGTGGAGATTGACTAGGTGGATCAGGATGGCTAGTCGCGGTGGCAGCAGCAAATATGAAGTGTTGGACAGCAAATTTGGCTGTAGAACAGTGGGCTGCGTAGCTAGAGAACCGGTTTGGACAGGCTGGATAGCAATTTTGGGGTTGGAAGGTGGGCTGGAGGGGGTTGGGAAAGGGTCGAAGTGGTGGAATTGTTGTGGAATAAGTATGACAACAGGGAAATTGAAGTATGGTAAGATAAAATGGACGGTATCGAGATACAGCTAGAGCACCAATCGTACCCATGGAGACGATCACCAACTCAGACAAGGGAAAGCTGAAGCACTACCTTGACATTGGATATAGCCCTCAAATGAAAAAAATACTCAAACGAAATTGAATTCAGATTTCATAAAACAACCCCTAACTCAAAGCACAAACTCTCCTATTTATAAAGAGATATAACCTATCTTAGGAAACACTAAAATAAAGAGAATAAATTCAGATTTTAGTTTTTAGGAAATGATTTACATTAGGAAGGAGAATAAAAATCAGATTTCAGTTTAATAAAAGGGATTAAATTAGAAAAGTCTTATAAAGAAAAGTAAGAAAAGAATAGAAGGAATTAAAAAAGAAAGAAGGTTAAAAGGAAAGGACAGAAAAGAAATGAGGAAAAATCTCGTGTTATATTAGATATATCGTGTCACAAAAAATCGTATTTCAGTTTGAAATAATTTAATTTTTGGGGTAGAGATGATTATAATCCAGTTTGTTGAATTATCCATTTAAAAAACTTTTAAATGCTTAAAATATTCTTCAAGAGTTTTGGAGAATACCTCGGAAACAATGATGCGTTCAAATTGATATTTAAATATATCATTTATAATATGCTGAAATTCAAAAGAGACTTTTTTCAGACAAAATGACATGATATTTCATTCAAAATGCTCAAATGGTACTGTAAATATTATTTTATATTTATCTTATTCTTTGATTTGAATCTGTCAGTAAACAGATTTAAATCAAATTTAGAGAAGATATAAGCATTTCATAATTTATCAAGTTAAGTCTTTTTTATCAGGGATATGATATCTAATTCATTTGAGGACTTTATTCAACGGCTTATTATTGATTACATGTCTAGCTTTTCCTCTCTTTTTTTCTACTACATTCATGACATAAAATGCAGTACATGGCCATGGCAAATAAGAGTTTCTTATTAACCATTTTGATAATAAATCAGATATTTTTGTCTTGCATAATGTAAGATAAGAATTATTTATCTGACAAGACCTTGCCCTCGTTCGTATATCCATCTCATTAAACTCTTTAATATACGGTAGGACAACGATAGGAATTTTTCTATTCCAAAAAGCAAGCAAATATTCTATTGGAAATCATCTGATAATTTAGGGATTCCCGACTGAATAATTAGAGAAATAAGCCAAAATTTTAGAGCTTATCCAAAAACTTTTTCTTTTAAATAATTAATATGTAAAAATATTTATAGTACAATTCTTGTCATTAATAATCACTTGAATTCTAATATTTTTATAAAAATCAGTGTAACTAATGCCACTTTGATCAATTTTTCTAATGGGCATTATTTGCAACAGAAAAGAAGTACCGAATATGATATGTTGGTTAAGATTTTTAATAAGTAAAAATGGATTAAAAATACATTAGTTGCACTTGTAAGCCATTCTATAACTATCTAATTTACATATAATTTAAAAAAAAATTCATAAGTGAATGATTATTAATCATTTGGTAGCCTGTATTCTTAAAATAGATGTTTGTTAACTGATAAATATGTCCGTTTTGGTCATTAATCAATTAACATTCCAGTGACAACAGTTTTTTACCAAACATGCCATCTATCATGACTCTTCAGACACTAAATTTAATAGTAATTTTATCAAACAATCATCCACCTAACCGCAAAACACAACACAATACAAAGCAAAATAAGCTTTTGCCAAAATGAGTCATTGTGCAGTCCCTCCAGAACTCATGCAAACAAAAGCTGAAAAGCACAAGGCTCCCAAGTCCTAGAAAATATTACATACACCATGAGCACCTCTTTCCAAAGAGCTGCTAATTTATTATTGGAAGATTTACATACATACCACTCAATTCTTAGGTATGTACATATCTAACACCTAAATTTCAATTTTTACATATATGCCACTTTACCTATGCATGAAAAGGAATATTTCACTTTTCAAAAGTTAAAATAGTGATATTTTTAATGTGATAGGAATGATTTGGGTGGTAGAAATGTAAAAAGAGCTTTCACTTCATCCACTCTGTTAGATATGTAAATACATATGAATTGGGTGGCATGGATGTGAAAACCCCTTTATTAAATAATACAAAGTTATGCTTGCTTATAAAATTATTGCCTTCTTTATTAGCTAAAGCCATGCTATCTCAACCCCAAACATGCAGCCAAACCTGCATGCCCATATACCCACCTCGGTAAGGGGGGCCCTTCCACGAATTATGGTTCAGCAAGGGGGCCAGTTCAGCATGTAACCAGCCCTAGGTGGGACTGCCAGCAAAGGGGCCTCCCTCTCCTTATCTACTATTATAAATAGGTCATTTGCTTTGTTTAGGGTTAGTTTTTGCTGAGTTTCAATCAAAGCTAGCCATCGACAGCTGCTTTCCCTTCTAGGATTGTATCCGAAGGAGAGGAGGGCTCTGACTGTAACTCATCCAAGGTGGTAATCTTCTCCAAAGGTTCAAGGGCTGCTACAGCTGTAACTCGATCCCGCGGAGACACTTATCTTCCCCAACTTTCCAACGCACTTCCTTGTTGTCGTCTATCTCTCCCACAACCCTTTTCTCTCTATCGTCCACCTCCCCACTCCAATCACCGGTTTCTCCTCTGCAGCCGCTGGAAAGTAGCAAACCGCCTAACCACTTCCCATACACCACATCGCCTATCAAAATCAGCCTTTCGGTTGCTTCCGCAAGCCCTAGACAGCCACCCGTCTTGCTACCCAGCCGGGATACACGACGTTCATTCTCATCGTAGGGTATTGTTTGTGTTTGTTTGTCGTTTGTTTCTTGTTTTGAAGAGTTTTCGTTGTAATCATGTTGAATTTCAGCAATAATATTTCATTTCTATTGTGGTTTGAGTTAACTCCAAAACATTTGGTATCATAGCTAGTTTAACCCTAAACCTATCCTTAGGGTTTCCTAACATCCGCCTTACCCCTCCAAAATTTTTTTTCATATTCTCAAATCATAGATTAATTCTTACTTAAACCTAATTTTCCTTTGATGATTTTCAAAATTCGCAACTCTAAATTAAGTTTTTGACACTGTCAACTAGTCTCCTACACCCTAGTTCACCTTCCAACCCTAAACGCTAGCCATACCACCAAAAAGATACATGCCCAAGCCTTCCCAGGAAGTGAAACAACGAAAAATCTATCAACTTTAGCGAAGGCTTACGAACATTGAGGATGAAACTCAGAGAGAGATTACAGACGATCGGGATCTGGAGAGTCGAAGGGGAGCAAGAGACGAGAACCTGAATCTCTTTAATAGGGAGGACTTTAGTGAGAAGAGTCAGCATATGGACAATATAGATAGCTCGGAATAAAGGTGGATCTAACTGAGTTCGACGCAGGTATGAATCCCCACGACTTCATCGAATGGCTGCGATCAACTGAGAGAACCTTCGACTACAAAAATGTGTCAAAAGATAAAAGGGTAAAATTAGTGGCCATCAAATTGAGAAAGAGTGCCTCTTCGTGGTGGAACAACTTACAATGGCAGGGGAAGAGAGAATGCAATGACAAAAATACCAACTGAGAAAAGATGTAGAAAGTAATGCAGAGAAAATAACTATTTTCTCACTACCGCCAGGATATGTTTCTGAGACTCCACCAAAAACAGAGAGACCTATCAGTGGAGTAGTTTACAACACAGTTTAACCAGTTGTAGATGAAGCGTGATTTGGTCAAGCCTGAGGAATACACCATAACCCATTATCTGGGGGGCCTAAAACCCGCTATTAGCAATGTAGTGTAAAGACAGCCTTATTGTTCACTTTTAGAGATGCCCAGACCTTAGCATTGAAAGTGGAAAGGCAACAAAAACAAAGCAGGTAACCACAATCAGTCAGGTAGTAACCCACAGTTGGAGACATTAGCAGAAGCATGCCTTAGGAAGTTGACAAAACTTATTTGGATAAAAAAAAGTAGCCCCAAATGAGAAACACTTAAAAGGAGTAGCACACTTACTACAGTCCCCGCCAGAAAATGTTTTAGATGCCACGGATTTGGACACATAGCCTTCAGCTGCCCAACAAGTCGAGATGTATCTTTTACAAAGCAGGACGTCATGGAGAAGGTTAGCGATGAGGAGACCATTGAAGAACAGGGTGAGATGAATCATCTTCCACCGAATGAAAGAGAGACATTCGTGGTTCGGTAGTTCCTCTAGATTGAGGATACAAGGGATTCGCAGTGGCTTCGCCACAACTACACTACACCTGTTGCATTGTGAAATAGGGAGGTGTGCAGTCTCATCATTGATGAACAGTAAGAAGTGACATCTACACAGATGATAGAGAAGTTGGGCCTAATGACTTGAAGGCACTCACAACCATATTCTATGACATGGCTGAAAGAAAACAAGGTCTACATTGACTGGAGATGCATAATAGAGTTTTCAATCGACAACCAAATAAAGAATCAAGTGGGATGTGACGTGGTACCCATGGATGCCTTCCACCTGTTGTTAGGGAGATCGTGGCAGCTTGATCGTAGAACTCAACAGGACGGATTCAGAAACACCTCCTTCACAAAGGATGGGAAGCACATCATCCTTCTCCCTTCAGCAGAGCCCGAGATCACAGGTGCCCTTGCCAGCAGAAAATCTGTGGGACCAATTTTAGTGATGACAGAGCATGATAGGACTGCGACACAACCTCCAGACATAGAACAAACATGGCAGAGAGCATTTTAAGATATCAATGTCAATATTTTACCACCATGACCACTATCGTTTGGAGAGGTTCAGGCTATCGTCACTTCAGATCAGGTTGAGCCGACTGCGAATTACTTTGGGAGAATTCAACAGTATACGCATGGAATGCAAATTCATTTCAGTTCAATAGTGGACCCCCATAACAGCAGATCAATATGGATGTGTGCTCCCTAGTGGATGAAGCTCCTTTGATGTTTCGAGAGATACTGTAGCCAACAATGGGATCTAGGGGCCACTAGGGGCGCAATCGAAGACCCTTCAACCCTGAAATCTTACAATGGCTCCATCAATAACAACAGGCATATAAAAGCTTCAACAAATGAGGTCGAAGTTTCCCCAATCCCAGAAGTCTGACATGGGGCTTGAGGAGCTGAAACAAATGGTTCAACATGTGACCGATCTACGTGGGGCTGGTTTTACCGTCCAAGGGGAGGTGCCTCCTTATCTACTATTATAAATTGGTCATTTGCTTTGTTTAGGGTTAGTTTTTGCTGAGTTTTTGTCCAAGCTAGCCGTTGATGGCTACTTTCCCTTCAAGGGTTGTATCTAAAGATGAAGAGGTGCTTTGACTGTAACTCATTTAAGGTGATAATCTTCTCCAAAGGTTTGAGGGGTATTGCAACTGTAACTTGATCCCGCAGGGACACTTATGTTCTCCAACTTTCTTGTGCATCTCTCTGGTACCATTTATCTCTCCCACACCCCTTTACTCTCTGTCATCCACCATCCAACACTCCTCCAATCACCGGTTTCCCCTCTACCAACCGCTGGAAAGCGTTAACCTGCTTCCCATCTACTTCCTCCCAGCCGTAACTCCTTTATCAGTTCTCTGCCTTGCCATACCCCACCCCCCCCAAACCCCCATACCATCCATTTCAATGCTCCAGTCCTCTACTATGCTACCCGCACAACCCCTCTCATCCCCACGTACTGCCACACCTAACGCCTAATCCTCCTGTTGTTGCTGCCTATCCACATCAGCCTTCCATTTGTTGCCGCAAGCTCCAACCAACCATCCCTCCTACTGCCCAATCAGGGTACACCACATTCATCCTCACCCTAGGGTATTGTTTATGTTTGCTTGTTGTTTATTTCATTTTTTAAAGATTCTTTGTTGTAACCATTTTGAATTTCAACAATAATATTTTATTTATATTATAGTTTGGGTTAAGTTCGGTATCAATGCTACAATACCCTCTTCTGCCAATGAATGATAATGGGAAGATTTACATACATACCACTTAATTCTTATGCATCTACATATCTAACATCTAAACTTTAATTTTACATATATGCTATCTGTCCTATAAATGAAAAGGTGTATCTCACTTTTTAAAAAGTTAAAATAGTGGTATTTGTTTGTGATTGGAAAGATTTGGGCGGTATAAATGTAAAAGATAAATTTTAGGTGTTGGATGTGTAAATACATAAGAATTGGATGGTATGTCTGAAAATGCCCCATGCTTTTTGTTGGCAGTCAAGGTAGAACAAAGGTTATAACTCAAGAAAGATGCAGCAGTATCCATTGCAATGCCTATTCTAACTAAGTTAACACCAATCCTCACTAAGCATAAGCCCTCAACTGCTAAATTGCTAGATTTTTTAAGATTACAAAGGTAAAAGATAAAGATCGAATGCGTGTCAACACCTTATTCACAAAAAATGAGAAGATTATACAAAAGTAAAACTGCAATCATTATGTCTTATGTGAAACAAAAGACAGACACATCTTAAATAAGCAGTTATTCAATGACAAATCAATATACTAAAAGTGAAGGCAGGGATAAAAAGCCAAAGACTCTTTAACCTAATAGCTGGAGCTATTGATTAAACTGACTCCATTTCTGTTTTGTGTGTTTCTTTGCATACGATCATAGTAAAATAAAAAAATATTCAAGCTAATGTGATCATTGTGCATGAGCATCCCTTCATGACGGTCGAGCGTTTATGATTTAATATTTTGATGAAATCAATGAATCCAAACTAGCGTAAAATTACAACATTTGCTATCAAAGAATAGTGCATGAAAGTATATGAAGTTGAGAAAGATAACTTGAAAGGCATTTGAAATTATTTTTGAGAGTTCACTCATTAGTGCTGTTGGATGTCAAGTCAAATTGTTGGTTATATATATCTTAATGTGCACTATATTAGTTCTAATTGAAAATTGTATTCCACAATAATTAGTTTTAATGACATAGATTCTCCACATAGCGGGGCAGTAATATCTTAAGTATTTTTTGAAAGTTTGTTTCAATGACATAACAATTAGAAAATTGAAATAATTGTTTATTAGATCTTGATTTTTTCATTATAAATTTTTTTCTTGTTTGTTATGTTGCTCGTATTGTAAATTTGATGATACAAGAATGATTGAAAAAAATTGGTAAGATGATTAAAAATGTTAAACACAATCATGTTTATAAAATGATCCTCGAGTCACTTACATAAATTTAATAAGATTGTGAGACAGATTGTTTTGTCTACAACAAAATCATTATGTATATATGCACTGGTATATTAGAATTTTACATACAAAATAAATACTCTGCATTTCTTTATAATGTTATTTCTCCTGAAAATATTTTGCGAGAACTTAATTATGCATGGTTGTCATCCGAGAATGATTAGAATCAATTTCATAAGATCAAATTAGTGTTTCATATTTTCATCGAATAGTTGAGAATATTTTAAGTTCAAATTATTCTATAGAAAATGAACTTCTTCAAAATTTAATACTCATTAAAAAAAAAAAGGATAAAGAATGCTAATATGATACTCATTTTGTATTCAATATGATAATGATAGTTTAATAAGCATTCGATAGATTATTCTATGTTATCCTAGAATGAAATTGTTTGTCATCAATTACTACTATTCTCAAATTTATGGTGATGATATTCTGGATGAAAAGATAGTATTAAAAATATATATATATATATATATATATATATATATATATATATATATATATATATATATATATATATTATGTACACTTATTATGATGTTAATAGATAGCACGTAGTGAAGCCTCCGACTCTAACTCTCAAGCTGGGGCATCAATCACAACACGAGATAGTAATAATTCAGTTGATAATTTAGCTGGTTTATATGATTTCAAAATTCAACTAAGCTTCTACTTTTATAAAAGTCTAAAATTGGGATATACTTAGAAGAAGCTAATGTTAAATATTTAGATTCAAAGTTTAATATTTGGTTGTGAAAATGTCCGTCATGAAATACAAAGCTCATTCAAAGATTATAAATAAATTGTTACTGTTCTAATCACAACAAGTGCCTTTGAGTCAACATTTAGTACATGAGGTCATGCTTTTAATGATTATAGGAACTCAATTTCACTAAAAATATCGGATGTCTTTGCGTGCAGTAGTAATTAGATTATAGGAGCATATAAATCATTGAAAAATCCTTTATAAATTTTACATTGTCATACGTTTTTATCACATATTGTATTTATCTTTTCTTAAATTTATATAATTGTGCAGTCATCTTTTGTAACTTTATTTTGAAATTCATGCGGAATAAAACTTAGCAGTTTGTGTTCTAGAAAGCTAGAGCGTGGAATCTCAAATTTGATAAAGTTATTCCAACGAAGTGGCACTTAGTATTTGATTAATCGGGATAATAATTCTCTTTATTTTTGTTTCACATTCTCTATGTTAGCAACTCTTATGAATCTATGGACAATGATTCTAAGAACATTTAATGTATTATAATATAAGTATCTCTATTGTTGACTTGCTATGTTGAATGGATTGTGAACTTAATTTTATGGCTTGTGGTCGTTGTCGATGTGGCAATGTGGGTGTGTAGTGTTAGGAATTAGGAGTTGCCGAGTTGGAACTAAATGTGTTGATCTTAGTTATGTTTTCTGTTGCACATATGATTTTGTTGCATTTACTAAGGATACACTACACTTGCTTCTTTTATTTTATGGAAATATTGGTACATTTGCATAAAGTAAGAATGAAAACTACACTTGCTTATTTTATTTTAGCATGAACAACTACACTGTTTAGATATTGAGTATTAGGATGTTTTTTTTTTTTTTTTATTGCTCTCTTGTTCTCATATTGTTGTCTTGCTGATAATGAATGAGTGATTATACTTATTTCTCGTTTGGTGATATGGTTGGATGTTTTGTGCATTCAATTTTATTTTGGGTGGAACAATGACGTAAGCTAGCCACAGTGACTCAACTAGTTATCAATAATCTTGGTGTATAAAAGTACTGTGAGGATAAATAAGTTTTATTATATTTTATGCATTTACGTTTTATGCTTCGTACTTTTTAGTTTTATGTTTTATACTATTTTTTATTTCCCATTATCTGATTTGGTGGTTGGGCCTTCGCCCTGACCTTTGGTGTTAATAAGTTGTAGCTGGTATTGTTAGCTTGAATTATGGAGGCCAAAACTTTAGAGTTAGGAGTTGGCACAATGACATTTAGATTGTCTATGTTTGCTTTCCTGAATGGTTTTTTTCTGATTTTTACTTTTTAGACCCTCTGGAAATATGCCAATTTATCAATAAGACAATAATATATGTTTAAATTCATGCTTTCAAACCACATCAACTTGTCAGATAACTTTGGACGAAACTGACTGCATTAGCTTGGAAAATTACTAACCTTGGATTTTAAGAATATTTGACTTCTTGGTCATTTATATAAATTAGATACCTTGTGTCATTGTGAGGCTAAGTAGTTATGTCATTCTATGGCTAAGTAGATTGTTTTGTATTTTTTTCTTCTTTTTTGTTTTTTGTTGTTTGTTGTCTGTTGTCTGTTTTATATTTTATCTAGGGTTCTTTGGTTGATAGTGTTGGCTAATTGATTTTTTTCTAATTTGTGACTCTTGGATGTTTGGTTTTCTCTGAGTTTTGTTAGCTGGTTTTTTTTTTCTGAATTATGATTCTTGGCTGGTTAGTTTTCTGTGGAGTTCTCTAGTAGCTAGTGTGGCTGATTGATTTTATTATTTGGCTAGCTGGTTTTCTCTGGGAGCTTCTGGCTAATAGTGTTGATTTATTTTTTTGTCTTAGTTGGATAATTTTCTTTGGTGTTCTTTGGTTGTGGCGGATAAAGTTGGCTGGTTGGTTTTTTCTGGTTTGTGATTCTTGGCTAGTTGGTTTTATCTGAAGTTTTTATTCTTGTCTGTTGATAACTATTGCTTTATTTTACTTCTCCGAGGTTCATTCTGATGAAGATTCTTTATTCAATAGAATTTTATGAAGAGTAGATTCTTTTTTCAATATATGATAGATTAATATAGTTGGCTCAAATATTTTTTTGATAATACGGATACTACTAGTTTGACCTTACCAATTGCGTTCAAGTTTGAGACCGGTGATAATAGCCAAGAAAGAAGAGATAGTTCAATCAATTTTTAATAAGAGTTCAATTTATTTGAAGGCCAAGTGGTTCATTGTTTTCAAATAGAATTTTGTTATTATATGTGTTTGTGGAATTTCTAGTGAACAATTCTCTCACTTTAAATATCTACTTCTTGGACTTGAACTTTTTATAAATGGAATTTGAAAATGACTTGGAGGCGCTATCCTTTGTGAAGTTGGGTGTTTTATCTGAGCTCAATTTTTCATTTTCATTTTTCTTTTATTTCTTCTCTCATTTTGAGGAGTATTGCATTTGTCTAATTTTCGTGAATACAAGAATTCTTTAATTTTATTTCTTCCTACACAAATATGAGGTATGTCGTATACCCAAGTCTAGAATCCAAATATATTCATTCTTTTTATTTTTCTTGTTAATATTAAAAAATTTTTAAGGCTTTTTTTTTCCTTTCAAGTTTTGCTTTTTAACACTATTGAAAGAACTTACTTTTGAAGACAAAAGAAATCAATCAATATTTCAGCATTTTACGTTATATGTAATTTAATTTTTGTATTTTATAGTTATTTATTGTAATATTTTAATTTCTAATTTACACAAATATTATATGTTTGGCCTATCCTAGACGCTTTCACTAAAAAAAGTTGTTATATTTCTATTTTGGGTGTATTTTCTGAGATCAAATTATACATTATATCATTTATATGTAACTTAATTTTTGTATTTTATAGTTATAAATTGTAAATTTGTAATTATCTGATTTTGAGTTGGTTCAACCTCTTTTTTGAGCTAGATTGAGAAGCGATTCGAGCTGGATCAAGCACGTGTTTGAGGAATCAATCATGTATTCGAACCAGAGTGAATGTGTATGAGTCGGATCAAACGTGTTCAAGTCGGATCGATCAGGCTCACGAGTCAAAAAATGACACTTGAGTCGGCTCATTTATAATTCAAGTATTCCCATAATCGATCGATTTCAATCCGAGCAGGATCAAAAATCAAACTTGTTGATCAATTGTTCAATTTCGATCCATAATATTTAATTTCGATCCGATTTCGAGCCACCCCTAGATCGGCTCGAAATTGGATCTTTCACAGCCCTATAATCATGAGAACTATAAATAATCCCTCCTTCAATTCATTTGGATAGATTTTACAAAAACTTTGAGTTTGCTTAAATCCTCCAAGAAAACATAGAAACAGCTGCTCCTGCTTGCTCATAAGCAAGAATTGCTCCCTAATCTACATTTGTGTCATAACTTCATTCACAAGATATACATAATAACATTTTCTTGTGTCATAGCCATCACTTACAAGACATGAGTTGCATCCATTTCCTGCATTACAGCCATCTCTTATAAGGCTCCCGCCAGACCTATGTCTAAATCGCTTCCCGTAAGAATTGCATCGTCGTCTGTACGTAGGACTTGGGTGATATGTATGTGAATGCCCCTTTTATTTTTAACTTGCAGATAATTTAATCACATAATCACACACACGACGCATATTTTTTCGGCCGCGAACCTAAGAACTCTTAATTGAAAGGCTCAAGAGGGAAAAAGTAATTTAGGCTTAGGGTTGGGCATCGCAAAGTGAAATCAAACTAAACGAGAAATAAACTAAAAACGAAACAAGAGGGGAGAGCATACGATAGGGAAATCAAGGGGCGAACGGCGGGTTATCTTCTCCTCCTCTGGTGCCATGCATATAACCGAGCCGAATCTCGAGTTCCTTGAGCAGAGTGGATGCACTCCCGCATGGCCAGAACTCCTCTGATGACCTGCAACTCCGATGATGGCCGGGCACGGATGAAAACCAAATCCCACCGCGAGGGATCCCGGCAAAGCCGCGCAAGTGTTCATGATTGCCAACGAAGCGAAAGAGGGTCTGACGGGACGAGCACTATCACCCGTTCCTCTGTGTCCGGCAGCTCGATGAGGCGTGTGGCTCCGGTCAAGTGGCGATCCCGAACGAGGGGCCGAGGATTCTAAGCGAATGATAAAGAGCTGTAATCGAAGCAAGTCCGAGACTTTAGTTGGGACAATTTACATACATAGCATCCAATTTCTATGCATTTACCTAAACTTTAATTTCATATTTGGCTAGAATTTGTGTGAGGTTTCAATATTGGGCAAATATTACATCCGGGCTAGGCACGTAGAGCTACGTGTGGAATCTATTAGGATCGCATCGTCTGGCGGGCGTCAGTCAAAAAGAATAATAGAATAACACGAAGAATATTCCCCTTGTGTTATTCATATGTTATTCATGTGTTATTTTGTCCGAGAATATTTTCGATGTTATAATAACACAGTAACACATGAATAACATATAATAACACATGAATAACACATGAATAACACGGGGAAATATTCCCCGTATTATTCTGATTTTTTTCTTTTTTTTTCTAGCGCGCGCCAGGTGGCGTGATCCTAATAGACTCCGCATGTAACTCTACGTGCGTAATCCGGATGCAATATTTTTGCTCCAATATTATGCCAAAGAATTGAGTTTTTAAAAGAGTAAATAAATTAATTAAAAATTCAAATAAATATTTAGATATTTATATAAAATTTTCAACAAATAATTGTAGAGATCTACATAATTAAATAATTAAATAAATTATGAATTAGTATCTAATTAGTTTATATAAATTAAATAAAAAATATTTATGCTGCAAGTAAGTATTTTTTTAATCAAATAATATATATATAATTATTAGTGAGATGGTTGGGTCAAAATGGAAGAGGATAAGTGAGATTTGCAATCAAGAGATTAGGGTTCACGATTTAATATATTTTTATTATTTATTTTAATTAGTTTCATTGATTAATGATTAATAAAAAATAAACATATTATAAGTGAAGTATAATATATAAATTTATGTGTAATTATTTTAAAATTAATTAAATTAATACATTTAAATTAATTTATAAGTGATTTAATAAATACTTAATGAATATTAATTAATGAATACACACGCACAAAAATTTTAAATATAAATTAAATTAGAATGAAATAACTTTGTTTATTTAAATTAGATTAATTAATAATTAATCTTAAAATATATATTGATTTAATAATATTACTATTAAATATATAATTAAATAATTAAATTAATTCATTCTTAACAAACGAGTTTATTCATGATATAAATTATTATTGAGCTTTATATCGAGTATTTAACAAGTTATTAATCAACAAATGAGTTTGTTTGTAAACATATAAATAAATTCGATTATGTTCAAGTTCAGTTTATTTAAACTTCGAGCTTTTAAGAAAATATTGAGGTTTTTTTATTTGTAAATTTAAATGAGCATGATCGAGCTTTAATTGAGTGCAATGGTTATCTATAACCCTAATTTGGGTCCTCAATTTTTGCATTTACCAAATTCTTAGAGTGCAATTATTTTAGGCAGAGTTTTAAAACACAGTACTTTTAATAATTAATTTAAAAATAACATCACCCAAAAATTAAAAATTTTTAACACAACAAAATTTGGTTGAATAGTTTAAATTTCATAAAATATGATTTTTTTTTCTTAAAAAATGAATCTAGCTTAATTGCCCAGATTTATTATTAATATTTTTTCTTAAAAAGATGATGATAAGGATTAATGCATGCTAGAAAATTCATAGCGGTAGAGTGATTATTTAGTGTCTTAACGTTGCATGAAAATCCAACACACACTTGATTTATAAAAGTTAAATGTAGAGACACCGAAAATTTTTTCATATAAGACTGGAATGGGAAAAAATGATAAGGCCTAGCCCAGTCAAAACAATTTACTATGAATTGGTGATTACACTCACAAGTTATTGTACCATAAACGAGAAAGCAATACATAATTCTGTAAGGTATAGATTTGTTGCATAATGATCTGGAGTGATTAGAGTAAGGGACAGTTCTTGGAACTCTAGTATATTGTCTTTGAGGTGAGTCATTGCATGGTGTTGTACTTAACGACGTAATATTTTTTTGGGTCTTTCAGTATTTTTTAACATGCGTTGAGATTTCACAAAAGATTTCGCCACAAGGAGTTAGTGATGGTCGATGATGCTCAGGGGCTATAAGAGCAGGCATTGTTCACTAGATCTTAGGTGTGAACATGAGGGTTCAATGCCTTCTCCTCCATGCTTCGATCTCCATTTGGTTCATGGTCTAAGTCCACTCTGAAGTGGGGGTAATACTCTAATTATAAAGTATGGGAGAGGTCTCTCTGCAAATAAGGAAGGAATCTGAACAACTCCATTAGACGGCCCAAAGAGGTTCCCTTGATCAGACTGCCTTCTGTGGACAATTGAGTGTTATAGTGAAGTCAGAATTGAGTGAGCATGGTTTCATTAGATTCGTCTTATCGAGACACTCGATTTGACTAGAAACTTATCAAATTGAAATCCATTTGACCTTCCAATTAAACACTCAAACTTTAAGAAAAGACTTAATGGCTCAATCTAAGCTTTATTTGGCTCAGATTGAATTAATTTTAGTGTCAATAAGTTCGTCTTGTTGAGTTGGTCATTTTGACATTAAGTTAGCTAAAATCAGAATTCTAGATGGTTTTTACTTTACATGTATATATATCGTGTGTGTGTGTGTGTGTAGATAAGCATAAGAGCATTTCACCTCGATTGGATTGGTGTCTCTTTGTCTTCTTTGTTGTCGAGCATTCGGGCCCCAACCATTTTTTATTTATCATCATTTTTTAGGTGGGTCGACTTTGGGCCGATGGGCAGGTTGAGCAATTGGCGGCCACGGGATTGTGGTGTGGGCCAGGTCAATTGTATGGGCTAGCATGTCACTAGGGCCAAGTGGGTCTTGCTAGAGATTAGGCTAATGGGCCCACAGAGTCGACCCGCGAGACTCCAAGAACTAGCCCAACATAGTAGGTTCGCGGGTTGGTGGGCTCGCTGCATTAGCATTTTAAGAGCTAGATCGAAAGGCGGGGTTTAGGCGGATTGGATAGTGGGGATCAGGTGGCGCGATTAGGCAGTACAATCTGGTAGTGAAGGTGGTGGATCCAAAACATAAGAGCGTATAAAAAGGGGCAAAAAGTGAAATAAAACTCCAAAAGGTAAAGAAGGACCTAGAGTCTCCCCTAAGCATTCCAAAAGAAAATTTGAAGCTCTTTGGAGCCTAAAAAGGAGAGGTGAAAAAAGACCTACAATCTCCTCATTATGCATTATGGGAAAAAATTCCAGGTCCTTTAGAGCCTAAAAAGGAGAGGAAGAGAATTGAAGTCTCTCTAACATGTAATATAGAGGGGATTCATTGTGAAGAAAAGTTTAGAGCCTCCTCGTCATGCATTCCAGAGGATATTGTTTGCGCTGCGAGATGTCGACGCCTAGCAAACCTCGCCCCCTAAAAGCTAAGGGAAGATTCAAAATCTGGAGTAGATGATGTCGACTCTAATTGAAGCTAATTTAATACTATTTCAGAAAAAATGTTACTTCTCGAATTATATAGTTATGAAGATTTTTGCTTCGACTAATCGAGCCTACTGATCCACCTAAAAATTGTCTATTTTTAGTGCACTTTTTATGAGCATTTTATGTACTTTTTTTATGTATTGCACTTTAAATGAAGATATTTTGCATGCTTTTAGTTTTATGTACATAGAGTAGAGAAAATGAGGGAAATATAAAACAAAATTGGGCTACTTTGTGTGCCGCTATAGCGCCACCCTTGGTGCCACAACGCCACCCTACAGACAAATTCGACACTATAACGCTAGTAACTAAACTTCAATAAGATACATTGAATTTGACTGGATTTTGAAGAGATGCTTGAAGCAACTCTTGGTTATTTTTAGAGATTTATTACATGTTTGCATTTTGGCCAAAAAAATAGAGACTTTAGGAGGCTTTGGAGAGGTTTGTGAGATTTTTAGTGTTCTTTTTAGTGTGTGTGTGAGTAATTGTTGTGTAAGAGTTTGGAGATTGCTAGAAGGAAACTCCTAAAATTAACGTGTGGAGAAGATATAAGGTTCTTTGTATTTGTGTTTAAGTTTTTATTGTGAGACTTGGATTTCAATGCAAATCATGTGATTTTGTTTAATCTCCATGAACTCTGTGTCGTTCCTTTTCTTTTTTCTTGCATATGAGAATTAATCTTTTGGGATGAGTGTGAGTTAAATACTTGTTTTTATTCTAAAAATTGTAATTATATTTTCACTGATTTTTCATTGACTTTGTAAATTGACCACTTGTAAGGTTAAAATCCATTGAGAAACATAATGACCTGGGAGGGCTATGCTTTCACCCAACTAATGAATACAACCCTTCAACTTGGGCAGACCTGTTGCGATCACTTGAGGGGAGTACAAATAGATAGGGAGACAAGTTTTAATGGCGTAGAATTGATGTTTCTAGGGTAACATACTAGATTCATTTTATCAATTTGGTTTATAGATTTGATCGTAAGAGTCCCTAGTAGGTCCTATAGAGAAAGCACAGTGGATAATATGAATATGAGAGGCCAGAATCTACTCATCACTACTACAAAAGCTGGTGAAAAATGCTGAATTAACCAATGTTCTTTGATAGCACGGAGAGGGGGTAGAGGATATGAATGTTCATATTTGTCACAACACCACACTTTGTATTTTTAATCATTCAAATACTACACTGAGTAATATCTCTATTTTAAGGGGAAAGATCTTCTCAGAATATTCAAACTCGTTTTTATATTTAATTTGCTATCTGAACTTTAGTAAACTTTTAAATCTAGTTGTGACATCTTGCTTAAAATTAGTTTCTACTATTGCAAATATATCAAGTTTGTTCTCTTTATTATATTTATCTACAATTTAGATAAAATTTTGCAAGTTAATATTAAGGGTTACGGTTTTCCGTGTGGGATCGATATTAGATTTTTTTAAGAAAAATCATATATTAATTGAAACGATACGTATACTTGCATAGTAACTCCAGTGTGAACATTTATTATATAATTTCTAAATCAATACATTTCCTCACACTAGCAGCCAAACATAAATTGAGACAAGCTTTTAGTAATTTTAAGAATTATAAATATCACGTAATTACGGGTATGTGTCAAGTTTTTGGCGCCATCGTCGGGGAAAATGATGAAATTTTTTTAACTTTGGAAATATACTTGAATTATGGATTTATTTTTAGCAAAATTAAATTTAGTTTTATTTTATTTTAAAAAAATCCAAGAATAAAAAATTTTAAATACCAAAAATAAAAAATTAAAAAAAAAATTTAAATTTTAGTATGCTATTTTATTTTCTGCAATTTTACTTTGTACATGCGTAGTTCTGAGTCTGAAGATTTAATGTCTTAGAATTTTGAATTAGAACGAATTATGAGAAGAATTCGAAAATAAGGAAGACTTCATAATTTTCAAGAAATAACAAAGACATCGCAAAAATAATATCGAAATTCAAATAGCTGAAAATGAACATCATAATTTACAAAAACCTTTAAGGGATTATGAGAAACCTACAGTACATGAAATTCATTCAAGTATTCAAACTCTTGTTGTAGCGGCTAACTCATTTAAACTTAAATCTGCTATTATAAAAATTGCACAAAATAATCAGTTTGTAGGAACACCATCTGAGAATTCAAATTTACATTTAACAAACTATTTAAAATTGTGTTCTACATTTAAGTATGATGGTGTATCAAATGATGTTATCAGACTTAGACTTTTTTCTTTTTCATTAAGAGATAAAACTAAGATGTGGTTAAATTTGTTAGCAAGTGGATCTATTAGAACTTGAGAAAATTTAGCACAAAAATTTTGGCTAAATATTTTTCACTTTCAAAGGCTACTAAACTTAGAAATAACATTATTTATTTTACTCAGTATAAAGAATAGTCAATATATAAAGCTTGGTAAAGATTTAAGTAACTCCTTAGAAAGTGTCTACATCATGCTCTATCTGACTCGTTAATCATTCAAACTTTTTATAATATGTAAGTAGCATCCCTTAAATCTATCATAGATGCTGATGCTAGAGGTTCATTAATGTCTAAATCATTTGATGAAGCTTATTCATTAATTGAAGAGATTTTTACAAATAATTATTAATGGCCCTCTAAAAGGGTAAATTCTAAAAAAGTAGCAATTATTCATGATAATGATACTATTTCAATGATTTCATCTCAAGTTGTTGTATTATCTAGGAAGATAGACCGAATTTAAATGAATTTTTCTCCAATACATCACGTGACTGAAGAAAATTCATTAGGACAAATGACTGATTCTTAAACTTCACTGGAAACTATAAATGCTATCAATAGAACCAATAACCCATATTCTAATTGTTATAACCCAGGTTAGAAAAATCATCTTAATTTTAGCTGGAACAACAATTCTAGTGGTGGAAGTCAACAATGGGGGAACACCCAAGTAAATCCAGTGGGAAACTGGAACAACCAAGGTAATATTAACTATAAACTTACTTATCCTACTGGCTTTAATAACTAAAAAGTGAAGGAAAAAAGTTGTTTATAGAAGAAGTGGTGTTGCAAATGAGTAATCAATTACAAAGTCCAAGTGTTCCTATTCGAAATATTGAGAATCAATTGGGACAAAGTGTTAATGCACTTAGCAATAGACCTCAGAGAACACTTCATAGTAATTTTGAGATCAATCTTAAAGGAAAAAAAAAGAATAAAAACAAGTTAAAGCTGTCTAACTAAGGAGTTGAAAGGAATCAAATGTTGAAGTTCAAAAAGAGATTGAAGTTGAGAAGATAAAGTGGTTGAGAACCCTGAAAAACTATTCCTAAGGAAGTGGAAACATTTGTCTCTCCAACTAAGATCAATTTAGAAAGATGACCACCTCATTTTTCTCAAAGACTTAGATAATAGAAACTTGATCAGTAATTTTCGAGATTTTTTAATATTTTTAAGAAGCTTACAATTAATATCCCGTTTGCAGAAGCGTTGGAACAGATGCCAAGTTATGTCAAAATTTATGAAAGAAGTTTTAAGTAAAAAGAGGAAGTTTGAAGATTATGAGAATGTTTCACTTAGTAAAAAATGTATTGCAATAATTCAGAAAAAACTTCCTCAAAAATGCAAATATCCTAGTAGCTTTACCATACCTTGAGCAATTGAAGAGAAGTTTTGCAGAAAAGATTTATGCGATTTAGAAGCGAAGATTAACCTCAAGTCATTATCTATATTCAAAAGGTTAGGTTTAACAGATATATCGCCCACTACTGTAACCCTATAGTTAGCTGATCGATTTATCACTTATCCTAAAGGGGTTATAAAAGATGAGTTGGTTAAAGTGGATAGATTTATCTTCTCTGTTGATTTCATTTTGTTAGATCTGAAAGAAGATAAATAAATTTCTATTATTTTGGGGAGACCTTTCCTTACTACTGGATGTGAATGATAGATTTGCAAAAATGAGAATTAATCATGACAGTGAATGATCAAGAAGTTACATGTAATGTGCTTAAAACAATGAAGTATCCTACTAGAAAATGTTATAGAATGGGCATCATTGATTATATGATTGTTAATCATTTTCAATAAAGATGTGAAGTCATATCAGATCAAAAAGATGAAGTCAGATTAGATCAGGAATAACTTAAGAATGAAACTGAAAGTGATTTTGAGGATGAATCAAATGAGATAATCGTCGAGGATTCAAATTATGTTTAGGAAAACTTTGAAATTTTAGACACTATTGAGAATAGTGTACTTCTGAATCCATCTATTGAAAAACTTTCAGAACTTAATATGAAGGTTCTTCCTACTCATTTAAAGTATGCATTTTGGGGAACTCATCTTCATTACTAGTTATCATATCCTCGGATTTAACTACAAAACAAGAATTACATTGAAGAATCATAAAAGAGCCTTTGGATGGACATTAGTTAATATTAAAGGAATCGGTCCTTCAATTTATACGCACATAATTTTGATGGAAAATAATTATAAGCATAGGGCTGTTCCTTAAAGGAGATTGAATCTTATCATGAAAGATGTTGTTAAGAAGGAAATTTTAAAGTGGTTGGATGCTGGAATTATTTATTTGATTTTAGACAGTTCTTGGGTTAGTCCTATTCATTGTGTTCCTAAGAAGGGAGGAGTGATTGTAGTTGTAAATGAAAGGAATGAATTAATTCTGACAAGGCAAGTTACTGGATGGCGAATTTGTATTAATTATAAAAAATTAAACCTTGCCATTAAGAAAAATCACTTTCCTTTACCTTTTCTGGATCAAATGTTGGATAGACTAGCTGGACATCGCTATTTTTACTTTTTGGATGGATATTATGGATGCCACCAAATACCTATTGCTCCTGAGAATCAAGAGAAGACAACATTTACTAGTCCATACAAAACTTTTATTTTTAGAAAGATGTCATTTGGCTTATGTAATGCGCCTGCAACTTTTCAAAGATGTATGATATCAATTTTTTGTGATTTAATTGAGATATGAATTGAAGTTTTTATAGATGATTTTTCAATTTTTTGAACATCTTTCAATTCATGTTTAAATCATTTAACAAGGGTTCTAAAGCGCTGTAGAAAACAAATTTAGTTCTCAATTGGAAAATATGTCAATTATGGTTGCAGGATAAATTGTGTTAGGGTATAAAATTTCTGAGAAAGACATGGAAGTAGATCCAACAAAAATTCAAGTTATTGTTGAATTACTGCCTCTTACTAATGTGAGAGGGATAATAAGCTTTCTAGGACATGCTGATCTTTATAGGCTTTATATTAAACATTTTTAAAAAATTTCCAATTCTTTATGTCATCTTTTGCAAAAAGATGCTAACTTTGATTTTAATGACAAAAGCCATAATGCCTTCAACTTATTAAAAGAAAAATTAATCACTGCCCCTATTATTGTTTCACTTGATTGGAGAAAACCTTTTGAATTAATGTGTGATGCTAGTGATTATGCTATAGGGGCTATTTTAGGATAGAGACATGACAAAATGTTTAAAGTGATGTACTATGATAATAAAACTCTTAATAAAGCTCAAATTAATTACACCACTACCGAAAAAGGAATTATTAGCTATAGTATTTGCTTTTGATAAATTCAGACCTTATCTTATTGAAACTAAATGTACTGTGCATACCGATCATTCTGCTATAAAATATTTGATGATGTGAACGTGTGAAGGGTTTTCATCTATCCTTTGAGATAATATATTCATATAATTATGATGATTCGTATTAGAATGCACAAGGGTGTATGATGAGAATACTCAATATTCACATTGCTAAAGCCAAGAATGGTAAAGTCATCCCTTTTGGTTAAAATAAAAAGTTAGAAATTATTCAAACTAGTTTAATTAATAAAAAAACTTTTATAATTGAAAATGTCATATTAGTAGATAGTTTACATCATACTTAACATAATATCTACTAAATATGAAGTGGAAGCTATATTAATATATTTTTTGCATTACATTATCTCATTAAATTAATTGCTACTAAAATGTTAGTTAAAACATGCACAATATTATTTATTATTAGACATTAATTAAATGAAAGAAAATGATATACAATTATTAAAAATTTGTAGTTCTTTGATTATGATATAAAAAGCCGTCATTCACTGTCCACATTCTAAAAAAGTTATATAGAAATGATTTTGTAATTTCTTTGTCTAAAATTGATTAAACTATAGATAGTTTTTAAGATTCATATTATAGGAATATAGATGTAAACATCTTTTCAAATAAAAATATATTCACTACCTCTAGGATATTAATTCATATATATATATATATATATATATATATAGTCCCTCTTAGTTATCTTACTCGAAGCAAAAGAAAATGTAATTTCATGATTATATGTCTTTACTTGCATTACTGGGATTTTATTCTTGTTAGAAAAGTCAATACTTCTACTGACTTTCTTAGGTTTGTTAGTTGGGTAAAGAGTTAGAAAGGTAATTTTATCTCTTATAAGTAATAATATAAGAGATTTTAATAATTATTTATTTAAAATTTCCTTTGATGATTAGTAGATTAAAAAATTTCTAAATTAGTAAGGCCCTTAAGTAGAATTAGATTTAGAACAGAAGAAAACAACATTAATATAAATAGCTAAATCAATGCTTAAAGTATATAACTTCCAAAGTATTTATAGAAAATTGTGATTGATTCTTTTTATTATTTAATAATTTTAGGGAACACAAAATCAACTTTATAAAAAAAAAACCATTACATAAACTTTGAGAATTAACATTCTTTCATCTATTTTGATGCAAATATTTTGTCCTGAATAATGGAAAAAGAATCCTAGAAAATCTTGATTATTAGTTACATGAAAATGTTTCCTGGATATTCTAGTTATAGTGTGGATTTTAAATATTTTAATAAATGGATGATGTGCATAAATGATTTTTATGGCTTGTGATTAATTTTTTATATAATCTATTAATTCTAATATATTAGATAATAATATTGAAATAATTATAAATTTGAACTTGTAAGATCATTTAATTTTAGCACTTCATATTTGTCTATTGAATGGAAGTTTGTAATGAGCCATTCAAAAGATTTGATTTTATGTGGCCCATTTTGACAAATAGAATGAGTTTTCATCTTAAAAACAAGATTGATCATTATGGTTTCATTTAAGCTATAATTATAAGATATAGAAGCAACTTTGAAGGATGGTATTTTTGGATCATCATTATACTAGAAGAGTTAGGCCAATTTACTATAAACAATATATGAAAATTAGTTCTTACACCTTTTAATTATAATCTTATTAAAATAAAATAATACTTTATATATAAATTAAATAATTCATGAACCATGGTTAGCAATAAAATCAGTCACATAACATGGATTTAGTCATGTGTAATGGATTACTTTGGAAGAGTCTATTTCCCCTGTGGTTTGGTCAAAAGAAATATGATTGCTGCCTACATACTTTTCTAAAGATTTTTGGCTCTATCAAATATATCTAGAGAGATATATATTTCTATATAAGCTTATTGAATGAGATACTTTACAGTGTAACCCATTAGGTCGAAAATAGTAGTAATATTAAGCAATCATGTAATTTGAAAAAAATCATTGCAATTTTTTAGGCTAACAATAAGGGCTTGGTATGATATGATAAGTAGCTTTGTTGCATGTGGTTTTGGTAGAAAAATGGTGTTCATTGCACAAATTTGTGCCTTTGCCTTATTCTATAAGTTTGCAAAGGCAAACAATAAAACATTCATGATGGAAAAATGAAACTTTTTTCTTTGGCTTCATGTGAAACTAAAGGAAGGTTTCTTCTTTATTTCTCATGCTAAGTACATAAATAACATTATTTTAAATTTTACCATGATTGGATATAAATCCACAATAAGTCATCTAAGAATCTAACCAAGTTCTGAAAAATCAACTAAAGTAAATTTATAGACTATCTTATGTTACTTTAAGTTGTGTTGATATCATTGCTTCCTTATTTTCTAAAATGTAAGCTATATTCCAAATGATTTCAAGGAACCATATTTAGATGCAATGAAGCATATATTAAGGCATATACAACAAAGACACTTGGATTAGGATTTTAGTAAATTAAATATATTCATCTTGTAATCTTATCAATTTCATTGATATAAATTTTTAAAAGAAGCAACTTTGATTGGCACACCATGAACCTTGACAATTCTTAAGCTCTTGCTCTTGCCTTAATCCAATAAAAGTAGAATCCCATTACCTTGTCATTTATAGAGATTAATTATGTACACGCATTGAATATAATATATTACATGATTTGAAACTAGAACATATTCTCACTATGTGAAATACTAATGTTACAAAGTGAAATACATCTTTTCATGCATATATTTATAAAATCAAGGTGTTGTAAATATAAACATCAAACATAGGATGTTAGATATGTAAATACATAAGAATTTTGTACTATGAATGTAAATTTCTCTAAATATTACGTTTGCTTGTGGCCACTATAGTATTGTGTAATATCTTTCCATTTGGTGCAAGTGAAAAAAATCAATGAACATACACTTACATTAAAGTTCTAACCATCCAAATTCTCAAAATGTGAAGTTGGCAATTACTTCTCTCTCTCTCAAGGGCTGTCAAAAAACTCGTTCATGAACAGTTCGTGTTCGGTTCGTCAAGAAGTTCGTGTTTGATTCATTCGATAAGTAAACGAGACGAACACGAACAATTTTTTTTTGTTCGATAAGTTAAACGAACCAAACACGAACAGTGAGGCGTTCGTTCGTGTTCAAATCGTTATTGTTCGAAATATAAAATAGTTTAAAATAATTATATATACAAAACTTATGATATTTAAAAAAATTAAATTTTATAAGTTAT
Source organism: Papilionanthe hookeriana x Papilionanthe teres (assembly GCA_022702705.1). Lineage (NCBI taxonomy): Eukaryota > Viridiplantae > Streptophyta > Magnoliopsida > Asparagales > Orchidaceae > Papilionanthe > Papilionanthe hookeriana x Papilionanthe teres. Next base: position 157,493,704 of record CM040422.1, on the reverse strand, counting down.
AATATATAATAAATTATTAATGATAATATATTAATATACTATATTAATAAAATACTAATATAGATATTATTTATAAGTTCTATAATTTATATAATATAAGTTATATAATTAATATAATATATTATTTATATATATATCAATATTAAGGCTATCAAACTGGCTCGTCGTTCGCGAACAGCTCGTGTTCGTCTCGTGTTCGACTCGTTCGTTAATAAACGAACACGAACAATGACTTCACGAACAATTTCGAACACGAGTTTATGTCAACCAAACTAAATTTCAAACGAACCGAACACGAACACAAGTTCTGTTCGTCCGTGATCGGTTTGTTTACACCTCTCTCTCGCTCTTGTTTAACGTGCCATATAGCCATCATGTAGTTCCCTTTCTCTTAGGAAGGATTATTGTGCACGGATATTGCACGTAAATTTACGTGCGGTGTCCGATGAGGAACACTGAAATACATCTTTTTTTTTTTATTGTTAGAGTGTGGCTCACTCTAGTTTTTTCACAGTCCTAATTGAATTCCGCACACAAAATTTGCGTGCGGTATCTGTATGAATTAATTTTTCCTCTCTTAGAGGAGAAGAACTAAATTATGTTCTGGGTGGACAATTATCATAAATAATAAAAATTAATATTTGTTTCTTCTTGATGCGTGCTAGAAAAATCGCGGTGGTAGAGTAACAAATTATCGTCTTAGCGTTGTATGAGAATTCAGCACGCACGCAGATGAAAATAGAACAAGTAGTGACTCCATAAGGTTTTTACGTGGAAAACCCGTAAAGGGAAAAACCACGGGCCCTGACCCAGTTGTGAAAATCCAATATTGATTGTTGTTTACAGAAATCCTTCGTCCCACAGACGGGAAGAGGTAATTATATGATGTAGATTACAACATCGACTGACAGTGTATGATTGACGGTGGTTCACGATGATAGGCAGTAGTCGACGGCTATCGACGGTGATCGACGGTTGTCGGCGAGGATGCAGAACTGCTTCTTATTCTCAAGTCTTCAGACTCTCTCTTTTGGTCTCCCCCCCCCCTCATGTGAGAGTTGGGATCTATTTATAGGCTTATGGGTGCAATTAATGCAGCCATTTCGATCGGACGGTTCAGAAAGCTCCCCTCGATCAGACGGTGTTAAAGGGGGCATTTGATGGCTTTAATGATGTCAGAATTGAGTGATATTGGGCTCGTTGGATTCGTCTTGTCGAGACGCTCGATTCGAGTATGAGCTTGCTAGTGTCGGCATCCATTTGACCTTCCAATGTGTCCGAAAAACTTCTAAAAATGGTTTAATGACTTGATTCGGGCTTGATTTGACTCGGATTGGACTAATCTTGATATCATTGGGTCTGTTTCATCGAGCCGGTCAGTTTGACTATAAGTTTGCTGAAATCAGAGCTCTGGATGATTTTTTATCAAGATTTGAATGTTTCTTGCTCAAAAGATTGCATCAAGATTTGTGTTATGCTTTGAGATTTGTGTTGGTGATGAAAAATATTTGATGACGTATCAGTTGCCCCCTATTTTCGGGCGAAACCATTTTTATTGTCTGAAAATATCAAAATCTGGAGCAAACGTGTGTGAGTGTATAGATATATAACGTCATAAATATATAAATATTTATATATATATATATATATATATATATATATATATATATATATATATATATTCAGTAATATTTACTATTTAAAGATTTTAAAGCGTTGCTATATGAAAATACTTTGCTTAGCTCAGTGGTAAAGCCTTGTTGTCATGTGAAGGGGTGGAGTTCGAATTATGTGCTTGGTATATGATGAGGTTAATTATTATTATAAATTTTTTTAAGGCTGGGTCTGAAACGGCGGGTAAACTGACCCGTGCCCTTCAGTGGGCCCGAATCTGGACGGGCTGCCTAAAATGGAATCCGAAAAAGAGCATCTTAAATTTGAACAATTTTTTTTATATATATTTATAACTGTTTCCAACAACAACAACAACAACAACAAAGCCTTAATCCCACTAAGTGGGGTCGGCTACATGAATCCTTTTTCTCCATTGTGTCCGATTTAGTGTCAAATTTTCGTTCAATTCTAATAAATTAAGATCATTTTTTATGCAATAAGCCCAAGTTTTCCTAGGTCTGCCTCTGCCTTTCTTAACATAAGTTGTATTTAAAACATCTACTCTCCTAATCGGATCATCAGGTGGTCGACGTTTAATGTGACCAAACCATCTAAGGCGACTCTCTCTAATTTTATCCGTCACTGGTGCAACTCCAACCCTTTTACGGATATATTCATTTCGCATTTTGTCTCTAAGAGTAAAGCCACTCATCCACCTAATCATTCTCATCTCGGCAACACTTAACTTAACATTATAAAGGCCAACATTCAGCACCATAGAGCATTGAAGGTCTCACCACCATCTTGTAAAATTTTCCTTTCGATCTAAGCGGTACTTTTCTATCACACAATAGGCCAGACGCATTCCTCCACTTCAACCAACCAACCTGAATTCTACTATTCACATCCCCATCTATATCACCATCGCTTTGAACAATGGACCCAAGATATCTAAATCGTTCACACCTTTTAATAATTTGATCACCCAAAGTTACACTGCTGTCACTAGACCTACTATTACTAAAATTACATTCCATGTATTCAGTTTTAGTTCTACTCAAACGAAGACCTTTAGACTCCAATGTAGACCTCCATAATTCAAGTTTTTCCTGGACTTTTTCTCTTGTCTTATCCACAAGGAGGATATCATCAGCAAAAAGCATACACCAAGGTACATCCTCTTGTAAATGCCCAGTAAGACCATCCATAAATAAAGCAAAAAGATATGGGCTTAAAGCCGATCCTTGATGTAAACCAACGAAATAGTAAAATACTTGGTCAATCCTCCTTCGGTTCGAACACATGTAACGACTCTAGCATACATATCTTTAATGACTTGAATATAAGTTATATCAACACCTTTCTTCTCAAGGACTCTCCAAAGAACATCTCTAGGAACCTTATCGTAAGCTTTTTCTAAATCAATAAAAATCAAATGTAGATCCTCCTTATTATCTCTATACTTCTCCATCAAACCTCTCAATAAATGTATAGCTTCCATGGTAGACCTCGCCCGGCATAAATCCAAATTGATTATGAGAAATCTTCGTAATACGTCTTAACCTATGTTCAATTACCCTCTCCCATAATTTTAAAGTATGACACATCAATTTAATTCCTCTATAATTTGCACACTCTTGTGCATCTCCTTTATTCTTAAAAATGGGGACCAAAATGCTCTTTCTCCACTCCTCAGGCATCCTTTTAGTTTTTAAAATAATATTAAAAAGTTTAGTAAGCCAGGAAACCCCCAAATCACCTAAACATTTCCACACTTCAATTGGGATATCATCGAGTCCTACGAACTTGCCCCTTAGTTTTCTTTAAAGCCTCATCAACTTCTTTTACTTAATGCGACGGTAAAAATGAAAAGTTTTATTATTATTAACGATATTAAGATCACTAAGGTCAATCGTACTTTCAGCATCATCATTAAAAAGTTTATCAAAATAACTCACCTACCTATGTTGAATATCTTTTTCTAAGAAAAGCACTTTTTGATTTTCATCTTTAATACACTTTACTTCGAGTTAAATCTTTACTTTTCTTTTCTCTTTGTTTAGCTAGTTTATACATATATTTTTCACCTTCCTTAGTATCTAACATGTTATAAAGATCACTAAAAGCAAAATTTTTAGCGTCATCGATTATTCTTTTAGACTCTCTGCAGGCCGTTTTATATTTTTCTCAATTCTCTACGCTTTTATATTTAAAACAATTTTTATAAAATAACTTCTTATATTTTATCTTTTCTTGCACATTATTCCACCACCAACTATTTTTATTTATAGAAACATTTTCTTTTGATTCTCCAAGTACATCTTTAGCTACTTGTTTAATAGTATTAGTTAATTTTTCCCACATAACATTCACGTCTTCATGGACATCCCAAATATTTAAATCTTGAATTTTACTCATAAAAATAATTTTATTTGTGTCTTTTAGGTGCCCCCATCTTATTCTACGATGTTGATTCCTAGTATTCTTTATTTTACAACTCTTCATCTTAAAATCTAGAACTAATAATCGATGTTGAGTACTTAATCGCTCACTTGGAATAACCTTACAATCCTTACAATCTCGACGATCTCTTCTTCTCATAAGAAAATAATCAATTTGTGTTTTATTAGATCCATTCTTATAAGTAATAAGATGTTCATCTCTTTTCTTGAATAAAGTATTAGTAATAATCAAATCATACGCTAAAGCAAAATCTAAAATGGTTCTACCTTCTTCATTAATCGCTCCATAACCGTAGCCACTATGAATATTTCGAAATCTTCTACCACTCTACCGACATGTCCATTTAAATCTCCTTCAATAAAATTTCTTTCTTCGAGAGGTATCAAGTGTATTAAGTCTTCTAAATCATTCCGAATTTATCTTTAGAGCCTATATCTAAACCAACTTGAGGAGCATAAGCACTTATAATATTAAAAATCTTAAGTATCAATAATAATCTTAAGTCGTTATAATTCTATCTCCAACTCTATTAATTTTGACAACATTATCTTTCAAACTCTTATCTATAATTACACCTACACCATTTCTAAGTACGACTCTTACCGTAATACCATAGTTTAAAACCTAAGTTATCAATCTCCTTAGCTTTTTCTCCAACCCATTTAGTTTCTTGAATACATAGGATATTTATCTTTCTATGGATCATAATATCAACCAATTCCATTAGTTTACCATTGAGAGTACCTATATTCCGGGATCCTATCCTAATACTAAGTATCATGGACTAACTTCTTTACCCGCATCCGTCCGTAATGTGGGAACCCTCGCTTACTCGACACTACACCCGGCGCCGGTGTAGCGGCCCTTACACACTTTCCACTCGTATTCGAGCCATACGACCGCGTCGCTTCCAGGGGACGCCCTAGCACTTACACAATGATCAAAAGGATTAAAACTGTTTAAGAATTAAAAATTCGAATTGCGTTTAATAGATTGGGAATTTGAATAGCTTTTTGTGTGTGTGTGTAGTTATATATATATATAGTTATCCTTTATTATATATATAATTCTTATAAATACAGAATCCGAAAAATGCATTAGGAATCCAAAAATGCATTTGCATTTGGAAGCTGAACCGTGAACTGTTTATTCTAATTAATTTCATGTATATTACATAATTTGAAAAATTAAAACAGCAAGAATGTGAAAAGACTTTTTTTTTTTTAAGATTTCAATTAATTTTATATTATAAATATGGAATTTAAAAGATCAAGAGAATATGAAATGAAAAATTTTTCCTTTAATGATCTTCATTGATTCCATATTATAAAAGTGAAATTTGAAAGATCAAATGAATATGAAATGAAAAGTTATCATTATTATTATTTTTAAATGTTTTGTCTCATATTAAGCCTATAAATAGAGGTCATAGATGAAAGGAAAAACCACAAGTGAGGAGAAGTACTGCGTTACGACATAGAGTTACGGCGAAGATTTGCGGCGCAGTGCTACGGCAAACTGTTTCGGCGAAGTGTTCGGCAAACCGTTGCGGCGAAGTGCTGCGGCGAACTGTTTCGGCGAATTGTTGCGACAAACCGTTACTGCGAAGCGTGTCGTGGTGGTGTGACACAATACAACGACGTGTTGCGGGGGAGCGTTGTCGCGTACCGTTGCAGCGACGCGTTGCCGCGGGATGTCGCATTGCAGCGGGACGTCGTGGCGGAGTGCTGCAGAACGCGTACTTGATGCTGCGTATTCTGTAGAAGATTTCTGTATCACTCTTGCACGTTATGAAGGTGATGAAAAAATGTTGTATTTTTCCCGCCGCGCTTTTAGGTGAAGATTTCTTGCTTATGTGGTAGTGACGTTATACGGTGCTCTCCCAATGATTATCAGAAGTACTAGAGTTTTGGGAGGCGATGTTGACTCTACTCGAAAATGAGCGGATTTGTTGTGGCCCTTGTGCAATTATATGTTGATATTTGTAACATTTTTAATCATCTGATGTGACATTTGTAGATGATGACAATGTATTTCTTTGCGTCTTCCACGATTGTCGTGGCTTCTCGAAAGTCTTTTTGTGGTTCATGTTTTTCGAGATTGTATCCTCTCAGACTTATGCCTTAAAGGAGCTTGAACTGGTATCTTCTGAGGCTCGTAGCCTTCTGAGGTCTTTGAGTGTACCTGCACCTTCGAGGCTTGTAGCCCGCCGAGGTTTTTGAGTGTACTCGTGCCTTCGAGGCTTGTAGCCTTGAGGTCTTCGAGTGTACTCGTGCCTTCGAGGCTTGTAGCCTTCCGAGGTCTTCGAGTATACTCGTGTCTTCGAGGCTTGTAGCCTTCTGAGGTCTTTGAGTGGAGACCCTGTCAACCACTTGCTCTCATGGAGTCTTTCTAGTGAGGACCCTGTCCACTACTAGCTTCCGATCGAGACTTGCCTCTTGGGCTCGTCTTCCAGGGGCATGGTAGCATCTCATTGAGTCTTGCCTCTTGGGCTTGACTTTTAGGAGTATCGTATCTTCCCGTCGAGTCTTGCCACTTGGGCTCGACTTCTAGGGGTATAACACCTCTTTTCATCAAGAGGACTTTTTCTTATTCGATAATTCCAACGATTCTGTACTGGTTTCCCTCACATTGTTCTTGTAAGTAGCGACCCAGATGTCCTTGGCGTATTAGACGTTCAATTTCTTCCTTTAATTGAAAATATTTTTCTGTTGAATGTCCCTTTACACGATGGAAATGATAATATTGTGATTGGTCTCCACCATTTGGATTTCTTAATGGCTTTGGCCACTTGACAGTATCTTCATCCTTGATGGCCATTAAGATGTTAACACGAGACGTGTTGAGTGGCGTGTATTCTTTTTCTGATCGTTGCTCATGATTCCCCTGTGGTTTAAACTTTTTTTGCTGTGAAATTTTGGTATCCTCAACGTTATTCTTACGCTTGCCCCCCAATCGCTCAAATTGTTCCTTGTGAGCAATGATGGCCTCATCTGCAGAGATTTGTGCCTCAACACGGTGCACAAGGTCAGCATAAGAATGAACTGTCTCTCGCATAAGTGATGAGTAGAAGGGTCCTGGGCGGAGTCCCCCAAGAAATACTCCCTTAAGCAACTCTGGATCTACTCCTGGAATTTGACGGGCTTCAGTAGAAAACCTGCGGAAGTAGTCTTTGAGTGATTCTCCTTCACTTTGACGAATTCCTGAGAGATGAGATGAATCATTGATGATCCTTCGATTTGCTTATGAACCTGTTCCACAAATAGTTTGGCAAGCTTGTTAAAGGTGTTTACAATACCCCCGGCAGAGAGTAAAACCAGGTCCGAGCTTGTCCCTTAAGAGTAGCAGGGAACACTTGACATAGAAGTGCGTCAGAGGCACGTTGAATGTGCATGATGGTTCTATAATGATCAATATGTTCATAGGGATCAGAAATCCCTTCATATGCGTCAATGTTCGGCAGCTTGAAGCCAGTTGAAATGGGGTGTTGGAGGACTGCATTCGCTAAGGGAGAAGATTCATTGATGTTATGATGAGTGTGGAAGCGATCTTTTTTCTCAAAGGGGAACTCTTCTCGGACGAGGCGACGTAATTCGTTACGGATGACATTATTTGGAATGGTTGCGAGATGTGGTGGTGCTAGGTGAACTGCATGAGATGGATGGGTGGAACTTGCAGTGTCTAAGAGTTCAGCATCACGACCTGGTACGCGAAGTGTTCCTTCTTGGGGAGGGAGGCTGGTACGACTTCTTCTGGGCATGTTTCTCATAGGACGCTGATTCAATGGTGGATGATTTTCATTCATAGACGGTTGTTGGGTCCTACGTAAAAATTGTAAGATCTGCAGTTGAGCTTCCTCCATTCTTCGCATGCGTTCTTCCATAGAAGGACCCGAAACCCTCTCGTTGGCGAGGATAGCGTGTTCCGGGACGGGAAGATGAAGAAACACATCGCCCTTGACTACGTGACGCATTCCCGGAACGATGGGTGTTGGAGCGAGCTGCTCCGTTGTCCCGAATATTGTTATTGTTTTCCATGTAGGAAAATTGAACAAGTACTTCAGTGATGGGAATGAGAGTTTCCCACAGACGGCGCCAAACTGATGCGTGCTAGAAAATTCGCGGCGGTAGAGTAACAAATTATCGTCTTAGCGTTGTATGAGAATTCAGCACGCACGCAGATGAAAATAGAACAAGTAGTGACTCCAGAAGGTTTTTACGTGGAAACCCCGTAAAGGGAAAAACCACGGGGCCTGGCCCAGTTGTGAAAATCCACTATTGATTGCTGTTTATAGAAATCCTTCGTCCCACAGACGGGAAGAGGTAATTATATGATGTAGATTACAGCGTCGACTGACAGTGTATGATTGACGGTGGTTCACGATGATCGGCGGTGGTCGACGGCTATAGACGGTGATCGACGGCGGTCGACGATGATGCAGAACTGCTTCTTCTTCTCAAGTCTTCAGACTCTCTCTTTTGGTCCCCCCCTCATGTGAGAGTTGGGATCTATTTATAGGCTTCTGGGTGCATTTAATGCAGCCATTTCGATCGGACGGTTCAGAAAGCTCCCCTCGATCAGACGGTGTTAAATGGGCATTTGATGGCCTTAATGATGTCGGAATTGAGTGATCTTGGGCTCGTTGGATTCGTCTTGTCGAGACGCTCGATTCGAGTATGAGCTTGCTAGTGTCGGCATCCATTTGACCTTCCAATGTGTCCGAAAAACTTCTAAAAATGGTTTAATGACTTGATCCGGGCTTGATTTGACTTGGATTGGACAAATCTTGATATCATTGGGTCAGTTTCATCGAGCCGGTCAGTTTGACTATAAGTTTCTTGAAATCGGAGCTCGGATGATTTTTTATCAAGATTTGAATGTTTCTTACTCAAAAGATTGCATCGAGATTTGTGTTATGCTTTGAGATTTGTGCCGGTGATGAAAAACATTTAATGGCGTATCACTTCTATAGTTTAAGTATTTTACTATATATATTTTTTTGCTTAGTATTTTTTTAAGAAAATGAATATTTGATAATCTTATCTACTCTAAAAAAATAAATATGATCCTGACTACCGAAATTAATAATCATTGTCCTCTTCCTCAATAATGGAATTTCGTATTTTGCATTATGTCAATTTTTATTCATTTAAGAGGAATCATAGGAAAGGCGAAGGCAAATTCCTTATATTGACCGCTGGCATTTTTTTCTCGCTGTATTGTTTTAAACAATGCTTTCAACAAGTGCTCGTACAAAAATAAAATAAAATAAAATAATAAAAGAAAAAGAAATAAAAAAAGAAATAAAAACAAAAGAGCTATTTTCATTAAATTTTTTAGAGAAAAAATAAGAATAAACGTGCAAATTTATTTAAATAAATATCAGCATCTGGGCCCTGACATTCTTGATGTGTGGGTTACTTGTTTTAAAATTGAACTAACGAGCGTAACCCTTTGAACGGAGAAAATTTTACAAATTGAGTATTTACGTAGTTCTGTGTGTCAATTCCAGTAATATATCGTCATGTGTGTTATATTGAGTCTAACCTAAAATAATAGTAAAGTAGTATTAAATATATGAAGCTCGTGACTCACCTACCTCACCTACACATCTCACATAGCTCTCTCCCACCTACTTATCTCTCCACCTACCTCTCTCCCATTTTCTTTAAATAGTCTCATTTGGTCTGTCATAAATCGCTAAGCTAAAGCCAAGCCAAGCCCTATAATATGAGGGCAAGAGAGAGAGGGAGAGAAGAAAAATAGAAATTTTTCTTATAAACGCCGAAACACTCGACAATGTAATTCCTCGAAGTAATAAAATCATCTGCAGCTCCGTGGACGTAGGAAAATTTGCTGAACCATGTAAATATGTGTACCGCTCTGTATTCTTTTCTAATTGAGAATTTTTTTTCTCAATCCGATTTTTCGCTTTACTGTCGTCGTTTTTTCACAGCAATTAGTATTAGAGCCGTGGTTTGGGGATGAAAGAGAACGAAGTGATGGAATCGGGGATTAAGAAGTTTAATGACACATATTTTGGGTACTGGATGATGCAGATAGAGGACTGCCTCTATGGGAAGAAACTTCATCTTCCGCTATTAGGAAAACGACCAGAGAAGATGAATGAGGATGATTGGAATCTGTTGGATCGATATGTTCTGAAAGTTATTCGATTGACCCTAAAAAGATTCGTTGCACACATCGTCATCAAGGAGAGGACTACTGCAGATCTCATGGCGGCTTTATCAGACATGTATGAAATGCCATCAACGAATAACAAGGTGCATCTGATGAAAAAGTTATTCAACTTAAAGATGGCGTAATGTGTGTCTGTTGCTCAAAACCTGAATGATTTCAATTATATCAGAAATCAATTGTCGTATGTTGAAATTGCTTTTAATGATTAGATATGTATGCTGATATTGCTGGCTTTATTGCCAAATAGCTGGGAAGCCATGAGGATGACATGTAGCAGTTCTGCAGTAAATCTAAATTGAAATATGATGATATTCGTGATTTGATTTTGGCTGAGGAGGTGCACATGAAATATTCTGGCAAGACCTCGAGTTTGAGTTCGACACTGATTGTTGATTCCAGAGGGAGATCACATGACAGGAACTCAAACAGAGGAAGATCAAAATCAAATCCTGGTCAGCATACAACCTGTTGGAATTGTGGTAAGGCTGGCCACATAAAAAGGAATTGCAAGTCTACTAAGAAGAAGGAGAATGACAGCACAAATGTGATAACTGATGAAATACAAGATGCACTATTGCTGGTAGTTCACGTTCTATTGATGACTGGATACTGGATTCACAGACTTCCTTCCATACATCTTCTCACTTGGAGTTGATGTGAAACTATGTTGCTGGGGACTTTGGGAATGTATATCTATCTGATGGAAAGCTCTGAACGTGGTGTGGATAGGAGACGTTGATATTCCACTTCCTAACGACAAAAAATGGATTTTGCGATATGTCAGGCACGTTCCTGAGTTGAAGAAAAACCTCATTTCTGTTGAGCAACTCAATGAGGGTAGTCATTCATTAGTATTCTCATATAACACCTGGAAGGTTACCAAAGGAGCATGGGTGTTATCTCTGGGTAAGAGAACAAACACACTATATATGACTACAGGTGACCACAATAGAAAAATAAGATTTGATGATCAACCAGAGGTCACTGTGTAGGGTTGTGATGGAAGTGACGAGAATAATGGGTCTGGGGCACTCATTCTTATTGTTCCACAGACAGATAGTGGAGAACCACAGAGGTATAGAGAAATCTTGCAAGATGAAAATTCGAGCAAGTGGGAGCTGGCCATGAAGGAGGAGATGGATTTTCTGTCAGGGAATCAAACTTGGGAGCTGACAGGACTTCCACCAGAGAAGAAACCATTGCACAACAAGTGGGTGTACATGGTGAAAACTGCGCTTGATGGCAGTAAGAGGTACATGGCTGAACTTGTTAAAAAGAGCGTTCAGCTGAGGCAGGATATTGCCCGGGCAGTGAGAGTTGTAAGCAGAACATGAGTAACCACGAAAGAGCTTGGAGGTATAATGCTATGTTGACGCTGATATGTTGACTAAGAGTGTTACTCTTTTGAAAAAAAGTTGTGCTCGACTTCAGCTGGTCTTCTAGCATGAAGACCGAGGCTTCGAGTTGCAGAGGTGGAGGAATGTGGAGGAAAATGGAGGATATTATGTTTGAGGAAAAAGGTCGGTACAACCAGCAGATGATGCAACCTGTAGGTGGTGCAGTCAGAGTCCCAGTCTTCAAGTGGGAGAATTGTTAAATATATGAAGCTTGTGACTCACCTACCTCATATACCCCGTCTCACCCACCTCTCTCCCACCTACCTCTCTCCAGTTTTTATTAAATAGTCTTATTTGGCCTGTCATGAATCACTAAGCTAAAGCAAAGCCAAGCCCGCCGATATGAGGGAAAGAGAGAGAGAGGGAGAGAAGAAAATATAGATTTTTCTTATAAGCATCGAGGCGCTCGACGGTGTAATTCCTCGAAGTAATAAAATCCTATGTAGTTCCGCGGACGTAAGAAAATTTGCCACATAAATCTGTGTGTCGTTGTGTATTCTTTTCTGATTGCGAATTTTTTCCTTGATCTGGTTTTTTGCTTTATTGCCGTCGTTTTTTCACAACAAGTGGAACCACAAATGTTATAGGAGTGGAATCACATATGTTATTAGGAAGGTTATTGAGGGATTATTGGGTGGTTATTGGGGCATTAACTCCAATAATGCCGCAATAACCCCTCAGCAATCCCCAATAACTCCACAATAACCTCTACGGTTTCACTCTAATGACCCATTGCAATAACCCACACAATAATTCTCCAATAACCTCCATGGTTCCAGTCAATGACCCCAGCATAACCCCAATAATAATCCCTCAATAATCTCCGCGGTTCCACTTCAATAATCCCCTCTATTAACACCGGCCCAACCCCCCCTCTGCCCATAAATTTCGCTCGAAATAACCGCACAATAATTTCTACATGATAATATATTATTGAAAGTCCGCACACAGCTCTGCGTGCGGACTCCGTATAAAAAATTTTCCCCTTTGGTTGAGCCTATTATAAACATTTCTTCCACGCGCTAAATAGATAAAAAATTTTAAAAACTAAAAAAAAGACAGAACTGAAGAAAAGATTTAATTTATACAAAAAAAAAAGAAGATGCCAATAGGAAAGGCATGATGAAACCGGCCTACCAGATTCAGGTTAAGCAAAAACGAAAGAGACCGCCTTTTTTTTTTTTCATTTTCTCGAAAGAGTTTCGTCTGAAGGTTGTTCCTTTTCTTCTAAATAGTTTCACATAACCTACAGGAAGTAATCTTCTTCTTATAGAGCCGTTGAGTTCAGGCGCATCATGTCTGTAAGTAGATTTTATTTCATCGTCCTCAAAATTTAGAAAAGAAGAGATTAATTTCTTAATGTTTGTGTTCTGTGACAGCTTAAAAATCATGGCTTTTTAGATTTGTTTCTTCCTTACTGCTGAGTGGTATAAGGGCCACCATCTGCCCCTGAGTTGAATGATAACTCACAAAGATGGTTTTAAGTTTTAATTGCTTGAATATTCTGATTTTTAAAGGGTTTAGGTGAATTTTTTTTGTCATGGTGAGCATTTATTCAATTGATTGTCTACTCATATGAAGGGGAGCTCTTTGGAAAAATTAGCAGAAAAATGGAAGCCTTTTTTTCTGTAAGAAAGCTTCAACGAAGGAAAGATGAAAGGAGAAAAGAGAGGGGAGAGCAATATATTAAAAGTTCATCTTTTTTATTTTCACCTAGATTGAAGATCTTCCATTAATCTCTTTTCATAGTTGAGGTCATAATCTGCATGTAGATCCTGTAATAAAATTTTCTATCATCCCTTCGGTGAGGTCTTCTTCTTCTGTTGCATAAAATCCACCGCCTTATATCATATCATTAAATAACTAAAAAAGCATCAAGGCTGAAAATTTCCTTCTGAAATTCCTTATTCGAACCAGTAAAATGTCAACTCATTTAAATTTTCTCCATTTATTTCACATAAACATTTGCTAAATCTATGATCAGAGGGCACATGTGCCCAAATTTGGCAATTGGGAAGACAAAGACATTCCATACACAGTATATTTCGAAAATGCTCGCAAGGACAGAGAAAAGGGCTTCAATCCTAATGATCCCCAAGAGAATCCAGAAGCCTTCATGAATCAACATCAAATCCAACAACAAAATTCAAGAATAAAACAGAGCAACTCTTCTCAGAAAGCGAATACAGAACCAGCAAGAATCAATGCCAAAATTGATTCATACACTAATAAAAATAACTCAAGTTCTTCAGTTTCCCATCAGCCAAACAATGTTTCTCTCTCTTCAAAATCTCTAATCAGTTCAGCCTCTTCCTTATCAGCTGATTCTAAAGATACAGGACCTGTAAGTATATTAAAAAACATCAATTGGGTTTTGTTTTCTTCTCTCTCTGTGTGTCTCTATGTACATAAGTATTAACTTGTTGAATTGATTGATGTTGTTAGGTTCAGCAAATGCCTGCATATACTGCTCTATCAAACGAAGGTAAGGAGAAGAAGAAGACTGCTACAACTAACATCAGAAAGCCTATGCAGAGAACTTCATCAAAGGTAACTGGACATGAAATCATTTTTCTTCTTCTCGCACCTTAAAATATCCACAAAAGAGTGAAAATTGACCATGTTTTATAATTTTGTATTGATCAGAAATGGTGCTGCTTGTTGAATAAAACCAAGGAGTTATCGTGATTTGCTTGGTGGCTGCCAGTTCTCTCTCTAGAACATGAGATTAATTTTATAGTATTTGATTTTTGCTATACGCTTACTGCAATAATTACTTGTATTTTCTTCAAGGGGGTTGTGATATAAACTGATATTGATATTGGTTTGTAAGTTCTTATGATTGAAATAAAGGTGGAATCTGTGTTAAATATATATATATTTTTCTGGTGAGAAAATTGAAGGAAGATTTACATATATACCACTCAAATCCTATGTATAATACCCAAAATTTGATTTTTCTATGCTTACCAGCTTACCTATGCATGGAATGTGTATCTTACTTTTTAGAAGTTAAAATGGCGATATTTTTTATGTGTGATCAAGTATTTGGCTGGTGTATATATGTATATGTCAAAAGTAAAGTTTCGGTGCCAGATATGTAAATAGATAGGAATTGAGAGGTATATATGTAAATGGCCCAAACTTTAATTGCAAGGATTTTTAAGAAAAGTTAACAGTGAAATTTTTGTCACCATATTTGGTTGCCGTAAGTTGTAAACAAGTAAAAGTGTATTAAACGTCTCAAGATTGTTTTTTTTGCTATTTTTACACAAATATGAAGCTGAGGGATCAAATGAGCTTTTAATTCTTGTTAAAGTAATCTGTAGGGATTGTATATACAAATACAACTGTATAGTATTTTTTTAGCATATTTCTGCGCTCACCCATCTAAGTGGCTGATTTGTGCCCACCTGCCGAAGTGGCTAAATAGAGATTACTTGCCGAATTGTCTGAATCGAGCTCACCTGTCGATGTGATTAAATCGAGCTCATCTGTCGACGTGACTGAACTTATTTCTTTCACCTATAAAGGGCAACCTAGCCCGCCCAGAGAGATATAACTACAAAAGATAGCCATCATTACCAGCAAGAATGTAGGTCGATTCATCTTTAAAAGCATTGCCTTGATTTCACATCACGATCTTTTCACCAAGACATTGTGGATGAGATTCGTATAATATTAAAGATAATTTTTTATTAATTTTCCTCCTCATATAAAAGGAAAGTCAAGCGAAGAGAAGGGAGAGTCTCTCTCTCTCTCTTTCTATCTCTCCAAGAAAATTTTGTAACCCGAAAAATCCTTGACGAGAGCGATATTTTGACTTACCAGAGGTTTGAATTGAATAGATAATCTTTGAGAGATCTTCAAGGCCTTACGCCCATGCCACTCCTTTACTTTTCCTCTACAAAAATATATTTTTCACTGATTTGTATATACTGAAGAGCGATATGAGATCCTATATCCTAACAGGATCCAAAAAGGACCAAACTAAGTTAAAAATTTAAGTGAGAATGTCTAGCTGTAATCACTATGACATGAATTGGTCACATAATCAAATTATTAAAAATACTCACATAATGAAATTAGATGTCACAAATGGAGTTTGGAAGAGGGTGCATACTCGCGATATGTAATAATAAAAAAGTTAAATCTCAACCAGGTAAAAGATCTCAATAATTTAATAATTCATTAATGAGTAATGGCAAACAAAGACAAATGGGCATAAATGTGATTAAGAACATAATATATATTTCTTTGTATAAACAATGTTTTTAATAACAAAAAGGGAAATAAAAGATCAATTGATGAAAAGAGGGAGACAGACATCAACTACAAAGCAATACTAACCCAAAGTTTGTTAGAAATCTAAACAATAAATACAACTTAAAATCTAAATTGATGGAATAACTAATGTTGAAAGGCTGCACTTATAATGATGCTCCAACAAATAACATGATAAAATTTGTTTATAAAAATTTTCTTAAGTGAATTTGATATACAAAATACATAATTCCTAATTATTAAAACATAAATTACAATGTATGGGGCATGCATTATTAACAAAAAAAAGCATCATTATCTATAATGTAATGTCAATGCAATGAATGTGATCATATTGTTTAACTGGAGTAATATTGCACGACTTAAATTATTAAACATGGTAAATGCTCTTGGATTAATTATATTTGTGGGCTCCGAAAATTACAACCGCTCCTCAGGAGACTCTCTGCGTTTATTTTTATTTTGTTTTGAGAGAGAGCTTAAGGGGGTTGAATTTTCAGAAGACATACTAGATTATAGATAAGACACTATCAGAGATTTCACCCTCATTTAGCGAGAACTTTTTAATATGGGGTTTGAGGTTTCCCATAGGTGCAAGGTCCTATAGTTAACTACCTCTTCCTATAATGGGATAGCACTTTCGATTAAGACTAGTCATTAAGAATTGAGTATTAAACATACAATTGCAGCAGACGAAACCTGATCATAATCCTATGGATCCGTCATCCTGGGTCACCATGGTCCCTAATCTACTTAGTCAAATGATGTAGTCAACCCAACCTGATATAATGATTTTTGTCAGCAGTCATAGGTTGCATCGTCCAAGGTATCCTTGTAGATCTAGGGTAAATATTTTTTTTAATGTGATAAATTTAAGTCGATCTTAGCTAATAGAATGTTTTGTTTCAATCAATTGTACTATTATGTTTCACACTCTAAAGGTAGAAAACTGTTGGGGAACATACGGGCAGTTGTCGTTACCGAATTATTGGTGTGTCGTTTGGCGATAACCACCCATGCAGAAGGCTTTGGTTGTAACTGCTACTTTGTGGAGACTTTGAGTCTATCCAAGCGGGCAGAGGACACGGGCTACGTCCTTACCGGCTTGTAAGTACTTTGACAGAGAAAATATTGATACATTTGATATGACATTCATTCTTTGTGAGCTAAAGTCAATCAGAAGTTTGTCACTCTCGACAAACTGTTGCGGAGGGTGGATAAAATTTTCTTTTAGCTTTTAGTGATTGAATTTTAGTTACATATTAGTTAGTTATTTTGAAAAGCTTGATTTTAAGTATTAACTCCTTCGGCTAAAATCTTAGACCAACATGATCATCATCAGGATATTGAGCATTTTAAAACTATTATATTAAAAGTTGTGGGTATTTAATTTTATTAGTTTAAGCTTTTCAAAGTATAAGTCCTCTTGACTCCTATGCTTATATGTAGGAGGATCAGACTAGGTGATTTGTACTTGTAAATTTCTATTTTAGTCTATTTTAGACAATGACCATTTATTAAATTTACTAGACTTGCCAACTACAGTCATTACGAGGAGAAGAATCGGACTAGTGGGATAGGACTTACAACCCTATCCTATAGACAAAGTGACCTGATTAGCCCGCACAACATTCTCAATCATAATATTTGAACGTTTAATATGTTTGGATGGAGCACATGCACACATTTGAATTTCATCTATTTACATATCTTCTTATAAGCTTTAAAGACTTACATGAGCTTTAAGTCATGAATTTAATATGAACTTTACAAAAGATCTTATGTGGAACCGTTCTAAATCTTAAAAGTGGGTTCACATTTTAAGATAATGCATTTGACTTAGGAGGTAACACTGAGATTTTGAAGTCATTGAGAAATTAAAGTATTTGTAAAAGTATATGATTTTAGGCTTTAAATAGATCGCTTTTTATTTGCTAGCAAGATTATTGTGAATCCAGTAGCGAGATTGAAATATTAATTATTCATTTTAACATTTTAAATAGTATTTAACTCTTAAATTTATTCCCAATTTTTTATATTTAACTTTTAATTCAAGTTCACAAGCTCCCAAAATTTGATATTTCATGTTAAAGTAAAGTTCAAACACCAATTTATAGAATTTTGTATTCAATTTATATTTAGCCTTCCCCAATTTATGATATTTATATTTAATTTAAGTTTAGGCTCCGATTTGGGGCGGCTTATCCGCAGCGGCAGCATTTTGAAAACACAACCTCATCATTTGGAAACCGCATTTGATCAGTTTATCCGAAAACACTGTTATTTTTTTGCACAAAACGCGGGTCAAACCCCGCAATCCGCGTTCCCAAATAAACGACTTATCTGAATAAGCACAAGCTGTCCCAAATGCACCACTAGTCTCTTTAATTTATGATGTATTGTAGTCAAGCTTATATGATTTAATAGTCTAAATTTTGAATCATTTACGAGTTTAGGATCATAAAAAATTTCGGCAGCCTTGAGACGCCATCCCCAGTCGGGAGGCTGTATCAGGGTATTTGCTTGCCCGACTGTGTATAAAATGCATATAAAAGAAGAGAAATGATTGGCTATAAGTTACGCGAACAACGACAAACATACCAAAAGTCGGAGCAGCGATCCCGCGAGGGAAGGATTTCCTCGGTAGGGTTGGCTCACGGGTGAGACAGTGAGGAAGGAACAGCATTGTGCGAGGGATGAGCGCACAAACTCGCTGTCCGCCGCCAGCTCCTCTTCTCCGCCATCGAGCATCGTTGGCAACCATGCCATCTTCCTTGTCAGCATCTTCTTCTCCCTTCTAGTAGCGGCAGAAACGACGACTTATCTGCCTCCATGGTTTCGGATAGAAACAGTGCGAAAGGAGGAAAAAGGTGGGAGTTTCGGGTCTCTGTACCTTGACCCCGTTGTTGCCTTTACCTTTTTGCTCCGTATCGTGAGGGAATGGAGGCGAGGAGGAACTAAATGAGCGTTTCAACGGTCTCTATATCCCGCCATTCCGTCGTTGCTTTCCCAGCGACACTAATAGCAACTGGACCGCGAAGGATTTAGGTAGGAGAGAGGTCAGCGAGGGTTTTCGACAGGAAAGAGGAGTTTCAAAGATCTCTGTATGTTGCGATCCAAGCGAACAGGGAGGCGTGGAGGCTTCGGGTTGTGCAGAAGGAGAAGAATGGGAATTTCGGAGGTAATGTGCATTGCAATCTCGTCGTTACCTTTCTCCTAGCTTTATCCGCAACTATATTGCTAGGAGCCACTGCATGCTACGATCCCGCCATTGGTTTCCCTTCTAGCCCCAAGCTTACCTTGTCCAAAATAACGTCCCCTTAACTTATAATAATATTGTAAATAACATCGAAATGGAACCGCGTTATTAGAAAGTTATTTCAGGATTATTTAAGTTAATGCCTCAATAACCTCATAAAATCCCGAATAACAGATAAAAAAATATAAAAATGAAACCGCGGAGGTTAATAGAGCGTTATTATGGGGTTATTGGGAGATTTTTAAAATTAATGCCACAATAATATCCTAATAACCTCTCAATAATCCCAAATACATAACCCGCTGAGGTTATTCATTAGTTATTGCGGGGGACAATGTACGCAGCACTGCGTACATTGTCCATATGCAATAATTTCCCCTAGGATTGACTATGGCATGGGTTTTTGCCCTGGGAATTGCAACCATAAGGAAGACCCAAGTTCTTTTTTTTGTTTCATTTTTTTTTTAATTGGCGGGGCAGTTACTAGTGTTTTTAGAGGTGAAAGTATTCTGTTCGGACAATTAGGTGTCTGGTTGGTCAACTATTGGCCGTCATGATGTCATACATTTCATCGACGGACGACGTGACGGTTGGTGTTTGATCGCCCAAACAAACACTATCTTTTCATTTTAGAGAGGGAGTAGGTACCTTTAAGGGTTTTAATCTAATAAATTTATTTATTCTACTCTTTTATATTCAATTTGTTTTTAACTATCAAAAATATCACGTTGATGCTCAAAATAAACTTTATGAAAAATATTAATTAACAAATTATTATATATATATATATATATATATATATATATATATATATATATATATATATATGTGGATATATATGGTTATAAGCATCAAGAAAAAAATTAATAAATAAGGATTTCTTTTCTCCAATAAATAGAAATTAAAAATCTCAAAGTTTGCGGCTTAGAACTTAAATTTTAAGTGAGATCCAATTAAATAGAATTTCCTAAATAGTATGAGCTCTCAATCAATAAAAAAATTCACTAAAATCAATAATTAGGCTAATGCAACCTAGTCAAGACATGCTACCTCATAATCAGAAGTGAAGTATAATTATTATTGTAAAATTATTTCCAACTTAAATTATAATTTTGCCTAGAAATATGAAGCTAGAACATTAAAAGAAATTTATGCTATTGAATTCTGATTTGTTCGAAAATCATGCTCCAATAAATATAGCTTAAGGAAGAGGATATATATAAATAAATACACAATCATACACACACATGAGCGCACGCGTACATACTCACACACACACGAGCGAATAGTAATGAACAGTATAGTCTCTTGTTTATTACTCATTTCTCATAAGATGATATCCCTATTTATGGGAGAAAAAAATACAATATAGTGATTATATATTTTTGCCCCTACTATAATGGGGACTATATAAAATATTCTAGATATTTTACATATATGAGTCTATTGCTCGACTATCCTTTGACTCAGTCGACTGGGCTAATAGAACTTTGACTTGGTGAGGCTCATCCAGTCGGCTAAGCTTAGCTTGTGTTCCCGGCCGGCTGAGCTTGAATAACTTCTAGACAATAGGACTGACTTGGTCGGCTAAGCTTTGCCAATCGATTTATCTAGATTGGCTATCAACCCTCAATCCTTAGATGAGCACTTCCTATAGATAGAAATAGTAGACTATCGACTAGATGGTGAACCACTATAATCCTATAGATAGCTCATTCCTCGATGACGAGAACGTTTGAGATGATTATTACACTCTATTGTATTGCCACTTTATAACCCTTGATGAGGAGCCTCGTGGGCGTCCATGATACAACTATTGATATTGAGGAACTGGACCCTTTTCTTGGGTCAGATCTAGTTGAAGGTAGGTTTGTTTTTGGTTCTTTTAAAGGAACTCAGAGTCTTCAACTTGTCTATATATATATCATCGTCGTATGATACATATTTTCTAAATAAATCTCCCTCTTGAATTATTTGGAATGATTCAGAGAGGAAAGGAACTGTAATACTATGAAAATAGACAAATAAATTTTAAAAAGAAATATGGAGGGCTTATGCATAAGTAATCCTCTTATAATAGGTCGAGAGTACACATCCTAACAAGATCAAATCAAAATACCTCAAAATTTGGTATCTACGAAGAAAATCCTACATAAGCTACCCATATCCAGTGAACCAAAAAGAATATTTTTGTTCTGGGTCAAGAGCACTCCTAAATGAACTCATCCCTTTGATGAATTACATTCTGGGGGTTGATCCACTTTAAAAATACCCATTTTATGCCTTATTTATGATTTAATTCTTAAGAATATTATTCTTTAATGAAATGTATTTTTATTTTTTTGGATGTAGGTGATAAAAAAAGAGTTCAAGAAGGAAAAAGGAGAAAAATCGAGCAAAAATGAAGCTAAAAGAGCAAAGTTGTCAAAATTGTAGGCCTGACGACTACACGCCAGAATCCGACGCCTAAGCGCCAGTTCGATGCAGACACAGACAAGATTTTTGACGACTTTGGGCAGTTATTTTGACGGTGTTAAGCGGTTATTAGAGCTTCTAGAAGACTGGAAGTTACTCCTAATATATAGGACATATGATACAATGCCTCTGGACGCAGGGAAACAGTTTTAATTGCAAAGAGGTGCGACCCAAAGTGAAGAGGTGCGAAGGACCAGATCACGAAGTCCGGCGCCTAGGCACCAGATCTCGACGCTTAGGCGCGACAGTTACCTTTTAGAAGATACATTGTATTTAGATGAATTTTGAAGAAGTGCCTTTAGCAATCCCTGGTCAAATTCAGAACTCTATAAATAGGAGGCAATTCTACAGAGAAAATCGCCCCTTTCACCCCTTCTAACATTCTTTAGTCCCAAAGCACTATGTAGTCATCCAATCATTTTAGGGAGCCACTTTCTTTATTATTTAGTGAGTTTATTTTTAGTTTATTTTGAGTGCTAAGTGTGAGATTATTAAAGTTGTTGCTGTTGAAGTTTTTCATCATTGCATTGAAGTCAGTAGGAGTCAGCGGATCACTTGAATGAACATTCCAGATAAGTATTTGTAACTTGGTTCAAAGTTTTATAAATATGTTTTGTTGTGTGAATTCCATGTGTTATGAGTAGTTAGTTTTCTTTCTCCCTTCAACTATGAAAAGATAATAAGATAATTAAACTTTGTTGGAGAATTTAACTTAAATTATTTATAAAAATTGTGATGATATTAATACCTGATCTTAGTTTACTTTTTAAAATGGACATTTAAATTGTTAAAACCTGTTGAAGAATTTTGAGACCTATCCGTAGATGAGTTCTTAACTAGTAGATATCACATGAATCCTTGAGTAGTCGAAGGCTTTATGCGGAGTTATTCAAGGTGAAGTGCAAATAAATAAGAAGATATGATTTATTGGGCGTATAATTAATTAGTTTTTAGAGTGACAGACTAAATTCTAATAAGTTGATTTATAGAAAGGGAACGGGTCACTGGTAGGGCCGACCATATCCACCCTTGGACATCTAGTAGTGTGAGCCTAGATTAACCCATTCTACTAATAAAACATGCTGAACCGATCTATAGATTAGTCAATGTTAGTTATGCCTGGACTAAATGGTAAAGAATATGAATGCTTCTATTTGGCACAATACCATAATCTAAATTCTCCACAAATAATAATTATTCTAAAAATCTTGGATTAGTTGAAAAGGAGAAAGTTATTTTATTCATATCTGCATTAATATTTATTTTAGTGTTGCTTACTTACATTTAGTATAAATTTCATTAAATTTAAAATCTAAATTTTAAAAAGAAATAAAAATAAAAATTACTTTTAATTTGAAAATTTCTAAAAATGTTACTTAGTATTCTAAAAATCTTCCCAGTGGGATCGATAACCAGAACTCCACTAGAGCCCTGTATTACTTGATACGATACGTATACTTGCGTTTGAAATTTTGACTTTTACAAATTATAAAAATCTAAATATAAATTCATAAAATCTTTCATAAGTAAAATCACATTAAGTTTTTGGCATCGTTGTCAGTAATTAAATTTTCTAGCAGTGGAATCAAAATCTTGCATTTGAAAGTATAAAGCCCCGTTAGGCTAAGTCACGCATCAAGTTTTTGGCGCCGTTGCCGGAGATCGAAAAGGCAAATAAGTAAGAAAGTTAAACAAACATTTTCCAAATTAAATATAATTTATACACTTTTATTTATTTTAGTATAAAACATAAAAAAAATAAAAATTAAAAATACCAAAAAGATTTTAATTTTATGCGTAGTTCTGGATCGGAAGGATTATTACCTTTTGATTCTGAATTAGAAAGAACAATTAAAATAATTAAAAAAGGAAAATAAGGTAAACAAATTCAAAAATATTAGGAAATGACTAACTTACATAACAATAATCAAAATCCAATAGAAATCAATGAACAAAATGTTTATAAACCATTAAGGGATTATGCAAACCCTACAACTGATGAACTTCATATTAGTATTCAAATGCCAGCTGTAGATGCTAATTCTTTTGAGCTTAAACATTCTATTATTCAAATGGCTCAAAATAATCAATTTGAAGGAACACCTAATGAGGATCCAAATTTACACCTTGCTAGTTTTTTAGAACTTTGTGCGACTTTTAAATATAATAATGTTTTTGATTATGCTATTAGGCTTAGACTCTTTCTTTTTTCCTTAAAAGATAAAACAACGATGTGGCTTAATTCATTAGCAACTTATTCTATTAAAACTTGGGGCAGATATGACACAAAAATTCCTTGCTAAATATTTTCCTCATTATAAAACTGTTAAATTAAGAAATAATATAACTTCATTTACACAATTTGATGGAGAAACAATTTATGAAGCTTGAGAAAGATTTAAAGAACTATTAAGAAAATGACTTCATCATGCTTTGCTAGATTGATTAATTATTCAAACATTTTATAATGGATTTATTGGATCACTTAGATCTATTATTGATGCTGCTGCTGGTGGTTCTTTAATGGCTAAGACATTTGAAGATGCTTATATTTTAATTGAAGAAATAGCTAATAATAATTTTCAATGACATTCTGAAAGGGTAATTCTAAAAGAATGACAAGTATTCAAGATAATGAAGTCTTTTCTATTTTAGCTTCACAAGTGGCTGCTATATCTAAGAAATTAGATAATTTTGCTATTAATATATCACATGTAAGTAATGATAATTCTGCAAATACTGAAGATTCTCAAACAATGGAAACTTTGCAAGCTATTGCTAGTAAAACTAATAACCCTTATTCTAATTTATATAATCATGGTTGGAAAAATCATCCTAATTTTAATTGGAATAATAGACATCAACAATGGAGTAATAATCAAGTTAATCCAAATTGGAACAATAAGGAAATTCAAACTTTAGATCAATTTACTCTCCTGGTTTTAATAATTAGTAAAAAAAGTTATCTATAGAAGAATTGATCTTACAACTAGGTAATCAGCTACAAAGTCAAAACACTGCTATTCGTAATATTGAGAATATTGAGAATCAAATGGGTCAAATTACTAATTTTATTAATTACAGACCTCAAGGAACACTACATAACAATGTCGAATTTAATCCTAAAGAAACTGGGAAAGAACATGAACAAGCAAAAGTTGTACAACTTAGAAGTGGAAAAGAATTAAAAGAGAAAATTCAGAATGAAATTGAAAAAGAGAGAGAGAGGTAGAAGAAATTGAAAAACCTAAAGATACTCTTTCTCCAAGTAAAGATCAGACTGTAATTCCTATTGAAGTGGAAGTTGAAAGACCACCACCACCTTTTCCTCAAAGACTAAAACAACAGAAGCTTGATCATCAATCTTATAAGTTCTTTGAGATTTTCAAGAAACTTACCATCAACATTCCTTTTGCTGAAGCGTTGGAACAAATGTCAAACTATGCAAAATTTATGAAGGATATTTTAAGCAAGAAAAGAAAATTTGAAGCTTATGAAACTGTTGCATTAAGTGAAGAATGGAGTGCAATAATTCATAAGAAACTACCTCAGAAACTTAAAGATTCTGGAAGTTTCACTATACCATGTGCTATTGAAGAAAAATTTTGTGGAAAAGCCTTATGTGATTTAGGAGCAAGTATTAATCTCATGCGATTTTCAATCTTTCGACGGTTAGATTTAGGAGAGATTTCTCCCACCACTGTAACCCTTCAGTTAGCTGATCGATCTATCACTTATCCTAAAAGAGTTATAGAGGATGTTCTTGTTAAGGTAGATAAATTTATCTTTCTTGTGGATTTCATTGTGCTAGATAAGGAAGAAGATAAAGAAATACCTATTATTTTAGGGAGACCTTTTCTAGCTACCGGACATGCTATGATTGACGTGCAAAAAGGAGAATTAACGATGAGAGTTAATGATCAAGAGATAACATTTAATGTTATGAAATCAATGAGGTATCCTGATAAAGAAAAATGCTATCGAATGGATATTTTTGATTATATAATTGAAAAACATTATCAAGAAAAATGTAAGGTCATTTCTGAAGATAAAAATGATGAATCAGTATTATATAATGAGTCATTAATTGAAGAAATTGAAAAAGGAAATGAAGAAAAATTATTTGAAGAAACTCATTATATTCATGAAAACTGGGAAATTTTATACACAACTAAAAATGATATACTTTTACCCTCAATTGAGAAAGCCCCTGAAATGGAACTAAAAATGTTACCTGCACATTTAAAGTATGCATTTCTTAGAAATTCATTAACTATACCAGTAATTATATCTTCAGAATTAAGCAAAGATTAAGAAGAAAAAATAATAGGAGTTCTGAAGAATTATAAGAAAGCTTTTGGTTAGACTATTGCAGATATAAAAGGAATAAGTCCTTCAATCTGTATGCGTAGGATTTTAATGGAAGAAAATTGTAAACCCACTATTGAACCTCAAAGAAGATTGAATCTAATTATGAAAGAGGCTGTAAAGAAAGAGATTTTGAAATGGTTAGATGCTGAAATTATTTATCCTATTTTGGATAGCCAATGGGTGAGTCCTATTCATTGTGTTCCGAAGAAAGGAGGTGTAACTATCATTGTTAATGAAAAAAATGAATTAATCCCAACAAGACAAGTTACTAGATGGCGAATTTGCATTGATTATCAAAAATTAAACAACGCCACTAGAAAAGATCATTTTCCTTTACCTTTCTTGGATCAGATGTTGTATAAATTAGCTGAACACTCATATTTCTGTTTTCTGGATGTTTATTCTGGTTATCATCAATTACCTGTTGCTCTTGAGGACCAAGAGAAAACAACATTTACAAGTCCTTATGGAACATTTGCCTTTAGAAGAGTGCCTTTCGGTTTATGCAATGCACCTGCAACTTTTCAAAGATGTATGATGTCAATATTCTGTGATTTAATTGATAAAGGAATTGAAGTATTTATGGACGATTTTTCAGTATTTAGAACTTCTTTTGAATCTTACTTGGAAAATATAACGAAAGTTTTGAAGAGATGTGAAGAAACAAATTTAGTTCTCAACTGGGAAAAATGTCAATTTATGGTCACAAAAGGAATTGTACTTAGACATAAAATTTCACAAATAGGGATGAAAGTTGATCAGGCAAAGTGAAAATTATTACTGAACTTCAACCACCTACTATCGTTACTGATGTGAGAAGTTTTCTGGGTCATGCTGGATTTTATAGGAGATATATAAAGGATTTTTCTAAAATTGCTAAACCTCTTTGCCATTTATTGGAAAAAGAAACTAAATTAGAATTCAATGAAGATTGTCTAAATGCATTTAATATTTTAAAAGAAAAATTAATCACTGCACCTGTTATTGTTGCACCTGATTGGAGTAAACTTTTTGAATTAATGTGTGATGTAAGTGATTATGCTATTGGAGCTGTATTGGGACAAAAATATGAGAAAATTTTCAAATTTATATATTATGCTAGCAAAACTCTTAATGAAACTCAAATAAATCATACTACTACTGAAAAAGAGCTTTTAGCAATAATATGTGCCTTTGATAAATTTAGACCATATCTTCTTGAAACGAAATGTATCGTACATACTGATCATTCTGCTATTAAATATTTAATGTCTAAAAAGGATGCTAAACCTAGATTGATCAGATGAGTTTTACTTTTACAAGAATTTGATTTTGAGATTGTGAACAGAAAAGGAATTGACAAACAAATTGCTGGTCATTTATCAAGAATCAAAAATAATAGTGAGAAGATTTATGAAGAAAATATAAATGAGAAATTCCCTGATGAGCAATTATATGTCATTCAAGGATTACAAATGTCTTGGTATGCAGATATAGTTAACTATTTGGTTAGCAATATGTTGACCTCATTTTTGATGAGGTATTCTCTTCTCTCTTTAGTACTTAGGATCTAGCCTTAGGCTTTTCCTTTGACTATCTTATAGGACTAGAGATGGAACCTACCCCTTTAGAAACTCAACCACTTCTTAACTCCCTGCAAACTCCACAAACTTGATTGTAGGCCCCTAATCACCTAGAGGGTTGAAATCAAATGTGGAAGTTTAAAGGATGAGTTCCTATATGACTCTTTGGCCTTAGGACTGCCCTGGGTGGCCTGGTCTGGTGAGGGCTGACTTACACACATACACTACACTTTCACACATCTCCTAAAACCACACCCATACCCAACTTGACCTCCTGACTCATGAAGGTGATTCACATGGATGGTCCTTAACCCCTAAGCCCTTGGCTAAGAGGGTTAGGAACAACATAATGAATACACAAAATGAGTCATCTCATGGCTCATATGGGCTTAATATGGCTTCATGGCTCAACCAAAACGATTCCATTTCACTTAAATTTGATTAATCTTCATTTTTTCAAAATTTCAGTTTTTGACCCTCGGGACCCTACACCCGCTTAGCCTACCCAAAACCCTTGAAATCCTCCAAAATTTTCAAATTACCCAAAATTCCTCAAAATCAATCCCAAACATTTACACATCACTCAAATTGATCATCCATACCCAAAAATACCAAAAATTCCAAAAATACCTCCCAATACCCTCCAAATACCCAAAATACCCATCTTGACCCAAAAATCCAAAAATTCAGAAAATTTCCCGAAAATTCCAGAAAATCCCAAATATTCCCAATTTAATTTTGTTCAACTACACCATGGGCCAATTTTGTCAATTTACCCTACTTTTGTCAAAACCCCCAATTTGACCCATTTTAACCCAAAGTGAACCCAATGTCAAACCAAACCCATCCAATTGACCCAAATTCTGGTCCAATTCAATTCTAAACTTCAATTCAACATCCCAAATGTCAATCTGGACCAAATTCAAGCCCAATTTTATTGACATTTGAATCCAATTTCACTTTTGACCTTAAAGACCAATTTTGACCCATGACCTAAACCTAACCCAAACTCACCCAATTCAACTCCAATTAACCCCAAATCTTTTCTAAATCCTCCTTAGCATCCCCACAAGCAAAACACTAACATGATTTGCCCAAAATTTGGACCCAAACTCCACTCAAATTCAACCCAAAGCTAAAAGGCCCAATTTTGACCTAAACCCAAACCTAACCCAAATGAGCCCAAACCCCAAAATCAAAGCCCAACCAAAGTCAAAACCTCTTTGGAACACTCTCATAAACATTTCTCAACATTTATTTTACATCAATTTCAACCCTAGCCCAACATTGGCCCAACTTGGCCCACTTGGACCTATATTGGCCCATTCACCAAAAGAGCCCAAATTCAACCCAATTCAAACCCAAATCACCCCCAATTTGCTTCAAGTCACTCATGATACATCCATGAGCTAAACCCAACAATTATTTGGCCCAATCTCTTTACAAAATTTTATTCCAAAATCCATTTTAAAATTCAAAAGCCCACTTTCCTAAACCATCTTAAAAGCCCATCTAAAACCATTTCAAAAAGCCCAAAATCCACCCTAAAGCCCACATGACATCTCCATTTGCCATCCACTTAATTAAAGCCATTACCTAAGTCCTAAATTCATCATCAAATAATTCCAAATCAAGCCTCATGCCAAATCACCCCTAAATACCAAAATTTTCCTTAAATCCATTTCCATGAAATTGACTTCACTTTTCCCAAGCCAAAGGTGAGCCATGAAGCCATGCATGAGCCACATGGGAGCCATGAGAGCCATGGAATCTACTTTCCACCTCACCATACCCAAGATGGCAAGAGGAGGAGGCCCTTTCCATATTCTCTTAAGAGTGATTAACCACTTCCATGACTCCACTAAACCATGCTTAGACTTAATTGTACTTGGATTGTGACTCGACCCCACTAATCAAGCTGATCCAAGTGACTTTCCCTTCAGCCCAAATTGACCTTGGAGGGTGAACCTAACCCAAAACCAAGGGTTGACCCATTTAGACCCAAAACTAGCCCTTTCCCATTCCATTTTGATTCAAACCCTTTACACATGTCCATGGCCGATTGACCGCACAAACCTCTGACCCCGACCCACCTGGACCCGAGGGTGACCCATGCCTGCCGGCCAGCCGCCCGGGTCGCCGGAAAACACCATGGCCGAGAGCTCACATGTGAGCCCAACTTGGAATTCTCACCTGCCGAGCCGCCCCATCCTCGCTGGCCATTGGAGCCGTTCTTCTCTCGCAAGAGCAGGTCGATCCCAAGCCCTAACTCTCCCCGGGAGGCCCTCCACCCTCTCCTATTTAAACACCACCCCTCTCGGCCATGAGAGGTGCTGAAACAAACCTTAAGGAAACTCCGCCAAAATTGTTCCGGACTCCTCCCCATACACGCAGCACTTAATCCCCACCGAGATCCCCCGCCATTTCTTCTCTCGCGAGCTCAATTTCAAAGTCGAAATCTAGGCCCAAAACCAGGACACTTCTCCACAGTGAGCCAATCCCCAAATTGATTGGTTCTACACCTTCACCGGACCAAGGGAAGGTGTCCACCAGCGAAAAGCCCCATCTCCGAGCCACCCGGTTGCTCCGACCTCCAAGCTTTGTGATCGGGCTTGGTCGAAATCCCACCTAGACAATTCACTGGACCGGGAGACTTCATCCGTAGCTTGCCGGGATCCAATCGAAGGTGCAACAACCCTCGGATCGAAGCCACACTTCTCCGAGCAAAGGTATGGCCTCACTCTTCTTCCCGAGCTTCGAACATTCTCCATTTCTATTGCGTAAATTTCATCCCACATAAACCGTATGGATGTGTTCGTCTTCTCAAGACGAATCCATGAGAGCATAAGAACATGAAAATCCATCGAGTATCGAGTGAGATATTAGGGATTTAGTGTAGACGGCTCTCGGGTGAGGACGCTCGGGGACGATGAACGGATGCCGTCCATTTAATACACGTGCGGACGGACGACTCAGATGGCGTCGGACCAGGAGATGGTACGAGAACCGCGGGGCCCGGGCTGCTGACTCAGATGGCGGCGTCGAATGGGAGCGCGACGCGTGTGCGTTCGGAGCTGCCGAGGTTGATGCGGCGCCGCGTGGATAAATAGAAAATTAGGGATTTTTCTGATTTATTTAATTCCCTAAACTTCAAAAATTCATAACTTTGTGTAGAAAAATCAGAAAAATAAAATAAAAATAACCTCTTGCTCAGTGAACAGAGGAGAATAATGTGGAAAAGAAATTAATTAATTTCATCAAGTATTTTATTTTTAATAATTTATTTACTCTCTGCATATTTTTAATTCTCCATGCATGTATACAATTCACCATGGCATGAGACCATAGGGCTTTTGAAGCCTCTGAATTTGGGAACATTCCCTGAATTTTTCAAAGTCAGAGACCATCCCTATGAAGAGTTATTGATTTTTCAAATTCATGTTACTGTTTTGAGTATTTTAATTCCAATAAATAGCATGTTGTGAAATAAATTCTAGGAAAATTTGGTGATGTTCCTTATGACCAGAGGACCCTAGGAAAAATAGGTTTTGAGTTAGTTCATTTAAAACAACCCTAATTGGCTTAAACACCCAAAATGGATCTCTAATTAATTAGAGCTAACCATACATCAAATTGACTTGAAATCAATTCTCCACTGACCTTTAGGATCAGAGGAACCCACCATAAAATTTTGAGGTCAATTGAACTTGGTTAGCCCTACTAAATGGGTTGATTAAGCTACGTAGTCATTTTGAACTTTAAAAATTCATAACTTTCAAAATACCTTTCAAAAATTCACCAAATTGGTTTTGGAGCCTCTCTGATATCAGAGGAATTTAAGAAAATTAAAATTTTAATTTTCTAAAAAAGTTGATTTTTAATATTATTTTAATATTTTTAATAATTAAAAAATAATAAAAATCACAAAAATAATAAAATTCACCAAAATGTCACATTTTGAATTTTAATCACTTGGGAACAAACCCCATATTTTTCTTAGGTCTATTTAGTGAGATATTAAATTTTAAAGCTCCAGGGTAATTTTAAAATTAAAAAAAATGTATTTTCTAGCATTTTCACTAAAATAATTATAATAAATCATAGAAAAATCATAAAATTGTAGAATTTGATTCTCTGATTTCCTTGATATCAGAGAGATTTTTGAAAAATATAAAATTCATTTTTCAACATTTATTTTATTTTTAAATTAATTAACACTCCAAAATTTAAAATAATTATAATAAAAATAATATAATTCAAAAAATCACCAAAATTGGTTCAAGTGGTCCTCTGGTCATTAGGAATGTCCCCTAATTTTCTTAAGGACAGAAACTTCCCCTTTGTCATGTTATTAAATTTTCCTTTGAAATCTCTATTTTCTACCAAAAATAATTATATAAATAAATTAAATACAGAAAAATCACATTTTCTCCTCTCATATCTTTATTGACATATGAGTGGAGTCACATAAAAATTTCAAGTTCATTTGAGTTCAATTTAGTGAGTTATGAAATTATTAAGCTTAAAGGGTAAAAATGGTAATTAAAATTTTAACCCTTAATTAAAACTTTAGGTTTAATAAAAAAATTAATAAGTAAAATATTTGATCCTAATCTAATTTGGATGATTGAAATTTAAATAATTAAAGGGTAGAAACCCATTAAGCAATTTAAAATGATTAAACCTTAATTAAATAATTGATTAAATTTGGAAGAATAATAAAAATAGAATTATTAAAATAGGGATATTATTAGGAAGAGATTTATTCTTTAATTTAAAAATCCCTAAATTAATTATCTCATTAATATTCAATTCTTAATTAAAATGATAACTCAAATTCAAAACATTAAAAGACTTAGTCATTAAACTAAAATTAAATTATTAAACTCTTTTAAAATTTCAATTAAAATTAAAAATAAAATTAAATTAAAAATTAAATTAAATTAAGTAAATTAAATTAAGTAAATTAAATTAAATTAAATTAAAATTAAAAGTTGAATTAAATTAAAAATTAAATTAAATAAAATAAATAAAATAAAATAAAATTAAATTAAATTAAATAAACAAATTAAAATTAAATTAAATTAAATTAAATTAAATTAAATTAAATTAAATCAAATCAAATTAAATTAAAATTAAATCAAATCAAATTAATTTAATTTAACATCAAATCAAACTAAATTGAATTAAATTGAATTAAATTGAATTAAATTAAATTAAAGATTAAATTAAATTAAATTAAATTAAGTTGAATTAAATATAACATCACCAAAGACATAAAGAATTCAAAATAAATCTAAAATAACTTGAACACTATCCCAAATTTAAGCCCATTAATGGAAATTAAGCTAAATCACAAACCATTTGAACACCAATTTACCCTCAAAAGCTTTAGTTATCATAACTCCTAAACGTAATATTAAATGAAATGTTACTTCACCTATAGGATATTCAAATGTCCTAGTTCACCGAGCAAGATAACAAAACTTGAGATTCTTGGACGATTAATTCATTTGTATAATTAAATTCATTTGGACTTAAAACAATTCTAAGCAATATTGAAAAGATGTTTAAGATTCTTCTTAAACAATTTCTCAATATGATAGGATGTTTATAAGAACAATTGAATTTAATTGTTCTTTGATGAAGAAAATCGTCTTCAAACAAAAACACAAGGAATCTAGACGTCATAGGAAATGACTAAGCTATAGGATTAGGAATTTGGTAGAAAACCATAACCCTTACCTTAGCTTTACCTAGGAATTTGTTTAAATATTCTAATTGTGTTTTAAGTGCAGCTTGGGATGACGGGAAGACCCTCCAGGTACGCTTTTATTTTATTGCAAATTACTTTCTTGCAATTTACATTATTGCAATTTCATTAATCGCATCACACTTACTTTTCTTGCATGATAAACAATCGTTGCATGAAAACCCACACCTTTAGGATAGTCCCTAAAACTGAAACCAAAACTAAGTTAAAAGTCATTGCAAGATAAAATTCACCGCCACAATATTTCAAAAATATAAAACAACTCAAAATTTAATCACAAACAGAACACAAAACTACAATTACAACTAAATTAAAACGTCCTGTTGGATGATCGGGAATACCTCGGATGATGTAACCTACGTGTTGTTAACGGGATTTCCCACGGTCCGAATGAAAGTGTGGAACTCATTCAGATTGAGTTTAGCAAATTCATCTGGACTAAGTGAATCTGATAAAAATAATGATGCCGAAGGATGGAACCGTGGGATCTTAACCGGTGTCGTTATAATCAACTTTAAGATTTGTTTTAATTAAAATATTGAAAACACTTGGAAATTAAGATTTTCTCTAATCCAAAACACTTTTCTCATCCCCTGATTTATGACTTCTAAAATTGAACCTCTGCAACAACAAGGAGCTCGGAGCATGGTGGGCAGCACGGCCATCGTCATCGAAGAAACCCGAGTCTACTTCAGCAAAACTTTCCTAGAATTAAATAACAAAGCCATAGGACTTCGAGGTAGTTTGCCTAGTGCAACATAAATCCTCAACCCTTCGTTAGGCATTTGCATAGCAAATTAAGCCCTAACCGGTCTTAGGATTCCGAGGTAGTCGTCTGATACAACATAAACCCTCATATCTTCGAGGCTATTTGTATGATTCTGTCATATAAATATAAGCCCTAATTAATTAAAATTGGCGAGATTAAAACATTAAATAAACATTAGGAATTCCCGAAATTCAAAGCCTAACATTAGGATAGTCTGGGAAGTCACTGAAGTTCACTTCGGGTTTGTGACATCCCCTACTCCTCTTCCTTTGGATTCCTAAAATAAACTGTTCCAAATTTGAGCTATTCCCTATTGAAATTTCCAAAATCCATTTGTTTGAAAACCTTAAACTTTGAAATTCTTGAGAGAAAAACCACTGATCATTATCGAGAGTTTTCTTAGGTGATTCCCGTCACTTAAGATGTAATTAACTATAGGGGCTTGCCCTTATAGGGAACTTTAAGAACCCGAGTAATATAAACCTCGCTTAATTCATTTATATTAAGCAGAGGAACTTGTCGGCTTATAAAATTGGTTCGCGGACCAAACGGATGTCACAAATCTCCTAGTTTATTTAATCGAGCCCCATCATCAAGCAGAGTGTGTCTATTCTTCGGGATAGATACACGGTTTGTAGGTGCGGTGCTCGTTTGTATAACCTATTTGGGATGTGAGATCGGTTTGATTTCATATCTTAAAATGTTCAAATTTAAAAATTATTTTTAAAATCAAATACTACCTTTTCAAATTATTTATTAAATTAAAAATTCGCCGACAATTTCTGTAGGCGACCCCTTTTCAAAACACACAACCTAAAAATAAGCCGTACACAATATTTTACCATATGGGTTAAATAGCAAATATATTATGAAATTCAAGAATGATTGTAAATCATATATTTGAGAAGATCCTCATTTATTTAAAATAGGAAGAGATTGTGTGATTCTAAGATGTGTATCTTATGAAGAAACTTTTGCAATTATTCAAAAATGTCACGATTCTGAATTTGGAGAACACTTTGGAATGGATAAAACTGTATTTAAAATTTTAAATTCTGGATTTTATTGGCCTACATTATTCAAAGATGTTGGACATTATGTGAAAACTTGTGATCGATATCAAAGAATGGGGAATATATCCAGAAAAGATGAAATGCCTCTAAACTTTATATTAGAAACTGAAATTTTTGATGTATGAGGTTTAGACTTTATGAGACCTTTCGTACCATCATCTGGAAAAATTTATATTTTATTAGCAGTTGATTATGTTTCAAAGTGGATTAAAGCTGTAGCTTTACCTAACTGTGATTCCAAAAGTGTTTTGAAATTTTTAAAGAAGATGATTTTTACAAGATTTGGAATGCCTAGGATAATTATCACAGATGGGGGAAGTCATTTCAGAAATATAAGAATTCAATCATTACTCGGAAAAATTCGAATTAAACATAGAATTGCAACTCGCTTATCACCCTCAAACAAGTGGAATGACCGAAGTATCAAACGAGAGAAATTAAAAGAATATTAGAGAAGATCGTTAATCCTAAAAGAACCGACGGGTTGATAGACTTGATTCTACATTATGGGCTTATAGAACAGCTTATAAGACATCTATCGGAATGTAACCTTATCGGTTAGTTTTTAATAAACAATGTCACTTACCTGTTAAACTATAACATAAAGCTTACTGGGCGATAAATAAGTTCAATTACGATTTGAATGCTGCAGGAGAGAACTGATTATTACAAATGAATGAAATGGAAGAGATAAGAAATGAGTCCTATGAGAATGCAAAGATTTATAAGGAAAGAATGAAGAAATTGCATGACAAAAAGATTTCAAGGAAAATATTTGATCCTGGATAAGAAGTGTTATTATTTAATGCTCGTTTAAAAATTTTTCCTGGAAAATTACGATCTAAATGGATTGGACCATTTATAATTGAGAAAGTGTAACCTTATGGAGCTGTGAATATTAAAGATCCCAAAACTGAAAAAGTATTTAAAGTTAACGGATTAAGACTAAAGTCTTATATGGGAGAAATGAAACTAAATTACAAAGAGGCTTATGAACTGAGTCTACCCGATTAATTCAATTAAATAGGTCGGGCTGACGACGTTAAACCAAGCGCTTTGTGGGAGGTAACCCATTTATTATCAGTGTGATTGTTTGTGATTTGAATTTATCTTAATCGTGTTTGTATGTGGATCATACCTTTTTATTAGACCTAAGACTGAAACTTTGCAAATTTGACGATAGGCGAATCAGAGTCGATCGAGGTTTCGGCACCTAGGCGCCAAAAGTTGGTGCCTAAGCGCCAGAAAAACCTGCGCGTATCGATGATCCGACACCTAGGCGCCAGATTCCGACGCATAAGCGCCACAGTTACAGGTCGTGTAAAAATCAAAATTCTTTAGTTTTTCACACGTAATCTCCCTATATATTGACCTATCTTCGTCCCCAATCACATAGAAACCTTAATTTTGACCAGAGCAATCTATTTTGGAGGAGCTAAGAGGAGTTCAGAAGCAATGGATAGAGGAAATCATGAAAATGAGGTAAGAGACAAATCTCCCAAAGATCCTCAACCTTATTTTAATGATTTTATTGTTGTTAGTATGGAGAGATTGTTTAGTCGTTTGGAAAAGATTGAAGTGGAACTTCAAAGCATTGGGAATCGTTTGCATGAAATGTATCATTAAATTGAACACATGGAATGACAAACGAAACTTCAATTTGATCATATGGCGGCCTAGCAAGACGCTCAAGAAGTAATGTACACGAAGAACAAGTGGATCGATGAAAAGATGACTTTGGAATTTCCAAGGGCGTTGGTTTTCTATCTCGGCGGTCCCAGCGAACTTCATTGCGAAACAGATGAAAATTGAAGATCGGTGGTGAATAGATCTATTATGTGATCTAAGTGTGATTGAGTCAAGTTCTAGTGTGTCGATTTTCTAATTTGTGTGTTTGCTTAATTGTTTAATGTGTGTTGTTGGATTTGGAATTTGCTTTGAATTTATGTTTTTTGTGTTGTTTATAGAATGATGAACCTTGTTATAGTCTTGTTATGTAATTCATTGAGTTTGGAATGAAAATTATGAATTGGAATTGAAATGTTTAGTTAAATTTTGTGTTTGAAATGTGAATCTTAGTTCTCATTTTAAATTGATTGTGGAATTATTTTGAGGATATAAATTGGATTAATACTCTTATAAGAGTAATTAAGAGTCGAATTTGACAAGTTTTTGTGGAAAATATAAAATTTTAAATCAAATTTTTGGAAAGGCGAGTATGTCGCCTAGGCGCCAGAATTTGGCGCCTAGGCGACAGAATTCGGCGCCTAGGCGACAGAATTCGGCGCCTAGGCGCCGGTTCGGCTGAACTCGAAACTTCATCTTCTTAAACACCCCCACACTATTTTTGATGCCTAAGCTTCCCTTTCCTCTGATTTTCGCAAAAAGAGACCCTAGAGATCCCATTTGAGGTCGAATTTTCAAGTTTTTTAGCTTGAAATCACTCGATTTCTTCATCCTAAGGTCAGATCTACATTCTAAACTAATTATTTTTTATTTTCACCATGGATTTTGCTCGCATTGAAAAAAATCAAAATTTTAAGAATTTTTTTAGAGTTATATCCATGGATTTTTAAGCTCTTTTAAGTTTAAAAAGTTTAAATTAGTATATTTCCTTTGATCCTATGAATTTATTTGGCGTTTTTCTTTCACGTTTAGATAGCACTGAAATCTAAGCGAGGAAAGGAACGAGAAAATTTTGATTGTAGCAAGTTTGTCACTGCCGCTGCACATTTCCGGTACAATGATTTTGCTATAACTCGGAAATTTATCTCAGAACTAAGTTTTTACAATCCGAGAGGAAGAATTGAGGAAACGATCGTAGCGCTCAACTGGTAACGATTCTGCAATTTTATTGTCGTTGCTGTTATCTCTGTGGTTAGGGAGTTTTATGCCAATTTCGTGGATGCTGAAGAGTACGAGATTTTCGTTAGAGGTGTTGGAGTAGGATTCACTCTCGAGCGTATCAACATTTTCTACGGCCTGCCGCCGAACATCGAGTGTTATTACTCCGGATTATCTCCATCTGAGAGAGATTTAGATATGATTATTGCTTACCTGACTGATGGTACTGGAGCTTGGAAGATCCGGAATGGAAAAATGGTAAATTTTTCATCTTCTAAGCTTAATGGTGTTTCAAAGGCATGACACTACTTTATTTCTGCTCGTCTCATTCCATCATTTGAGCGAAGTTACCAAGGATAGAGCTATCCTCAACTATTACTTTCAGGAGAGGAAGCCGATTGATGTAGGAAGTATCATTTATGATTCTGTAGAGGCTACTGC
The DNA here is from genome assembly GCA_022702705.1 of Papilionanthe hookeriana x Papilionanthe teres. Classification (NCBI taxonomy): domain Eukaryota; kingdom Viridiplantae; phylum Streptophyta; class Magnoliopsida; order Asparagales; family Orchidaceae; genus Papilionanthe; species Papilionanthe hookeriana x Papilionanthe teres. Next base: position 157,455,178 of record CM040422.1, on the reverse strand, counting down.
TCGTTCTAGTACTTCTGTTGGACTTGGATTTCCATCTTTGATATATTCTCTGGGTGAAAGTGCTGGAGTAGTTGCTGAGCTTTCTGAGAAAAAACTTAAGTCTACAAAGCCCATAAGAAGAGAAAGCATCAGTATTTATGATCGACTTCGAGGTAAGAGTTCTACTGCACCTTCTAGTTCATTACCTGCTTCTGGCAGAGCTTCTACTTCTAGACCTTTTACTTCTACTACTGAGCCACCTTTTAGTTTCTGGGAGTCCATGCATGATCAGTTTATGGAGCAGCAGAATGAGTTATTTCTAACTCATTGTAGAGTAGATACGATCGATAAGAAGATCGATCATCTCTCTGAGTATACCCAAAGGAAGAGTGATTATGATGCTGAGTATTCTGAGTCTTTAGTCAGAGTCCTGAAGGGTGAGCATGATGTACAGTTTCATACCTGTCCTAGATTTTCACCATATGTTGATCCGAAGGAAATGAAATTTTCTTTTGGAGATGAAGATGACGAGGCTACAAACAGTGATTAGTAGCTAGATTTACCTCTTGAGACGTGTGAGTCTAGTTTTGGTTTATTTCTTGTTTGTTAGTACTGATTAGTGTGATTGTATTGTTGTTTGCTAGTGTCAATTTGTTTAAGTAACTTTGTGTGAAATTTTGATATTGTATTGTTGTTTAAGAAACTTAGTGTAATTGTATTGTTGTTTGCTAGTGTCAATTTGTTTAAGTAACTGTGTTATGTGTTTAATACTGAAATATGATGAATTTTTATTTTCTGTGATAAATGTTTATTTCTGTTTCAGCCTACTGTTTAGTATTCATGAATAATTAGTAATTTTGCATGTTTTAAAAATAAAAAAAAATTTTAAAAAATTACCTCCTGCTCTGCAAACTTTTCTATATATGCTTAATTATTTCTGTTATATTCATATGAAAGCATGTGTAGGATTAGAAATAAGTTTTTCCTTACAGCATTATCACTGTACCTAGATAAATTCCTATTTAGTTCTCTCTCTCATGCTTTAGAAAATTCTATGATTCATTTATATACTAAAGCTAAAGTTTGGGAGAAGGGAAAACATTTTTAAAATTTAAATATTATTTGTCCTTAATGAACTAATATTTTCTTTAAAAAATTTTAAACATAACATAAGTAATGAAAAATCTATTTAAGATTACTTAAATTTTTGAATTTATAATAATTTAATAAACCTAACTAAAATTTCAATAATTTTGATTGATTTTAAGAATAGAATTATTTAACTTAAAGAATAATAAGATTAAGAGTTTTTTTATTTATAGTAAAGAGAATTTTATTTTAGAAATACTAAGGAATCAAGATTATTACCTGAAAAAGAAAAGATTGAAATAACTTTTTAAAAATACTTATTAATAATTTCATTTTTATTAAGTAAAAAAAATGTATAAGTTTTTAAATATAAGTTAAGGATAGTGAAGTTCAAAATCATTAACAGACTATCCAAAAATAGTAATCCTCACAAATTAAAAAAAAATAGAAAAAAAGAAATGTGAGGAGAAGCTTGAGGAAATGCCTAATAAAAAATTGGCTTCACTAGAATTATCTTATAGGAAGAAAACCAATTACATTTTTAAATTAATATTTATGTACAATTATTTTTACTAGAAAAATCTTTCATGAAAATTTTTTTCTTGTAAATATTCTAGGTGACCTTAATATGATAAATTACAATTATTATCAAAATAAATGAAAAATTTGAAGTCTTATGATTTGGTTGTTAAATATTCTTTAAATTCTTAAAATTAACCTAAATTAGTGAAATTTAGTTGATGATTTGCTAAAGCTTTTATAAAACCAAAAATTAAAAGAAATCTTAAATATTTAAAATTTCATTCCAAATGTTATATATTTTATGTAATTAAAAGGTTTACTTGAGGACAATTGACGTTTAAGTTTGGGGGAATTTGATCGACTTTAAAAATACCCATTTTTATGCCTTATTTATGATTCAATTCTTAAGGATATTATGCTTTAATGAAATTTATTTTTATGTTTTTGGATGTAGGTGATTAAAAAAGAGTTTGAGAAGGAAAAATGAGCAAAAAAGAGAAAAAATGGAGCTAAAAGAGCAAAGTTGTCAAAATTGTAGGCCTGGTGCCTAGGAGCCAGAATCCGGCGCCTAAGTGCCAGTTCGATACAGAGGCAAAGAAGATTTTTGACGACTTTGAGTAGTTATTTTGACTGTGTTAAGTGGTTATTATAGCTTCTAGAATACTGGAAGTTACTCCTAATATATAGGACATGTGATACAATGCATCTGGACACAGGGAAATGGTTTTAATCGCGAAGAGGTACGACCCAAAGTGAAGAGGTGCGAAAGACCTGGTCACGGAGTCCGGCGCCTAGACGCCAGATCCCGGCGCCTAGGCGCGAAAGTTACCTTCTAGTTGTATTTGGACGAATTTTGAAGAGGTTCCTTAAGCAACCCCTGGTCAAATTCAGAGCTCTATAAATAAGAGCCCATTCTACAGAGAAAATTGCCCCTTTCACCCCTTCGAACATCCTTTAGTCCCAAAGCACTATATAGCCATCTAATCATTTTAGGGAGCCACTTTCTTTATTATTTAGTGAGTTTATTTTTAGTTTATTTTGAGTGTTAAGTGTGAGATTATTAAAGTTGTTGTTGTTGAAGTCTTTCATCATTGCATTGAAGTCAGTAGGAGTCAGCGGATCACTTGAAGAAACATTCCAGATAAGTATTTGTAACTTGGTTCAAAGTTTTATAAATATGTTTTGTTGTGTGAATTCAATGTGTTATGAGTAGTTAGTTTTCTTTCTCCTTTCAACTATGAAAAGATAATAAGATTAAAATGTTTATAAAAATTGTGATGATATTAATACCTGATCTTAGTTTACTTTTTAATCTGGCCATTTAAATTGTTAAAAACTGTTGAAGAATTTTGAGACCTATCCGGAGATGAGTTCTTAACTAGTAGATATCACATGAATCTGTGGGTAGTCGAAGGCTTTATGCGGGTTATTGAAGGTGAAGTGCAAATAAATAGGAAGATATGATTTATTGGGCGTAGAATTAATTAGTTTTTAGAGTGACAGACTAAATTCTAATAATTTGATTTATAGAAAGGGAAGGGGTCACTGGTAGAGCCGACCATAGCCACCCTTGGACATCTAGTAGTGTGAGCCTAGATTAACCCATTCTACTAATAAAACATCATGAACTGATCTATAGATTAGTCAATGTTCTTTATGCCTGGACCAAAGGGTAAAGAATATGAATGCTTCTATTTTGCACAATATCATAATTTAAATTCTCCACAAATGATAATTATTCTACAAATCTTGGATTAGTTGAAAATGAGAAAGTTATTTTATTTATATCTGCATTAATATTTATTTTAGTGTTGCTTACTTACATTTAGTATAAATTTCATTAAATTTAAAATCTAAATTTAAAAAAAGAAATAAAAATAATAAATACTTTTAGTTTGAAAAATTCTAAAAATATTACTTAGTATTCTAAAAATCTTCTCTGTGGGATCGATAACCAGGACTCCACTAGACCCTGTATTACTTGATACGATACGTATACTTACGTTTGAAATTGTGAATTTTACAAATTATAAAAATTTAAATATAAATTCATAAAATCCTTCATAAGTAAAATCACATCAAGATTTTGGCGTTGCTGTCAGTAATTAAATTTTCTAGCTGTGGAATCAAAATCTTGCATTTGAAAGTATAAAGCCCCGTTAGGCCAAGTCACACATCAGGAGTACCCAAGAATACTCTCGATAAAAGGAGCATTGCTTTAATTATTGTGATAACAAACAAATGGGCCACCAAAAGGATGGTTATTTCATATATACATCCAGACGCTTTCAAAGCACTTGCTAAGCCACATGACAGAGAGTGGATCTCTCACATTCTAAGTAGGTAGTGGCTTATCAGCGATCAGGGCCTATGAAACAACTAGGTCAACTTATAGTGTCCAAATGGTGCTTCCAAGGCCAAACCAAGCTATAGGGTTAGAGTGTGAATTGTTGTCTCCTAGATGGACAGTGGCTTATCCACAATCAGAGCCTACGAGAAATCATCATGTCAAAATGATGACAGGGCTCAACAAATGGGGAGAAGAGTAATCCTGATTGAGTAGAGATAGTCGGGCCAAGATACCATAGATCCATCATCCCAAGCTATTAAGGCCTTAATTATAGCTGGTTGTGAAGCTAGTTGACCCAAAATAAACCTGAGACTCCTTATCAACAATCCGTGAATTGCATCGTCTAAGGAGACCTTGATACTCCTTAGGTCAAAAGAAGAAAAGTCTAAATCTTATGACCTATAAAGGTAGAGCTCATGGAGCTCGGACTTATACCTGTTGAAATGGAGAGGAAGCCACTGGAAAGAAGGGAAAAGAGTGGTTCAACTACAAAGCTGATAGCTTAAGAAAGGGCTTACTCCCCATCTGGGTCAGAAAAGCCTCTAACATCCTAAGCATGCTAGAAAACCACCAAAGTATAAAACTTATGCTTGGCTAGTCGGGTTGAAGAAGCATGGGGACATCTCCTCAGACAATGCAATATGATGCAATTATTTAGTTCTAATCGCGATGGACCTATTAAGTTGGATGAAGTGTATATCCATGCATGAAAAACAATTTAAAATTTGCCTAAAAGCCATATAGAAAAGTAAAGTGCATGTATTTAATAGTCTTGAATATTTTAACCCTAACTCTTACTTAATCTTAATGTTTTTTTATTTAGATTTTATAAAAAGTTTAAAATTTTAGTGTCCTTGGTGAGCATAAATTATTGTTCGTGATGAATCCCAGACAAACAAAAAACAAAAAGAAACATGAAAATAAAGAAATCATAAAACGAATATCAAGGCATACCAAGCAAAATATAGGAACTAGTCCGTGCCGCTGGGTCGGCAACATCTCCTAAGAAGCAGTAAAAGCGGTTGGACTCCGCATATACATGTATGAACCTAATTCTATGTAAGAATATAAATTCAGAATTAAGGTATGGGACATTAACTAGTGCTCCTGGTCCCCGTCATATGGTTTGATGCATCATTTGCCTTAGAACCTATGCACATACCTTATTTCTGATACAGACTCGATTTTAGGACTTTAGCAAATACATGATAAGAGAAAAACAAAGATCTTGACTTGCAGAAAAAGCATGAGTTAACCTACAACACAAATGAGCCATGTTTGAAGGGAGGAGCTTATAACAACACCTGCAAGAAAGGGTTAACATATAAATCATGACATTGCTCCCCTTTATTAAACCTATGTGTGTATATATTTAGGCATGGCTCCCTGCATGAAAACCACTCTTAAATATATTGTTGCACATGTCCAAACTTAATAAACACACAAAAGCACAAGCAAAATGATGCATAACTAGGGCAACCAAACCATCAAAGAACAATAGCAAAATATCAAAAAGGACAACCCAACATCTTATTCCTAGCCTAACATACCATCTAACGAAAAGTGTCCTAATCAGCATCTAAGTGTTCAGGGTAAAATCTCTGAGCATGTATGACTTTAACACGGTCGCCACACTGACCCTGTCTTAAAGATCCAAGGGATCAAATAAATGTCACCCAAGATGGATTTTAAAAAGAGTTGGCCTTACATATGGCCTAACTTTCTATTTATATAGATTTAAAATTAATATGGATATCATACTAGAAAATTCATAATTTTGGCACAGTCATACTTGTGTCAATCCCGATGCTTTAAATTGCATTGCTCTTCTAGATATGCCCAATGAACAATGCTCGTTAATGCAGCATGATCAACATAGGGTCTCACATACCGAGTTTAGCTCGCTACCAAAGCATGCAAATGAATGCAAATGCATCCAGGCATCATACTTGGATCAACACCGAGATTACTCAAGTAGGGTATAAGCAAACACGATGGATGATCATCAAGCGACATGCAAATGACAAAACTCAAATGCATACATGCTGCACACTCAACAGGTCTAGAGGTTCTAAGGCATGACCCAAAATCAGTGAACAACATGTAATGCTTGGCAACCATATGGTGCCACAAGAGGTGAAGAGTGTGTCCTCTTATAAGGAAATTCACGCACCACAGACTAGCAAAGCTAGTCAATCGCTCGTGCCCCGATCGTTGTTGTCGTTGTCATTTTTTCATGGCGTTCCCAGCTTGTCTTCCATCATCTAGCCCTTTCTCTCCGAATAACTATCTCTCTGATCGTGTAGGTGATCTAAAGAGAGAAGAAATCTGAGGGTTAAGGCATACGATGATGGAGACAAATAAAAGAAATACGACGTATAGATTTCGTGATGTTGACTTAACTTTGACAGCTCTGAAGTGTATCTGTTTAGGACGCCTCGGAGAGATACAAAGAAGACCTAACGAATGTAAACCAACAATAAGAGATTTAGGTTATTATACCTGGTGTAGGTTCACTTCTTACTATAAGGGCAAATATACTAGAAATGTGCATAAATGTGTATAAGCTGGGCTGAGAAAAAAATACTTTAAGGATTGCATGTAATGGAAATAATGTAATGCAAATATACTTTAAGGATTTACTTTAAAGATGCTATAAGCATTGTTAAAATTGAACTTCCTATAGGAAAAAAATTTAAGCAGGATATATCACAGAAGACAACCTTTTTGAGCTTCAGATTTCCACTCAGTAAAGATTTTATGAAAATGATACCAAGTAATAATCCCTTCACAACTCATTGTAATATAGCAATAACCAAAAGATCAAATAGTTCCTTTCTTTAGCTAATTGGAATATAGTAATAACCAATACGTAACTTCATTGGGCAAATATTGTATTTTCAGCAATGATAGATTAAAAAGCTGATGCAGCAAATTATATATAACTTCATTAGTCTTTTATTCATTTGTTCAGGCATGATTGATCAAAAAGTTACTAGTTTCCAATCAAGTGTTTATTCAATATTATCAGTTTTTGCAAGGTTTGAGTTCCATCACAGATGAGCACATAACTAAGTATCACGATTATCTAATCAATGGATACTTCTTATCATGTTTCTCTTATATTTGGGGTTATCATGTGTTTGAAATACTTTATTATTAGTTATAGAACCATTTAGTAGAAAATATAGATTGAACTAACGTTTGTGAATTCAATCAGCCCAATCATGGATCAAATCTTCAAGCTAATGGTCTGGCCCTATTAAATTAACTACCCAGCATGAACCCCCAAAACTACAAAAAGACTGAAGGCATTTTTTGTTTAAAAGATGCATAACCTTTAGAATTTTATCAAGATCACATAATTAGATGTCCAAGTGAGCGGAATTACATGCTTGTGTGCCTTTTCTTTTTTCTTTTTCTTTCTGATTCAGTTAAACAAAAAATATGAATCAAATGGAACCTCCTGAATGCAATCATTAGAAACATTTTAGCATGAACCTCTTCTAAAGATTGCATTCCATGTCAACAAAACTAGGGCCACAACTACATTTCTGTGTTTTAATGAGTAGGAAAAATGGGAACCACATAATCTTGATGATAAAAGGTTACCCTAAAACATTAAGAAACAAAACTTTTACCTCGATTCAGATTTGGGTTTTTTAGGAGCACTCTCCCGCATTTTCTTCTGCCTTTTCTTTTGCTCTATGCTTTTTGAATTATCCGCCTCTTGCAACTCCGACACCGGCTTTTCCTGCACTTCCGGAATATCCTCTTCCATGTTAGCCGAAACCCTAGTGCCTGGGAGATAGTCGAAACATTAGCAACGTGCCGAAGAAGGAGATAGCCGAAACACTAGCAACCCTAGTGCCGGTGCCGAAGAGAGCCAAAACACTTGAAACCCTAGTGCCGGCCGAAGGAGAGAGCCGAAACACTACCAACCCTAGTGCCGGTGCCGAAGAAGGAGTGAGCCGAAACCAACCCTAGTGCTGGTGCCAAAGAAGGAGAGAGTTGAAACCAACCCTAGTGTCGGTGCCGAAGAAGGAGAGAGCCGAAAAACCCTAGAGCCGACGAAGAAGGAGCAATACGGGCGCGATTCTTTTTTCGAAATATTACCGTGGATTTAAATTTTAACCTAAGTAAAAATATTTACACTAGGTTACAAAGTTTACATAAATTGCGGTACAAATAGAGTACAAAAAATTAAAAGGTACAAAATAGTTACAAACGGGTTACATTCAGGTTACAATACTTGGCCATTCGCGGTCTCCATTTAAATGTTTAATATTTGGTTACATTTAGGTTACAGCGGGTTACATTTAGGTTACAAAAAGGGTACAAACGGGGTACAAAGGCTAAATAGCGGGAATGGTACAAAATGGTTACATTTAGGTTACAATATCGGGTCTGGTCTTCGGGCCACGCTCGTTAAATAGGTTGTTTTTAAATAAGGCGGGACCCGTTGTCCGATGTGCCATATTTCCATTGGCTACCGTATGTATTGATGCATACGGTTTACGTACGCAATTTTTTTCTCATCCGCTGACCGCAGCATGCAATCATCGCCGCACTGTTGTAGTTCACCACTGTCAACAGCGTGCTGCCGCCCACCACCGTCGGCCACTCGCAGTAGCCAACCGCCGCCGCCGCAGTAACCTTCTCTGATGGCCGCCACCAGCCGTCGCCTCCTCTGGTTGTCGACACTCACCGTCATCGCCTCTTTCAGTGGCTGTTGTCTGTCGCTGCACCAACCGCCTGTCATCGCCTCCCCAGGTAGTGGCCATCGCCGCCTCACCTGTCGGTCATTTGTCGTGCCACCCACCAGCCCACTGCTGCCCGTCGTCTGCCAGTTCCCCACCGTCGTCAAATAAAAAATATATTTTGAAATACATCTTCAAATCAAACACATTGGAGAAATTATACACAACACCAAATTCTCATGGATTTACTTATCTCACATCCAAACTATCATTTTTACAGGCCAAGCACCCAACTTCTTTTTCACCACTCTCGGACAGTGAAATCCATATTTTTCATCCATAGATAGGGTGCTTATTTTGTAGAAATGAGATTTTGGGTGTAAGATAAGCAAATATATAAGAATTGGGTATTTGTATGTAAATTTTCAAAAAATATAAAATCAATGTAACCATTATTAAATTATATTTTATAGATTTTTTACATTGTATTTCATTTTTAAATCAAACCTTCATATATTTATTCTTCTTTTTACCATCATCATGAGAGGAGAAAATATTACATCAGGACTTCACACGTAGAGTTATGTTCGGAGTCCAAAGAAATCACGCCACGTGGCGCATGACAAAAAAAAAATGCCCAGTAACGCAGGGAATATTCCACCGTGTTATTTTGTGTTATTCAGTATTATTGTGTGTTATTCAAGTGTTATTGTGTATTATTCAGGTGTTATTCTGTTCTGAGAATATTCCCGGTGTTATAATAACACAATAACATATCAATAACACATGAATAACACACAATAACACCTGAATAAAACGAAATAATACGGTGGGAATATTCCCTATGTTACCAAAAGATTTTTTTTTTCTGTCACGCACCACGTAGTGTGATTTCATTGTACTCCTCACGTAACTCTACTACGTGCGGATTCCTAATGTAATATTTTCTCATCATGAGAGCATGTTTTAATTCTTCTTGGTGGGGCATATATATATATATATATATATATATATATATATATATATATATATATATATATATATATATATATATATATATATATATATATATATATATACCGCACAATTATACACATTTTATATCTAATTACCTAAAATTTACATTTTTTTCATATTAATAAATTTCCATATCATATAAAAATATCACAATTATTACGTTTAAAGAACTCTTTTTCAAATCTAAGTAAAATGATATAATTGTAAAAATTAAGGTTTAAATCTTAAATACATAAATACACAGAAATTGTTTTGTATATATGAAAATCTTCCTGTCATAAAAATATCTATAACCTGTTTGATTCAATGAAGCTTCTTAATAATAAATAATTTAAACATTTACATACATACCACTGGATTTCTATGCATCCCACCTGCACTTCAACTTTTACATAGCTACCACCATACCTATACATAAAAACATGTATTTCACTTTCTAAAACTTAAAAATTACGGTTTCTTAATCATAAGAAATTTTAGGATCTTATAAACATAAAAATAAAGGTTTAAGAGTCAGATATTTATGTGAACGGATGCAGCTCTCCGTGCCTAATCCCCTCCTAATAACGCCTCAATAACATCCTCGAAAGTTATAGGGGGGTTATTGCAGAGTAATTTCGGCGTTATTTGAAGTCAATACCTCAACACCAAAGAAAATATGAAAGTGTAACAGTGGAGGGTATTAACTCCAAATAACGCAGAAATACTTCTGCAATAACCCCCCCCCCAATAACTTTCACGGAGATTATTGAGGGGTTATTATTAGAAGAGGATTACGTATGAAGAGTTGCATGTGTTCTCCATAAATAAATATTTGTCGGTATTGGAGGTGCTATGGATGTAAATGTCAAAAAAAAATCAAGTTAGCTTTTATCCTCATTAAAATCGACCCTTGCATGCATCGGCGAAGTTGGACGAGCTGGAAGCCAACAAACCAACATGTTATTTGAATAATAAGCCGGCGGCTGCAGCAGAAATTAGATCTTTAAGTTGGCAGCTAAGGGATAGTGTTGAAAACTGAGTAATCAGCCGAAGATGAGATCTTCATCTGACAAACCAAATGCTTTAATAATATCCATTCAGAATGGGCAGTGCATTACTTTCAAAGCCAAATGGCAAACTGATAGCCATTGTTGATTGGCGAAAGCATTAACGAATATGACTCCCAACATGTAGAGAAATATTTTTATATGGATAATACACGCAACTCTGTGTAAATGGAGATTATTTAGGGGTATTGATAGGTAATTTAAGAGTATAATTCCAACAATCCGATAACTCAATAACAGCCCAATAACTTTCACGGTTTCCATTTCAGGGTTATTGATAGATTATTATGGAAGTATTGCACAATTATTGGAGAGCGGACGTAGAGCTGCGTACCTTCTACGTATGAAAATATTTCTCTTTAGAATTTTTGTTTCTCAAATAATTGAGCATTCATGAAAATTTTAGCTAGCATTAAATATATCGGTGCTGGTCTCATTTGACATTGTTATGAAAAAAATTAAATCTAATAGATTTAAATTAAATGAATGCATATATTAGAAAGTTGATACTATATAATATATTTTCAGGAGATCTAATTATTTGATTTTTCTATATGAAACATAATTTAAAGAGATCTAATTATATGAATTTTTTTATATTTGAAATATTCTTAATTTATATGCCCTAATCTTCTCTAAAAGAAATTATGAAGGATTTGCAGTGTGTTAAGGTGTAATCTTAATTCGGTCGATTTTTCTTTTCTCCACCACTTTTGACAGTGGAATAATCCCCACAACAAAAAAAAAAAAGAAAAGAAAATATTTTAAAATAGACGGTTTACGATTGTATCACAAAAAGTATTTCATTTTCTGACGGTGTTGCGATGGTTTTTATCTGAGTTATTTATGATGGCTTAACAGGAAATGAAATCTTGCTTATTAACAGAAAAAGTTTTTCCAACAGTTTAAATAATTTCTGACGCATTATGCCATTCGTTAGTATTAACCGACAGTCATATTGCGTTGGTGATCCATGAATCCATCTTTTGACGGATTACTAATCGATGTGTTTTTTTAATAAATGACAGTTTTGTCCGGCGGTAATAATGTAAATTACCGACGGTCTAGCGATTGTTTATGTTTGGATTATTTGCGACGGCATAACTACAGAATTTCCGTCACTTCTAAACATCAATAATTTTTTCTGATAGTTTTTTATTTATTACATAAGTCATAAGTCATCGATTATGAACGCATATTACCGATGGTCATATGTCGCCGGTTATCTTCGAACTGCCATCTGGTGAGGTAGTGATCGATGTGGTTTTATAATAAGCGATGGAAATAGTCGTCGGTAAAAGTAATAATAACCGAAGAATTTTAAACCATATATAAATCGTTAGAAAAAATTCATTATACCCTCGAAATCGCGACCCTCCCTCTCCCGCCCTAATCCCCTCTCCATTTGTTCCTCTCTAGTCGAAGCTCTCTCCTCACCCCCCAAACCCCTCTTCTCTCCCTGAAACCCTCGCATGTCCCTCCACCCCCTCTCTGTTTCGTCCAAAATCATCGCCTTTTTCGCTGAACCCTCACGATATAGTCCATAGGAGATACCTAGGAACACAATGATGGCATCACAGCTTATAGTGACCGGAAACTCCCATTTTCTCCTCCTTCCGTTCTTCTCCTACTTGGAACTATAGGTGAAGGTAAGTCCTCTTCATTTACTTTTTTATTTTTCAAATGTTTTCGAAAAATATATTTAAGGTTTAGAGTATAGCAATTAGGACCAAATATTTTCCTATTTTTGTTGGATTACATCAAGGATCGGCTTTAAGCCTATACATGTTTTCTTTAGTTATGATGGATGTTGTTACTAGACATTTACAAAAGGATTTAAATTGGCGTTTGGTTTTCATCTGATATTCTTCTTGTGGATAAAATTAGGGAAAGAGTTTAGGAATTAAAATGAAAAATATAGTTGAGCGTCTATCATGACCTTTGATATTTGAGTGAGAATTTGAAAAATGGGTGAAAGAGGGTGCTTGATTTGTAAATAACACTGTTTTGGGTGCCCTATATGTTATCGCTGTAAAGCATAAATTATGGAGATCGACACCGGAGTCTAAAGGCGTTTGTTTGAGTAGATCTAGAGCTGAATACATGAAATGTAATTTTAGTAGCAGTAGCTCTAGCATTAGAGTTGTAACTACGGGTGATCAAATCATTAAAAAGTGTGAACATTTTAGATATCTGGAGTCTCGTTCAAAGTATTGGAGATATAGAAAGAGATGTGATTAGTATATTTCAAGTTGGTTGGTTAAAGTAGAGGAATACATTCGACCTATTGTGTGATAGAAAATACTTCTTAGACTTCAAAGAAAATTTTATAAGATGGCAGTGAGATCTGCAATATTCTATGGCGCATAATCTTGGCCTTTAGATTAAGGAATGTTCGATCGAAAGCAGGATTTAATTTGAATGAGTTTTAATAAATCCTACTAATCCGGAATTATCGAATCTCGAGGGATCAGACAAATGAAGAATAGGATTTAGTTTAAAAAATGATAATCGTTCGGAAATTGATTCTAAGTTTGACTTGCACTTGAAACTAGAGTTAAAATAAGCACACCGAGTTACGAGCCAAAATTTTGGATCAAATTTATTTGGAACCTACATATCAAATTTATTTGGAAATACATCATCTCGGTTCGAAATCGGATTGTTTAACATCTTAGTAATGTTAGTTCTATAGAAGATTATTAAGCGGTCGAATATTGATACGTAATTGATTATGACGTCTCCCCCTAATAGTGCAGGCCACTATAGCTACACCAGCTCTCTCACATATATATTTATTTCATATTTTGTCTCTAAGTGAAAAGTCAATCAAAAACTCAAGCATCCCCGTATCTGCAACTATTAACTAGATTACTTATCTACTTTTAAACAAATTCTAAAAAAGAAATATTTCATATGATGTAAAAGTCTTTCATTTATTTCTCCAATGGAAAATCTAATTTCTATTTTGACAATGAAAAATTGATTTTCCATTAGAGGAAGAAATGAAAACTCTTATATCATATGATTCTCAGGATTTTTTTAGAGTTGTGAAAGTAATTTAGTAAGAGGCATTGTTGATACGAGAATACTTTGGTGGATCACTAGTTTTATACTTGTAGATAAAAAGTGAAAGAAATATACTCGTGAAAGAGTTGGTGTAATTATGACGACAAACAAGAATAAAGATAAAATATTGATAAATGTTCATCGATTATCCATTTTTGATAGCCCTACTAGGCTCAGTAGGTTGTTGCCGTTCTGATTAACTGTTGTTGGCTCTAATGAAATCTGAGTCAAAATTAAAATCAGTCAATTTTCAAATGGTAATTATTGTTTCTTATTATGAAAAGTAATTCTGACGGTTAATTTAGACTTCATGATGTCTCTTTCTTTTATTTTCTGCAACTGTGGCTACTCCAACCCTATCACATACATATTTATTTTATATTTTATTTTCAACTGTAAAGTCAATCATAGAATTAAACATTCTCATCGTCGTAGCCTCCTACGCGATTGATTGCACACCTATGTAAGAGTTTTCACTGCATTATGTAATGCAAAGTCTAATTTTCATGGTCAGAATATAAATTTACTTCAAACTCTAATTTGCTTCTTCTGAGATGAAAATTCACATCAAAATATAATTTTCAATGCCTTGATTCCCATTTTAGCAATGCAAATTAGATTTTGAAGTGACTTTTTATTTTGAAAGTTAGAATTTAGATTTTGATGTGAATTTCCATTTTGGCGATGGAAATTGGACTTCGCACTGGATGATGCAGTGAAAACTCTTACGTAATATAAAAAGATTTTCATCTAAGAACATATTTATAGGTGTGGAATCAATCAAAAATGGGGTTTGCAGCGATAAGAATGTTGACTTTCCATTTGAAAAATAAAATATTAAAGAAAGAACTAATGCAAGGTCTAGTGTAGCTATGGTGGCAGAAAAAATAAGATCTGAAAATTAGATCTACAACAAGGTGGATCGTTTGACATTTTAGTAAAGTTATTTCCGTCGAAGATCAATAACGGTCAAACATTGATTCACAATTCATTTAGATGACTCCTTATAATATTGTATGTCAGTGTAGCTACACTAACGTTCACACAAATATATTTCTGTCGTATTTTGTCTATAAGTGAAGAGTTAATCATAAACTTTTTGCATCCTTATCCTTGAAACTTTTAACTAGATCACTTTCAAACCTTTGAACAAATATTGATAAGGAAATTTCTCATATAATGTAGCTAGAGTGTTCATTTCATCATTCAATGGGAAACCTAGTTTTCTATTCCCAATATGAAATTCACTTAAAACATTATGTTTTGCAATGTTATGAACAAAAAATGTTTGAAGTACATTTCCATTTTGAGAAGAGAAATTGGATTTTCCATTGTATTATGAAGTACAGACTCTTAAAACATCATGGGAGATATTTTCTTACAAAAAATTATTCATAAATGTCAAGATGGTCTAGTAAGAGTTGTTGAGACAAGAATACTTAGGTGGATAAATGGATTTACACTTGTTGAGAAAATTTGAAAAAATTATACTTATGAAGGGTTGGTTTAGCTATATTGACAACCAAGATTAGAGGAAAATATGGATAAACATTCGTGAATAATCGGTCTTTGGCAGCCCTAACAGCCTTAGTAGACCATTAACGTTCTGACTTCAAAGCTATATAAAATGTTCACTCATTTTAAAATGTGTTTATTATTGTCAGGTTTCATAACCTTTTGTTAGCAATCGACTAGTAGATCAACTAATTAATTAAATATAATATATTCAATTTAATGCATTTTATAATGTGTTTATTATTCTCGTTATTGAATGTACACATGGATATTCATACATCAAGATCGTAGATGTACAATAGTCTTTATCCGGATAGAAAAGGGATCACCCAAAAGATCTTAAATAGTAATGAGAAATTTGTGGCAACTGCTTCTCAACTTCCGTTCACTTATGTGAGGGTGGGTTTATGTGTCCATGTTTGAAACACAAAAATCAAGTGGGTTAGGCTGGATAGTGTCAGAGATACTGATGATGTTTAAGCGGACTGACATTTGACCTGGTCGGGTTATCTATGCAGCATGATTGAATGACATGGTTGGATCGGGCTCATGATTCTAACCACAGATCATACAGTTCTTTGTTTCACATGTAAAATCACGTGGATCACACATATTTTCATGGATTACTCGTGAATTCTTCTTGATCATGTGAAACTAAGCGGCTTTCATGGGTTATCATGGATTGGTTTGGTTTTGGGAAATTTGGGTAGTGTTTTAGGTTTTTTGGCCCATAAATATGTCTAAAAAGAACGGAGAAGGTGCACTTTATCCTTTAATTCTCTGAAGTCTCTTGGCTATTGTTGTGCCTTTTTCTGAATTGGCGCTGCACAACCCCTAGAGTTCCTTTGGCTAGTTGTTTTGCATTCTTTAGGCTAAGATATGGTAAACCCAAGGCTTCTTTTATGTTTTGTTGTTATGCTTCTCGGAAGAGATTTTTATACTTTGAGATGTCGCTTTCCAGAAAATTTTGTCCTCATAAATATTAGAAGTAATAGAATACCGAGGATGTGATATTGACATTCTCTAATGAGTTTGTCTTTTCCTCAAAAGCATAGAAGATTGAGTTTGCAAAGATCAATCATCTCCTTAGCCAGTGTATAATGTTGGTGCAATAAAAATATTTAGGAAATCAATTAAAGAAGTGCAGGACTGAATTATCGTTTATGATAATTTTTCTCTCTCAACTGATGAATACTCAAGAAGAATCGAGGGAGATGTGAGTTGACTTTGATCAGAATGTAGAGAATTCGTTGGCTTTTCAAGCAATGCTATCGGCCCTTGAAGGAGAATATAAAATTGTAAACCTAGCGTGTAGGAGAACTCCATCAGGGCTTTTGGATAGAGATCCATATGATGCACCATTAGATTTTAGCCAAAACCAAGGACATTCCTTCCAGATAGATGTATATAAATCTCCCTTTTTTCCCATAAGGGGGATAAGCTAAAAGTGACGTGTTGTAACTTTATTGTCAGTGTGTTGGTCTTTGTAGCTTTTCACTTGTTTGATGTGGTGTTTGTACTTAGTGACATTTATTCTACCTACTCAACTCACTCTTTTGCTTGATGTACTTTTTACAAATTGTGATAGTGATTTTTTGTACCACTCTGTGACTGTTTGATGTAGCTTTACACATTTTAAATGTCTCTTTATTCTTTATGTCACTGCATAATCTTAGATTGCAAAGTGAGTTGAGTGTTAACCAAAAAAATATTTAAAGTCACTTTTGAAGTTGTTGTTCAACTTCTTGGTTATTATTGCCCCACTTCAAGATAGGTGGTGCCCCATTTCCTAGGTTGGTGTAAGAATGCTGATTTTTTATAATTTTTCCTCCCATAGACGACAAAAATATAATAAATCTTAATGGGAATCCTATATACTCTAATTGAGGTATTTCCCAATTAGAAACAGTCACATAGAACTCTTATGAGGTTTATACCTCATGAAGTTCTTAGACAAATGATTAACTTCTTAAATCTTTAATCAAAGTTAGTACATATAATTTGCATAAAGAAAAATTATATATCTTCTGAGGCTCGTGCTTTTTAAAGTTTTAGAAAATACTTGTACCTTATGAGATCTACAGTACTTTGGGTTTTAAGTAAATCTATACCTTTTAAGACATATAACCCTCTAAGATTTTTTCATGTGTTTGTACCTTCTGAGGCATGTTGCCTTTTGAGCCTTACAGACTTCTGAGATATTTTAATATACATGTACCTTCTAAGACTTATAGCTTTCTGAGGTTTTTAATGTACCTGTATATTTTGAGGATTATAGCTTTCTGACATTTGGTGTACATGTACTTCCTAAGGCTTATAGCCTTCTCAGATTTTTAAAGTGGATCCCTATCAACCACTTGCTCTCATGGTATCTTTTTAGTAAGGATCATATCCATTATTAGCTTTTCATCAAAGTTGTCTCATGTGCGTGTCATTCAGGGGTATAAGTGAAGACCTTGTCTACACAAGGTCTACACTTGCCCTCAGTGTGTCTTTCTAGTGAGGACTATGTCCAATGCTAACTTCACATCGAGTCTACCTCATAGGAGTGTCTTTCAAGGGTACAAGTAGAGAATGCATTCGCCACATACCCTCATAAGGTCTTGTAATAAAAATCACTAATAATAAGAAAATTTCATTGATAAAAAGTTAATTGAACAACAATTTTTTTATTAGTAACAATAAGACTACATAAGAATTCATTTAAGAAATAAAACTAGAAACTCTCATATTATGATAAAAGTAATTTCTTTTGCTGAGATAAAATAGGTTGAAGTTACTCTTCATTCAATAATTCTAATCATCTTCTCTTGATCCTCCACATGTCATTCTTATAAAATAATATCTCAGGTGACTTTGATGTATCAAATGTTTAATTTCTTCCTTTAAGTGAAAGTATCTTTTTATTTAATGTTCTATTAATCAATGAAAAAGATAGCTTGAATTAGAGCTCAATCTGCTTGTCAAAAGGACAGCTTGAACTCGAGCTCAAGCTCCTGTAGAGGGAAAAAATTTGCATACGGAGGGCGTATGTAGAGCTGCGTACGCCATCCAAGTTACATGGAGGGTACATAGATGGTTTTATGTGTTATCTCATGTAACCTCCATGTATCATCTATGTACCATCCATGTACTATCCCTATTGTTTTGGATGGTACATGAAAGATATTTGCATACGCGGGCGGGCGCCTGTTATTGGAGGGCGTACGGAGTGATGTGTACACCCTCCGTATGCATATTTTTTCCCACTAGAGACTATAATTTAAGCTTGAGCTCGACTTATCGTTTTATTATAAAGCTCTAGACTCCACGAGGAAGCTACTTGTAGCATCGTCAGAGTCTGCCATGGCAGTGCTTGCTGGAAAATAATATCTAAACCAGCACGGTTGTTCGTAAAGGGACATACTCGCGTTCCAAGAGAAAGGCATTCTCTGTCTCTCCTCTCTCTTCTGCCTCAAGTTGCTATCCTCTAACTGCTGCAAGGGTTTCTCAAACCTCAACTTCTACGTTATAAATAACATATTCTACTTTACCTTCTGTTCGCTTCAATGAATTTACGTATATGCCATTTCTGGTTCTATAAAACTAGGAAGTATGTAATGACTTTAAAACTGATAATCAATATATAGTTGTTGGTCAAGAATTTTTATCTTGCGGTTTTAAAAATAATTTAAATTTAATTTAAATATATATTTTTTAATTTTGTCGATCAGAATTTATCGGCCAAAATTTAGAAGTGATTTAAATTTAAATTAATATATATATATATATATATATATACATACATACATACATACATACATACATACATACATACATATATAATTTTAATTTTAAAATAAATAAAACTGAATATATCTCATTTATTTAGTAGTTTAAGTAACCGAACACAACTCCACGAGTGATACATCACCTTGAAAGATAAGCGTATCACTTGATAGTGGGCTTGATTACATAAACAAAGAATTTTTTTACTTCATTTTAGTCTGCGAACCCTTTTATGTATGACCGATAAGTTTTCCTACCTAATAAAAAGATTACATAGGGTTTATTTCACATACGTTCATAGTTTCCTGTAGAGGCAAAGCCCTATACTTAATTACATCTTAAATGACCAGAGTCACATAAGAAAAACTCTCGATTAAGATCAGTGGTTCTGTCTTTAAGATTTTTTAAGTTTTGGTTTCCAAGATTGGACATAGGAAAGTCAAAAGAAAATGGCTCAAGTAAGAACAATTATTTTGGGAGTCGAAAGAAATGAAAGGTATGGGATGTCAAGAATACAATGCAAAGTCTCAACGACTTTCCAACTATTTTATTATTTAGTTTTATGTCTTTGAAATGAAGTTATTTAATATTTAATTCTGTCAATTTAATTATTTAGGACTTATGCTCGCACGATATCTGATCGTGCAAATAGCCTAAAAAGATAGGAGGATTTACACCGTACCACACGGTAACCTCAAAATCCTAAAAGTGGTAGGACTTATATTGCACAACTTGGTTGTGGAAAAGCCTAAAGATAACGTGAAGATTTATGTCACACTAGGAAAACTACCTCGAAATCCTATAAGTTTGTTGTTTAAACTAAGAAAAAGGTTTAACAGATGTTGATTAATTTTGCTGTAAAGTTATTCTTTATTCGCGATGAGAGTAATCAATAGCAAATATGTATTGTTTGAGGCTCTCTCCTTCGTTTTCCATCAACCTTTATCTTAGCTTCCTCAAAAAAGTGTATGCATAAGGTCTATTTAAATATTCTAAAAATAAATAAATTTCATTTATTTTTGACCAAAAAATTTTAAATACTCAACCAGACAATGTGTTGGCTCCCCTTTAACATGCACTATTTTTATACATTAATGTCTTAATGTTAACAAAAAAGAATAATATTAAGCTTATTAGATTCACCTCACCAAAAGCTTTATTTCAACTATAAATTTTGAAAAAATAAGCTTAAATTATGAATGCTTAGATTTTGAAAATTTCTTACTTGAATGGCTCAATATCTTTTAGGTCTAAAAAATTTATGTTATGTTGGACTAAATGATTTCTTTTCTTTATTGAGGTACAAATTATCTCATTGTTCAATGTATTTGTGAGTCCAAAAATAATTCATGTAAAGACAATTTTGTAGCATATAATCACAATTTTGGAAAAATTTAGAGACAACTACTTTTTTTTTTATAGACCATCTTGAACCTCCAATCACAATTGCACCCTTTCATGAAGTTGATACATTACTTAGATTAAGATTTTGAAGTTAAAAAATTAAACAAATTTGACTAAACATATTATCGGCAAATTATTGAGACCCAGATAATCATGAAAAGAAATATCAAACTTTGGTAAAAAGTTAAGGAGAGCAAGTACTTGAAATAGTATTGTTAGCTTTAAATAAATAATACAGCTTGTAGATGCCAAGTTAAACAAATATCGGAAATTATATTTTAAAAGCAGGTTTCATCATAAAAAGATTAGAATAATATGATTTACAACTTAATTAAAACCAGTCTTTTTCCTCGACTCAAAAAAGCTCACATGAAGATGTTCCTTGATGCGCAGAATATTTTATTGATGTCACATTTAAATTTCATGCATTTACAAATGATACATTTAAATTCCAATTTCTATGATACAAAACACTCGAATTTTTCGTATCAAATTGGACATATCATTATAATTTTTTTTAATGTAACACATCCCTCCTCACATACATTTGTTATACCAAAGAATTGTAACTATGAAATATAAAGTTTAGGTACTACAAGTACATGAGAGGCTCGTAAGTATTTCATTTAATTCATATGTTTTTACATAACTAACACAAAATTTTCTATTTTACATACAAAACAATCAAATTTAATATCACATAAAAAATTTATGACCATTTAATTTTTAAATAGAGAAGTACATTCTTTTTATATAGGTAAAGTGGTGTGTAGGTGAAGAGCAAGGTTATATATATATATATATATATATATATATATATATATACAGTGGTAGGTTTCTAAATTTCAAAGCTTAGGTGCTAATTATGTACATGCCACTTAGTCTTTATATATTCACAAATCTTAACACTTAAATATTAATGTTCATGAATCACAAATACTCCAACAAAATTTTGTATCATATTAAAAATATCACCATGTTTACTTTCAAAAAGTGAAATATAATTTTTAATTCATAAGCTGATATTTATGTACAAATTGAGGTTTAAAAGTTAAATGGGTTAATACATTGGAATTGAGTAGTAAGAAAATGCATAAGAATCAAATGTGTGCCCGCAAATATGAGAATTTTAGAGGTTATACCGTCGGGAAGGTTACAGATGTCCTCGCCGTCTGTTCCGAACTTGTCAACCGTTAAAAGTTTTGAATTTGGTCGGTCGCCGGAATGGTATTCTGATGTCAGGTTTAAAATGTTTAATTATATATATATATATATATATATATATATATATATATATATATATATATAATTTAGAAATAACATTTTAATTTGAAAATATGAGATTCAAAACCGATCTCATGGAAACAATAGTTTAAATAAAAGAGCGTTATACCCCAAGCTATACATCTACCACGAAGAATAGACATACTACTTACTGGCGAGGCTCGATTAAATAAACTAAAAGATCTATGAGATCTGTTTTGGTCTTTGAAACCTTTTTATGTTGACCGACAGGCTCCCCTATCTGATATGAAAAGATCAAATAGGGTTTATATTAAATTGGGTTCTTAAAGTTTCCTATAAGGGCAAGCACCTATAGTTAATTATATCTTAATGGATTGAAACCACTTAAGATTTCTCTTGATTTAGATTATAAAATATTGCCTCTATGAATTCAAGAGGTAGGATTTTTCAATGTCGAACAATAGGAAATTCAAATGGGAAATGTGCAAATTTGGAACAGTTACTCTTGGAATCCGAAAGAAGAAAGCTAGGAGATCCCACGGATCCTGAGGAGAACCTCGGTAGATTCCCGTACTAATGGTTTGGCTTCAATTTGGAAGAGATATTATTTAATTTTTCATCATGTTAATTTTATTATTTATGATTTACATCTGCATGATACATTCATGCATATAGCTTGGAAGATAAGAGTATTTATGTCCTACAGAACGACAACCTCGGAGTCCTAAGACGAATTAGGGCTTATATTGGACGGTGTGCAAAAGCCTAGAAGATAATGTGAGGGTTTACATCGTACTAGACAAACTACCTCGAAGTCATATTGCTTGTTGTTTATTTCTAAGAGGTTTGTTGTTGTAGACTTGTTTGCTCTCTCGAAAATGTTCTTCTTCATGTCTCATCGTGTTGCCCATGGTGTTTGCTCCAAGTTCCTCGTTACAGCAGGTTTAAGTTTAGAAGTGTCAAATTGAGGAGGTTGAGAGAAGTATCGGGTTTAGAGTTCAAGTTTTTGTGTAGTTATCAAGTTTGATGTTGTAGCCATAATTATTTAAATGTCTTATTAGGGGGTTTAAGTTGATTGGAGCGACACCAATTAGGATATCACGGTTCCCTCATTCCAGCACCATAATTTTTTTTCGGATTCACTTAGTCTAAATGAATTTACCGAACTCAAATAAATGAATTCAATAAGTTCATCCAGATAGGGAAAATCTCGTTAGCAGCCTTAGGTTGCCTCATCTGAGGGATTCCAAAACATCCAAAGAGACGTATTAATTTAGTTGCAATTGTCTTTGTTTTGTTTTGTTTGTGATTAACTTTTAGATTTTTCTTATTTTATTGTTGTTGTGAATCTTGTTTTAATTTGGTTTTGGTTTAACATGCGAGATGACATAATTTGCAGAAAATAAAAAATACTGGAAAATAAAGTGTATTAAAGAAAAGTACTGTAAATAAACTATGAAAGCGTACCAGTCCTCTTCTTGCACTACAGTTGAAATGTTAGTATTTGCAGTGTGTGTATATGATCTTGCAAGGAATTGAAATATGTTGCATGGAAAAAAAAAACAGAGAGAAATCGGTTTAAGGTGTGTCTACCGAGCCCTATGATATAACTTGGTGGGTTCCTATTTATAGGATGATTTTCTTGAGCAAAGGATAATAGGTTCAGTTGTCCTCCAATATATCTAAAAGAGCATAAAAGTGTTCGGGGTATGACCCTAAACGGTTTTTAAAATTCTTTGGAAGGTCCCGAGTTCTTCTGAACTTGTTATGTTGTTAAATCATTTATCCATTACAAAGTAAGGTTTAGTGAGTGGGTTTTAACCATATGCTCAGTAAACATGAATGTTTTAATTAACATATGAGCGGGGTAATTATCACTTGATATTTCATTTTATAAATTATGGGAGTGAAGACATTTAATGGGTAAATTGATTTATGAAGGAATTTAGCCAATTAATTTAAAGTCGGGCTAGTAGTGTTTTCAAAATATTCTTAATTATGCTTTCTTTTTTAAACTCATTAATTAAAATTTTAGATTAAGTTTAGTTCACTACTAAGCCCTTAAAAATTATGGGTGAATTTGTAATTTTAGGAATGTTAAGTTATGTTTTATTAATCCTTATCCATGATTGTATTATCATCAAACCATTAGCTAGGGGTCTCAAATTAGTGAGTTATTGCCTTCCAAAATCAAACCCCTCATCGTAGAATCATTTAGCTTCCAATTTATGATAATTCGGGGAAATTACAATTATGCCCTTGTTGTGGAAAGAGGTGAGAATAGTTTCTACCTTTTAATCTCTTATGTTTCAATCATCTAACAAAGTTAATTAAAATCATTTATTACCCATTTATCCCTTTGATTAAGCCTAAATATTAATTTAAAGTATAAATTCCATAATTACCATTTTGCCCCTTTAAGGCCTATCACTTCATAATTCATTAAATTCAACTCAAATGACTTTGAAATTTTTATGTTACTCCACTCATGGGTCAATTAAAATAATAGAGAAGAAAGTGTGATTTTTCTAGTTTTTATTTTATTTTAATAATTATTTTAATGCAAAAATAAGTGTTTTTAAAATTAATTCATTAACTTAGCCAAAACAAATTATCTGTCATTGGGAAAATTATTAGAGGTTCACTTTGGTTAGATGACTGCATAGGGTAATTTTTATGATTTTTTAATTTTATTTTAATTATTATAATTATTTGTTAATTTTGATTATTAATTAAATATAAAATAATATTTAAGTGGAAAATTAGATTTTTTTTTAAATTTCTCTGAGTTCAGAGAATCTAGAAAAGTAAATTTTATATTTTTATGATTTTTATTTTATTTCTTATAATTATTTTAGTGTAAAATTAAGGAAAATTCAGCCTTAAAAAAATCATAACTTTACTTCGAAAATTAGGAAAAATATTTTAATTATTTCAAAGTGACGAGGAAACTAAATATGATATTTTGGTGCATTTTTATATTTTTGTGATTTTTATGATTTTTTTTATTATATGTAAATATTTAAAGTTCAAAATATTTCTTAAAAATGAAATGTTTCTTTTGACTCTAATTTTATTTTTCTTAAGTCCCTCTCGTCACTAGGAACTCCCAAAACCCTCTTTATGATTTTCTTAATCATATTTTATTTACTATAATTATTTTAGTGCCAAAAATAATATTTTACTTAGAAAACCTATTTTAGTGATTAAATCAATTCTAATTAACTTTAAATTTTTATGTAGAGTTAACATGATTATTATTTATAGTGTGGAATGATTTTTATGATTTTTTTATTTATATTTTAATTATTTAATTTTTAAAGGTTTTTAATGAGTTAATTATTTAAAATGCCATTTTTAATTATTTAAATTCATTTAACATTTTTCTTAGGGTTCTATATTTTTCTGAATTGTATTTTAATTATTATAATTTTTAAATTAAAATAGAGGGGTTTAACTTGAAAATTAGGGATCTCTGGCTAGAGATGTCATCTGGCCTCTAACAAATCAGAGAAAATCCCTAACCATAGAGGGAACAAACCCTCCAAATTCCATGCCACGGTGAATTGTATATAACAAGTTATAATTTAATGAAGTTTCAAAGTATTTAATTAATTTAAAAATAAATATATGTTAAATATTTTTTTTATTTTATTTTCACATTGTTCCCCTTTGTTTAATGAGCAACAACGTATTTTTCTTTTATTTTTATGAATTTTCTACACCAAATTATGCATTTTTAAAATTTCTGGAATTAAATAAATCATTTAAATCCCTAATTTCCAACTTATCGGACTCAGCGCGGTGTCAACCTACGACAACTCCGAATGCCTAGCGTCGCTCCGCCATTTGACGCCACCATTTTAGTCAGCTTCCACGCGGATGCACTTCATCGTTATAATCTCCTGTCTGGTGCGATCCTGACCTTCCATCCATAACATGCGCGATACGACGGTTGAGAGTCTTTGTCCCTAACTGGTGTGAACTCTGGACTGCAAGCACTCAAACCCTAAGATGTCTTCCAAGATTTACCAAAATCACTTTGGGCTTGTTCATACACCTTCATCTACTCGAGATGAACACATCCATATGGTTTATCGACTATGAAATTAAACTTCCCTTCACAAATTCTCAAACCGAGCTCAAAACGGGAGAAAATGGTGTATACCTTTGCCTGAGATGTGTGGCCTCAATCCGATGCTTACAGAAGCTTCCCTGGAACCCGACGAACCTCCTGGAAGTGTCTCCCTACTCAAGTGAATTGTGTATGTAAGACCTCTTCCTACAGGTGGGAAGGCTGAGGAGAAAGTCTGGTGTAGTGGTTTCTAGAGATGGGGCTTTCAGTGGGAAACTTCCTCTCTAGCTCTAGGGAAGCTCAGGGAATCATCAATGTGAGGTTTGATGGAGTTTGGTGAGGTGTCCTATTTCTGACCTGATTTTGAGCTCTGAAATTGAGCTCAGGCAGTGGGGATCTGGGCTGGAAAATGGTTGAGTTGAGCTAAGGAAGGTTGGGAGAATCTCTAGGAGCAATTTGGCAGAGTTTCCCCAAGGTTCAATGTATTCTCCTTACTTGGTTGTGAGAGGGTGGTGCTTAAATAGCCATGAAAGGGATGGCTATCAAGGCTTCAATTCGGGTTCAATCAGTTGCTTATCTGGAGAGCTGAGTGGCACCAATGACCAATTAGAGTTAGACACATTGGATGGGTGACATTGGGTTTGGTTTAAGATGTGGTGGCTCTCGGTTTTGAGGTTTTCCAGTGACTAGGCTGGCCGGCAAGGACAGGGTAGGTGACTAGCTAGTTTAAGGAGCTCAAGGTGAAGTTTAAATGTGATTAGGATGGGGCATTAGTCAGGCGATGCCAAGCTTGGGTCACTTAACCAAATTTGGGAAGAGATTCCCCAAATCAAGGGACCCTTGGTCCATGGCTTAACTAGGTTGGACTAAGTGGATCTAGGTTGGGTCTTAGGGTCCAAATGTTGGATGTGGTGGGCTTGGGTTGGTCAATTTGGGTTGATTTGGTTAAAATTGGTGTTTGAGCCCAAAGTTTAGGTTTTGGGTTCAACTTGGGTCTAGGTTGGGTTTGGGTTAGAAATTGGGTCAAGTGATCAATCAATTTGGATTGGATGATTGCAATGATAAGTTTTGGATACCAATTGGGTGATTTTGAATTGATTTGGAGACTCGGTTTAGTGGAATTTGGTCATATGGTCCATTTTGGGGCATTTGGGCTAGACTTAGGGTTTAGATTGGGCTAAGGTTTGGACTTGGTTCAATTTGTTATAAATGATTATGATGAAGAGTTTTAGACATTAATTGGGTGGAGATTTTGGGGTTAGGAGGCAATTTGCTGAGATTTGGGATTTTGGTTAAAATTGGGGGTTTTAGCTTAGGTTGGATTTGGGTGAGCTTTGAGTTCAAATTTGGGTCAATTTATGGTTCAAATTGACTCGGGAAAGTGTTATGAAAAATTTAGAATTCAATTTTGGGAAAATCAATTTGATTATGGGGTTCAATTTATGGAAATTTAAGGGTATGGCTAAATTGGGGTTTTGGATTGAGCTTGTGACTGGCTTCGGCTGCAAATACGAAGTAATAAATTTTTTTGCAAATAGTTTCAATTCAGTCACATTATAACCAGTTTAATAAATTGGCAGGCAAGCATACGTATCGTTCAAGTAATATAGGGCACTAGTGGAGTCCTGGTTATCAATCCCACAAGGAGGAAGCAAACCTTAAAGCGTAGCATAGAAATCCAATATTTAATTTTCAAAGCACCAAAAGTAAATACTAAGATACTAAATTTTGCTAGAGATTTTAAAATTGCTAAAATACTAACTAAACATCAAATTAAAGTAACTACTACTACAAAAAGTTTTTGTAATGCAAGGTTCAAATTCAGAGAAAGTGTCCTTCTCCTTACAATAATATTTTGGTGAGTGAATAATATAGATTAGTTTAATATATGTATTGTACCAAATAGGAGCATACATGTTCTTTACCTTCTTTCGAGTGCTATAAAGAACATTGGCTAATCCTAAGTTTAGTCCCTAAATCTGTGGTTAGGCTATGAGGATACTGACTCTCACTTCAGAGCCCTCACTTCCCTTCCCCTGAAGGCTAACTCACGCTTTAGTTTTTGTAATGCAATGTTCAAATTTAGAGAAGTGTCCTTCCCCTTATAATGATATTTTGGTGAGTGAATAATATATTAGTTTAATATATGTATTGTGCCAAATAAGAGCATACCTATTCCTTACCCTCTTTCGAGTGCTATAAAGAACATTGGTAAATCCTAGGTTTAGTCCCTAACTCTGTGGTTAGGCTAGGAGGATACTGGCTCTCACTTGATAGGTCCCACTTCCCTTCCCCTGAAGACTAACATTCGCTTTAGTTTCCAAACACTAGAACTGAATTAGGGATTTTAGTCTGTCACCCTAAAATCTCCAATTATATGCCTAATAAACATATTTCTCTATTTATTTGCACCCAACCCCCATGAACTTCACCATCCATGGAGTTTGAATGTAATCTTCACTTTTATTGTAGAAAGCATAATCCTTTCGGATCGTATGTTTCACGTATTTTAACAAATCAATTGGCTAGGTAGAAATGTAAATTAAGAACAAAGTGTAAAATCTTCACAATTTATATTCTTTCGTATGGCTCATCCAATCTAAACTATCACATCACCATTTATCATTGCAAGGAGAAAGACAAATAAATATATTCAGAATTCATGGAGAAAAACAAAGATTTTATATATAAAAACAACGTCATACAAACAATAAGAAGTAAATACAACTTATCTGAATTTTTTCCCTAAGTAAATCCTTTGAAGTTCCCTTGGATCTCCTCTCTTTTCAACAATACACAATTCCTTCTTGGAATAATAGGGAAGAAGCAATCTCTCACTTTCTCTCTCCTCCTACAACTCTTTTGAGAAGAATCCCTCACAATACAACACTAAACATGAAAACCTAGACTCTAAACTCTCTCTAAACACTTCCTCTCCACTCACACACACTTAAGAACACACACCACACACTACTCACTGACTCACCACACTCATTTATGCCGCTTAAACAAGTTAAATTCGTCTAGGAACAAATTTCCCAAGAGTTGCCTCAAGAATCCCTTCAAAAAGTGTCCAAATACATTGAATTTGGCTTGAACCGACATTGGGCGCCGTCGGCGGGCAATAGGGCGCCGTCGGCGCCCTATCCTGACTTTTAATTCTGAATTCTCTGGAAATACGCATCGTCGGTGTTGGTTTGGGCACCGTCGGCGCCAGACTTTCAAAAATCTGTTTATTGTCTTTTTTCACTCCAAATTCGTTCATTTTCGTTTCTTTTTGCTCTATTTGCCTAAAATCATCATATCTGTAGCAAAACATGAAAAATACTTGCATTAAAGTGCAATGTCACAAAAAATTAGTACAAAAAATATATAAAAAATCAAACATATTTTTTGTGCATCAACTTGCAATTGGGCTTGAAATTGGGTTCAGTTGGGCTTGGATTTAGTTTCAATTGGGATTTGGGATGATGAATTGAGTTTGGAATTGAAATTTGGGGAGATTGAAGTCAATTTGGTGGAAATTGGTAGTGATTTAGGTATTTTAGGCCTTTAAGGGTAATTTGGGGGTTTTGGTAAAAAATGGATCAATTTGGGCTCAATTGAGTGGTTTAAATTAGTTTTGAGGACTTTTGGAGTGATTTTGGAAATTTTGGGAATTTTTGGAGCATGAATGATATTTTAGTAATTTTGGGGGTTTTAGGGGTATTTTGAGAAATTTGGGTATTTTGGGGTATTTTGGTCAAATTGAATGGTTTAAAATGTTTTGAAATGATTTTTGAAGGGAATTTGAGAATTAGAGCAATTTTGGAAATTTTGGGAAAAATTAGGGTTGGAGGGGCAATGCGGTAAATTTGGTGAAATTGGGATTAATTAAAGCTGTCCATCATGATATTAACCCATTTGAGCCATGGACCAAATAAAAGTCCCATTTTGGATCCTTCATGTGTTGGTCCTAGCTAAACCCTAGCCTAAGGCTAAGGGTTTGGGGAACCACCTACATGAGTTTCCAAAAGAATAGGGAATCAAGATTGGACATGTTTGATTTAGGGTTTGGATTAGGAGTGAAAGTGTGAGGTATTTAGGTGTGTGTGTGTGTGTGCACGCCTGACCTAGACCAGACCACCGAGGGTTAGTTCTAAGGCTTAACCATCCTATAGAGGACTCCTCTTGAGTTTTATTATAATTGGCTTCATCCTACTAAGTGCTAGAGGTTTGTAGCAAGCATATGAAACTCCAAGTGAAGTAAAGAAGTATTTTGAATTTCTAGTGGGGATGGTTCCATTACTAGTCTTCTAAGATAGTCACCAGGAAATCCTATGGCTAGATTTTTGGCTCCCAAATAAAGACTAGACCTCAACAAAAGTGAGGTCAACATAACTATCGATGTCTCGTCGTGCTCTGACGTATCTCGAAATGAACACAAAGATATAGGAGCACATGTTAGCTTCAAAATCAAAATTATAACTTATGAAGAATTTGCGATTAAGAAAAGATACATTTAAATGCATACCAGAATCCTTATGTATTTACACATCTAACACTTAGCCTTCATATTAATATATATTTAGCGTTTCAATTCTTTAAACTCACGCATGACAAGGTATCTTTACATTAAAAAGATGGATTTACTTCTTATGCGATAGTAAAGATTTAGGTGGTGTAAATGTAAATAATCAAAATTCAGGTGTTAGATATGTGAATACATAGAAATTTAAAACTAGCATTGAAAAATAATGGATCATGTGAAAGGTAAGGAAAGAGAGATAATGGTACTTGTTAAGTGCATTGAAGGTCCAGTTAGTTATAACAGGGAGCATGCACTTACAATTCAATTCCTACATATTTACATATCTAACACTAAAACATTATACTTTGCATTTATACCACCCAAATATTTCATATCACATGAAAAAATCGCATTTTGATAATGCAACATGTAGGCGTAAAAAAAAATGAAGTTTAGGTGTTGGATATGTGAATAGATAGGAAATGAGTGGTATGTATGTAAACCATTTTGATCCTGCCAAACAAAGTACTACGGACAACTTCCAATTCAATTAACTTAGTTTCTTCTCTGCCCTGCCTTACACCAGGACTAAGAAAGTTAATCTCATTAAAAGATAGAGTCATGAGAATGTAAAATTCTGGAACGTGTAAAGAAACTCAGGAAGAAGAGATTACAGGCAGAATTTGGAGGATAATGAAAGCCACAAAGAGAATGCTATATATGGTATAAACTCTATGGCCCCAAACGTTAGCACCAATTAGTATAACTCAATGTAGATGATGCTCAAAGGAAGACACTGGCCATCACCATCTGCGGTATAGCTCCTCGATACCATGATGGCTGCAGGATTTACGGGGATATTTGGTGGGGCGGCAAGGGGCTCAGAACTTTGCTTTGCTCTTAAGCTTGGAATGGAGATTTGCCCAAAATGAAAATGGCTCATTTCTTCAACTAATGATCAGATAATTTTCGGTGAGAGAGGAAGAGAAATGGCAGTGCAAGTGACATTGTCGGCAGGACGTTTGCCAGTGAAGAGGTGGGCTGCTTCGAACGAATGGAAGAAAGGGAGTTGCAGTCTTTTTTATTTTTTATTTTTTTTTTTGCATGGGGTCGATAGAGAGGGAGTTCGGCTAGAAAGCCGAGTGAGGAAATTAGGGTTTCTAAGGGGACCGAGGGTGGTCGTGAGGAAAATGGGGGAGTTTGGCGCTAGGGTTTATCGCGTGAGAGATGTATCGGCCAGGGTATCGACTGATTGCCTCTGGGAGGAGAGTGTTGTGAGGTTAAATACATGGTTTTTTTCTTTTTTTTTATTTAAATTATATGCATTGATTCACGTGCCATTTGCTGTTGCACGGAATCCTTACAAAATGGTTGTGCTTCAAGCTAAAATCGATGTTCCAGACATGCTCGCGCTGTCCGTTTCGTCATTCGATGTCGTCTAGAGATATTCGTTGAAGTTCGGGCCGAAAAATGTCAAATCCAGTTTTCTTTAAATTTTGAATTTGTGCTCAATTATTTTGAAAATTATTTTAAAATTTGATTAATTATGAAATATATAAATGTATTTTTGATGTGAATTACGGTGTTGATGTGCATTGAGTGCATAGATTGTGAATCGCGGTGTTCGTGTATCGTAAATACACACGAAAGTCACAATGAGTCCCTAAACCATTCAAATCCTAGGGGAACTCTCTTTGGTCTTCACATCCTGGTCCTTAGCTATTGCAACTGAAAGATAAGTTCTTGGAACCACTCACATGAGGCCTCACAAAAGATTTAGGAGGTGGTTTGAATTTCTAAAAAGGTGGGTCCAGTACTAGCCCTCTAGGATAGTTAGTAAGAAATCCTAAGACTGGATCTTAGGCTTTAAGAAGAGTAAAAGACCTCACTAAAAATGAGGTTAACAATAACTTCATGTTCTCTATGTTTCTCTTACACTCTTTTCATGATTCCTTCATGGTATCAGAGCTTGAGCCTCAAAGCATCAAGATCCATGGATTCCTCATCTCCAACATCTTCACATGTATCTCAACAGCCCACGACACCCTCAACAAGGTGAAGGAAATTAGCATTCCAGCTGCCTTGAAGTTCTTAATGACAAGCACCAAGAATGTGGTTTAACACTCCTATCACCTATGAAAATTGTGTCATATAGAAGGCAAAAATCATGAAACTTTTTCTTGATAGTGCCTTTGAATCATTACTTGGTCCCAACAAACCATTTCCTCCACAACCTCATCAAGATACCATCACCATACAAGCTGATAGTCAAGATTATCAGCTATGGAAGTTAGTGGACAAATATTTAATTGTTGTAATCTTCTCAACCATTTCCACATCTGTGCAGCCATATGTTCTTTATCTCAACAAGAAATGGAAAAATGGACTGCCCTTGAACGGAGACTTCAGGCAACAAATAGGTCTTGAGTTATATAGCTCAAAAATGAACTACACTTTGATATTATGGGAACAAGCAATATGATGTAATACCTCACAACAATTAAGACTATAGTTGACAACATTGCAGTAGCAGGATCCAACATCAATAAAGAAGATATTATATTACATGATCTCAGTGGGTTACTCTCTAATTATCAAGGATGTAAAACTGTATTTCTTACACAGTTGCAACTACTATCCCTAAAATAATCTCTCTCTATTGCATACTGAAGAAAGAAACCTCACTAATGAAACGCTCAAGAATCTCTCCCAACAAGCTCTTTTTCATCATAAGAATAAGAATTATAGCTCAAGATCCAGCCAAAACCTTCATTCAACCAATATAATTTGACTTCTACCAGCAACAACATATACAAAGTCAACTTTACTTGTCAAATATGCCACAAGAAAGGGCATACAACTGATTAACGTTGGCACCGCACAAACTTACAATATAAGCCATCAACGACCCATCAAGTTTCATCTCTTACCATCACTCTATCTCCGAAGAACCAAGAAAGGGTTCTTGACTCGGGATCTTCTGCTCACATCACTCTATACTGTGAAAATTTTTCAAAACTCGTAACCTTACACAAGAGAAGACAAGATTGCAGTTGGCAAAGGGGAAACGACAGAAATTTCTCACATAAGTGTTGAGTTATTACCGACACCTGATTGTAAGCTACTTTTTTCCGCCTTTTTTCAGGCTAGTCACATTTCTCATAAATTAATATCTACTTATAAACTTGCTCGGGATAACAACTACTCCATTATCTTTGATGCTAATGGTTTCATTATATAGGATTGTGTCGCTCAAAAAAACTCTTCTATGTGGACTAGCACATAATGGGTTGTATCCAGTTCTACTCAACAACAATCAAGAAAAATAACCTTTGATACAATAAACTGGGGCATCCTCATGCTAGAATTCTACAATATATCTTTCATATGAATCTGCAACCATCTATGTCTAATTCTGTTAATGCTTGTACTCAATGTTATCAAAATAAAAGTCACAAAAAGCCTTTTATTTCTAGAACTACTATGTACAATCTTTTAGACATGTTACATACTGAAACTTGGGGCCCATGCCTCCATTAATGTTTACAAATACTATGTTACCTTCATAGATGTTTTTTGTTGTTACAGTTGGCACTTTTCCATGCTTTCTAAATTTGATGTCACTTTCTGCTTTATTTCCCTTTATTTCCCTTCACAAACAATTATGCATTCAATTTAATATTAACATTAAAAACTTAATATCAGATGGTGGCAGCAAATATAAAACCACTTATCTTCAAACATTTCTTTAAAACAACGGTATCAGATGCTAAGTCAGCTGTATCTACTCGCTTGAACAAAATGGCATAGCATAATAGAAAAAAAAGACATATTCTAAAAACATATAGAATATTATTAAATCATGCTAAATTACCTTTCCATTTTTGGCTAGGAGTCGTTGATACATTATTTTACTTAATTAATCGTCTTTCTTCTCCCAATACCACTGATTAATATTCCTTTCAACTTCTATTCAAGCGACCATCTGAATATCAATACCCACAAACATTTGGATGCACTTTCTTTTCCTAGTATCCTCCCTCTCATACTAATAAAGATCCACTATTCTTATTCTTAATTTATAACAAAACAATAAGTGATATCATTATTACAACATCTAAGCAATGAAGTATTGTTTCTCGGCACGTTAAATTTATAGGAAATAAATTTCCCCATTAAAACCTTCCCTTCTTCACAACTCAAAAGGCTTCCTCTGTAACCCAGCCATCACCATCTCTCTTAATACCTACTTCAAGTTTACACACACCATCATCTAACTCACTCTCTCCATCATCACCTAGAAGCCCCACCGACTAATCTTACTTTGACCATCTTATCATCTCAATAAATCAACTCCCTTTCTCAATTTTCATATAAAAAAACTCTTCTCCTTCCATCACAAAACCCCACTCATTACTCATCCCATGCTTACTCATTCCAAAATAGGTAACTTCGAACCACAAAAAATTAATCTCTCACATCAACAACAACTGGATACACCTATTACCTTCAAACAAGCATTTTCCCAATCCCACTGGTGAAATGCTATGTCTAAATAATTCATACCCCATCACTAATGATCGCTGAAAAATTTATTAAGAAATTCATACCTATTTTTGATGAAATTGCACTTTAAAGAATGGTATTTTCTTTATTTTATTGCAGGAATGAAGAATTTAGGTGATAAAAGCAAAAATCATAAAAAGGAGCGAATTTGGAGCAAAATCATGCAATTTGTGCTGAGCCCACCGACGGCGAGATTACGAGAAGAAAATTCTGAAGGATTTATAACTGTCTCGCTGACAGCGAGCCCGAGCCCGCTGACAGCGACCTAGAGAGGTTGAAGATCTTCTAGAAGCCTCGCCGACAGCGAGGTAGTTCGTCGCCGACGGCGAGCTAGTTCAAATGGTGCAGATACATTGAATCTGGACACTTTTTGAAGGGATGCTTACACACCTCTTGGTATTTTGCTTACCTCTATATATAGAAGCCGAAATTAAGTCTTTTGTGTGTTACTTTTGTGTTATTTAGTGTTACTTTGGTGTTCTAAGTGTCTTTAGAGTGCAGTTTTGTGTCTTAGAGAGTGTTTGAGTAAGTTAGTGAGTTTTTAGTGAGTCGTCTTTATCTTGGAAGGAAGAGTCGAAGAAGCTGCAGGAGTATCGCAGGGATAAATTAAGATAAGTATTTGTATTTATTGTTTTTTAACTTTAAATGAAATATATGCTTAGTTTAGTTTTCATGCATTACGAGTAGTTTATTTAGTCTTTCTCCTCGTTATGAAATTAAGTGATTTGATGAACTAAAAATAGAAGTATTTTTATATATTAATAAATTGTGATAATTTTTACTTAAAACTTAATTTACTTTTCAACTGGCCATTTGATTTGTTAAAATATGTTGATTATCAACTATAGTAAAAATTACATCCGATATTCGGGGAAATTCAAAAGCCTTGGAAGGAGGGTGCGAAATAAATAGGGAAATAATATCACTTGGGCGTAGAATTGAGCATTTTAGTGTGACGGACTAAAATATTCAAATTCGGTCCTATTGTTTGAGAGCTGAAGTGTAGATGTTAGCCCTCAGGCGAGGGGAACGTGGGAGCTCTGAAGTGGCAGTCGTTATCCTCCCAGCCTAGCCACATATTCAGTAATCAAACATAGGATTGGTCAATATTCCTTACACCTGGACCAAAGGGTAAAGAATAGGAATGCTCCTATTTGTCACAATACCTTAACATTATCTATTTAAATTCATCAATCACTTAAATTTCTAAACGAGGGAAAGATACTTTTTCGAATAGTTAAGACTTATTTAGCAATTAGTTTTATTTCCTACACTTGCAATTCGTATTAATTTTCTACTTAGTTAATTTATCTAATTAAAATACTTAGTTTACTTTATTGCGCTTAAATTCAGAATTCCAAATTTTCGTATATTATAATAATAATAATAATAATAATAATATTATTATTATTATTTTAAAATTAGCTGTTTTTTAATTTTCTCTTTCCCTGTGGGATCGATAACCAGGACTCCACTAGAGCCTCGTATTACTTGATACGATACGTATACTTGCGTAGCATCCACAACATAAACAATTACAATTCTATACATATAATATAGCGGGGTCAAGTTTTTGGCTTCGTTGCAATCAAATTAAAATATCATAATATAAAATTGTGGGTCAACTAACAAGCAACTTGGATTCTTGTTCCTTAGCCAACCAATCAAACTATTTTAGGCTGCAAATTGACCTTTCACATTAAATATCACACCAATGGGTCTATTGCTTGCCTAAAGCACGTCTCTTAGCTCAAGGTTTTAAGCAAAAATAGGGTATTGATTATCATGAAACATTTAGTCTTTTCACCAAGTTCTCCATAATTTGTATGCTAATAGAATTAGCAACTACGAAAAATTGGGAAATCCAACAATTGGATGTATTAAACACCTTTCTACACGAGAAACTTTATGACACTATATATATGTTACAATTCCCGGGATTTATTGATAATCTATATCCCCATTATGTATGCAAGTTACAAAAGGCCATTT
This sequence comes from Papilionanthe hookeriana x Papilionanthe teres, assembly GCA_022702705.1. Classification (NCBI taxonomy): domain Eukaryota; kingdom Viridiplantae; phylum Streptophyta; class Magnoliopsida; order Asparagales; family Orchidaceae; genus Papilionanthe; species Papilionanthe hookeriana x Papilionanthe teres. The sequence continues at coordinate 157,418,328 of CM040422.1, read as the reverse complement.
ACGGTCTAAAACAGGTACCAAGGCAATGGTACTCCACATTTTACAACTTTTTCTTAATCAAAGATTTCAATTAAGCAATGCTGACAATTCTCTATTCATTTATCAGCATGTTAACAATAGAATTTTTCTTCTTATATACATTCATGATAACTTGATAATTGAAAATAATGTAGATGCAATAAGCAAATAAATTACCATTCTTGGAACTTAGTTTAACTTAAAACTACTTGGTCACCTCTCTCATTTTCTTGGTCTACAAATAAACAAAATAGATTCATGTTATTTTTTGCATCAAACTTACTATGCCACTGATCAGTTAACAAAAGCCAAAATGTCTAATTCCAAATAAGTTTTAACACTTTTACCAACAAATCTCGTACAATCATCAACACTCCTTCATTGCTGACTGACTTTAATAATTACAGGTATTTAATTGGCGTATTCCAACTATTAATAGTAGACATTACCTTTACAACTAGTTTTTTAAGCCAATACATGCATAATATAAAAACATTTTCAAATGTTAAAAAGGCTACTCATGTATTTAAAAGGAACCATAAACCTTAAGTTATCAAATAAATCTTGACAACCATGAACTACTTGCATATGTCGATGCATATTAAGCATGTAACCCGACTGACAGAAAATTTATAAATGGTTAATGTTTATATTTAGGTCCTAATCTGATTTCATGGAGTTCCAATAAATAATCCACTTTAGTCATTCATCAACAAAGTAGGGTAAAGGGAATTAACAATGGCTACAATAGAAATCATTTGGCTCAGAAGATCGTTTCAGGAACTTGCCGTCATTCAGTTATGACCAACCTAACTTTACAATGATAGCATGTCGACAATAACCTTAGCCCACAATCCAATTTTCATGTATACAAAAATCACATAGACGTTCATTATCACTTTATTTGTTATCATCTCAAGCTACAAAAGATAAATCTACAACCTATCATGACCTAAGATTAACCCAAAGATCTTCTCACCAAATTACTTCCTGTCGCTTGACACAAACTTCTTGCAAGCAAGTTTGCCATCTGCTAAGCGGATTATTCGCTTAAGAGGGGGTAAAGCACTACAGAAATAATGGTATTTTATGATGGAAAACACCATCAGTTTTAGTAATTCTTACTGTTTATTAATGGCTTTAAGCTCGTAGGTAAAATACTTGTCGGTAATTTTTAAACTGACGGATATTGCGATGACATGACATTACCGATGCATAATTGACAGTTAACATCGTAGTATTTTTTGAGAAAATTCAACTCATCAATTTTGTCGATCATAGAACTGACGGTTACTCCATCGGTAATAGTGATAGCTTACACGACAAAAAAAGTGTCGCGCCGGTCGGTTTTTTGACATAGGCAAACCGTCTGTTATGTGTCGCTAATGTGTCGACCTTTTTAATTGACAGATGAACTATCGAAAAAGTGTCATGCCCGTCATTTTTTGTATAACACATTTAAACTGTAAGTTTGATGTTAGTTAGGCATCAGTAAATAATTCCATCGGCTAGCCATTGGTTTTACCTACGGATATGTTAAAAGTAGTCACAAAACTGACGGTAAGCTGTAGGAAAGCCGTAGCATTAGAAAAAAATAAAAATAGATTCTCCCTTTTGTATTTACCTTATCACACTTGTTATCACAACATTTAATATGTTATTTCAAGCATTTGAAGAACTAGAATAGCAATCAAATAGTAAATTATCCAATCAAATAACAAAATAAATAAAATGCATTTAAAGAAAAATATATACATTACTGTTCATAGAAAAAATATATGTACAAACGTACAACTTAATCATTAAAAAAGAAAAAATACTCCCCCCAATCATTTTCTATCTCTTCATTCTCATCCTCATCGTCTTCTGTTGCTTCCTCCTCCTCCTCTGTCGCCCCAACCTTATCACGCTCCCTTATCCACTATCGAAGGAATCTAAATCACCCTTCAGCTTGGCCTCCATGTTACCCTTCAGCTCCAACCTCATCTGAGTGAAGTGGGCCTCCATCTCGGCGGAGAATGTGACAACATGCCTGGAGATCTCCTCATCCTGTGCGGTAGAGGTAGCAGTTGCACTGATGGAGGGATGATTATTGTATGCAAACCACTGTGACCCAAGCCCGTAGACTTGACCCTTCTTATTCTCTCCAGTAACTTCCCTCACAGGTACTCGAAAGGATCATGCCCACGGATTGTAATACCTCCTAACAACTGGGATTGGCTCCCCATCAGTTGTTGGAATCTCTCCTGCAAAAAAAGTAACATTTAGTTAGAGTTAGCATGTATTAACTTCAAATTAATTTAACTCGTAGATTACCTGGGTCGCACGGAGTCTGTCATCGATCTAGTACTGATCGGATGTCTCCTGTGGGTATGCTCATGTACATCGGTGGCAGAGGGCTATAGTCCAATTTTCACAGGCTATCCATATAACGAAATAAATTAAAAAGGGAATGAAAAGGGAATGAAATCTTACTAACCTCTGCTTATATTCTGCATGTGAGAGCGCCCCACCAATGTACTTGGAGGGGGCCATGCCTCCACAGTCCAACACCTTTTCTGCTTTGTCTGCTTCGTCTTCTTCTGGTAGTTTGGGAAATCTCAGGCCCTCAATAACGTGGCAGAAACATTCTCACCGAGCCATAGAGGATGTTATTGTGATTTCTGAATATTGTCAAACATGTCCCGAAGGTGATCACTGCCCTTGTGCTCGAAGTTGCGTTGGATGTGTGCCTCGTGCTTAAGGCATCAGGAGAACTGATTCTACAAAATTATAGGGATTATGCTCGTCTGATAAATATATAAAAATAGCTTAAGATATTTGTGAATGACACAAATCACAAACTACTGAAACCAAAGATCATAAATGTCCATCGGGAACTCCATTCACAACAAGTATGCTGAATCGTACTTGCTCCAAATGTTATTCTGAATGGCATGAATAATCTTGGTCTGAGGTAGAACCTTAAAAAAAATTATTAGTTTTATATTCCATTGAGAAAACAAAATGATTATTGTCAATATCTTAAATAAAACTTACATGCAGCTGATAGGCTCGATGTGGAAGTTGTTGCCTAGTGACTCCTGCCCGATAGAGACAACATGGGCCTCTATGCACTCAACCTCATTGCAGTCCAGATGGAGGTGGGGGTGGGGGTCGGGGTGGGGCAGGTGTGTGGCGGGGGTGAAGGTTGGGGTGGGGTAGGCCGGGGTGCGGGGGCATTGGTAAGGGTAGGGGATAGAGAAGGGGCAAGAGCGGGGGCAGATGTAGGTGGGGGTCGGGACGGTGGTAGGCGTGGTGGTCGAGGTAAGGGTGGGGTGGCTATGGGAGCGGGTGTTAATGTCGGGCAGCATCTCCTGACCTGCTTCTTCGTCAGATAATACTGTGCTCTACACCCCTTAGTGAGAAGGAATATCGTCCTTGCTTCCAGTCAATATCTACAACAAGGAGAATAAATTGTATTAATTAGTGCATATAACAATATACTATGTAGTAAACTAAAAATAGAACAACAAGTAATAAAAATAAAACATCAAAGTTTGCAGTAGATAGGTAGAAAAAAATGTAAATTGTAAGGCACAACAACTAAAATTGAAAACACAAAAGTACGCAATGAATTGAAATACAAAATTCAATGAAAAGTACAATAAACATACTTAGGAGACTAAAGCTTTAAATATTTAAAGTAACTTACTCATCGTGCTTGGCATCAACTGAAGAGTGACTAGAGGATATAGTCAAGATCACTTCTTCAGATGCAACGTCAAATTTGTGCTCATCACTGAGATTAATTTCTTCGTATTCTCCACTAGCAACCTCTAGATTGAATTCTTCATCGATGCATCAAGTGGAAAAGAGAAATCTATCATTTCAGTTTCTTGATGGGCGGGTTCAATGTTATTCAGAAAATTAATGGTGGCTCGTGGTTTACTCAAAATGACAATCACCCAATCAACATAATCTCTTGTTCTATATGGATATCGAAGAAAGCAAACCTGACTCGCTTGTCAGGCTAGAATGAAATGATCGAATTTAGCAAAAATTCAATTCACTTTTACTTCTACGATATTATATTTTTGATTTACCATTGTTCCTCAATTAGGAACAGGATCGAACAAAACACATTTGAATAGGAATACACTTCCTTCAAGAGCTTGGATAAGATAGTTCAACAATTTCTTCGAGAATCTCATGATAGTCTATCTCGTCGTCCAAAGATCTAAGAATGCTACAAGCATCATGAGGCACAAATACATCAAAGACCTCAAAAGTTCTGAGTCTCGAAAAACACAGGTGTTGGCATCACTTTTTGAGTCCCGTTTATATGTCCACTTGAATGACATGGGATTAGATTTCATGCATACCTTGCTTCCCGGCTTAAGACATATGTTTGAGACTCTTCGGCGCATGTTGAGGGGCTCACGGCTGGGGTAATTCTGCTATACTTTGGCTTTTGTTTAGTAAAAGATTGATCGTCATTTGGTTAGTCAGACGGCTTCGATCAAATCAATGGATCCCTTTCGCCACGATGAGCGTGAATAAGATTTATATTAGCTCGATCGTTGATAAAATTGCTCAGATAAACTCAGATAATGAAACAAATCGTATGAGTGCGCCTGGAATATTGAATTTAACTGTGAATGACGCCGTATAACTGGGGCTTCGTACAGGGGCGAATAACATGCAAATCTAGATTTACTTAAAGATAAATAATTTAAATAATTTAAAAATTAATAATTTACTGGGATAAAATTCCTAAATTTCTCCCACAATGCCTTCTGTTTTTTCTTTCACGATGCCCTAGGTGGATTCGGCCACCCTCCTTGGCGGCTCTCCCTCTTGCTCGCAAAAACCACCACAGACCCCCCAGTCCTCGTGCCTCTCCTCGCCGCAGCAGCCCCCACCACCGACGCCCATGCCCTGCTCACCTCACACAAGGAGCTCATGCGACGCTTCTCTCGGTCTGATTCTGGCATGCGGTTCAGCCTCCATTAGCCCTCAAATGCGTGCCGCCGGTGACCACCCTTGCCTGCTTCCCCTTTTCGTTAGCTCCCTTCCAATTGAAACTCGCGGGAGTCCCTCCTCCTTTTCTCGGCCAACAGAGAGGCCAAGAGTCCCATCTATTTTCTTCTCGGAAACCATGGAAGCATTTGGAGGAAAGAGTGGCTGGACCTACCACCAAAATCAATAAATGCCGGATTTAAGAAATCATGGCATTTATTTTGTCCCGTCTGGCAAGATTTAGGCCGAATCGAGGTAAAATCCTTCTCTAAATTTCTTATAAAATGCAGAGATTTTAATTCACAGATGTAAATTAATATAAGTATTTTGTAATTTGAATTTATATGCATATATGTTAATTCATACAAGTAAACTAGTGTAGATCTTTTGTAATTTGCAAACATAAAAAATGTGGATCTTTTGTGATTTGCAAACTTTGTTATTTGAAAGTACTTGGGGAAATGTGCCAATGACTTATGGTTTCTTTTATTATTGGGGAACAATGTAGATGAGCTCGCTCCATCGAATCCTCACTTAACATATTCATGATTCCTCGCGGAATAGATTTGAACATGCTTCGATCCGAGCAAACCTTCTCACAAAGGTATGTGTCGATCATATTTGTTTATGCTATACTCATTTATCAAAGATACTTACATACCCCCTGCCCTTATTTGCTTCTTTCCCTGTTATGTGCATGTTTTGCGAGGTATGTCGATGTCGGATTTGGACGCCAACTAATTAGACAGACAAAGAGAGAACGTGAACGCAACAATCACGACAGAGAGATAGCTTTAGAGCTCTCACATTTTCATTCTTAGCAAGCCTTTTAGGTATGGTTGATAGAGATTCTAGGGCTAAGATTGTGTACTAGAGGAAATCGATAGGTTAGGTGGCTATTCGTGGATTATCCCATACGAATCAAAGCGATTACCCATAACCTTAGCCCTAAATCTAAAAGTCTAGGTTGTACTAATCTTATTTTTTGTTCCAGTGAATTTATTTGGATGGACATTTGAAAGCCGATTGACTGAGTGGATGAAGACAACCCTTTGGTCTTCTTTCTCTCAGTCATAAAGAGTTCTTCTCATGAGAAACCCTTCTCTTTATGCCAGGAAAATGGAGGTGGGCGTCATGTTGCCTAACACAATATGGAGTGGTACACATCTCCATCAAATTCAACCCTAGATCCTATGCGACGTCGATAACAATGAGTTTTGTGTGTCGTCGAATGCATTTGGGTTACATTGCTTGCATGCTCATTCATAGTGTCTTGCATATTCCTTGTTGATCGTGTGATCACTTCGGTTCGATCGCTGTCTCGGCTCGATTGACCAATCTCTTTTGGCTCGATTCGATCAAGTAATCACCTCTTCGGTTCGGTCGGCCATACCGACACGATCAATCGATTACTTTGGGTTTGGCCGGTCTCATCGGCTCGATCACCATATCCTTTGGTTTTGATCGACCTCCAAGGCTTAATCACCCTATACCTTGGGTTTGATCAGCCACCCTGGTTCGATCGCCCATTCACTTGGGTTCGATCGGCTGCTCTGGTTCGATCACTAGATCACTTGGATTCGATCGGCTGTCCCTGTCCAATCACCCTATCTTTTTGGGTTCAATCGGCCATCCCAGTCCGATCACTCTATAATTTTGGTTTGATCGGTCACCCCAGGTTGTGTGGACTAGATCCCTGTTAGAATTGCTAGGAGATTCTTCCCTCCTGGAGATGTAGATCGCTTTGAGTCTGGAGTCTATGTCGATGCTGCCACTACTGATCTTCTGATTAAGAATGCAAAAGCAGCTTTGTCCTTTAAATGGAAATTCTCCAATCACTTGCTTAGATGTGTTAGAAGTCTGAGTAAGGAATTTCTTTTACTTTCCCATAAGGTCCTCGTAGTAGGAGCCCGACCTATAGCTGTCGGTTCACTACAAAGCTTGGATATCTACCATCTGTTTTGTAGGTTATAAAGCCCTGTGAGTTGTCGCATGGGACATTCGGTGCAACATCTATAGCCATTGTGCCAGATAGTAAGTCACACACTGTTATTGTAACGGCTCTGTCCGCGCTTAATGCAACCTCATGTTTTTAGAATAAAAAAAAAGACAAAAAAAAAAATGTTGTGAGATTACATCTCTTCTGCATTAGACATAGATCAAATGGATGTCTCATATTCAGATTAAGGGAGACCCAAGGAAGATCCCTGATGGTACTCGCGTTATCCTTTTAATTCATCTTCTGCATCAAGTAAAAGTGGAATTGATACTTCAAATTTAGATTAAGGGAGGTTCGAGGGATATCCCTGATGGTACTTGCCTTATCCATTCGATTTCACTTATCCATTTAAGTGAAATTGATACATCATATTCAGATTAAAGAAGACCTGAGAATATCCCTATTAGTACTCACCTTATCCTTTAATTTCTCTTTACTTTAAGCGAGAATAAAATTAATGTCATATCCTTATGGAGGGAGATTTAGTGTATGTCCCCGTTGATACTTGCATTTCCATATTTTTGATGGAGGGAGATCCGGGGTATGTCCTCGTCGTACTCACCATTCCATATTTTTTATGGAGGAAGATACGGGGTATGTCTCTTTGATACTCACCTTTCCATATTTTTGATGGAGGGAGATCCGGGGTATATCCTCATTAATACTCACCATTCCATATTGTTGATGCAGAGAGATCCAGGATATATCCCCGTTGATACTCGCCTTTCCATATTCATGGAGGGAGATATGGGATATATCCCCTTAAATACTCACCCTTTTCCTATTTTGATAGAGGGAGTCATCCCTTTATAAAATAAATATCTACAAAGGGGAATATCCCATTTTGACCAAGAGGTAGCGGGTCAAGAAGCTGTCTACCACCACATCTCTTGAATTTTTAACTCTACTTGAAGAACCCGTAGAGAGGACTCCAGAAGGAGTCATGCTCTCAGTTGATCTTGTCTTAGATCCACCTCAGGTAAACTTTGATGGATAGTTTCTATGGATGATTGCCATAAGATTATTTGTGCATTTTCCTGGGATTTGCAAATTGTCATGGTCTAGAGAATTCAAACTAAAATACAAGTAGTTTTAGAGACCATTTAAATCATTTACTTGTTCATTCGACTAAGTTGATTAAAGCTTAACAATGAATGTATCATGATATGCTGAAAATTCTTATTAGAGAATTATAAAACTCAGAAATTAGAATTGAGTTTTCATTTAAAAAAGAAACAACTCTTAAAAAAAGGCTCAATCAGAAATAGTAATTCTTATGAAATAAAAAGTGTAAAAAGCTTTTGAAATAAAAAAAATGTTGGTCAGCACTCTTGAGAAGAAACTTGAGGAAAAATTAGACGTAGTGGCATAAAAAATCTTCTCATTATTTAAACATTAGAATTCTCTTAATAAGATCATTAAGGTATTATGATTCAGAGAATCATTAAGTAGATTAAGCTGGTTAATAGACTAGTAGTCGATTTAAAGAAATCTTAAAAATGAGAATATGTTCCTAACACCCGACTAAGAATGGTGAGGTATACTTAGGCCTAAGGAGAAAAGATTTAAAGAAAAGCGTAGGATGGATAATACTTAAGGACAATCCAACCCAAATATGAGATTTGCAAATCTCTTATTATGCTTGACGAATCAAGTAGCCCACATGAGAGCTGCCTAAATTAGTTCAATTTGGTGTCTCGCACCATATCATTTGGATAATGGCTTAGCTAAAACTTTTGATATGACTTTCATAAGTCTGATAAAATTTCTTCATGCAAATAAAAAATAATAAGGGCGTGAATTTTTTTAAAGCATTATGGGCTAAATTATATGCCTACTTGTTTTACGCTAAATGTGTTGACCTCTGGGTTTGAGGTTGTCCTTTTTTTGGAAGTTGACTTGCCTTTGTTGCGGGCTACCATAGGACATACCGTACAACCACACATATAAATTGACCTCTGGTTCCAGTCAATTCTTCCTTCGGAAGTCGACTCACCTTCTTTATGGATTATCACCCATGTATTTCACGCTATATGCGTTGACTTCCGAGTCCGATGCAATTTTTTAATTTGGAAGTTGAATTGCCTTCATTGTGGGCATATCGTATGACATACCGTACACCCACATGCTTTACGCTTTACACTCTATGCTCCGTGCATTGAACTCTGAGCCCAGGCAGTTCTTCCTTCAAAAGACGACTAGCCTTCTTTGTGGGTTATTGCCCCACTTACTTGATGCTTCACACATTGACCTTTGTGTCCAGGCAATCTTCCCTAGGAAGTCGACTATTATGGGTTACGACCCATTTGCTTTACACTCCGCGTGTTTACCTCTGGGTCTAAGTAGTTCTTCATTGGGAAGTCGACTTGCCTTCTTTATGAGGTACCACCCATATACTTCATGCTAAACGCTTTAAGCTCCAGGTCCAGGCAGTCCTTCTTGGGAAGTTGACTTGCCTTCTTTAGGTGTACCATCCATATACTTTACGCTGAATGCGTTGACCTCCCAGTCCAAGAAGTCCTTTCTTTATAAGTCGAATTGCCTTCTTTATGGGTACAACCCATACGCTTCATGCTATACACATCGACCTCCGGGTCCAGGTGGTCCCCTTATGGAAGATGATTCGCCTTCATTTTTGTTTACCTAATGCGTATGTAAGGGAAGTCCTTTGCTTCTCTTAAAATGGATTTCTAGGTTTTATCCAGGCAAAGTTAAAGTCCTTAGGGTGGCCTATACCTGACGTTCTTAGTAATTGATATAAGAGAACCTATGTGTTTCACTTATTGTACCTTTTTGACCATATGCTTTAAGCAGCATTTGAGAACAAAAAGTGTCCATTCAAAACAAAAGAAAGCAGCGAGTATCCTTGAAGGATTTGCTTTAGTTTTGTCTAAAGCTGCTTCATTATGGTGGAACAGTTTGATTGTCTAACCTCTTTTGACTCGGGTGATTTTCGTTACCTTGTCAAAAACGTGTCAATTTGTAGCAAACTAACTCATCCACGTCTAATCGAGAAACTTCAAAACTTGATTGCATTAAGGCATTTCAAATCGCCTCTGCTTAATCATGGTTGGCATATGCAAAAGAGGCTTTGCACTTCTTACAAATGTTATTATTGGTATTATCCGGGCAAGGTGTAATTCTTGTGGGGCCTATGTCGGTCATGGCCAAAGATTAATAAAAGCCATAAAGCTCTATTAAAATGCATGTTGTGCGCTCATGCTTTCTGCTGTTCAGAATCGTGCTTGTCCCATTCATCATGAATTAATGTGGTAAACACCACTTTTGGAGGGTAATATGAATTGCACTTTAAGACTAGATGTCTTATGGCTAGCACACCCTGCTTAGCTAACCTTCTGAGTATCTCAATTGTCCAAAGTCAATGTCGATCGATATTTTCCATATGTGAGAGAAGCCATGCACCTTACACTTGGCCTTAGGGATTAGGTGGTCCTTCCTCTGGAAGATTTTTTTGCCTCCCTTATGGGTTGCTACCTATAGGTCTTACGCTAAATGCGTCAACCAAAGGGTCGTGGAGGTCCTACCTTTAGAAGAATGATTTGCCTCCCATTACGGGTTGCTACCCATACATATTCTGCTAAATGTGTCAACCTCAGGTTCCAGGCGATCCTTCCTTCAGAAGAATGATTCATTTCTCTTATGGGTTGCTACCCATGCATTTTACGCTAAATGCGTCAACTTGAGGGTCCCGACTGTCCTTCCATTGGAATAATGATTCACCTACTTTTATGGGTTGCTACCCCTACATATTATGCTAAATTTGTCAAACTTAGGTTTTAGGCAGTCCTTGATTCAGAAGAATGATTCGTCTCCTTTATGGGTGGCTACCCATACATTTTATGCTTTATGCATCGATCTTTGAGTCATGACAGTCCTTCCTCCAAAAGCCGATTCACCTTTGGTATGGGTGTCCACCCATCCATTTTACGCTTTACGTGTCGACCCTAGGGTCCAGGTAGTTCTTCCTTCGGGAGGCAACTCACCTTCAGTATGAGTTTCCACCCACCACCATTACGCTTTATGCGTCAATCTTCGGGTCTCGACAGTCCTTCCTCCAATAGTTGAAGTTCCTTCAGTATGGGTGTCCTCCCATCAATTTTACGCTTTATGCGTCGATCGTCGGGTCCCGACAGTCCTTCCTCCATAATTTGGCTTGTTTTCTGTATAAGTTTCCACCACTTTCTGCGTCAACCTATGAGTGTAAATATTGTGACTATTTCTTAACTCACGGTTTAAGAAATGAGGCAGTGCAGCCATCCCATCAATATAAATACATACATACATACATACATACATACATATATATACATACATACATATATATACATACATACATACATATATATACATACATACATATATATACATACATACATACATATATATACATACATACATACATATATATATATATATATATATATATATATATATATATATATATATATGATAAAGATAAAAAACCTCAGGATCTTGATATTTTTTACAACGAAATAGGTCCAACTCGAAAATAGAAAGCAACTAATATGCTATCAATAAATTCCCATCATCCAACACAAATCTTAAGACATGCCACGGATCTCGAGATAATCTTTTGAACAAAGAATGTTCAAGTTTTGATAAAAAGTCCTCCATACATCCAATTTCAACAAACTTATAGTCAAACTGACCGGCTCGAGAAAACGAAGCCAATGATACCAAAATTGGTTTAATCAGAATGAAATAGAGCCCTAATCAAGCCATTAAATTAATTTTGAAATGTTTTCAGACATATTTGAAAAGTGAAACATATGTCATACTTGATGAGATTATAGTTGAATTGAGCGTCTCGACAAAGTAAATCTAACGAGCCTAAGATCGTTTAATTCCGCATCATTAAGACACTCAAATGTCCATTAAACACAATTTGATTAAAGAAAGTTCTTAGGACCATATAATCAAAGTGATTCTTATTTCTTCATTAATTGCAAACAATACTCTATAAATAGAGCCCCACCCCTCTCATAAAAGGGGGAGGAGAGAGCTTGGAGCTTAATGAAGAGCTTGAAACTTGGAGAATGAGTTAAAGTCTAGCGTCACTTCGTCGCTGATCGCTTCCGACCAGCACTTGTCGATTGACACCAACCACCAGTGGCCAACCGTCGACGACCATCACTCGTTGGTCTTCACCGATCAACATCAGCCGCCATTTACTTCTTACGACATTTCATCAGCGCATCGAATATGTTGCTTAGAAGATCATGTAACTCTTACCGGCTAGTAGGACAATGGGGTTGTATTTGTAATCTTCAGTTTATAGTGAATCTCTTCAGCTAAGCCAGACAATGTGATTATTTCCCTTTCCAGATTTTTCACGTAAAAACTTCTGGTGTTTCTACTGATTTTCTTCATCTAAGTATGCGTTAAATTCTTGTACAACACTAAGACGATAATTATTACTCTACCGCCGCGAATTTTCTTGCACGCATCAATACTTTTAATATCAACATGCTAACAATTTTATTGCAAGTTTTTTTCTTATTTTTCTATTTTAGTGAACTAATTTGTTATATTACTTATTTATGTTATTTGGTTACAAGAAAACTTAAAAATATAAATTTATACAAAAGTTTATTTATTTGTATTTGTTAAGTTATTTGATAATAACATTATAAAAGGAATCTAAGCATTTATTAGTTGTATATAAAAAATCAAATAAAAAATAAAATTTTAAATTAATATAAAAAATTAAATACTAATTTAAAATTTTAAATTTCTCAATTAATATAAATAAACCCAAGTACAAATCAAGTATTTACATCAAATAATTTAAGCAGATCAAGTATAAACATATAAGTGAAAGCTCGGCCCAATTCCAGTTGAACGTGAACAACTTATGATTTGACTAAGCCAAATTCAATTCAAAACACACTATTAAGGCCCTAGATGTAAGAGCTGCAATGAATGTTTGAAGCCAAAATACATCAAAATAATATATTCTATAAAGTTGCTATTCATCAATTTTACCCTACCAAACAGCAACATTTGGACATGAAAATTTTCTTTGAGATGGGCAATGGCATCCCCTATAACCATTAAAAAAAATCAGAGTTTTTAATCACTAATTTAGCTGCAAAAATTTGTTGAATGACAATAATATTATGATTCACACACTAAAGCATCTAAAAATAAAAATTCCTCAAAAAAATCAAAGCCATGGAATTCCATGTCAATAATTAGCTACCATACTGTCTCTCATCCTCCCATCTTTTTTGGCAAATTTTGAAGGCAATTAAGTTTCTAAAAGAAGAATACTGAAGCCTAAAAATAAGGCAAAAACACTCACCTCTAAATCTAATTTATTCAATGGTGACAATCAACTCATTTCTTATTGGAAAACTAGGCCACATCATAGGGACTATAAATCTTAACCACCATCAACAGTCAAAATTGAGAATTCATGGGATTATTATATCTCTCTCTAGCACAAGTAGAGGTATTTACAGGCACCATAGGGAATAATATGAATATTTTTTTCTTTAAAAATTTGATTTTTTTTTCTTGGAGCCAATTTAATATATTTTCTTTTGATGTAAGCTGATACATCATTGAAAACCCACTTGATCAAACACGAATTTCAATGCATATTAGAATTGAATAACTTCTATAGTCAAATTTAGCATTATCTGAACTCTAATTTTAATAAATTTATAGATTTAGTTGGCGAAATAAATTCAACGCCATAAGAAAAAGTGATCCAATTTAAGTTCAAGTGAGCCGAGTTAAAATTTTTTTGGCATTACTTGGGTAATCAAATAATTATAAAATCTTGTTTTCTTATAGTCAAGTTGAGTATTATGATGTGATAAATCTAACCAACCATAAAATTTCCTTGCAAGCAGTAAGACTCTTAAGATTATTTGAACTCTTATCAAATGTATACCTAACATAATATAAGTGAATGAAATGAACTTAATTATACTAATAATGCTTCAAACTACATCTAAATGGGTCTAATTTAAGTACTTGTACACTATTAAAAATTTATTGGAATCATCTAGAGAATTTAAAGTTCCTCCAAGTTTGTACACTTCCAATCAATATGTGCATCTGATAAGAAAAATTTGGTGTGTCAAACAATTTGAGTTTCTTATTGCATTTAAATACTTACAAAAATGACATAATCAAAGGGGATCTATTTAAATTGCCTAATGAAGTGCTCAAAAATTTTGATAAACATGATCAAAATATCCTTTTAAAAGTACTTAAATATATATATTCTATAGATCTGTAGGTGTCGTCTCCCAAGATATGTCGTTGATTTTTATCATTGTACATTATTAACCAACTTTGATGCTTTTCATTTTCTATTGCTAATGTCAATCAACTATTAACATTGATGCTCAAGATCATTATTTAATATTAACTATTGACAAGCATTAATGCCCATCATAGGTAGCACCTCAATTTACATTGACTCCCAATATTGTCACCATCAACGTGTTTTAGCCATCGGTATTTAATGACAATCTCTTCAATCACCTGATCTCCCCCCATTTTAGGAAAACCACCAACTTGACCTTTCATCTTCATTAAACTTCCAACATTTTGTTTAGATTTTCATTGATGCCTTTCCACAACTAAGATCAAGTTCATATGTTATAAGTCACATGATCTCCTCTTTTATTGAGAGAACGACCAAGTTGGTCATCATTGCTGACTTATAACATTTCTAATCGACTATCATTTGATGCATGCAAATGCTTAACATTCAACATTCATGAATCATGATATTATATGGCCTTTCTATTAATAGAATGATCAAGTTGATTGTTAGCCAACTTTTAATATTTCTTATTAATTTTGTTATAATAATTTCTAAAGATTAACATCTAATATATGTCAACTATTGACACTCAATGCTCTTTCTATCGATTGCCCATTTCTCTAGAGAATGATAACCAAGCCAGTCATCAGCCATTACCCAACATTCACCTTTTGTATTGATTATCATGTTGCTTATCATTGACCAACATTTCTTAACCATCGACGACTAATACTTGTTTTTCTTGTCTTCTGATTTCTCTCATATCAGAATAGCAATAAAGCCAACTATCCTCTATCAATTAGATTTTTATTGTCCACCATTTATCTTATGATAACAACTCAGGCCATCCAAACCCCTTTTAATAACACACCACATCAGATATCTTTTGTTGTTCATAACTATTACATTGTAATTTTGGATGATTTGCAAAGATACCCCTCAATTCCTATGTATTTACGTGTCTAACACCAAAACTTCAATATTTATATACATACCACTTTACCTATGCATGAAAATGTGTATTCCAATTTTTTTAAAAGTTAAAATAGTGATATTTTGATGTAATATAAAATATTTGGGTGATATAAATATAAAAATTAAAATTTAGTTATTAGATATGTAAATACTTAGGAGTTGGGTAGTACGTATGTAAATGCCCCAATAATTTTTGAAATTATTTCAATTGGATTATTCTCCATGTTTATTTCATTATCCTCATCTTTCAAATATAAAATCTCACATCTTATATATGCTTCCTGGACTTAAAATATGATTAGCAGGGTATTATGATATGAGAAAGCAGCCAAAAAACTATCTAATAAACTAAAATCAAAACTTCTGTATAACACAGTTGCAGTCCATAAGAAGATAAGAGAGCCAAAGCCATATAGCAGCAAATTAAGGCTAAACAAAAGCAAACTAGTCCAAATATATCAATAAAAAAAATAAAAATACACCACAAATTCAAACCTATTGTCAAAAAATACATTCAAATGAAAATGAACCTACACAGAAACACTTAACTAGAAAATATGTTCAATTCTCTTTTATTTATTTTCTCATTCACGACTCTTTAAAAAATAGAAGAACTAATCCAATAACCCATCACTGCAATCCAAAAAGCCCCCACAAAGCGATAAAATTGCAAAACGGTCTTCTAATCTCCACAAACCACACCCAAAAGATGAGATTTTTATTGCTTCCAAACCCCCCAAATCCTGTCCCCAATAAAGCTAATAAGCCTCCTTACCGTACCAGAAGAATTCACACTGCCCACGGCCTCCTCCGCCGCCTCCTCCTCCTCCCCCTCCTCCTCCCCGTCCCCTTCCCCCTCCCCCTCTTCCTCCTCCTCCTCCTCCATTTCTCCATAATCCTCCTCCTCAAACCCCTCCTCTTTTCCATCTTCCTCAGCACCGAAATCCTTACGGCTGTTGAAGCGGCGACGGCGATGATGACGGCGACGGTCAGAGGGAACCGCTAACGGTTCAACGGATTCCTCAACTGCGTCGAGTATTTGATGTATCAGATAACGGTTAGGCGATGCGTCCCAGCGAGCCCAAAAGCTCTTGTAACATCCGAAGCAACCGCAGTCGGGTTCCGGCGGGTGTTGCTGGTTGTTCTTCTTTCCGGCGAACGGGCCGAACAGAAGGTATGCGAGCACATCTTTCTCCTCCGGCGAGAGTGCTGCTGTTAGTGCGAGGATGGCTGCCGGGAGAAGGGAGAGCAGATCGCATGGGGAGGAAGGTGGAGGTGAAGGGTGGATCTTCTTTCCCATTCCGTGGTACAGCTTCTCAATGTCCAATCTCTGTTTCTTCTTCAGAACAGAGGAAGAAAGAAGAACAAGATGGAATATTTATATGTAATTGATGCTTGGGTTTGGGAAAGGAAAGCAAAGGAACCTAATTCTTTGAATGATCTGGAGAATCCTGAAAGCAGTATATGGTCTAATTTGTGAAGGCCTTGGTATTTATACATTGATTTTTTAAAATTAGAAATTTGTTCCGAGGAGCAAGTTAAATATAATAGATCCGAGGATCAGGGACGGCTTGGTCAGACGAGACACGTGTTTGGAGAATATTTAGATATATATTAGGAATTAAAATTTGAAGTGTCAAATAAATAGATAATTTTCTTCTTTTTTTTCCTTATCTACATAATTAATAATTTTTGGGCTGTTTTTTAAATTAGTGGTTTATAATTAAAATCTCACAATACTCACTGATTTTAGGCTATATAATAGGAAATTAAATTGGCTTAGGGACTAAGTAAGGAAAGTGAATATTAATAGTGTAATTGAGAGTTCTTAATTTGGAGGTTTCCTTTATTAAAAAAAATTGATGAAAGGTACATATATATATATATATATATATATATATATATATATATATATATATATATATATATATTATTGTGCCTTCTAAGATGGAGCTTGTGAAGGAGAGTTTAAATGAGAAGAATATAGAATATATATCAAGAGATAAAGATGTAATTTGTATTATAATGGGCTTCAAAATTAATGAATTTGTTTTGAGATTAATGTTACACAGTTAAGAATTTTTGTGCAATAATCTTAAAATAAATTAGGTAGTTTTTATGTGAATCCATAAATAATTTGAAGGGTAGAAAATGTGCATGCAAAAATAACTTGATGAGAGCGGCAATCAATTGAACGATAAAAGAAATATAAGCAATACAGATAGTGTCACTATGAATTTCCTAAGTAAAATGATAATCCAAAGCAACTTGTTTCATATGCTAGTAAAATATAAGATTGGAATTAGAATTCATGCTACTAATATTATCATGATAAATCATGATAAACCGTAGCAATCATTGGTTGCTATGAGTGAGAAACACCAATTCATTGAGAAGAAAGCATATATACAGAGGTTATAATAGTGCAACATATAGTCTCATTAGATTAGTGTGCAATAATTCATTGTTTCTTAAAACTCCAAGAAATATGATTTTAATCCACAAAAATGAGATAAGTGAAAGTGAAGTTTTCTTTGTTGCATGCCCTATTTGCATAAGAGTGTATTAAAATAGGAGGAATTAACCGTAAAGGGTATTACTTAATTAGAGTCTCATAATGATAATAGAGTAGGTGCATCTCTTTATTTGTATCTCTCTCTTTCTAACTCATCTATTTTTTATTAAGCTGAGTTTATTTGTCGTTTAAAATAAGAAAAAAAAGGTATATTTAATTAGCATGGAAAGAAAATAAATCATATCTAGTGAAGATTTTGATAACCAAAATAAGCAATAAATATTCAAATATAATAGTTTCTATTTTATAAAATTTTTCTTTTCAAATGCCAATTCAAATACTAGAGATGGAATGACAAATGGTAGGTGACGGTTTTTTATAAATTAGTTTCAACAATGAAATTGGCAGATAAGAAGTTAATGAAAAGAAAACTAAGTAGTTGTACAAATAAAAACATAATAATAAGAATATTGAAGGAAACCCCAAATTTAAGGATTTTTCTCACAAGAGAAACTATTAATTATTTTCTTAGTTATTTTTTTTTAATCACGACCTTGAATGATAATGCTTGAAAAGGAGAAATTGTTCTTGCCCTTCAAGAGTAGAAAATATGCAAACATAATTGGCTTGGTGAGAGTGTTTGAGTGTTGACCAATTGAATGATGATATAAACATAAGTCACACAAAATGTGTCATTTTAAATTTATTCTAAATAAATGATAATCTAAAGTAAAATGTTTCATGCTTGAGTGAAGCATTAGATTGGAATGTAGTCATAGCATCAACCTTATCAAAATAGATCACTAGTTGTATAAAAAGAGAAACTCTAAGTTCAATAAGAAGAGAGTATATCCATTTATGCAGTGGCTACAAAAAATTTTTTTTGACATTAATAGATGAGCTGAGCAGGTCACAAATTTATTCTTAGAGCGCCAAGAATTAGGATTCCAACCGAGGTAAACGACATAGGCATTGATGGGAGTGGAATCATCATTATTGCATGTCTAATATTCCACTAGATTAAGAACTAAGTGCTCTATCCTTTTAATAGTAAACCAAGTGTCATTTGAATCTGATCAATCTTTCAATTTAGAAAAAAATAAAGTGATAATTAGTGCCATTAATGAGGTTTTCATCTAATATAAATTTTTTACACCTCAAATAAGTTAGTGTCATTCAAATCCTCTTAACCATTATATGTAATTGATAATTTTTAATTAATTGATGTAATTAATTGGCCAAATATTATAGATGAGATTTTAATCTTTAGACTATAGATGAGTTAATCCTCATTGATCATTGTATTGGGCAAGATCTTATGAGCCCTACTTTAGCCTAATAAGATCCAATTATGTTAATTAGATCCAAACTCTATGATTAGATAAACTAATATTGAACAACCTTTTTAATAGTTTACAATGGATTAAAAATGACATAATTGAGCTAAATTGAATAGTGGGCTAGCCCAATTGGAAGGTCAATCCAAATAGATTTATTAGGTAGGCCCAATGTGATCCAAGCTTTTAAATTACTTCAAATAAATTTAATAACATAACCAAAGATATCTCAACTATAGTTGATCTTTGATTTATTATATTAACTTATCCTAAGTTGACATAATTGAACTCCTTGAGCTATTTTGATTAATTTGACCAAATTGAATCAAATGAATGTTTAAAATTCATTTCAATTTACTTTAATTGTGCAAATTTTGATAATTGCTTTAATTGACCTAATGGAACCCTATGGGTCAAATTGACTAAATAATTTGGACGAGTTCACCAAGTCCTAAGTAAGCCCAAATTTGGGTCATAACATCATTAATGGGTTTTAACTAAAATTAAGATAATTAGCTAATATCAAGCAAATGAAAATCCTAAATTTATCAAATTATCTCCAAAAATAATCTCCACAATCTACTCACATAAGCTTGAGCTAAGTCGTAGGTTGATCAATTGATTAGCCTTTGTTTAGTGAGCAATAAACAAGGTAGTAAACAAGATCTTCTTATTCTTCCACAACACAATCTATAAGCTTCAAGATTTTCTTTAAAGCAGATTTTGGCATCCAAGATCCTTTCGCAAAATTGAACCACCAAACCAAATTAAAAGCTAATGAGCTAAGCATTAATATTGAACAAAATTGCATGAAATATTCACTATTGATGCATCTTAGTATCTAGATTCTAAGAATAATAATTTCATGCAATTATATTGTTATTTTATTTTAACAATATTAATAATCTTAATATTTAGTTGATTAAAAAACTTTGGACTCTGAATGGTAATAGTTTTTGTCACACATAACATGCATTGAATTACAAGTAAAAAAATTTTTCATTATAAAAATTGCCTGTAAGAATTTAATGAGGATGTACTTTGATATAAATTAATGTTAATATAATATAAAGAACTTATATGCTTCTTAACACTTTTAAGGTTTATCATAATTTTTATAGTTTGTTTGCAATATTTCATATTTAAAAATAATTAATATTTTAATTATGAAATATAAAAAATTAATTCAAGTTATCATGGGAATATATATATATATATATATATATATATATATATATATATATATATATATATATATATATATATATATATATATATATATATATATATATATATATTTCATCCACTAATTTCTCGTTCTTTTAATTTTTCATGCAGGAAAATTAAAATTAAAATTTTAAGTTTACTTTCTATTTATAATACATTCATATGGTTATGAGTTTGATCCTATTTTTAAATAGAATTAACTTAAGCTTATTATGGTTTTTCAAGATTTTTAAGATTTTTATATATATTATAAATTAAATTTATTTTTTTAATTATTAATTATATAAAAAACATCTTAAATAGTCTGAAAAATTTTGGATTAGCTTAAAAAAAAAAATCTTTAAATTATTGAGTGCAACGGTGGATTCTTATAATCATAAAAAGTAGTCTTCAAAGTTTAATCCTCTAAAATTATATATTTAGAATTTCTTGAAAATAGACTTTATAAGAAATTAATTTATTTACATGTGTTCACTGATCATGCATGAATTTAAATTTTAAAAAACATTTTAATTGATTAAAAATACTTTTAAGTTAATTTATTTTTAAATAAATTTCTTTGATAATTTTAAAATTTAAAATGATAATTTTATTTACTTTAAAATAACTAAATAGTTTAAGGAAAAACAAAATTATTTGAGAAAAATTCTAGCATGTGCATGAGTATATAATTCAAATTTCAGTGGTGTTGGATATGCGTATATTGAGATATACACTTTGTACAAAAAGTCATGGGAGGAGACATCTTGATTTTTATGTGAAAAAAATCATATAAAAGGAAAAACTATGTGCTCTAGCCCAATTAAAATAATTTATTATATAATAAGTGACTATAGAGATTCACTCTTTACCAAATTAGGGAAAATAACATTACCAGATAATGTTAAAATCATATCTGCTTTGAAATAATCCAACAAATATATTAGTATAAGGGGGACTATAAAGATTATAATCTAACTATAATAGTCGTGGGGGCTATAACTACCGTAATTGGTTATAGAAGCTGTAGTTGACTATATAAGTCATACTAAGTATTTATCATAATCATAATAGAGCTGCCAATGTCACAATTGGATGTTATAATCGTAGTTAACTACAATAATTACTAGTGGTGTTCAAGAATAACCTATAGTGGTTGATTGAAACCTTTGGTGGCCGAATATGTACTTTGATAGTTAGCTGAAAATTGTCGAGACTATAAAGGTTTGGCTCTGTAATCAACCCATTTTTTCTCTTCTCCTCTTCTCTCAAGTGAAGATGAGAATGTTTTTATAATTTTTTAGAAGAGCATTTTTTGAATTTGACTTATCTCCCTGTTTGCGCCTCTTTCTTGGTTAGCTTAAATGACATTCTTGGAGGTGGACAAAAACTAAGAAGAAACAAAAAGTGTAGCTACTAACAAATTTATATTTAAAAATCATTGTAACATAAATCGAACAAGAATAATCCAAAGTAAATCAGACTATAATGACTAAAGAAAAAAATATATGAGAAAGATCATATAGAAAGAACTTCATAATCAAATAGAATACAAAGTTATATTTATTTTGGTTTGAGTTCAAAGATATCTCCAACAAAGAAGTTTCCTCGCGATCAATTACTTTCTGATGAATTCACAGGAAAATTCAAAATAAAAGGTGTTATGTTTGCTCAAAATAGTTATGAAATATATGTAGCCAAGGAGATTTTAAGAGGATCCTATACGGAAGATCCCCTATACATTAGTGTAGAATTAGGCCACTGATACACAGAAAAATGCTTGATTTTTCATATACATGTTATGCTTAATTTTAATAATACTATACTTTAAAGGAAGGTATTTTGCATGCTTTTGATTTTTCAGTACAAGAAATTGACTTTTGGAGAAAAAGAAAAAAAAACGGTGTAATTTGGAGCAAAAACGAGCAAGAAAGAAATTTTTGACCTCACACATTTCGATATGCCTTTCTATGCTTAATTTACACTTCTCACATGTTTTTTAATGAAATTACAATTTAAATAAAGGTTTTTTTTTGCTTATCTTGTAGGTGAAGATGTTAGGAATGCAACACAACTGAAAAGGGGCGAAACAGAGCTAAAATAGAGTCAAACGGAGCAAAAAGGTGGAGCTGCTGCAGACTGGCTCCGACGGTGCCAGAATCTAGAGAACGACGATTTTGGGCGCCAACATCGCCCAAAAATGTCCCCAGGGACGGTTATTTGTTATATACATTGAATCTGGACGTTTTTTGAAAGGTTTCTTGAGGCAACTCTTGGGAAATTCTTCACTACACTATAATAGAGTGCTTTTATGTCAGAAAAAGTGGTGTGCGTAAGTGGAAAAATGTGGAGAATGTTTAGAGATCTTAGAATAGGAGTATAAATGTAGATTTCTACCTTTTTGGAGAGATTGGTGAGGGGATTTTGGGAGAATCTGTAAGGGAATGTTCTAGCATTGCATGGATCTGTAGGAGACTTTGTGAGAGAGCTTTTTATCTTTCTTTCAAGGGGAATACCACTAAGTATTGTGTTCTTCATTATCTTATGATTTTGTAAATACTTATCTAGTGAAATTATTTTGATGGAATGAAGTTTTTCGTTGTGTTTTTTTTTCATGCTTTGTGATGTGTTTCTCTTACACTTTCTTCTTATTTGGAAATAGTGACATGAAAATATTATGTCGTTATTTTCCTTATACTTTTCTTTTGCAATGAGTAGGATTCATGTTTATGATATTTGGATGCATGCTAGAAGATGTTTTAATTATAAATGTGATGAGTTTTACTTGCACTTCATTTACATTACAATAAGGGCCTATTGTAGTGCTAAAATTCATTGTAACTGCATTAAGATCTGAGAGGGTGGTGTACTTCTCAACAAAATGGAACCACATTCAAATTGCATGGATGAGTGAGTAGTCCATGGGGGTTGAGTGCAAATAAATAGGGAAATATACTTTGATGGGCGTAGAATTGAAGATTTTAGGGTGACAAACTAAAATCCCCAATTTGGTCGAAGTGTTTGGAAACTAAAGCGAGATGTTAGCCCTTAGATGAGGGGAAGTGGGAGCTCTGAAGTGAGAGTCAGTATCTTCCCAGCCGAACCACAGATTTAGGGACCAAATATTGGATTAGTTAATGTTCTTTATGCACTCAGAAGAGGATAAACAATAAGATGGCTCCAATTGTACACGTATAATATTTAATTTATCTCATTCCTATACATTATCTAATTCAATACATAAGAATAGAAGATTTTATTATCTCAAAAATTCGCCAAACTAATTCATTCGGAAAGGGTTATCTTTATAATTAATATTTTCCTTTAAAGGCAGTTATTAGTTATTTTAAACATATGACTTACCTTTAGGAGCATTTGTTAGAAAAATCACTTTAATCGATTGTTGACCTCATTTTTGATGAGGTCTTTTCTCTTCTCTCTCCTTAGTATTTAGGATCTAGCCTTAGGTTTTCCCTTTGACTATCCTAGAGGATTAGAGATGGCACCCACCATTTAGAAATTCAAACACCTCTTAACTCCCTTTAAACCCCACATGCCTGATTGTAAACCCCTAAGCCACTTGGAGGGTTAAGATCAAATGTGGAGGTTTAAAGGATGAGTTCCCTATAGGACTCTTTGGCCTTAGGGCTACCCTGGGTGGCCTGGTCTGGTGAGGGTTGACCTACACACACTACACTCCCACGCACACATTTCAAGTCCTAAAACTACACCTACACCCAATTTGACTTCTTGACTCATGTGGATGGACCTCAACCCCTAAGCCCCTGGCTAAGAGGGTTAGGAACAACATATTGAGTGCCTAAAATAAGTCTTCTCATGGCTCATGTGAGCTTAATATGGCTTCATGGCTCAACCAAAATGATCCCATTTCACTTACATTTGATCAATCTTCATTTTTTCAAAATTTTAATTTTGACCCCGGGGAGCCCTACACCCGCCAAACCTACCAAATACCCTTGAAACTACACAAAATTCCTCAAAACCAATCTTAAACATTTCCCACCATTCAAATTGATTATCCTTAGCCAAATATACCAAAATTTCCAAAAAAATACCCCCTAATACCCTCCAAATACCCAAAATGCCCTTTTTAACCAAAAAAATCCAAAAATTCCCAAAGAATTCCAGAAAATCCTAAATATTCCCAAAAAATTCCAGAAAATCCTAAATATTACCAATTTCATTTTGTTCAACTACACCATAAGCCAATTTTGTAAATTTAGCCTACTTTACTAAAACCCCCAATTTGACCCATTTTTAACCTAAGTGAACCCAATGTCAAACCAAACTACTTCAATTAACCTCAATGTTGATCCAATTCAATTCTAAACTTCAATTTCATGTCCCTAATATCAATTTAGACCAAATCCAAGCCCAATTTGATGAACATTTGGATCCAATTTCAATTTGAAGCCTAAGGCCCATTTTTGGCCCATAACCTAAACTTAACCCAAACTACCCAATTCAACTCCAATTAGCCCCAAATCTTTTCCTAAACCTTCCTAACACCCCAAAAAACAAAACACTAACTTGATTTGTCCAAAATTTGAACCCAAACTCCACCCAAGCCTAACCCAAACCAAAAATCCCATCAAAAGAATCCAAAGTTTTCAAAATTCCAACTAACCCACTTTCATGTAATTAAGCCAAGCCATGGAACCATGCTCAAGCCATATGTAAGCCATGAGGAGCCATAGACTTGTAATCACTCCCAAAATGGCAAAAGGAGGAGATCCTTTAAGCACTCCCTAAAAGTCATTAACCCATTACATGATTCCCCTTAACCTAAATTTAATACAAATAATCCTTGATGGGGACTTCACCACACATGTGAGGCTGACCCAACCGATCTCCTTCGACCCAAATCGAGTCATGGGGGTGAACCTAACCCAAATCCATAGGTTGACCCATTTGGACCCAAAATCACCCCTCTCCCCATGCCACTTAAATCCAATCCTTTACACATGTCCAAAGGCGATTGATCGCACCAATCCCCGTCCCGACTCCCCGAGTCGGATGGTGACCTAACTCGGCCAGCCTAGCCATCGAGCCGCCGGAAAACACCATGGCAGAGGAGCTTGGAATAAGCCAAATTTCGAATTCTCACCCGCCGAGCTGCCCCACTCCAATCGGCCACCACAGCCTCTTCATCTCCTCCCCAGCGACCGATCCCGACCATCAATTGCCCCAGGAAGCCCCGGCCATGGCTATTTAAACCAGCCGACCCCCTCTCAGCCAAAAGGTTGGCTGAAATCAACCTTCATAGAATCCCTCCAAACGCCTCACAGAGCTTCCCCTAGCCAAGAGCAATCCATCCCCACTGTTCTCCAGCCCTAAATCTCATTGATTGAGCTCAATTTTGGTGCTCAATTCTCAGGCCAGAACGGGACATCTCTCAAACCTCCACCAAAATCAAATTAAACTCACCCACACCTGCACAGGACCAAGAGAAAGAGTTCCCCAGTGAAAGACCCCTCTCCAGGCCACCCAATTGCTCTAGCCTCCAAAGTCTGAAATCAGACTTGGTCACTTTCATACTTATATCTTTCACCAGGGCTAGAGGCTTCATCCCTAGGCTCTTCCAGCTCCAACGAACGTGCCGAGCACATTCAGTTGATGCCTCACCTCCTGAACCAAGGTATGGAGACTTCTCTTTAACCCGAGCTTCAAACGATTCTCAATTTCGTTTGAGTTTATTTCATAGCATGTAAACCGTATGGATGTGTTCGGCTCTTCAAGACGAATCCATTGAGTATAAGAACACGAAAAACCATTGAGAAACGAGGGAGATATTAGGGTTTGAGTGTGGATGGTCACGTGTGCACACCAGTCGGAGACGACGACCAGCCGCTGTTGGATCGAGCGTGTATCAAATGGACGGCTCAGATTGCGTCGGACCAGGGAAAGGAACGTGAACCGCGGGCCGCGTGGCGCTGAGTCGGATGGCGGCGGTGAATGGGAGCGCACCGCGTGGAGCTTCGGAGACGCTAAGGTTGTCGTGGCGCTGAGTCGGATAAGAAGGAAAATATGGAATTTATGATTTAATTAAATGCCTGAAATTTAGAAAATCCATATCTTTGTGTAGAAAAATCACAAAAATAAAATAAAAATATCCTCTTGCTCAGTGAACAGAGGAGAATAACGTGGAAAAAGAATTGAGTTAATTTGATGAGTATTTTATTTTTGATTAATTATTTGCTCATTTCAGTATTTTAATTCTCCATTTGCATAGACAATTCACCATGGCATGAGATCATAGGAGCTTTTGAAGCCTCGATCTTGGGAACATTCCCTGAATTTTTCAAGGTCAGAGGCTATCTCTATGGCAAGTTATGTATTTTTCAAGTTTATATCACTGTTTTTGGTATTTTAATTCCATTAATTATCATATTGCTTAGAAAATTCTAGGAAAATTTGGGGAAGTTTCTTAGGACCAGAGAACCCTAAGATAATTATGTTTTGAGTTGGTTCATTAAGAATAACCCTAATTGGCCTAATTACTCAAAGCTGAACTTTAATTAATTAGGGTTAACCATACATCAAAAGAACTTAAAAATAATTCTCCATTGATCTTTACGATCAGAGGGGCCTCACATAAAAATTTGAAATCAATTGAAAATGTTTAACCCCACTAAATGGATTAATTAGGTCACATGAGTAAAATTAAACTTTAAAAATTCATAACTCCAAAAATACATTTTAAAAATTCACCAAATTAGTTTTGGGACTTCTCTGTAATAGAGGAGTCTAAGAAAATTAAAATTGGAATTTTCTAAAAATCTTCATTTTTCACCTTATTTTAATATTTTAATAATTAAAAAATAATAAAAATCACAAAAATGTTGAAAATCATAAGAATATCAAATTTTAACTCCTAATCACTTTGGAACAAACTAAATATTTTTCCCACTTCCCTGGGATAAGATATTGAATTTTAAAAGCCCTAAAACAATTTTTGAATTAAAAAATAAATTTTCCAACATTTTCACTAAATTAATTCTAATAAATCAAAGAAAAATCAGAAAATTATAAAATTTATTTTTCTGAACTTCTTGAGGTCGGAGAGATTTAAGAAAAATATAAAATCCATTTTTCAATTTTAATTTTATTTTATAATTGATTAATACTCCAAAACTCAAAATAATTATAATAAATAAAATATAATTCAAAAAATCACCAAAATTGTTTCAAGTGGTCCTCTAGTCATTAGGAACATGCTATAATTTTCTTAAGCACAGAAAACTTACCTTGGTCATGTTGTTGAATTTCCATTGAAAATCCCTATTTTCTATTAAAATAAATATATAAATTAAATTAAAAACAGAAAAATCACATTAAGCTTAATTGACATGTGAGTGAAGTGACATAAAAAATTTCAAGCTCATTTGAGCTCAATTTGATAAGTTATGAAATAATTAAGCTTAAAAGGGCATATTAATAATTAAGAATTTTAACCTCTAATTAAAACTTTAGGTTTAATCAAAATGGGGGGTAAAATATTTGATCTTAATTCTTTCTTAGATGATTGAAACTTTGGAAAATAAAAGGGTTGGAATTCATTGATCACTTTTAATAAAACAAAAAAATGAAACCTTAATTAATTAAATAATTTGAATTTTTGAAGAATAATTAAAAAAAAAACTTGGATTATTAAAATGGGGATATAAATTAGAGAGACCATAATCACTTAAACTAAAATCTCCAAATGAATCACTTTAATTATATTTAACTCTTAATTAAACTTAAGATGATAATTGAAATTAATAAATTAATAATAAAGAAAAAGTAACCCTTAATTAAATTAAAACTTAAAACATTAAATAACTTGATAATTAAATTGAAATAAATTTAAAACATTAAAAAAAATAATTTCAAAAATCAATTGAAAGCAAATTTAAAACAAACTCAAACATCAAAATCAATTTCAAAAAATAATTCTTAATTAAAAAAATCAAACCAATTAAAAGTTAATCTAGAATATTGCAATTAAATTAAAATTAAATCATTAAAGTCTAAATTAAATAATTTAAACTCCTCTTTCAATTCAAATAGTTTAAAACACTTAAGAATAAAACAACTTGAACACTATTCCAAATTTAAATTTATTAAAATTTTATAACTAAATTAAATCACCTTAAAACATTTATTCTAATTTTAAATCGTTGAAATTCTTAATAAATTGATTTGCTCTAAAGACTTTTATCATTATAACTCTTAAATGGAGCATCAAGTCAGGTGTCACTTCATTCATGGGATAATTAAATGTCCTAAGTTCACTGAGCAAGAGTTAAAACTTAACTAAAATTTTCTGGATGATTGATTCATCTCTACAATAAAAATTCATTTAGACTCGAAATAATCTCAGAAGTATTGAAAAGATGTTTAGAACCCATTCTAAGCACTTCCTCAATACAATGAGGTGTTTTAAGAAGAATAATTGAACGTAATTGTTCTTTGGTGAAAAAAATCATTCACAAATATAAAGAACCTAGACGTCATAGGAACTGACTAGCAGTAGGATTATGATCTTGGTAGACAACCAAAACATTTCCCTTAGCTTTGCCTAGGCATTTGTTGCAAATATTTAAATGTTCTAACATGTGTTTTAAGTGCAGCTTGGAATGATGAGAAGACCCTCCAGGTACGCTTTTACTTTATTATAATTTACTTTATTGCAACTTATTTACCTGCACTGCGTTTTACTTTTCTTGCATGATAAACATGATTGTTGCATGAAAACTGAAACCTTTAGGATAGTCACAAAACTGAAACCAAAACTAAGGGTGTGTTTGGGGCAGTAGCAGACTTATCCAAACTTATCCGGATAATGGCATTGATCTGAATAAACTGCGATAAGCAGTGATCCGGATAAGTTATCGATCTGTTTGGTTTGCACTTATGAAGAACAGTCGATCTCGGAAAATTGACCATTCTACCCTCGTTCGAATAAAGTTTGTTTAATTGTTCAGCTATTACGTTTTGTAAACAGCTTATTTGTAAATTTTCTAATGAATTAATAAATATTCTAATGAATTAACAGATGTGACACCTAAAACATTTATATTTTTCCACATAGCACTCAACCCATTAATATCACTTTTATTTTTATATTTTTTGCCAATAGCATTGAAAAATAGGTGGACCAAATCAACTATAAAATTTACAGGATTTTATAACAAAATGATATAAGCTCAAAATGTAATACCTAAATTTCACAAAAAAGGAAAGAAGAGTCTGCTTTTCTTAGACAAAACAACACCAAAAACATAGAGACATTGCCTACTTGTGAGTATCTCAAAACTTAACTAAAAATAAAATACTAAAATTACAAGGAAAAATATGACAATATTCATTTTATAATGCGAAGAGCATGTCACGCTGATTGTTGCCCGGTTCTGACACTTTAGAACCCTGTGTGAAGTTCTCCGATTGGGAAGCGCTCGAACTACAAGATAATGTGGGACCACGTGTAATGTTTTCGGATTGGGATAAAGGAGAATCTGTTGGGCTATCTGCCCACCTGAAAAACTTACAGTTCTCTATTCCGTGTTTCCACCTCGGACAACCAAAGAACTGTCGTTCGTAGCTACGATGCTGGCGTGACGTAAGTAGTAAGGCCGACAGTCCACAGCTGCAGAACACTTGCCCGGACTTCCCTAAATGTCTGGAAGTCATCGCCCTACAATTATGCAACACTAAAATATCAAGGCACAAAACTAACCTTATATGCCAAAACTATGTTAAAAATATATCGTTAGATGACGATATGAATCCCAAGATCTTGGACTTCAGCCTCACAATTCTTATGTATTGACATATCTCACACCTAAACTTTAATATCTTCAAAAATATCTTCAAAAATGGTTCAAGTCACAAAAAAATATCCAAATGAATGACATTCCATAAAAACATACAAGAATAAAGCCCGAGAAGGGAAGAGAATTTAGGCAAGAAACATAAAGGATGAGCGCTCAAAGCAGAGTTGTTCCTTTCGTTTGTCAATTGGGACCCAAAATCGTTATACCTCGTTTGATAGTTTAGTGGCATTTATGTACTTGCCACCCAATTCTCATGCATTTACAGCTAAATTTTTTGTATCATGTAAAAAAATACCTTCTTTTTAATTTTTTAAGAAGTAAAATGCATTTCTTTATTGCATGCATAAGGTGGTATGGATGTAAAAATTGAAGATTAGAATGTTAGAAATTTAAATACATATGAATTGAGTGGTATGACTGTAAATCTTATAATATTTTAATTATTTAAAGTGGCCCAAGTTAGAAAAGACTTATAAAAAACATTCTAAGCAGGAATTTTTTACATCTATGCTCCAATTCAACTTTTTTTTTTCTTTTGCTCATGAATATATTGAGCACTCCCCAGTGGTGTCCAGACAATTGGCTAGTTCTCCATGCAATACAGATACCAATTCGTTTAGAAGGTAGGGAAAACTAATTTTAAATAGGCATAAAAATTAAGTATTTCTTTTGCTCAAGCTGGGTAAAAAGCGAATCGCTTCTTCCACATCCTTTTGGCAAAGGTAAAGACAGATAATGTTCACTGATAATTATAGCTTGAGAAGAAAAAGAGTTGAGAAAAGTTACATGGCATAAATGTAAAAATTGAAAAATAATTTCAAAAGGCTAAAAGTACCAAAAATATCTAAATTCTGTTCATGTAAAACAGTTTGAATAAAGCAATTGACATTGGTTTCAATGAAGGAGCATACCTTAATTATGAAAAACAAGCAAAATCACAAGCATTTAGAAGGCTGATGCAGATTTTCTTTCAAACTGAAAACAAAAACAAGGAATGGTTCCCTCGGAACAATATCATAGTGAATCACCAGTGGAGCTCAGAATTAGCATGGTTCAACTAAACATCAACAGGAACAATGCATATCAACAATTCGGCATCAAGGATTCTAGATCAAAGTAGAATCAAACCCAGCACATAACAAGAAAAATACAGTTTACAATTTAATATTCCATATTATAATGAAAATCTAGCAATGGGTAACTTTAATTAAAATATTAAAAAAAAGCATGAGTTGAATTTGGATTTGTAACTTTAATTGAATAGTATATCTAACAGTTCCCAATAAAAGATATTTAAAAATGCAATTTTGTTTGCCATAAAACATGTAGAAAGCCAACCCTGATGCAAAAGGTTTAAAGAGAAACTTGCACAGCCCAAACGGCTAGTGCGAGCTAGCAGTCACATAATATGCGAGCTAGCAGTGCACAGCCCAATTGTGTTTCATACACTGTAAAGCAACAATAGCATTGTGAGCAGCCTGTTAGCCGCTATCATCTCCACTACAATGGTACTGAATCTCCAAACAGGTACTGAATTTCTTGATGCAAGCTAGTAGTCTAAAACCCCTAAACAGGTACTGAATCTCCAATTATATATCCAATTCCTTCCCCCCTCTGATATAGTACAACCAACCTTCAGGCAGTCTAGCTTCGCACAGTAACCTGTCAACATGATAAGCTAAATGCTCTCTTTTTAAGCACATTTCATCATCTATACATCTCACAAAATCTAAGTAAACCATCTCACTAAATCTAAGTAAAATTCTTCTACAACAGAAACCATCCAACCATAGAAATCTACAAAAAAGCCGTTCTTTTCTCCCCCTACTTCAAGATTTTCTTTGATGGAAAACAAGCAGATGAGGAACAGTAAGAAGGCCTCCAGTTTCCTGATATAATCAGGGCCATTAATGGTGAACTCGAAGCTCGAAGGTGCAGCTTCCATCTTCAACAATCCTGCAATGGTGCAAGAACAAGGCAAGCAAAGGCTTCCCATTTAATCATGGAAACCTCTGTAAAGTCTACACCTCTTATAAAGTTATTCTGTGCATTACAAGAAATAACAAAGATCCCTTTTTCCTAAAGGAACCATCCAGAAACATTATCAGAAATTTCATATAATTCAGTATTGGAAAAAGTGTTGGCAGAAATTGAATAATATGCAATAACTGAAATGTAAGATCAACCACAGAGGAGTTTTGTAAAACAAGCAAAACAATCTCTATCTATTAGAAACTAATAGCAGCTCATCTATCTATTAGAAACAATCTCTATCTATTAGAAACTAAAATGTCTTATGAACTTCACAGGTAAGAATCTCTAATGAATGATGCTTGCTCTAACGCATCCGCTATTTGCTCTCGCAACTCCGCCATATCTGATGCACCTTCACCTTCTAGAGTGTATGCATCCTGTGAGTTAATTTCTTGTATAGTCATCGTAGGCTCGATATCCTCCTCAAAAGCTTTATGTGGGATATCAACTGATTCATTTGCGAAGGCATCGAATTCTGCATCTGCGCTGGTGATGTGACGACGAATGTAATTGTGCAGTGCCATAGTTGCCACAACTATATGCACCTGCTTCTCAAATGGGTAGGTTGGCATTTCACGTAAAATAACCCATTTCTTCTTCCACACTCCGAAAGTTCTCTCGATCACGCCCCGCAAAGACGAATGTCTTTTGTTAAACAATTCTTTCTTACCCCGTGCCGCACCACTTGCTCGTTCAAAATCTGGGATGTGGTATTTCGTTTATGGATATTGTTTCAGATACCCTCTCTGTAAAGGATATCCGAGATCGACTAAATAGTACTTACCTGTACCATCAGTGTAATTAGAGATTGTCAAAAATATGAAAAAAATGATAAATATATTTACCTGGAGGTGGATATGGGAAGCCGTGACTAAGGTTTTGAGTTGCAAACTTGAAAACACGACTGTCGTGTGCGCTCCCTTCCCAACCAGCCATGACAAAGGTAAAGCACATGTTAAAATCACAAACGGCCATAACATTTTGCGTTGGATAGCCACTGCGTCCAATATATGGCACCTTCGCTGAGCTGGAAACACGTGCATCGACATGTGTTCCGTCAATTGCACCGATACAGTCCTTGAAGAACGACATGTATCGAGGGTCTTTGGCAATTTGTGGTGGAACGAACTGGAATGTTGGATCATCTGGCTTAATAACCTTAGTAGCCAAACTCACTAGAGCATTCAAACGCGACGAGAAATATCGGTCTGTTGGTTTCTGATGAATGTTGAAATCGCTCCATTGCTCCTCTAACGGATCGATTTTGAGATAAGATGTATATGGTTATTGCAAGAACTTCTCTTGTTGTCGTTCTTCTAGAGCCATGCAACCCATGATTGTTTCGTAGTTCATTGAGCAGGTCATTAAAATTCTTCTTCGACATGTGGAACATGTTGAAGAACCGGGTCGGATGGCCGCGTAATAACTCACCAACCCATTTATCCCCAATTTGATTAGATGTCATGCACGGAGTTCGGTCAACATATGTATTATAGTAATAATACAATAATAATAAGGATGCTGCGACTTTGCGGTTATGGTGAAGTTGTTCCTCATCCTCGTTAAGCTGATCATCATTCATTCTACACAATAAAGAGCATAATAATGTGTAAACTTGTTTGATAGAATGTTGGGACAAACAATGCATTAATGAAAATAGTAAGTGCACTAATGAAAATACACAAAAATTGAAACAGACAATCATATGGTGTCCAACAGATATGAAAAAACTAAACTGTCCAGCAACATGAAGATTACAAATGACACTTTAAGGGAGACTCTCATTCATTCAAGCAAACACGCAAGAATTCAAGCCGGTATTTCGTGTCCATCTTTACGAACATCTGTCGTGTGATTGGGTCTCGTAGCAACTTCATATACTTTGCATAGAGAGTTGCATCTGCTGCAATTTCAGGATATGAATGTAGGAGATCCATACCTTCATCAATTGTGTTATCAGTTGGTGTCGTGGTCCTAGCTTTGCAGCTTTCTACAAGTGTATCAATGGAGTCTTTGATGTATGCCACTCCTTTTTTCTTTTTCTCTACTCGTGGGCGCTTAGGAACGCTTGTGGATTGCACATCAGTTTGAGCTTCGTTGGGACCGCCCTCTGAGTCACCTAAGTGCACAGAAGGTACTGTATCTACTTCCTCTGGGATGCCCTCAAACCCATGCTGATTTGGGGTGAATGCATAGGCCCCAGTAGCAACAATCCCTTTGAACATTCCATCTAGCTTCTCTTCCAAAATAAGATCAATACCACATGATTTAAATTTCTTTGCTAAAGGGACCGCCTGCAGTAAAAAATTTTAATGAGTGAGAACAGCTCGATGTAAAAAATTATATAAGCAATGGTAGATATTGACTAACCACTAGTTTTCGATCCACCAATTCTGATGCATCGACAGTCCGCTTGTTTGGGTCCCAACCCAATCCTGTTGATCCCCTCTTTAGTTCCTTCCATAGTCTCCAATCTTTCTTGAGTTGATCTCATTTATTTTTTAATTTCATTCGATCGTAATCCCTGTCAGTCAATTCTTTGAATTTCATCACTACATTTTGCCAGCCTTCTTTACTAAAGAAGGTGGTGGGCATATTTCTCATTTCAATCTCCTGCAAACAGATATCACAAAATATAATTGTGACCCGCCGATCCCACATGTCTGATGTTCCTGCCTCTTTGACTTTGCTCATTTGAAACTGTCGGTTAAACATGTTAGCACAAGATATCGCTTCTCATAACGGGACATAAACGGGGCGATTGGCATAACAACAAAACATTTTAGAAGAACGAGTAGGTGTTTTGAATGTAATTAATGCTCATGTTCCTTGCTGGGGATTAGAAGTAAAATAATGAGTACAACTCAATAAATTGTAAATTTGAGAGAAAAAGGGTACTATTCATGTTGATTTAAGTTGTTGTAAACAATACTATTAACGATGGCCTAATTAGTAATTGTAAATCATATTTGATTTTGTAACTCGTAAATACAAACATTAAGAAAATAAGAAGAGTGCTTAGTTACGTTCAAGGGCAAAGCAACAAGATCACAGATAAAATAATTATCACGACGAAAAAAACATTTTCTCAACTACCATAGGAGAATAATCTAATGAAATTACTAGCCAAGAATTAAAAAAATGACAATTAAAAAGAAGAAATTTTCAATCTTCGGATATATGTTGCTAGGAGAAATTAATATAGAAATCATAGACAATACATAAAAAGAAGAAATTTACCTTAAGCAGAGGAGGGGTGAGGGCTACTGTGCAGGGGTCGAGCGAGGCTTGAAGGGAGAGCAGAGGAAGAGACGAGCAGGAAAGGGGTCGAGTGGCTTCGGGCACAGGAAATCTGAGCGGCTCGAGTGACGGAGATGAGCAAGCTGCCGGAAGGAGATGACAAGCAGGCTTTTACCTTAAGGAGAGGAGCATGCTTTTACCTTAAGGAGAGGAGCAGGCTGCGGTTGAGGGAGATGAGCCGAGTGACTGTTTCTTCCTGAGCGTCAGGGAGATGAGCCGAGCGAGTGTGAAGAGGAAGCAGACAGCGAACGCGGCTTCGGGAAGGAGATGACAAGCAACGGCGAGAGGAGATGGGTCGCTAGGGCAGGGACTTCGGTTTCGAACGCGACGGGTCACGAGGGCAAAAGACAGGGCAAACTATGGAAAAGTTGAACGAAAATGCAGACCGTGGGGGTCATCCCACGGTCCGCGTGCAATACAAATATAAAAGTGCGTTTTGAAATAATCTATAAAAAAGTGCAAACCAAACATCATGGCGGCGTTTTTCAAAACGCCCCCGCCGAAATAAGCTGTCCCAAACAAGCTCTAAATTAAAAGTCACACAAGATAAAATTCACCACCACAACATCTAAAATATAAAACAACTCAAAATTTAATCACAAACAGAACAACAAAACCACAACTTTAACTAAATTAAAACGTCTCGTTGAATGATCGGGAATACCTCGGATGATGTAACCCACGTGTTGCTAACGGGATTTTCCACGGTCTAAATGAAAGTGTGGAACTCATTCAGTTGAGTTTAGCAAAGTCATCTGGACTAAGTGAATTCGATGAAAATAACGGTGCCGGGATGATGGAACCGTGGGATCTTAATCGATTCTGTTTAATCAACTTTAAGATTTGTTTTAATTAAAACACTAAAGACATTTGGATTTAAGATTTCTCAAAACCAAGACACTTTTCTCATCCCCTGATTTTCACCTTCTAAAACCAAACCTCTGCAACAACAAGGAGCTTGGAGCATAGTGGGCAGCACGGTCATCGTCGTCAGCAAAACTGGAATCTACATCAACAAAACCTTCCTTAGAATTAAATAACAAAGCCATAGGAATTCGAGGTAGTTTGCCTAGTGCAACATAAATCCTCAACTCTTCGTTAGGCATTTGCATAATCATATTATGTGAATTAAGCCCTAACCGGTCTTAGGACTCCGAGGTAGTTGTTTAGTACGACATAAACCCTCACATCTTTGAGGTTATTTGTATGATTGTGTCATACGAATATAAGTCCTAATTAATTAAAATTGTCAGGATTGAAATATTAAATATAATCTTAAATTGAAGCCAAACAATAGAATAGTTTGGGAAGTTGCCAAGATTCTTCTTAGTACTCAGCTTCTCCTACTTCTCTTCCTTTGGACTCCTAAAATTAATTGTTCTAAATTTGAGCTAATCCCTTTTGAAATTCCAAAATTCAATCCTTTGAAAACCTTAAACTTTGAAATTCTTTAGAGCAAAACCACTGATCATTATCGAGAGTTTTCTTAAGTGATTCCCATCACTTAGGATGTAATTAACTATAGGGGCTTGCCCTTATAGGGAACTTTAGGTACCCAGGTAATATAAACCCTGTTTAATTTCTTTATATTAAACAGGGGAACTTATCGGCTTATAAAATTGGTTCACATACCAAATGGATGTCACAAATCTTCTAGTTTATTTAATTGAGCCCAATCATCAAGCAGTGTGTCTATTCTTCAAGGTAGATACACTGTTTGTGGTGTGGTGCTCGTTTATATAAACTATTTGGGATGTGAGATCTGTTTGAGTTCATATCTTAAAATAATTTTAAACTTAAAGTTATTTTCAAAATCAAATGCTTCTTTCTAAATTTATATCTATATCTAAATTAAATTTAAAAATTAAAATTCGCCGACAACTTCTATAGGAGACCCCTTTTTTAAAATACAACACACAAACCTAAAAATATGCCGACATCGATCTTCCAAACTAAGGCCTGATAATAGTAGACCTCTTACCCCGCTTCATTATGGGATCGATAAACGGGATTTCACTAGAGCTCAGTATTACTTGAAAGATATGTATACTTGCGTAGAGCCTCTAGTGTGTGCTCGTACATACGAACATAAAACACACAGAAAAATAGCACACGCTAGTGTCGGCATATTTTTAGGTTATGTGTTGTACTTTAGAAAAAGGGGTCGCCTAATAGAAATTGTCGGTGAATTTTTAATTTAATTTAAATAAATAATTTGAAAAGTAGTATTTTATTTTGAAAATAATTTTAAATTTGAAAATTTGAAGATATGAAATCAAACTGATCTCACATCCCGAATAGTTTATATAAACGAGCACCACACCACAAACTGTATATCTATCCCGGAAAATAAACACACTGCTTGATGATGGGGCTCGGTTAAATAAACTAAAAGATTTGTGACATCTGTTTGGTCTGCGAACCTAGTTTATAAGCTGACAAGTTCCCCTACTTAATATACAGAAATTAAGCAGGGTTTATATTACATGGGTTCTTAAAGTTCCCTATAAGGGCAAGCCCCTATAGTTAATTACATCTTAAATGAAGTGAATCATTTAAGAAAACTCTCGATAATGATCAGTGGTTTTGCTCCCAAGAATTTCAAAGTTTAAGGTTTTCAAAGGATCGAATTTTGAAAATTTCAATAGGGAATGGATCAAATTTGGAACAATTATTTTCAGGAGTCCAATGGAAGAGAAGTAGGAGAAGCTGAGGATCCAAGAAGAATCTTGGCAACTTCCCAAACTATCCTATTGTTTGGCTTGAATTTGAGAAGATTATTTAATGTTGCAATCCTGCCAATTTTATTTAATTTGGACTTATATTTGTATGACATGATCATACAAATAACCTGGAAGATGTGAAGGTTTATGTCTTACCGAACGACTACCTCAGAGTCCTAAGACCGGTTAGGGCTTAATTTACATGACATAATCATGCAAATGCCTAACGAAGAGTTGATGATTTATGTTGCACTAGGCAAACTACCTCGAAATTCTATGGCTTTGTTGTTTAATTCTAGGAATGTTTAGCTGATGTAGAGTTGTTTTGCTGACGAAGATGGCCGTGCTGCCCACCGTGCTCCGAGCTCTTTGTTGTTGCAGAGGTTTAGTTATAGAAGGTGAAAATCAAGAGATGAGAAAAGTGTTTTGGTTTAGAAATCTTAAAGTCCAAGTATTTTTTAATATTTTAATTAAAACAAATCTTAAAGTTGTTTAAACGTAAACCGATAAAGATCCCACGGTTCGTCATCCCGACATCGTTATTTTCATTAAATTCACTTAGTCCGGATGAATTTGCTAAACTCAACTAAATGAGTTCCACACTTTCATTTAGACCTCGGGAAATCCCGTTAGCAACACGTGGTTACATCATCCGAGGTATTCCCGATCATTCAACGAGACGTTTTAATTTAGTTGCAATCGTAGTTTTGTTTTCTGTTTCGTGATTAAATTTCGAGTTGTTTTATATTTTGAAATGTTGTGGCGGTGAATTTTATCTTGCAGATGACTTTTAATTTAGTTTTGGTTTCGGTTCGAGGACTATCCTAAAGGTTTTGGTTTTCATGCAACAGTTGTTTATCATGCAAGAAAAGTAAAGTACAGTGCATGTAAGTAAATTACAATAAAATAAAAGCGTAACTGGAGGGTTTTCCCGTCATCCCAAGCTGCACTTAAAACACATGTTAAGACATTTAAATATTTCAACAAGTATCTAGGTAAAGCTAATGGAAAGGTTTTGGTTGTCTACCAAAGTCCTAATCCTATAGCTAATCATCTCCTATGACGTCTAGGTTCTTGTGTCTTGGTTTAAGGATGATTTTCTTCATCAAAGAAACAATTAAATTCAATTGTTCTTATAAACATCCTATCATATTGAGGAAGTGCTTAAGACGAATCTTAAACATCTTTTCAATACCTCTAGGATTGTTTTAAGTCCAAGAGAATTTAATTATACAAGTGAATTAATCATCCAGGGGTTTAAGTTTTGTTCTCTTGCTCAGTGAACTAGGACATTTGAATATCCTATGAGTGAAGTAACACTTCACTTGGTGCCTCACTTAAGAGTTATAATAAAAAGAGCTTTAAAAGGGCAAATCAAATTATTAAGTATTTTAATGATTTAAACTTAATGATTTAATTTTAATTTTGACTTAATTATAAAAAATTAGTTTAAGTTTGGAATAGTGTTCAAATTATTTTAGATTTAATTTTTAATGATTTCATTTAGGTTTGTTATTAAATGATTTTAATTTAATTTAATTCAATTTAATTTAATTTTGATTTAATTTAATTTAATTTAATTTAATTTAATTTAATTCAATTCAATTTAATTTAGTTTAATTTAACTTAATATGATCTCAATTTATTTTTCTTTTAATTTAATTTAATTTGATTTTAATTTAATTTCAATTTTAATTTAATTGAGATTATTCTTTTAATTTTTTAATTAAGACTTAAGTATTATTGAAGTGATTTATTTAGGGATTTTCAAATTAAAGAATAAATATCCTCTTAAATAATATCCCTACTTTAATAATTCTAATTTCTATTATTCTCCCAAAATTTCAATTAATTAATTAATTAAAGTTTTATTTTAATTATATTTGAAATGATTAGTAGATTTCTACCCTTAGTCATTTAAGTTTCAATTATCCAAAAATCAGTTTAAAATCAAATATTTTACCCTCCCCTTTGATTAATCCTAAAATTTTAATTAAATGTTGAAATTTTTAATTACCATTTTGCACTTCAAGCTTAATAATTCTATAACTCACTAAATTAAGTTCAAATGAACTTGAAATTTTTATGCAACCTTACTCACATATCAATTACGACATTAGAGAAGTAAATGTGATTTTTCTATATTTAATTTATTTATGTAATTATTTTAAAAAAAAATAGGGGTTTTCAAGGAAAATTTAATAACATGACCAAGAAAATGTTTCTATCCTTAAGAAAAATATGGGATGTTCCTAATTACCAGAGGACCATTTGGACCAATTTTGCTGATTTTTTTAATTATATTTCATTTATTAGAATTATTTTGAGTTTTGGAGCATTAATTAATTTTAAAATAAAATTAAAGTTGAAAAATGGATTTTATATTTTTCTTAGATCTCTCTGACCTCACGGAGTTCAGAGAAACAAGTTTTGTATTTTTCTGATTTTTCTTTGATTTATTAGAATTATTTTAGTGAAAAGGTTGGAAAATACATTTTTTTAATATTAAAAATTACATTAAGCCTTTAAAATTCAATATCTTACCCTAGGGACTTAAGAAAAATATTTGGTTTGTTCCTAAATGATTAGAATTCAAAATGTGACATTTTGGTGATTTTTAATATTTTTATGATTTTTATTATTTTTTAATTTTTAAAAATATTAAAATAATGATAAAAATCCACTTTTTTAGAAAATTATAATTTTAATTTTCCTAAGTTCCTCTGATATCATAGAAGCTCTAAAACTATTTTTGTGAATTTTTGAAAAGTATTTTGTGAGTTATGAATTTTTTTTAAGTTTAATTTTATCCCTTTTGCTTAAAAGGCTTAATTAACCCATTTGGTGAGGTTAATCAAGTCCAATTGATTTCAAATTTTTATGTGTGACTCTCCTGACCCTAAAGGACAGTGGAGAATTGTTTTTAAGTTAATTTGATGTGTGGTTAACCATAATTAATTAAATTTCAATTTTGGGTATTTAGGCCAATTAGGGTTGTTCCAAGTGAATTAATTCAAAACTTATTTTTCCTAAGTCCCTCTGGTCATAAGAAACATCACCAAATTTTCTTAGAATTTATTTCTCAACATGCTAATTATTGGAATTAAAATATTCAAAACAGTAACATGAGCTTGGAAAATCAATAACTTCTCATAGGGATGGTCTCTGACCTTGGAAAATTCAAGGAATATTCCCAAGTTCAGAGGCTTCAAAAGCCCTATGGTCTCATGCCATGATGAATTGTCTATGCAAATGGAGAATTAAAACAATGCAGAGAGTAAATAAATCATTAAAAATAAAATACTTAATGAAATTACTTGATTTCTTTTCCACATTATTCTCCTCTGTTCACTGAGCAAGAGGGTATTTTTATTTTATTTTTAGGATTTTTCTACACAAAGTTATGAATTTTTTAAGTTCTGGGAATTAAATAAATAGAAAAATACCCTATTTTCCTACTTATCCATGCGGCGCTGACTCAACCTCGGCGCCTCCGACGCTCCACGCATAGCCTCTTGATTCGGAGCCGCCATCTCACTGGGATACCACGCGGCCCGTGGTTCATGTCCCGTTGCTCCATCCGGCGCGATACTTGCCATCCATCTGATACACGAGCGATCCGACGGCTTCTGGTCATCGTCTACGACTGGTGTGAACCCGTGACCGTCGACCTTCTAACCCTAATTTCTCACTCGATTCTCAACGGATTTTTGTGTTCTTATGCTCTATGGATTCGTCTTGAAGAGACGAACACATCCATACGGTAAATATGTATTGAAATTGATTCAAATTAAATGGAGAATCTCTGGAAGCTCGGGAGGAAGAGTGAGTCCATACCTTTGCTCAGAGAAGTGAAGCTTTGATCTGAGAGTTGTGTCACATTCGATTGGGTCAAAGCAAGC
This sequence comes from Papilionanthe hookeriana x Papilionanthe teres, assembly GCA_022702705.1. Classification (NCBI taxonomy): domain Eukaryota; kingdom Viridiplantae; phylum Streptophyta; class Magnoliopsida; order Asparagales; family Orchidaceae; genus Papilionanthe; species Papilionanthe hookeriana x Papilionanthe teres. The sequence goes on along the minus strand of CM040422.1, from coordinate 157,376,152 downwards.
TCCAGATGAAGTCCCTTGGCTCAGTGAATTGTCTCAGGTATGAAAGTGCCCACACTCGATCACAAAGCTTGGAGGCCGGAAGCAATGGCCGGCTCTGGAGGGGGCTTTTGCTGGGAAACTTCTCCTCTTGGTCTGGAGAAGGTGTAGAGTGAATCAATTTGAGGATTGACTCACTGTGGTGAAGTGTCCTGGTTTTTGTGCTGAAATTTGAACTCAAAATTGAGCTCAGCTAGGGGGAATTGGGGCTGGAATCCAGTAGGAATCAAGTGCTCTATGTGTAGAGAGTGGTCTGGGATGGTTTTGGCAGAGTTTCAGTAAGGTTTGGTTCAGCTCCTCATTTGGCCGAGAGGAGGGGTGTTTAAATAGGAGAGGCTGGAGGGCCTCCCAGGGGGAGTTAGGGGTTGGGATCAGCTGCTCTCGTGAGGAGAAGAACAACTGCAATGGACATTTGGAGTGGGGCAGCTCAGCAAGGTGGAATTTCAAAATTTGGCTCCTCCCAAGGTCTCGGCCATGGTGTTTTCCGGCGGCCTGGTGGTCGGCCGAGCGAGCAAGGGTCACCCTCGTGTTCGGGTGAGTCGTGGTCGGGGTTTAGTGTAGTGCAATTGAGCTTTGCCATGTGTAAAGGGGTTAGATCAAAATGGAATGGGGGCATGGCTATTTTGGCTTGGTTTGGGTCAACCCATGTGTTTGGGTTGGGTTTACCTCCCCATGACCTCGGTTTTAGGCCGAGAGAATAAGTTAGGTTAGCCGGTCAAAGGTGGTGAGGTCTCTTTCTAAGAATATTTAGATTAAATTTGGGTTAAGGGGAATCATGGTTAAGGCTAATGACTTTAGGAGATTATGGAAAGAGCCTCCTTCTTTTGCCCAAAATGGCATGGTGACATGTAAAGAGGCTCTCATGGCTTCCATGTGGCTCATGCATGGCTTCATGGCTTGCCTATGGCTTAGGATGGCTTGGCTTGATTTCATAGAAATGGGTTTTAGGAATTTTGTTATTTTGGTGAGAATTGTCATGAGGCTTAATTTGGAATTTTTTAATGATAAATTAGGACTTTAGGAATGATTTTAAATTGAATGTGTGATGAGGGAAAGTGTCATGTGGGCTTTAGATTGATTTGGGCTTTTAAATTTGGTGGAAGTGGGCTTTTAGGAAGGTTTATAGGAGTGAGCCTTTATGTTTAACAATGGGCTTTTAGATGAAAAATTTTGCAAAGGGCCATGCCAAATAAATGTTGAGTTTAGTTTAAGGATGTGTCATGAGTGATTTGAAATGAATTTGAGGTGGTTTGGGTTTGAATTGGGTTGGATTTGGGCTTCTTTGGTAAAGGGGCCAATATAGGTCAAATTGGGCTAATTTGGGCCAATGTTGGGCTAGGGTTGAAATTGATGTAAAATTAATGTTGGGAAATGTTTATGAGAGTGTTTCAAAGAGGTTTCAACTTTGGTTGGGTTTTGGTTTTGGGACTTGGGCTTATTTGGGTTAGGTTTGGGTTTAGGTCAAAATTGGGCTTTTTTATTTTAGGTTGAATTTGAGTGGGGTTTGGGTCCATATTTTGGGCAAATAATGTTATTTTTTTGTTTGTGGGGATGTTAGGGAAAGTTCAGAAAAGGTTTGGGGTCAATTGGAGTTAAATTGGGTTAGTTTGGGCTAAGTTTGGGTCATGGGTCCAAATTAGGCTTTAAGGTCAAAAGTGAAATTGGATTCAAATGTCAATTAAATTGGACCTGGATTTGGTCTAGATTGATATTGTGGATATTGAATTGAAGTTTAGAATTGAATTGGACCAAAATTGGGGTCAATTGGGTAGGTTTGGTTTGACATTGGGTTCACTTGGGTTAAGAATGGGCTAAATTGGGGGTTTTGATTAAAGTGGGGTAAATTAACAAAATTGGCCCATGGTGTAGTTGGAAAAAAAGAAATTGGGAATATTTGGGATTTTCTGGAATTTTCTAGGTATTTTTGGAATTTTGTATTTTTGGGTCAAGAGGGGCATTTTGGTAATTTGGAGGGTATTGGGGATACTTTTGGAATTTTTGGTATTTTTGGCTATGGATGATCAATTTAATTGTTGAGGAAATGTTCAAGGTTAATTTTGGGGAATTTTGGGTGATTTGGAAATTTTGGAGGATTTGGGCAATTTTAAGGGCTTTTTGGTAGGTTTGATAGGTGTAGGGTCCCCGGGGTCAAAAATTGAAATTTTGGAAAAATGAAGATTGATCAAATATGAGTGAAACAGAAGCACTTTGGTTGAGCCATGAAGTCATATTAAGCCTATATGAGCCATGAGAGGACTCATTTGAGGCATTCACTATGTTGTTCCTAACCCTCTCGACTGGGGGCTTAGGGGTTAAGGTCCATCCATATGAATTACCTACATGAGTCGGAGAGTCAAGTTGGGTATGGGTGTAGTTTTAGGATTTGGATTGTGTGTGTGAGAGTGTAGAGTATGAGTGTAGTGAGTGTGTAAGTCAACCCTCACTGCGACATAGCCACCTGGGGTGGTCCTAAGGCCAAAGAGTCCTATAAGGAACTCATCCTTTAAACCTTCACTTTTGATTTCAACCCTCTGAGTGATTAGGGGTCTTCAATTAAGTTTGTGGAGTTTGCAGGGAGTTAAGAGGTGTTTAAACTTCTAAAGGGTGGGTTCCACTTCTAGTCCTCTAAGATAGTCAAAGGAAAAGCCTAAGGCTAAATCCTAAGTACTAAAGAGAGAAGAAAAGACCTCATCAAAAATGAGGTCAACAAATGGACCCCAATAGGTGTGGTGTGCTAACCAAGTACACCGCGCGTATTGGCGTTGACCGAAAAGATCGACAAAACCAACACAGATGTCCAAGTGACAAACTTAGGACGAAGTAGAAGAATTTCCGCTAGGGAGTATCAGGTATATTTCTAAGACCGGAGATTCCTGAACTCTCGCTGGGGAATGGAAAAGGAGGTGAACTCCACATCACAAGATCTGGGGAATTCAATTTAGATTTCATTTTACTTTTAAATTTCAAGTTTCAATGTGTGAGCTTAGATTTTGAGTTTTAATTTAAATTGAAGTTTGATTTAAAATCAATTTGAGAAAATTTTGAATTTGAAATTTGGATTTGAAATGAGAGTTGAAACCTAGGTTCCAACCTCGGGACTGCAAGGAAAACTGGAATTTAGATACCAACCTAGGAGTGTGCATCAGAGTTTAAGTGTCGATTGAAAAGGATGAGAATCAGAATCTAGGTACTGATCTCGAAAGGGATGAGAATTGAAATTTAAGTATCAATCTCGAAAGAGAGTCGAAATTTAGGTATCAATCTCGAATGAGAGTCAGAATTTAGGTACTGACCTCGAAGGAAGAGAACTGGAATTTAGGTACCAGCCTCAGAATTTAGAATTGAAATTTAAGCATCAATTCGAATGAGAATCGAAATTTAGGTAACGATCTCGGAATGAGAACTGGAATTTAGGTACCAGTCTCGGAAATTTTGAATTGAAATTTAGGTATCAGTTCGGATGAGAATCGAAATTTAGGTATCGATCTCGGAATGAGAACTGAAATTTAGGTACCGATCTCGGAAATTTTGAATTAAAATTTAGGTATCGATTCGGATGAGAATCGAAATTTAGGTATCGATCTCGGAATGAGAAGCTGGAATTTAGGTACCGGTCTCGGAAATTTTGAATTGAAATTTAGGTATCAATTCGGATGAGAATCAAAATTCGGGTATCGTTCTCGAATGAGAACTGGAATTTAGGTACCGATCTCGGAAATTTTGAATTGAAATTTAGGTATCAATTCGGATGAGAATCAAAATTTAGGTATCGATCTCGGAATGAGAACTGGAATTTAGGTACCAGTCTCGGAAATTTTGAATTGAAATTTACTGTGGAGATTTGGATTTCGCGGGAGATCGAAATGAGATATGAAAGTGTTCCATATCCCATGGGAATCAATCAAAGTTTGATTATTTGGTGAAGGGTACGAATCCATGCCATCTGAATCAAATTGAAAGTTCTTCGTGATTCTGAAATCATCCCGAGAGAGGGTTTCAAAGGAGGTCTGGAATAAATCTTGATTTGAAGAAGGATTGGAGGATTTGAAAAGATGGATTTAAACTGGAATTGAATTTGAGCTTTAGATTTGTTTCGTTTGTCCTTTAACTATCCCATTTTTTTGTTGTTTATTTAGTGTTCATGTGGATTTGAAGTTCTTTTTAATGTTTGGATTTTTATGGAAGAGAGTTCTTATTTATTTTCCTTTTCTTTTTTGTTCTTTGTTCGAAGTTCATTTAACTTTAATGGCGTTTCCCGATCAATTTGCACAAAAAGAGGTGAAGGCAAAATGTGACATGGTCACTTTCATTCCAATCTTGTTGAAGATACATCATACAACTAGATCCGAAATATTTCTCATACAATCCATGACTCAAAACGAGCTATGTATGATTCTTGTTGATCCATCCAAAAAGTATCCGTTAAATCCATGTCCGAATAATGAGATACACGGTCAATAACATCACCTTCCAAGCCGTCCTTGGCAGGAGTGCTGCATGGATGTGCATTGGAGGTGTGTTATTTCCCGTGTAACTCACAGCTCGTAGGGCCGGAAACTCTCCAATTCTGGATCTGGATGGAAGTGGTAAGGTGCCTTTCTGTCATCCATCCTTCTAAAAGTGACGGAGATCCGCTCACTGGTACTCCTGGTATACAATGTTTTGCGATGTCTGCTCCATTTCCTTGTAATATCATGACGGAACCTACCGGAAGTGGTATCTCCACCGGCCTTCGGAACTTACCTGGGTATGCTATCTGGAGGTCAGATCCGAACATGATATTGCCTTGGTTGACGAACAAAATTGTGCAAAAAGGTCTGACAAAGTCATGGTGGTCTATGTGTGGAGGTATGCAGTCGCCCTTCTGATAAATGTTGATGATGCAACTGTTGGGTATGCAGTCTGCTGGCAGTACCCTCCACGTTATCATTCTTTTCACCATTCTTTTAATTATCCTCTGCATTGGATCCACCTCACCATGACGGAGTATCCCTGGTGGATTTCTTTTTCTGTCCTCTACGAAATTATAGCAACATCTGCATTGTATTGTAACTCTTCCTTTCCCTGGAATCCATTTCCGGGGTTCCGAATAAGTCTTTTCTCTTAGACGGCCTGCTCGACCCATTTTCTGAAGTTCTAAGATGCAATCCACAATCTACTGTTGCTCGTACTCTGAGAATACACTTGTGTGTAACTTGAGGCCTTCCAAAATATTGATTCTTTTGCCTCTAATCCTTTCAAAGTATTCGAAAGTCTTCTTCTCAACATTTTGCATTCTTTCTAGTTCATATTACGGGATGATCCGCAAGTGACGAGGCCTAGTAACGTATTGCGGGATGTATGGCTCAATCCCGTCACGTTCTCACCGCATACCTTGGCTCCTCGGGGATTGTCTCGGTCGGAACATCCTCCGGGGTTGCTTCGACGAACAAGGTTCTTCGGATATGGTATCTCTATCCGGCATCGAGGCGATCTCTCCGCCACCGATCTTCTCGCAGTTTCCCTTATCCTTTCGTTGTTCTCGTAGTTTGTTCTCTCTTTTCGGGTTCTCGATGAACCGGTATTTTTGAAATGTGTGTGTCGGCGAAGGTGGCTGTTTCCTCGTGTTGATCTGCTGCTAGTTTAGTCAACATCTTGTGGATACGGAGATTCTTATTCCTTCTTTGAGTAGCAGTGAGTGTAGCTCTCCTCACTTCTTGAATTTCTGAGGGCGAGGCGCTGACGAGCTTGCCCTCTGCGTGGCAACTACTGACTTGATTTTCTTGCTTTCCTCAGTGTTTGTCTTTCTTTTCTTGTTGCTGGATTGGTGGCTTGGGCCACCCATCTTCATCACTGTTTGGCTATGAAGCTCTTCTCGGTCCACTGGGACCCAATCATTTTCTTTATATTGTAGGCTGGCTGGTGTGAAGTCAGAATCAATTTCTATCACTCGCTCCATCCTTCACCCTCTTTTCATCGAGTGCGAGACTCACGCCATTTTTAAAGTTTAGGACCAACCGCTCGTTCGACATTTCCTCGCGAAGAAGACAAGGAAATGATCGGGGGTCGTACTAAGAACAAGAACATTAAGAAATTATTTATCACCGAAGATTCTTATTTTCTTATTTTAATTTTAAGGAAGGTAGGAAAAGATGAGGAAAGACCAGGAACAAGATTTGATTTGAAAGGAAGGGTAAAACTTATTATGATTTCACAGATTTTATTTTTAGTACATATTTTTTGTTAATGATTTTTTTTATTCATTTTCTTATGTTTTTGTGTTCGGACCCAGTCACAAGTGGTTACTTCACCCGTGTTTCTAGGAATGAGAATTCATTCCTTTGAAATATCAGGTTGCGTAATACTTCTTCAAATATCGTCCATTGATTGGAAGCATTTGTCGTTCTCCTTGGCAATTCACAAGTTGGTAGGAGCCTTCTGAGTAGACCACAAACGGTCCTTCCCAAGTTGGTTCAAATTTTCCTCCTATCTTGCGATGTGCAAGAATAGGTCTTCTGAGAACAAGAACTAAGTCACCAACTTTGAAAGTTCTTGGGCGGACCAGTTTATCATGGGCATGGATCATCTTAGCTTGGTACAGTTCCAAATTTTGTTGCGCTGCAAGTCTTTTCCCTTCCAAGTTTTCCAGTTCTTTCAGTCGTAATCTGACATTTTCTTCGTAGTAATTTTATTTGCAACCGCAATCCCGAGTGATAGAAGCTGAACCTCTAAAGGTAAAACTGCCTCGGACCCGTACACTAAAGTGTAAGGCGTAGACTGAGTAGGAGTCCTGAAAGTTGTCCTGTAGGCCCATAAGGCTTCTAACAACTTCTCATGCCAATTTCTCTTATTGTCGTCCAAAGTTTTCTTTAAAATTTGAACGAGAGTTTTATTAAAAGCCTCGGCCAAGCCGTTTGCTCTTGGGTAGTAGATTGTTGAGTATCGCCAATCGATTCCATGTCTTCTGACAAAATTGTTGATTTTTGTGCTTCTGAATGCGGACCCATTATCTGAAATGATTCTGCGCGGTACTCCGAAACGGTAGACACGTGGTGTGCCTTTACCTCTCTGAGTGGAACTGCTTCTACCCATTTAGAAAAGTAGTCTGTAGCTGTAAGGATGAAGCGATGTCCTCTTGAAGAAGGCGGTTCTATCGGACCCACTATATCTGTGCCCCAACACTCAAATGGCCACGACGCAATTGTCGGATGTAGCACATTTGGAGGTTGGTGTAGAACCACTCCGTGCACTTGGCACTGGTGACAACTCTTGGCGACTTTCATGCAGTCGGTCTTCATCGAGGGCCAGTAATACCCTAGTCTTTTAATTTTCATTTTCGTTTTCGGACCCGACTGATGAGCGCCAAAAAGTCCTGAATGCACTTCTTTGACAATTTCACGAGCCTCGGACCCACTCAGGCATCTTAATCACATCTGATCAAAAGACCTTCTGTATAATTTATTGTTTATTAATGCGTATGACAGAGTTCTTTTCTTGATTTGATGTGCTAATGACTTATCGTCTGGTAATTTCCCTGTTTGCAAGTAGTCTATTAGCGGTTGACGCCAATCTTCTGTAACTTCTATTATTGCTGTAACTGATTCCTCTGCTTTTTCTGATTTCTGTATCATATCCAAGTCGAGCTACGATAGGACCTGTCGTCTCTGAACTGACACTTCAACTGACTCATCTTGTTAGCAGGAAAATTCTTTTGCAAGGAGAGCTAGCGCATCCGCGAGAGCATTTTCTCTTCTGGGGATCTTGTAGATTGTTACATTCGGAATTCATTCCAACAGTTTCATGGAATACTGAAAGTATTGCTCGAGTCTTGGCTTTAAAATTATGTATTGTCCGGCGATCTGTTGAATGATCAACTGAGAATCTCCGTAGATGTTGATATCCGTTATTCCCATTTGAATGGTCAGTTCTAGTGTTGTTATGAGGGCTTCGTATTCTTCCTCGTTGTTTATGCACGGCTCTGTTAAATGGTAGGAATATCTTAACATCCCCCGCTCCGGTGTTATAAAGATTAGTCTGATTCCTGCCTTACCGGGCACTATCGTTTGCAATTCTTTGTTTTTCTGTGTTGAGGACGCTCCGTCGAAGTATAGTTCCCAACGTCAATCATCAGTGTCTTCTAGGCTCATTATCTGCTCGTCAGGCAAATCGTCGTCGAGAGGCAAATCTGCCAGTAAAGGGTGTGCTGCAAGGAAGTCAGCTAGAACTTGTCCCTTTACGGCACGAAGAGGAATGAAAGTTATGTGGAATTGCAATAGTATCATCGACCACCTGGCAAGCCTGCCAGAAAGTGTTGGACGGCTCATCAAATATTGCAACGGATTAACTTTCGAGATAAGGTTGACCTTATGAGAGAGCATGTAATGCCTGAGCTTTTGAGTGTCAAAGATCAGGGCCAAACAATACTTCTCAATTGGAGGATACTTTACTTTTGTCGGAATCAGACGACGGCTTAAGTAGTAGAGAGCATTTTCTTTTCCCTCATCATTGACCTGGGCTAGCAGGGCTCCAAGGGAGTCGTCTAGAGCCGCGGTATAAAGTATCAACGGTCTACCTGAGACTGGGGCTGCTAAGACGGGAGGTGTCATTAAGTATTGCTTAATGTCCTCGAAGGCCCGTTGGCATTTCTCTTCCCAAACAAATTTGGCGTCCTTTTTAACTAATGTCGAGAAGGGCTGACACCAACCTGACAAGTTCGAAATAAAGCGTCGAAGATATGCCAACTTCCCTTGAAAGGATCGTAGCTGTTTTAAGGTTTTGGGAGGCGGCATCTCTAAGATAGCTTTAATCTTTTCCGGATCAATTTCAATTCCACGATGTCGAACAACAAATCCTAAGAATTTCCCGGAGGTGACGCCGAAGGCGCATTTCAGGGGATTCATCTTAAGGTTATATTATCTTAATCGTTCGAAAACAATTCTCAAATCATACAAGTGATCTTCCTTCAGTTTGCTTTTGATGACCACATCATCCACGTAGCACTCAACTTGGTTGTGAATGAGATCATCAAAAATCTTTGTCATTCTCTTTGGTATGTTGCTCCTGCGTTCTTTAGTCCGAATGACATTACTGTGTAGAAATACACTCCGATTGGTGTTCTGAATGTTGTGAGCTTTTAGTCTTCTGGTGCCATCTTTATCTGGTTGTATCCTGATGATCCATCCATGAAAGAGAATATTTCATGTGTCGAAGCGATGTCGATCATTAACTTTGGAATTGGTAGTGAAAATTCATCCTTCGGACATGCTTTGTTCAAATCTCTGAAATCTACGCAAATTCTGATCTAACCATTCTTCTTTCTGACTGGTACCACATTGGCTAGCCAAGTCGGTTATTGTTTTTCACGGACAAATTTAGCTTCTATTAGCTTCTTAACTTCAGTTGTGACTTGTTCAATTTCCAAACGCATTCTTCTAGAAGCTTGTCTGACTGGAACGGAAGTAGGATCCACTCCTAGCCTGTGAACTGCGACTTCGCTGCCTAATCCCGGCATTTCATCATAACTCCAAGCAAAACAGATCCTTGAATTCCATTAGTAGCTTGATTATTTCCTCGGAATCTTCTTTATCGAGTAAGGAGCTAACAAAGGTTGGCTCAGGCTCTTCGCCGCACCTAAGTTAACTTCCATTAACTCGTCTATTGTAGATTTGATTTCTTCTTCGAACTCGGTGGAGCCTCTCCAATTTGCAGATCATCAAACTCTTCTGTAGTTTCTAAGCAGTCTTCATTAGGTTCGCAAGTGACAACCAAACAAAATTCTGTATCGTCAACTGAACCTACTGTGCCGAATCCGAGACCATACTTTGCATTGGGAGGTCGACCGGCGTTATTCCATAATTTTTCGAAGTGTTGTGATTGACCTTTTGTCCATTGTCGAGGTAAGACACCACGCTGAATTAAATTTTAAACACAGGGAGAGTACCACTCAAAAGGTAATTCCATTAATTCGGAAGAAGTGACATCTTCAAATTGTACATCGTTTTCAGTATTGGAAGAAGAAGTGCCACGGTAAAATTTGATTGGCTTTACACCGCTACTATGTACTTCTTTGACCACCATACCCTCGATCTTATTAGACTGGATCGGGGTCAGGGTCATAGTGTGTACATAGTGGTTAATCTTCTCGTACATCGATTTGTATTCTTCGTTCTTTTCATCTTCGAGAGAAATCTTGAATTGTGGTTTCTTCCGGTTTATTGTAGCTGCTTCTTTCTTGACTTCCTCTTCTTCCTTAGAGCTGTTCTCCCAATCAACGTTGATCACCGGCTTTTTCTGTCCAACTGTCCTAGTGTCTTTTCCACGACCTCGTCCCCGGCCTCGACCTCGGATGCGAGTTCTGGAGAAACCTTCACCATCTCGCCGTAAGGGAGTGGTGAGTGATCGTTGGACTAGAACTTCAGGTTCTTCATCGTCTCGAATTTCTTTTGCTTCATTTGGCACGGTGTTTCTGGAGAAGATTGTTTTCTTCGGAGGTGCGTAATAAGCTACATCTTCATGGATTCCAATTTCATGTACGTAGAAAGGCTGCAAATCACCTTTAATGCACTGTTCTCCTCCTTCGTAGTATTTTATGCACTGATGTTGAGACGATGGTACCATCCGGTTTTCATGGATCCACGGCCGGCCCAGTAGAGCGTTGAACGATGTCTCAGAATCAATTATGTGGAATTTTGCGGTTGTCTTTTCTAAGTCACCGGTCTTCATCAACGATGTTATTGATCCAAGGGCTCTTTCTCCTTTACGGTTGAATCCTCTTAGTAACATCTTGTCCGCTTCAAGCTCGCGAGCATCAATTTCCAAGTATGCTAGCGTCCGAAGATTCATTATGTTGATTGACACTCCTGGATCCACCAATACTCTGGAGAGCCTAAATTTTCCGATTGTGACTGAAATGTACAACTGTCGATTGTGATCGGCTGTCCCAAGTAGTAGATCACTGTCCGTGAAGGTAACACCTCGCTGCTCCTTTAACGAGCAAACCTCGTCTAAGGAATCTCCGGCCATCTGAGCTAAACAAATCTCTGGATCAAGTAAGGCCTTGATCAGAGCTTCCCTCATCTCTTTTGATAAGATGAGAGCGTCGTAGATGCTCGGTTCGGTCGGTAGTTTCCTAAGATAGGCTAGCACGTTATAGTCCACTTTGTTACCATGTGTCTCAGTTTCTTCCCAAATGGGCAATTCTTCTGTTGGGGTTGATCTTCCTGAACAACCACCTGCTTTTCTTTGTCTTTTGGACCCATTCTCGGAGGTAGAACCCTTCTGCTCCTTAAGTTGACTTCTGTGATTTCTTCTGAATATGGAACTAAGTTTACTGGTGTCTCCTTTTGAATCAGCATGACAGGTTCTTCTGGAGTCGCTTCAAAATCTGAAAGCTCTAACTCTATTGTGATTGGAGCTCCTTGAAATTCACAAATAGATTCATTGCTTGTTGAACTTTCGTAGCCTTCTTGGTGAATGTCTTCTTTGTCATCGTGATTGTCGAGGTTGTGTATGATTTGAGAATTGTTATTTGTATCGGAATCGAGATCCAGATTAGATTGGTTGTCATTAGTTGTGTAATCGTTAGAAACAGTCAAAACGTAGTCAACACCATAACTCTTATCATTATAAGATCCCGCCGGAGCGAGCAAATAATCATACAGAGTCAGAGGTTCGAGGAATTTTTTCCCCGAATCGGAAATAACCATCCTAGGATAAGCAGCCCCTAGTCTAGCCTTAAAAGCCTCGGTCCTTTCTTCTTCTACGATCTCTTTCTTTATACAATCTTTTCCTCCTGGGGCGGTTCTTCAATTGCTAGTGATAGTGCCGGCTTGGCAGGTTTCAAACTCTGAGTTGAAGCATGCTCCGAAGCGGCCTGGATGTGGTCCAAAATTTTCTTCGATGATTTTGTCCAGACAATACTCCATCCATCATTAGTCGTGTATGGGTCTATCGGAACAATGAGATCCGTTGAAATAACATTGACAGAACCTCTTTTCTGGGGTTCTTTCATGTATTCCTTTGGGATCGTTATGTTCCCCTTTCGGAGATTGTTGTCAAGCCAACTCTTGAAGGTGATGCAATCCTCTATCTTATGTCCAAGCATCCGGTGGTAAGGGCAGTAGTTGGGATGGTCTTTCTTATTAACTTCCTCCGGCTTCTTGGGTTCTGGCAGTTGAAAATCCGAAGTCTTCATCAAACTGCGGAACATCTTTGGCACTGCTTCATTCTTGAACGGATATTCTTTGTTTATGAGCTCCTTTAACGTGCGCTGTGGGCGAGGAGGTTGCTCATGTTGTTGAGTTGGCTGATAACCAGGTCGAGGTTGTTGGTAGTTCTGCTGAGGTTGCTGATAGCTGGGCTGCAGCTGCTCCAGCTGTATTTGCATTGGCTGCTTGCCCTTATTGATCGCCGCGACGATCCCGTATTTCTTTTCAAATGCCTTCACGAGCTTCGTTTCGCTCGTCTTGTCGGCGAAACTTAGCTGTTTCTCTTCCTCTTGCAAGCTTCCGGCTTTACTTAACAACTTCCCGAAAGTCTTAACGTAAATCCCTTAAGGAGAAGTGCTATCGGGCCGTGAATGCTTTTAAGCAAGATACCGACTGCATGCTGCTCTTGTAGCTGTGGCTCACACATCATGCTTAGATTTCTCCATTGAAGTATGTAGTCCACTAAAGTTTCGTTCTGTTTCTGTTTCTCCACCACTAGATCACCGATGGTGATATGGTGCTGAGCTCCGGCAAACTGTTTCACGAAGAGGTTTTCTAGTTCTGAAAATGTCTTTACTGAACCGTTCGGTAACTCTGCGTACCAATCAAAGGCGATCCCTGACAGGCTGCTAACAAACTGTTGGAAGAGTAAGGCGTCACTTCCACCGGCGTTGCAACAACTAGAGCGAAAATGTGTAACATGCTGTCGAGGGTTTCCGGTACCATCAAAAGTCTTGAACAGAGGTGGTACGAAGCCTTTTGGGTATTGTACTGCATCAAATTCTTTGGGGTACGGTCTACCCATTTGAATAGATGCTTTGCTCTTAGACTGTGCTAAGGCTTCTCGCACCTATTGTTCTACCATGTTCTTGATGTCCTTCTCTGGAATCATATTCTAGGTAGAATCCTTCTTTGGCTGATCGTCTCCGTTAACGGATGTAATCTCTTTTCCTCCGTCTGTAATATGAATAACTTATGGAGGTGTTTCTCTTGGGGGTTGAACCTGACTCTGAAGAGTGGCTAGTGGTCGTAGCCACCTCTTCCATCCTTTTCGCCATTTGAGAGATTGTATCATCTTTTTCTCGAAGTTGTGCTCTTAACATTTCTGGTTCATCCCTTTCCGCAGCTGCCGGAGCACCTTGCGAAGCTGACGATGCTCGTGTCTCAACCATGTTGATCTCCACATATTCGTCATCCATGAATTCTGACGAGTCAACTTCATCTCCAAATTTTTCTTCTCTTTCTCTTGCTAATCGTTGAATGTCGGTTCTTAGCTTTTCCATAGCGTCCTCCAATGGACTTTTTCAAATTAAATGGAGAATCTCTGGAAGCTCGGGAGGAAGAGTGAGTCCATACCTTTGCTCAGAGAAGTGAAGCTTTGATCTGAGAGTTGTGTCACGTTCGATTGGGTCCAAGCAAGCTCCAGATGAAGTCCCTTAGCCTCGGTGAATTGTCTAGGTATGAAAGTGCCCACAACCGATCACAAAGCTTGGAGGCCGGAAGCAATGGCCGGCTCCGGAGAGGGGGCTTTTGCCGGGAAACTTCTCCTCTCGGATCGGTGAAGGTGTAGAGTCAATCAATTCGAGGATTGACTCACCGTGGTGAAGTGTCCCGGTTTTGTGATCGAAATTCGAACTCAAAATCGAGCTCGCCTAGGGGAATTGGGGTTGGAATCCAGTGGGGAATCAAGTGCTCTATGTGTAGAGAGTGGTCTGGGATGGTTTTGGCAGAGTTTCAGTAAGGTTTGGTTCAGCTCCTCTTTTGGCCGAGAGGAGGGGGTGTTCAAATAGGAGAGGTCGGGAGGGCCTCCTGGGGGAGTTAGGGGTTGTGATCGACCGCTCTGGTGAGGAGAAGAACAGCTGCAATGGCCATTTGGAGTGGGGCAGCTCAGCAAGGTGGAATTTCAAAATTTGGCTCCTCCCAAGGTCTCGGCCATGGTATTTTCCGGTGGCCCAGGTGGCTGGCCAGCAAGCAAGGGTCACCCTCAGGTTCAGGTGAGTCAGGGCTGGGGTTTAGTGTAGGCAATTGAGCTTTGCCATGTGTAAAGGGGTTAGATCAAAATGGAATGGGGGCATGGCTATTTTGGCTTGGTTTGGGTCAACCCATGTGTTTGGGTTAGGTTCAACTCCCCATGACCCGGTTTTAGGCCGAGAGAATAAGTTAGGTTAGCCGGTCAAAGGTGGTGAGGTCTCTTTTTAAGAATATTTAGATTAAATTTGGGTTAAGGGGAATCATGGTTAAGGCTAATGACTTTAGGAGATTATGGAAAGAGCCTCCTTCTTTTGCCCAAAATGGCATGGTGACATGTAAAGAGGCTCTCATGGCTTCCATGTGGCTCATGCATGGCTTCATGGCTTGCCATGGCTTAGGATGGCTTGGCTTGATTTCATAGAAATAGGTTTTAGGAATTTTGTTATTTTGGTGAGAATTGTCATGAGGCTTAATTTGGAATTGTTTAATGATAAATTAGGACTTTAGGAATGATTTTAAATTGAATGTGTGATGAGGGAAAGTGTCATGTGGGCTTTAGATTGATTTGGGCTTTTGAATTTGGTGGAAGTGGGCTTTTAGGAAGGTTTAAGGGAGTGAGCCTTTATGTTTAACAATGGGCTTTTAGATGAAAAATTTTGCAAAGAGCCATGCCAAATAAATGTTGAGTTTAGTTTAAGGATGTGTCATGAGTGATTTGAAATGAATTTGAGGTGGTTTGGGTTTGAATTGGGTCGGATTTCGGGCTTCTTTGGTAAAGGGGCCAATATAGGTCAAATTGGGCTAATTTGGGCCAATGTTGGGCTAGGGTTGAAATTGATGTAAAATTAATGTTGGGAAATGTTTATGGGAGTGTTTCAAAGAGGTTTCAACTTTGGTTGGGTTTTGGTTTTGGGACTTGGGCTTATTTGGGTTTAGTTTGGGTTTAGGTCAAAATTGGGTTTTTTGGTTTTGGGTTGAATTTGAGTGGGGTTTGGGTCCAAATTTTGGGCAAATCATGTTAGTGTTTTGTTTGTGGGGATGTTAGGGAAAGTTCAGAAAAGGTTTGTGGTCAATTGGAGTTAAATTGGGTTAGTTTGGGCTAAGTTTGGGTCATGGGTCCAAATTAGGCTTTAAGGTCAAAAGTGAAATTGGATTCAAATGTCAATCAAATTGGACCTGGATTTGGTCTAGATTGATATTGTGGATATTGAATTAAAGTTTAGAATTAAATTGGACCAAAATTGGGGTCAATTGGGTAGGTTTGGTTTGACATTGGGTTCACTTGGGTTAAGAATGAGCTAAATTGGGGGTTTTGGTAAAAGTGGGGTAAATTGACAAAATTGGCCCATGGTGTAGTTGGACAAAATTAAATTGGGAATATTTGGGATTTTCTGGAAGTTTTTAGGAATTTTTGGAGTTTTTGTATTTTTGGGTCAATAGGGGCTTTTTGGTAATTTGGAGGGTATTGGGGGATACTTTTGGAATTTTTGGTATTTTTGGCTATGGATGATCAATTTAATTGGTGAGGAAATGTTCAAGGTTAATTTTGGGGAATTTTGGGTGATTTGGAAATTTTGGAGGATTTGGGCAATTTTAAGCGGCTTTTGGTAGGTTTGATAGGTGTAGGGTCCCCGGGGTCAAAAATTGAAATTTTGGAAAAATGAAGATTGATCAAATATGAGTGAAACGGAAGCACTTTGGTTGAGCCATGAAGTCATATTAAGCCTATATGAGCCATGAGAGGACTCATTTGAGGCATTCACTATGTTGTTCCTAACCCTCTCGACTAGTGGCTTAGGGTTAAGGTCCATCCATATGAATTACCTACATGAGTCGAGAGTCAAGTTGGGTATGGGTGTGGTTTTAGGATTTAGATTGTGTGTGTGAGAGTGTAGAGTATGAGTGTAGTGAGTGTGTAAGTCAACCCTCACTGCACCAGCCACCGGGGTGGTCCTAAGGCCAAAGAGTCCTATGGGGAACTCATCCTTTAAACCTTCACTTTTGATTTCAACCCTCTGAGTGATTAGGGGTCTTCAATTAAGTTTGTGGAGTTTGCAGGGAGTTAAGAGGTGTTTAAACTTCTAAAGGGTGGGTTCCACTTCTAGTCCTCTAAGATAGTCAAAGGAAAAGCCTAAGGCTAGATCCTAAGTACTAAAGAGAGAAGAAAAGACCTCATCAAAAATGAGGTCAACAACCGAAGGCGCATAAAGTTTTTAGCGTCGTTGCTGGGGAAACTTTGGAAAGAACTTTAGGAGAATTTTAGTTAAACCTATAAGACTTAGATTTGAAATTTATAGTATTATTATATAGTGTGTTTAATTATTGTGTGTTTATTTTAAAGAAAAATTCAAAATACCAAAAATACTTTTGCTATCTATTATATTAGTTAAGTCTTTAAATTTGTATGTGCAGTTCAAGAGCTACGGATCTTGAATCTTATGACTCAGATTTAGAGAGGACTTTTAGGAGGATGATGAATCAGAAAAGACTCCATAAATTTAATGTAGAAATGGCGGATCAACGATATAATGAATTTTTGAGATTTAAATTATAATGTTAGTAGCTTCGAAAGAGTATACCCCGAGAGAGTGGCGTATTTTCAAGAAGATATGCTTACTATTTTAATTTCTCAGGTTGCAGATATTGAGAAGAAGTTAGATCAATACATATTGAGTTATCCTTAAGGCCCCCTAGTTATTAATGAAAATTTTTTTGGACAAGGGATTAAAACTAGCCATGAGATACATAATCCTTATTCCGATTATTACAATCCAGGTTAGGAAAATTATTCAAATTTTAGCTGGAATACTATTTTTGGGAGAGAAAACCAATTGTGGGAAGATTATCAAGTTAATCAGACATGTAATTAGAATAGTCGGGGTGATTTTAATGATGAACTCTCTTTTCCTCATAATTTTAACTTCAACCCACATAATGAGGAGAAGAAATTACTATTAGAAGAGGATGTTAATCAAATGCAGAGTCAGTTGAAAAGTAAAGGGGCCAAAATAAGGAATAAGGAAAACCAATTGAGGCAGATTATTAATGCAAATATCAGTTAACCCCCAGAGATTTACCTAGTGACCCTGAGATAAACCCTAAGCAGATGAATGATGAGCAATATAAAGTTACCAAACTAATATTAGAAGAGAATTCGAGGATATGTTTCAAAAGAACTTTGAGTTGAGAGACGAGAATAAGGAGATTGAAAGACCATTGGAAGAAATTATTAAGAAATTAGAGAAAACTATGTCGCCAACCAAGATAGATATAGAAAGACCACCTTCATCACTTCCTCAGAGAATATTGATACAAGAATTAGACAAGCAATTCTCAAGATTTATGGAAAAATTCAGAAAATCAACTAAAAATATTATGTTTGCCAAAGCATTAGAACAAAAGCCCAGAATTATGAAGTTTAAAAAGGAGGTTCTTGATGAAAAAATTAATTTTAAAGATCATGCAATATCTAGCTTTATGAATGAGATAATTGAGCCAACAATATATCTTATAATAGTATCTCAAGGGGAAGAATTGAAAGACAAACCTAAACAGAAGAGTAACATAGAAGAATTTGATCCAGAATCTAAATTATGTAGAGAGAATTTGATCCAAAATTTGAGAGATCTTGAAGTATCTTATAGCAATCCATTTCATATAAATTTCAAGGATGATATTAATATGAAAATTGAGAAAATTAATAGAAGAATATTAGATCTAGAAAGAAATATGAGGAACAATGATATGAATCAATCTGAAAAGGAAGAAGTGAAAAAAAAAATTAAAATTTGAGGATTTTGTAGGAATCTCTGGATCCGGAAAAGATTAAGCGATTGATCGGGAATTACTTAATTGGAATTTTGATTCATGAGGAATCATTTGTTGGGCGAGCGATGTTAAACCAAACACTTTATGGGAGACAACCCACAGTTATCACCGTTGTTTGATTTAGTATACTTGAGAATCATAATTGTTAGTGTTGTATTGTGTTTGCTTTAGTGTGGATTGTTCAGTTTGATTAATGATTGGTAATGTTTGGATTGTTAGTGGTTTGATTTAATCATTGTCTGTGTCATGAGGGAGGTGATTCCTTAACTTATTATTATGACCAAACATGTATGTTCTCTTGTAGTAGTTGGATTGATGAGTCCACTACAATTTGGGTCTCAACCGGACTTGAGTTTTACAAGAGACATCATGAATTTGATTAGTGACAGTTCCATCTCAATTTTGTTACTTCCTTTCTCTGGCTTTGATTTTATTTGATAAGAGTCATGAACCTATTTGATGAATAAGATGTGGATGATCTTACACTACGATTTATAACATATAGAGGTGTTTAATTAAGGGGATTAGATGATGCATGAGGTTGATTCACATGAACCAATATATCAAGGATAATCTTATATTTAGGATTATACTCTATAAAATCATTCTAATGTACCTAATTTATTAGTGTAGTGATTATGTTAGTATTTGAAAGTAAGTTAGTGATATGTGATGAGTTAATGGAAGAATTAACCTCATTTATTATGTGTATTTGTGTTTGCCAACTTTATATAAAACTTGAAGAACATTTTTATAATCCTATGTTGATACCTGCAATTCTAGTTAGACTTTTATTTAGTCAATTTCATTCTGTCATGTTTAGTTTAGATTTACTTTATGCTGCATATTATTTTGTCCTGATGTATACTTGTAGATGTTTTTGATAGACATTTGTGGTAGATATAATTTCTGAACTATTTTTCTTCCTGCTTATATTATCTGTACTGAATGATATACATGTTAAAAATCAAGTTTGGGGTAGGAAGAAAAATATTTTTTAAAATTAGTACCCTTCCTCTAGTTTAATATTATTGCAAACATATTTTAAGCTAGATTTACTTTCTCCTAAAGTCATTCTATCCGGATTATGCATGTATATGAATTTGATAAGATGTTGTAGTAGAAAGTAGATTCAATTTTTACTTTTTGTTCCTGCTACATTTTATGTAATTAATTGCAATATATTTTATAATTCAAGTTTGGGGGAATAAAATTTTTTTAAAAAGCTTAACTTTATTTGTCCTTAGTAGCCCATATTTAATGTAATATCATCTTTAAAATGACTTTATGGTATGTGATGTTACCTTTAGGTTACTATAATTTTGATTTTAGAAATGTTAGAAAAATAACTTAGTTGAAATCCTTTGTGAAGGAACTGTTCTAGAGTTAAGATATTTTGCAAGAAACTTTGGGAAAATTATTTTGCTATTTACGGTAGAATGAAGTTGAATATTTGAAAAGCTAAGATGCTTAAATTTATACTTATTGAAAATTAAGCCTTTATTAAATTGTTTTTCAAACTAATAATTACACTTTTAAAAAGTGAGAAAGTTTTGAGTTCTAGACTTTAGAAAGGGGATAGTGAAATTCAAAATTATTAAAGACATATCCATATATAGTTATCTTCACATAAAAAGAGAAAAAAAGAGGGATTGAAAGTGATCCCAAAAGAACGAAATTAAAAAAAAAAGAAAAAGAAAAGTGAAAAGGAAATATGTGACGAGAAGCTTGAGAAGAAGCTTAATAAAAAATTAGTTTCACTTGAATTTTTTTAAATGAAAAGACTTAAAACAATTCTAAGCTTATTTTTATTTCAAAAGGGTATTGGTCAAATGATATAGATAAGGTGCTTAAATTCTGTTTTTATACTTTCTCTGAATCTTTAGTTTGACAAGTTTCAATAACTTTTGAAGTAAATAAAAAATCAAGATTCTTAAGTTGAATATGAGATATTCTTACACTCTAGTCCTAGGTTGATTTGCTAAAATTTCTCCTATGTAACACTATAATATTTCTGAGATGAAATTATAGGAAACTCTATTAAAATCCACAACCACGAGTCTACATATTTGGTTTCTAAAAGTTATAGTTTTACTTGAGGACAAATAATAATTAAGTTTGGAGGAATTGATACACAAAAATGCTTGATTTTTCATATATATTTTATGCTTAATTTTAATGATATTGTACTTTAAAGGAAGATATTTTGCATGTTTTTTGTTTTAGTACAATAATTTGACTTTTGAAGAAAAAAAGCAAAAACGGTGCAATTTGGAGCAAAAATGAGCAAGAAAGAAAATTCTGATCTAATGCATTTCAATATGCCTTTCTATATTTAATCTATTTTACACTTCTCATATTTTTTGAATGAAATTACACTTTAAAAAAAATTTATTTTTATACTTATCTTGTAGGTGAAGATGCTCGGAACGCAATACAACCGAAACGGGGCGAAACAGAGCTAAAACGGAGCAAAACAGAGCAAGAAGGTGGAGCTGCTGCAAAGTGGCGCCGACGGCGACAAAATATAGAGAATTATGATTTTAGGCGCCGAGAGCGCCGATGGAACCATGAATGATTATTTATTATATACATTGAATCTGGATGTTTTATGGAAGGTTTCTTGAGGCAACTCTTGGGAAATTCGTCCCTACACTATAATAAAGTGATTTTATGTCAGAAAAAGTGGTGTGTGTGAGTGGGAAAACATTGAGAATGTTTTGAGATCTTAGAATAGGAGTCAAAATGTTGATTTCTACCTTTTTGGAGAGATTGGTGAGGGGATTTTGAGAGAATCTGTAAGGAAATGTTCTAGCATTGCATGAATTAACAAAATACTTTGTGGAAGAGATTTTCATCTTTCTTTCAGGGGAAAAAGCTAAGTATTGTGTTCTTCATTATCTTATGATTTTGTAAACACTTATCTAGTGGATTTGCTTTGATGTAATGAAGTTTATCGTTGTGTTTTCTTCATGATTTGTGATGTGTTTCTCTTACTCTTTTTTCTTATTTGGAAATGGTGACATGAAAAGATTATGTTGTTATTTTCCTTGTACTTTTCTTTTGCAATGAGTAGGATTCATGATTAGAAATTGTGATGCATGCTAGAAGAAGTTTTAATTATAAATGTGATGGTTTTTACTTGCACTTCATTTACATTACAATAAGAGCCCGTTGTAGTGTTAAAATTCCTTGTAATTGCATTAAGATCAGAGAGGGCGGTGTACTTCTCAACAAAGTGGAACCACATTAAAATTCCATGGATGAGTGAGTAGTTCAAGGGGGTTAAGTACAAATAAATAGGGAAATATACGTTGATGGATATAGAATTGGAGATTTTATGGTGACAGACTAAAATCTCTAATTTGGTCCAAGTGTTTGGAAACTAAAGCGAGTTGTTAGCCCTCAGAAGAGGGAATGTGGAAGCTCTGGAGTGAGAGCTAGTATCCTCCCATCCTAACCACGGATTTAGGGACCAAACCTTGGATTAGCCAATATTTTTTATGCACTTGAAAGAGGGTAAACAATAGGATTGCTCTTATTTGGCATATATAACATTTAATGCGTCTCATTCCTATACATTATCCAATTTAGTACATAAGAATAATATATTTTATTATCTCAAAATTTATCAAACTAATTTATTCAGAAAGGTTTATCTTTAGAATTAATATTTTTCTTTAGAAGTAGTTATTAGTCGTTTTAAACATAAGACTTACCTTTATGAGTACTTATTAGAAAAACCACTTTAATCGATCTTTTAAACTAAGGTTTGATAGTAGTAGACTAGAATTTGACTAAGAACCTCTTACCTCGCTTCCCTGTGAAATCGATAAATGGGACTCCGCTAGAGCCCTATATTACTTGAACGATATGTATACTTGCTTAGAACCTCTAGTGCATGCTCATACATACGAACATAAAACACGCAGAAAAACAACACATATTGGAGGCGCATCAACCACCAAGCAGAGGGTGAACCATAGTAACCTAGCGAGTAGATACCGTCGAGCTAAAAGGGCCTATGTTACACATATGTAGAAATTCAATAAAAGAAATGATTATGCTCAAATGGATAGATCAACATGTAAGTAGAAGAAGAATAACCTAGGAAGAGATAACCTAGTTGGGGCTTCATGAACATGTCTTCCCAGATTATTAGGACATTCTACTAAGCAAAGATTTTAATTGATCCAACCCAGTTGTGCATCACTTCATCAACAACCCATGTGTTTATCATCTGAAGCGATCCAGCAGATCCAAAGTAAAAGAAATATATATAATTTCCTAAGATTCTAATTGGACCAAAAAAGTGAAATTGTGATTATACCTGCCATGGGTGTGATCAAGAAAACTAAATGAAAAGAAAGAGACATGCATAACTACAAAGCTAAGCTATTCCACAAAGGAATTATAATCTCATTTGGATCAGGAGAGCATTGAATACCCTATAATGCACCTGGCGATAACCTAATTGTACAAAATGTATGTTGGGCCAATTTGAATGGAATGCATGAGTACTTTTTTTAGGCTATGCAACATGTATATAAATATCTAAGACATCATACTTGTGGAGGCCATATTAATATGCAATGAGGTATATTCATACATTTTTTTATCGTTTACAAAATAATTATAAGGCAATGCAGGAAAGTAATGATAGGAAACAAAAATACCAAATTTTAAATTTTATAATTTTAATTCTAAATTTTATATATTTTTTACAATGAATTCTGCCTTGCATGAAAAAATGGTGACAACTGATATCCCTCGACAAATTTTTATCATCAAGCATAGAACTTCATGCGTGATACAAATCTTAAGGCAATTTTTTTAGCAATAATATTCGAACATTAAAATCATCTGGAACTTAGATTTCAATAAACTTATATTCAAACTTATCGGCTGTCAAGACTAACACAATGACACCAACGTTGACCAAATCTGAGTCAAATTAAGCCTAGGTTGAGTTATTAAATCATTTTTGGAAGCTTCTATTGCTCAATTGTAATGTTAAACAATTTTCAAATATGACAAACTTATAGTCAAATTAGGCATCTCAATGAAACAGATCCGACGAGCTCAGGATTGCAAAATTATGATGTCGTTAAGTCAGTCAAATGCCCATAGAATACTATATGATCAAGGGAATCTCTCTGGGTTGATAGATGAAGTGGTTCAGATTGTTTTTTATATTTGCAGGCAGACCTCTTCTAGACTCTATAAATAGAGCTCTTCATGAAAGGGAACCTATAACTTAAGCTGAAGGAATCCTGTAACTTGAAGGAGAAGTAATTGAGCTTTAGTGTTCCACATTGAATGTCCAGTGAATGCCACCCGCTCTCATCACTACACAAAGACCGTTGACCACCCCCCGCTCATCATAATGAAGCCACTTAAAAAATCACAATGTGCATTGTGGAATCCTAGCACACGTTGTGGAGTAACTAAGCACCATGCAAAGAAACGACCATCCTTACGGAGTAACAAAGCATCCTAAAGGTTAACACACTCCCTTGAAGGTGATGTAAAAACCCAATATAATGCAATGTGCACCACACATATATTGTAACAATGCACCCCAAAGACGGTGTAAAGAATATAGTGTAATGAAGCACCCCACATATGGTACAACATCGCCACCTGAAGATGGCGTAATAATGTACCTCACATTAACTATTTACAACCACCATACTTAGGATAAAATAGCTTTCCCTATACACCTAAAGCTCTCTCCTTGCAGCTCACGACTATGGCTTACGTAACCAACTAAAGCCTACGTGGTCTACAGCTCATGAAACTCCCAACTCTGGCCTTTACGATTTATGTATGTTACCACAGCTCATTCGTCTCCCAACTTCGTCTTCTGTGGCCCACATATATTATCATAACTTATAAAACTCTCAGTTCTGACATTTGCGGCCTACATCTAATATCACAACTTATGCAGCTCCCAACTCCAGCCTCTATAGCCTATAGAAGTTATCACAACTCGTACAGTTCCCAACCTTTACCTTTATAGCCTAAGAATATTATCACAACTCATGCAATTCCCAACTTTGACCTCTACAGCCTACCGCATTATCACAGTTGCACATTACCACAGCTCATGCAGCTCCCAACTTCAACCTCTGTATCTTGTTGAGTATTGTGGAGTCAGGTCCACTTCGCACCTGTTTGGCAGTCTCGACAATTTTATGAAAATTATTTAAAGGCATTTAAATAATTTATTTCATTCCTTATTATTTCTGTGAGCTCTCCCGCCTCCGTACTTTTTTGCGATTAAAGCCTTACTTATCGGTCAAAGAAGAAGGAGATTAAGGAAATGAATCTCATGGTATTAGCTGCTGAAGAATTAAGGAAAGTTGCATCCTTAATTACCTCTTTAAACGCGGAACAACGTCTCTGCGTTACTCATCCCGCGTCACCTTTCCTTGTTGATTCCTTATTTGGATTTTATGAGTATTATAAAATCCAACATAGCTCTCTCTGCTAGTTAATCTCTCCAGTGGTTAATCCCTCCGCGCTGCTAATCTCTCCGCTGGAGCTTATGGGAACAGGGAAGAATTCTTTGGCTTCTTCTTGTCGTTGATGGCTCTCCGTTAAAGAGAGAGAGAGTGTGTGTGTTTTCTTGTAATCATCGAGGTGAACCGACGTGTGTAATTCCTCAAAGTAATAAAATCCCCTGTAGCTCCATGGACGTAGGCAATTTATCAAACCATGTAAATCTGTGTGTCACCTTTTCTCTGGTGTATTTTTCTTGTTCCGATTTTCACTTTATTGCCATCGTTTTTCACAACTGGTATCAGAGCCTTGGTTCGAGGCTGAAAGAGAATGATGTGCAGAGACGAAGTGATGGCATCAAGGATCGAGAAGTTCAATGTCACATATTTTGGTTACTAGAGGATACAGATAGATGAGTACCTCTATAGGAAGAAACTTCACCTACCGTTACTGAGAAAGAAGCCGAAAAAGATGGACGAGGCAGAATGGAATCTGTTGGATCGACAGGTTCTAGGGGTTGTTCGATTAACCATGTCGAGGTCCGTTGCCCACAATGTCATCAAGGAAAGAACTACTACAGATCTCATGACAGCTTTATCAGGCATGTATGAAAAGCCATCGGTGAATAACAAGGTGCATTTGATGAAGAAGTTATTCAATTTGAAGATGGCGGAAGGTGTGTCTGTTGCACAACACCTGAATGAATTCAATAATATCACAAATCAATTGTCGTCTATTGAAATTGATTTTGATGATGAGATACGTGCGCTGATACTATTGGCTTCATTCCCAAATAGCTGGGAAGCTATGAGGATGGCAGTTAGCAGTTCTGTAGGTAAATCTAAACTGAAATATGATGATATTCGTGATTTGATTTTGGCTGAGGAGGTGCATAGGAAAGATTCTGGTGAGACATCAGGTTCGAGTTTGACACTGATTGTTGATTCCAGAGAGAGATCACAGGACATGAACTCAAATAGGGGAAGATCAAAATCAAAATCTGGTCAGCAGGTAACTTGTTGGAATTGTGGTAAGGCGGGCCATATAAAATGGAACTGCAAAAATCTTAAGAAGGAGAATGATAGTACAAATGTGGTAACTAAAGAAATACAGGATGCACTATTGTTGGTAGTTCACAGTTATGTTGATGACTGAATACTGAATTCAGGGGCTTCCTTCCATGCATTCTCCCATCAGGAGTTAATGTGAAATTATGTTCCAGGTAACTTTGGGAAGGTATATATGGCTGATGGAACAGCTCTGAACGTGATGGGGATGAGATACATTGATATTACACTCCCTAACAAAAACAAATGGACTTTGCAAAAAGTCAGGCACATCCCTGAGTTGAAGAGAAACCACATTTCTGTTAGGCAACTCAATGAGGGTGGTCATTCAGTAGTGTTCTCAGATGGCACCTGGAAAGTTGCCAAAAGAGCATTGGTGCTAGCTCGAGGTAAGAGAACAGACACACTATATATGACTAAAGGTGACCACAGTAGAAAGGTAAGATTTGATGATCTACCAAAGGTCACAGTGCAGGATAGTGATGGAAGTGATGAGGAGATTGGGTCTGGGGCACCCATTCCTATTGTTTCGTAGACAGATGGTGGAGAACCACAGAGGCATGAAGAAATCTTACAAGATGAGAATACTAGCAAGTGGGAGGTGGCCAAGAAGGAGACGGATTCCCTGCCAGGGAATCAGACTTGGGAGCTGACAGAACTTGCACGGTGAAAGAAGGCATTGCACAACAAGTGTGTGTACCAGGTGAAAACTGCGCTTAATGGCAGTAAGAGGTACATGGCTGGACTTGTTGAAAAAGACCTTCAAGTGAGGCAAGATATTGCCCATGCAATGGGAGTTGTAAGCATATATAGAAGTAACCCAAGAAAGAGCTTAGAGGTACAAAACTATATTGACGTTAATATATCAACTAAGGGTGTTACTCTTGAGAAGCTGAAGTTGTGCTCAACTTCAGCTAGTCTTATAGCTTGAAGTCTAGGTTTCGAGTTGCAGAGGTGGAGGAAGGTGGAGGATATCACGTTTGAGGAAAAGGGCGATGCAATCAGTGGATGATACAAGAAGTGTCTCAGTCTTCAAGTGGGAGATTTGTTGAGTATTGTGGAGTCAGGTCCACTTCGCACCTGTTTGGCAGTCTCGATAATTTATGGAAATTATTTAAAGGCTTTTAAATAATTTATTTCATTCCTTATTATTTCTGTGAGCTCTCCCGCCTCTGTACTTTTTTGCGATTAAAGCCTTCCTTAATCGGTCGAAGCAGAAGAAGATTAAGGAAATGAATCGCATGGTATTAGCTGCTGAAGGATTAAGGAAAGCCGCATCCTTAATTACCTCTCTAAACACGGAACCGCGCCTCTGCATTACTCATCCCGCGTCACCTTTCTTTGTTGATTCCATATTTGGATTTTATGAGTATTATAAAATCTAACTTAGCTCTCTCCGCTAGTTAATCTCTCCAGTTGTTAATCCCTCTGCGCTGCTAATCTCTCCACTTCTAATCCCTCCGCTGGAGCTTACGGCAGCAGGGAAGAGTTCTTTGGCCTCTTCTTCTCATTGGTGGCTCTCCGTTACACACACAGAGAGAGAGAGAGAGAGAGAGAGTTTTTTGTAATCGTCGAGGTGAATCGACGGGTGTAATTCCTCAAAGTAATAAAATCTTCTGCAGCTCCGTGGACATAGGCAATTTGCCGAACCACGTAAATTTGTGTGTCACATTTTTCTGGTGTATTTTTCTCGTTTCGATTTTCACTTTATTGCCATCGTTTTTCACAACATAGCCTATGAACGTTATCATAAGTTCATGCAGCTCCCAAATCCGATATCAACAATCTACGAACGTTGTCACAACTCATGTGGCTCCCAACAACCTACATATATTATCATAACTAATATGGTTCCCAAATCCGGTCTTTGTGGCCTACAGATGTTATCATAGTTCAAGTAACTCCCAACTTTGGCCTCTGCGGCCAACAAATATTATTGTAGCTCCCAGCTATGACATTTGGACCAACTACAGCCTACATGGTCCACAGCTCATGTTGCTCTCAACTGTAGCCTCTACGACCTAATGACATTATCGCAGCTCACCACTATGATATATGCGACCAACTATAACCTACGTGACTCACAGCTCTTGCATCTTCCTACTACAGCTTATGTGGCTAACCGACACTCCTGAAGCAATCATCTATGACCTACATGACCAATTATTATCATGATTTTCAACTACGGCCTCTGCAATACACAGACGCTTCAACAACCGTCTTAAAACATTCACGGGGACTACTACCTCCATAAAGAATCAACTAGGACTTTTGTGACTCGTCACGATTATTATTGTTGAAATACAGTTGTACACTCACTATTACATATGAGATTATTTCAATTGGGCTATTCCCTTCGCTTTTTGCCCTTTCCAGGGTTTTCAACGTAAAAACTTAAAATGCCTCTATCCATCATTTTAATTACCTTAGTCTCTGTGTTGGATTTTCGTGCAATGCTAAGACATTAAATAATCACTCTTTTATCATCACACTTCAATATTAATATATATATATATATATATATATATATATATATATATATATATATATATATATATATATATAAAAGAGATGTGACAATAATATATAAAAAATTATACAATAAAGTTTGCTATAATATGGAGATATCTTAAAATTTTGTAGAATCCTTCAAATAGAAAAAACCATGCCAAAATGTAAAATTGCTAGAAACCAAGCTACGGTAATGATAGCCTGTCCGCGTTAAATAAATTTTCAAAAACGTTAATGCGGTTGATCAATTATCTAATGATGATTACTAAAAGGCCCAATTTATTTTTTTAGCAGTGTTCGCCCGTTCGCTAAATTAATGAACAAAAATTTATTCGTTTATATTCGACTTATTTTGACTCAAAATATTACTAATCAATTATATATATATATTTATTGATAAGTAGTATTTAAAAAAATTAATTTACATGACTACAAACATTTATAATCAATTAAAAATATTAATTAAAAAAATAGAATAAAAATTATTAAATTGGATTCAAATGATGTTTTAATATAAACAATAATTTTTATATCTTGTCCCAATCCATAACACCTTATAGGTACGTGATTAGGGTTGTCAAAATAACTCTTTGTCCTTGAAAGACTCGTGTTCGGCTCGCTAAGCAAACTAGCGGAACACGAACACATTTTTTAACTTGAAATAAACGAGTCGAACACGAGCTGAACCTGATTTACACTCTAAGACTTCATTTGCCCTAAAAACTATTTCAAATAATATTAATTCTTGGGCAACAAGGAAATTTGGCATTGAGCATCCAAGTTAGTTCATAATTAACAATTTGTTACTCTCCTCATTTCTTCGATCACACCCAGTGGTATTAATTAATTTCTCTTGCCTTCCGCCGGCAATGGCGGCCACCTGCACAGTCCAGCAGCCAACCTTTCACAAAATCCGCACCTTTCCCTCTCATCTCCCTTCTCGCGTCTTCATCCTTCCTGCTCTATCCCGTCGTAGGTTCCCTACACTCGCCACGGCCGCCGCGGTTGTAAACTTGGCTGGAACCGCTCCGCCTACTGTCGACACAGTGGCAGCGATGCTGAACCCTGCCCTAGTGCACGCCAATTTTCTGTTCTTTAGCTCTGGTTACAATGTTCAGATCGTGGTAGAAGAGAATGAACCGGAGGAAGCCCTCCTCCGGCGGTTTAGGCGGGAGGTCAGTAAGGCTGGCATCATACAAGAGTGCAGGAGGCGGAGGTTTTTTGAGAACAAGCAGGAGGAGCGGAAGAGAAAGAAGCGGGAAGCTTGCCGTCGGAATCGGAGGAGGTATTTTCTCGGTTTCTACATCCTTCCATTAGCAGTCCTAGTAGCTTTCTAGTAAAAGAAGAGGAAAAAAAGTTAGACTTTTAGCTTGGATGGAGAATACGATAGATGATTGGTACACGGCGTTGAATGAGATCAAACTATTGCCAATAATAGTATGTTGGTAGTCTGAGACGAACATATGTATTTTTCGTGGTTGTGAAATTGACTGCAATAGAAGACAAGGTTACTTAAACATTTTATTAAAAAAGTGAGCTTTTTAACAATTTGTTCAATATGTAACAAATTTTATTATGTTAAAAACTATGTTCATATGAGCTTGACTATATTTAACTCTTTGGTCGAAGCTGAACGAGGGGTTAAACAAGCTTGAAAATAATGAGCTGATAAGCTAGAAAATTATAAGCAAGTGCCATTCCATCATTGTTTGATACTTTGATCAGATAGTGTACATAAAGGCATCAGTTATGAGACATATAGGAGAATTGAGATATAATTTTGTTGAACAGAGAAGCTTTAAGTATTGTAGTCGTGAGCGAAATTTCATTAAAAAAAAGCTTATTTACATAAAAATACTAGAAGGACAGTATCTGAATTTGAAAAGTAGAGCAACTATTAATGATCGATGAAGTTGCAAAGCGGCTTGGAGTTTACCATTGATGTTTTCCATAATTACATAACAATAGAGCCACATAAATCTTTTTGTAACATCTTCATTCAAAATGTAGTTTATAGACATCACAAAATTCATATTAAAGGAAGTCTACCAAAACACATTCAATCATTTTACATATTTTGTTGTAGTAAGTGTGTACATCATTAACATCTTCACAAGCTTTTCATTCCATTACCTTCACTTTACCTTCATCTCATGATCCTTATCCGAAAATGTTTATTGATAGAGAGCACGAACTAAGTAGAAAGCAATGAAGTTTACATAGAAGAGCTCATTAAAGTGAAGCAAATGATATGCAAGCCTCATGTTAATTATTCTCACTTTCATGTAGAAAGGTTAATATAAGAAAGTGATTATGATAATCATACAATAGCTTGGCATGAATCGATAAGTAGGAGGTGTCTTCATCTTTTGATAGGGTTGCCTCCTCATCCATTTGACATGACTATTTTTTAAGAGAAATGATGCAGCCATCTTGATTTAGCAAGATAAAAATCTAACCAATTAGCCATCATCTGTTCAAGACTTATCCCATCGAGTATCTTAGGGCATGATCATAGTCCAATCAATTAGCCCTCTTTTTATCAACCTTTAGATTCCATCATAACAATATGCATCTATTCACATGCATTTTTATCTTTCATATGAGTAAATCTTTCATTCATTTCATCCATCATAGTATTCATCTCATCACAATAAATGTCATGAATAATGAATATATAACATACATAAACAACTTGTACATAGAATTGAATCATCATTTGCATATTTGTGCATATAAACATTAATATTTAAGGCATTATTCGTCTTTTATGTTTCAAGAATTGTCATATGCTAATAGAATTTAAATGCAGTCTGGTTAACTAAAAAAATATGCTTATCCTTATTAAGGTAATAATTACATATGTAATCCATGTAAAATTCCTCAAGATCTATTTAACTCTCACAAGCTCCTTATGCCTCCCCAAATGATAAAATTGTGCACAAGCATTACTAACATAAAATTGAAATCTTGATGTGTAGTCAAGACCTCTCTCTCATATGAAGCCACCTATACCTAATGCCACATGGTTGAATTTCATGTATCCAATCATCAATTATAACATTCCTTGACTTCTAAGGATAAAATCTAAAATAAGAAAGTCAAAATCAATTTGACCTTATTATACAATAAGACACAAATTTGTATTAAGAACATTCTCAAGATATAATCTTGAGATTATAAATATTTTAATGATTGACTGATCGTAACTCTTATCACACCTTGGGTTCAAAAATAGGTGGTACATCACAGCAATATGGGATGTATGAAGTGGCATGGAAATCTATTTATACTCGCAAAAAGAAATTTCATCGACTAGTAATATACATGGCAGGAGTAAGCAAAGAAAAATAAATATTATTTCATTCTATAACTAGAATTTAAACACTGATGAAATTGATGAGACAAAATGCATAACAAATAGAAAAGAAATCAAAACAATAAATACTTGAACAAATTGGCCACATTCAAAAGAAATATAAAGTGACCTAACATCCACATAAAAAATTAAGACAAGCCTAACGCTAAAAATTTTGCTTTTATGATAATGTTTCATCAAGCACAACTACAAAAACTACTATAAAAGAAGTTATATTGAATGAGTTTAATAACTCAAACTCTAACTTCTTTTTATTAAAGCATAAATATGAAGACATTAAGGCATGTAACATGAATAATAAACGAAGCACGAAGGTATTTGATATCATCTAGCTATCAAAATTAAAGTGACACTTGCATTGTTAAAAGATTATCATATATTTCCAGAAATTTAAACAACTATTATGCTTATCACCATATGCATGTTAGATTGTAAGCATGTGTCTCTATCCTAATATCGCACGCCACGTCATAAGGTATATACGTTCATGTTTATACAAGAACCATTAATTATTATTGTCTACTTGATAATATCTAATATAAAAAATGCATATATGTCTTTATAAATAGTTAGTTTGTACAATATTCTGAAATGAAAAAATATAAATAGTAATCATATGAAAGTTCAATGCTTTTACTCATAATTTATCAGTCCGGCTAGCAAGTATTATAGGACTTTATACTAAGTAAATATTATTGTAATAAATTTGCACATTTCACACATCTCATACAAGTAATTAGTAAGAGTATTATTACCAATATGATCAACATTATTTATATATTAAATCATAAAATACAAGCGTAAAATTCTTTCATTTAATAGAGTTAATGCGTACGATAAATAATTATTTAAATTTCATGAATCAATTTACTATACATAAATATGTGTAGAATTATTTTAACATGAAAGGAATTTTATTGCATTTGTATAATAAATAAATAAATAAATAAAAAGACGACACTGGAAATTCTATAAATTGGTTTTTAATATAAATAATAATGATAACACTAACAAAGAAGGATATATTTATTTCTTAATAAAAAACTATTACTTACATTCAAATGAGCAATATTAAAATATAGTTTTTCTTAATGTCCCACCAACAAATTTTGTGGAACTCAACCTACAAATTTTACACAACACAATGATTAATCAATTACTATTGCAAAAATATCAATGTTTAACTAAGATGTGTGTAACCAATCTACCTAATTTATTTTACCAATAACTTGAATTAATTATAAAAAAGTTGAAACCTAATTAGTTGATTACATAAATGTTTTTTATAAATTTACTATCAGGATAAATGTTACAAAATAATATAAAATTTTTTTTTACTAAAACTAGGCCCAACCTAATCGATCATAAACAACAATTAATAAAAATAGAAAAATTAGGCAATCATTCTCTCGGATTAAATTGTTTAGGATATGTATTATTATTTATAGACCTACTCCAGATATAGAAAGAGAAGAAGAGAGAAAATAAGGACGAAGTAGGTTATTAAAGAAGAAGAAAAGAAAGATCAAATTCATAGCTATTTGACCAAATACAAAAGAAATGTATGGTTTGTTTCTCTCAGTCGAAGGAAAAAAATAATTGAGAGAAACAACTACTCTACCGAAGGAGTTTGGTGATTATAGTAGAGCATGTGACTTGGGATGCCTCAAATAAAGGTGAGATGCAAAAAGACGGAACGAGAAATTATGAAGGTATTGGCTTAGTGGCATGAACGACTAGGATGAATCGCATGACGGAGTGGGAACTAGGTTTTCACTAAGATGGATGTTTCATAGGCCTTGTGATCGCAATAAGTAGTGGAGCTAATCTAGTTTAGGGTGCCCGATTTAATTTATTACCTACTACATCCTTAAAAGATTTTGTTCTCAAATTTCATAACTTAATTTTGGAGCAATTGCGGGTGTTTCGCCATCATTTCTACACTAATCTCTCAAATTTTTTGCTCATTCTAATTGGTCCTTTCAAAGTTCTTTGAGAAAGGAATAGATTAACTGCAAAGTTATTGTACTTCGTGCTCCAAATTGCATTGTGGTACCTCTTCATAACTAAAATCTTCTTGAGTTAACAATGGTTTAAACTAAATAATGTGAGAATCATCATGCATGCAGGTTGTAAGAGAAAATTGTGAAAAATACTGTGCACTCCTGCTAGTCTTGGAGGGAGAGGCAATCAATATTAAACTTTGTTAACCTCTCAATCACTTCAAGTTGGCCAATAAAGTGAGGTTGAAGCTTTCCACTTCTATTAAATCTTGTAATTACACATAAATGAAATTTGAGAAGTACGTTGTCTCCAATGTCGAATATAATCTCTCTACCCTCAGTGTCAAAAATTTCTTTATTGATGCTCCTGAATTGAACAAAGTTATTCCTATGTTGAATGAATCTTTTAAGTAGTTTAATTAACTAGTTTAGTTCCTAAGGGTTTTCCTCATGAACCTCTAATATAAACAAATGAGATATGTTATTCGTTTTATAAAAAGCATTGTACGAGGCAATGTCAATGCTAGCTTGATGTTTATTATTATAAGCAGACTCCACAATCGGGATGTAATTCACCTAGTTATTTCTGGATTCCAAAATTTAAGTTCTCAATAGATCTTCTAATGCTTGAATTAAAAGCTCTGACCAATTATTTATCTTATGATGAAATATAGTACTAATGTCTAACTCGTCAGCCAAAAGCTTCCAGCACTTTTCTCCATAGCCTAGAATTAAATATTTCATCTCAATCAGATAAAAGGACGTTTGAAATCCCATATAGTCGAACAATTTTATCCATATAAATCTTTGCTAGCTTCTCTACTAAGTAATTATGTTTGATTAATCATAAATGAGTAGCTTACGTATTTCTATCAACCACAATCTAAATTGCATGATCACACATTTTTCATCTCATTAAGCTAACTATGAAATTTATTGTAATCTCGTTTCACTTCTAGTTTGGAATAGGA
The DNA here is from genome assembly GCA_022702705.1 of Papilionanthe hookeriana x Papilionanthe teres. Classification (NCBI taxonomy): domain Eukaryota; kingdom Viridiplantae; phylum Streptophyta; class Magnoliopsida; order Asparagales; family Orchidaceae; genus Papilionanthe; species Papilionanthe hookeriana x Papilionanthe teres. Next base: position 157,341,697 of record CM040422.1, on the reverse strand, counting down.
AGAGGTTGCAACAAACTACCAAATCTTTAATGCTATCTATTGATCGTCTAATTCATTGGGTGAACAAATTACGGAATAAACCATGTTTTATGGTATCTCATGTTGAAATCGATCCTTATTTAGAATGCATAACTAGTCTTTAAATCTTAATGCGCCTATTTGATTAGTAATGAAGAGTTTCAACCCATTTCGGTGTGATTGTTATTGGCGTTGAAGTTAATATGGTTTGCATGAAGGATAAAGACAAGATAAATATTGTGAAACACTTTTTGTTCACCCAATATTTTGTTCACCCAATATTTTGTTCACCCAGACAGTATCAAAATGTATCCTGACCTCAAAATGCTTTTTTTGGTGGCTTCGTATGAATAATGGTTTGACAATTTTTATAGCCAAATATTTGATTTGTCAAATGGTCCAGCTGGAACATTAGAGATCTAGTTGTTTTGTGCAGTCTTTTCCTATCCCAAAATGGAAATTAGAGGAGATTGCGATGGATTTTATAATTTAGGTTAAAAACATTTGGAATTTTTTAAGGTACCCAAATATCTTGGTGATATATTATAATTGAAGTACATGATCTGGAATCTCTTTCAGGAAATGAAACTTTATGATATTCAATGATTTTGTAAGTTTCACAAGCAAAATCTTGAATATTAAAATTTATAAAAAAAAAATGTAGTTTGTAAGATTTTAAAGGAGGTATGCTCCAATCTATAATGATGGTTCTAAATGATATCTATATTTAAAATAGATATGAATAAACATAATCATTTGTTATTATCTTCAAGTAGATATAACTCATCTTTTTCTCTTGTTTGTCAATCATTTTCTTCATAATAGGTCCTGAAATGTATAATGATTAGTAAAAAAATTCTCGCTGTATAGTTGTGGTCATTGATAATTTTTTGAATAACAAAGATTTATTGCAAGGTTAGTGACATATAGCACATTTTATGAGTAAATGCATGAGATAAATAGGGATTTTCTCTTAACCTACAATAACAATTAAGGAGCTATCAATACCCTTTATTTTACTGTTGATAGGATAAAGTTTGCATGTTTGGAAAGTGTTGACATGATTTTTCATGTGATCGGTGGCTGTTGAATCAGCTATGTTTTTGTGGAGCTATTTGAGACATT